>CM054129.1:124383273-125815773 GCA_028751855.1 Ambrosia trifida | reverse complement strand
GCAATACACATTTTATTCAAATATCACTAAAGTCTATGCCATAAAATGACATGATCTTACATGTTGTAGAACCATGAATAATCTTTCGTTTCTTCAAGCCTTTTAATGCCGGGAGTCTATCTTGGATTGCCATCCACACAAAGATGCTAACCTTTCTAGGAACGCCCTTGACCCATTCAAACGGATAAAATGGTACAGCGTTTCGTGTGAGCAACCTTCTGCAGACATCAACCGTGAACAACCCGGTCTCACTTTCTGTCCAACTCCATTCATCCTGAACCTGTATGGTACATACACCATTAATCAGAGCCGCACACTGCAGTAATTCTGTTTTGACATAAGAAATTGTTAGAAATAGTGGTTATTTGGAATGAGGGAATAAATAAGCACATTATTATACACATTAGTTTCATGAAACCGGGGTACCGACTCTCGATTCGTAAGTGAAGATGATGAGCGACTTCAAGTGTCCTACAGTGGTAAAAGACGAAAAAAGATTTTATATATATGATATGTAGATTGAGTAGTAATACAAAATATGAACCGACCTTCAGAACTAAATGTAGTGATTGACTTTTTAGAGTGTATTAGCCACCAGCAACAAATTTGCAGGTTAAATTAAAAATGTTTTTTTTATCAATCCTTGTATTACTACTCATTATTTTTTTAATTTTATTTTAAAAATGCCACACCCCATAAATATATAAACCAACAAAAAATGGTTGGGAGAACAAATACACACCTTTCATAGACTTTGCCGAATGTGCAGTCTTAAAGCTTCTTTCAAAACAAACGCTCGGCACATTCATGACCTACCCCCAACTCAATCCCGGCCCGTCACAAACACCTACCGGATGCTTCAGTTCCAATTTCTCCTTTATACACTTAACGCCGAGAGGATATGGGTATAGCCGTGATGGGCCTTGTAGTGACCAAAAGAACCAAATGGTTGGTGGCAGTGACACCGTCTATAAGATTGGGAACAATGAATAAAAATATTAATTTTATAACAAATAACCAAGGGGTAATTCAATTGTGATTTCGTCTCAAACGGGTCAAACTGTAAGATTTAAACATTTATAAAGCCGACATTCTTAATTATCCAAACCAAAACCACGATCCAATAAAAAACACAGAAAAATTTCTTACTCATGAACCATTCCTATACTAAACGTCTAAAACGTTTACTATACTTTTTTCTTTTAACTAAAAATTCCAACCCAAGCGTGCAGACATAAAGTCTAATGACCCAATAAAGAAGAAACATATGAACAACAAATCAAATAACTATTACAATTACTCATCGAAATAAACTTATTTGATCTTAAGTGAAACATGAAGAAAATGAAAAAATATTGATCTTGTTATATGTTAGGCCATTTGATGGTGTTGAACTCATGTAAGTCTATCTGCAATTTATAGTGGATGTTTTTATATTAATACAAATATTAAATTGTGATTTTTTTTACAAAAAAATACCACCTATTTAAATAATGATTGAGAAGGTTTCTGGAGGTGATCTGCATTCGGTTGTATAGTATTAGTTTAACACCATAAATCCAAATTCAGAATTACCCTCTCATCATAAAAGTAAACATGACTTAGCTTCACCTTCCCTAGAAGTTCTTTGCTGCCTTTTTCCATCATTTCTTAGGGGAATAATTGTAGTTTTTACTACAGTACTAATTTTCTATAAACCTAAGCGCAACTAACATTATAATACCTTTTAGATTCTTGTTCAGTGTTTAAGTTCGTCTAACTGCTCCAAGCTTCCTCTAAAATCTATGGCAAATACAAACACCAAGGTTAGTTGCTATGAATGGTCTGAATGAATAACCCAAGAAGCAAACGTGTATATGATCAAAAAAACAGGTTGATCCTTTAAGAAACTTTGTTAAATGCAGCTTGGCCACAACAGACCAACCACACGACCTTAAAAACACGTAAATGTAAATTCCAAATACGGACCACTATTGCAAGACGTAGCTACACACCTAAGCGCCTCAAATTCACACCGACCGATAAACTTATTTGTCCCTAGCAGCCACGATTGGAGTAGCAGATCTCACAGGTATCTAAAAAAATTCAACCACTGTTTAACTGCTATTAGAATACAGATGTCAAATAGCCAAGGTTGCTTCTGCACCAGATCATGCTGAAACGCAGGACTGGAAAAAGGTCATTTGGTCAATAGCATTATCTGATGTGGAATACGTGGTAAGTGTTGTCATAGTAGGAGTCCCTAAGGCAAGAGTTGTCCTAAAGTATGCATATCATGGTTTACCTTTTCTATTGCAGGGGTGAATTATGTTAAATGACTCCACTTAATAAAGTGTTAAGGACACCTCAAAACGCTAACGTATAATCAACCTTTTATCTCCCCTTTTAGCCAATAACCATTTCGCCTAACGCATATAGCCAGCTACATAATATTCAAAGCAAAAACACTATGTAAACAATCAAATACCCAAACACGCTTAAAAACCTAAACCAACATACATGTCACAAATGTCGCCTAATGCTTAAAATCAGCTGCATATACTGAATTCAAATTCCGCCTACACGTATCGCCTAACACTTATTTAATCATACCAACATACAGACACTTTCCAACCATTTATGCAGCTAGTCGTTCAGTTCAAGCACATGTGTGCAGATTACCAGCGAAGAAACACCTAACTGCTGCTAACCACAATTTACAAATCCAATTTTGAAACCGCTGTCATTACAAACTCAGATATACCCCTGGTAAGGGTCTTTCTAGCTGTAAATTAAAATTTTAAAACTAAAAATCAGGTCAACATATAATAAAACAAAATTTTGAAATATAAATAATTAGCTCTTATTTTACTTTCTACCACTAAAAAGACCTTGATGGCTACCTTCAACAGCCCCTTGGATTCAGAGCATCATTCATGTTATCTTTCTGGTTCATAAACTGATTCTGATTCGGACCATTAGTAGATGGCTCTGAATAAAGGGACATATTAATAATCACTATTATAAACATCATAAAAAATATAAACATCATAAAAATATAAATCATCAATAAAAAGAACTTACAATATGAAGTTTAGCTACTTCTTTGTTAATTCTGTTAAAGTCCTTTTGCAACTGTTCGAGCTCAAACTGACCTGTAAATCAAAACATGAAAAAAACAAACCCGATAATTGCGTATGCATTATCAATTCCAAAACAACAAAAGGTAAAATAAATAACTCACGTTTCCGCCACTCTTTGTCAAGTTGAATAATCTCATCAACAATTTCGACACTTGCAAACCGATGACGCTGAGACTCGTGTATAATATCAGGGATTTCCCCCTTCTCCTCCCTTAACAGATTAATATCCAACATTGCTTCTCTTCCTTTCTTACCTTCTAACAAAAAAAACACCATTTTTTAACCTTTCACAGTCAACAACATATCACAATTTGCTAGTAAAAACAACAACAAATAAAATCAGTAGCCGATACCCATCAAACTAATACTATGTTACAAAACAACGTATATAATATTAACAATTCTACCTTCAAGTCAACACAAAAGTACTGCTATTGAAAATAAAAGAGAAAAAAAAAGGATATAATGTTGACTTACACGACCGCATTCATGTGCAACGGCCAGTTTAGCTCCATGGTCCATATATTGAAGAGCTTGAACAGGGGAATCAAGAAGGTGGAAAGAAGCGATACAAGTGGGACCTCCACCCTGCGGTTGTTTGTGAACTGAAAACAGTACTAACTTGTGTTAACTAAAGCATAAAACAGTTGAAATATATGTTGATAAATAAAACCAAACAAATGAAATAAATTTTACGTTTACAATAGTCGATAAAACAACAATTGAACAAAAAAATCCCTAAATCGATACCTAAACCATAAACCCCTAAATTGAAACCTAATAGCATAACAATCCATTCGTAGCTTTCTTAAAACATCAATTTAACCATAAACCGTAACCTTAAACATTAAACCTAATTCGAAATCTAACACTTAAACCACTAATCAGTCTTAATAAATCAAACCCTAAAACACGAACCCTAAAACTAAAAAATTACTAAACCTAAACAATAATACACAAAAAATCAAGTATTCAAAGGTAAATCATTAAAATCAGTTAGAACAGAGACACAAAAACGTCAATCGAAAACGAAAGATTAATATAGAATGATAACAGAAAAAAAACGAAAAAAAAAACAGAGAAAAGAGAGAGATGAAGAACGATTGAGTTGACATAAGAATGGAAGAGAAAACACCTTGGAGAGGAGACGAAGAACACACTTTTGGATGGTCTGATTCGTTTAGGGTTTGCCTCATTTAGGGTTATGTGAGAGACAGTGATTATGAATGAAAGAATATTTAGGAAACTTAATTTTGATGAAAACGTATGAAAGAAGATTTAGGTTGACTAATTTAATTCAATGTTTTTTGATTTAAAATAAATCAAAATTTTATAAATTATCACATTTAGCCACTTGGCACAATATGATAGGCTACACAATTGAGGAGCAACATGGGAATGCCAAGTGTCCTCATGGACTTTGTTTTATTAGATGTATAGATTATTTCTAACTAAAACTTTTTATTTAATAATGTAAGAGATAAAAATAGTTATGCTTTAGATGTTGAGGAGGGAAATGATAGTGAATTTCAAATTTTAATTAATCGTGAACTTGATGCATTCAACACTCCAATAACTTAGACATATCGTACACTTCCATTTAAAAGAACTTTTTTTAAATAATTGAATACTTTTGGATTATTATCTTTAGTATGTGTTAACTTTTGGATTATTTTTTAGTCATGCACTTTTAGATTATACATTGAGTTGATGTTGTAATTTATTGATTTATCGATTTACAGAGATAGTTAGACAACCCGGTTGGGTTGAAGCATCCAATACAACCCGGTTCACCTGTTGAACCATTTTTTAACCAATTTCGGTACGATTTAAAAACCGGTTTTTAAAACATCTTTAAAAAATAATTACTAGTAGGTAAGCAAAAAAGAGCAACTATTAAAACATTAATAAGATATATATATATATATATATATATATATATATATATATATTTTACCAAAAGGGTGTTAATGAAAAAAACATTTATCTTAATTTGTGATCTATAAAATTTATCAACATAGATGTGTATAATCTATAACTCTTTTATTTTTATTTTTAACCTATTACATTTTTTTCTTCAATCAACATATTACATTTCTTTTTAATCTACTTAATGCCTATTTTGTAGCCTCTTAATGAGGCTCTGAACCATTTAGCTCTGAATAGTTCAGCATTCAGACTGTTTGTTTCAACCTAAAAAGGCTCTGAATGGAATGATTAAGAGCTGAACCATTCAGATTTGGTGCATAGCTGAACCATTAAGCACTTAATCATTCAGAGTCTCTTAATTATTCAGACCTCTTAATGATTCAACACTTAATCAATCAAACAAGCCCTTACTAAGTTATATTCCGAAAGCTTCTCGGAATAGACAAATACAATATGAAGTGACAATGTGTGTTATGATATAACATAGAAATTAATGTACTATAATATGAGAAATCAACTTGAATCATGTGAATAAGAATAAAAATGTATATTAAAGAGAAAATGTATGTTCGAATGATGAGCAGAGGCGGAAGCAACCATTGCTGGGAGTGATTGAGGCAGTGGTCTTGAAGGTGTAGCTTTTTTTAAAAAAAAAGAATGGTTTTTACAGCTATTCTACTCCAGATGAAAACAGAACTCTCATTTACATTTTTATTTAGTGTAAAAAATTCATTAGAAATTTGTGTATCACACGGATTATAACATTTTTGTTTGTTTTTTATTTATTATTAGGTTAGAACATTTAATGTTACATGAGGTTGGATCAATAAAATATTAAATGGTTTTTAATAATCGAAAATATAAAAAGAATTAGTTAAGAATATATATATATATATATATATATACACACACGCGCGCGATTTGGTTAAGAACACATGTCACTTGGTGAGGTCATCACCATCCTTGAATTCCCGCAAAAAATTTTAGGTTATAAATAACCTTATTAACCCAATATTTATTAATTTTTATTTTTATTATTAAATTATTATATTTATCTTTATCTTTATTATTTTTTTACTATATAATAAATAAAAAAATTAATAAATATTGGATTAATTAGGTTATTATAACCTAAAATTTTTAACGAGAACTTAAGGATAGGGATGGTCTCATCAAGTAACATGTATCCCCACTCTAATCCCTTTATTGTGTGTATATATCTATACTATATTAATATGCATATATGAAGGGCAACTTTGGTCATTTGCCACTTTTAAGATATGTACAAGTCTTTAAGCTTTATGTACAAACCTCAAGGCTTCTTAAAAGTTGAAACCTAAAATACACCTGCTCATTTTCTCAATTGTCGCCCACAAGAAACCCTAACCCTCTTCTCACCGCCGCCTCACTCACCCTACACAATATCATCAACGCTTTCAAACACCCAACCGCTCCGGATCTCGTTCTCCATTTGGATATCATCTGATTTCACGGTTCGAGTACAAATCTGGTACTTGTTTACTACTATAATTAGAGGTCTCTTACCTTTTTTGTATTCGTTGTTTGATTTAGTTAACAGATTATGATGGTTGAAAGTGTTGTTTGAATTAGTTTTATGAGGATTTGAAGGCATGTACCAGTAAGTGATACTGGATGCTCTTTGACGAGTCTTGAAACCCTAACCTTCTTTCTTAGATCTCTATGGTAAATTTGTTACTTTAACTCTTTATTTAAAATTCAAGGTAACTTTTAGGTTAGATCTGTATGTAGGTGGCTTCTTATGAGAGACCTGTACTCAGCAAAGGTTTTTACTTCCAGAAGGTATGAGTTATCATCTTTAAATCTTATGCTACAATTTATTTTCTTAAACATATTGGTTTTCCTGAATAATTTCTAGGCATATCATATATGATAAATGGATTGCAATGATATGAACACGACATGACCAGAAGATCGTGTCAGACATGTTATAAATAATATTTTTGGTTATTTTTTTATCATCCGGTACATAAATAGTCTGAATTTACCAAATACCGTAAAAGAGAAACAGCCCTAAATTCTCAATATGATGAGATTATGTCTGTCTGTACTATGACAATGAGTTATTAGTTAATTTACATGAATTGTTTTATGACTTCATTATAGGCATTGAAACTTGAAGAGATTGGTATAAATGGGTACAATGCTGAAATTGTATGCTACCTACACAATTTAGCTGATGCAACAAAACATGCAAACATGATGAGAATGTGTACAAGTGGAAACACCATTGTCCGGATGTGGTTATATTGGTATGGAATGTGCTGCTTCTTTGGTGATGAACAAGATCAAGGTTTCCATGGTGTTCCTTGGGTCGTAATGTAGTAAGCACTTTTAATCAAACTATTTCTTATAATAATTATGTCCATTGCTTTTCAAATTAGATGATAGATGTTAAAATTTATTTATTTAGAGTCAAAAAATCAATTTTGAAAAAGTTTCAAACTATTTTTCTGCACCGGGTTGTTTATTCACCCTCCAAAATTTCGTGTTATTCAAACGGTTTAACAAGTTAACTATACTACATAGTAAAAAGGAAACGGGTCAAACTCTTTAAAGGTCACCTAAGACTTACTTTTTGCTCTATTTTGTTCGGCATTACTTGTTTTGTGTTTTAAATCATGTTTCACTATCATACACATGTTTCACTATTATCATACATTGGTTTCGCAAAAAAGTGTGCAAACTGTTAGACAAAAACAATGATTGCAGCATGCTATCTTCTCAATTTCTCACAAATAAACTTCAATATTATGTACCTTCTGAAATCATTTATCAAATGAAGATGTTCTTTTTGAATGTTTTTAAGAAGAAACCAGCTTGGATAATCATCTTGTTAAGCTGTCTTAGAATCGCAGCGAAAAGAGACTGCAATAATAGGTTGAAACGGGTCAAGTTGGTCTAAAACACTTTTTGCACAAGCCTTTTAGATTTTTTTTATAAACCAATTAGTGTTGCATATCATGATTACAAAAACCAAATCACGTGTTTTGATACACTAGCAAGTAATTTGGTTCAAATCAAAACAAGTAATTTTTGTGCGGTTAATATCAATCTGGTAGACCCAAAACACATTTGGTACAAAATTGTAAGATTTTAGTTAACTGGAGTAAAAGATGAGTACAAAAACATCCAAATAAGATATCGACTCTTATCCTTATTAACAATGGTGACAATGGTGACAAAAGTGTTGGATAAGCGGATTCAAAACAGGTTACCTGTGTACAGATAAAATACTTTTTTCGATTTGTTTTATAGACTAATTAGAGTCATATTTGAGAATGAAAACTACATTATTTTAAGTTTTTAACGATAATTAAAATTTAAAGTTTTCTAAGAAGCTTATTCATGTATAGATAGTTTTAAGTTATCATGTGGGGTGATTGCAGGGGATCTTTGACACTATCTATATAAAGGAAATGGAACTAAAGTGGAAATATAATAGTTAACTTTGATTAATAAATTCACATGTATTTTTTTATAATAAGCTTATTCGGAATTGTTGCTTGGAGAGCTGAAAAGGAAAAGCTTCCGACATGGGCTGTGTTGGGTTCTAGATACATCATTAGTCTGGAAGATATATGTGAGCTTTGTGGTGTTTATGATGAAACCAGCGAATGGATCAAAACACACAAAATATATAATGGTTTTTACTCTAAAGTTCTCCAATATATCCAGGCCTTCTAGCCTAACCCATAGATGTTGAAACTACACTTGGTTATCTACAGTACAATCATGATGTATTGAAATTTTTTCTACTTATAAAATTGATAATTAAGTTAGAAAAAAATACTAACACCCGTACTAGACTTAACAATTTCACTAGCAAAACAATATCTTTTCCCCTACCTTAAGCTATTGATCAGTGGTCTCAATCTGGAAAAATTGCATAACACTTTTCACTTATGGTATTTGCTACTACGATAGATTTGTTTATCAAAAGTTCCCTTCATTAGAAACTCTAATTTTTTGAAGGGAGAATATCTATGTAACTTGCACCATAATAGTTTTTGAAGGGAGGATATCTATGACTAACCTGCACCATAATAGTTTGATATATATATATATATATATATATATATATATATATATATATATATATATATATATATTTACGGGTCTTGACTTGAAGGGTATATTGAACATGTTTGGCGGATCAAGTAACTGATCATATATTGTTTTTGTAGCTAACGTTCTCTACCCAACCCATCAAGAAGCATACAAGGTGAGGGTCGCATATTGTTGAACACAATACTGGTACGACTCTCTTGCGTGCTTTTACTTTATCAAAAATGTCATTTTTTAAAAAGTGAATGGTTTTCATCATGGAAACAAAGGACCTTTAATCACCTCTTAACAAGTTAAATGATCATGGCAAAAATAGGTTCTTTTTGGTTAAAAATGTCAATTTTTTTTATTTTTTTTATTTTATTTTATTTATTTTTTTTTGCATCTTAAATTGCATTTTGCCATTCTTAATTATTTTTTTAGTACAGCTCTAGGTAAATCTATGTTTGTTTTTTTGTTGACTTGGTCAACTATTTTGACTTTTTTAATATTTCCTAAACTAATTAGATTAATATTATAAGAGTATATAATCAATCTAACATATAACTAAATGTTTATGTTTATAAAATCGAAAATCTAAATTTGAATGGATGTGTCAAGTTTTAAAACTATTTGATTCCTTCTCATATGGTACAAGAAAGAGAGCAGACTGCAGAAAAGGGTGTGCTCATACTGATGTCCTAAAATGGTGAAAGGTGAACCTCACACACTGCCAAATGTTCTGCCTCGTATTGCAATACGATTTTTGGTACATCCTACAATTAGAAGAAGTTTCCTTGCTTTTTGTCTTTTACCTTAAATTTTTGTATATTATGTCTATGTTTTGTGTTTTAACTTTTTTGGGCATAACACTGACAAGATACCTACATAAATGTAGATGTTAAACAAAGAATCTGACTACACTAAACTTATTTAACTTTAGTTGGTTTATGTTTGCAGGAGATAGTGATGCGTCATTGCTAATTAACTATCACCAATATAACTCTTTTGTGTGTATTTAAATTTTGGTTGGATTTATTTTGTTTACTCGTGTCCAAACTATATAACTTATATTTGTTTTGTGTGTATTTGTATTTGTATCTTGATTGGATTTATTGTGCTTTGTCCTCTTTGAAATTTAGTTTCATGTTTATACAAGTTGATTGTTGTTCATTAACCAGGGTTGGCTTTATGTTAATTTGTATTATGTTAATGGTGTGTTAAGACGAGCATCTAAATTTTGTCATGTTTGAAACGGACTTTAGTTCAGATTTAACTCATGGAACAACTAGAATTTAATTCTTTTAATTAAATTGATTTTAATTGATTTGAGTAATTTGTTTCATTGTCCGTTAGTCTTGGTCATATACCATCTGATCCCATCGAATTTGAAGCAATACATTCCGCACCTTTGTTTTTCTAATTTTTCTAGCCATACACATATCTCATCCAATATTCCAAAAATAGGAACATACTGTGTTGCTTAACTAGACACATTTATAATTGGACCAACGGCAAAATTAACCCACATAACCCATAACTACTAATAACAAATTCCTAACGTTTTAATATATTTTTTTTTTACCAAGAGGGTGTTTGGGATTGAGTTTGGAAATGCAAAAGTGCTTTTGGTCAGAACTGCTTATTGGCTTGTGACTTTTTGAAAAAGGAGTTTTAAAAAAAGTGTTTGGATTAGCTTTTGGGATGAGAAATGTCAAAATGTCAATAGATTGTTTTTTAAGTGTTTCGCTTTACTTATTGTGAATATTGGTTGTATTGGTGGCAGATTTGTAGTGTTTTTTCAAAAGCTAGAATTTCTAACTTCTCAAAAATAGTTTTTTCACCCTTAAAAGCCAAAAGCCAAAAGTCAAAACAGAAAGTGCTTTCGCGTTACACAAACAACTTATTGACTTATTGGCGAAGCCAATAATTCAATAAATTGTTTTGAAACTCAATCCAAAACACCATCTAACATTATCATTGTTGTTATCGTTTTAGACTTGCATGATAATTCACTAAAACTAGATTATTTATTGAATATGATGTCTACCTATGATATTCTCTGTTTCGAAAGCCAATAAACCATTAATTTACTTGGCAAACAATTGTTATTTGAGCTCTATTAGTAAAAGAAGAAAACTCCTAATGGCATGGCACAAATTCAACGTGTAATTCTGGTGTAATTCAACACTTATATTGCTTGATAATAATGTAGCACATGAATATTGATGAGTTAACAAAGTTGAATTGTAACATATTTCACAAATAAGAAAACTAACAAACGTATTATACATTATATTACGAGAGGATTGGTAACATAACCGAAAACATGTACCACATTGTAAATTGTTGCCACCGCCGCATCGCGCGGGTTTCATACTAGTATATATATATATATACACACACAGAGAGATATAGATTATATTTCTTTTATTTTCAATCAAACCATGTTAATATCTCGAACACATAAACTTCAACCAAACCGGGAAGTGAAAATCTTTAAACTTGATGGTAATAAACCTTAAAACGAACAAGAATCCCATATCTGAGACATAAAGATTTGATAAATTATTCTAGTGGAAAATGTCATTTTCGTTCATGTGGTTTGACCAGTTTTGTGACTTTCATCCAAAAGGATTTTAACGAAAAAAATGGATTGAGTTAACGGAGTGGACGAAATAGGCAAGATTTTGAAATCCCGGGGACCCAAATATGAAAAAAAAAAACATTTTGAACAAAAGTAACAAAAATGGCCAAACCTCTGGAACAAAAATGACATTTACTCTTAGTTCTAAAATCGCCCGAAATTCCATTTAATGTAAATATAAAATCCAATAGTAAGATGAACATATAGCCAAATATATTCCCTTAAATTTTATAAGTGGTTTGTGTTTTATGGTGTTGATGCTTATCAAGTTTGGTGTTTAAAATATCCGAAATTCAAAAAAAAAAAAGTTCGAACTGAAAGAAACCGATCTGAATTCTTATTCGGATATTTGGACAGATCCAATCCATGTCCGAAATACTTATTCAGATATTCAGACCAGATATCCTTATAAACCAAATAAGCTTCAACTAGGTTTTAGTAAGGGAATGACCCATTGCGTGAAAAGTAGTTCTACCCTTGATATATGAGGCATATATTAGACCATAATTGTTCAACATCGTCCATCTATATGGACTAGATGGTTTCATATTTCATGATGCTTGATTTTGTGTTCAAGATTATGTTTGAAAGTTTGATTTTGTGTTAAGTCTACATTTTGAAGACTATTTTTGAAGTTTGAACCTTGTACTTGTGTTTAAGATTAATTTCTATTTCCGCTTTTGTATATTTATTGAATTCAAATTAGCAAAATGTTAGGAACCATAAACTAGGGAAAATTAAAAACTGAAAAATTGTTGTTCGGTTTAATTTGGAGTATTCAGATTTATCCAAATCCGATCCGAACTGAACTCGAATAGATTTGGATCGGATAAGTATACATCCGATTTGCATCATTTTGGATTTCGGATAGGTACCTAAAATTTTAAAATCCAAACAATCAGATATGAATAACTCATTATCCAATCTGATGAACATCCCTATTGTACTCTTTGGTTTAGAGATTTGTACCCACTTTTGAGTTAAAAAAAAAAACTCACACCCTCTTGATAACGCATTATGGTTTGTACCTCATGCGTTGTAGATTGTACCTTGATTTGCATTTTCTTAATTTTATATTTAACTTCATATCTAAGGCTATATGGTGTATTCTATCCATAGTTGTTAAAAGTCATCGCCTCTCGCGCCTAGGCTCATTTTTTAGGCGAGGTGATGCACTTGCGTTTTGAGTCGAGAAAATTGCGCTTTAATTCTCCAGGTGATGGTTTAGGCACATATTTCAACTAGATTCCCAATTTTCGGAGAGTTTCTAGCAAAATTCGTTTTATTGTGGCTAGATTTATCCAGATTTCTACTTTTATCTAAAGAAAACTACTTCTATACACTAATACATCAATATTTTAAAACTTTTAACACTAGCTAGATGAAAGATAGTACTACTTTAATATATTTTTACTTTATTTTCTTTTTCGTTTTTTTTATTTCAGGCACTCGCTATTTTGCGCCTCGCGCCTAGGCCCCATGCGAGGCCTATACGCCTTGAGTGCGCCTAGCGCCTTTGATAACTATGATTCTATCGCCTTAGTGTCACATCAAAATGGGGCTCCATTGATTCCTTCCAGAAATAGAATAAAGTCCACTCAATCATTTATTTAATATTTAAATTATTTTCAATTTAAATTTGATTTATTTTTAAATGAAAAAATAAAAACATTTATACAACCTTCACCCCATTTCCTTCCCTACAACCCTTTTTCACAGTCACCAACACCATTGATAACCATCACCAACACCATCAACCACACCATCACCATCGACTCAGCCACCACCACCCAAATCATCAACAACAAAAATTAACAGCCACACCACCATCACCACCACTAGTGCCTAAATCAACAACTTCAACAATCAAATCAACAGGTGGTCCTACCTCTCCCTCCGATTTTCTTCGCCATTGTGCTCACCAAGCATCCCCCCCCCCCACACACACACACAATGGCGCCTGGGAAATAGAGGGGCGTCTGTCACGGAGAAACTCTCTTTTCTCACGTGCGGCCTTAGATCACCGTCTAAGTAAGCCTTGTCGACTTGAAGTCGTTATTTCTTGGTAGCGGAAATGGGTTATGAAAGTGTTGGGTAGCAAGTGAGAAGCTTGTAAATACTTGATCACAAGTTTTACAAGTAAAAGACTTTGTATTGCACTAGTAAAGGTTACAAGTGTTGATGGTTTTACAAGTTGTAAGGGATATCTCAAATGAGACCCCAAGTGCCACATTTATACTAGATTAGTCCTAATCTAGAGTCTTCTAAATCTAGATCCATCCATATAAATATCTACTTGATACATTTTAGTAGCATCATGATGTTTTGTGTTTTATCTTGAGGATTCTAGAAGCTTCTTGGCAGCACTTTTATGGCTGTTTTGACCAGCCCTTTCCGATGTTTTCAAGACCTTTCAAAGCTGGTTCTTGATTCTTGTAGATGCCCCAAGGTTGCTGGAATGTTGTGGGCTGTTCCGGAGACTTCCGGGGAGCTCTAGATGCGACTATATGGCCCCGGAAAAGTCTAGAAGCTGGAAAAATTTGGCTGAATTTTGGTGGGTCGTGACACGTCGCTATTAAAAAAAAAATGAGATGGAAGGGGTGCCATCCCACACCGATCAGCCCAATAATTTCCATCTTTTACATTTAACGTCAACACTTTTATTACTTTCAACTTTGGTCCCATATACTTTTTATGTTTTACAAATTTTTCGTTTTCCGTTGCGATCTAAATTTTCGAGTTAACACGCCGCAATATGTTTGCATAGTTCACTTCTATTTTTTTTGTTTTTTATTTCTTTTGTTGTTTTACAAGCTTTTACGGTGTTGTCGGTCGCTTGCAACGACGTCACATTGATGCTAGTTTGCACGTTTTTATACCACTGAATTTGACAAGAAAAAAAAGTTTAAACCAATATAATAGTAGCCCAATCATGAATTTGTATAAAACTAAGAAACAATATACAGATTAAGAAATTTTTATATAACTATTAGTTAAAAACAGAGCATGAAATTGTAACATTGCATAGTCTAAACTAGTGTTGGAGTCCGCACTTCGCGGCGGGTTGTACAAAGGTGTTGGCGAGGATATATTGCTACATTTTATATTGATGTGTTAGTATAGACATGCAGACTTTAATCTAAACGATGGTAAAAATAAGCAACCAACATGGTTAAGTAAACATGTCTAAAGTTAAAAGTCAGTTTTAACTATAATAAGGTAAACAAAAAGTAATTAGATTTGTTACATGGTATATTGAAATGTTAATATAGACCATGTAAGCTTTAATCTAAATTAATAGCCGAGATAATTGAAAGGAAAATTATCGGGGTCCGGTGGGTTCGCCTGTTTGAGAAATTCCTCATGCCAATTGTCAAGTGTATCAAAAGACCGCATCACATTTACATCATAAACAAGAACACAACAATCTGCTCCACGATAAAATGCAACACCAAGGCTTTGAAACCTCTCCTGCCCCGCAGTGTCCCAAATTTGTAAAGTGACAAGCCTGTCATCTATTTGCAATTCTTTGGTTACAAAATCAGCTCCTATTGTAGCTTTGTATTGCTGACTGAATTTCTTATGAACATACTGATTCATCAATGACGTCTTACCAACCCCGCTGTCGCCTAAAACGATGACCTTAAGCAAAGTTCTTCTACGTAAAGACATGGCGAAATAATAATAATATTAAATAAATCTAGAGAGAGAGAGAAAGTGATGAGAGAGAGAGATTGGGATCAACAGTGAAGGAGGAGGAGGAGAAAAGGGGCGCCAATTTGGATCTGTAATTATACCGGTGAAGGTACAAGTTGTGAAGCGTGATGTACAAGTTGGTATAAGGGAGTTATGTTCGGGGTTGGATTGGGGGTTGGGACCAGGTGACCGACGGTTTATGTTTATTCTGTCGTCGTCTGTTTCTTAGCTTTTTTTTTTTTTTGAACGGCGTCCCAGTGGTTAACTTGCCACATGGTGTGAACCTCGGCCCGGGTTCGAGCCTCCGCGGTGGGCATTTAAGCCCTGAAAGAGTGGCTGCCAGACCGACTCGCCCTTCCACGTGTCTCGACCCCCAGTCCGCAACTCGCGCAGGAAACCACCACAAACCGGAGTCGAACCCCCGACCTATAGAGTAAAACCTGCACACCTCACTGTGTAACCAATTGGCCTGCCTCAAATTATGCCAATCACTTCCTCAATTATCTCGGCTATTATAAATGACACTAAAAATAAGCAAGCAATATGATTAAGTAAACATGTCTAGAATTAAAGTTAGCCTTAATTTTAAAAAGTAAAAAATAGAATTAAACTTATAAAAAGATAAAAGAACAAATATTTGTTAAAAGTAACTTTTTCGACCTTAAGGGCCGAATGATAACTTTATTCAAGTTTGAGGGTCGTGAATCGTTTATAGAAAAACAATATTATTAAACACTTCCGTATATTAAATCTATAAAAGTTTATGGATATAAACGTAAATCATTTACAATAAATGAAATATTAGAGTTTGGAGGCCGTATGATAACCCTAATACTCTATTGAAATTCAACGCTAATGCAAATTTATTTGAGAAAAAAAAAAGTAAGCAAACTAATTAATAATATTATGGACAATAAAGTTAGACCAATAATAATTTAATACTGTTAACAACAATTGAAATTGTTGTAATCTCTACTATATTATAAAAAGTGAACAATGGGTAAACATATCCAACTTGGTAAAGTTAAGATGGGATGTGAAAAGTCATGTGCTTCAACCCTCAAATATCATATAAATATTCCCTAAATTACCCTTCAATGCATTAAGATAATTGTACCATGTAGTAAAGATAAATAAAGGTTTACCACAAGCGTCAAATAATTATATTCAACAAATATTAATTTTACATTTTCTTTCTTTCTTTAAAATTGCATATGTTTATATAAATATACAGTATCGTTCATCGTGAGAATTGCTGAAACAAATTACTTTATCTTTGCAGAGGGTTAATGTTGGTACGAAGTGACGCACACACAATACCAAGTAGTACGGTACATTTTGATTTTCTGTTGATAAGGTTTTTTTTATTTTAATTATTTAATAAGAACGACAAGGTGCGACCGAGGACGCTGAAAAGAGTAATCATGTTGTAACGAATCTAGTAAAACGTCGACACAATCTTAAAGTGGATTGTATCTGCAAATTCATCTTCCAGGTTAAACTTGATTTGTTTATTAAAATAAATGTGTTGTTAATACTACTTTACTTCTCTGTTTACTTGTTTATACTGATATCGAATGATTATGTTTTGGTTTATCTACTCTGTTTTGGTTTCTATGCTCATATTTGGTTTTGAGTTCATGCTTGACAATACGTATCTATATGGTGGTTTGGTCTAAATTTGTGAAAAAATATATAGAAATATTTGGGAATAAAAATTATCTTGCTCATATTTGATTTTGAGAAAAGTGCTGATGACTGAATTTTGATGATCAAATAAGTTCATTTTCATATATAGTGAAATTTTTTTTTATACTTGGGTATCCTGTATACACAACATCTCTTAGATGTTGGAAGTTAAAGACATGGTTGGACAATTTACATAGTGTGTCATGAAAAGTTATAAGAACGTATATGTTGGATATAAAAAAATATAGTTTCTTTTCAAAGTTTAAACAATGAAGAGAAGTGGATTAATTTCATATACATCGTTTCGCATTAAAGACAATTACGTTTTTACACTTTTCCTACAGCTTGGTGGGCTAACACGGCTACGCTTGTGCATTGTTAAAAAAATATATATATATTTATCTTAACCGTCCCGCAGCAACACGCAGGTTTCCCACTAGTATAGAATAACTTACCAGAAAAAGAAAATACAGATCTAATAAACTCACCACACTATTTTTGGAGCTTGATATGAATTTAAAACTCAGAATAAAATTACTGTAAAATTTGCACTGAAAGTAAGCCAGCCAATAAACCCTAAAGATGGCAAAACTAGAATCTGATAAGTAGAAGGACAAAGGCAAGTTGGCAAAATCGGAACCGAACGACAAAATCATAAACGAACAACAAGAAGCTGGATTTTGGATCACAGTTTATTGACCCGATTCTCTTTCTGAATATACATCCATCATGACAAACAACAAAGACATTGTTAACTCACTTGTGCACTTATTTAAAACATAGTATACAAATTTTTCTAAGGGATAATCTCCAACTCATAATTGGCTCCAATGATTGTAACCATATGAGCAAAATGCAACTACCACTAATCATCAATCTCCAAGTGCATAAGCATCTTCACAACCTCGCTCATGGTTGGTCGAACGTCTTTATCTTCCTCAACACATTTTAGTGCCACTTTTAGAAGATTACTCATCTGATCTTTTTCATACTCACCACTTATCATAGGATTTAGTATCTGTACAATTTGTGACTCTGTCAAATTTTCGCTTGCCATATGGACCTTCTCCCTTACCCAACCAACGAGTCTCTTTTGTTCCAACCTCTCGTTATCATGGTGTGATTGCTTATATGTGGGACTCCGTCCTGTTATCATCTCTAGCACCACCATCCCGTAGCTATAAACATCAACTTTTGAAGTAATTGGAAGATTAAGCACCCACTCTGGAGCCATATACCCTCGGGTTCCTCTTATCCTTGAAAAAATAGAATTTCCTGTTACATCTTGGTTGAATAGTTGGGATAAACCAAAATCAGCCACCTTTGGGTTATAATTAGCATCCAACAATATATTTTGTGGTTTAACATCACAATGCAAAACCCACTCTAAGCATTCTTCATGTAGGTAAGCTAGGCCTTTCGCAATGCCAGAAGCAATTTCAAACATATTCTTCCACTCAAGTTGGTTACCACCCAACTTGTCTGCTAATGAGCCATTCTCCATGTACTCATAGACCAAGATCCTATGCTTTGCCTCAGCACAATAACCATAAGTCTCAATCAAGTTCCTATGATTTATCCTTCCAATCGTGCTCATCTCTGCTAGAAATTCAGCTTCTCCTTGGGTAGCGTCATGGAGTCGCTTAATTGCTACCACACGATTGTCTTGAAGTACGCCTTTGTACACAATACCACCACTACCTCTTCCAATCTCTTCTTTAAATTTATGAGACGCCTTCACTATCTCGGCGTATGTAAACCTTTTGAATCCGGTAGCCATTGCTAGGTAGGTTTGGGTTGTTGTACCCGAGGGTTCTTTGGTGATCCAATAGAAAAATAAAAAGGAAGCAGCTTCAATTGCACCAAGGATGATGCTGAACAACAACATGAACTTGATGGACCCATTTGCTTTCTTTGTATCGTATGTTCGTTCTAGTTGAATTACAAAACTAGAGCATTCCAAGCTGGACTTGTTAGCAACATTCTGATCATATGACAATACATCTTTTTTAGGTAGCTTAAGATAAGTGGTGAAAGGTTGACCCTTATAGTAACCATTGAATAACGAAGTCTTGACATTACATGTAAAGGCGCGAATCTTTTCATGAAAGGTGAATTGAAAAGCTTTACAGTTGGAATCATTCAAGCAGTAGTTGCTGCATTCTGTGTAGGTGGAGTTTGTATCATAAATAGAATCAAATCCATAAAACTCCACATTAGGGAGCTTTATGAATCCAAAGTTTTCACGATTTTGAGATAGATCAAATGTCGGTTCACACCCAAAAGACAAATCCGAGTGGTTCTTGACCTTGTATCCATGCATACAACTACATATCCTTCCTGATTCCAACGTATGAGTACAAAGGCCGTTTGGACCACAAATCCCATATAAACATGGTGTTGAAAATGTTTGCCATGTAACACTCCAGCTTCTTTCGTTAAGCGAGTAAACTCTAACATTGCCATCAACATCAAGTGTCATTCTTCTTAGGGCATTACCATAGTCTGTGGTGGTAAAGGTAAGATTGTCTGACGAATGGAAACGCCCTTCGGAATCAAGATAAGCAAATCTACTATTGTTGTTAGAAGACCTTCCTGCTTCCCATGTTAGTAAATAAGTCGATGGCCAATAAATGCTTGTAACGTTAACTTCAATATTGTTGCTATAAAGAAGTCGGATTACATTGTCATTGTCAAAATAGAGTTTATAAGGGCCAGAAGACATATTTGTGGAACTTCTTGAAGATATGAGTTCAGTATCTTTGGTAAAAGGTTGATTGGGAAGGAGAGTATGGGTAGGAAAATTAAAGCTTTGCCAAAGATATGATGTCTTATCTAATTGGGTAAGAACAAGGTTACCCGAGTCAAGAAGTCGCAGTTGCAAAGGCGAATTAGATTGAGTGTCGGTTGTCCAAATTCTTTTGTGAGCGTCGGTTAGAACAAGGTTACCGTTTTTCCACAAGGAAAACTTGGATTGTTTTCCATTGACAGGCCAATCTCGGTTTGCCATCCAAACCAATGTGTTACTTCCATCCAATATGGGCTCAGAATACCATATTGCAAAGTAGTAAGCATTTTGGCCAATCTCGTGAAATCCGGCTGTGAAAAGGCCATTAGGTGAAACCAACTGATGTTTCTTTTCAACCAAGAGTGATGAACCTTGGGTTAAGACACTTGGTGAAGAGGAAGCTGAAGAAACAGGAGCAACATGTAGTGAAAAGTAGAGGATTATTAAAGGTAAGAAAAATAGGAAGGACAAATGCATGATGAATGGTGAATGAATAAGCATCTACTTTGTGTGTATATTAAAAAGCTTTGTTTAATTGGTCTAATAAATGGGCTCAGAGCAACTTGTAAAGCAACTTCGGGTGCATTTGGTTAGTGATGTGTGCCAAAAAGATAAAGCAATAACTCATCTTTGTTTGTATGTGTAAAAGACAAAGTGAATGTCAAGTTGGCTTCTAAATAATCGACGAAAATTACAAGTTGGTATATAATATTATTACACACACACCTTCCCGGAGGTTATTCTTATCCTCAAATTCTTTTATCAACTAAACAAGTCAAAATAAGCATGCTTAAAAGTCTCACAAAAGTCGACCTATGTTCGAACAAAATGTCCTAATTTTGTACAAGAAACTGTACAAATACGAAAATATGACTACCGTGGACGTTAGTGTCGACCCTGTTATGACCGATGACCGTCTATTCGCCAATCGCCACTCAAAATTTCATGGTTATAAAAGGAAAAAAAAAACTAATTGCTGTTATACTTGTTTCAAAAGGTAAAGAATCAAACTATAAAACGTAGAAGAGAAGTAGTTTAATATTCTTTATTTCTTCCAAACGAAACAACAACAAATTTTACATGCAATATTTCGCATAATTGTTTCAAAATTTAGTAGTTAGATTTCAATAAGTTTATCTATTTGTTTATTCATTAGTTTTTTTACCCACCACACGTTGCGGTGGCGTACCACAACGAGGCCAAGACGTAAACTAACTCTAACTTATAATATATGACATGATTCATATATATAGTAGCATAATGTGGGTTATGGTGGGGAAAGTTGTTTAAAATGCATTTTGAATATATGACGATCTCCAATGCGTTCTTCCCAACCCGTCCGAAATCCACCTCAGCCACGTCCGAACATTTCTTTGCGTTGTAGGCTTTTGTCCGATCGTCGCCCAAGAAGAAAAGTCCGTGATTTCGGGCATGCTTTTCCTCGGTTATTGAGCTGAATTTCAGAGATTCACCCTCTAAAAATTTAGATGCACAACATAAAATAGGTAAAAAAAAAAAAGAAGAAAAATAAAGTGAAAATGTTATCGTAGAAGATGTATGAAGGTGTGGAGAGAAAAAGGAGGCGGACTGGTGGCAGGGGAGATTCCGCCGGAAAACATTACTTTCTTCGTTTCTAATCTTCATGACAATGTAACGATTGAAATGATGAGACAGGAGTATGGGAGATGCGGGCAACTTGAGGATGTTTATATTGCTAGAAAAAGGGATAAGTTCGGGAAGGTGTTTGCTTTTGTGAGATATGCAAAGGTTAGTGATACGGATAAGATGGTAAAGGCGTTAAATAGCGTGAGACCTCTTGGGAGAATAACGTTCGCTAAGGTGGCAAGGTTCGGGAAAGAAGATGCACCAGCTGGGAGGAACAAAAATGTTGAGGTACCAGCAGTCAACAAAGGTAATGATACTTGGCACGTGGATCCGACTCATCGTTATGAAGCTTCTGACAGTGGAGAAAAAACTTTTACATACCGGGATACATTAACTGGGGATATCGGAAATCAGAGCAACACATTAAAAATAGTTGAATTGGATAATACGGTGTCGGTTTTATCGGAATCCTGGATTGGGAGATCGGTAATCGCTACAACAAGTTGTTTTGAAGGTCTCTGTAATGTAGAGAAAAATCTTAGCGATCTGAATGATACGATGATTGAGATCCGATATTTGGGGGGAATGAAGGTTCTGTTAACCTTCTCGTCAACAGAGAAGGCAAGTAAATTCTTAGAGTTTCGTGAGCAATGGGCAAATTGGTTTGAGGATGTTCATAGATGGGTGGGTCAAGAGTTGAAGTTCGAGAGACTGGCGTGGCTGAGAATAACTGGTTTACCGATCAACTTAAGATGTGAAGACCATGTGTTAAAGATTGGGGCTCAGTTTGGAAGAGTTATCAGGGATGCGGACCATGGTATTAAGGAACCGGATTTGACTTCCGTTTATGTAGGGGTGGTTATTGATCATGGGAGGAGGATTAGAGAGGAGTTAAAACTCAGATGGAATGATAAGGTTTTAACATGTTGGGTGTCGGAAAGTGCTTCTAACTGGAAGCCGGATTATATAACGGAGGTAACAAAGGTGGTCACGTTTGCCATTGGATATCGAGAGCTTCGAGCTTCTTTCTCAGGAGAGTACCTTTTTGGAAGAACTCCTCTGTGGGATCTTGGGGGTAGAACATAGCTGTCTGGTTCGACCTGTGGTGATTCCTGTTCTAACTCATCCTTAGATAACTCAAGAGTTTCAACATGCTCATGTTCTTCATGGTTAGTAAACGCATCAGATGAATTATCACACTCTTGAGTTTGAGACTTACTTACCTTGGACGCCAGGTTGGGAGGATCATTGTTGGTGATACTTTTTTCACGGCTAGTGGATTGTGACAAGTTTTGGGCTTCTTGGTTAACTCCTTCTTCTGAGGGTGACATCCATTGTATCCAACTTAATGTGTAATCGGTTACCTTTTCCCCTGGCTAGTGTGTTAGGTAGTGTAGAAGTATTCGGTTTTGAGAAAGTCACAGTTCATCGTAGTATACATATGATGTGTGTTGGGGTTGTAACACCGATAACCGTGTTGATTGACCCCGTAGCCAACAAATACACATTTCTCACCACAAGCGTCAAGTTTGGAGCGGTCTATTTTTAGTAGGTGAACAAAAACAGAGCATCCAAAGACACGAGCTTCAAGGATAAGGTTTGATGGGGGTTTATGAAATTTAGCAAGGGCTTGAAGTGGGGTTTTAAAGTCAAGGGCTCTTGTTGGAAAATGATTCATAAGATAGTTTGCTGCAACAAGAGCCTCGGGCCAGAAAGATTTTGGGACTTGGGATTCGATCATGAGTGCACGAGTTATTTCTAAAAGAAAACGGTTTTTCCTTTCAGACACCCCGTTTTGTTCGGGAGTATGAGCGCATGATGTCTGATGAAGTATTCCCTTTTCTTGGCAAAACTATTTCATTGAGGTGTTTAGAAATTCCCCCCATTATCAGACCTAAGAATTTGGATATCGCTCTTGAATTGGGTTTTGATCATGGCACAAAACCACGTGAATTTTGAGAAAAATTCAGATTTATTTTTCAATAGATAAATCCAAGTCATGCGGGTGCAATCATCAATAAATGTTACAAAATAATGAAAATTTTGCCCCCCCCCCCCCACAACCTTTGCTGGTCCCTATACATCTGAATGAATTAATAGAAAAGGAGAATCAACCTTAGTATCGTTTGGTTTGAAGGTGTGTCTATGACTCTTAGCCAAGAAACATGTCTCACAATTCAAGACTTTATTTGTTGGAAATAAACGCTGTAAGTAACCACTAGATGAGTGTCCCAATCTTCGGTGCCATAACCAAGCTTCCCTATCTTTTGACCCATGAGCAAGCATTACAGTGCCTTGTCGAGTCACTTCATCCACATAGTATAGCCCTTGTCGCTCAGTACCACGCCCAATGATCTTTCCCGTCTTGATGTCTTGTAAGATACAGAAGGTAGGATGCATTAGCACAATACAACTTAGCTCTTTTGTAACATGACTGATTGATAGCAATTTGTGAGATAAAGATGGAACATAAAGACAATTCGATAGTTTCATGTTTTCCGAGATTTGGATAGTCCCTCCTCCTTTGCAGTGTGAATTTTGGATTTTTGTGATTTTGACATCGAGCACATATCCGATTTTTCATAAGTCATTGTATCGGTGGCACCACAATCAAATATCCATGAGTCATTTTCTTGGTAATTTTTTGTTGTCATGTTAGCTTTCCCAATATTACAAGGTTTTGACTCATTTAATAACTCGAGAATTTGGGGGCTAAAGAATCGAGGGTTTAGAAGTGTTTTATTGGGAGTTTTGGGTTTAAAATGGGAGAGCTTAGAAAAAGGAGGGTTTGAGATTGTAACTCCATTTTTTAGGAGATTGGCTAGTTGGATGGCTAGGTTGTTGGTGGCTTCTTCTGAAATTGTGTCTCGTAAATGACGAGCAAAGAAAGTTTATGGATCATAAACACTGCTCTGATACCATGTGGAAAATGATAATCAGACGTGTAAAGAGCAAAAGAGACTAAGGAATTGTTTTTTTAGTTATTTTAGTACATCTTGCTACTAATTCCTAGTAGCTATTTATAAGAGAACAAACAACTAATAATCATAAAAGAAATTAAACTAATAGCGTTGACTTTGACTTTGACTGTCTTGATTTATGCCTTTGACTTTAATCGTTGACCTTTGACTGCATAATCATTGGAATTTGCCTTGAAAGTCTCGATTGATCAAAGATGTTGACTGGTCAAATATTTCAACAGTAATGAGGTCCACGGGACCTCTATCAGTACTCACAGCGGTAATGTTACCATGTGGGCATGACCTACACGGGTGGTGCCATATCCCCTTAGCTTTATTATCCCATCAGATCAGATTATGTTTTCTTGGTATTACACAAGTAGTCCATCTCATTATAACAACAGTTTAATATGGGCCCAAAACTAAACAAAGTACAATTTATGTAAACCATTTAATTAATTATTTCATTAGCCCCATGGACATAATTTAACAAGCCCAAATTGAAATGCGTTTTAAATTAACAGGACTAAAATCAAATATCAAATATACTTATGTAAAACAATAAACATACCTGACCTTGCTATAGTAAAATGCACTCCTTCATCTCCTTTTAACAAGATCAATTAATCGACAAGTTAATCCAATACCACTAAAATTACCAACACAACTCAATAAAAAAAAATTACACATCTTCGACCGCTAGTCCCCAACTCACAACATGGCTCCACCAATTGTAACAATATGAGCAAAATGCAATGTCCACAGATCATCTATCCTTAGGTGCAGAAGCATCTTCACAACCTCAGTCATGGTTGGTCGAGCGTCTTTACCTTCCTCACGACAATGTAGAGTCACTTTTAGAAAACTATCCATCTGCCTTTTTCATGTTCACCCCTTATCATATGATGAAGTATCTCCATGATTTAAATCTTTGTCAAACTTTCGCTGTTCTCATCGATCTTTTCTCTTACCCAACTTACCTCTTTTGTTCTAACCTTTCGTTGTCATCACTTGGTTTATCGTATGTTGGTCTTCTACCTACGATCATATCTTGAACCGTTGTCATAAACAATAAGCAACTTAAAAAAAAACCTATGACAATAATCATCTTCAAAAGGTTGTACGTGAAATACACAATTCTTTATACAGTTTATCTAAAACCAATGCATTATAATATTGTAAAATACCTAAATTTTATTCCCTTAAATTTGACATTAGTCTTCTTATGTTAATTTAAGAATACCACGTTATGAAGGGCATTATTTATTACCGCGTTGTGTCTTAACTCTTTTTTAACGGTGTATCCACTTAGTTTTGATTGGTTGTTTATAATGACCTTTCATGCTCGATTTGATTACAAGTTTGGGTGCAATCGATACAATAATCTGCCTAACTTAGTTGTTGTGATGAGTTTTGATTACACAAAGTTTATTCATGTGGTTTTGGTTAACAATTTTCCTTTATGGACAATCCTACTCCATATGATCAATTACAAGACACAGTTAGAAATAAAGACTTGATATATTTTAAAAATATGTTATGATGTAACACATGACTAAGAAATCCTTCATGACAAACAAGACATTCTTAACTCACTCTTGAGATTAATAATGAGTTAAGATTTATTAATTAACTTCAACAAAATGGAATTACAGCCTAGCACACATATTTGAAACATAAAAATGCACAATTTCTGAAGAATAGTCTCGAACTCATAAGTGGCTCGATCTAACGATTGTAACCATATGAGCGACATGCGTTTGCCATTATTTATCCATGTCCATGTTCAGAAGCATCTTCACAACATCGCTCATGGTTGGTCGAGCATCTTTATCTTCCTCGACACATTGTAGAGCCACATTTAGAAGATTACTAATCTGATCTTTTTCATAGTCACCCCTTATCAGAGGATTTAGCATCCCTATGATTTGTGTCTCTGTCAAATTATCGCTATCCCCTTGGACCTTCTCTTTTACCCAACCTATGAGCCTCTTTTGGTCCAACCTTTCGTCATCATCTCTTGGTTGCTCATACGTGGGACTTCGTCCTGTTATCATCTCTAGCATCACCATCCCATAGCTATAAACATCAACTTTGGAAGTAACTGGAAGATTAAACACCCACTCTGGAGCCATATATCCTCTAGTCCCTCTTATCCTCGAAAAGATAGAGTTTTCTGATACGTCTTGATGGAATAGCTTGGACAAACCAAAATCAGCCACCTTAGGGTTACAATTAGCATCCAACAATATATTTTGTGGTTTAACATCACAATGCAAAACCCACTCCAAGCATTCTTCATGTAAATAAGCTAGCCCTTTCGCAACGCCGGATGCAATTTCAAAAATATTCTTCCAATCAAGTTGGTTACCACCTAAGTTCCCTGCTAATGAGCCATTCTCCATGTACTCATAGACCAAGATCCTATGCTTTCCTTCAGCACTAATAGACCCAACATAATTTAGGAAGCTTTCACATTCTAATATGGTATCATCCTTGTTGATCCAACTCTAAAACCTCTTTGTTTTTTTTTTGTTTTTTTTCATCGCCGACCACATAAACTTTCTTAAAGCTTCTATCCTCTGTTTTTCCTTTTCCCTCTGTCACTTCATTCCAACCTCTGTTCTTCCTCACAACCATAATACCTTCCTCATCTAAACACCTTCACATGGATTCGAAGCTTCACCCGGCTATGACTGTATCCAATATACGTAATTTTATTCCTATAACTCTTGAAGACGAAACTTCACACTACATTACATGGTCTGAATTATTTCAGATCCATTGTCGTGCGTATGAAGTTTTCGACCATCTTTAACCGAAACAACCCGCTGCCGCCACTTCTTCTACCACAGCCGATGGAACACAATCAGCCCCCTCCGCGGCAGAAGCTCTATGGTCTCGTCTTGACGCCATAGTGCTTCAATGGATCTACGGGACCATCTCACAGGGTCTCGTCCACACAATTATGAAACCCGGTCATACCGCGTTTGACGCGTGGACCTCTCTTCACCACCATTTTAACGACAATAAACACACTCGTTCCATCTTTCTCACCCAAGAATTCTCCAATCTAAACCTCTCCAACTTCCCGTCAATGGCCGCCTACTGTCAACACGCAAAACTTTTGTCTGACCAATTGGCCGGAATTGGTTCTCCGGTTGACAACGACCGCTTGGTCTTGCAATGTTTAGCCGGCCTTACCGAACAGTATGATGGAATATCAACTGTCCTCGGCAACAAAGATCCTTTACCGGATTTTTCGGAGGTTCGATCGCGTCTCAACATGGAAGAACAAAAGAAACAACGCCATGCCGCCTCGGCCTCTCAGATCTCCGCCACCGCCCTATTGGCTTCAGTCTCCTCATCACCTTCTACTGATGACCGGACTCGTGGCCGCGGTCGTGGTCGCGGAAGAGGCCGCGGCAGGGGATCCTACAGCCGGAACAGGTCATCTCCAACAAATAATATTAACTCTAATGCTTTTGGTGGACACCCCTATATTATGTTTCCTTCAACGTGGGCTGCTAGTCAATGGGCTGGACTTTTTCAGGGGCAACATCAGCAACAATCCAGGCCCAATAATAATAATAATAATAATAATAATAATAATAATAATAATAATAATAATAATAATAAATAATAATAATACTCCACCTTGCCCATATCCATCAAGGCCTACAAATAATTCTGCGGGACAAGGTGTCTTAGGCCCACGACCTGACCAAGCCTATACTATGGGGTATACGCCTACTGACATTGAGCAAGCCCTATATACTATGGCCTTGAACCCACCCGATCATGGAGTTATGGACACCGGTGCCTCAGCCCACTCGGCCAACGAACAAGGTATTTATTCCCCGTCTAATTTTAATATTTGCACTAATAAAAATATTATAGTTGGTAATGGCATGTCTATTCCGGTTTTGGCTCAAGGTAACCAAGTCCTGCCCCCACCTTTCCCACCCTTAAAATTAAACAATGTCCTTTTTGCACCTAAAATTATCAAAAACCTAATTTCTGTGAGACGCCTTACAACTGACAATTTGGTTTCTATTGAATTTGATCCTTTTGGTTTTCTTGTGAAGGATCTCAAAACCAAGGCTCCTATCCTCAGATGCAATAGCACAGGCGACCTCTACCCGCTCACACAACAATTCTCCACCAATTTCTCCAACCCTATGGCTCTCGCTGCTGTGTCTCAAGAACGTTGGCATCAACGCCTAGGACACCCTGGCAACAACCTTTTGCAATCTTTAAAACATTCGTCTTTTATTGATTATGGCAAAATAAATGACAAACTTTGTCAATCATGTGTTTTTGGGAAGAGTACTAAATTACCATTTTTTGATTCTGTTAATGTTACTTGCTTGCCTTTTGACATCATTCATAGTGATCTATGGACGTCCCCCGTGCTTAGCACGGCTGGACATCGCTATTATGTGCTTTTTCTTGATGACTTTACCAATTTTTTGTGGACTTTTCCTATTAGCCACAAGTCACAGGTCTTTGCTATTTTTACTGCTTTTCACAATTTAATAAACACTCAATTTGAACGTAAAATTAAGCAATTCCAATGTGACAATGGTAAAGAATACGCTAATAACCAATTCTATGAATTTTGCAAACAATCCGGCATGCAATTTCGATTTTCTTGCCCACATACCTCATCTCAAAATGGTAAGGCGGAACGCAAAATCCGCACCATCAACAACATGCTTCGCACTCTCCTTGCCCAAGCCTCTCTCCCACCAAACCTGTGGCATCATGCCCTTGAGACCGCCACTTACCTTCTAAACATCCTCCCTAGCAAACACCATGATTTTTTATCACCCACATATCTTTTATACCATTGCCTTCCCGAATACACACAACTTCGCGTCTTCGGTTGCCTATGTTTTCCACTTACCCCATCAACCACCATACACAAATTACATAACCGTTCCCAACCTTGTGTCTTCCTTGGTTATCCCCCAAACCATCGTGGATACAAATGCCTTGACCTAAAAACCAACCGCATAATCATTTCCCGTCATGTCCACTTTGAGGAATCCATTTTTTCCTACCAAATTCAAACCACTACCTCCCCACATAATTATGATTTTCTTACCCCTCCCTTGAACCCACTCCTGTGGCAAAATGTCTCGTCTGATACTATGCCATCCCAACAAAACCATGACCAAAATTCCAATCCACCAATCCATAGCCCACCCACTGTACCTACATCTCCCATTAACCAATCACATGGCCCAATCCCCACCTCCCCATTACCCAGCCCACATACCTCTGACCCTCCCACAAACGTCACCCACAGCCCACCAACTCACAATAACACCTCGGCCCACCTACATTCTCCAACTCAACAACCCACCTCTCACCCGCCTAGACCTTCCCAGCCCGCAAACACTTCCCAAACAACCCAACCCGAGGTCCAAACCCAACCGGCTCCTACAACTAACCCACACCAACCGGACTACACAACCGCCCAACCTCGCACCATTCACACACGCTCGATGAGCGGAATCGTTAAACCCAAACAACTATTCAACCTACACACCACCACCATCTCACCCATACCCAAAAACCCACAGGTTGCCCTATCCATACCGGAATGGTACAATGCCATGCACAACGAATTTAGTGCACTTATTAAAAATAAGACCTGGGATTTAGTACCTCGTACACCAAATATGAATATTATACGTAGCATGTGGCTTTTTAAACATAAATACAGGTCGGATGGCACGCTAGAACGGTACAAAGCAAGACTTGTCTGTGATGGGAGGCGACAACAACCGGGCATTGATTGTGGAGAAACATTTAGCCCAGTGGTCAAACCCGCAACCATTCGCATGGTTTTATCTCTTGCCTTAGCTCAATCATGGCAAATCAACCAACTTGACGTCACAAACGCTTTTCTGCATGGCAATCTCGAAGAAACTGTCTACATGTATCAACCCTTTGGTTTTCGACACAGAGATTTCCCAGACCATGTTTGTCGACTCAAGCGTTCTCTCTATGGCCTCAAGCAGGCCCCTCGGGCATGGTACCAACGCTTCACAGATTTTGTCACCTCACATGGGTTTCGCCAAAGTAAGTCAGATAATTCACTATTTACTTATCGTAACGGTCACGACATCGCCTATCTACTCATTTATGTCGATGACATTATCCTTACGACCTCATCAGACGACTTACGGCATCGGCTCATGGATATTTTAGCAGGGGAGTTTGCCATGAAAGATTTGGGATCACTATCTTATTTTCTTGGTATTCAGGTGCAGCGACATGGCAATAACTTATTTCTTTCTCAAACAGCCTATGCAAAAGATATTATTCATCGCGCATCAATGGATGCGTGCAAACCGATGGCCACTCCCGTTGATACTCAATCTAAACTCAGTGCAGACACCGGTCCTTTACATGCTGACCCGTCTACCTACAGAAGTCTTGCTGGAGCCCTTCAGTATTTAACCTTTACTCGACCAGACATCTCCTATGTTGTGCAACAAATATGTATGCACATGCATGCTCCACGGGAAGCTCACTGGAATGCCTTAAAACGGATCCTCCGATATGTTCAAGGCACCATCGATCTCGGTCTTCACCTATCTCCAGCTTCCTCTATTTCTCTTCAGGCCTACACAGATGCAGACTAGGCAGGTTGCCCAGATACCAGGCGGTCTACATCAGGATACTGTGTCTACCTTGGTGACAATCTGATCTCATGGTCCTCTAAACGCCAGTCCACGGTTTCCCGTTCTAGTGCAGAAGCCGAGTACCGCGGTGTCGCCAACGTCGTTGCCGAAATTTGTTGGCTTCGCAACCTTCTTCTCGAACTTCATCATCCCCTTACACGCGCCTCAATTGTCTACTGTGACAATGTGAGTGCTATTTACTTATCCGGCAACCCAGTTCAACATCAACGCACTAAACATATTGAACTGGATATTCATTTTGTTCGAGAACAGGTTCAACGTGGCAACGTTAGGATTCTTCATGTATCCTCTCGTCATCAGATTGCGGACATCTTCACCAAGGGACTACCACGAGTTTTATTTGATGACTTCCGCTCCAGTCTCAGTCTCTGGCCACCCTTCGCTTCGACTGCGGGGGTGTAATAGACCCAACATAATTTAGGAAGCTTTCACATTCTAATAAGCACAATAACCATATGTTTCTATCAAGTTTCTATGATTTATCCTTCCAATTGTACTCATCTCTGCTAGAAATTCAACTTCTCCTTGGATAGCCTCATGGAGTCGCTTAATTGCTACCACTCGATTGTCTGGAAGCCTGCCTTTGTACACAATTCCCCCGCCGCCTCTTCCAATCTCTTCTCTGAATTTATTAGAGGCCTTCACCATCTCTTCATATGTAAACCTTTTGAATCCAGTAGCAATTGCTAGGTAGGTTTGGGTTCCTGAGGATTTTTTGGCGATATAATAGAAGAATACGAAGGACGTAAACTCAATTACACCGAGGATGATGCTGAACCACAACATGAGCTTGATTGACCCGTTTTCACCCTTCTTTTCACGCTCTAGCTGAGTTCTAGAACTCGTACAATACAAGCTAGACTCGTTAGCAATGTGTCGATTATATGATAACACATCCTTTTTAGGTAGCTTAAGATAAGTGTTGTAAGTAGTACCCATGTATTGTCCATTGAACAAGAAAGTCTTGATATAACATTTAGAGGAGCCCCTATCTTCAGTTAAGGTGTATTGGAAGGCTTTGCAGTTCGGGTTGTCGAAGCAAGCGTTCTTGCACACTGTGAAATTGGATCCTTCTATAAGTTTAATATCGAATCCATAAAATTCTACCCCTGGGAGCTTTATGACGTCATAGTTTTCATGATGTCCAGAAAGATCATGTATAGGTTCACACCCAAAAGACAAGTCAGAGTGGTTCTTGCTCTTGTACCCATGCATGCAAGCACATTTCCTTCCTGATTTAGAGTTGTAAGTACAAAGGCTGTTTGGACCACAAATCCCGCGAATTACACATGGTTTTGAAATTGCTTGCCATGAAACACTCTAGCTTCTATTCTTTAGTGAGTAAACTCTAATGTTGCCATCAACATCAAGTGTTAGTCTTCTTTGAAGAGAAACACCATAGTCTGTGGTAGTAAAGGTAAGATTGTCTGAGGATTGGAAACGCCCTTTGGAATCAAGCAAAGCAAATCTACTATTGTTGTAAGTAGTTCTTCTTGATTCCCATGATGTTGCATAAGAATAAGGCCAAAATACGCTTGTAACATCATTTTTACTGTAAAGAAGGCGAATTATATTGTCATAGTCGAAATAGAGTTTGTAGAAACCGGAAGAAAAATCTGTGGAACTCTTGGAAGATATGAGGACAGTATCTTTGGTGAAAGGCTGATTGGGAAGGATAGTGTCAGTTGGAAAATTAAAACTTTGCCAAAGATAGGAATTCTTTTCTAACGTGGTAAGAACAAGGTTACCCGAGTCAAGGAGTTGTAGTTGCAAAGGCAAATTAGATTGAGTGTCGCTTGTCCAAATTTTTTGGCCAGCGTCAGTTAGAACAAGGTTACCGTTTATCTGCAAGGAAAACCTGGAGCCTTTTCCGTTGACAGGTTCATTTCGGTTTGCCATCCAAACCAATGTGTGATTTCCATCCAACATCGGCTCAGAAAACCATATTGCAAAGCAATAAGCATTTTGGCCGATCTCATGAAAGCCGGCTGTGAAAAGGCCATTAGGTGAAACCAAATGATGTTTCTTTTCGACCGAGAGTGATGACCCTTCGGTTAAAACACTTGGTGAGGAAGAAGAAACAAGAGCAACTTGTTGTGAATAATAAAGGGTTACTAAAGGTAAGAGAAATAGGAAGGGTAAATGCATGATGTTATGTGAATGAATAGGCATCTATTTTGGTGTGTATATATATTAAAAATCTTGGTTGAATTGGTCTAACGGTAGGGACCCATCTTTTTTGAACAATGCGCTCAGTGAGCAACTTGTAATAAACTGAATGAAAAGCAATTTGGATTCTTTTAATTAATGAAGTATGCCAAAAAGTAGCATGTCGTATTCCTACGTTTGTGGAGAAAGAAAAGTGTCAACTTGTTTTCCCACACCTTCTAAGACCGAACGGAGTGGGGGAGGAAGGGGGCGGGAAGGCAGCTCCAAACCCCCAAACACTGGTCCGGTATGACGTGGAAGGGGGGAGCCTCTTGGGTGGGAGAAATCCCACCGGCGTGGAGGGTGTCTTGATGGCCACGTGGTAGGTTTTCATTGGGGGCTCATTTAATGGTGCAATGATTTGGGCGTTTTTGGTGCAACCCCCCCTCCCCGTGATTGGAACACCGCCCCTCCCCTAACACTCTGTTCCAGAGTTTCATTAAAGGATGGAAGAGAAAGGATTGGGAAGGAAGTGGGGAAAAAATGTGTTCCAGAGTTTTTTGTAGGAGGGAAAGGGAGGGAATGAGAGGGATAATAAAGAGGATTTTAGTGTGATTTTTAATCTTTCCAATTTGGAAGGAATTGGAGAGAAGGGAAGAGGAGGGAGATCCTTTCTCTTCCATCCTTTAATGAAACTCGGGAACACAGTGTAAGTGATTTGGGGCGTTTTTTTGGGGCCGGCCAAATTTTTAACAGTGTGGAAATGAAGGAATGGGCCAATCACAAACAACTAGCCGTTGCTAGTTACCGTTAAAAAAATTACAAATTCTTATTTAAACCCACATTCCTTAATCATTTTATCATCTCCTACCTTTATTTTAAAAATAAAAATAAAAATAAAAATAAAAATAAAAATTCTCTAGTTTATAAATTTTCATTCAACCTATACACACCCACAATGAATCCATTTCGCACCCCGTTCGGTGTTCCATCTCGACCAACTAACCCAAACGTCGTTCGACTAAACACAACGCAACCTTTACCAACCTTCAACCCAAACAACCTCGACCCGAACACGATGGGTCCAATGGTTTTCTCTCAACTTCTCAACATTGGCCTATAATTTTTATGGAGGTCCAATGGGTTACGCGAGTAACATGACATTTAATGTTGGTTGTATGTCGGGATCTTAAGCCAACCAAGAACCGAACGTTGAAATCGTGTTGGACACACAATAAGAACCCGAACCCGAGCCGAAGCCGACCCCAAAAAACGGTCCCACAAAAAAAAAAGGAGAGCCGAGTAAGCCAAAAGCAACCTACCTAAAGTGGACCAAAGACGAGGAGTTCGTGCTCGCACGGGCGTGGCTTGATATTTCGAAGGATCCCGAAGTTGGTAATTGTTTTTTTATATATGTTTGTTTTTAATATATGTTTGCGTTTTTTTATATGTTTGTGTTTATAAAAAAAATTAAGATAGTATATGTTAGTGTTTTTTATATGTTTGTGTTTATAAGAAAAATAAGATAGTACATGTTGGTGTTTTTTTTATATGTTTGTGTTTATAAAAAAAATAAGATAGTATATGTTTGTTTATAAAAAAATTATGCTAATAAATGTTTGTTTTTATTTTTTTTTAGCAAATTATCAAAATTTGGTCATCTTTTGGCAACGTGTTCGGTCAACATTTTTCAACGTCATGGGTCGAGGCGAATGTCGTGACAGGGACTCAATCTCAAGCAGGTGGACCGACATCAACCGTTCTTGTCATGCTTTTCAAACAATCTTCCAACGAGTTAAAACAAATTGGGGTAGTGGTCGAGGCGACGTTCATATATTGAGGAGTACAATGATACTCGTGGCAACTTCACTTATTTGAATTGTTGGGAGATGCTTAACGGATCGCCTAAATGGGCCGATGTACCGCCCATGACGACGACTAGACGCCTAGCGAAACGGTCCAAGACTTCTTCTTCCATTGATCCCGACACGCCCACGTTCGATGCTCGACACGTGGATTTAAATGAAGATGTTCCTGACGAGGAAGACGAGTTATCCCGACCACCCAGAAGAAGAAGCGTGCGAAAGGGAAAGGGTGAGGCATCATCAACGAGTGGTAACTTATTGAAGCAAAGTTTCGATGACATGAATCAACGACTTAAAGACATTCATGATCTTGGGGGGGCGTTTGGAAACAATGCAAAGAAAGGTCGTAGCAAACGAAAAGTCTAAGTCGATCGACCACCTCACGGGAGACGCATTACGCTTGGCGCAAATGAAAAGGGAACAAATCCGCGAAAAATACAAGCTTTAGATTGTCTCGTATTTTTATTCAACTTTCGTGTTTTTTTTAACTATGTTTTTTTTTGTATGGTATTGCAATCTTTTTTTTTTTAGTTTAATGAAAAAACTTTTATGAAATATTATTTGTTTTTATTTTCACAGTTTTATTAAATAAAAAAAAATAATTAATATCAAACGATGTCATCTATGATCTCATGCTTCATGAAAATTTTCATATGGGGCAATTACATATATCCTCCTCCAAACTTCATAAATTACATATACCCAAGTCAAAATTTTATTTACATATTTCCCCTTCCCAAACTTCATAAATTACATATATGCCCAAGTCAAAAAAATTTTTTTCATATTTCTCTTCCCAAAACTAAAAATATCAAATATACTCATTCTATTATTAAGCACCTCATATCATTACATGTTATTATGAATGTAATGATATGAGGGCTTAGTAATGATTATTTAAGAGTGTTAGAACACTCGTTTCGGAGAAATCAAGTTGTAGGATGCATGAAAACATTGTGCATGTTACATGTTCTTGGTGTTCATAATTTATTAAGTTGGAAAGATCGTATGGGATATAAATTGTATAATACAAAAAATATGTTGTATGACTTGTCGTGAATATAGTTTAGTAAAAGAATTGGGGTAAAATAGTTATTTTCCTTTGCATTTTTAATAGAATGGGTATATATGTATTTTATGAAGTTTTGTAGGGGGATATATGTAATTTAAATTTTGGGTTGGGTATATATATAATTATAGTTGAAAATAGGAGGATATATGTAATTAATCCTTTTCATACACCTCTATTATAATTTGATTCCCTTAATGACCCCACATGCCACGTGTTAATTAATAACCCATAAAACTTGAAAACTTTTACCTCTCACTGCAGAGCAACTTGTAATAAACTGAATGAAAAGCAATTTGGATTCTTTTGATTAATCAAGTATGCCAAAAAGTAGCCTGTCGTATTCGTACGTTTGTGGAGAAAGAAAAGTGTCAACTTGTTTTCCAACACCTTCTAAGAGCATTCACAGTAGAACCCAAAAAAATTGGGTGACAAAAGTCTAAAATTTTTTGAGGTTGGAAGTGATTGTGAGTGAAGAAAATAGGGAATCTACAGTGTGTCGGTAAATATTGGGTTCTTTGGGAATCTTTTTGGGAAAACTGGAAAACTGTAATTATTTTTTAGTATTTGTTGAAAATGGTTGTGAATGAAGGAGATAGAAAATTTAATGAGGTTTAGTGTAATATGTGGTTGTGATTAGTTGTGAGTGGATGAGGGATGAATATTCTATTGTGAATGCTCTAAGACCGAACGGAGTAGGGGAGAAAAGTGTCAACTTGTTTTCCAACACCTTCTAAGAGCATTCACAGTAGAACCCAAAAAAATTGGGTGACAAAAGTCTAAAATTTTTTGAGGTTGGAAGTGATTGTGAGTGAAGAAAATAGGGAATCTACAGTGTGTCGGTAAATATTGGGTTCTTTGGGAATCTTTTTGGGAAAACTGGAAAACTGTAATTATTTTTTAGTATTTGTTGAAAATGGTTGTGAATGAAGGAGATAGAAAATTTAATGAGGTTTAGTGTAATATGTGGTTGTGATTAGTTGTGAGTGGATGAGGGATGAATATTCTATTGTGAATGCTCTAAGACCGAACGGAGTAGGGGAGGAAGGGAGCGGGAAGGCAGCTCCAAGCCTCAAACACTGGCCCGGTATGATGTGGAAGGGGGGGAGCTTCTTGGGCGGGAGAAATCCCACCGGCGTGGGGTGTCTTGATGGCCACGTGGCAGGTTTTCATTGGGGGCTCATTTGACCGTTTGATATTATAAAAAAAATTAAAAAATTAACCGTTGAAGGTTATAACGGTTCAAAAAAAAATATAATATATATACCCACAATATATAAAAAACACCCACTCCACATACCTACAACGTCACATATTCACCTCAGTTTTATACATTTCTTCATTTATTCTTATACTTCTCTTCATATTTTTTTTTTAAATGAACCCATACAACCGAGACTTTGACCCGAACAACCCATACAACTTGAAAAGAAAAGTCGGTGCCACCCATATTGACCAACCACATGATGCCACCTAGCCACCTATTATTTTTTTTTTCTTTTTTAGATATCTAGGGTCTTAAATCGGTGCCACCTGTGACACCCGACAATTTCCGATCTACACTGACGTGATTTTAATGACTAAAAATAAATATTTATTTCAAATGTTGCTAATTATTAAGTTTCGGAAGTTTACTGACCGTTTTTACAATCGAAACTGCGACCGATTTAATTAACGCGATTTAAACGCGTGTTCTGAAAACACGCGTCGGACATCGAAAATAATTAAATTTATGCTCGGTTTTGTATTTCGAACCAAACCGACTAATTTTTATAATTTATTTACGGAGCCTAAATAGAAACCGAGACGTTTTACGTTTGTACGGGTTCGATATGCTGTAGAAGCCCACCTACCTAAACCCTAGGTATAAAAGGGGCATTCTTCTTCTTCTTCCTCATTTGTTGCAGCCGCAACCCCCTGCCCTCTCTCTCTCTAAAACTCTCTCTCTCTACACTCTCACGAGCGCTCTCTCTCTCTACTCTCTCTCTCTCTCTCTTCATCTCCCTCTGTCCCTCTCCTCCTCCCCTCTGATAAAGAAGCCGGCCGACCACCATGGGGATGGTGGCGGCGGCGTGGTGGTTCGGAAAGCCCACAGGGGTAGAGGTGGGTTGGTTTGGGTTCCGATCGGGTTTGGGTCTCGGGTTCGTGGTGGCTCGGTTCAGTTTAAGAAGGGGTGGCCGATGGTGGTTATGGTTATGGTTGTTTGGTTCGAGATGGAAGCGGTTGTGGTGGTTCAAGTCGGGCTGAGGACTGGTCGTGTTAGGGGCTCGGGTGTAGCAGATCGTTGGCTAGGGTCAGATGGGTTTTCGTGATGGCGGGTTATGGTGGTCGGGAAGGACGACGGCGACGGAGGAGGTGGTGCTCGGCTGGGTTGGCTCCGACTCGGGTCCGATGGGGCTCGGGTCTGGGTCAGATTATGGTTGAGGTTTGGGTTCGAACAGACCAGACCAGGTTTGGTTTGGTCTGGTTCGGGCTCGAGTCAGAATAGGGTTCGGGTTCGGGTCTGTTTGGTGGGTTCTGGTTCGGCCCGGTGGAGGTGGTTCGTGGTGGATGCCGGTTTAGTAGGGTGGCGTTTGGTTGTGGTTTGGGTGTGTCGGGTCAGATTCGGTTTTGGGTTCGTGTTCGGGTTCGGTCAAACATGGTCAACGGGTCAGATCTGGTTGGTTCGCGTCTGGTCAACACGCGGTCAAAGCTGGTCAAACTTTGGTTCCGGTCTACACGTAGTTCGAGGTGGCTACGGGTTACGCGCGTACGAATCGGTATACTTTAATTCGTATTTGTATATTTGTTGTGGATATTATATATATATATATATATATATATATATATATATATATATATACATTGATATTCTTAAAATAGTTTTGACTCGCGAACGAACCGAATAATAATAATAATCGGTAACTATATTAAATCGGACGATTGGTAATAGTGGCTAGAAGGCGTGACTTATAAAATCGATATTGGACTAAATTGGTTGGACTATAATATATATATATATATATATATATATATATATATATATATATTGTCGTGTCTTTATATAAATAAGTATAGTTTATATAAAAGCGTCGAAACGTATAAGTCTCGTTTGATATGGAATTGCGGATAAACGAATTGTAGTCTTGTGTTTTGAAGTTGATTTTGGGAATTTTAGACAACTGGTGTTGTCTGGTTCGCACAAAAACAGAGGAAACTCTGCCGAAATTTTATAAAATTTATAAGCATAAATGAAGGTGATATTTGTTGTATATTTCATTATCAACAATCTTCAAGTATTTTTGACAAACGATTTCTTGCAACATTTAAAGAAAAACGTCGAACGCTATTTCCAAAACAAATGCATATTATTTACTGAGCGTCAATTGCGTCAACCTTTAAAGATTTTAGTAACTAAAACATTTCTATTTTAACGATTTTGAATTACAAAACGCTCGGCGTATTGGAGAAAAGAATGATACAAAAAGTTAATATTTTGAAACCTTTAAAGGCTTACGGATTTAGGAAAAGAAGCGACACTTGTTATGGATCGGTTTTAAATAACTTTACTTATATTTTTATCAAAGAATATTTCCTAAAATATAATTATAAGACGAGCTACGGCTCGGGATAAGTTATACGTTTCATAATATAGTCCAACGTGGTGTGCACACGAATAGTGACAAGTGCGCAACTTGGGTACTACTTCGTGTGTTAACGCATAAGTAAGATAAGTCACGATCGGTTCGTCGAGTTAAAGCATATTAGTACTCGAGTTATACACACGAGTCTAGATAGTTGGATAAACTATCTTTTAGCCGGATAATAGGCTAGGTTTATATGTGTTAGACTTTAAGGTGTCCTTTGTTGTAATAGGGCACGAGGAAGTCGGTCAAAGCTTCGGGCTTGTTTGCTAGCTTAGCATGGAAATTAAGGTGAGTTCATGACCCCACTTTTTACTGTTTTATAAATGTTTTCGGGGTGGAAGACATGCTTCTTTTATGAAAACCTGAGGAATTCCAAACGAACAAGTTTTTTTTGAAAAATGAAATGGGTGCGTGAGTGTCACGGCCCTGCTGTTACTGGTTTTATATTCGGGGAAGAAACATGCGTACTACTTACATTGTTTTAAAGATCATGTTATACTATGGGCACTTTATGTTACTATACGGCTTTTATGGAAAGTCCCAGGGGAAACCATGAATGTGCTGGCATGCACAGCGAGGGAAATGTGGATAGATCTATTGGGCCTCACAAACCCCACTCGACGGCGGGGCCGGGCGGGTGCATATTGTCTCTACCTATCGGGTTACCGAGGCATCGGTAGCCCAGTCATCTGGGCTGGTTTCATCATTTGGTTCATGTTTAGTAATGGGTTCCCAACCGTAGTAGTAAAAACACTTAACGTCTAGCTAACGTTCTTATGACATAGTATTAACGGGAATGATCTTTTCAGACTTATGGAGACTCTTTTATAAAAACTTGTCGAATTATTTCTGGAAAACTTATGAACTCACCAGCTTTATGTTGACTTTTTAAGTATGTCTTTCAGGTTTAAACTTTGGTAACGGCACGGTTGGAGTAGTCGGCATATTGGGATCGGGGATCCTAGAGGGTTAGCAATGGCGTTCAGGAAATAAGAGTCTTAGATGCAACTTTCCGCTGCGCTGGCAAAGGCACCAAACGTCGCAACCGACGAGGGAAAAGTCGGGGTGTGACACCACCCATATCGACCAACCACGTGATGCCATCTAGCCACCTACTATTTTTTTTTCGGGGGACGGGGCACTACCCGTGAATTTTTTTCAACTTCACTGATTTCAACCCACTCCACTGGAAATAAAATAGAGAAAAGGACAAAAGGGAGAGAGACAAACTCACGGGTACCAGCCCGTTAACTAGAACCATAAATTGGTTCATGGGACCACTACGAGCATGGGTGGCGGCGGTGTTACCGTGCTGGTAGTAGGGTACCCGTGACCAATTCTGGTAGCCCCACTTCCCCCCTTATATATTTAGTGTCTTATTTAATAGGTTTTTGTCTAACTGTAAGAGCAAAGACATTTGCTGGGTTGGTGGTATGGGCCTCTTTTTTTTGTGACAGCGGGTCTTGGGTTCGACTCGCGTACTCCTCTGTCTAGCTTTTTTTTTTCTTCTTTTGATTCGGTACATATATACCAATTAAAGCCAAATAATAACATACCAATTAAACCATTGTCAGTTATTTTGCTTTTATCTCGGCGAACCGACTTTTGTTTTAAAGCCAAATAATAACATACCAATTAAAACATTGTCAGTATAGTACTACATATTGCTTAGATTAAAACGTATACACAATAATCGATTATAATAGGTGAAAACAACACGTATTCATCAATCTATTCACACATTATAAGTATATCTTAGTTTAGCTATTTGTTTGTTTTTTTTTTTTTTCAAGCCTCATGTTATCTTTTTGTTTTACATTTATTTACGTAAAGTTTTTTTTGTCGATCCATAATTTGGGAAAAAAATGGTCCCGTGACTTTCGGTCCTCATCAACCAAAAGTTCAAGCTTCGGCACTGATCATTATGCAACAGACGGTAAGATGTTTTAACCGGTTTAACGCACCGCAACGCGCGCGGGGCCTTAAACCTAGTTGTAATTGTTTCACTAATTTTAACCGCACCTTAAATATTTTTAATCATAACTTTTTCATTGTTTGCACACTTCCCAATAAGAAACTCACCTTCACGAGCGTGTTTAACGCCAAGGTAACGATTCCATGGGCAGGGGTCACCCCGTTACACTCAGTCCAAATGATCAAAGTAAATTAGAAGTTGGTATTATTAATACACACTTTTATGATCATTTGTTTTTCTCCCAAATCCTTATATCAACCAATTAAACAAGTCAAAATAAGCTTGCTTAAAATTTACAAAAAATCTCATGACCTATGTTCAAACCAACTTGCCTAACGTTGTACAATAAACTGCCGTCATTTTAGCACCTCCTTGGCCACTGAAAATTTCGTGGTTATAAAAGGTAAAAAAAATAGAAAAAAAAAAAAAAAAAACCAAGCGCTGTTATACCTCTTGCAAAATGTAAAGAATAAAACTATAAAAGGTATAGAAGAGACAAGTAGTTTAATATTCTGTATTTCTTGCAAACGAAACTACAAAAATTTACATGCAATATTTCAATATCATAATCACCAACATTTGGTATCAGAGCGCAAGGTTAAAGAAGGTGTTGCCGGTTTGAGAGTCGTTTATGGAGAAGAGGGGTGCAACCCTCTAAATTGCGGTGCTGAGAAAAGAGTGAAAGAAAGCAGCGGATAATCAAGAGATAGGGCGAATGAGACAGCAGCAGGTTCTGTGTGAACCTAGAAGACGAAGAGAAAAGAACGGTTTCTGTGTGAACCGAATACGGTTCTGAGTGAGCCGTGTTGAGACGATATCAAGAGTTGGAAGGGTTTCTAAGTGATCTCAGAAGAGTGCAAAAGATCTTAGTGATCGGGAAATGGTTCGGAGTGAATCGAGCCCACGGCCCTGTGTGAGCCGGTGGAGAAAAAGAAGATTATCTGTGTGATCATAGCAGGATTATGTGTTGATATATGTGACTGAAGATTGTTTAGTGTGAATTGGTTGAGAAGAAGGTTATGTGTTAATCTATGTGAAGAGGAGACTCAAAAGGGTGTTCCGTGTGAACATGTTCTGTATGAACAAGTAGCAGAGACGAATCTGTGTGATTCATGGTGATGATAACGTGAGATTCTGTGTGAATCTAAAAGAAAGGGTAGCGAATGATGATGGCGATCGTTCGGACCAGAAGCCATTTAAACGGGGCTGTGCTTAGGCGTTTGGCGAGCAACGGTGATCAATCTGGCCAACCTCCTGCACGAAGACAGTAGGTTATGGAACCAGAACAGCAGTAAAGGACAGGTTGGTTTAACGGGTCGCAAGTCACATGGTGACTTGAGGAGTTGTGATAAAGAGAAGACAACCTTTGCGGTGCGGTAAAGAGAAAGAATCGAAGGAAAAGATGCGTGCTGGATCGAAGTTCTGTGTGAACAAAAGAAATAACTTATGGGTATTTGCTGATTATTGGAGTTGGGTTTGTATGACCCATATGGCAAGATCTGTGTGATCAGAAAAGATGAAGCTGTACGAAGGAGAGTTCTGCGTGAACGGGTTCTGTGTGAGAAGGTAAGAAAATAAAGGAGAAGAATTAAGCAACTGAGCAGAGAAATGAAGGAATTCATAAGCGTTTAACAAATGAAGCAGCAATAGAAAAATTGTCATTTAGGAAGTTGTGTGGGAAGTGTCTCAAGTCTGCAAATGGTGACCAGATTACACTAATTGGTAAAGATAATGGCTGCCATAATAAACTTCATATGCGACAATATGTTCGAGTAGTTCCGGGGCTGCATTAGTATCAAAATATTACCGAGCGATGGTGATATACGGCTGCCAAAACTGGTGAGTACCAAAATAACCGACAGCAAGTTTAAAGAAAAGGATTTAAGCAAGAAGCGTGAGCAAGATTTTAAGTCGGATCTATGTGAACCGATCAATTAAAACAAAAGTCGAGTAAGGAGACCGAAACGTGAAAGAAGCCATCTGTGTGAAGGCGAACAAGAGCAATGAATCTTTGTGGTTCGTAAGGATCAAGAGATAAGGTCCGAGTTTGAGACGACGGGGGTGGCCGGTGATGAAACGAGTCAAGGGATCAAGATTACGGGGGTGAATGTTGGGTAATCTTGATGGGTCGATTCATGAAGTGGATATGGGTCAGATTATTATTCAAAGTTGCAGCAAAGAATGAGTCTTGGTTGACCGGATTATGTGGGAAGGATGACCGAGTTTGTTGGAAGAAAGTTGAAAAGTGGACTTTAATGTGAACGTTAAGAAGACTTAGTATTTTCAGCATGTGGGTTTTGTTTTATCACTATAAATAGGTGTAGTTAGTAGCAGTCTTTGTAAGTCAGTATTTGTTTTCTTTGTGAAAGTCTAATAACACATAAAGAGTTTGTGGAGTGTGTTTTATTGTGTGTGTGAACTTTGGGCCTGAAACCAACATTGGAAGGGTAAAATGTAGACAATCTTACTTCTATTATGTGTGAACAAAGAAACTGCTTCTGGTGAAACCTCCAAACTTGCATCAAGTTAATTTTGGTCTCTCCTCCGATAATCGAGCTGCATAGAACTGAAAGGCGGCCTTCTTTAGCTTTGTAGGGTCATTACACTATTCATATATATCATGAATTCATGATATAAAAGATAGAGATGTAACTAAAAATATCTTAGTATCAAATGGCAATCAATGCAACAAATATTTTACAAGGTAGAATAATAAAGCAAATACTTGCATATGGAATACAAGGAGTGATTAACAAGATTTAGACTCTGGGAAAAGAAAGAAATATGTGGATGACATCAAACAGTATCATATCGGTGATAATAGTTAGTGATGATGGAAAATGTGCATAATTATCGTCTTTGCTTGCAGCTTCCATCCAGAATTATAATTTCCATTAGTTAGACTATCTGTTGTGGGTAGAGGTGAGCGGAGGATTTATCGAATAATATTGTGCCATATAGGCGTCGATGTGGCACTGAATCGTGACCGCGAGCTAATAGCTTGATCCCGTTGTGGCTAGAGGTGAGCGTGTCATTTTTTTACCAAATTAATAAATATAATAAAAATAAATATTTTACATAAAAAAATACATTATTAATAAAACATAAATATTTTAAACATTATTAAATAAAAAAAATACATAGGCAGCAAAAAAAAAAAAAAACCCACAAACAAACAAAGTCTTCCTCTCTCTCATCATCTTCATCCCCTTCCATTTTCTGCAACTCATCTTCTTCCCATTCATCTCCTTCATCTTTTTCATCCTCCAAGAGCAAAAAAAAAAAAGAAACAAACCACAATACATACACAAACAACCCTGATTTCTCCTCGCTAGCCCACGTGACCCGGCGCACGTCCGCCCGCTCACGCAGCCATTCACGTGTAGGTGTTGTGGTTCCGGCTATCCACGTGGCTCGCAAGCTCGTTCGCGCCTGCTCGGTCGCGCACCACAACGGATAGTCTTAGAGATGATATGAAGAAGCGGTGAAAATAAATCAACGATATCAAATGGGTTATATGAAGAATATTAAATGGTGATATCGATTCAAGTCGTTCAGTTAGTTACACGCCTCAAAGAGAAAACGTGTTAAAGGGGCAATGCGCACTCAAGACGTTAAAGGATGAGCCTTGGGTCTTAGTGCAATGCGCTTAAAAAGGAAGAAATTTTTTTAAGCGAAGCATACGGTATAAAAACACATTTTTAGGAGCTTTAAGCATGTTTTAAGATGCTTTAGGGTTAGTTTAAGTTGTTTTAGTTTGATTATGGACATGTTTAGAGTTGGTATAATTGCTTCAGACCTTTTCAGACAAGTGTAGGCCAGAATTCCTTCAGAACTTAGCCTGAAAAATGCGCTTGTGGGCCTGAAAGCAGGGCTTTTGAAGCGAAGCGAAAAAGCTAGGCTGGGCCTAAAAAGTAGCGGTGTAAATGATGTGCAACGGCTCGAGAGCTACTCAGGATCGGATCAGTAAAAAGCTCGAATGAGCCAAGCCTTAACAAGTCCGAGCTTGAAACATGACTCGTTTAGTTATTGAGCCCAAGCTCGAGCTTTTCATACAAAGATCGTTTAGGCTCACGAGCCTAAACGAGCCCAAACAAATTTTATATTATTATTATTTTATATATAGTATACCTATTATTTAACATTGGTGAGTCGAGCTCGAGCTTCATAAAAGCATGACGAGCCGAGCTCGAGCCCAGTTAGGCTCAGGCCTGACTCAGCTCGTTTACACCTCTACTGAAAAGTAGGCCTAGGGGTGCAGTTGACTGAGCTTTGACAACAATGATTTTCACTAAATGAAATTTATATTTCTTAACGACTAAATTTTTTATCAGTATTTGAATACATCTCATCACCTAAAAAGCTAAATCCTTATCTGACACGTTAATAGCACTGGTTCAATACGGATTGATAAAAAATTCATAGTTAACTCAATATTTTAGGCTCCATCTATTTAGACACTATTAAAATCTGTTTATACACTCTTAGTATGTCTCGTAATCGTATAGGTCTATACAAGGCATACTTAAGACAAAAAGTTGCACACTGACTTCAAGAGAATGTCAGTCTGTAACCTCGTACCCATACGCCTCATATAGACCAATACGAGGCATATAGGGTTTACTTTTTAATTTCCAAATTTAGGGTTTGGTCAACTATAAGGATCTGATATTCCAAATATTGGGCAATACGAAAAGTTTTTTTTTTTCTTTTTTTTACGAGGGCAATACGAGGAGATTGTTTTCTTACAATATTAGTGTTTCTAAATAATTAAAAATACCAAAACATGAATCCTCGCTCTTTAAGTAACTTTCGTAAAATACCAAATCCCCCTAAAAAGTACATAAAACACTTAATAATGACAAAAGATTTCATATAGAGCGATTAAAAAACGTACTATGAGGACTCGAACAAACTGAAGAAGAAGAAGAAAAAGAAGACGAAGACAACGGATAATGCGGCGATGAACGAACACTCTCTGCTTGACCGTTAGAACAAGCAACCGACAATCCGTACTTATTAACCATCCAAACAATGTAACTACTTATATTATATATAATTTTCGAAGTTGAACTGACTCGTCTCAATACGTCAATAGCAGACTCTTCGGTAATCTTCGAAAGAGATCTATGGGCAGCGATGTCTGTGTGTGGTAGAACCTTATGGTCACATATCTCATTTATTAACCGGTTTACTGATGATGGAAGCGGAACTTCTAGTTCGCCGTTCATCGTTGGTGATAAATATTATTGTGGTCAGAGAAATGACGGTTGCCGAAAAAGTTGTGTGAGTGTGAGTGTGTGTAACGTTGAAAGTTGTCGTTGTGAGGGTAAAAATGTTGCAGAGTGAATGAAAATGTGTTTTTTGAAAGAATAATAATTGATTGATTGTTGTGCTTTTAATATATTTCAATGTATTTTTTTTCTTTATTTATAACTAGTATTAAGCCCCGTGAGTGTAAGTATGTGCAACAGTGAAAGTTGCCGTTTAGCTCCTTGTTCGAATTATGGATCTTGTTGTCGCTACGCTTAGGGATACTATGGATCAAAGAGATTTAAGCTAATCAAACTCATATCTCAAGCCGGTGCAAGTTACGTTGGAGCAATTCGAAGACCCTTGGTGGACCTCAACACCAAGTTTAATGTCGAAGAAAGAATCTTTTACTTAATGAAATTTAACGTGCATACCGCATTCGAGGATCCTTGTATTGGTCACAAACCCATGGAATGTATAGATGATTCACCATGTGGACGTGGAGGTGGTCGTACCACATCATGCGTCAAGTGACATTTACGACATACGAACTCCGTTAGCGCTGGTTCGACCGTCGATCCATAACCGAGCAGCCTTTGATGGTGTATTTTAATTTTTTTAAGAATTAAGTCTAGAAGAAATTTGTTCTTGGTTTAAGCTTCTTGTTTACACTTTGTCAATTTTGAATAAACAGTTGGAATTGTTTTTTAAATATTTTTTAAATAGTTTTGATTTTTAATAATTGTACATATCGTGAAACAGTTATGAATCTTTTTAATTTTCAACCTATGACGGTGTATTTTAAATTTTTTTTGAGAATTAAGTCTAGAAGAAATTTGTTCTTGGTTTAAGCTTCTTGTTTACACTTTGTCAATTTTGATTAAACAGATGGATTTATTTTTTAATTTTTTTTAAATAGTTTTGGTGACATTGAAACCAGTTATAATTGTATATACAACACAAACACAAATAAACATCACAAACATAAATAACTGAAGCTGATTGTAACTGAATAACTGATCAAGAACTATTAACAACAATAAATAAACATCACAAACATAAATCACTGAAACTGAATATATACATATCAAACAATCAGTTCATACAAAAGAAGTCATAATACTACTGAATACATACAAAATAACTGAAGCATAGAAAATACAAAGCTACTGATGACCTGCGTCATCTGCCCCACGTGGTGCAAGTGGTGGTCTGGCCGATAAACCTGCTGCCTCTCTCCTCTCTGCCTCCGACTCAGCCAACCACCTCATCCAGTCAAGAATAGTGTCCTGACCACGACGCAGCTCATCCTGACCGCGACGCATGTAACATTTGTGATTTTTTTAGTATACTATAACTTTTGGGGACCTAAAGTGACAATAACGCCAAAAGAAAAAAAATCACATAAATCATAATTTAACGTAACGATTGGGGTAGAATTGTAATACCCGAATATTCAAAACTCTATAATATTAAATAATTGATTTTTTTAGATGTAAAATGGGACAAACAGTTCATGGAACCGATTAACTTGATCATTTCTTTTACTAGATATGTATTACTAAGTACTAGTAATAATAATAATCTGTAAAACATACGAAAAGTTAACTTGGTAGTTTTCGTAAATTAATTCATATCCTTTCTTCTTCCTTAAACTCTCTTCATGCACATTGATGAAGATTGAATAATGGCTCATCATTATTTCATGTAACCGGCCATCGAAATCAAAGACTATGTTTCGACAATTATCACCTAAACATATAACGGTTAATCATATTAATGTTAAAAGGCTATAACTGAAGAAGACTCGCAAACCCACACCAAACAAACTCACCTCGAGCACCTCCGGTCCAATCACCACCACCAAACGCTTCATCCACACCCGGTCGGAACTACATTTACCGCCGCCCTTAGGCTCATCGCTACCACCATTTTCCTTGAACTACAGTCTCATCACCGTAGCGCTACCAACAAACCAGTTCGTCACGGTCACCGCTTTCGTTGTCACCATTGGTTCTCCCACCCGCATGCCGTTCAGTTCAGTCCGACCCACGAAGCCGTGCACTACCGTGAACTTTTATTATTATCATACTGTTAAGGTAATGATCGACACCCTTTGCCTCTGTTTCGTATGCTTTAAGTCGTGGAATCGTGATTTGTTCCGGCGACTAAAGGACCACTAAATCTAGAGTTGGTTTCAAAGAAAAATGAACATACAATTTGCTTCAATACAAAAGAAAGGTTTGGTGTTTGTCTATGTCAAGTGTGTAGGTAGTATGCACGAACGTGTGTGTTTGAGTTTTAAAATCGATGTTTTTGTTTTGAGTCTTAAAATTCTAATCCTATTATATACTAATCTACTTAAATTATAAGTCAAACTTCATCTCATTTTGACCACTAGATGCGTTGGTCGTATCTACCAATTAACCACAAAACGAAGTTTCATTTATACATTATATATTATACATACAAAACATGGTGTTTTGGAAATAACCAATACATTAGTTATTAGAACAAGTTCTTTTAAACATATTAGTATTATTTGTTGTATAATATTTGTCAAGTGCAAATAAAATCCATAAATCTTAATCTATACTTGAACGAATATCTGTTTTTAACCCATTATAAAGAGTCGTAAAGGTCTTTGCCGTCGGACGATCATTGAGTTCACGAATCCTATCGTGAAATTTATCTCGAATATATTTATACTTAGGTTATCTTAAATTCAGAGCGCGTCGTTAGAAATTCTTGTCAAGCTGCTCTACGCATTTAAGGTTCAGGCATAAAACATTGATTCAAATTATAACAATCAAGGTGAGTATATCTTTCCCCTTTTTACTGTTTTACTACTTTGGGGTGACTCATGTACCTATATATTAATCAAGTTTCAATTTCTTATACTTAATGCAATTCTCATGTGTGTTTGCTTTATGTTAATTGGTGTGTCTATGACTTGTCAAAATCATTAATCGCTGGGCGGCCTAGCATTTCAATGAATAGTACTATGGTATACCCCCTTGAGACTCTGTTGAGAGAATCTTGGTCATTGTCTTGTTAATTCATTATTCAGTTGGTTAGTCATGTGTTAGTCATTATTCTCAGGTTTGGTTTTGAACGGATATTACTTATTACATAATTGCAAATGGTACCGCACATGAATTGCTAATCATTTTCCTACTATATTTATTCAAACAGGGTATGCTCACCAATACATTTTTGTATTGACATATACTATTTTTGTACATGTTTCAAGTTATTTATGAGATGGCAGTTAGAACCGTTGTATTTCATTTCAATGTAATAAATTGTTTAATCAATTTATTCAAATTTACACTTTAGTCCATGAGCTATTGAACAATCGTCACTACGTGACACCTCGATGTTTCCGCCATCGGTTGGGGTGTTACAACGCAGATCTCGGATACCACGCTCCATACGGCACATCCTCTCTACAACCTCACGAGGGGCCCCCAGTAAACGTGAGCTGGCTACTAAGGTGGCTCTAAGGCCCTGGGTTATCCTCTACCTCTGGCTCCAGATCAGCCTCAACATACCCGTCCACCTCCTCCACCATATCCTCATCAATATCCCAAGGATAAGGTGGGATGACCTCCGCTAACTTCTCCGACAAAAAAGGTTGTCCCTGGGCATCCTTAAATCGCCGATCCATCCGAGGGAACTTGCGCGTAACGCGCATGCCAATGAGCGTCTACTCTATTTGTTGTAGTTTGGTGAAAATTTATTGTTCTATTGATCCAGGCAGTTACAAATTTCTCATGGTATTGGTCCAGCCATTCATTAAACAAATAATCAAAAACATCTTAAAATATATAGTAATTAGAATTGAAAATTATTTTTAACAAATAAACAAATAGTAAAAACTTACGCTTCCTTGCTTGTTTGACGAGTGCTTTAAACATATTGTTGACATTATATTCGTATATTTCAGGTGTGGGAGACTCTCATAACCCAGACCATGAACGTGCAAATTCCTCCCAATTAGGGTGTGTAAATGATTTCTTGCAGCGTTTTGAAATATTATGATAAATGTGATACCTGCAAAGATATTTGTTAGCGTTTGGGAAAATTTTGTCACACACATTCATAAGTGCCCGATTTATGTTAGTTATAATATCGGCTCCATACACTCTTTCAACATAGACTTAAGATGCTTAAGGGCCCATATGAAGTTTCTTCACGCTCCTTCAAAACAATGGCATTAGCGACACAAAATGACTGGTTTGTCGACGTCATACCAACAACTTGCACTAACACTAAATGGTACATGTTGGTCTTGTAGGTCGCGTCGATCAACAATCCATGCAGAAACGATCGCCACATTTTGAAAGATAACGAATGCACAAAAAAATGTCCTCAACCGTATTTGTTGAAGGATCCTCCCGAGTGTAATACGTGTATTTTTTCTCAACCAGCAGGTTTTCGAGTTCCTGCATGGGTGATCCACCGTGTTTCTTTACAGCAATAATCTTTTGAATAGCATTGTGTATGTCTTTCAAAACGCACGTGCTCTCCGGGTAGTGTCCCTTTACGGTTTTCCAGAATTTACGCGGCTCCATCTCCTGCGCATACAGCTCCTCCACCAAATAAAATTCTTCGGGAGAAAGTCTTCGTGCATACGCGTGGCCTTCCAGATATTCAGCAGGACCATGGTTATGTTCGGCATTCCTCACCTGTACCCTCCAGGCGTCACGCTTCCCGTCATATAACCCGACCACTAGAAAAGGGCAACTAGTTATTGGCTGCATGTTCTCCTCTAGCTGGCTATACTCTTGTGCTCGCCACTGCGGTTGCACACTAGCCAAATCTTCACGTCCAAATCATCAAATCTTTTCCCCTTTTATTAACCCATGTAACCAAATCTTTTCGTGAAACGAAATCTTGTTCAGTGCCATACGAAACATGCGAGAACCGTAGTTGCTCGTCTGAAACATGCTAGTAATGGGGTTGCTCTTCTGGAACTTACGGGTTTTGTGATTGGTCGTACGAAAAGTACCACGGTACGTACGCATACCTCTAAGTACTGGTAGGTTTCCCCTACGTATGAATGTTCAAAATTGGGTTCATAGAACGGCTTGTTCAGGTCTGGAAACAATGGTTTTTTGTAACTAGACGCAACCTCTTAGAGAAGAATATAAAATTGAAAGAAGAAGATAAACGTTCGGAAGAAAAAATGAAGAAGAAAGAAGGGAATAAGAAGAAAAGGAGGAAGAATAATTCAACTTTGATTGAATACGTCTCGTATTGGTCTATATGGGGCATATAGGGTAGACGTTTTATGTTACATCGTACTGGACATCGTACCAATATTTCTCATAGAGACCAATACGAGACATATGAAACCAATGATTGGTCCTTTGAGTTTGTGCCAGGTTGACTGAAGACACGTGAACCCTATATGCCTCGTATTGGCCGATACGAGACATATATGGTTTGTTTTTTTTTGTCAATTTGCTGTCTGAATGAGAGACAAAGCCAAACATTAAAGCATGTATGCCTCGTATAGAGCTATACGGGACATACTTAGGGTGTCAATTTGTGTGTTTTTTTTTTTTTTTTTTTTTTTTTTTTGTGGTGTACAAATAAGTAGACCCATATTTTATTGGCTTCCGCATAGTATCATTAACCTCAATTGCTTTTGACCTTATAGGGTCCCATGTACGAGATTCCTTATCACTGAGAACGTGATATAGACCGCTGTTTGTCTTTTGTTTCTTTAATTAATAAAAGACCATACTATATAAAATAAGGGTAAATATTTAAGACCTCTCCATTTCGATTTTCGAAAGAAAATAATTATATAGACCTATCAGTAACGTGTAGACACAATCGAGCCAGTCAAATTCATTCCATTCAAATTCAAATTTAAATATATATAAAGACGAAGGAATTGAATAGTCTATTGACGCTAACATGTGCCGCCGCCTTCCGCTAACATGCGCCACCGCGTTCTGCTAACATACGTCGCCTACCACATTTGACTGCCTTTTATGTTGACCTGTTCCTAAATCACCCAAAACTGACTTCGATAATTATTTTACAACCTATGTCGTCGGCTCAGGCAACCGAGGCACTGGGACTTAGCAGAACCATGCCGTGTGGACATCTTTGTTCAGATTTGGCTTTATCTACTGAGTGAAGAGAGAGGCGGTGTTGTAGGAGAGGGTTGAGGAAGACGAGCAGGGCTGGGCCGGCCCTGAAAATTCAGGTGCCCGGACCGAGCTACAAAAATTGTGCCCCTTAGCTTTAGCTTTAGGCCTTAACAAAATAAATAATGTAAACTATTTTTTAAGCTACGAGTAAAGTAATATCAAATTATATTTCGCACTTAGGTTGTAGTCTTACGGTAGAGGGAACAAACCCTCTTGGGGGAGGGAGGTTGGTAGTTCAAATCTTACAAAGCGTGAAAATATAATTGGGTGAAAGATTGCAATTAAAAAAAATTGTTTCATAACAAAAATAAAAGTAAAAAAAGGAAGTCAAAACCAACCTGTAAAAACCAAAAACAACTAAGTGTGAGCTCTCTTCATTTCATTTTCTTCATCTTCTCTAGTTCTACACTCATTAATAACCCTACAATTTTTTTTCTCAAACCATTTCATTTTCTTCTTTAATTCGTAACCTCTCACAATATTTATTTACTTTCTGTTTATATAAACTATCCTGCATTTTGATTAGTACTTGATTAACAATTTTGGGGCTCAAACATATAAAAATCCATCTAATTAAGGAGGGTCAATGTGGCCCCGAAAAATTAGGCCCGGGCGGGGAGTCCTCCCTCCCCACACCTCTTAAAGGTCGGCCCTGAAGACGAGATGAGGTTGGCGGTGGTGGCCTCATGTCGTCGGAGAACATCATCAAAATCTGAGGATATAACCAACACCGACAGTAGCCTCATCATACAACCCTGTCGATTGTTGTTTTCGAATGGTCATGCGCCAGAAAAGGAAGACGTGCCACAGTAGCGGTGGCGCTCCGCCGTTGCTACTCTCTGTTCCACGGTGCATGTATCTCTCCACATGCCTCTCTCTCTTGATGTATTTGTGAGCATGTGTATGTGTTTGACCCATTTGTTGTTATATAATACAAACTAGTATAGTGCACCCGTGCTACGCATGGGTTGCGTGGGATATGCACCGCTATTCCATCACGCGTTGCGCGAAGGTTGTTGGAAGTGGCTGCAATACAACTTTAAAGTTGGGTAAAATCCTAAAAGCTAAAAGTTTGATGGTCAAAGTTTGAAATACTAAAATCTAAAAGTTTGGTGATCAAAGTTTGGTGGTCAAATTGAAAGAAAAGAAAGTACATAAGTTAGTGGCCAAACTGTAAAAAAATAAAGTGCCAAATAGGGAAAGCAGAAAGTAAGAAAGTTAGTGACCAAAGTGCAAAGAATCTTAAAAGCTAAAAGTTTGGTGATCAAATTGGAAGAAAAGAAAGTACATAACCTAGTGGCCAAATTGTTTAGTGGCCAAACTGTAAAAAAAATAAAGTGCCAAATTAGGAAAACAGAAAGTAAAAAAGTTAGTGGCCAAAGTGCAAATAATTAAAATTTACTATTGCCTAACATGTTTGAAATTAATATATAAAGTAATATAGTCCACACATGACTCCTCCATCCCTCTCTCTTACACCATATGGTTTTGTATAGAAACCATCATAAGTTGGATGGCTTTTGTAGCTTATAAAAAAAATACTAATAATAATAATAATAAAAAGTTGTTTTATTAATAATAGATTGATATTGAAAAACAAATGTATGAGATATTTTGTAATATAAAGTTAAAAAAAACAAGGTATTGGATGACGATTTTGTGTGTGTATATATATTCTCTACAACATTAACAAAGAATATGGCATGGTACTAGCAATAATTTTAAAGAATAAAAAGTAATCCAAGATATATTATTACTTTTAAAATTAAATAAAATTGTTTACAGTTCAGGCATGATATAATTTTGTTTTATTTATCGTTCATTGTTTAACGAGAGAATCGCATGGTTGGTCCCTGTGGTTTCAAAATATTGCAGTCTTGCTCCCAGTGGTTTACTAATTACACTATTGGTGTCTGGGGTTAAAAAAAGTGCACTCGCCTAATCCCTGTGACTAACGTCTGTTAAGTATGATGGTTAAGTCCACCCACGTGATTATCACGTGGGGGTATTATAGTCTTTTAAGTCTGATTTGATATGCACAGTCTAGTCCCCCTACATGTCAGGTAATTTATAGCGCCAAATTTCCCCCCATTTTCACAAACCATCTGATAATCTCTCTCTCATAATCTCTCTCTGATAATCACACACACTAATCGTTCGAACTTCATCGACATAATGGGTTGGAGTTTACGACCTGATTATGAGACTTTCGACCCCAATGTTGAATACGGTAAGCTAATTTAGGGTTTTTTTTATTGGAACCCTAATACATACTGATTATAATGATTACTGACCCAACATTATTGTTTTATTGTTTCAACTGGAAAGGAGACTATGTTTACAGCCAAACTGCACTATGGTGGGATCTTTAAGAACTTGCCTCGAAGAAGGTATGTCCATGGTAAACATGTCTTTGTAGATGATCTAGACATAGATGAGTTTTCTGCCCATGAAGTTAATTGGATGATGCGTGAGCTAAAGTGTTTTGAAGAAAAAGACAAGTTTTTTTATCATTTCCTAATACCTGGTAGAGATTTGGATACTGGTCTAGTAGCTTTAGGTTGTGATGCTGATGTTCGTAATTTAGCTCAGTATGTGGGTGAGAATAAGGTTATTCACTTTTACATTGAACACAAAGAAACAAATGTGGATACCTATCTGAAATCCCCAGAGGCACCAAGGGTTGTTATTGAGGAAATAGAAGATGAACATCAGAATCAAGCTGTTCCTAGGAATCCTAGGAGAAAGTTGCTACCTAGGAGAAGATTACTGATTGAATATGGTGGTGAGGGTTTAGGGTGTTCTAAGAATGTAGGGGAGGGTGAGAAGGTTGTAGATGGTGATAATTTAGAGTGTTCTCAGAATGTAGAGGCTGCTGGCGTAGAGGTTCAGAATGTAGAGGTGACCAATGTAGAGGTTGAGAATGTAGAGGTTCAGAATGTAGAGGTGACCAATGTAGAGGTTGAGAATGTAGAGGTTCAGAATGTAGAGGTAACCAATATAGAGGTTCAGAATGTAGAGGTTGAACAGGGTCAGAATGTAGAGGGTGAGAATGTTAGGGAGGCATCATTTATGGATTGTTTTGATTTTGATGAATTCCCTGTGGGTGATGTTAACATGGAAGACAATGTGGATGATGGGGTGATGGGGGACAACAGTGGGGATAACAATAAGGGTGGTTGTTTCAAAGAGTCTGAAGGTGTTGCATATAATGAAGGTGATGCTTCTGGTGAGGATGGGGAGGATAGTTGTAGTGAGGATGATGATTCACAAGATAGTGATTGGAATGTGGATAAGGCTAATGAGGTGGAAGAACCTGATGTTGATATGAGAGACTTTCATACTTTTGTAGATGAATGGGAAGAATATGTTGGCAACAACCATGTTCAAAATGATAATCAAGATTTACATGATTTTGACCTGTTAGCTGCTGAGAACCTAAGCTATGAGTCATTTGATAGCTTAACTGATTCAGAGCAGAGTGATTTTGAAACTAGGAGAAGCAGAAAGCTAAGGGAAATCAGGAACAAAGAGAAGGTTAGACTTTGTTTCTCAATTTTTCTTATTAATTGTTATTTTATTGATCTCCTTTTCAATCATATAACTGTTTGTAATATGCTTTGAAGGCTAAGGCAAAAATACAAGATGCATGCTTCTATGTTGGCCAAACATTTGGATCTGCAAAGCAAGCTAAGATAGCAATAAGAAGGCATGCAATTCAAACAAGAAGGGAGCTTTCATTTTTGAAGAATGATAAAGTCAGGATCAGGGTGGTATGTGAAGGAAATGTTCCAGTTTTTAATGATACACAAGGTGATGGGCCTGTTGAGAAACCAAAGAAGCCTACAAAGCCTACAAAATCTACTAAACAAACTAAAAAGCCCAAAAGTAGTAAAACAAAGAAGGGTACAAAGCCCAATGGTGGACAAGGAGCATTTCTAGGGGAATCTGTCAGTGGACCCAGTTCAAAAAAGCCACTTAGTGCCAATGCCCTCTACTGTTTGAAAAGAAAATAGAGGTTGAAAAATGTCACATGTCCATACCAGTTGTATTTGTCCAAGGAGCAAGGTGGTAATGAAACTTGGGTTGTGAGAACATACAGACCTAATCATATATGTCTGCAATCAAGAGATAGCCTACATTTTACAGCAAACTTCATGGCTGAAGACCAGACTGTTCTGAATATGGTTGAAGCAACACCAGATATTTCCATCAAAACTATTCAAACAGAGCTAGCAAGAAAGTATGAACTAAAGGTTACCAGGATGAAAGCTTTTAGGGCAAAGTTGAAGGCTACAAAAAAAGTTCAAGGTGATTACAAGGAGCAATACTCAAGATTAAGGGATTACTGCATGGAGCTGATGAATGCAAACCCAGATACAACTGTTAAAATTGAAGTTGAGTCAGAACCTAATCCATCTTCCCCAACCAGAGTGTTCAAAAGGATTTATATCTGCCTGGGACCTTTAAAAAAGGGCTTTAAAGCTTGTAAAAGGGATTTGATTGGATTAGATGGGGCTTTCTTGAAGGGAACATTCCAGGGTCAAGTGTTATTTGCTGTTGGGCAGGATCCAAACAATGGAATATATCCAGTTGCTTGGGCAATTGCAGAGGCTGAGAATAAAGATTCATGGACCTGGTTTCTACAATGCCTGCAAGATGACCTGGATCTGGACAAAAACTCTCATTTTACTTTCATCTCTGATAGACAAAAGGTAAGTTATTTAAGTTGAGATATCTAACCTATTTAACCTACTTAATTGGTTTTTAACTTGTTAATTGTTTATTTTGATCAGGGTCTCATTCCAGCTCTTGCACAAGTGTTCCCTATTGCAGAACATAGGTTCTGCCTTAGACACATACACCAGAATATGAAGCTGCAGTGGAGAGGCCAGGGATTCAAAGACTGCTTATGGGAATGTGCAGCAGCTAACACAGGTATTCTCTCTTATCTCTTTGCAATAAAGTTGGTCCTTTAAATCATCTTTGATAATTGTTTGTATGTTGCCATAGTGCCTGAGTTTACTGAGAAAATGGATGAGTTAAAGAAGTTTAATTTGGAAGCTTACAAGTGGTTAGCAGCCATACCACCACAACATTGGACAAGGTCTCATTTCACAGGTAGTTTATTGAATTGTGTAGTTTATAGTTCAATAGGTAGTTTATTGAATTGTGGCTTGTTTTTATATATACAGGAAGATCCAAATCTGATCTCCTAATCAATAACATATGTGAATGCTTCAACTCAAAGACTGTTGAAGGAAGAGATAAACCTATAATCTCATGCTTGGAGTATATCAGGGAATACTGTATGAAGAGGATTGTCATTGTCATGTTGTCACAACAAAACTGGAAGGGGCCATTGACACCAAAGTGCACAGAGATATTTGATCTTATAAAGAAGGCAGCACCTCAATGCACTGTCAAGTGGTGTGGTGATACAAGGTGGCAAGTAACTGGGACTAGGGGTCAATATGTTGTTGATGTTGGGAAGATGGAGTGTACTTGCAGAAGGTGGGAGTTGAGTGGAATTCCCTGTAAGCATGCTGTTGCTGTCAACTGGGACATGGCTGCTCACAAACAGAAGGTTGGATCTCCTGAGTCATGGGCCCACCCCTGTTATTTCACTACAACTTGGAAGGAAGTGTACACCCACAAGATTGGTCCAATAAATGGTTCTACCATGTGGCCGAAATGTCTAGTGCCAACTACATTGACACCATCATTTCATCGTAAACAAATAGGCAGGCCAAAGAAGAGTAGGAGAAAGGACCAGGTGGAACTTCAGGATATTGCAGAAGCTAAAGGAAAGTTGACCAGAAAAGGTGGGACTGTAACTTGTAGTAAGTGCAAAGCTAAAGGTCACAATGCCAGGGGTTGCAAGAAGACTAAGAAGAATCAGGATGGAGAGGCTACTGGTGGGGCTGGAGAGGTTGCTGGTGGGGCTGGAGAGGCTGCTGGTGGGGCTAACTAATCTTAGTATGTTTTGTTTAGGATTTAAACCTAATGTGTGTTTTTTTGGTAAACTTTAATGGTCTGTGGTAAACTTTAACTATGTTTAAGTGTTTAGATGGTTGGAACATCTTTTATGGCTTGTAACAGCCTTGAATATTGTGGCTTAAGTAGTTTGCCACCATTTTGAACTTTAAATATGTTTATGTTAAGTATGTTATGTTTATGTTTGATCTTATAAACTGTTTGACCCATTCAATGCAAACCTACCTTTTTGACCCATTCAATGCAAACCTACCTTTTTGACCCATTAAATGTATACTGGCTGGACTTAAAGTTTACAGCTGATCATTCAATGCAAACCTACCTTTTTGACCCATATTGACCCATTACTCAATTGCATTCAACCAAATCAACCTACCATTGCCATTTATCCATTTTGACCCATTACTCAATTGCATTCAACCAAATTAACCTACCATTGCCATTTATCCATTTTGACCCATTACTCAATTGCATTCAACCAACTCAGCCTACCATTGCCATTTATCCAAATTGACCCATATTGACCCATTACTGAAATTGGTCTCAGAAAGTTTGAACATTCCATTACATTCAAAATTGACCATAGTCATTACATTTGTTGAATTCAAAATTGACCATAGTCATTACAGCAAAATAATACCTACCATTCATACATACCATAAGACCTGCAATAATACCTACCATCATACATACCATCCTACCTACCATCCTTAGTTAACCATGGACCTTACAAACTGGAACCCTAATAATATGACAAGAAACACAATAACTCTATTCTTCCATTTGATTTTAGCTACCAACTCTGCCCTTTGTACATCAGCCCTATTTCTTGCTCGGAGTAGTCCAGGAATAATGATTGTAGCACGTGGGCACATTGGAGGATCAACCCACCCCAAAAATCTTGGACATGTTACCTCCTGTCCAAAAACAAAGCAAAAAATCATTTTACCTCTAGTAAAAACAGGGCAAAAATTCGTTTAAACCAATTGACACTTACCGGATCAGGACAGCAGAGGAAACGTCGACCAGGGTTACTATCAGTCCAGGATGTTCGAACCACTGCCAATTTTCCACATCTGCAAGCCATCACCATAATCGTTCTTCGAGGATCGTTGTTTAGGAAGAAGCTCATTCAGGTTGGGATCTGTTATTTTTTGAGGGAAGTAACGATTTAGGGTTTTTCTCTTGCTTTTATTGTGGCCTGACCTTTAAAAATACTATAATACCCCCACGTGATAATCACGTGGGTGGACTTAACCATCATACTTAACAGACGTTAGTCACAGGGATTAGGCGAGTGCCCTTTTTTTAACCCCATACACCAATAGTGTAATTAGTAAACCACTGGGAGCAAGACTGCAATATTTTGAAACCACAGGGACCAACCATGCGATTCTCTCTTTTTTTTAAAGTATCTAATGTAAGTTGATACATAGATGCCATTTTTATAGTTTAGATACTTCTAATTTTATTTACTTTACTTTGATTTCTCAACCCGGGATGCTCCCGGGGTATAATCTAGTTATTTATAACCACAACCACACACATGATGCCACACATCTGACTTCATAGAAATACACACAAACACATTATCTAGAGAGAGTCAGACGAGAGGAAGAGAAGACCTGAGGAGGGGTTCCGACCACCGTCCTCGGCGGCGTTCACGGCAGAAGCTTCGGGATTGCGGCTACACAACACTCAAACCCACCGTTCCTTTATAAACTCGTATACACACACACCGATTATTATTAGAGAGAGATACAGATCTAGAGAGAGAGTAAGAGACAGGGAGAGAGGAATAAAATGGGGAGTCGGCCGTGGCCTCCGGCCGAACTCCTCGCTCCAATAGAGATGGTAGTGGTTGTTGATTCAATAAGCGGTATGGCAGGTGACTTCCGATAGGTTACAAGGTGGTCTCCGGCGTTACAGGTGAACCCCAAACAACTCTTTTCCTTTTTATAATAAACTGATATGAAGGATAGGTATGATGGTGATGATTAGTGAGGCGATTGGAGATGTGGTTAGTAATGACGGGTCATGATTGTGAAGGAGATAAAGGGTTAGGAAGGTTGGGGTCAGGCAACGGTAGTGGTGCTGGGTGTGAATGATGGACGACGGTGGTGACTGTCGTGGTTGTTTCACAAGCGATGGTGATGTTGAAGGTTAGGTCAGAGGTTCGGGTCAACTCCGGTCAACATAAGTCGAACCAGTCAAGATGGTTAACTGGTAAACCCAGTCAACGCTGGTCAACGTGCATCGAGACTGAACAAGAGGTATAATTGAACCCGATAACTTGGCGACTATAGATATTTAGTTATAAACATTTACATAGTATATAGCGTTGCGTGTGGGACCTGACGAGCCTATAACGACCAAAAGCATAAAAGTATTTATGTAATGGATAATATTAATATTAGGCTTGAGTGTTGGATTATTGACTTTAGTACAAGATTATATGAATATGGATACTAGCTTGCTATTTGGAACTTCGGATCATAGGACCTAAAGCTATGGACTTGATACATATACGTGGGACATCAAGACTGTAAAGTTGACACTTTGGACATAAGGATACAATGGAAACCTTACTAACTATATATGACACATACAAGATCGACCAAGTATATTTTGTGAACACACACAAGCATTAACTTAGACATTGGAAGTGAACACTTTGGACTAGAAATGTGTATAAGACTATTGGGAACTTGATATGGAATACTTGAATATGCACATTAGCTCGTGGTGATGGAACTTTGTATTAAAAGTATAGACTTGGACAAACATAACATCGACATAGAATATATACTTGATACTTACGTTAAGAACTCGACAACTAAGATTCGGACATAACACAGCCTACTAAAGTAAGATATAAACATATATAAATATTGAAAGGACTATCACCTTGACACTTGGGACTTGGAGTATAAGGATAGAATGGACAAGTGAGGTCTAGAGTAAAAACCCCATTAAAACGGATATTAACTTATAATACCTAGATCTTGGAACCTAAATGGTAGACTTGGCACATGAGACTTTCGACGCCAAGATATATATTAAATAGAAACCCTATGCTCAAACTCGTCCCCACGCGTAATCATCAATCAATAAAAACCAAGACAAACAATAGTTGTCGACTTAGGATCCAACCAGGAAGAATACCAGTATGAGACGTTGGATGCTTCGATTACTATAAACTACACGTGTGCACTATTTCCAGGTGAGTTCCGTGCACTACTCCCATTTTTCTGTTTTACTGTTTTGGGGTGAACATATGCTTGTGTGTCTAAACATTTGTGATGTGACAAGATACTAGCTGCTGGATAATACTGACACTCATTAACTCATAGGTGTGCCGCTTAATATATGGGTAGTACTACTTGGGGAAACCCCCACGCACAGTGGACCCGGGACTAGGGAACCGGGAAACCCTCCACTGAGGCCTGCGGACCGTTGAGGCATATATTATGCCTTGTAGATCTACAATGGCAGTAGATAGATCTAGTGTTAGGGTTGAGGGGTCGCTTGTACATCACGTGTATTGAACTGTATGAACTTGTAAACTTGTTTATGAACTGATAAAACTGTTTTGGATCCACTTATTTACTTACACGGACTCACCAGCGTAATTGCTGACCCAAACTCTTTTAAGCATGTGTTCAGGTACTGCGTTTGGATGATCGGGAAGACGAGGTATATGCTTGCTTGTGTGTATTAGAGATTATCATGTTAGAAGGTTCGAGCTTTAAGCGTTGCGGTTTAGAGCATCTAGAGATATGTACGGATAGAGATCGGATCGACTAGTGGATTACACTCCTCAACTGCTTCGACGACCGCCGCGTCTCGTCCCTGCATTAGACTTTAGTTATATTTTTATATTGTATTTGTATTATTTTTGCGACCAAAGGTTGTATGAATATTAAATATTAGTTAACGTTGCTTCCGTTGTGAAAGTCTGTTACCAAACTGTCGTAACGTCCGGCCCCTACCTGGTCGGGTTGTTACAACCAGGGCGTCCCACAGTGTTTTCGCAAACTCGATGAGGTTGCTGGCAAGTGTTGGTTCAATGTTCTGAATTAGCCACGAAAAAATCACCAGGTCATCATGCTCCCATTGCTCGTAAGTTTCATCGGATGGGCTTGGAGGGTTTGTGGTTAAGTGTTTTAGAAGTGCTTTTGATTTGTCGCCTATGGCCACCCGGATCATCCGGGTTCATAGAGCGTAGTTTTGGCTGTTAAGTTTGAGGTTAATCTGAAGGTTATCGGATAATTTTGGAGTTTGTGGCTGAGTATTTTGAGGATTAAAAACATCCTTAAACAGCTTGGCTAGTTGGATGGCTAAATCTGAACCAGCCTGGTTTGGATGTCAGAATGAGATGCTGGGTAAATGATGAGCAGGTTGGTTTACAAACCCTGCTCTGATACCATATTGAGAATCAAAGACAAAGTTTGATTGTATATTATGTCTTTAGCAAAGGAGTACAGACAAGTATATAAACTTTCTACATAAAGGTTAAAAAGGAAGGAGCCTAAAACGGCTAGTTAATTGCAAAATATTAGCTGTCTTCTTGTTGTCTTCTTGTTGTCCAAGTTCTCCCAAATAAGGAAATGATGACAATGTTGTGATCCTAACAGATTAACTTTCTAACACTATTTAGAACTTTGAAGTCTTGAAGTTACTTATGATATTGGATGTAGAAAATTGTTTAATACATTTTTATTTTTTATATTTTTTATCGTCGTACCCGTTTCTTGATTTTTTGAGTTTTGCCGTTTCCCGTTCCTGTACCCGTACCCGTTTCGCGTTCCCGTACAAGTTCCCGTGCAACATAGGTGTAACCATGTCCTAAGCAGTTGAAACATGTAAGTATAGATTAAGATTGTGATTGTTTCATGTCGTTTCACCGTTGATGTAGCAAGCAAAACGATATTAGCCTCTCGGAATGTTGTGTGTGATACTATATGGCCTTTGAATGCAATTGTTGCATTTCATTATGAATATTCCATGATCCTTCAGAAATATATATAACCCGTTTATGACTTATCTATCTATACTATATCTCTATCTATCTATATCTATCTATACTATATATATTTTATTATATAATGGGTGCTTGATGGATAAGAAGGTAAATTTACATCTTTTTTAAGATGACATATCAAGAGTCTTAGTATAAATCTATAATTTTTGTCCAATTTCTTCCTTTTATGCCCTCTTGTACAACATTTAATGATAATTGTATAAATGAGTAATGCAAGTCATACACCTTATTCAACCTTTGAAACCATCACATTGATTTTTGAAGCCTCTTCGGTTCTGCTCCATTATACCCTTAAACGAAACCCCTGTAATCAATATCATGGACATAATTGCAATTGAATGGGAAATTCAATTGAAAAGTGATAGAAATTGCTTATTCAAATGGTTGAAAATGAGTTAGAAGAGAATGCAAGTGTTATTCAAATGGTTGAAAATAAGTTAGAAGAGAAAGCAAGTGGGTCATATGCTTACCGTTTTACAGGCTAATCACACTTTTCTAGGTACTTCACGTAACCTTCTCTTTAATGATTATGTTGCAGTTTTTAAAATTTTGTCTCAATAAATCGTCATTCACTCATTCGAAATTATGTTTATTGGAGTTGTTTGTTGTAACTCTCACTGTTCTAATTTTAAATATCTACCATTTACTTGTATTTTAGTTCTAAATAAAAGCAATAAAACTTGGTGAATAGAGCAATAAGCAAAAAATTCATATTACTACTTTGATAGTTTCAATGAGTTATTACATAATTCATTATTGTACATCTACAAATTGGAAAATTGGGTACACCAGTTAGAGAATGAAATAGAAGTAACATATTGTTAGTGGAATTTCATTGTGGATGTTGAATTAAATGGTATGAAAACAAGCGCCACCTGAGTTTAGAGTGTCTCCAGCAACACGTAGTCATTTGCCAGTAAATTGTTTCGATGATTTTATCTTGGTGATTTCTTTTGTGATTTAACATGTTCGCGCCGCAACATGCACGGAAAATTATGAAAAGAAAAGCTACTGATATGACATTGAAAGGATAGTATTCTCTTTGCGCTTGATTTCATTTGTTTTTTTTTGTGATGTAATTGCCTTTATTCTTACATATCAGCTAATCAGTTTGTAGATTGTCTTTGTTTCTAATTTTTATGCCATGGTACGTACTCATGAATTGGTTTGTATGCTTTAAACTATGTCATATACTTGCTACCATCATTTATTTTTATTTTGTTCTAAGCATTATGTCATGTGTTGGTTATTATTCAGATTTAGAAATGTGTTGAAAGGGGAAATAGACGAATGCCTACAAAATGCTCAAGAAATGGGTGCTTAGTAACCTGACACTTAACGAGTAGATAAATATTTATTTCAGAATGGCTTATTCGAACCACAACATTAGGTACCAAGGTGTACTATTGAATCTGCATTTTTGCGTTTTGTAAATAATCACATTGTTGTATTGCAATTTGTATTTGGCTCTCACGGCAACGCGCGGGTAAACCAATCGGTTCTCGGAGTTTCGGTTTATTTTTGGCCCACTTCGGTTTCTAGCCTGTACCTCTTTGGCTAAAAATAAAAACCGGTTCTAATCCTTCTTAAAAAAACCCGAACCGGTTTAGAACCTAGATTGGTTTGAGAAAGAAAGGTTTATCTTTAGGCTCCGTTAATGTATTTTGCATAAAACAGACATGAAACATAAATGATTAATACATTCTTTCAATATCTTTATATTAAAAACAACTTAATCTTTAAATTTAAGTTATATTTCCATCTAGATCCTTCGTTTGTACAGTGCTCATCAAAGACTTTTAGGGCTCTGCAAGCTGTTTGTAATTATGAATTTGAAAAGACTGATCTAATTTAAATTTATAGGTATTTTGTTAGATATTGATTACAAGTTAAGTTTGGAAAGTCTGTTTTTAAACTCTGTTTAAATCATCCTTTAGTTGAAAATTGTAATGTATCATAGTTGTTTGCAACATCCGTTGACAACTCGTGAAATACTCTATAACTTGAATTTAGAGTAGATTTCTATATCAAAGTTATTATTAGGACATTGAACATAATAATAATATTTATATTAATAATTTAAAAAGATGCTTATAATAACATTACTGAGTTATATATAACTATTCAGTTTACATATATTAAAATATTAGCTACACTTAGTATATTTCATGTCATTTCTTAAAGAAGTTTGTTATGGGAATATTATTTATTTAAAACATAATAAGTAGTCAATAAAAACTATAATTACACGTTTTATAGATGATGATATTTTTGTATAATTTTTATTGATATAAAATATATGTTCAATTTTTAAAGATATAAGAGCAATAAAAGAGTTCAAATTATTTGTAAGAACAATAGTTTTAATTGTTTTGTTAACAATGCTTTCTTATATGGTGATTTGAATGAAGATGTCTATATGTCTATTCCTGATGGATATTCTAATGTTCCTGAAAACAAAGTGTGCATACTTAAGAAATCTTTGTATAGCCTTAAACAGGCACCTAGAATGCAGAATGAAAAACTGGTTAATGCATTGTTTGAGTTTGGTTTTGTTCAAAGTCAATGTGACCATTCCATGTTTGTTAAAAATAACAACTCTATGTTTTTAGTTCTTCGTGTGTATGTTGATGATATTATTCTTACTGGCAATTCTGTTAGTGAGATTGAAAGGGCTAAAAACTTGTTCAAAACAAAGTTTTTAATAAAAGATCTTGGAGAACTTAAATATTTTTTAGGAATTGAAGTTTTAAAAACCCAAGATGGGATTTGTCTTACAAAAAGAAAATATTGCGCACAGATTTGTTAATGGAGTATGGAATGTTAGGATGTAAACTTGTCACTAATCCACTTGAATAAAATCATGTTTTGACCAATGTTGTTGCTAGTAACAGTAACTTGTTAGCTTATATTACTGGGTATCAACAATTAGTTGGAAAACTCATTTACTTGAGTCATACCAGACTTGATATTGCATATGCTGTTCATTATTTGAGTCAATATATGCACAAGCCTACTGAGGGTTATATAAAAATTGCCTTTAGATTATTAAGGTATCTTAAGTCTGCCCTATGTAAAGGTATTGTTTTCAAAAAAAGTAGTTCAAATATCTTAAATGCTTATGCTGATTCTGACTGGGGCAAGTGCCTTGAAACCAGAAGGTTAGTTACTGGATATTGTATATTTCTTGGTGAGTGTTTGGTCACCTGGAAAAGCAAAACACAGTCCACTATGTCTCGGTCTTCTGCTGAAGCAGAATATCAAGCTATGTGTGCTGTTGTATGTGAAGTTATTTGGATCAAAAACTTGTTATGTGAATTAGGTATTCAAGTTGATCTTCCTGTCAGTCTTTTCTGTGACAGTTCTGCAGCTATGTCCATTGCAGCTAATCCTGTCTTTTTTTTTTTTTTGACAAAACCAAGCATTTTGCTCTTCACTTATTTTTCCTTAGAGAACAAATCTCTAAAGGAATTGTCAAAACTTGCAAGGTTGACTCTAAAAGTCATCTTGGAGATATCTTTACAAAGGGGTTGTCTACTTTAGACCATCTAAGAATTTGTGATCTTTTAAAAATGTTTGATCCCTACAAAAATAAAACTGTGGGTGGTGTTAAAAATATAACCGGTTAACATGTTATATTGGTCACTTTTATTTTTGCCAAATCTATAATATTTTGCATAAGTCATGTTTCAGGTGGGCTTGTGTTTTTGGGCTGATCAAGGTTGCTGGTATTGGGCTTCTATAACTTGCTGAGATTTTGGTCTGATGTTGTAGCTGGCCCAGTCTCGTTTATATGTGCCCAGTAGTGTTGTTGATGTGGCAATCTGTGTGATCTCGTCTTGTGGCTGTTGGTTTGTGAGATGGGATCTCATCCCTTGGTTTTGTGCTTTCTGGGAAGAAGCTTCGAGGCCCTGCATATATTGGTCTCTCTCCCTTCCCATACCACTTTTCGATCATTATGTTTCTCTGTCACTTGTTTCACACTCTCTCTTCTTTACAATATTAGGGTTTGTTACAAGATCATCTTGATCTTGCATCTGGCATTGCTCGTGTATTGTATTCTGATTATCCTATATAATCACTTGAGTTTTTGAGAGTTTTCATTGTAATGAGGTTTTGATTGTATTTGTTTGATACAAATTTGTTGTTCTTGACTATTTTGATAATAAAGTCAATCTGCAGTGTCGACTATTTTGACAAGATAAATTACCTCTTTGGCCCAAAATGCCTCCCAAACAACAATTAACTACTTTGCAAAGCCCGAAATCTAACTTCTTTTTGCCGCTGTTAAAAAATAAATAAATAAATAAAAATAAAACTGTGCAAAGTTTGTACCATGAGTATTTTATATGATAATTTTTGAGTAGTTTACTTTTCTAACTCTTGAATCTAAAATGCTAAATTTAACCATCTTCAAGATTAGTATAAATTACATTAACACTCAAAGAATAACAACGGGTGACAAATGTTACAATTGCATCTCGAAATAGTTACGGAGCTTGAAATTTTCTTTTGAGGGAATCGAAAGTCACGTGACCGTGACCCTTTGATGAAATATATACTTATAAAGCTCCTGCTGGACAAAAAAAGATAATGATGGGCTTAGTTGCTGCTGGAGTAAAAGGAGCTTGGCCTAGTGGGGGCTAGCCCATTTGGTAGAGGCATATGTGTCACACCCCGCCAAGGCAGAAACACGGGGATGCGACCATCGAAAGGTTTTCAAGCACAAGGTTCAAGCAACACACATATTTATTAAAATAGTACCATCAAAGGATGGATATTGTCGTAAATTATTCAACATGACATTGTCTTAAAAGTAAAATAGTGTCTGAATTTATGAAAATGAAACATAAACATCACGGTACTGACAAAACCCATGCCAATGAGGTACCACCAAGTGCTTGCTCAAACCCCTCTCCCAAATCTCCATGGCTCGTCATTTAGTTACCTGCAAAAACATGCCCAAAGATTTATCAACAACAATGTCGGTAAGTTCACAGGGTTGAATGTACTATATGAACACTTGTGTAATTCGTGTATGACAAATCATGAGCTAGCTAAGCAAATGATCACTGTGCAAACCATGAGTCCCATAACCAAATCTCTTGACTGTGTTGCCTCGTGCATTGTACATTAAAGACAATGTATGTGTATTGTAGAATACTAACACTCCTTTGTATGTAACCGGTTAGAGCGACTAACCAAGAGTGGGTGTGTCAACCCAATAGATCTATTAAAGTGTTCCATGGCTTTTGATAGCTAATGGTTATAGTAAATGTTGTACGAGGACTAGTGAGCTCATGAACCAAAATGTCTCATGTTCCACATGGCAGTCACGCTAGAATTAACATTACCTCTATAACTTGTACTAAAATTGTAGCATGTTTATCCCCCGAAAATGTAAAAATAGTAAAATGGGGCCGTGAAATGCAACTGATGGAGTCGTATGTGGTCTAATGAAGCGGTAATCGTGAGATAGCTACCGTCACGACACTGTTTGCCCTATGACTTTTTAAGAGCATGGTAAATCACAGGTTCTCGTTGTTTATCATACAATTTGTTCACCCAACATTTGTGGACCTCATGTTTCGTGTGTTTTAAGTCATGTAATTCCCGAAAACATGGTGTTTTATACGCAAGATGGACCCCACATGTTATCATGGGTTCTAAATTGTCACCAATTTCTTATGGGTGGTCGATCTTTTATGAAAACATAGTGTATTTATACGTTTTATAGCCCTTGCAAGCTTATTATGCATTAACACATGCTTCGGCCTATGCTAACACATGTTAGATGTTCATAGCCGAAGTAATGCCTTATGAGTGCATCAATTCTTAATGTTATAAGGATCAAATGGGCTCGGCATAGACTTGTTAAGTCATGGACGTGGGCTCGCAAGGTGTCATGGGTGTTTTGTTAGCACAAACGTTTATAAAATATTCGTTATAAATCTAACCTTGTATCATGGATTAAACGAGTTTATTATTATCAAAAACGATTACCAAGGGGTTGTTTAGAGTGAGGTTCGATTCCTTTATACACAACTCGAAGCATAGTATAGATATGAAACCAATATATGTTAATAATGTATGACTTAGTGCCATAGTGCTTGTGAGTGTCACACCCTCAAATGTCCACTTGCGGAGTTTTACCGCGAGGCGCATGACAAACCAGGATCCAAGTCAACGGTCACAATAAACAACTCTATATGAAGATACATGACATTCAAAAAGGACATAGTTTTCATAAACTCAAAACTAGTAGCGGAAGCATTAGACAAGTTACAAACCATAGACCCAAATGTACCAAGTATTTATTGCAAAACATGATCTAAACCTAGACGCCAATGCAGACCCGTGCGCCTAGTTCCATTTGTTGCTACCTTAGCGACCTGAGAAAAACATGCCAAAAAGACGTCAACATATAATGCTGGTGAGTTCACAGGTTTGTTCAATATGTTACCAAAATGTTACCAAAACGTTACCATGTCCATACTATATCAATGTTACCAAGTACGCTAGCTAGGCGTATGTTTTATTACTACTACGATTGGAAACCATTACTAGACACGTTTAGCAATGTTTAGCATATGTTTAAGCAGCCCGAATGTTCAGCATGATACCAATGTTCCTGTTCGAGACAACATGCACCCGCCCGGCCCTCCAAGCCGTCGAGTGGGGCAGGTCACGCCCAATAGATCTATCCACATTTCCCCCATTGTGCATCCCCGCACATTCATGGTTTCCCCCGAGACTTCCAAAGATCGTATAGCAATACAAAGTTAAAAACCATAGTATGACATATGTTACCAAAATAGTTTAGCGCATGTTTTCTCCCCCAAAAGTTAAAGCAGTAAAAGTGGGGCCGTGAACTCACCTTAGATAGCGTTCTTCGGTTACAAGTAAAATGCTAAGCCCTTGATAATCCCTCTACCGGAGATCTATCAAAATGTTCACATAAGTGTTCCGACTAATAACCATAAGGTTATCTAGTCCCTGATTGTCCAGATCGTATCCAAGTATGTTTTAAAGCGTGTTTAAATGTTTAACCGACACACTAGACCGACCCGACATCCCGTTGGTGACCCATTACCCTAACTAATCAAGTACACATAGATTACACACAAGGTTCAAGCATAAAACACTTAGTTTGTATCAAAAATCTCATTTCTGCATCAGAACGGTCGAACCAGTCGGATTAAGTCTCCTTCGCCCGTTTTTAGTCTCCTTCGCCCGTTTTATGCCTCCTTCGACCGTTTGACCACGTTCGCCCAAATTTTCCCAGGTTCGACCCTGGATTATCTCCTTCGCCCACCCGATTGGTCGAAGGAGTCCAGGTTCGCCCCTGTTGTACAAATTTTCCTAAAAACGCTTCAAACACATTCGAAACACCTCGAAACATCATCAAACACAGCAGTCAAGTATGAATAACTTATCCCTACAAAACCCCACCGATTTCCCCCAATAATACGTCCATTTCAGCCCTTTCCCAAAATGGTAAGAATTATGGAAACGTCACAATCATGCATGGATTCTTTACCCAATTTGGAAACTTTTGAAATCGATCCATATTCAACTTAAAATGCTCAGTTTGTCGAGTGTTCGATTTTTCCTTATTAGTTCTATTGATCATAAATATCATGCATCAAGTCTAGATTCGTTAAAACCCCAGAATACCCATAACATCACCATCTATCCAATTCTAACCCTAAACAACAATAATCTAGCATCAATAACAATCCTATATCATGTTTCTATCATAGATACAGCAGCAAATCATTGAACAACCCATAACACCACATAATACATAATTTACATATGTTTATAATCATGAAGACCTATGTTTAAATGATAAGGTTTTGATTTAGAAAGATGTTTAAAAGGTTTTTAATCATGAAAACACCCTTAGAACAGATCCGGACAATTAGGGTTAGATGAAAATGAATTAAAATGCTTTAAAAAGATTTAGGATCAAGAACACACCTTGGATTCTTGTTTAGATGTTGTAGATAGGTTAGATTATGAAAAAGAAGAGCAAAAACTCCTTCCTTAGTGATTAAAATCGTTTGAGAGTGTTTTGAGATGGTTAGGGTTTGTGAAATGGTGAAAAATGACAAAGTTTGGTATTTATACTAATCCTCCTTCGCCCCCTATCAGTGGTCGAAGGTGGCCTCCTTTGACCCTTCCACAGGGAAGAATGAGCCCTGTCCTGGTCGAAGGGAATTCTTTCAATTCCACATCCCAGGTTCGCCCATTTACAAAGGGTCGAACCAAAGCATAATTCTTCCTTCGACCACTCGAAGTGGTCGAACCAGAATCCATGTTTATCTAGTTTTCCAGTTTGTCGTGTTTCGCGGATTCTAACATACCTTAACATATGAGCATGCAACCTTAGTCTATGTTTAACATATTTAAGCACGGATAATCATTTACACATCATTTAAACACATTTATGTATATAATCCACCACACGACCCATAATCTACACATACACTTAATTAGTTCATGTAATGTCACCAACAACGGAACCCGGTACTAGTGTATTACCAAAACGACCCCCAATGATCCTCCAGATCATTGAACCCTGGACAATCCTAACTTGACCCGACTCAACTAACCCAGTTAAGTCCGTTTATAAACGTTTCTCGCTAAGGTAGACTTAGATGTTACTAAAATGTTTCATGAGAAGAACTACACTACTCATGACTTGGAACTGGGCGTGGTAGTCTTTGCGTTGAAAATCTGGAGACATTACTTGTACGGTACCAAGTGTGAAATATATACCGATCACAAGAGTCTTCAGCATATTTTCGACCAGAAGGTGTTGAACATGCGGCAGCGTCGCTGGGTTGAACTCCTGAACGATTATGACTATGCTATCAAATACCATCCTGGCAAGGCGAACGTTGTGGCGGACGCCTTGAGCAGGAAGGAGTCTGCGAATCCTCGCCGTGTTCGAGCCTTACAGCTCACCATTCATTCGTCGTTGCCTGACCTAATCCGTTCTGCACAGTTGGAAGCCTTGAAGGAGGAAAACCTTAAGGCTGAGACTATGCACAGTGTTGACAAGCATCTTGAACTCAGGACCGATGGCTTACACTATTTTACAGGACGTGTTTGGGTCCCATTGTTCGGTGGATTGCGCGAGCTTGTTTTGGACGAAGCTCATAAATCCCGGTATTCTATTCACCCTGGCTCCGATAAGATGTATCAGGACTTGAAGATACTTTATTGGTGGCCAAACATGAAAGCTGATATAGCTTCTTATGTTAGCAAATGCTTGACTTGTGCTAAAGTCAAGGTGGAGTATCAGAGGCCGTCTGGTCTCCTGCAACAACCAAAGGTTCCGGAATGGAAGTGGGAGCGAATCACGATGGATTTTGTCACCAAGCTGCCAAGGTCACCTAGTGGTTGTGATATGATCTGGGTGATTGTTGACCGGCTGACAAAATCGGCACGTTTCATACCTATTAAGGAAACCGATGGACTCGAGCGGTTGGCTCAACTTTACCTTAAGGAGGTGGTTGCTCGGCACGGAGTGCCTGTTTCTATTATCTCTGATCGGGATTCTCGTTTTGCTTCGCGTTTCTGGAAGGCTCTGCACAAGGCTTTGGGTACTCAGTTGGATATGAGTACGACTTATCATCCGCAAACTGATGGACAGAGTGAGCGGACGATTCAAACCTTGGAAGACATGCTTCGGGCGTGTGTTATCGATTTTGGCAAAAGTTGGGAGATCCACCTGCCATTAGTGGAGTTCTCCTATAACAACAGCTATCACTCTAGTATCAAGGCAGCTCCGTTCGAGGCTCTTTACGGACGGAAATGTCGATCACCACTTTGTTGGGCCGAGGTGGGCGAGAGCCAGCTCACTGGTCCGGAACTTGTGTACGAAACTTCGGAGAAAATCGTACAGATTCGTCACCGTTTGGCTGCTGCACGGGATCGTCAGAAGAGCTATGCCGATCGCCGTCGAAAACCTTTGGAGTTCCAGGTTGGGGACAGGGTACTTCTGAAAGTTTTACCATGGAAGGGCGTCATACGCTTTGGAAAGCGTGGCAAGCTTAACCCTCGTTATGTCGGACCATTCGCAATCCTGGATCGGATTGGACCGGTGGCATACAGACTTGACTTACCGGCGGAGCTCGGTAGTGTGCACAACGTCTTCCATGTGTCTAACTTGAAGAAGTGTTTGGCTGATGAATCTCTCATTGTACCACCGGAGGAGATCAAGGTTGATGATCGTCTTCGCATTGTGGAGGAACCTGTCGAGATTCTCGACTACAAGATTCGTAGCCTTCGTCGGAGTAAAATCCGCATCGTTAAAGTTCGTTGGAACTCGAATCGTGGACCGGAATTCACATGGGAACAGGACGATCAGATGAAAGCTAAATATCCTCATCTTTTTCCGAAACGCGCGTTTGAATCGAGGCATGTTACTTCTGAAGCGGAATGAATCTCGGGTCGAGATTCCTTTCAACGTGGGGATGACATCCGGTAATTTTCTTTTCATTCTGTTCTTTTCGTTTCTTTCATTTTGGGGCTTTGCGCAATTTTCGGGACGAAAATTCTTTCAACGAGGGGATGATGTGACACCCGGCATATTTGGCTTAAACATTTTAGTAACATCTAAGTCTACCTTAGCGAGAAACGTTTATAAACGGACTTAACTGGGTTAGTTGAGTCGGGTCAAGTTAGGATTGTCCAGGGTTCAATGATCTGGAGGATCATTGGGGGTCGTTTTGGTAGTACACTAGTACCGGGTTCCGTTGTTGGTGACATTACATGAACTAATTAAGTGTATGTGTAGATTATGGGTCGTGTGGTGGATTATATACATAGATGTGTTTAAATGATGTGTAAATGATTATCCGTGCTTAAATATGTTAAACATAGACTAAGGTTGCATGCTCATATGTTAAGGTATGTTAGAATGCGCGAAACACGACAAACTGGAAAACTAGATAAACATGGATTCTGGTTCGACCACTTCGAGTGGTCGAAGGAAGAATTATGCTTTGGTTCGACCCTTTGTAAATGGGCGAACCTGGGATGTGGAATTGAAAGAATTCCCTTCGACCAGGACAGGGCTCATTCTTCCCTGTGGAAGGGTCAAAGGAGGCCACCTTCGACCACTGATAGGGGGCGAAGGAGGATTAGTATAAATACCAAACTGTCATTTTTCACCATTTCACAAACCCTAACCGTCTCAAAACACTCTCAAACGATTTTAATCACTAAGGAAGGAGTTTTTGCTCTTCTTTTTCATAATCTAACCTATCTACAACATCTAAACAAGAATCCAAGGTGTGTTCTTGATCCTAAATCTTTTTAAAGCATTTTAATTCGTTTTCATCTAACCCTAATTGTCCGGATCTGTTCTAAGGGTGTTTTCATGATTAAAAACCTTTTAAACATCTTTCTAAATCAAAACCTTATCATTTAAACATAGGTCTTCATGATGATAAACATATGTAAATTATGTATTATGTGGTGTTATGTGTTGTTCAATGATTTGCTGCTGTATCTATGATAGAAACATGATATAGGATTGTTATTGATGCTAGATTATTGTTGTTTAGGGTTAGAATTGGATAGATGGTGATGTTATGGGTATTCTAGGGTTTTAACGAATCTAGACTTGATGCATGATATTTATGATCAATAGAACTAATAAGGAAAAATCGAACACTCGACAAACTGAGCATTTTAAGTTGAATATGGATCGATTTCAAAAGTTTCCAAATTGGGTAAAGAATCCATGCATGATTGTGACGTTTCCATAATTCTTACCATTTTGGGAAAGGGCTGAAATGGACGTATTATTGGGGGAAATCGGTGGGGTTTTGTAGGGATAAGTTATTCATACTTGACTGCTGTGTTTGATGATGTTTCGAGGTGTTTCGAATGTGTTTGAAGCGTTTTTAGGAAAATTTGTACAACAGGGGCGAACCTGGACTCCTTCGAACCTGGGAAAATTTGGGCGAACGTGGTCAAACGGTCGAAGGAGGCATAAAACGGGCGAAGGAGACTTAAAACGGGCGAAGGAGACTTAATCCGACTGGTTCGACCGTTCTGATGCAGAAATGAGATTTTTGATACAAACTAAGTGTTTTATGCTTGAACCTTGTGTGTAATCTATGTGTACTTGATTAGTTAGGGTAATGGGTCACCAACGGGATGTCGAGTCGATCTAGTGTGTCGGTTAAACATTTAAACACGCTTTAAAACATACTTGGATACGATCTAGACAATCAGGGACTAGATAACCTTATGGTTATTAGTCGGAACACTTATGTGAACATTTTGATAGATCTCCGGTAGAGGGATTATCAAGGGCTTAGCATTTTACTAGTAACCGAAGAACGCTATCTAAGGTGAGTTCACGGCCCCACTTTTACTGCTTTAACTTTTGGGGGAGAAAACATGCGCTAAACTATTTTGGAAACATATGTCATACTATGGTTTTTAACTTTGTATTGCTATACGATCTTTGGAAGTCCCGGGGGAAACCATGAATGTGCGGGGATGCACAACGGGGGAAATGTGGATAGATCTATTGGGCGTGACCTGCCCCACTCGACGGCTTGGAGGGCCGGGCGGGTGCATGTTGTCTCGAACAGGAACATTGGTATCATGCTGAACATTCGGGCTGCTTAAACATATGCTAAACATTGCTAAACGTGTCTAGTAATGGTTTCCAATCGTAGTAGTAATAAAACATACGCCTAGCTAGCGTACTTGGTAACATTGATATAGTATGGACATGGTAACGTTTTGGTAACATTTTGGTAACATATTGAACAAACCTGTGAACTCACCAGCATTATATGTTGACGTCTTTTTGGTATGTTTATCTTAGGTCGCTAAGGTAGCAACAAATGGAACTAGGCGCACGGGTCTGCATTGGCGTCTAGGTTTAGATCATGTTTTGCAATAAACACTTGGTACATTTGGGTCTATGGTTTGTAACTTGTCTAATGCTTCCGCTACTGGTTTTGAGTTTATGAAAACTATGTCCTTTTTGAATGTCATGTATCTTCATATAGAGTTGTTTATTGTGACCGTTGACTTGGATCCTGGTTTGTCATGCGCCTCGCGGTAAAACTCCGCAAGTGGACATTTGAGGGTGTGACAGTGAGTTAGGTGTTCGACATAAGTGAAACAATGCGTGTGCTTAGTGTATGTATAGGGCCGGTTTATGGTGGTCAAATGTTGTTGGATGGGGTGAACATGTTAGGCCGAAAACTTAGAAGCTCATTGGAACAAGATAACTTACTTAGAGTGGGTTTGGGATGAGGCAATGCTTGGTGCTTTTAGCGTCCCTCTCCTCAGCTTGTGACTAGTCTTGGCCGGCCTTTGTGGTGTGTTTTAGAGAGGGTTTTGGTTGCATAAGATCAAGAGAAAATTAAAGAGAGGTGTGGTGTGAGGTATTTGAGTGGATTGAAGGGTCTTTATATAGGGAGTCCAAGAGAGTGGTGACAAATCTATTTGGGGTGTCCTCCTATGCTTGCGGCCGTGAGTTTTGTCAAGAGAAAGCTTGCACACTTTGGTGTTAGTAGTGAGTTGCATGTTTCTTGTCATAGATATGGGTAGGTTGACTTGATCAAGGTGATGATGCATTCTTGTCTTTAACTAGATTGGTGTAATTCTTAATCAATTGTCCTCTAGTGCATATCATTGTTACAATAAAAAAACATAAACTTAAAAAAATAGAAGATTTTCTAAACTTTTAAAACTCTAGAACCACTTTTGATGCATTTTTTCTTGCATTTTTTTTAAAACTCGACGTCTTTCTTTGGGAAAAGCCGAAATGTCGGTCGACATTATTTTGAATTCTTCGACCGCTTTCGTTTCTTCTATAAACTTGAGCTTTTCGTTCTTCACCCGTAGATTTTCGGTTTGTGTTCGGTTGAAAGCATCCACTTGGGCCATTAAACCATCGAGCTTGGAACTGCCCCCGCTACTTGATGCGACTTTTTTCCGGCCGCCGCTTGCTTTCGAGCTTGGTTTTGACTAGGGATGAGCTCGGGGCGGTATCGGTACCGAACCGATAGCGATCCCGACAATACCAATACCGAAAAGTCCAAAAAACCAATACCGATACCGAACACATACGGTACGGTACGGTACCGGTATGGTATCGGTATTTTAAGGTAAAATACCGATACCATACCGATCCCGTACCGATACTGATAATACCGAAACCGAAAATCCATAAATATGGGTACTTATACCGATCCCGAAACCCCTCGGTTCGGTACGGTACGGTATCGGGATCGGTATTCGGCCTTGTATGCGCTCATCGCTAGTTCTGGCCATATATATATATATATATATATATATATATATATATATATATATATATATATATGCAAAAAAATCGTAATTAATATGTTACAATTAAAAAATAAAGATTGAGCATGTATGTCATTTTTTAACATATGCTCATTTTACATATCAGAATCGCCTATCATAATCATCATGGCATATTTTGTTACTTCATATTATGAGGGTGTTTGGGATTGCTTATTTAACTTCAAAAGTGCTTTTAGGATCAAAAGTGTTTATTGGGAATCCTTTACATAAATAGGGGGTTTATCATTTTACAAATTACATTTGGGGGGTATTGGGGGAAAAACTGAATTTGGTGATGTATAGAACTCGATTGGCGGTATCAAAAAAATAAATCTTGATGCCTCCAACCCAAATGGCGGTATCACTTATGCTTTTGTCAGTGTGTTTAATGCCGCCAATTGAAGTAGAGGGATCAAAAAAATAGCCTAGATGCCGCCAAATGAAATGGAGGGGTCACCTCTTGATGCCGCCAATCCAGTTAGAGGTGTCATTGATGCCGCCAATTGAGTTGGTGTGTTCTTCAATATTGCCGTCATGATCCCGCCAATCCATTTTCATGCATTAAAACCAGCAAATGAAAATCAGTCTTCACCTGCAAACCATGCAGCCTATAAGACACACTCACAAGGTCTCTAGCATTGCATGCAATGGTCTTGTAAGTTGCAGATGATTTGATAGGCAAATAGTGTTCTTGGGAGTGTAAGAATTCAGGCTTTGAAGGTTATAAAATGGAGGTTGAGGTGAAGAAGGAGCACCACCCACATCCAAGAACACACCATCAACACTACAATCTCCATCTGAAACCTTTGAAATTTATAAAAAATCATACCAACCAAATTCCTCCCACCATGAATCAAAACATGAACTTACACCCTGGTCCCCTAAACGACGATGTGTTGTATCTGCGTGATCGACATCGTGCCTTTCACGTTTTCACAGACGAGGAAAACTTCAATAGAGTTATGATGGTAAAGCGTAGCGATAGAGCCATATGGAGGTTACTTCGTGACCACCCTGTTGTAGGACGGGTTCGTCACCTTATCGATGCTGCAGGGTTTGGTGGCCTCATAGATTGTGGTTATCGATACGTTGACCACTCCTTGACAACAGCTTTGGTGGAACGATGGAGGCCCGAAACTCACACGTTCCACCTTCCAATTGGTGAAGCTACTGTCACCTTACAAGATGTTAACGTCTTGTGGGGGTTACCTATTGAGGGAGCTGTTGTGTCTGGGGTAGATGATAATTTGTCTACTGCCGACGCAATAGCGTTGTGCCGACGATTCTTAGGTGTTACGCCTACAGAGGCCCAAATGTCCGGCAAGTCCGTTTTGGGTACTGTTATTATTGATAAACTAAAGCAGGACTTTGTTGAAGCAGAGGCTACGGATGAAGAGTGCATTTTTCGTGCTCGTTTAATCCTTTTCTTTTTGATCGGTTCCACCTTACTCCCTGATAATAATAATAATAGAATAAATGTTTTTTACTTAAGATTTTTACGAGACCTGAATCGTACAGCATCTTATAGCTGGGGCAGTGCGGTTCTGGCTTGTTTATACAGGCGGCTTTGTGATGCCACCCAGCCGGGTAGGAAAGCCGTGACCGGACCCATGATGCTCCTTCAAGTATGGGCATGGGAGAGGATTCGGTGTCTCGCGCCACGACCACCCTCAAACCGGTTTGATTATACTTGCCCAATAGCGGCTCGGTATATATCGCAAATCCCAGTTTGATTATACTTGCCTGCATGGCATCCCTTTGTATTTTTTTTTTCTGAACACGTTTTTTAACATGTTAATTTTGTAGGTGGCGAGACCGGTGGTTAAACTTCGCGGAGGTGGCCACACACTGCCTCAAGGCATACCGTTCGCAGCTACAATCGTTGGACGAGGAGATGGTATGTTAGTAATTATTTTTAGTTTTTTGTATTTATTAATCATGCATTTATTGTGTTTTGTTACTGACTTAAGTGTTTGTTTTTAGTTCAATTGGACCCCCTACAACTCGGTTTTGGACCGACTACCGGCCATGTGCTCAAACGGGATGGAAAGCTGGAGGAGTTGCTGTCCGCTTATATGCTTCGAGATCGTTGAGCATCATTACCCTCAACGGGTTTTGAGGCAATTCGGCATGGTCGAGTACATACCTCCCCAGATAACCTTAGCCGTACCCACGGCTCAGCTTGAAAAACTGCATGCTTTGGGGCGGCAAGGACTCAACGGGGCGGACTGGATGAGTAGGCATGAAGCCTACGTCAATGCATGGAATAACCGTCGTAACACGGTTATCCGCTCTGAACTCATAAGGACAGCTTCAACCGAGCCCGGTTATATGCAATGGTATATGGGGCGTACCGTTGCATTTATTGGAAATCCGGGTGTAGCACCGGCCCCAGCTGGCGGTTTCCAAGACGACGGTGCTAGAATCCAGTTGATGGTAAAGCATTTTTACGTGCCTAATTCATACATTAATTATTTTCGCAATTTGGTGTTTCTAACTAAAAATTTTGTTTGCAGAGGGATGCCATGGGTGATATTTACCGGTCATCTCAGGAGGCATTTAATAATCCTCAGGCATTCTCCACACAGCTTGAGCGCATACAAAACACGGCGTTTCACAGTATGATGATGTCACACAATGTCGGACACTTACAAAATCCGACGCATCTTACCATGGACGCCGTTGACTTGTCGGCACCTGCACGGCCTCAAAGGGTGCGCCGGCGACGCGCTCCCCGTCAGGTGCCGGAAAACATGCCGGAAAATGAAGACCAAGCTGCTGGAAGTCACTATGACAATGACGCTGGGTTTCGTGCATCTGTTGCGGCCAGCAACAATCAGAACCAGACCGGGGGATATGTCCCGCAATTCATGGACAGTGGATTGGACCAGATGGGAACTCCATTTGGATTGGGTGGATCATTCGTACAGGGAACTGGTCATGTTGGTGGGTCCGGTGGCAGTCAACCGGGGGAGATGGGTCCGCTAGCTAACTTTCGTGCAGGCGGAATTGGCATCGGAGATAGTTGGGCGTTTCCTTCATCACCGGGTTACGTGACGCCGGTTGGACAGGGGTTGGCACGGTTTGATCACGACCTTTTTAGTGATTTTCATTACCATGCCCCGCATAATTCGTGTGATGAAGGACCTTCAAGCCGGCCAGGACCATCGACCATGCTGAATTTAAACCTCTTTCCTGATGATGAGTACGGTAATGAAGGAGCACCACCCACCAACCAACCAACCAACCACCCAGGAGGAAATCTGAACGTCTTCAGAATCAGGGACCCTCGAACGATCTGGACTGGTTTAACTAGTAACATTGTCGAATTCAAGTGTGTTCATAATTACTTGTTGTAACATTTTGATTTGCTTTTATAACATTAATTATTGATTTGCTTTATAAATATATGAATATATGAATCGTTTAGCCACCTGTGATTCGAACATTGATTTGCTTTATAAAATTAAAATCCAAATAAAAGCGTTAAACACTAAAACAAGATTACGTAATCATTTATCGGTGGCCCGAAAACGGCTCGGAGGTGTTTTTCTCAAAACCCACACTATGTTGAAAACGGGCCAGGCTGCCCTCTTTGGGCCTCTGTGCAGCCTGGCTAGGCCTGCCGGACAGGTAACCTGACTGACGGACGCGTTGCCCTTGGGTAACACACGGGCGTCGCACGAAGTCCGGGCGGTTTTCGGGTCTCCGGGGCCTGATCCCGGTGGCCCGAAAACGGCTCGGAGGGATAGATTTATTTAAATCAAATAATAACACACAGATTTTCCATTTTTGGAATGTCTCAAACAAATAATACAAATTTGATAGATTTATTTAAAACAAATATTACAAATTTATTTAACAACTGTTTTTCAAAACTAGTCACTCAAACTATACAATCTACGGATTTACAAGACAGTATATTTTCCGAGATCACCTATTCCAATATTCTACCACCGTTTCTTGTTGCATAGTTCATTAAGTTTCTGTTTCGCATTCAGATTCAAACCCATCTGAATTTGATCCAGGAGAACATGGTTCTACCTGTTGAATATGTGTACCAAATCTACAGGTACCCAATGTTCAAACCAGGCTGCCATACGAAAGTAGTACGGTGAAGAATCGCATCATCCGTTGCCGGACAGGTCGCTAATGACGTGATGTGATTCATCAACACCGGATGGCGTGGGTTTGCCTGGAAAGTAGACCCGCCTAAAGAGCCCGTTGGAATGTCCAGCGTTGTTAGACTAGAGGCCCAATACCCCCCAACGATCCATAACTCTCTAATATTTTAAACTAAACCCTCAATGTTGCATTCTACACGTGTTATACCACGTGTAGATGTATTGAGAGGTGTAGTTTAATGTGGATGTAACACCGATCCAAAGACACCGCTTTTTTGGACCCAGAAAAGCGATGCCAAGCGGGGGATGAAACGGCAGACGATGCTGTTAAGCATGACTCATCCCCGCCGAAAACAGTTAAAACTCCATGTGAATGTAACATCGACCCAATATCAATAAAAAACCGTACCATCCAGAACAATTGCAGGAAAAGTATTATATCTTATATTGGGGGGTTTATTGTGGTTTGTAGTCTGAATGGGATGGAGAGAATGGGCAGAGGGCTTATATAAGAAATGAAGCCTAGAACTCAATTGGCGGCATCAATGTATAGGAATCAAATGGCGGCTTCAATGTCTATAACTGAATTGGCGGCATCAACTTTTGTTTATTAGATGCCGCCAAATGGTTTCTATACATCACCAATTTTGGTTTTTTCCCCCAATACCCCCCAAATGTAATTTGTAAAATAATAAACCCACTATTTATGTAAATGATTCTGTTTATTGGTTTATGACTTTTTAAGAATGAGTTTTTTAAAAAATATTTGGATTAGCTTTTGTGATGGAAAAAACCAACAAGTCAATATTTTAAAAAGTGTTTGGCTTAGATTATTGTGAAAATTGGTTGTATAGGTGGTAGATTTGTAAATTTTATTTCAAAAGCCAAAAGGCAAAACAAAAAATTAGGATTTCTAAATTCTTGAAAACAGTTTTTCCACCCATATTAAAAAGCCAAAACAGAAAGTGTTTTGCTTTACCCAAACAACTTAGACTATCCGTTGTGGCCCGCGAGCGACTAGCCGCGAGCCACAAAACATTCCACGTGGATCACTCGAACCATAACACCCTTCAGCGAGCCAAGGCGCAAGCGAGTAGGCGCTACCTGGGTCGCGTGAGCTAGCGAGGAATAATTTGACCGTTGTGCTATTTTTAACCGTTGGCGGCAAGGTTTGGTTTGTTGCAGGTTTGTGTTTAGGAAGTGAAGAAAAAGATGGCCCTGCATATTTTTCTATTCTATTTTGTTTCCAGTGAGCAAGAAGTGAAGAAGAAGATGCATTTGGATTGAAGAAGAAGATGAATATTATAAACAAACTTATTCATTTTATTAACATAATAAAGTTATAGACACGTGGTTGGTTCAAAAAGGAGGAGAACTATTATGTTTTTCTGATTATTTTTTTAATATAAATAATTAACTTTATTTTTGTATTAAACATATATTACAAATTATATAAATTTAGAAAGTAAAAACTAAAAACAAAATAAAAAAAATCTGGATAAAGCCACTGCTCACCTTGAACCACAACATGATCAAGCGAGCGACCAGCAGCTTTATCAGGGTGCCAAGTAAGCGCTGACATGGCTTAATATTAGAGGATAAAATTGTAGCTCACCTCTAGCCACAAAACATAGTCTTATTGGCTTATTGACTTTTTGAAGAAACCAGTAAGTCAATAAGTTGTTTTTGTACTCAATCCCAAACACCTTCTAGATTTGTCTATCCCAAAACGCTACCAGGGATAAACTAAGAGAACTTTTTTTTTCTTTGAGTTTTGAAAATAAAAATATTTTTCCCCGTTCTTTTCGTTCATCATTTTCCTTCAAGGACAATCCTTCTCCGCGTGACCATTTGCAATACTCGATCCGTTAGTTACAAACACGAGATACATTTTAGGAAATATGTTAAGAAGTAACACATGACAATGAACTCCATCATTCTTAACTCACTTGTGAAATGAAAAAGGAGTTCAGATTTATTAATAAACATCAACGAAATGAAATCACAACCTAGTGCACTTATTTAAAACATCAAAAAAAAAGAAAAAAAACACATTATAGTGAAGGATAGTCTCCAACCCATAACTGGCTTCAATGATTGTAACCACATGAGAAATGTGCACTTGCTACTAATTGTCCATCTCCTGGTGGAGAAGCATCTTTAAAACCTCGCTCATGGTTGGTCGAGCGTCTTTATCATCATCAACACATTGTAGAGCCACTTTTAGAAGATTATTCATTCGATTTTTTTCACATTCACCCGTTATCAACGGATTCAACATCTCTGTGATTTGTGTCTCTGCCAAACTTTCGCTAGCCCCATACACCCTCTCTTTTATCCAACTTACGAGCCTCTTTTGTTCCAACCTTTCATTATCATCACTTGCTTGATCATATGTGGGACTTTTTCCTGTTATCATCTCTAGCACCACCATCCCATAACTATAAACATCAACTTTTGAAGTAATTGGAAGATTAAACACCCATTCTGGAGCCATATACCCTCTGGTCCCTCTTATCCTTGAAAATATGGAATTTGCTGTTACACCTTGTTGGAATAACTTGGACAAACCAAAATCGGCCACCTTTGGGTTATAATTAGCATCAAGCAATATATTTTGTGGTTTAACATCACAATGCAAAACCCACTCCAAGCATTCTTCATGTAGATAAGCTAGCCCTTTCGCAACGCCAGATGCAATTTCAAATATATTTTGCCAATCAAGCTGGTTACCACCAATGTTCTCAGCCAATGAGCCATTCTCCATGTACTCATAGACCAAGATTCTATGTTTTCTCTCAACGCAATAACCATATGTTTCTATCAAGTTCTTGTGATTTATCCTTCCAATTGTACTCATCTCTGCTAAAAATTCAGCTTCTCCTTGGATAGCCTCATGAAGTCGCTTAATTGCTACAACTCGATTGTCCGGAAGTGTGCCTTTATACACAATACCACCACCGCCTCTTCCAATCTCTTCTCTGAAGTTATTAGAGGCCTTCATTATCTCGGCGTATGTAAACCTTTTGAAACCTGTAGCAATTGCTAAGTAGGTTTGGGTTGTTGTGCCTCGGCGTTGTTTGGTAATATAATAAAAGAAAACAAAGGACGTAACTTCAATTGCACCAAAAATGATGCTGAACCAGAACATAAACTTGAGGGACCCATTTGCACTCTTTTTCTGGTATGTTCGTTTGAGCTGAATCATAGAATTTGAGCAATCCAAATTGTTTTTAATAACATGTTGATTATATGATGATACATCTTTTTTTGGTAGCTTAAGATAAGTTGTGAAACGAGTACCCCTGTAGTAGCCATTGAACAACAAAGTCTTGACATAACATTTAAATGAACTCATCCCTTTATCAAAGGTGAATTGGAAGGCTTTACAGTTGTGGTCATTCAAGCAGGCGTTCTTGCATTCTTTGAGACTGGACCTTGGTATATAAGTAGAATCAAATCCATAAAATTCAACATGAGGGAGCTTTATGAATTCGAAGTTTTCTTGACGCCCGGAAAGATCAAATGTAGATTCACACCCAAAAGACAAATCAGAGTGGTTTCTGCTCTTGTACCCATGTAGACAAGTGCATCTCCTTCCTGAATTAAAGCTGTAAGTACAAAGGCTGTTTGGCCCACAAATCCCATGAATTGTACATGGTGTTAGAATTGCTTGCCATGTAACACTCCAGCTTTTATCTTTAAGTGAGTAAACTCTTATATTGCCATCAACATCAAGTGTGAGTCTTCTTTGAAGGGCATCACCATAGTCTGTGGTAATAAAGGTAAGATTGTCCGAGGATTGGAAATGCCCTTTGGAATCAAGCAAAGCAAATCTACTGTTGTTGTAAGTAGACCTTCCTGCTTCCCATGTTAGTAAATAAGGTTCAGGCCAATAAACACTCGTAATTTCATTGCTGGTGTAAAGAAGGCTGATTACATTGTCATTGTCAAAGAAGAGTTTATAGAAGCCAGACGACAAATTTGTTGAACTTCTAGAAGATATGAGGACAGTATCTTTGGTGAAAGGCTGATTGGGAAGTATAGTGTCGGTTGGAAAACTAAAGCTTTGCCAAAGATATGATTTTTTTTCTAAATGAGTAAGAACAAGGTTACCCGAGTCAAGAAGTTGTAGTTGCAAAGGCGAATTAGATTCAGTGTTGGTCCTCCAAATTTTTTGGCTAGCGTCTTTTAGAATAAGATTTCCTTTTTTTGACAAGGAAAACCTGGAGCGTTTTCCGTTGACAGGTTGGTCTCGGTTTGCCATCCAAACCAATGTGTGATTTCCATCCAACATAGGCTTAGAAAACCATATTGCAAAGCAATAAGCATTTTGGCCAATCTCATGAAATCCAGCTATGAAAAGGCCATTTGGTGAAATCAAATGATCTTTCTTTTCAACCAAGAGTGATGAGCCTTGAGTTAATACACTTGGTGAAGAAGGAGAAGAAACAACACGCGAAGAACAACAAAGGGTCATCAAAGGTAAGAAAAATACTAAAGGTAAATACATGATGTAATGTGAATGAATAAACATCTACTTTGTGTGCATATATTGAAAATTTTGGTTGAAATAGTCACCTATCGTACGATGGTTGTTAAAGGATATTCAATTCAAAGGTGTTTAATTTCCGGTACGGACCTATCTAACATTGTAATAAAAAAAAAATTCTAACGTTGATCTGAAGAAAACTAATTTGTTTTGAGTAGTGATGTATGGCATAAAATCATACAGTCATTATTCGTATGTGGAAAGAAGGATAGTGGGTGTCAACTTTGCTTCTAAAATATGATCGAAGTAAATTACAAGTTGGTATATATGTATGCTTTACGATTTTTGGTTCAAGTTACGGAATATGTTCCTACTCTTTGACAAAACATAAAGTGTTTACTTTATACTTTAAAAAAAATTACTTTCGATTTCCAAAATTTAATTGTATTATCATATTTATGCATAAGTCTTATGGTCAATGCTTGAACGATGAACGATTGTCCTAATGTTGTACAAGAAATTCGACAAGTATGGAAATGACGAGTACCGTTGATGCTAGGGCCAAGCTGTGCACATACCGCCTACTGGCCACCCAAATTTACGAGAACAGAAGCAATATAGCTAGACGACAGTTGGTACTTGGTACTAGCGACCGATAATATTTAATAGATGCATATATATATGTTGGATGATTTTTAAAACATGAACACCGTGAATATCCGCTAATTACAAAGACAAATGGGTTGTTTGATTGCCAAAGAGCCTAAATATAATATTATAGGCACACACAAAGAAACAAACTGATTCCAACCGAATTCCCGCCGCGTAGCGCGAGACAGTTTACTAGTTAAAACTAGCAGGAACTCGCACGTTGCGGCAGGGCTGCACTGTGTTTTGCGTTTGCGTCTGGTCAATAACGTTGCGGGTGTTGTACATTATACAGACATATTTACAATGTGTAATATATGATCGGAGGATGCACAATTTTAGTAGGAAATAGGTATAGACATGGGAGTAGAGTAAGAAGTTAAGTTTGTAATAAGTATCATTCGATGTAAAACTAACCCAAAGTAGGAATAGATTTTCTGACGAAGTCGTAGTTATAATGGTTTTTACTATAAAGTTCTCTATATAAAGTTGACTTATAGTTTTGAATAACATTTTTGCAATTTTATAGTTTTCACGGATCGATTATAACATACATTTAACAATGTTTTTTTATGCCATCTTATATTATGAAACTCTCTAATATCTTCTATGCCAAGATATTAAACTTTTCAAATGCTATAATGGTTTTATTACCATACTAATTACTTAATTTTAATAGGTTAAACAAGTTGATTTAATTTATGTATTAAATTTGTCTTGACAACTAAATTAAATTACAATTTTACCCATTTAAATGAATATGAAATGACAAATTTATCCATCTAAAACCCATTATATAGTAATATAAGTATTAACGCGTTGCAAAGCACAAAAATTGTTAGTACATGTCAGGCACGGCCGGGTTTTCATATGGGTTGACATACATTATATTGAAAATGGCAAAGTGGTTAAATACACATAAAAATGTTGGGAACACGGGTAAAATACTAAATGCACCCATCAACTATGTTTAAATACAGAAGAATTATCATAAACAATGCAAGCCATGTACATACCCTTAGTTTTAGCCACACACAATTATTTTCTTACCAGTATTATATATTGTTTGGTTTATGATTCACTTTTACAAACGTTTTCATGTCATCTATTGGAATTGTTAATTAATGGACTTGTGCAATAGAAATGTTAGGTTCATGTTATATTTTTTTGTGGTAGTTTTGTTTTTTTTTAAACACATACATATTGTTCTTAGAGAATTAAAACTTGATACACATTTTGCTGCATCTATTCATTACTGATATTTAATCCTTTTTTAAGCGTACCCATATAACCATGTTGAAAATTTGCGTATGGGCCAAAGCGGACTAGAAAATCATAACAAACGGACATAGTAACCCCATATAGAGCGTTTGTGTTTGTTTTGTCAATTGTGACATAGTATCTTATAAAACGAAGATGTCATTTTCTACTCTAGCTTCATTTTAGTTTTTCGTTTTTTTGTTTTTTTTTTTCGTAAAAGAGGGTTACCAATGGGGAATAAGCAATAAAAACCGATCTCACTCTATGTGACGAGTAAAATCTCCTGTATGCATGATAGAACAGAAAGGTACATGACTTGTAAATCTAATTATTTTCACACAAGATATTTGTTATTGGATTTATAACTTATTTATTTGTTGTTCTCATTTATGCTATGTTGGTAAGGCAGGTTTAGTATAAATTACTAAAATATCATTACATAGATCTAATAAAACAGGTAGAAGAGATGTACTAATGAGTGAATAAAACAAGGAAAATGCACATAAGGGAGGAAATAATGAATGCATATCTTAAGATTAAAATGCAATTGAGCAACTCCAATATTTCAAGCATGAATTTAGTGACCTACAAAAATTTAATCGAGTATTATACTTGAGAGTTAATAGGTTCAAAAGTAGCATGTATGTACAACTCGTAAACCATATACTAATTAAGCGTTCTAGACTACAACCAAATTAATGAAATACAATTCCATCCAAAATAAAAAAAAATATTCAATTGATTATCAACCCAAATTCACAAAATTTTGATCCTACAATATTTTCGTTCATGAGTTATGATAGGTTACATTTAATAGTTTTATTGTTATTGTTTACTATTTTTATAGTGGTGACCCTTTAATTAATCTTTGTTATTACGCTTTCAAATATTTCACAAATCTTATATAAATTTTAGTAGCATGTTATTTTTTGTATTTCATATATATTCCAATGATAACACTTGTATATAAGCAAATTTTATATTAGTGTAATACATAAGATACACAATTTTCTTGAATAATAATAACAATTTAACAAAAATGAAAACTGTGGATGGTTAAGGAGGGGAGGACTAACCATCACAAATCTTATACAACTATTTTATTAAAAGTCGGCCCTGCTCCTGATGATCCAAAATTCGGTTTATAAATCGAAACCCTAACACACGAATGCATATAATCAGTCAATGATTCAGAAAACAAAAACACGAATAAATAATTTACAAAATCAATTTAAAGATAAAGAAAACACTTAATTATAAAAATTTAAAGATTAAAAAAACATGTACCTAAGCAATTACAACATTACATTTGACATTGGTGTGCCCAAAAACAATAGCATTTGTCTCATTTCCATTTTCATATTCAACAGAGTAGAGTAAAGTGCACGGATGGTCCCTGTGGTTTGCCCAAATTTAAACTCTGCTCCTCAACCTTTCAAAATTACACGTATGGGATCTGTGGTTTGTATTTTGTTGCATCGGTGGTCCCTGACTTGGATGGGGGTTAAGATTTTCAGTTAAGTGCATGTAAAATTACTAAATTACCCCTCTTTAATAAAATAAAAAAATATTATAAACACTTTTTATATCTCCTCCTTCTCCCTCAAGTCTCAACCCCCGCCACACCTATCTACCACAACCAACCCACCACCACCACCATATTCCCCCAACCACCACTACTACCATCTTTCCCCAACCATCACCAACAATCATTTAGCACCACCATCTGTCAAACTATATCGGTTAGTTTAATGATATTAATAATAAAAACAGAAATGAAGATCATCGTTAAACAGAAATGAAGATCATCGTTAAACAACAGACCACCCCGACCTCGACACCCTCTGCAAACGATGGTGGCCCACTCAAACGGAAGCTCAATTGGTAACAAGAATCCGATGAGCATGAAGATCGCTGGATCGCTGGCGACGGAATCCATCGGAAATGACGGAAATCGGTGTCAAACGGTATCCTCTCCTACCTCGTCTCCGATCACCCATCTCCATCACCCTGACCTCCAACCCTCCTCATCCCAAATACTTCGTCGCTCTCTTTTCTGACCATCGCAAAAAAATTAGGTTAGAGATTTGGGGTTTTTTTTTCCAATCGAGGTTTCTTACACATTTACAGAGGGTGTCGAGGTCGGGGTGGTCCGGTGGTGCTGAACCGATGGTGGTGGTGGATGGTGCCGTCATTGGAGGGCGGGTGGGTGTTAGGAGAGACAGGGGAGAGGAGATGGTGGGATAGTTGTTTTTGTGAAGGAGAAAGGGGGTTTTATTTTTTTATAGGGTGAGGGTATTTTGGTCATTTTACATGACTTAACTGATAAAATTTAACGACGTTAGCGGGTAGGGACCAAAATGTTATAAAATGTCAACGTTGGGGACCAATGAAAATATATGGGGGCATACGTGAAATTTGGGCAAACCACAGGGACCATCCGTGCACTTTACTCAACAGAGTATATACAATGTAGTAAAACAAGCTTATCGAGCAGTCTTAAAAAAAGAAAATATTAAACACGCTGACTTAAAAATAAACATGAAAAAAAGAAGTAATAAAAGAAATATGAATTATTATAAACCCGACTCGTTTATAATTTTTTAAAAAAAAAAAATTATGCTTGGTGCCTAAGTTTCTTGGTCAACCAATAAATAATGCATTCAATAATATTTACTACCTTTCCAATTATGTGGCACAAACTTAGAAAACTAATAATCCAAAATTAAAAGCTCCATAATTATTTCAGATCCATATCCAGAATCCGAACTGAGATTTGGCTCCTTATTCGATCAAATCATATTAACATAACAATCCACTCTTTAACACCAAACCATATGAGATCTTCAAGAACAATTATGAACAATATATGAACATCATATCTCACCCTTAAACGACATGCATCCCATCCAACATAACAGTTAACATCACTAATCACAAACACATAATAATAAAAGATATAAACAATGACATTCTGCTTTTAGAAAAATAGCTACTTCGCATTAATAAACACACAAAAAAAAAGATCTACCACATACCTTTTAGTTGCAGCGGTGGATGTTTTTTCATAGAGAACTCATCCTACTAACAGATTGCTATAACATTCATAATAAAGTATAAAAAATTATGTCATAAATCATATCGCAGTTGCTAATTAAGAAAAACATATTCACAATGATCGACACATAATGAAACAGTTTGGGATTTCTAATAGTAAATGATGATTTTTAGTATGTGGACATTTTAAAGACAAATGGAGATATGTACAAAACATTTCATGATTATCAAAATATATGTTAAATTAAAAAAATCATAGCAATTTATAGGATTAGCTTACCATGTGATAGTCACTGATGGAATTGATTTAGCCTAAATACAAAAAGGGGTAGAAGCACTATAAATTAGCATAAATAAAAAGGAAGCAGAAATACTTTTTTTTTTTGAAAGGCGGATTTCATTAACAACAGACAAACCACGGGAAATCTCCAAGATGGAGACTCCCTAACCGAAATTACATCACATCAAAACTAAACGACTGCCAATCTTTCCAACCTACCGAAACCTTTTTACAACAAGTAGAAAACCAAAGAAAACTTAAAGCTTTTATATCCGCAATGATCTCCACCACGTTCCGCCTTTCATTCTTGAAAATCTTTTCATTCCTCGCCTTCCAAAGCCTCCAGCATGTGATAATCATAATACCATACATCTTTAGCCTCTTGGTCTGCGTCCATGTCTGACTAGAAAACTCTTGCCATATGTCGGCCACCGTAAAGAAATAGAAAGGAGGATGTTTAACCCACGTAGCAATACCATTCCAGACAGCGTCCGCCACAATACAAGCAGTGAACAAATGATCCACAGTCTCCACTTGATCCTCGCAGAATGTGCACATACCATTTCCACAGTTTATATTCCTTTGAGTTAACGCCTGCTTAGTAGGGATACGGTCCATCAACATTCTCCACATGAAAACATTACATTTTATCGGAACCCATTTGCACCAAAGGAAAACCGGACTACTCGAACTATGGTACCCGCTTTCGATCCATTTTTTTACCTCCTTGACCGAAAAACCATCGGGAGTATTTGAGTCCCAATACCAACGGTCATTATCCTCACCCAAAACCTGGCCCTCAATCAGATGCGAACAATCTATAAGTTGTTGGAACTCCATAGCAGTACTCGGCAGTCTTCTCCAATTCCATTGAGACCCGTTGAGCCAGTCGCTGACCATACACTTCGTGAATCTATACATATAACACCAGAAATACTAACAATTGAGAATCCAATAAAAATCACATGAATAACGATCTGAACATATAACGACAATAAAAAATTCACCAAAATACGTATTGAAAATCAAATTAAAAATCGCAAATTAAAAAAGCGGCTCGTGAATCTATACATATAACACCAGGAATAATTGAAATCAAAGCCAACGAATGAAAGTAGGGTTTAGAGGCAATCGATGAATGAAGGATTAGGGTAAAAACAAAAAGAATGAGGGAATATTTTGGAACAGGAGATTTGAAGGTAGCGGCGGTGGTTTGGAGAAGATTAGGGTTGAAATGAGAATGAGGAAGAAGGGTGCAGAATAAGAATGAAACGTATAATAGAAAAAGCGTTTTTTATATGCGGGTATTTGGGTAGGAATATAGGGTCATGGGTCGGGTTAGAATACTCATACCCAAGTTAAATGGTTAGAATGGAGGTCATCTAAAGGTGCCACCTTAGCAATAGTTACCCCTTTATTAGATGATATAGATATAGATAGATAAGCATGTGGGTAAAATTGAACTGAATTGCCTCGTACAACCCTTAAGTCTAAATGTTGTGCTCCCGCCGCATCGCGCGGGCACCCTACTAGTATAATTATACATATCGTAGGCTGTTTATAAATGAAGAAAATTAAATTTCTTTTGATTAGTGATAGATAATCCTTAGAGGGGATTAGGCTCTAAAAGAAAACAAGATTAAGAGAAGATTTTTGGGACAATTTTCTGGATATTTTCATTAACTCAAACATTACAACTTAAATAGGGAAATGGGGATACAAGTCCACTATGCCACTTAGGCATATTCACCTTGTCATGCCCTTATTTTTAGCCATGATTTCCCACTAAATGAGAACATGGACCACTACTAGCTATTAACTAAAAATACTTTACAAAGAAATTAATAAAACAGTAGCTAACAAGTCATTCCACTCCTCCTTATCTTCCGGAACAAGGCTCATATCTCACTAGGCTTTTAATTCTTCTTTTGGGCCTATCTTTGCCTTGTTAACACATCTTGCTATTGGGCTGCTTCTTGGGCCGATTCACTGGGATGATGGATTGGGTCCATATCATCACCTCCCCATTGAAACACTTCATTGTCCTCAATGGAGATGATATTTGGAAATTGCTCTTCTAGTTCCTCTTTGTCTTCCCAAGTCGCCTCCTCCAACAGATGTTTTTTTCCCATTGAACCAATACTTGCGTCTTTCCATTTGCGTCCAAACGAACATCCAAAATGTTCTCAGGCAAGTACCCAACTTCATTTTCCTTACCAAATATTTCCAAATCACCTTGGTTGGACACCTTGTTTCCCTTACTAATTTTCAACAGTGACACGTGAAAAACCGGATGAATCCGAGACCCGAAAGGCAATTCCAACTTATAGGCGACATTGCCTATACGCTCTAAAATCTTATACGGCCTGCAAAAGCGACGAGATAACTTATGATTCAGACGAGTAGCTACCGAAGTTTGGCGATATTTGTGAAGGCGAAGATAAACATAGTCACCTACTTGAAATTCCTTTGACAACCGACTTTTGTTAGCATACTTTACCATTTTCGCCTTTGCAACATCGATGGATGCCCAAAGATGAGTGATAATTCGCTGATGCTCCAACAAGGAGGATTCAATGGACGCCGTTTTAGTCGAACCCGGTATATAATCATGTAACTAAGTGACATCACGACCATATACGGCTTTGAAGGGCGACATTTGAATTGTCGAATGATGAGCCGTATTATAAGAAAATTCCGCAAGATACAAATATCTTTCCCAGTTTTTTGACTCATAAAAAACAAACGCCCGTAACTACATTTCCAAACTTCGATTAACGACCTCGGTTTGGCCATCCGTTTGAGGATGATAGGCACTAGAGTGTAATAGTTGAGTTCCCATAGCTTTGAAAAGCTCACGCCAAAAACTACTAATAAAAACACGATCTCGGTAAAAAACGATGGTCTTCGGCAAACCGTGTAAACGGTAAATTTCACGCATGAAAATGGCAAACAATGAAGCCGAAGTATAACCCAAAGAAAGAAATATAAAATGCGCGAATTTGGACAGCCTATCTACGATCACCTATATCGTTGTTTTACCTTTCGAAGGCGGAAGATTTGTAATAAAATCCATGGATATGTCATGTCACGGATGTTCCGGTGTTGGAAGTGGCTGAAGTAATCCATACGGTTTGTGATTCGGGTTCTTGACGGCTTGACAAACCGCACATGCTGTAACAACGTCGGTAACTTCTTTTTTGAGACCGAGCCACGTAAACGTACTAGAAATACGTTTGATGGTTGCATTGATATCCGAATGACCACCTAAAACCGAAGAGTGATGTTAGGACAAAGAGGATTGGTGAAACCACTTTTGGAAACCTTAGTCTAATTCACTTCTGTCAATTTTGGCTAAGTATAGAAGTACTGAAGAGAAGACAAGAAACTGCTGAAGAGAAGATATGACAAGTGCTGAAGAAGAAACTTCATCAGAAGTTCTGAAGTCCAAACCAGACAAGTTCACTTCAGAAGTACTGAAGACAAACTACTCATCAGTAGTTTGTCATTCATCAGCACTTAGCATCAGATATTTTCCACCGCCTTTTGTATCAGTAGTTTATTGTTTATTATTACTTTTAGCTGTAATTGTTTGTTTCAATGTTGCAACTTGTGCAACTTGTTTCTGATATTTGTATACTTGCTTTATTGGCAAGATACATGTATGTAAACGTCTATAAATAGGAGGCTTCAACCTTCTATTTTAGACATTGATTTTAATAGAAAAATCCTTCAAACACTTTCACTGTTCTATTCCATTTCAGTATTTATTGTGAATCTGCCTAAGTATCTAATTCTCATTTACTGCTTAGATTCATAATAAATACTTGTCATTATTAGTTTCAATCATCAAGAGGGAGTAATAACTCCTCTTAAGTATAAAAAGTGTTGCTTTAACTTATACATTCCGCTGTGCTTACAATCTGATATACAAGAACTTGCTATCTTCTGAGTCATCAGTACTTTGACCATCAGAGGTTTCTTTATTATGCCTTAGGGATTCTTCAGAGGTTTGGGTCTCATCTTCTTTTTCTGTGGCTTCAATATCTTCCACTGAGACACCAAACTGTTTGGCCATTGCTTCTTTTCTGGCCTGGTTTTTCTGATCTCTCTCTAGGATAGCAAGTCTTGCCTTTCTTCTGGCTTCAACTGTATCCATTGGTTCCTTCATCTTCTCCCTCTTTTTGGATTCATCAATAGTCTTCAGAGGTTTGATCTGATCTGTCAGATTGGCAATTTGTTTGCTGTTGAAGTCAATCTTGGTCTGCAGATCATTCATTTTCGTTTGAATCACCCCAAATTGGTTCTTGATGGACATCTCCAAGTTAGCTGTATAGGTTTGGAGGTGATTCTTGATGAGGGCATTCATCATATGATAAAGGTCACCACCTGGGCTGCATAGTTGGTTCATGTCTATGCTTGAAGGCCCAGGGAATTGGGTAGGCATTTGATGTGAAAGGTGTGTTTTTGGGAGATCCTCATGTTGTACAGAGGATGCCACTCTAGGGGTTTTAGGGATTGAGTAGACTTTAACCTGTTCAGGGGTGACTAGCTTCTTGAGCTTGGATACCCCTGAAACAGGACCTTCATAAAGTGCCGTCAATTCAGTAGTTTTGGTTGTTGAATCATCATCCAAATTAATGGAATCATCTGAATCCCTGATGTTGTCCTCAATGAGGACTTTCTCAGTTAAATCATGAGCTGAGCCCAACTCAATTCTCTCATGAACCTCTTGTTCTTGTTTCTGAGGATTTCCTACCTCAGGCATTAAGCCTTCATCAGTAGTTGCCACATCTGAGGTCTTAGCTGTTTTACTTCTATCCTCAGATCCACCACTGGGTGGTAACTGAGTAGTAGCAGCCTCAGATGCCCCAAGAGTCTCTAAGATTGGGCTTAAAGACTCTGGTCCACCCTCATCTCTTGGGTTAGGGCTAGTGATGTCCACATCCATGTCTGATTCTGTGGTTATGTCCCCTGTTTGTTGTGGTTGTAGGGGACTGACATTATCAGATGGGACTATCCCTTTTAGCCCAGAGAGAAGTTTGGCAATCTCTATTGCCTCTGGTTCAGAAATTTGAGGGGTTGGTTCAGTAGTTTGGGCAATAGGTTGAATAGGTTGGTCAGCAGTTTCAAAAGAAGTGTCAGTTACAACAGTTTTTCTAAGTCTTTTTCTTTTGAATAAGATTTTTATGGGTGCTCTTGGTGGGGTTTGAGATGGATGAGACTGAGAGGGTGTTTCAGTCTCACCTATTTGAAGAGCAGATTGCTCATGAGCATGTTCAGGCATCTCAACCTCCTGAACAGCTTTTCTTTTGGGTTGGTGGGTTATTGTCTTTGTTGGCTTGGGCTTTTTGGCTTTTGATGGTGTGAGTTTGGAAGATGTGGGTTTCAGGGGGACTTTTTGTTGTTCTCCCTGATCATCTTCTGGCCAGGTAGCCGGTTTGTTATGCCTAGAGTATGCTTGTGAGGTTAATGGATTTAAAGTTGAAACTTTTCCCACAAGCACCTCATTACCCAGTTCCCCTATTATGCATTGCATAATGAACCTTGGGTATAACAAAAACTTTTTCTTGGTATTATTATGATGTAACACCAACTCATTGAAAAATAATTTTGATGCCCTGAATTTGGTTTCATTCACTATGGAATGAAATATTGGTTGAAAAGTAGAGGGCATCTGGTCATAAGACCCTGTTTTTGGACTCAAACACATAATAATATAATGAAACAAAAGCTTGTATTTTGGTTCAAAATATTTTTTGAAGATAGTAGCATGGGAGAGAGTACCTTGATAACCACACTCTGTCATGGTTAAGTGAATATCAGTGTTAGCAACATGATCAGGGGCAGCTACATCATTCAGGCCCAGTCTTGTTGCCAGTGTGGCTGGTGTGATGGTCAGTGGTTTCCCTTTTATTCTTGAGTTGAGGGAGAAAATTTCACCATCAGCCGTCACCGTCTCAACATTAGCCCAGAACTCATTTAGAGTTTCAGTATGAATTGGTGGGTCGACTGTGAGAGCAGTAAAATATTGGGATTTTACGACAAGATCAATGATCTCATCGTATTGGGGCCAACCTTCTTGTTTTTCAAGAAAGGCCCTTTGATTGTGACCCTGTTTTAGAACGAGAGCCATGTGGTTTGGGTTTTTGTTGATCGAACAGTTGATTTGCAGGTTTAGGTTATTAAGAGAGTTTTTGAGAGAGAAGGAGGGAATTTTTTGAGTTTTAAAAGGATAAGTGTTGAAAAAAGATATTTATCAGAAGTTTTTAACCGCTTGGATCTTCTTTATTAGAAGTTTTAAACCGCCTAGGTTAAAAATCTCTTTATCAGAAGTTTTAAACCGACTAGGTCAAAACTTCTGATGATGGGAAAAGTCAGATTTGCCCTTTTTGACTAAACTGCTGATGAAGGATTATCTTCATCAGTAGTTCCCATTTCCTCTTCAGTAGTTTTAACTGCTGATGAGAAATGTTTTATAAATACTTTTATTCACAACTTCTGAAGGTTATTTTATCAGAAGTTATTCACTTTTTCAGAAATTTTCCCCATACTGATGTTTTGTTCATCAGTAGTTTCTCTCTTTTCAGAAGTTTTGTTTTCAGACTTTTTGTCTTTTTGTAAGTGAAAAATGAAAAATATGTGTAGAACAATAAAATAAACACTTACAAATTTAGCATCCCAAGCATGGATACTAACTTCTGAAATGTTGATGTGTCAAGGGGTTTTGTGAAGATGTCAGCTATTTGATTAGCTGTTGCTACATGCTTCACCTCAATCTTGCCTTTTTCATAGCAATCTCTTATGAAATGGTACCTGATCTCAATATGTTTGGTTTTTGAGAACTGTACCGGATTTTGAATGATGCTAATGGCAGATTTGCTGTCTACAAACAAAGGTGTCTTGGTTTCTTTGATTCCATAATCAAGAAGTTGATATTGGAGCCATTGTATCTGTGATGTACAACTTGCAGCTGCAATGTATTCAGCTTCAGCAGTTGAAGTTGCAACAGATGTTTGCTTCTTTGATTGCCATGACACTAGACAGTTACCCAAGAATTGACAACCACCAGATGTTGACTTTCTTGTCATCTTACACCCTGCATAGTCACTATCTGAAAAAGCTGATAACTTGGTATTGCTTGAAGCAGGATACCAAATTCCAAGTGTTGGAGTTCCTTTCAGATATCTGAAAATTCTTTTGACTGCTATAAGGTGTGATTCCCTTGGTGCTGATTGATATCTAGCACAGACACATGTTGAAAACATAATATCTGGTCTAGAAGCAGTTAGATATAAAAGGGAACCTATCATGCATCTGTACATGGTTTGATCAACCTTTTTCCTTGATCATCAGGTTCAACTTGTGTGATTGGTGTCATGGGAGTGGAACATGATTTACAGTCTTTTAAAGAAAATTTGTTTAATAATTCTTTAACATATTTTGATTGATGTATAAAAGTTCCATTTGTTTGTTGCTTGATCTGCAGTCCCAGAAAGTACTGCAGTTCTCCCATGGTACTCATCTCAAATTTTGATTGCATGAGTTTCTTAAAATCATCACATAGTTTTGTGTTTGTTGAACCAAAAATGATATCATCAACATAAATTTGAACAAGTAGGACATGATTTCCAACATGTTTAATGAAAAGAGTTTTATCAATGGCACCTCTTGTGAAGTTATTTTTGAGTAAAAAGGTGGAGAGTGTATCATACCAGGCTCTTGGAGCCTGTTTGAGCCCATAAAGAGCTTTGTCCGGTCTGTACACCCACTCAGGATGAGAAGGATCCTCAAACCCAGGTGGCTGACAGACATACACCTCCTCTTTTATTTTTCCATACAAAAATGCACTTTTTACATCCATTTGATAAACTTTAATTTTGTTGGAAATGGCATAGGCCAGAAATAACCTGATGGCCTCAAGCCTTGCAACTGGAGCAAAGGTTTCATCATAGTCAATTCCCTCTTCTTGAGAGTACCCTTGAACTACCAGTCTTGCCTTGTTCTTGATTATTATACCAGCTTCATCTTGTTTGTTCCTGAAAACCCATCTTGTGCCAATTGGTTGCTTGTTTGGAGGTAAGGGACAGATTTCCCAGACCTGTTGCTTGTTGAACTGAAGCAGTTCATCTTGCATAGCTTGCACCCAATTATTGTCTTTGAGGGCTTCCTGGTACTTCTTTGGTTCCAACTGTGAGATAAAGGCTGAAAATAGGCAAAAGTTGGAGAGCTGGTTTCTGGTAAGAACACCTGAAGCTATATCACCCATGATTTGATCAAGTGGATGATCTCTGTGTTCAATCAGTTGTTGTAAACCACTGACAGGTGTAGGTGGCTCATGTTCTTCAAACAAACTACTGAGGTCTATAATATCTGGTTCAGATGTTCCTTGATCTTCAGTAGTTGGATCTACTGAACCAGAAGTTTGAGTTTGTTCCTCAGTACTTGTTTGATCAGAAGTTTGTGGAACTTCTGATGATTTTGAAGTTGACTTGATAACTGTTTGAGGAGTCCATGGTGTGGGATCCTCATCATCAAACCTTTTGTCACCATAATAAGTAGGTTTTGATGAAGTAACAGCCTTCTCAGGTCCAAAATGGAAGTTGTCAAGGTCAAAAAGTTCAGCAGGATGTGCTGGAATAAGAGTGTGTTTTGACTCATTGAACTTGACATTCAATGTTTCTTCTACTATCCTGGTGTGAGAATTAAAAACCTTGTAGGCTTTTCTAGTTGAAGAGTAACCAAGAAAGTAACCTGAGTCAACTTTGGCAGCAAACTTTGAAATAGATTCCTTGATGTTCAAGATGAAACATTGACACCCAAAAGCCCTGAAAAAGGAGATAAGGGGCTTCATGCCATGAAGAACTTCATAGGCAGTCTTGGAATGTCTCTTGACCACAAGAACTCTATTCTGAACATAACATGATGTGTTAACTGCTTCTACCCAAAAGTACAAGGGTAGCCCAGAATCAGCTAACATTGTTCTTGCTCCCTCTATTAAGGTTCTGTTCTTCCTTTCTACTACACCATTTTGTTCAGGAGTTCTGGGAACACTGTATTGTCTAATAATCCCTTTAGACAAACAGAATTCATCCAGAGTTTTGTTCCTGAATTCTGTCCCATTATCACTTCTAATGGTTTTGACAGGTAGAGAATATTGTTTCTCCACTTGTAGAATGAAGAACTTGATGATTTCAGCAGCCTCATCCTTGGAGAATAAGAAGAATACCCATGTGAATCTTGAGTAGTCATCAATGATGACTAAGCAGTACTTCTTCTTACCAAGGCTCATAATCTTGACAGGTCCAAATAAGTCCATATGGAGTAGTTGAAGACATGCAGTTGTTTTTGATTCTTCAATAGACTTATAGGAGGACTTATGCTGTTTTCCCTTTAAACAGGATACACAGTGTTCTTGACACTGGTATACTTTCAAAGGTAGACCTCTGACCAAGCCCATTTTTGTGACTTTATTTATGGTTTTAAAGTTCACATGGCCAAGTCTCCTGTGCCAGAGATCAGTTTCTGAAGTTGATGCCCTTGAGAAGAAACAGGCAGTGTTGTTCAATACCTTGTCTTTCTCAATGTCCACTGCATAGACATTGCCACATCTTTTGGCAATCAGCAAAGTATGATCTTCAATGATCTTCTCTATCAACTTCTGGCCTTCTGGTGAGATGATCTTGCATGCTGTCTTTGTGAAAAAGGAAGAATATCCTTTATCACACATTTGTGACACACTTAGCAAGTTGTATTCAAGGTTTTCAACCAGATTGACCTTGTCAAACTGTATTTTGCCAGAGGAGACATTGCCATGTCCTAGCACATATCCCTTAGCATTGTTCCCAAAGGATACAAATCCTTCTCTTTGGCTGATAAAATTGTTTATCAGGTATCTGCATCCAGTCATGTGCATAGAGCCTCCACTATCAACGTACCATATGCTGTTTAAGCCCCTGGAAACTCTCTGCACACAATAGCAAATTAGTTAGATTTAGGAACCCAAGCCTGTTTGGCTTTGGGTTTGCTCTTAAGAACAGTTACAGTTTGTTCTTGACCAGGTTGAGAAATCCATGTCTTTTTGGCAATGGATTTTTCATTAAGAGCCATGGTGGTATCTTTTTCAGGACCACCATCAACCTTGGTCATCAGTAGTTGTACCAAGTTCATTAGATTTTGAATCTCAGCAGTTTGTGAAACTGCTGAAGATTCAGGTCTAACTACTAACAAAGAATTTTGAGAAAAAGATTTTAGTTGAGATTTTATCTTTTTCTGAGAAAAGGAGTTTTCAGGTTGTTGTTTCTTGGGATTAAAGATTCTTTCATAATTATTTCTGATTTGATTTCCCACAACCTGTTGTTTAATTTTTTGATTGAACTGAATTCCTTTTCTGTATCTACAAAACTCAGTTTTGTGGTTGAACAGACCACAAATTTCACACTCTTTTGCCTTTTGTTTTTGATCTAAAGGCAAATTTCTGACATTAGTATAAAGATTTTGCTCATCAGTAGTTTTCAGGGTCTCAACTCCTGATGTAGATGAAACTACTGATGGCTTGTTGTCAGATTTTGTTAATACTTCTGAAGTACTTTCTTTGAAAATACCAGGATTTCTGTTTAGAAAGTTTTCATGGAAAGATGTGCAGTCTTTCCCTTCAGAAGTTTCATTTGAAACAATTTTTCTCGCATCTTCAGTAGTTTTGGGAGAGAAATCTGTTGGTGTTTCAACATGATGGTACCCTATGCCAAATTTAACATTTGAAGCACTCTGTTTGTTTAGTAAAAGTTGGTACCCTTTACAAGAATCCACCCATTTTTCACAACTGACCTTGGTGTCAGCAAGCTCTTTTCTGACATTCCCAAGATCTTCTATCATCATTTTAATTTGTGCTTGGGTTTCAATAGCTGAGTTAGTTAATTTAGAGACTTCTTTTGTTTTAGCAGTAAGTTTTCTCTCTAAATCACATTTCATCTGAGTGTATTTTCTTTCTAAATCATTGGCTTTTCCTTGTAAGTGCACATTTGTCTCTCTTATGAGAGCAAAAGTTTCTTTGCAAGAATTTGAGCAAAGTTTTGTCAAAGACTCTTTTGATACCTGTGACAATGCAGATTTTGAAGTACAGCCTTCAAATGCCATTAAGGCAAAGTTCTTTCTGCCATTGTCTGGTTCTCCCCAGTTGATGTCAAACAATTTGTTGTCTGCATCAGGATTGCACTTTGTGGTGTCAAAAGGAAGACTGCTTCAGTCAACATACCCTGAGGTGAAAAGACTTTGTTGAGAGGGTTGTTGAGGCTGTGGAGGTTGTTGAGCAGCTGGAAAGGGAGGGATTGATTGTTGGCTCTGCATCTGTTGAGCAGGCATTTGAACATATTGTACTTATGGCATGTATTGCTGTTGAGGAGCTTGTGCCTGTACAAAATGAGCACTCCCTTGAGTTCCATTATTCCTATTATAATTGGGGTTAAAGTTATTTCCAGATTGTGATTGGTTAAAGCTAGAGTTTCTACACTCTCTAGCAAAGTGTCCCAACTTCTGACACTTGTGACATCTCAGTTTAGATTTGTCAAAACCAATTTTTGTATTACTGGTCAATCCTGGAAATTTCCTTCCTGACCTTTTATAAAACTTGTTAGTTTTAATGCTTAGCATGGCCAGTTGGTGTAAAATGTCCATTTCTTCTAAGTCATCACTGCTAAAGTTTTTCAAATCATCCATGATAAAACATAGATTATCAGCAGTTTGACTTTGGTCATCATTGTCATAACCTGGGAAAGATCTTTCTGATGAGATCCCAGTTGTTATGTCAATGTTGTCATAAGATCCATAGGAACAAGTTGGTGAGTCTTGTCCCAAAAGTGCTGTACTACCTGGTAGGTAGTCATCAGCAGTTTTACCAGATGATTGTAATTTCTTCTTTTGATCAATTTCTCTCTCAAAAGTAAGTAATCTCCCATGAAGTTTTGTAAGAGTGAGGGAGCTAAAATCTGGTGAAGATCTTAAGACTATTGAGTATGTTTCCCATTTGTCAGGTAAAGACCTTAAAAATCTATGAAGCATAGATACAGTTGTATAGGTCTGACCATTTAGTTTTAGCTCAGATATTAGTGAGGAAAATCTTTCAAATTGCTGAGTTAAAGTTTCTCCATTAATGTGAGCAAAAGTTTCATACTGTTGAGCCAAGATTTCTCTGGTGTTGGCAATCACCTCTTCAGTTCCTCCAAACTGTTCTTTAAGACAATCCCAGAGTTCTTTGGCACTTTCACAATGTAAAAGGCCAGAGTATATCTCATTTGGGAGAGCCATTGCCAACATAGAGAAAGCTTTTGCATCAAGCTCAAGCTTTAGGAAATCATCATCTGTATAGTCTTTTGGTTCTTTAGGAACCTCAACTTTAGTTTCAAGATTTATGTTTACTGGTTTGTGAGGACCATATATCACAGATCTCCAACAACCTGTGTTGGTCTGTGACAAGGTATGTGCCATTCTCTTTTGCCATATGTTGTATTCATTTCTTACAAGCATGGCAGGTTTAGTGGCAGAACCAGTATTATGAGGATCCATTTTAAAGAGTATTGATTTGTCAGATGACTCTTTTAAGTGATGGATGTTGATAAAAAGTGAACTTTTGATCTTTTATTGAGTATCAATAAGAGCTTTGTGTCTGATTCTCAATTTGTTAGATTGATATGTGATCAGATAAACCAATGCTCTGATACCAATTGTTGAGTGAAATTCCTCCAGAAGGCGATTGCGGAGATTCGCAATTGGTAGAATGAGAAGTTTCTCATGTACATAAACTAGGCCGTCAATGACTTTGTGATGAGGAAATGAAACAGCATCTCCTTGAATTTCCTGAACCAATTGTCTTCCATTATGATCAGTGGCGTAATACGAACATAATTCGTTTAGCCAAGTGGCTGTAGGATGGGAGATTGCTAGCATGGTTGGAATGTCGACACGACTCAAGGCGTTGGCGACTTGGTTTTCTTTACCCGGTTTGAAATGGATTTAAAAGTCGTAACTCATTAACTTGGTGACCCATTTTTTTTGTTCTGGAGTTTGTATTGTTTGGGTAAGAATGTGTTTTAAACTGTTGTGATCGGTAAAAATGCGGAATTTACGGCCTACGAGGTATTGGCGCCACTTCTTGACTGATTCAGTTGTGGCGAAAAGCTCTTTGGTGTATGTGGATTGGGCTTGCATTGTTGGGCAAAGTTTCTTACTAAAAACGAAATCGGTTTGTTGTTTTGAGAAAGGACCGCACCTATGGCTGTACCGGATGCGTCCGTAGTGACATCAAATGATTCAGAAAAGTTTGGGAGTGCTAAAGTGACGAGGGATTTCATGTGGTTTTTGAGTGTGTTAAAGGCTTGGTGAGCATCGGCATTCCATTTGAATTCTTTGGTTTTGAGTAAATTGGTTAAGGGGGATGCAATTTTTGCATATGAGGGAATGAACCTTCGATAATACCCGGTGAGTCCAAGGAAAGCTCTTAGAGTTGTGAATGATGAAGGGGGCGGCCATTGTTGGATGGCGTGTATTTTATCAGGTTCGGGAACTACACCTTTGGCCAAAATTTTGTGACGAAAAAATGAGAGTTCTTCGACACCGAATACACATTTAGAGGCCTTGGCGTGGTAATGGTTGGTGGAAAGGGTATTGAGGACAAATTGTAAGTGGTTGTAATGGTCGGTTTTGTTTGAGCTATAAATGAGGATATTGTCGAAAAAGACAAGGACAAAGTGTCGAAGTACCTTTCGGAAGAGATCGTTCATGGCCGCTCGAAATGTTGATGGTGCGTTAGTAAGGCCGAATGGCATGACGAGGAACTCGTAGTGACCATCGGTCGTGCAAAAGGCGGTTTTATGAACATCTTTTTGAGCCAACCGAATTTGATGATACCCGGAACGTAGATCTATTGTTGAGAAAATTGTAGCTCCATGGAGTTCGTCAAGTAACTCATCAATCGTTAGGATTGGAAATCGATCACGAAACGTGGCCGCATTTAAAGCTCTATAGTCGACACAAAAACGCCATGATCCATCTTTCTTTTTAACCAAGAGAACTAGGGAGGAAAATGGGCTTTGGCTTGGTTGAATGATGTCGTTTTGAAGCATTTCGGAAATAAGTTAGGACATGATTTGTTTTTTGTAGTGGGGGTAGCGATAAGGTTTAACGTTAATTGTGGTGGATTCGGAAACAAGGGGTATGTGATGGTCATGAAAGCGATTGGGTGGAAGGTTCTTAGGTTCAGGGAATAAGTTTTGGAAGGTGGACAGAATGTTATGTATGGTGGGATCAGTATGTGGTGTAGTTTGTTGTGTATCAGTTGGTGATGAATGTGCCGATTCATATGTCAAGGTGTGTAGGGAAGCAATGGAATTATGGCGAAATAGTGTGGACAGTGAACTTGGAGTGCAAGTCCGACCCATAGACTCGCCGGGAATGGTGTGACATTGCCGTCTTTGTTGAATGAGATTTCAGGTATTGAAAAATCGGGTGATAAACGACCAAGAGATGCAAGCCATGTGACGCCCAAAACCAAATCCGTTCCTTCAACCGGTAACATATAAAAGGGAATTTGGAAAGATGCTTTTTGTACCTGGAAATTAACTGAAGGACAGAATCCTTCGCAATGGATGAATTCACCATTACCCACCATAACTCTAAAGTGAGGAATCGGAGTGATGGATAACTGAAGTAGTGCTGCGACCCGAGGTTTAACGATGTTGTGTGTGCTTCCGCAATCGATGAGGATGGTAACTGGATGTTCGTTGATGTACCCAGTTGCGCGGAGAGTTTGTGGTGCGGATAGGCCGAAATATGCAGCGTCCGAAAGAGATAGTAATTGAGGTATGGTTGGGGTTTCGGTTGTCATGGTATCTGGCTGGGTTATTTCAGTTTCAGCGGGTTCTTCGCGGTCGTCGTGGTCCACAATCAGTAAGAATTGCGGGGGTGAACACTTGGGTCCAGGAAAGTATTTTTCAGGACAATTGAAACAGAGGCCTTCCTTTCGCCTTTGTTGTAAGGATGATGCAGAGAGTTTCGTGAATGGGAGAGTGGTTGTTTGTTTGTTGGGTGTGGGTAATAAAGGTGGCAAGGAGTTAGGAGAGTTTGTTGAAGGTGATTGGGTGGTTGTTGTATTTGTCAAGTAGGTTGCAGAAGGCTTGTTTGCATATGTGAATATAGGTGTAAAAGGTTTTGAATTATGGCTCATTTTTTCCTCAACAGCCTTTGCTAGGCCAATGGCCTCATAGAAGGTAGTTGGGCAAATGAGTTGTAATTCATTTCGGATGTTCGGTTTAAGACCTGATATGAAACAACTTCTTAAAGCTTGTTGGTTTGAGACCGGAGACGCGATTGCTGATGTGTTCAAATTCGGTTAAGTATGCGGCGACAATACTAGTTTGGGTGAGTTTAAAAAGGGTTGCTTCATGGTCTTCAAACGCGGATGGTCCAAAACGCCTTTCGACTTCTCGCTTGAAATTAGTCTAAGAGGGAAGTAGGTCGTTATTTTCCAAATTTTGATACCATGCTAAAGCGTTACCAATGAAGTAAAAAACGGCTAAGGATACTCATTCATTAGGTGGGGTTTGGTAGTAGGCGAAAAAGTTTTTCGCTTGAAAAATCCACCCGAGTGGGTTAGATCCGTCAAAGTGCGGGAGGGTAATTTTTGGTGATCGGTTAGAATTTTGGTTGTTGGATGGCGACTGTGGTGAACCGGGTGAAGCTTGGGGTGATTTGATTTTGAAATTGGTTGATGATTCGGCGTTTAATTTATCGGACATAGTGGTTAGAACATTGGCTTGGAGATCGAATTTGGTGTGTAAGGTTCGGGTTTCTTCGATCAAGGTATCGAATTTGGTTTCTTGTTGTGTTGCATTGTTGAAGTAACTCAGCTATGGAGGGTTGTTGGTCCTCGAAAGTGTTGTCGTTACGAGGGGCCATGGAGGGTGAGTTGGTGAATGAAAGCACCAATGATAGATAATCCTTAGAGGGGATTAGGCTCTAAAAGAAAACAAGATTAAGAGAGGATTTTTGAGACAATTTTCTGGAAATTTTTCATTAACTCAAACATTACAACTTAAATAGGGAAATGGGGATGCAAGTCCACTATGCCACCAAGACATATTCACCTTGTCATGCCCTTATTTTTAGCCATGATTTCCCACTAAATGAGAACATGGACCACTACTAGCTATTAACTAAAAATACTTGATAAAGAAATTAATAAAAGAGTAGCTAACAAGTCATTCCACTCCTCCTTATCTTCCGGATCAAGGCTCATATCTCACTGGGCTTTTGATTGTTCTTTTGGGCCTATCTTGCCTTGTTAACACATCTTGCTGTTGGGCTGCTTCTTGGGCCGGTTCACTGGGGTGATGGACTGGGTCCATATCAATTAGTGATATATGCCATAAGCCCATAAATTCCTAAATCATATTCGTATGTAGAAAGGAACATTGAGTGTCAATATGGCTTTTGAAATGTGATCGGTGTAAATCAGAGGGATGATATTGTAGCACGTATATTTGTAATTTTTTAGTGTTACCTTCTTGATGTTACAACTCTAGAGTACGGCGTGGATTGGACAATAATTTATTGGATCGTTGTCTTTAGGCGGCCCACTAACTCAATGTTCTTTTTTTTGTTCATTGCAACCAAAATTTGTCTAACCGTAAATTATTTTGAATATGTACCTCTTTTTAAGTCCCAACAAAATTTGTTATTCAGAAAAACTGATTTAAAAGTTAATCAGACATGTATGGGTGTGGCTAAACATGCAATGGTATTAAAGCGAAGTCTGGTATTTTTCCTAAGGAGATTGGAAGACCACAGACAGGGGTAAAGCTTCTAGGGGGGGCTGTTAGTCGTGATGGGGATTACATTAGCTCAATGGCAGTCAAGAGGGCTCGGCGCGCGGTTGGACTGATGGGCGTTTTGCAGAAGTTACGGGACCCCCAAAGTGAGCTCTTATTGCTTCGCTCATGTATGGGTGTGGCTAAACTGTTGTTTGGGCTTCGAACGTGCCAACCGACCTTTGTTGGGGAGGCAGTATCCATTTTTGACAAAGGTCTCCGAGGTGCTGTTGAGGATATCGTTGTTTGTGGGGGAGCTTTTTTTGGGGATCTTCAATGGCGATTGGCGTCCTTACCGATCAGCTCGGGGGGCTTGGGCCTGTGCTCGGCGGAAGATGTGTCCGCATATGCGTATGTGGCGTCTAGGGCGCAGTCTTGGAAGCTACAGGAACACATACTAAGGAACAGCGGGGTGGTTGGGATGGACGATGATTATAAGCTCGCACTGGACAACATTCGCAGCTCTCTCCCCAATGTAGATGTGGGCGGCTTTACAGATAAAGACACCGCCCCAAAAAAGCCTCAAAAAATCTTGGCGAGTGCGTTTAACTGTAAAGCCATGCAGACTATGGAGGAGGAGTTTAACATGTCTTCGCGCCAGAAAGCGGTGTTTGAATGCCTTAAAGAGGCCCATGCTCAAGATTTCCTCACTACACTCCCAATTGACGGACTAGGGCAACATATGTCGGCTATCGAATATCGGGCGGTCCTCAAATACCGCCTGATGATCCCCATGTTCCCCGTCGACGAACCGTGTCCGATCTGTAAAAAAACACGCTTGGACAAGTTTGGAGAACACGCCCTACATTGTAAGGAGTTACCAGGCTTTAAATACAGACATGACCTGGTTAGAGATGTTCTATGGGATGTTTTACGAAGGGCAGGTATTTCAGCCAAAAAAGAGGCCCCGGTGAATTTCTTGACGGACCCACGTGACGGGCGGTCCACATTGAGGCCAGCGGATGTTCTTGTGTTCGGATGGGCGCAAGGCAAGCATGCGTGTGTTGACCTGACTGGGGTATCCCCATTGGTGGGACTTCGGGATTCGGGTTTTGTGGCTGGGCAGGCAGTTTTGAAAGCTGAGGGCAAAAAAGTGGATAAACATGAAGCGGCTTGTCTAGAGAACCAGCATGTGTTTGTGCCCTTCGCTTTTGATACTTTTGGAGCGCTGGCCCCGCAAGCAATCAAGCTCCTCGATCGCGTGAAGAAAGTTATGCAAAGTAATTCCCCAGCCGCTAAGGGCCAATGGTTTATTTTCAATAGAGTAGGTTTTGCAATACAAAAAGGGGTAGCGGCGCAACTTGTGGCCCGTTTACCTACGTATCACTTGTAATTGGCCTTTTCTTAAATTAAATAATAGTAATTTATTTAAAAAAAAAAAAAAAAAAAATCAGACATTATACACCAGACATTACAATTAATCAATTATCACCAAAAGGAAACCGGCTAAACACCTAAACATGAAACATTAAACTAACACCAATTATTCTATGTCAACTCGGACGCTGTAGCCCGGTTTTCAACCAAAGGAACCCAAAAACTCGAATATCTTTTTTCATCTTTGCTAACTTAGCCGTCCAACAGTCGAACACAACTTCATTCCGATGTTTCCATATAATCCATAGTGAAGTTTTGACCATCAGGGATACCGCCTTCCTCCACCTTATTGATCCTCTATTCCGTTTGTGAATGTTGGCCAAATCAATTAGTTCAAAGGCATAAATCAGTTTTAGTCTACACCAATGTTTCTTCTTGCTAAAGCCGAATTGGACGGAATAACAATGTTTCTCCTTGCTAAAGCCTAATTGGACGGAAGTTTATCTTGAATTAGCTTCCACACCAAGAAATTGGTTTTTGAATATGTACCTAAGTAGAAAAATATAGCCCACGAGTTGTGCCGGCTATTTCTTAAAATGGAACATAAACAGAGAAAACATCAATTACCTGCGATTTACCTTCAATAACAGATCCCAAAATTACTTAGAAGCTAGGTAAACATTACCATTGATTACGGGTCGATTATCCAACTAAACAACCCAAATAAAGAGCTTGCAAACTTCATATCATAGAGCTCTGAACCGATTCAAAACAGCCTCACAACTTGCTTCAAGGCAACAAAAACCCATCACATTCATCGCCTAAGGCTAAACCGCTTTTCATTCATCAAAGCCAAGTCAAATACATTCAAAACCCATCTTGTAAGTGTTGGGAATCGTGCTCCAATTAGCTCCTTTGTGGGCAGCCCCTAACGGGTCAGAATCTGCTTCATCTTGACTAATAACAGTCCCAAATTCGTTTCTATAGTTTAGGGTTTAACCATTACACACTGTTAAGTATCAAAGTGTTTGATCGATTATTGAGAGAAGAAGAACACGAGGAAGAAGTTTTACTCATATCAATCGATACCCGTTTTTGGTACAGACTCATTGTTATATACTGAACTAACTGTTGGTTAGCTCAGAGTTCACTTCTACATAAAAACCTTTCATCTATTACATATTATCATAATAGAACTAAACTATTTTGATCTGTAACACACACATGCAGCAAATTAGCTCAAGATCAGTAGTTCTAAACCAATTAAAATGAGTTGCTTACCTGGTTCCGAAAGCCTAGATAACCTGATAAAACAGCGCCAATAGTATTGATGGGTCAACTGAGATTACTCTTCAAATATGTTGTTCCATCTCGCTGTCAAAACATTTTGATAATCATGAATGCTTTTGATGGACATTGGATGTAAGTGCACGTGGAAAACAAACTTTGGAGGTAATTTCCAAGGTTCATAGAAAGAGGATTTGGATTTGGAGTAACATAAAAAATTAGGCCAGTTAGCAAAAAGGGTTATTTGGGCTTGGAAGTGGAATAACCATTGGTGGAGTGGTAATAATTTGAAGGATGGGTATTCTATAAAAATTAAGCGGAAGCGTTTTTGTATTGGATTAAGCTTTATTCAGCCCTGCAGTCAATGACTGCTCTGTTTCTAGTCACTGACTCTTAAAACGACCAAGTGGATTATATGTGTAATAAGTATAGAGCTAAAACAATTGTTTTATTTCTTGATTGAAATATTTTATACAATTCAAGGAGAAAACAACTTCCTATATAAATACATAAAGGAAAATATAAAATGAGGGAAGAACTAAACTTGGGGCACAAAACAAGGAAAGCTAATATTGGGGCATTATAATGCAAGGAGGAAAATCATGGTCAATGGTCAATAATAATGGTCAATGGTCAAGGTCAATAGTTTTATTATTTATATTCTCTGTTGCTCTAGCTGATATTATATTTGCTGACCCATTTGTTATATGTTTGTAGTTTGACCCATTTGATGTATGTATGTTTGTTAAAGTTGATATTTGACACATTTGGTATAAATATGTTTAATAAATAGGATATTTGACCTATTTGGTGTGTGTGTATATATATATATATATATATATAAATATATATATATATATATATATATATTTGTAGGAACAACTTAGTGCGATGATGACAAATCCTCAACTCCAAGCGCAAATGTTCCAAATGTTTAGTCAATTCTACCAACAAAATCTTGCAAACTTTGGAAATAAAGGCGGTAGCAGCAATAGTGGCGATGATGATAAAGACGAAGACGAAGATGTTTAGGTGTTTTTGTAAGAATTGTACAATTTATAATGTTTATGCTTCATTGTAAATCTTGGTATGTTTGCTTAGTTTTGTTGGTATGTTTAGACGAATGTTTTAAGGCGTATAATGTATATCTCTACTACCTTATTAAGGAGGAGAGATGGGTAAGAAGGTAATTTCACCATCATTTTAAGATGGCATACAAAAAGTCTCATGCATAAATCTCTAACTTTTACCATTTTCTTCCATCTATGCCCTTATGTACAAGTCACTAATACAAATCAATTGCACCATTCAATACATTTAATTCATGTATTAACTTTTTGTTACCTAGAACCATTACCAAGTAATACATTAATTCATGTAATTTTTTTTTAATGGATTAACTTTTTGTTACCAATGGAATTTGAATTATCACCACAAGAAAAGGCTAAGCCTTATTTAACACTTTGTAACCAGTAGGCTAAAGGCTCTTTGATTCATGTGTATAACTAAATGTTGTAAATAAAAATCAAGCACGAATCAGATTGGATAAATGATAGTATGGTGTATAAAGTTTTGACAATTTAAAATGTGAATGTCTTATTAAGGTGAAGTCAATATAGTTAAATAGAAAATGATAATCAAAATACCAACTAGAAATATTATTTGATTCATTATATACTATTAATACACAAACTGATTGAACAGTAATGTGAAATGAACAGTACCTTTTAAACCATCTGATAAATATAATTAGTGAGGAATCTGGTTAAGATGTCATGTGTGTGGTGTAGTGGTGAGCCTGTTGTTGTGTTATGAAGAGGAGGCGGGTTCGAGCCCGGTCTTATACACCGGTTTTCTAAATTTTTTCCTCAGCTGTTAAACACGTATACAAACTCTTCACATCCTCTCTATGTTTTTGTGTCTCTCTCCCTCTTCCTCCCTCAACCACCGCCGCCCCCGCTACCAACACCGTCTAAACCAGCGTCTCTTTCACCGGCCAACTGCAAGCCTTCGTCTAGATCTATCCACACAAATCCGAAAGAACGTGTTTTGTTCGACGGTGATAGGGTAGGTGACCGGAATTGTCAATCCAACTTGATTTCTGATTACTTATGTGGATAATCCCCTTTTTATTTATCCTAATTTTGTTTTGATGGTTGTCACCGGAATTGGCGATTGAAGCCGTCAACGACTTCTATTAGGTCAGAGATGATGTACTACCAGATGAAGACGCCAGCTCAGCCGTAGACTAAACGTTCCATCCGGCCGCGCCGGAGATGAAGCCGAAGGTCAATGTGTTGGTTGGGGAGGCCGGATTCCACGTGATGGTGAGGGATTGACAGGCGGCGGATGTCGGCGGTGGTGAGTCTTTGTACCCACCATTCGAAGTCGACCGACTTGGGGATGAAAACATGGCTTGCTCCAATTAAGGTACGGATCTTGATTCATCTTTCTTCAAATATTTATGACTGAATTAAAATTTGGTTGCTAAATGCATGATATAGGGTTTCGCACATATCAATTGAAGTGTTTATTGATAGATTATCGAGGTTGTTTGAAAGTGTTCGTGAATTGCGTTACTTTTGAAAATGTAAGTATCATTGGATGTGGTTTATCCAAATCATATATACACATACAAATTACAAATATAATTTGGATTTAGGATATTTTCCATATGTGTTGGTACTTTACTTGATGCAGCCGAATATCTTGAATGGAAAATGATGCAATGTTGGTAATTTTTTTGATACATTCTAAAATGATAAAGTAATACTTAATTTTGTTGTAACAAAGGCACCAAGTTTCAACTCGAATTGTTGTCTTTGGTTTATTGGTTATGTGGTTTAATTGTTGCGTGCTTTGGGATTTGATTAGCATATACAAAATAAATATGTTTTTGTTTACACAGAACTAACCATAAAGCTTTGGATTCATTATATAGATAAGTAGGTAAACTGATGGTTGTTGATCAGATTAGATTATTAGTTGGTTAATTAATTTTCTTGAAATAAAATTTTAGGCCTTTTTCTGTTGGTGTTTGTATTTTAGAAAAAAGATTTATAAATGGTTCAGAAACAATGATCGCTGGGCAATGACGGAACCGACGAGTTAGAAGTTTATAGAACTTGATGAGGTCTCGCCCTCTGTTCCGATTGCTCTCGCGCATATGTCAACGATCAAGGTTCGACTATGTTGTGTTATTGTACGAACAAATTATTGAATAATATCATTTCTGTATTCCTGGTGGTCATCTTTACCAGTTACAGAGAATGATATAAGATATCGTTTTGTGTCATATGTTTGTGTATGCAATTCCTCAGGTTCAAATAAATTAAAGGTCGAGAATTTTGCTTTCTTGCCGAAGATGACTTTTTGACAAACATGAAGAGTTCATGTACCCTCCCCAAAAGATTGAATCGACAAATGGCGTGTAGAACAAACAACTTAGTTCAGGTAATGACAACCTTAATCAGTTACTTATTATACCAAATCTTATGGTAGGTTGTTGGTTCAACTGCATCGTATGATGACTCGGATCCTTGGATTATCAGTGATAATCTAGCAGTCAGGTTCGAAATGCCTCTTCGATAACTTAGCATTTTGATTGAACGTGTATGACTTGATATCCTTTCGAATAGGTTTTCACTTTTTATTTTGAGTTGTAAGAACTGAATGATTTGTGGCTGCCATTTAATTCATTGGAATCTATATTTGTAATTTGTAAACAACGTAATTATCACAGAACCGAAGAACCTATCAGCAGATGACATAAATCAAAGCGGACATTTACAGAGCCTAACAGATCATTATGACTGCATGGAGAAAATAATGGAGATAAGCCATGATAAACTTGATATGGTATAAACATTAACCACCATGCAGTTTAATTCCTATGATTTGCTGTCTTTTTCTTTCGATTTTCAGGTAAACACACATGTTTGTGCTTCGATTACCCGTTGAGAAAATCTGGAAATTGTTAAATCTTTGTATCTCAAACACAACATACAGTTTCTAAAGTTAGTTTAACACTTCATGTTTGTTGAATACAATCAAATGCTACATGAAATAATAAAGGGCTTTAGCCAATCTTTTGATCACATTGGAAAATTGTAATGAACCGAACTAGACCGATATTGATTGGAAGCCCGCCGCGAAGCGCGGGGTATCCCACTAGTATATGTAAATGTTGGTATGTTTGGTTAATTAGTTTTCTTGTTATTTTGCTTGATTGTGCGTTTGTGGACAAAGAGTATTAAAGCTGAATAGGAAAGTGAGGGAAAAAAGAGACCTTTAGCTGTGACAAGTCGCCGTTGAAGGTTAAGTCCATAATGAACAGGATTTTGCCACGTGGCAAAAAAAATAATAATAAAATTAATGCCACTTGGATATAGGGCATTAGCGGCGACACGAGTTATTAGCGACGTTTTTTGCCGACAAGAGCATTAGCGGCGACAGTCGCCGCTGCACTAAAGGTCCAGATCCCTTTAGTGGATAGTGGAAGTCGTGGAATTGTTTCTGGAATGACTCCTCCTCCTCGTTATGTGCCCTGAGTTTGCTTTGTTACCTATTATGCCTGCATAGAATGATCAACACACAAAAAAAAAAGTTTTGCTGAAAGTATGTGGCTCCCTGGTTACTATTGGTTAAAACATGAACAACTTTTATACAAAGGGACTATTTCATAATAGTCATTTTCAATATAAAAGTAAGATAACAGTGTACGAGGCGCAACCAACATGCGCCTTTAGCCAGGTGCAGGTGTCAAGCGACGCAACATTCATTATTTTTTAGATTTTGTCCAAATTTGAAGTTTAAACCATTTAATTGGTGATGATGAATGATGAACCTTGCTTATTTTTTGTGAATTGTTATTAGACTATATGGTGTGGAGACCAACTCCTCCAACTCTCCCAAATGCCACATCAGCGCCACCTCATTTTCCTCTTTTCCTCCCCCAAAGTTTGAAAATGGTATTCCCTTAATTCCCCCAATCCCCCTTCATTTTTTTATTATATAAACTTTGATTAAAAAAAGAGGGGCTAATGGGGGTTGTTCCCCTTGGGGGAAAGGTCCACATCAGCACCCCGAACCATCTCCCCTTAACCACACCAAACAGCCTTAGTTTTGAACTTCTAGCATTGATTTGAAGATTCTAATTGCAAATTCTATAAAGCTTCTTTATTATAAATCTAAAACTTAAATAAAAAACGTCAAATATTTCACTACTAGAAAAGTGACATTTTGCTACAAAATTTTCTTACGGAAAAAAATGCGTCACAAATTTTAACAAAGTTGTTACGCATTTGTGACGAAAAAAATCTATAATTTTTTAGCAAATTTGCGACAAATGAGTAGCAACTTTGTTAAAATTTGTGAGGCATTTTTTTCCGTAAGAAAATTTGGTAGCAAAATGCCACTTTTCTAGTAGTGTTTTACAGGGATAAAGAATGATCACACTTAATAAATCCAGGTTTTCATTCCTAATGGAGAACCAAGTCATCATTGATCGAAGTTGAAAGAATGATTTGCCTTGATTTCACAATTACAATTACAACAATTTATAATACAAAGATAGCAAAGATTAAGGAGTGATGTTATCCTGTACATAAAAACAAATATGTAACTCCTTGACCAAGATTTTGATTCAAACATTTGAGCTTGATTTTTGCCGCCTATTATCCCCCGTCAATCCAGCAGGTGGTGGACCGATACGAAGCATGGTACAAAAGCGTTCAAATAAGGGCCTTGGTAGGCTTTTCGTGAAGATGTCTGCAACATGTAGATTTGTAGAGATGAACTTCATGTGGAGTTTTCCCTAAGCAACTAATTCCCGAACAAAGTGATAGTCTATGTCGATATGCTTGGCTCTTTTGTAAGCGACTGGATTTTGGCTTAGAAAAATAGCACTTTTGTTGTCACATAGAAGTGTAGGTGGTCTGGGTAGTAGAGCATGAAGTTCACGAAGGAGATGAGTGATCCAAATGATTTCGGAGGCCGTGTTTGCCATGGCTCTATATTCGGATTCACAACTTGAGCGGGAGACGGTTGGTTGTTTCTTTGCACTCCATGAGACAAGATTTCCGCCTAAGAATATTGAGTAACCATAGGTAGATCGTCAAGTTTCAATGCAACGAGCCCAATCCGCATCGGAGTATCCTACAAGATTGGTATTTTTTGGGCGGTCAAAGGTTAAACCGAATGAGAGGGTGCCCTTGACATATCTAAGGATTCTTTTGACAAGCTAAAAGTGAGATGTGGTTGGGTTTTGAAGGAAATGGATTGCTTGATTTACTGCATAGGAGAGGTCGGGTCTCGTGATTGTAAGATATTGTAGAGCTCCAACTAGAGATCGGTATAATGTTGGGTCGGAGAAGGGAGTGCCCTTTGTAGTGAATACATCGGTTGAAGCTAATGGGGTGGCAACAGGTTTACAATCTAGGAGACCCAGCTTTGGAAAGAATCTCATGGGCGTATTTGGCTTGGGAAAGGAAGAGGCCGGTTTGTTGTTGGGTTACTTTAAGTCCAAGAAAAAAATTGAGTGCACCGACATCCTTTAATTTGAACTCCTTGTTGAGGCGAACAGTGACATCTTGGATAATAGTGTCATTATTACCTGTTATAATCACATCATCAACGTAAACAAGAAGATAAATTATAGTTTGGTCAGCATTATATATAAAGAGCGATGGATCGGATTTGTTGCAAGTGAACCCGACAGTGAGAAGGAATGCACTAAGGCGTTGGAACCAAGCACGGGGTGCTTGTTTGAGGCCATATAAAGCATGATTGAATTTGCAAACTCGGTTGGGGTGTGTTGGATCAATAAATCCGGGAGGTTGTTCCATGTAAACCGTTTCGGTAAGATGGTCGTTTAGAAAGGTATTGTTGACATCGAGTTGGTGAAGCTTCCAATTTTGAATGGTGGCAAGACTTAGAACAACTCGAATGGTGGATGCTTTAACAACAGGACTAAAGGTATGGTAAAAATCAATTCACGGGATTTGGGTGAAGCCTTGAGCAACAAGACGCGCTTTGTAGCGGTCTAGAGAACCATCCGCTTTGTACTTGATTCTATATATCAATTTTGACCCAACAATTTTGGCATTTGTGGGTCGTTGAACAAGTTGCCAAGTGTTGTTGTTGCGTAGAGCGGTTAGTTCGTCATTCATGGCCATTACCCATTTGGGGTTTTTGGAAACGAATTTGAAACCTTTGGGAATGTGAGTGGCTAAGAGGGATTGATGTATGTTGGTAGATAAGTAAGAGGAGAGGTCTGCACGATGCTTGGGTTTAAATATGCTAGCTTTGGACCTTGTGGTCATGGTGTGTGTGTTGAGAGTTGGTTCGGTAACGGGTGGTTGAGGTGGGTCGATTGGGACAGGTTCGGTATTGGGCTGAGGTGGGTCCGAGGCACTTGTGGCTGAGGGTGGGTGTGAGGTGAAGTAGCATGGTGTTGGGCCAATGGGGTGTGGTCTGATGATGGTGTGTGTGCCGATGGGTTTAAGGCTGTGGGTTGTTAAGGGGGTGGATTGGTATGCTAATGTTTATGGGAGATGAAGAACATGTGGTGCATGGTGTTGAGGGAGAGGTATGGGATTTTGATGGAGTGGGAATAAATGAGGGTGAGTTTTGGGGTGGTGTGAGAGTGGGAAGAGTGTCATCAAAGTTTGAGAGGATACGGGTTGCTTCATTTTAGGGTAAAGCTTTGCCCTTGTATGGAAAGGTGTCCTCATCAAACGTTGCGTGTCGTGTGATGTAAACACGTGATGTGATAGGGTCTAAACACCAGTACCCTTTATACTTGGGGCTATATCCAATGAAAATGCAAGAGGCACTTCTAGGTAGAAGTTTGTGTTTAGTATTGTCCCTTAGATACGGGAAGACATGACATCAAAAGATTTTGAAATTTGTGTATGTTGGCGGTTGATTGTAAAGAACTTCAAATGGAGATTTGTTATTTAGCATGGGTGTGGGAAGACGGTTGATGATGTATGTAGCTGAAGAAAAAGCATTGGCCCATAAATTAGTCAGAGCATGTGAGTTAAACATCATAGCAAGACCAGTTTTGGTGATATGTCTATGTTTTCGTTCGGCTCGTCCATTTTTTTTGAGGTGTGTGTGGACAAGACAATCGATGATGGATGCCATGTTTGTGGAAGAGGTTTTGCACACGGTTGTTTGTAAACTCAGTTCCCCCGTCACTTTGGAAAACTTTTTTGGTTCTTGAAAATTGATTTTGTACAAAATTTAGAAAAAATTCCAAGACATTATAAAAGTCCGATTTGAGGTAGAGTAGGTATAACCAAGTGAATCGAGAGTGGTCATCCACAAAGATTACATAATATAAGTAACCATCCGTGGAGATGATCGGTGCAGGACCCTAAAGATCGCAATGGATCAAGTCAAGCACATGTGATGCTGGTTTTACACTATCAATGAAAGGTTGACGATGTGCTTTAGCTAATTCACAAGAAGAACATAAAACAGGTTTAGGTAATAAAGAAGTAACATGAACAAGGCCATTTTTATTCAAAAGAGAAATAACATCAAATGAAACGTGTCCTAGACGACTATGCCATTTGTCAAAGGACGTACGAAGATGAGAAGCGGACAAAGCTGCAACAAGAGACTTTTGGCCTTGGGATAGAACATAAAAACCATTTTCACAGGTTCCTCGAGCGAGTACTTCCTTAGTTTTTCGGTCCTGAATGTGAAAGAAATGGTTAGAAAATAAAACATCAACCGGTGAATCGTTAGTTAACTTACTAATGGAAAGGAGATTTTTTATAATGTTTGGAAGCACAATGACATTTTTAAAGGAATAATGTTATTAACAGTGGCGGTTCCAGTGTGAGATACGGGTAACGTTTCCCCGTTTCCAAAAGTAACATGATTTTTACCAGAGTCCGGATGGGAGTTGTCGAGACCATTGGTGTTTTGAAGCATGTGGGTGGTGGCTCCGGAGTCGGCGGTCCAGTCCGAGATGTTGCATTGGGCTTGAAAGGCTTGCGCTATATTAGAATCTAGAGGAGGAGCCCTTTGAGCATAAGAGTACAAATTTGGGCAGGAAGAGGCATAGTGTCCCTGTTGGCGACAGAGTTGGCAGTGGGGTGACGTGCTTGTCGTGGTACACGTTAAATTTCCCAATTACAACTAGTGTATAGTAGTAAGAAGGTATCGAACACAGGGAGTTTGTGGAAAATGTGTAATGCTAGCTTTGTTGATTAACTACAATTAAACTACTTGAATAAAAAGTAAATGATTATGATTTGTGATTGTTTGGTTTAAACTAAAATAACAACTAATTATCAATTCAAACTTAAAAGTGGTTCTTCAAATTATGAGATAATGACCATTCAAGGATCCGGTTTCTCTAAACACATGTGTGAATTTCAACTAGGAAGAGTTACATAGACATAACTCATATGAAAACAATTGTTGTGGTAAAAGGGAACAAAGTACTCGGGTTATATTAACGCGAGGTTGTTTCCCGATGACCAATTAATCAATTACCAACCCCAATCCTTCCCGTGATATCTCGATTGTTAGCAACACCAAGAACGAACGATAAAGACTAAAAATTGGCAAAATAATCAACACACTACAATCAATTGTTCAAACATCAAAATAATCAAGCAAGAGTACTAAATTATCATCCTAGAAATGTAAGGAAAACACACACAAGAGTTGTAGAGAAACCTTCACCATGAATGATCACCAAATGTTTAGCCTCGCATGACTTGGTGAATCATTAACACAAACATAATATTGTTCATATGGATCAAAGACAAAAACTAATGTTTTTCAATGCTCTCCAATCATAAGATGCAGCCAAAAACTCTCTCCAAGATGATAGAAACCGTTTAGAATGAAAGAGATGCCATAAGTCTCCATCAAAGTGCCCTTAAATGGATGAGTTACATAATTAATGCAGGGCCACCGTAACCCTACGGCATGGCCGTAGGGGTACGGCCAAGTGTGGCATGACTACGGCTGCCCAAACACATCAGGTCCACCGTAACCCTACGGCATGGCCGTAGGGGTACGGTCAGGAGTAGAAAACTGACGGCCACTTGGGCCTGGCCTACGGTAGAAAATGTGTCCATAGGCCACCGTAGGGGAACGGCCAGGCCGTAGGCCTACGGTGGGCCTGTTGAAAACCTTGATCTTTTTCTTCTTTCTTTCCACTTCGTTCCAATGCTTCCGATCCGTTCCAAAAGCCCGTTTTCCGCCATTTTAGCTCCCTTATCATACCTGCATCCATAACAACCGTAGTTATCCAACTCCAAGCAATATCATGATTAATTGTGAATAATATATATGTTTTAACACTATAACGGGTTGTTCCTTGATCCACCCGTCACATCCCCACACTTAACCATTGCTTGTCCCAAGCAATCTACCAAAATCACTTTTACGCAAAACGATCATTTTTAAATCAAGCATTAACGTGCAATCCATATACTAACCCGTCCTTAACACCCGAATCAACACACCCCTCACAGTTTCTCTCCTCTCGGTGACAACTGAAAACTAGCAATTCGGAGCTAGGCACACAAAAGGCAAATAAATGAGTGCGCAACCATAAGCTTGTACCCGAATCAACCCTCCTCTTACACGCTAAACATAAGTGCAAATCAAAGGGGCTTGTCGGGTTGTAATGTGGCTAAGTGTAAAGGTAGGGAATGGGGTATATTTTTAGTAGCGCATAACTTTACCCGGTCTTTTATTACACAACGACACACACACATAACTAACACACGCAAACACAAATACGAACACAACTATAATAGATATCACATATAAACTTCCCCTTTTTTTTTCTTTTTTTTTTTTTTTTCATTTTTCTCAATTTCTTCTTCTTTTTTTTTTTTTCAATACATCAAGAAACACTAATACATACACATACGAACATACTCAACTAAAACTTCAACTTGTAATACTAAAATAACACACTAACACTCTGTTTAAACACACAAGACCGGGTCAAGTTGGGTATTTATTTAGGGAACTAGCTAAAGGGTTAACAATCGATAGGCTTTTAGGCTCAAAAATGGGCAACTAAATGTCCAAACCCCCGCCCCTCTCGCTACCAAGCTCATATATATAATGCATGAGGTCCAACCCCCCAATTCCCACACTCTCACTCAACATAACTAGGCTACCTAGTGCCCTTATCATCTCTACACTTATGCTCACTCAAAGATTCAAGTCGCATTCAAGCACAAGTTCTAGTGCACCCCCACCCATTGCCACTCTCACAAAGAAAGATATATCTATATATATTGTTCTATAACTGTGGCTCAAATCTCACCAAGAATAAAAATGGGTTAAGGGTTGCCGGTGTGCCTCTCGAGGTTAGTTCAAGGTGTTCCAATTCTCACAACGCTACGCTTGATTTTTTTCAAAAATTTTTAAATTCTTCAAAATTTTCCCCCATCCCCACACTTGGGGTACATTGTCCCCAATGTGCGGTTTTTGGAAGGAAACACTCGTACACTCAAACCACAAATTTCTTTTTGTATTTTTTTTTTCATTTTTTTTTTTTTTTAGTTTTTTCATTTGTCTAAAACACACATCCAACTTCCACAACCCAAACTCATCAACAATTTACATGATTCAATACACCACCCGACCACCCAAAACCCAAAGATAAAAACACAAGCATAGACAAACAGAATATAAAACTATGTACAAGAAGCACGACCTGATCAATAGTAGCGCGGCTGCGGCGGCCCAAACACCGAGGTGAATAAATCATTCCATTCGCCAAAGCCGAATGCTCCATCACTACTTCCTCCTTGATCTGTGGGTTGCTGCTGCTGCTGAGGGTTGACCCATTGGGAATGGTGGATTGGTGGCGTCGGGTAGGAGATGCTTCCGTCATATGGCGGTAAAGACCCATAATCCACCGGTGGTGGATTTGCAACTACAGGCCTTCCCGCGTGCCAATCATCATTCATTCTCCTGTTTTGATCATCAATGTACCTGTGATTAATCTCCACTTGCTGAGCGTAAGCATGTCCACGGTTCCATAATTCTTGGCGATCAAAACCTTGTTGCATTCTCCGCTCCATACTAGCTCCCATCATTGTTTGATGATCAAATAACGTACGCTCCGACCCTGACCAAGTATCAAACACCGAAGCTGGGGGGCGTTGACTTTCAATCACCTCATTCATCGACCCCCCAAAAGCCCAACCATCCACAAATGTCCTTTCGGTAAAATCATAAAAGCTTCCTCCATGATATCCGCTCGAACTCCCTTGGCCAATATCCAAATGTCCACCCGCCGGGTTATCTTCATATTCTTCATCATCAGTTGGTGGCGCTTCAGCTCCACTTTCGGGGTCATCCTCCTCACCGGGCAAAAGTACCCGTGCATCTTTCTTCAACATCCTCCACTTTTGACCTCCACTTTTCAATTTATGGTACCTCTCAGATTCAGAATACACCCAACCAGAACCCAATATTGCCAGATCAACAGGTTTAAACTTTTTCCTCTTTCTTCCTTCATCTTCAGCAGTGATTGCACCTTGTTGCTTCAACAATCCAGTAATTATTCGACAGTAAGGAATGATTGTTCTCTCCGGTGAATTTCTACAGATCCACACATGATTTAAAACCAAATACCGGAAAGAGAATTTTGGACCACCGTGCATCAACGCATATAAAATAGGAACCTCAGAAAAACGCACTTGTTCCTTATCAGCGTGTCTCGGTAATACATTCAAGATGGTAAAGTTCAGCAACAGTTTAGGCTCTATCTTCAAATTTCTTCGATATAACGTACCATGATAAGTACCCGGCAAAAATAGATCACTCAACATATCCATCCAACGAGGATGCTTGTCCGGATTAAGCAACAATTCATCAATGCTCGGATTCTTATATTCCTTCGCCGGTAAACTGTCGAACTTCGCAAGCCTTCGTAATGTCTCGTAAGACATTTCCACCTCTATTCCATTTACCTCACCAATCAGCTTCATCTTTGAAGGTGAATCAAATCTCGGACATCGTAGTGTCGCCATCCATTCTTCTACCTCGTCCAAATATACCCTTCTTTCTTCTTGATCATAACAATAAAGTGCAGCTTCCCATCCTAGCGCTTTAAACCTGTCAAAAACCCCAAATGGCTCGAAATCTTGTCGGCTCACCTCCCTTTCATAGATAAAAGCCCCAGCTCGATCTTTCAAATTTTTGAGTTGATCATGGAATAACGTAGCTTGCCATATTCTTGGTTTTGCATTCAATGGCCCAGTCTTCCATTCCGGCTTCTCAGCCGGGTCTAGCCTTGGAGCCTCCGGTGCTTGAGGTGCTTGGGGTGCTTGAGGTGCTTGCTCCATCTCCACATCAGATTCATTGTTCTGAGGAACATACTTTCTTCTTTTATACTGCTGCGCCGGCTGCTTTCCTTTAGCCTTTGCAGCCGACGAACTTGACCCCGCGGCTTCTCCCGTACGTGCCATTTCCTATACATTGTACAACAACAAACACAAAACAAAACACACCAAACAAACAAAACAAAATTAATCAGTAAAAACAACCAAAATATCCCCACACTTGCTTGTTACTATGGTAGTAGATATTTGTGAACGAAAATATCATCTTTGGTTTGACAAAAATTGGGCATGACGCCTCTACAATCTTAACATTACCAAAAGTTCACAAAATACATCTCAAAATTACTTCTACTACCATATTATTACTCAACAACCTATTTACATCCTATAACATTAACAAGCAAGTGGGTCAAAACTAAGCCAAAAACATAAACCTGAAAAAATCTAACAATGTAGCATAAAAATTCACAAATAACATACATACCTTGGATTAGAAGATGCAAGAACACAAGAAAATAAGAAAACAAGAAAAAACCCCAAATTTTCGGTTTTAGGGTTTGAATTTCAGACCCCAAAACGTGTTTTTCTTGTACTAATCTCCCACAAATCGGATTCCTTGTGAAATTTTATGCAAAATAGGCTCAAGAACCAAGTGATTTGGTTAAGAATCGAAAGATTTATGGATGGTTGAAGGTTGAAGATGGTTTGTGTTCTTGTGGGTTTATGGAGAAGAAAGAAGAAGAAGTTAAGTGAAAAGATGAAAAGGGCCCGGTTTTGTTGCTTAAATACCCAAAAAAAATATTTTTTTTTTTTTAATACGGCTGCTGATGCCCAGACCCACCGTAGGGGTACGCCGCCACCGTTCCCTTACGGTGGCCTAAAGGGTCAAATTTTTCACCGTAGTGCAGAAGCCAAATGCCGTTGGGTTTTAAGGCTGGGCCGTTCCCCTACGGCTGGGCCGTAGGGTTACGGTAGACCTGGGCCAAATTTTTTTTTTTTTTTTTTTTTTTAAATTTAAATTTAAAAACATTGGAAATTACCCTACCCCCTCGAAAATCCCGTGTTGTCCTCAACACAGTGCTAGAACCGTTTTGTTACCGGTACGTCCCCACACTTGTTTCGAACACGGGTTTCGATCAAAGCCGAAATTATACAATAAAACAAAATAAAGTAAAGTAAAAATCTACTATTTACACTACCAAACCTGAGCCTCTTGATCACGTCTCCTCAACCGGGCTTAGAATGTAGCCCGATTTATCCATCTCCAAGTAGTTGATCTCATTGCCCTCCAAATACGGTTTCAAGCGGTGTCCGTTTACCGTTTGTTGCTTGCCAGTAACCTCGTCCAAAATTTCAACATCACCATACTCACCAACCCGGCAAACTATGTAAGGACCCATCCATTTGCTTTTCAACTTCCCCGCGAACATCTTGAGTCTTGAATTGTACAACCAAACCTTTTGACCCACTTCAAAGGTTTTCTTTCTCAACTTGGCATCATGCACTTTCTTGAGTTTATCTTTATAAGCCGATGCACATTCGTATGCCTCATCTCGAATTTCCTCAATCTCACTCAGTTGTAATTTCCTCGTTTTGCCCGCCTCATTATAATCCGCATTCACCGTCGTTACTGCCCAATGCGCTCGATGCGTTAACTCCATCGGTAAATGACAACCCTTTCCATATACCATCCGATAAGGCGTTGTACCAATGGGAGTTTTGTAGGCCGTTCGGTATGCCCACAAAGCATCATCCAATTTCCCCGACCAATCCTTTCTATCAACTCTTACCGTCTTCATTAGAATCTCCTTTATTTGACGGTTGGACACTTCAACTTGTCCACTTGTTTGTGGATGGTACGGTGTAGCAATTCGGTGGTTCACACCATATCTCTTCAATAGCTTACCGAAATTAAAATTTTTGAAATGTGAACCACCATCGCTTATAATCACTCTAGGCACACCAAACCGGGCAAAAATATTGGATTGAACAAATTTACAAACAACCGAATGGTCATTTGTTCTTGTGGCAACTGCTTCAATCCACTTGGAGACATAATCCACTGCTACTAAAATATACAAAAACCCGTTTGAATTAGGAAACGGCCCCATAAAGTCGATGCCCCAAACATCAAATATTTCCACAACCAAAATCGGTTGCATTGGCATCTCATCCCTTTTTGATATGCTCCCCAACCTTTGACAATTTAAGCAATTTCGGGCGAACTGGCAAGCATCTTTAAAAATTGTAGGCCAATAAAACCCACATGAAAGCACCCGGTAGCCAGTTTTATGCCCACTAAAATGCCCACCACACGCGGAAGAATGAGCATGTGTCAAAATTTCTTTAACTTCCGCCTCGGGGACACATCTTCGAATCACTTGGTCGGGTCCAATCTTGAAAAGATCCGGCTCATCCCAAATATATTGTTTCACTTGGACCATGAATTGTTGTCGTCGTTTCTTGGTCCAATGATCCGGAATAGCACCTGTGGCCAAATAGTTAACATAATGAGCATACCACGGTGCGGCTTGGGTTGATATGGCTAAAAGTTGCTCATCCGGAAATCTTTCATTTATTTCAGTCATATCGTCACTCCCTTCCATCGGAATTCGAGACAAGTGATCCGCTACAACATTCTCGCTTCCTTTTTTATCCCGAATCTCCAAATCAAACTCTTGGAGCAACAAAACCCATCTAATCAATCTTGGTTTGGCGTCTTTCTTCTCCATCAAATATCGAACCGCACTATGGTCCGAATATACCACCACCTTGCTCCCCCAAATATACGAACGAAACTTGTCCAAAGCATACACCACCGCTAATAGTTCTTTTTCGGTTGTGGTGTAATTCAGTTGCGCTTCGGACAAAGTTTTGCTCGCATAGTAAATTACCACCGGCTTCTTGTCAACTCGTTGGCCCAAAACTGCTCCAATTGTAGTGTCACTTGCATCACACATTATTTCGAATGGCTTCGACCAATCCGGTGGTTGCAAAATAGGAGCCTTGACCAAGTGTTCCTTCAAAACAGTGAAAGCTTGCAAACATTCATTAGTAAAATCAAATGGAACATCTTTCAAAAGCAAATTACATAAAGGTTTGGTAATGACACTAAAACCTTTAATAAACCGTCTATAAAAACCCGCATGTCCCAAAAATGACCTTACCCCTTTCACATTCTTTGGTGGTGGCAATGATGAAATAACCCGGATTTTTGCCTTATCCACCTCTATACCTTTCTCTGAAATCACATGACCCAACACAATTCCCTCTTGCACCATGAAATGGCTTTTCTCCCAACTAAGCACTAAATTTTTCTCAACACATCTTTTTAAAACTTTTTGTAACTCGTTGAGACAAGATTCAAAACTAGTGCCAAATATTGAGAAATCATCCATAAACACTTCAAGCGACTCTCCAACCATGTCCGAGAAAATACTCATCATACATCGTTGAAAAGTTGCCGGAGCGTTACACAATCCAAATGGCATCCGCCTAAAGGCAAAAGTACCATAAGGACAAGTGAAGGTGGTCTTGTGTTGGTCATCCGGGTGAATTGCTATTTGGTTATACCCCGAATACCCATCTAAAAAGCAGTAGTATTTTTGACCCGAAAGTTTTTCAATAATTTGGTCAATAAATAGGAGTGGGAAATGGTCCTTGGAAGTGGCGACATTCAACTTTCGGTAATCAATGCACACCCGCCACCCGGTGACGGGTCGGGTAGCAATTTGGTCACCACTGTCGTCTTTAATTACTTGAATGCAGGACTTCTTAGGGACCACTTGAGTAGGACTTACCCAAGCACTATCCGAAATGGGATAAATAATTCCCGCATCCAACCACTTAATTACCTCTTTCTTTACCACTTCCCTAAGGTTCGGGTTCAACCTTCTTTGCGCTTCTCTCGTAGGCTTTGCATCCTCGGTGGTAATGATCTTGTGCATGACAATGGATGGACTAATTCCTTTAAGATCGGCAATTGTCCACCCAATAGCTTCCTTATTCTCCTTCAACACTTCCAACAAAGCTTGCTCTTGAGCCATCTCCAAATTAGAGGCAATAATGACCGGTAATGTGTCATTATCCCCTAGAAAAGCATACTTCAAATGGCTTGGCAAGTCCTTCAGCTCCAACTTCGGTGGCACTTCTAATGAAGGTTTGGTGCCCGAATCGATCTCCACTGGCAAACTATCAAACTGGTGAGACCATGGTGGTCGACCCTCCTTCAAAGCTAACACATCTTGCGTCTCTTCCTCAATCTCCAAATCCAAAGCATGTACCTGTTCAGAAAAATTACAAGCACACAGTTCCATTCCATCTTGTTCATACTCACTTGGGTTGCATCCTTCAATAACATCTGCCATAAAACATTCTTCAACACCGGAATCATTAGTATTGTTAGTAAAAACATTTAAACGCATTTTCCGGTTTCCAAATGTCATGTCAACCGTGCCAAATCTACAATCAATTACCGCATGTGCGGTATTTAAAAACGGTCGACCCAATATGACATTTTGTTGTTGTTTTGACTCGGCGGATGAGTAGTCCAATACCAAAAAATCAACCGGGTAGTAAAATTCATCAATTTTTACAATGACATTTTGAACCATTCCCCGGGGTAACTTATGGGACAAATCGGCTAAAACAACCGTTGTCTCCACCCTAGCTAATGGACCAAAGTCATATTGATCATATAACCCACCCGGTAAAATACTCACCCCGGCTCCAAGATCTAGCAACGCCTTTGCCATTTGAAAATTTCCAACTTGAATGTTTATTAATGGCGTGCCCGGATCTTGGAGCTTAGGAGGAAGCTCCCCGTTCAAAACTGCACTCACTTGACCCGTGACATTTACCTGCTTAGGCATCTTTTTCTTTTGTTGCCTCTTTTGTGTACACAGTTCTTTCAAAAATTTTGCATATGCGGGTACTTGTTTTATTGCATCAAGTAAAGGAAGATTTATTTTTACTTGTTTAAACATGTCCCACATCTCTTCTTTTTGGGGACCTCTTGATGCAATAAAGTTTTTCTTGCCCGGGTCAAGTAGAGCCGATGGAAATGGGACTTGATTCGGCTCATTTTCAACTTTCTCACTCTCACTCACTTCCGGTTTTTTAACATTTATTTCTTTTTGTAAAACCGGTGTACTTTCATCATTGTCACTTTCCTCACCCGTGACATCTTCAACCACCCCCTCGACAAAACTTGGTGACAAGTCTGCCTTAAATTCTTTCCCACTTCTCAAAACACTTACATGATTAACATTAACATTGTTACCTCGTGACGAGCCATGTGACGGGTTTACCTGCGTATCGCTAGGAAGTTTGCCTTTACCTTTCTTCAACTCCGCCACATCGGTTGCCAATTGACCCATTTGAGTTGTTAATGCTTGAATGCTTTTATCACGAACTTCATCCTTTTGTATTCGTGCTTCATCAAGTTGATTCCGCCTTTGCATATCTTGTTGCATAGCTTTAAGCATTTCCATGACCTCATTTCCACTTGACGAATCATGACCCGAATTTCGTTGTCCGGTTGGAGCTTGCCCTTGATAGCCATTATTGTATCCGCCTCTATAATTCCCTTGGTTGTATTGTTGACGAGGCACAAAGTTACCTTGAGCAGCTTGAAAATTCGGGTTAGCTTGATTAGAAGCATTTCCATATCTGAAGTTGGGATGATTTCGTAACCCGGGGTGGTAAGTGTTGGAGTTCATGTCATAGTTTCTCCCACCCCCTTGAATAGCATTCACTTCTTCACTTGGTGTTTCTTGCACACCCACTCCACAAACCTCCGCCGTGTGGCCTATCTCTTGGCAAGTACTGCAAACATTATATAATTGGTTAGTATTTTGCACATTACTACCTTCAACCGCATGTACCTGTGGTCTTTGAATCACATGTCTTGCCCTTCTTGAAGATTGGGCCTTCCTTTTTGATGTCACTGCCATTTGCTCTAAATATGCCCAATCATCTTGTTCAAAGTTTGTACCAAAAGTACCATTTGTGATGGACATAAGATCCCGTGCATCCTCCGATGTCAAACCTTCATGAAAAGCATTTAGCAGCTCCCATAGTTGGATACCATGGTGAGGGCAATTTCGTAGCATCATGTTAAACCTCTCAAATGCTTCATGAAACATCTCCCCCGACTGTTGTTGGAAACTCCTCAAGCCTCGTCTCGCATCATTAGTCTTTTGCGAACTATAAAACTCATCTAGAAAGATTTGTTGCATGTCGGCCCATGTGTAAATTGATGCGGATGGTAGAGTGTGAAACCATCTCTTTGCTTTATCTTCCAAGGAAAATTGGAAAAGTACCAACTTAACGTCATCCGGAGTAAACCCTTGGCCCCCAATAGTGTTACAAATGGAATCATAAGTTTCCAAATGAAAGTAAGGCTCTTCCGTTGCTAGCCCCTTGAACTTTGGTAGACTTTGAAGTGCGGTTGTTCTAACCTCAAAAGTTCTTCCATTTGCATTTTGTGGAATCACTATGGGTGATGGATTATTAGTGATGATAGGCCGAAAATGTGCCTCAATTCCCCGTACAACATCACGGTGGAGTCTTCTAGGTGCTCCCAATGGCGCTCTTGGTTGACCCATTTGCCCTTGCATTGCACCTTGTGGTGCAAATTGTTGATGTTGATTCGGATGCATCGGTTGTTGTTGGTGATTTGGCCTTTGGTGTTGAGCTTGCATATTTGGAGGCCGCATTTGATTTAGTGGCGTGGGATGCTGAAACTGCAATCCTTGTGGTCTAACATGTTGCACACCAACCGGTAGTCTTGACGGGTCTTGATATTGTAAAAGTGGTTGACTTGTTTGACCCGTGTGAGCTTGCGAATCCACATATGCACCTTGTCCTCCATAGTAATAACCCTCTTCATTGTACCCACTACGCTCCTCATCGTCATACCCCTCGTCATACACATCTCGTTGAAATCTTGAATTTAGACCACCTTGAAAAGATGAATGGTAAAAACCCGATTGGTTAGGTGGTTGATAAGAAGATGTGGTGTGGACAATTGTTGAACCTTGTCCTTGTGGGTGGGGAATGGTAGAAGATGATTGACCCGTAGTTGGAAAAAAATGGGAAAATGGTGGAATGGTACATGATGGATTAAAGTTAAGGTTTGGATCAATTTGGGTGGAACTTGGTTGAGTGGTATGGCTTGGTGTTTCAGGGTTGGTGGACAAGTTAGGTAATGTGGTGTTGGGTGAAATGTGTGAAGAAGTAGGCATGAATGGTGAGGTTGTTTGACCCGTTGTTGGTATGTGAGGGTCTTGCATTATGTTTCTTGGGGTGAACGGTGAAGTAGGTGAATCGATGACTTTGTTTCTTCGAATTAAAACTCGGTTCTTTCTCAAGGTTCTTTCAATCTCCGGATCAAACAAAAGTGGTGATGACTCGTGAGAGCCCCTAGTATGCATACACTTGATGTACCTGCACACTAAACACAACCCGTGTAAACCCGAAAATAACAAACAAAACTATTAACTTAACACACGTTGCGCACTACTCCCCGGCAACGGCGCCAAAATTTGACGTGCTTGTCGTGGTACACGTTAAATTTTCCAATTACAACTAGTGTATAGTAGTAAGAAGGTATCGAACACAGGGAGTTTGTGGAAAATGTGTAATGCTAGCTTTGTTGATTAACTACAATTAAACTACTTGAATAAAAAGTAAATGATTATGATTTGTGATTGTTTGGTTTAAACTAAAATAACAACTAATTATCAATTCAAACTTAAAAGTGGTTCTTCAAATTATGAGATAATGACCATTCAAGGATCCGGTTTCTCTAAACACATGTGTGAATTTCAACTAGGAAGAGTTACATAGACATAACTCATATGAAAACAATTGTTGTGGTAAAAGGGAACAAAGTACTCGGGTTATATTAACGCGAGGTTGTTTCCCGATGACCAATTAATCAATTACCAACCCCAATCCTTCCCGTGATATCTCGATTGTTAGCAACACCAAGAACGAACGATAAAGACTAAAAATTGGTAAAATAATCAACACACTACAATCAATTGTTCAAACATCAAAATAATCAAGCAAGAGTACTAAATTATCATCCTAGAAATGTAAGGAAAACACACACAAGAGTTGTAGAGAAACCTTCACCATGAATGATCACCAAATGTTTAGCCTCGCATGACTTGGTGAATCATTAACACAAACATAATATTGTTCATATGGATCAAAGACAAAAACTAATGTTTTTCAATGCTCTCCAATCATAAGATGCAGCCAAAAACTCTCTCCAAGATGATAGAAACCGTTTAGAATGAAAGAGATGCCATAAGTCTCCATCAAAGTGCCCTTAAATGGATGAGTTACATAATTAATGCAGGGCCACCGTAACCCTACGGCATGGCCGTAGGGGTACGGCCAAGTGTGGCATGACTACGGCTGCCCAAACACATCAGGTCCACCGTAACCCTACGGCATGGCCGTAGGGGTACGGTCAGGAGTAGAAAACTGACGGCCACTTGGGCCTGGCCTACGGTAGAAAATGTGTCCATAGGCCACCGTAGGGGAACGGCCAGGCCGTAGGCCTACGGTGGGCCTGTTGAAAACCTTGATCTTTTTCTTCTTTCTTTCCACTTCGTTCCAATGCTTCCGATCCGTTCCAAAAGCCCGTTTTCCGTCATTTTAGCTCCCTTATCATACCTGCATCCATAACAACCGTAGTTATCCAACTCCAAGCAATATCATGATTAATTGTGAATAATATATATGTTTTAACACTATAACGGGTTGTTCCTTGATCCACCCGTCATGGGGTGGTCGGCGGTTTGATTGGGAACGTCCATGGGCAGAAGATGCTCCTCGTCCACGATCACGAGAGGACTTCGGATGCTGGAAATTAGCCGAAAAAGCTGCAGGTGGGTTGGATGATCCGTGAATGATGGTTAGGAAGAGTTCGTGATTTTCAGCAAGAGATAATGATTTGCCTTGATTTCACAATTACAATTACAACAATTTATAATACAAAGATAGCAAAGATTAAGGAGTGATGTTCTCCTGTACATAAAAACAAATATGTTACTCCTTGACCAAGATTTTGATTCAAACATTTGAGCTTGATTTTTGCCGCCTATTAGAAGTCAAGATTCTCTTAACCATCTGTAAATGCGTTGTTGAGGTTGAAGCATGGGCTGAAAATCATCCTTCCATATAACGTATTTTATATATAATCTAATAATTAGCCAATCATTCATGTAGAAACATATTGATATCAAGCGCAGGGTTGAGTATTTGGAAGAGTAATCTGTATCTTTATTATATTATTATTAGCTATAAATTATTAGATAAGGTAAGAAATAAAAAATAATAATACATGGCTATCACATGAGGTTTGTGAATCAATTCCTACAGAGAAAGTATTTGGCATTTGTTGTGGTTTAAGATACAAAAAATTGAATTGATGTTTCTGTGGCTTTGGCAGCTTTTGTTGTTGCTATGGCATTACAGTTACGAAGAGGAAATCCTCGTTTTTTCTCAGTTGAACAGTACTATTTGGCCTGTTTATTGTGGATATCTTCCTTCTTTTTTGGCAGGTAATGTGTTCTTAATGTTGTCTATTTTTAGCAACCCTGGAAAATGACCATTCCAAAGTTGTAAGATTTTGTTGTTAACCAACACAAACAAAAAACATTCTTGGTTCTCAGCAACGTCTTCGCCCACAAGCAATACGACGAAAGAAAAGGGGAAGAACTATAGATGTATTGGTCCGGCATCCACAACCGTAAGCACCATTATGGACCACCAATCTAGTGAAAACGACTGGGACGATGAATGGTGGTCAACCAATATAGCCACCATCATCGAAATGTGCAAACCTTATGAAACCAATTGATCTTGTGTGGGATGATTATGGCACCAACACTATATTACTATCTCATTTAACACGGTAACTTTGATACCACGGTTGGCTTAAAAAGATTCGGAAACTCATAAAGGTGAACTCTTGTTCTTTTACTTTCAAATGACTGGTACATTTTTTGTGGAATTCAAAGATAGAAATATCAATAAAACTCATCAGAAATTACATATTACAAAATATAAAACAACCCCCCCCCCCCCCCCTCCAAACTGAATTATCTTTGCCAAATTTGTAACTATATGTAGGAACATAATATATAGTTTTGTAATGATTTACGTATCCATAATTTACGTGAAGCACGCCACACAATGTGCGTTATAAACTACAAATACCCGCGACAACGTGTGGACATTCCCACTAGTATTAATATAAGAAAAAGTATGATTTGAAGGGTGTCCTTGATTACAAAGATGCTTCAAACCAAACACCATTTTTCTCTATAGAGAGAATCCCTGTCCATTTAACCAATTACAAGACTCGGTTAGAACCAAACACTTGATATATGATATGAAAGATGTTATAAAGTAGAAAATGAGAATTATTAATTAACATCAATAAACGGAATCACAACCTAGTGCACTTATTTAAAACATGAAAACTACACATTTTTCACGGATAGTCCAATGGCTCCAATGAATATACTAGTACGAGCGAAATGTGGTTGCCACTAACCATCCATCTCCAGGTGCAGAAGCATCTTCACAACCTCGCTCATGGTTGGTCGATCATCTTTATCTTCTCTAACACATTGCAAAGCCACTTTTAGAAGAGCATTCATCTGACATTTTTCATGTTCACCCCTTATCATAGGATCGAGCACATCCATGATTCGTGTCTCTGTTAAACTTTCACAATCCTCGTGGACCTTCTCTTTTACCCAACTTACGAGTCTCTTTAGTTCCAACTTTTCATTATCATCGCATGATTGATCATATGTGGGACTTCGTCCTGTAATTATCTCTAGCACCACCATCCCGTAGCTATAAACATCCACTTTTGAAGTAATTGGAAGATTAAATACCCATTCTGGAGCCATATACCCTCTAGTCCCTCTTATCCTTGAAAAGATAGAATTTTCCATTACGCCTTGGTGGAATAGCTTAGAGAGACCAAAATCAGCAACCTTTGGGTTGTAATTACCATCCAACAATATATTTTGTGGTTTAACATCACAATGTAAAACCCATTCCAAGCATTCTTCGTGTAGATAAGCTAGCCCTTTTGCAACGCCAAATGCAATTTCAAATACATGTTGCCAATCAAGTTGGTTACCACTTAAGTTCCCTGCTAATGAGCCATTCTCCATGTACTCATAGACCAATATCCTATGCTTTCCCTCAGCACAATAACCATATGTTTCTATTAAGTTCTTATGATTTATCCTTCCAATTGTGCTTATCTCTGCTAGAAATTCAGATTCTCCTTGGATTGCCTCATGGAGTTGCTTAATTGCTACCACTCGATTGTCTGGAAGTATGCCTTTGTACACAATACCACCACTGCCTCTTCCAATTTCTTCTCTAAATTTATTAGATGCCTTCACTATCTCCGCGTATGTAAACCTTTTGAACCCGGTAGCAATTGCTAGGTATGCCTGGGTTGTTGTACCCGAGGGTTGTCTAGTGATATAATAGAAGAATACGAAGGACGTGACTTCAATTACACCAAGGACAATGCTGAACCACAACATGAACTTGAGGGATCCATTTGCACTATCTTTCTCGTATCTTCGTTTTAGTTGAATTGTAGAAGTCGAGCAATACGAACCAGACTTGCTAGCAATAACTTGATTATATGATAATACTTCAGATTTTGGTAGCTTGAGATAAGTGTGGAAAGGAGTATCCTTGTGGTGGCCATTGAACAACAAAGTCTTGGCATAGCATCTAAAGGAGCCCAGTTTTTCACTGAAGGTGAATTGGAAGGCTTTACAATTGGAGTTATTCAAGCAAGCCTTCTTGCATCCTTTGAAAGTGGATTTTTCCATATATTGATAATCAAATCCATAAAATTCCACATTAGGGAGTTTAATGAAGTCATAGTTTTCATGATCTCTAGAAAGATCATGTAGAGGTTCACACCCAAAAGACAAGTCTGAGTGATTAGTGCTCTTGTATCCATGTAGACAAGTGCATCTCCTTCCAGATTCAGAGTTGTAAGTACAAACACTATTTGGACCACATATCCCATGAATTGCACATGGTTTTGAAATTGCTTGCCATGAAACTCTCCAGCTTCTATGGTTTAGCGAGTAAACTCTAATATTGCCGTCAACATCAAGTGTCAGTCTTCTTTGAAGGGCGTCACCATAGTCTGTGGTAGTAAAAGTTAAATTGTCTGTGGATACGAAATGCCCTTGGGAATCAAGCAAAGCTAATTTACTATTGTTGAAAGTAGACCTTCCGGCGTCCCATGATAGTAACCAAGGTTTAGGCCAAAATACGCTGGTAATTTCATTGTTACGATAAAGAAGGCGGATTACATTGTCATTGTCAAAATAGAGTTTGTATAAGCCAGAAGACAAATTTGTCAAACTTCTGGAAGATATGAGGACAGTATCTTTGGTAAAAGGCTGATTAGGAAGGATAGTGTCGGTTGGAAAGTTAAAGCTTTGCCAAAGATATGAATTATTTTCTAACTTGGTAAGAACAAGGTTACCCGAGTCAAGGAGTTGCAGTTTCAAAGTCGAATTAGATTGAGTGTCGCTCGTCCAAATTTTTTGGCCAACGTCCGTTAGAACAAGGTTTCCTCTTCTTGACAAGGAAAAGCTGGAGCGTTTTCCATTGACAGGCCAGTCTCTATTTGCAGTCCAAACCAATGTGTGATTTCCATCCAACATGGGCTTGGAAAACCATATTGCAAATAAGTAAGCATTTTGGCCAATCTTGTGAAAACCAGCTGTGAAAAGGTCATTTGGTGAAACCAAATGATCTTTCTTTTCAACAGAAAGTGATGAACCTTGAGTTAAAACACTAGGTGAAGAATAATCAGCACCAGCAGTAGTAACATGTGGAAAATAATAGGTTGTAATTAAAGGTAAGAAAAATACTAAGGGCAAATTCATGATGAAATATGAATGAATAAGTATGTAGTTTGGGCTTATTTATAAATGTCAAATCGTATGGTGGTAAGTAATTAATGGATTATGTCTTCAAAGTCGTCTTTGATCATATAATTTGCTCTAAATTTTATTTTTAGTTTAATATTGAAATGAGATCTAAATGACGTGTACATTATGGCACCACATACATTATAGAGGTATTTATTAGTTATTAATAAAACTTTAAATTGACAAGTATTAATTATTAATATCTTTGAATTTAAAAAAGACAGAAATGATTATGAAATCACTATAAATAGAGTTGGTGGGGAGTGAGGTGGGTGTTGGTGTAGATACTCAGCTTGAAGCATGAGCGGACCCACACCCAATCTAAATGGTGGTGGGCGCCCACTTTGAAAAAAAAAAAAAGAAGAAGAACTTAGTGTTTATATATACACGTTTATCACGTCCGCACCTCATAAAAATTTTCAGTCGCACCCCATGGATTTTTGAAACCGAGGAAAAGCAAGGAAGCAAACCTTCTTCTCCCCCTTTATAAGCCTTGAAGCTAAATCCGTGATCCATACGTTTGGTAGAAAGGTTAGTGTGTATATATTTTTCCCTGTTTTTTTTCGACGAGCAAGGACTTAGTGGAAAGGTTGCAGTTATTTCTTAATTTGATGTGAAGAAGATAAGCTATTTGTTTTTTTTTTTTAAGTACAAGAAGTTAAAATATGTAAAAGTATCGTGACAAGTAAAGTCACGTTAACTTTTAATATGTTTTTCTTTTTATTTAGGGCATGTTTGGATAAACTTATAACTTATCTACTTTTCCACCTCCTTATTTCCTTTTTAAAAAAAGTTATGCATTACTAACTTTTTAAAAAAGGTCATTTTTCACCTCCTTTTCCCCTTATTTAAACCCAAAAAGTTTTTTTCAACCCACCATCCAAACATTTTTAAAACAACTTATGACTTTTTAAAAAAGTTATAAGTTATAATTAGGTGGAAATAAGGAGAGTCAAACACCTTCCTAATATCTTTTTATTTTATTTTATGTGTCTTTTCATTTAGTTTATTATCTATTATTTTTTATAAGAAAGGTTTAATAAGATTCCATGTAGATAAGATCAAGTACAATAAGTAAGACTATAGTCTAGTCTAGATAATTTAAATGAATCTAACTATTCAATTCGATTCTAGATATGTAAATCCAAGAATTTGGAAACCGTTTTAATGAGGTAACATCTGAGTTTCTTGTTGTATTAATCGCTTGAGTCCTTGTGATAATTTTTGTGCGTTTGATATTCCAAAACTACTATGATTAACCGAGATGTATCCACAATTTTATATTTTAGAATTTCGTTATGCATATGTAGCGACGTTTAAATTACTTTTGGCTTTTGGTTTCCTTTTGTTATCATATAATTTTAGTATTATTATTTTTGGTATACGAGTCGACCCGACCGACCCAACCCGGACCACCTGGTGGATAAATCACCCAAGGGTTTAGAGATTCCGCACCACGGGAAAAAATTCATGGGTCCGCCACTGGCTTGAAGACAGTAGGAGGAAGGAGATACATGAGGTTGAATGTACCGTGAATATGGGAAAAGACCTCTGAGCCGAAAATGTTGCGGATTTTGTTTCACAGATTTAGAATATGATAAGGGAGGAAGGGTATCAAAACGTTCAAGCATGAATATTTTGTCTTTAAACGTACAAGGTATGGGGGTTCTAGGTAAAAGTGGTTGGGTTAGTGATTTGAGGGTGCAAAACGAAGCTATATTTTTGCTATTACAGGGAACTCAACATGTGGTATTGTCTTCGGAGGTATGTGAAAATTTTTGGGGAAGTGGTTTAGTGCGTTATGATTATGTTGAGTCGCAAGGGAGATCGGGGGGATTGTTTACGTTATGGGATCCTTCAGTCTTCACGGTTAGGGCGATAAGAAATGCGAGGTATTTTCTTCTTGTTTCTGGTTTTATTAAAGGGAGTGGGTGGTTTCAAACATTCTAAACATTTATGCTCCACAAAATGCGGTTCTGAAGAGATCTTTATGGGAGGATGTTGGGATGATCATCCGTAATGGTAGTGGTATGTGGTTCCTTTCCGAAGATTTTAATGCGGTTAGATGTCATTCGGAAAGGAGGAATTCTAAGTTTAACGCAGTGGTCGCCAACGATTTTAATCAGTTTATCATTGATAATAATCTCCATGAGTATGGTTTTAAAGGAAGGAAATTCACGTGTATTTAGGGTGATAAACTTAGTCGCATTGACCGTATTTTGGTTAGTTGGGATGTGTTGAATGAGTGGCCTTTGGCGGAATATTGGGCTTTATCTAGGGATAAGTCAGATCATTGTCCAATTATCCTTAAAACGATGTCCAAGAGTTTCGGTTCTAAGCCTTTCCGGTTCTTTAATTCATGGTTAGAGCGGCCCGATTTTTTTGCTTTGGTGAAAGAGGCGATGAAAATTTTCAATGGTAAATGGGATCTTGATGTCATGTTGATGAATGAATTCAAGGTATTGAAAAGAGTTTTCAAGGAATGGTTACAATAAAGAGATGGAAGAGCTTAACATTGTGAAGAAGGAAATAGAACATTTAAACGGTATTCTCGATGATAGAGACTTGTGTGAAGATGAGCAATGGACTTGGGAGGATGCTAGAAAGAGACGTGCGGTATTGGAGAATATTAACAATATGGATTTAAGGCAAAAGGCGAGAGGTAAGTGGGCTAAGTTGGGTGATGAGAACTCTAGATTTTTCCATGGTATTATCAATAAAAGAAAGATTGTGAATTTTATTCCTGGGTTAACGACTAATGGGAATTGGACGACTCACCCGAATCTTGTCAAAAAAAAGAGCTGTTGGGGTATTTTAGAGGAAAGTTCACGGATTCGATGCCTTCTCATCCTAATCTTCGATGTCACGGCTTGAAGACGTTGTCCACACAGGAAGGTATCGCTTTAACGGCTCCATTTTCGATCAAAGAAATCAAAGATGCAGTGTTCGGGTGCGGGGATGATAAGGCGCCGGGTGTTGATGGGTTCAATTTTCGGTTTATCAAATTCTTTTGGGATTTATTTGAAGCTAATTTTGTTAATATTTTTCGGCACTATCATGAAGTGGGGGTTTTCGGTATGGGTGTGGGCTCGACGTACATAACGTTCGTTCCAAAGACTACAGATCTGGTTGCTTTGAATGATTATAGACCAATTAATTTGATTGGTATTATTTATAAAGGGGTTTCGAAGGTGTTAGCAAATAGACTGAAGAAGGTTATGGGGGATATTGTTTATGACACACAATCGGCGTTTCTTGGTGGGAGATTTATTCTGGATGGTCCGTCGGTGGCAAATGAGATTCTTTCATGGGCTAAAAAGAGTGATAACAAATTTTTTTTGTTTAATATAGATTTTGAAAAGGCCTATGACAACGTGAATTGGGATTTTCTTATATCTATTCATAAACAAATGAATTTTCCAGAGTTGTGGTGTAAGTGGATTCGTGGAGTGTTGGAATCTGCTCGGTCTTCGGTTTTAGTTAATGGATCACCGACCTTTGAGTTTCAGTGTTACAAAGGGATAAGACAAGGAGATCCTATTTCGCCTTTCTTAATTTCATTTGTGATGGAGACTTTCTCGTGTATCATAAAGAATGCGTGTAACGTGGGGAATTTTGATGGAATTCGGTTCGCCAATGATGGGCCAATTTTATCTCATCTTTTATACGTAGACGATGCTATGGTGATGGGGAGGTGGAGGTGGTCGGGAAGTAATTTTGTGAATATGAAACGCATGCTTCTTATTTTTTTCTTATGTTCCGATCTAAAGTTTAAAATTCACAAACCGGTTTTGTACGGAGTTGGTGTTGGTAGTGATGCGGTTCAAGCTGAATCTTTTTCGATCGGGTGTAAAAAAGGGGATTTTCTGTTTACTTATCTGGGGATAAAGGTGGGGGCAAATATGAACAGCTTAGCTAACTGGGAACCGGTGATAGAAACCTTTCGGAGTAGGCTATCCAACTGGAAAGCGGATACTTTATCTATAGGAGGTCGGCTTGTTCTTGTTAAATCAGTTCTGGAAAGTCTCCCTACATATTACTTTTCTTTGTTCAAAGCTCCTTTGGGGATCATTAAGAAACTTGAGGCTTTAACACGGAATTTTTTTGGGGTGGCTCGGTTGAGGTTCGGAAGACGAATTGGGTTTCTTGGGATAGGGTAGCTTCTCCTAAAAAAGACGGCGGTTTGGAGTTACTAAACTGGAAGTGTCTAATAAAGCGTTGCTTCTAAAATGGATATGGAGGTACAAGACTGAACCGAAATCTTTACGGAGGAAGACTATTGATGCTATACATGGGTCGGTCCGTAAATGGGAGATTGCTTCGTTTAAGAAAGCTATAACAGGTGTTTGGAAGAATATTAGTTCGTTTGGTGCAAAGTTAAAGGTCGAAGGCTTTGGGTTGGATCGTATGTTTTTTGGCAGTGTGGGAAATGGGCATCAACTTCGTTTTTGGTTGGACTATTGATGTGGTGAGGAGCCGCTTAAATATAAATTCCCTCAACTGTTTAGACTTGAGAATGATAAAATGTGTATAGTGGCCAATCGGTTTGTTAAGGTTGGAGCCGATTTTATTATATCTTGGCATTAGGTTAGAATGCCTTCTTCCGAAACTGAGTTAAAAGAAAGGGAATATTGTGAAAGATTGGTTCAAGGAAGAATTCTTAATAACAACCAAGATGTGTGGAAGTGGATATACAAAAATGAAGATATATTCTCAGTTGCTTCCACTTTGGGTTATTTGGAATACTAGAAATGAAAAGATGTTTAGAGAAAAAGAGGCGAAAGTTGTTGATTTGGTCGCAAAGGTTAAGTTTTTGGCCTTTTTGTGGATTAGAACTCGAATCAGGTTTAAAAATGTAATTTGAAAAGATTGGGCGTTGTATCCGTTGTATATGTTGTAATTTATTGGCGTGGAGGTCCTTGTTTTAAGGACCTTCCGTCTTTTTAATGATGTTCACCTTAAAAAAAATGATTATTGTCAAATTAAGGATATACACTCTTAGTGTTATATATGGTAACAAAATTAGATTATGCAAAGAATAAAATATTGTCGTTGAACTCATCTAGAATAGAGGTTTCATTATCTGGTAACGTGTGGACGATCCTACTAGATTCCTGAATCCTGATGGCTATACGTCATTTTTTTTTTCTCATTAATCACCTACTAAAATCTGGCTTTGACCAATGAGCTCTTCATTGTACAAGTTTTGTACAAGTTGCAAGGTATTTTTAATTTTTGCAATTTATGACAACAACATTTCTAACTAACATCATTTAAATTTTCAACGCAACATAATTTTTTTTAATATAGGTTGAATACTTAACGCAACAAAGAACTGTTGCATGGTGGCTATCAATTGCATGTAAAGATATTTGGAAAAATTAATATATAAGAAAAGTTAATTACCAAAAGCTACATGTAAAGATATTTGGTTTAATGAGAAATATACTTTGTTTCTTCGAAAAAAAAAAAAAAAAAAAAAATTGGTTCATATATCATACTATCATTAACCATTTGTCTCTTATATTTTTATTCTTAATGTTTGTATATTTAATAACGATATATCATTATAGATTCAAATTTCGGAAGTAACTGATGAAAATTTGAAGTATAAGAAGGATCGTGAACTCGTGATAGGCTAAGGTAAATTAAAACTTTGAAATATTGATGTATGGATAAGTTTATAAGTGGACCCTTAGTGATAGTTTTAGCATGCCTATACCTAACAAAATAAGTAATTGGATGTGTCATTTTATATTTTTAGTCCAAAATTAACAAGGATATTTATGTTCGGGTAGATTTCTGTCGTCTAGAATGTGTAATTTAATAGTGTTTTTTTGTGAAATTGTCATTTGGAACACACTACTTTGAGATTGTTTATGTTTTGTAGGTGAATACATATAAAAGGTGTGTTGGGGAAGCATAATGGAAGTACTGGAAGAAGATATTGAGAACGAGGGTCAAAACTGAGTAATTCGGAGCAAAACGAGAGAAACCAGCTGTCTTGATCCCTACATAATAAAAGCGGGAAAATCACAAACATTCACGGTTCGGTTAAAGTTCGTTAATGAAGACACATTAACCATAATCCTAGGTTAATCAGACTCATTTAACCATATAACTGATCGATTTTTTAAGTTATAGTTCAGTATCGATTTTTTAAGTTATAGTTCAGTTTTTTCTCACCCGAGTTTATTTAACAAGAGAAAAGAAAGTATTTGGAAGGAAATGAAAACTTTCTTGTATTCTCGAGTTTCATTTAAGAAAGGAAAACAAAACATGTTATGTTCCCGAGATTCACTTATGAAAGGAAATGAAAGGAAATGAAAGGAAAACTAGGCTAAATCCTTTAGTTTAGTTTTCCTTCCGATTTGAAAGGAAACGGAAGGAAGAGATACTATCATTCCCTTTTCTTTCCTTCAGTTCTTTTCCCTCCTCAAGTATACTCGAGAACGGGGTGTAAGGAAAGACGACTATTTACTACTAGTTTCGGTGGTCACTCAAACCCTAGTGCCATACGACTTTTGCCACCAAAAGTTCCATGATAAAATTAGCAACTAGAATTGTTTGCGAAAAATTATTAACGACCACAATTACGATGAAAACTATATGCGAAAGACAGCTTTTTATTGTTTTTATATAAATCACGCTTACTACTTTTTTTATTGGAATTTTTTTGGTAGTATATGTTTCTAGTGTAGTTCAGTAGTCGAGCCAAACCAAGCAGTCCTTTGTATGTGTCTGGCTCATTTGCAAACCCTGAAAATCAGGTCGATTCGCTTACAGTCAAGCCAAAATCAAACGGGCATTTTCCAGCATTAAAATTCCGAGCAACTAGTGGGCGATTTAGACAGTCCTTCTATCTGGTTTGCCTCCTGGATTAAATTTGCAAAGAGAGAGAGGGTTTTAAGTTTACATACCTTAATAAGCAGACACATTTCATAGCATAATATATATTTTTTTTATATTTAATGTTCATTTTTTATTGCGTAAACACTATAAAGTTGAAGGGATTGGGTACCAAACCATGACATGGATCGGCCCATCCCGAACTCCCGATGTACCCGGATGAGAACATGCGGAGCACCTCCACGCGCACCTCAACCCATGCATGTGCATGGGGCGCGTGCAAAGCAAGTCAACAGAGCGTGTGGCAGATCATATACCAAGATCTTGTTGGGTACGAAGGGAACACTGAGAACATCACCGACATTCTCCATCTACCACCATTCCAGGAATGACACGTTTCACGAGATTAAAGCGTTATTCGTTCCTATTTCCTTATTTATGAGGTTATCATTGATTAATGATTACTTTACTAACATAACTAAGGTAGTGGAGACAACCCTAATCGGGTCTTAGCCCTCAATGATTAGGGTATTGGTGATGTTGGCATATGTCGACCCTATATAAGGAGGTCTCACCTCCATAGGGTGGACACTTTTTACTAACCCTAAAAGTTATTATTATAGTATCCACGTTACCACTTTTTTGTTATAAACAACTACGAAAGTAGTCGTCTCCCTCCCACTATTTTTTTTCATCTAGCCAGGATACCTTGACCCTTAGAGCTATCAGTGAAGGATCGTTCTTGTGGATCAGTGGTCTATCATCCCCACAAGGAGATTAAACTATTTGTTTCTTCATTGGCGCCATCCATCTAGACTTCAATCTTTCGAAATGATACCTATGGATCATAATCGAGGTACTTTTACGGCCAGCCCCACCAATGCTGATGCTCCTGTAATTGAGGACCTCGGTAATGTAACCCCAGAAACGGTGACAAAGAAGGTTGCCCAGAAAGCTCCTAATTTGTCGTTCAACTTTCGTGCAGACGACCAGGATGATCAGCTTCGTCAAGACAGAAAAGGATCAGGGTCCATCAGATCCGGATGCATGGTTGGCTAGAGAACAGGCGAAGACTAGGGATGAGCATACAAGGCCGAATACCGATCCCGTCCCGTCCCGATCCCGATACCGTACCGAACCGAGGGGTTTCGGGATCGGTATCGGTACCCATATTTATGGATTTTCAATTTTGGTATTATCGGTATCGGTACGAGATCGGTATGGTATCGGTATTTTAAGGTAAAATACCGATGCCATACCGGTACTGTACCGTACCGTATGTGTTCGGTATCGGTATTGATTTTTTGGACTTTTCAGTATCGGTATTGTCGGGATCGGTATCGGTATCGGTATCTACCGATACCGTCCCGAGCTCATCCCTAGCGAAGACCATAGCCAAGTACCAGATGATGGTTATGGCAAAGGCAAAGAAAGATACTCATAAGGCTCTGATTTATGGTTCACAAGGTCGTGAACGTGATCCTTCCTAGCGAAGGAACAATGACAACTATCTTGTTAGGGAACCTCGTCAGATGGTACGTAGTGGAGGACGTGGTAGAAATACTCGCGATCAGGACTACACTAGTCTAGAGGATGAACCCGGCGGCTACGAAGACTCTGATGACGAAGGCAACTATGTTGTTTAGCGTTAGTGCGTTACACATCTATTATGCACGTTTATTATATTGTGTTTCATTTATTTTTTTAATTTCTTTGGGGCCTTTTTGATTTTTTTCTCCAAAAAAAAACGCTTATAAATGTTTATACTACATGCCCTAATTTAAAAAAGAATTACACATCTAAAGTGGATTTTCAAAATAATCATTCCCTTTATAACTATACACACACATATAATATTAAAAAATAATTTGAGCCGAACCGATCCGAGCGGACCTTTGCTCATGATTAGCTCGTTCACAAAACAAACCGAGTCGAAAAATCAAGAAAGCATTCGAAGCATTTTTCAAGTGAACATCAAAGGAGTAACTAGCTATTAACAGTTTGAAGCCTACCTGTTTCGACCGGCCTTTTAGTTTTACATTTTTTTACTTATTAAATAAAATAAAGAGTAACAACAACAATCAAGCCCAGTAAATCCCACAAATAGTAAAGCTATTGGTAGGGTCTGGGAGGGTGGGATGTAGGCAAGCCTTACCTTTACCCCTAGGGATAAAGAGACCGCTTCCAGATAGATATGCACACACACAACTACTCATAACATCATTGACATTAAAAACAACCTATACACAAACATACAGGAAGACAAACATATGTAAAATCCACATAATGTGAAAACATAAGTAATACCCTATGAAACACCTAAAATGCCTTTCCCATATCCTAATAGTTCTTAGCCTTAATTCTATGCCTCCATAAACCCCTATCATGGGTCATGTCTTCAGAAAGGTGCAACCCCAATAAATCTTGTCTAACCCGGTCGTCCCAAGTCAATTTTGGTATGTCTCTACTCTTCTTCCCTTCCACAGTGAGACCTTCTACCACTCTAACTGGCTAAGTCCAGTAGTCAACTGTCTCCTCTTTACAGAAGTAATACCCTATAAAGAGTAAAGTGCTAAAATAGTCCCTTTGGTTTGGTGAAAATTATCACTTGTGTACAAACTTTTGACTTTTTTTTATCATAATAGTACCATGGTTTCATTTATTTATCATTCTCGTCTCTGGCACTAACGGAATCCAGTTAATCCCAGTTAAGTCAGGGGTAAAATCGTCAAGTCACGTTTTTAAGTTTTAATTGCCGAAATCGGCCCTCCTCCAAAATTAAAAATTAAAAAAATTCAATTGGATCACACCCTCTACCTGTATAAACTTATACGAGCCGCATTTATGATTAGGTGTGTGAATAAGATGTTCGGTATCTGATCAGTGGATGCCTATGTAATAACATGACATTTTATTTTGGTTCCGGACCGTTGTACGAGCCTAGCTTTTTTATTCTTTTTAATTCCTCTTTCACGTGGGCTGAGGCATTGAGTTAGCCCACCATGGGCTCTAACTTGTGGGCTGGTTATGAGGCTCAAAACGAACTTTAACATTTAAATGTGTATTAATCTCAAATTCTCGATCCAGTTTAATTGTTTATCCCATCGTTACACAAATTGGAAATTTTTATTAAAACTTTATAATCCTATTTCTTGTCATGTAATTTAAATTCATCCTTTTTAGCTTAATGATACTTGAAACCTAAAAAAAACATATAAAAACAGATCAAAGCAATAAGTTTTTAACAGTTTTATAAACATATTGGTGCGTTAATAGAATAGTTGATACGAAATGTAAGATATTTTACCATTAATTTAACAGTTTTTAACACTTATATTCCAAAGATACCATCTAAATACATAAAACATCATAATTACTTATATTTAATCGTTTTTAATTGTACCCCATATAAACCCATTAAAATTTGCCTATGGGCCACACTAACCAAACAAGTTACAATAAAAAGCCATATTAACCCTTTGTAGAGTGTTTGGGTTTGTTTTGTCAATTGTGGTATTGTATGTTAAAAACAAAGATGCCATTTTCTACTTGATCTTCATATTAGTTTTTCGATTTTTTTTTCTGTAAGAGGATTATGAAGGGGAATAGCCGAATAGGCAATACAAAATCGATCTCACTCCATGTTGTTGAACTAATTAAAAAATTAAAACTATCAAACGTTCTAACTGTTTGCCTTTTTATAGATGATATACTCTAGTTTTTAAAGATTTTAAAATTCTAAAGTGCCATGTTTTAATCATATTGACTAAAACAAGAAGAATATTGTGTATAATTATTTATCTATTAAAGAGAGTGACCCGCTTATTGTGAGAATAGAAAATGCAGTGGCGGAGCCAGGAACTCTTGTCAATGATGTCACAATATTTTGGTCTATGGTTTTGTTGATATGGAGGTACTTTTATCGGGTCAAATCATCAAAATAACAAACCTCAAATATATGTATTGGTTTTTAATGTGATTTTAATTGTGTTAAGGTGATTTTGATGGTGATTATAGTTATGTTAACTTGAGTTTGAAGTTGATTTTAATATAAATATATTCATATCATCCAAGTTAATAACTAAACAAATTAGTGATTGTAAATAATATTTGTTTCAAGTTCTAACACTAAGCATCCAATCAAAAAGAAAAGCTCAACTTAATAATGCAAATTTGAAAGTAAACTTCTTACTTTATGGAAAGGAAAAGGGGCTGCATTACGCCATTGCTGCAATTAGAGTGTGCTCAAGTGGGTTTTGGTAATAATGTTTATAAAAAAAAGAAGCTAGGGAGTCTCGAACCGAAGACCTACACATCTAAGAGGATGCGGAATTGAAATAATAAACTACTAGAACATTATACATTTTGTTAAGTAATTCATGCAGGATATCATTAAAGCTCAATCTCAGAAGAGATTGGTGTCACCTAGAAATTTCGTAGTATACGCTCTATATAAAATGTAAAAATCAATGTTGTCCCGTGACCTCGTTCTTTGATACATACCTTCGCCCCTGAGGAAATGGTGAATCACAAGGTTTCTGTTGTGACATTTGCAACATATATATGTATATATATATATATATATATATATATATATATATATATATATATATATATATATAGGATTTGGTTCAAATGAGAACCTTTTCCCAAATTGAGAACTAGAGAACCATTCTGGGCCACACATTTCTCTAAGGCAAATTTTTTTTTTTTTTTTTTTTTTTTTTTTGCAAAAATCGCTGCCTTATATGTAAGAAAATTTTTTTTTTTTTTTTTTTTTGTATTTTTTTTTCAGTATACACATGTGTATAATTGCATTATACACATGTGTATAATGCTATATACACATATGTATAACTGAAATATACACATATGTATAGCTGAAAAATGCTATATACACATATGTATAATTGCTATATACACATATGTATAATTGTCATATACACATATGTATAAATAAAAAAAAAATTCAAAAAAAATAAAAAAAAATTTTTCTTGCATAAAAATGTGCGATTAAAGCAAAAAAAAAAAAAAAAAAAAAAAAAAAAAAAAAAAAAAAAAAAAATTTTTTTTTTTTTTGCCTTTATATGAAATGTGTGGCTCAGAATGGTTCTCTCAGTTCTCAAATAGGGGTTGGTTCTCTTAGGATCCCTACCCTATATATATATTAGCTTATGATCATAATAAATTTAGGCAATAATAATTTCAGTCTAGTGTTATTACTATTCTATTTTATTACGGGTAATAAAGAAGTGATTATAATATTTTTAGTTTTTACATTCAAACTTTAGATAAGTATTTTAGCACTATTTATTCTAAAAAAAAACTACATGTTGATTGTATAAACATTTACAAGTAATTTAGTTGATTGGATAAAGATAGTTATTTTAGTTATTTTGCTTTTTTTTATTTAATCTATTTTTATGATTATATTATATGATCTCACATAATTAATTAGTCCAAATTCATTAATGTTAGTTTGATCAACCCTCATAAATTTGTAGGTTAGTTTGAGTATTAATTAATGTTGTATTAAATTTGTCTTGCTAAGTGAATGAAATTACAATTTTGCCTATTTAAAAGAATATGAAATGACTATTTTGCTCATTCAGAACCCATTATATAGTAAAAAATAATAATAAGTATAGATATAGTAAGCTAGTTTATACCCCGAGAGTGTCTCGAGGTTGAAAAATCCAATATTAGTAAACAAACGAAACGAGTAAATAACTTAAACATACCATTGAGTAAAATAACTATGTAGGCATCTTATTAAGTAATATATATCCACGTAAAACCATTCACAACATATGCAGCGAGATAACTAAAAACTAACTGCAACAACAAACATGTATATAATATATATGCCAATGTGAAACAGAGCTTGTACCTTTCTCTTCCTCATAGCATGATCACCTGAAAAACATTGCAGAAGAAAAACTCAGCCAAATACGATTGCAAAGAAAAACTACATTTTTGACTGTTACCGTAGCCCCTAGAATACCACTACATCTAAGCACTATATTTCTAAAAGTAATGTATACACAACATTGAATTAAGGGTGTGATAAAAAAAATCATGACTTTTCAAAATACCCTTGACTTGCGATGCTTATATCCCCACACACCTATTTTACAAATTAATTAACATAAATTTGATTAGATAGCATGATATAGTAACTATAATACTTATATAATATTAAACCTAGCTTAATATTTCAACAACCCTCAAATCTCCACATTCATCATCTATCATTAGTTCACCCTCCTCATAAAAGACCATTTCTAGGAGTAAAATCATGTGACCATTTTTATTTGTCACCTATAACCAGTTAGGGGTTGTATAGTTGATTAAGTGTTGAATTATTAAGATGTCTGAATGGTTAAGAGGCTCTGAATGATTAAGTGTTGAATGGTTCAGCTATGCACCAAGTCTGAATTGAATGGTTCAGCTCTTAACCATTTCATTCAGAGCATATTTTAGATTGAAACAAACAATATGAATGCTGAACCATTCAGAATCGAATGGTTCAAAGCCTTATTAAGAGGCTACCAAACAGGCCCTTAGACATATTACAAATCCACAAGTGTTGTGTAAGGGGCGAGAATCGCCTTCTCTTCCCTGAACACAAACACACGAGAGGCCTCTGCCAAGCCATGTCGTTGCGCCTACAACAACCTCAGTTGCACATAAACGACAAACATCAGTCACAAACTCACAATTAAGTTCATAATATTATTTAAATATTTAACCACACAATCAACAACCAATGAAAGCAATCATTCAAAATTCAATTTAAACAATAAATGTTACATAAAAACCTCGCTGATGACCCCCAGCCCAGCTGGGGTGAGGTGCGCAGGTTTTCCCCACAGGCGGAGGTTCGACTCCGGTTTGTGGCGGTTTCCTGAGCTGGGGGTTGGGGGTTCGTTCCCACGCGTCTTTACGCGGGCTTGCAAACGTTGGAGCCGGGGTTCGAACTTGCGTGGTTTGGGTGTTCTTATGGGTGCTTCTCTGTTCCGTCAGCCCGTTCACAAAAAAAAAAAAAAAAAAAAAAAAAAAAAAAAAAAAAAAAAAAAAACCTCATACATGCCTATTTTTAAGTAGAGGTAGATGAGAATCAGCCTCAAGCCCTTGAGTAACTTGATAGTTGGTACCTTGCATACCTCAGGTGCGCTGAAGCCGTGGCGGCGGGTCCTTCCCTTTCCACCATTAAACATAAATTGTGAGCTTCAAATCAAAACCCTATAATCAGCTTTTAAGCTATTTTTAACTATCTATATGTTAAGACTTAATATGTTAATTGCGCTTTGCTGCGCAAACACAATTCTAAATAAAGATGGTGGTGTGTGGCATCTGTAACTCGGTTATATTTTCACTTTAATCCTTACCAACCATAAACACTTGTAAAGAACAAAACCCTCTATCCTCTTCTCCACTTCTTTATTTATTTCTTTGTAGACCTAAAATACAGTAATCGCTTCTTTGTTTTATCACTTTTTGTTATGTCCGTGCTTTGAGAGAATATAAACATAACAAATCAGTAGAAAGCCGTCTTCAGTAGCATTGACATAGCATAGGCTTTTAGGTTTATATGTGTTTAGCTTCACATGATGACAACATAAAAATCACCATTAATTTAAAATTTGTCGAGGTTTTACTGGTTCGACTCCTGATCCCTCCAGGTTTTACTGGTTCACTACCGTCGTGCCTTCGGGCGGGTTTGTGGGCCGGGTTTTCCCTGGAACAGGAGACGGGTGGGCCGAAGGGCTCTGTCCGTACGGACTAGAGGCCGTCTGGGGCCCCTTTCGGCCATTGGGGGCCGCGTACAGAGTACCCGGCAATACTTTAGTTGATCGTTCAAAAAAAAATTTAAAATTTGTCGAGATATAAATTGAATTTGATTGTCTATTGGATTAAAAGATTCGATTAAAAAATAAAATACATGAAGTCACCTACTGAAGTTGTTCCACAAAATGAAATGCTTAATAACTCATATTATTATATATATCAATTTGAATCATGTATTTGCGCTAGGATAAAATTCTGCCTTTTTGGTTTTGACACAATACTTTCTTACTTTTTGCTTTGGCCACACCTTATAACAACCAACACACATCGGCTATTTCACACACACCCCAATACATTGGTAACAGAGACAACCAGCAGAGAGACAGGCGGCGAAGAAAGGAATCCGGCTACTTCTCCGGCGGCGCGTGGGTGGTACCAACCCAAGGTATAAAGCATGGTTCACCACATATGGGAGGTCATCGATTTTCCGATCGTGAGGGTACAACCACCCTAATTTCATGTGAGGAAGAGAAGTAAACACTCGAACGGTGTTTTGATTGAACGAAGATGTTGGTGTTCGTTTCTTCAATTGCGCTGCGGTGGTGGCTCAATCGGAGTCATAATGGTGACATTACATCACAGGAGCAACGATCGATCTCCTATTTCGAGCCACCGAACAGATCTAAAATCAGTTTTAAGATGTGTAATCTGAATGGTTTTGGCTGTATTTACATATAAAAGAAGGATTAAAACATGACTTAAACTTCTAATAATAGTTTAACGGTTACAAACTTCTAATAATGCTGAGACAACAGTGCTTGGGTTTCCGGTGGTAGGCAGCGAAATTGTTGGTGATGTCTTGGTGGATGTCTGCAAGTTTGATACTCTTTAATTTTTGTTTTATGGCAAGAGTTGGATCTTTTGTACACCAACTACATGAAGAAAAGTGTGAAAGAAATTGAGATTAGCAGAATCGGGTAAATTAATGAGTTTTGCACAAAATAATAAAATTATTTATGTACTAGATCTTTGCCCGCGTTACACGCGGCTCACCAACGTACAATTATTTTGAGGGGTAAAACATATAAAAAAAATGTAGCAGAAATATTTTATTAAGATTTAAAAGTAAGGAATATACATGTTATTCAAATATCATATGCCACCTACCCCGAGAGTGTCGGGGGTTGAAAAATCTAATATGAACTTTCTAAATAATCAACTCGTACACTTTCAAATCCAAAACATTCAACCAAAGTCTATTCCGGTTAATCTTAAAAATAGAAACATAAAGAAAACACGAGGATCATGAGGTTTGGCGATCATTTTCAGCCGTTGGCAACATATCTTTCGCCAAGTGATTTCACTTGCGCTTTCTCCTTTTTGACATTCATCTCTTTCAGTTTACCTATAAATAATTAAAAGACTAATTATAGATTAGAAACCAAAGGACGCAAGTTGTTGATTAAGAGTCCAGTACCTAATAAAAATAATGATTGTGACTTTTAAATAAAAAAACTAAACAGTTTAAACACCATTTTACTTATTTGATGAACTAAAGCATGTCTGAAAGTTTCACAGTGCATCTTCAAGTTTTTATATTTAAGAAGGAATTATGGATTGCAACAACATCCAACAAATACCCACTTTTACAACAATTTCTTTAATTTGAATGTCTAGAATTACTTACCAGCAGATCCTCCTTGCTTTAGGGATGTTTTTCGCTTCAACACATTACCAGATTGCTCCCTCTGTTCATGGGCTCCCACAACAAACAAACACACGCTCACTTGAGTTTGGCTTCAATACACAATTATACAACTAATTGATTGTTTCCGTACCTGCTGACTGTCACATACCGCTTAATCGCTTCAAGTATAATCTAAATTTCTGCATATTCAAAAGTCGCACTTGTTATAAATTAAGAAGAAACATAAATCATAAAGCTTGAAATAGCAATAACAATCACATACAAACTCTATATTGTTAACATCAGGAAAATTCATTGCGGCATACCTTCACAAAAGCTTTACCTAAGTCCTGATGAACATATAAATTCGTTAGTGTTAATGATTAAAGAAAAATGTAACCATATCATAAAAGCTAATTATTATCACACTTATATTTACCTGAGTTTGACTTTGACTCTGTTCATTAGTTGATTCTTTTGAGGTCCATAGCTGCTCCAAGTTGTAATAAACTACCCAGTTGTCGTGAGTACGACCATGATCGATCACCACCAGACAGCCTCCACCGTTGCTCACTGGTGCAACACAATCGTTATACACCTGCAACCGCCATAAAAAAGTATTAAAAAACAAATCGGAATTTTAAAAATGTATTAAAATTAGTGCAATAACTTTACAAACCAATTCCACCATCAATTACATTCAACAACTTTCCAAACCAAGATTCATAATTATAGCAATTATAGTTAATACATTTGACGATGCAGTTAATACATTTGACTATGACTATATGGAAAGTGTACAACTAATTGTGCTATTAACTTTCCTATAATACAATCAATCAATCTTTTACCAAAAAACTCGACCCTTCCTTTTAACAGCCAAGACTTTTCAAACCACCATTTATAACAATTAATTTTTATAATTATCCTTCCAAACTTTAGAGAAAAAAAGAAGAAAAAAATTAATAAATAAAGAAGCTTACCCAACAGTCCAATAAAGAAGCAGATTGACTAAAAGAAGGTCAAAAGATTTGTAGGCTTCTTGCAGCGTATGCGATCCTTCTGTCTCAACCAATGTAATTGTATGGCCTTGGATCCTAAAATTAATTAATCGAAGTAGTCAGCACCATATTTGACACACTAAACATGTACATTCCTCCTGAATCACAACAAAAACAAAGGGCTCATCCAGCTTATTAATGACATTAACAATCACATTGTCATTGTGTTAATCTTTGCTCAATTATCTCAGCGGTCATTTTTTTTTTAAATCCAGTGAGACCAGCCATCATTCAAAGCATTCATGTTCATTTGTAATAGAAGTTTCCTATTTAAAAGAGTAATAATAAACATACACCACATGCTTGTCCTAATCATACACAACATTAACACATTAACTATTTGTAAGAAAATTGAAGAAAAAAGTGTTTTGTGGGTCAACCTTACCTGTACTGTTTCAACACAATCGCTGATTCTCGTTTTGACTCATTACCAAATATATACCGACAGGCTGACACACATAGCCATTAGCTAATAACACATTATGCTACACTTATTTTACGTTTGCAAGTACAAAACACAATAACAGACCTTTTGATGAGTTCCAAGGCCTGATCATTGACGTATCCACTTTCAACAATGTCGGGTGTGTCAATGATGTTCAATGTGAACCCTGACCGCTCACGGGAAACCATCACGCGTCGTGGCAAATCTGACTGCAAAATGTGAACAATAAATTAAATAAAAAATTTATAAAACTTAACTCTCTTGAACATCATTCTACAAGACTACAACTATGATGTTTTAATATATACCTGAAATGCACTGACTGGAACTGCTCGTTCTCCTAGAATGGAGTTCACATTAATCGTTATAAAAAAACCCTTAACACAAAAAACAGATCCGAAAATATTAATTTTTTCTGGATCGGAAATCGTAACAGTAGAATGAACAAACAACAATAGTGTTAAAGAAATCATAATCGTTTAGTGTATACTCCTAATTGAACGAATACAATATGAATCGAGAGAGACATGAAATGGTTGATATATAAAACACAATTAATATTACAAAAAAAAAACAACCAAAAATCATACATACAGACACGGATCTGCACAAAATTGAAACGGATCTGCACAAATTTTTCCAAAAAAAATAGCCCTAATTTTAATTTTTTCATTAACATTCAATTAAATCGAATAAAACATAATCGAATTAAATCGAATAAAACATAATCGGCAATTACCTGATGGATAATACGGTTGAAGATTATTAGGAAGAGACCTGATGGAGGATATCCACATACGCACATAAACATATCTTTAAAATCGAAAAAATGTGAATCTGAAACGTAATGATACATGTTTGATTTAGGGTTTTGATTCCATAAATCCAAAATCTTATAATCGATAGAAGATGATAGCATAAAACATGCGACGTAATAGAAAAGATATTACCTGATGTTCGATTAGGTTGGTGGCTCTAGCAAAAGAGATTCACAAATTGTTGAATGAGAGATTAGGGGTTGAATTTGAATGTGGATGGCGTGCATGAGAAGCCTCATATGCTTGACAGATTTTGACCAAACTAATTATCATAATGAATTACCTAATTTAATTTAATTAATGACTTTTGCTTTTTTTAAAAAAAGAAAATTTTATTAATTCTCTCATTGTGTCATGATGGATGAGCATTAATTGCTAGGGTGGTGAATGATTGACAAGTGTCCACAATTGCTCTCAAATATTATATGTATAGATGTATGTTTATTCTAAATTCTTGCGTTGGACAGAAGATTTGGTTACAATATACTACTATATTCCAATTACCCCATCTATTGCAAGTTTTAAACGATTTAGATGGTTTTTAACCTTTCTTTCCTTTTAATGTTTAACCTAAATTTAACTAAACGACCTTACTAATTAATTAACGTTTTGATGTCAATTGTCAATAATCATGGTGCAGATCGATACAAATTCGAGTTCTACATTTCAATGTAACTTTCATATACTTTTTCATATACATTCGACCCTGTCTATGTTTCAACTTAAATTTGTTGTTTTTATTTGACGGTATAAATATAATTAGTCTACGTTTTGATTTCACTGCGTGCCGCTGCAATAAGCGACAGGTGCTAAGACATTGTGAGTAGCAAGTAAGGTAAATATGTATAATTGAACATGTGCATCACGCACGATAGCCATATAGGACGCAGTAGCCCGTTCCCCCCGCCGCGCAACGCGCGGCGGTTATAAACCTAGTTATTATTTAAAAAAAAACAAAGGGGCAAAAAGTGCTTGTATTCCAACCAATCCGAATAGCCCTTTTAAACCCACACTACAATAAGAATCACACATTTCTATATCTTTACAATTAATCTTCATAACAACATGCGTAGTGGGGGGCTTTATATATAAAGCCCCTCTTCTTGATTGGTCCACGTGGCTGCTGAGTCAGCGTGGAGAGAGAAACTGAAAAAGGGGTGTAGTGATGGGGCTTTATTTATAAAGCTTCTGTTTCTGATTGGTTGATTTTTTTATTATTTTTTTAATCTTTTAACTTAAAATAATTAAAATAAAAGACAAATAAATATAAAAAAATTACAAATAATATTAAAAACACACAACTAATATTAATTAAATTAAAAAAAACAAACAACTTAAAAAAATTACAATACCAAATTAAAAAAAACAACTTAAATAAATTACAATAAGTTATATTTAGCAAGAATTTCCTACCTATGATGTAGTGTGAGGCGTAGGGCTTCTCCCTCGAGGTGGTCGATCGATTTTGACAAAAACTCAATGTCCTTTTCCCTTTGCCTCGCCTCTTGAATGTCGACGAACCTTTTATTCTCGGCCACTCTCTGGTGCATAGTTTCCAAACGTCTTTGGCCGAGGTCGCGAAGATCCTGTAGTCGTCGATTTATTTCATCAAACTCCTCCCTCGATGCACCACCTCCTGTCGAAGATGACTCCGCCTTGCCACCCTTTTTTGATCTTCTACCGGGTGGTCTTGGAATATCCTCCTCCTCCTCCTCATCCTCCAAATCAACAGGATAATCTAAACTCACAAAGTGAGCATCGGATGTCGGTGTATCCGGATCTCGCGACGTGGAGGTGGTTTTGCTTCGTTTAGATGGTCCTCCTCCTCCTGATCCTCTTCCTCTCCTAATCTTGCGCCCACTACCCGACCCCATAAGCGGTACATTAGCCCACTTAGGACTTTTTCTCAACATCTCCCAAATCCTCAAATACGGGAACGGCCCGCGGGTATCTCTCATCTCGTCCAAGGCTCTTGCCAACAAACCGTCATCACCTTCCCCACTGCCCCTGTTGTCCTTGCAACGTTGGTAAACCTCCGCAAACGAGTGACATTTATTATTTATGTCCGACCACTTTCCCGATATCGAGTCGTGCTCTCGATACTCCCCTCTACCCATGGCGGCAAAAAACAGCTCTCGAATCCGTTGCCAAAACAACGGGCTATGTTGATAGTTTGCTGCAAAAAAATATTATACGATTAAAAAGTATATATATATATATATATATATAAACACAAAAAAATACTAACCAACATTTTAAATATATATATAAACACAAAAAAAAATACTAACCAACATTATAAATATATATATATATATATATAAACACAAAAAAAAATACTAACCAACTTCGGGATCCTCGGATATGTCGAGTCAGGCCCGCGCTAAAGCATACTCCTCGTCTCTTTCCCAACGTTCTTGTTGCTTTTTTTGACGAGGAGCGGTAGCATCTTTCTTTTTATGCGAGCGTCTCCCGCGCCCGCGCCCCCGTTGAGAACCCTCGGGTTGACGTGGTTCGTTGGTCTCCACTTGAGTTTCTGGCACGGAATCGGGCTCCTCTTGAGAAGCTTGGACATAGTTTGATGGAGGAAAAAATTGACCCGCCATGTTTGGGCCCGGATAAAATTGACCGGGCATGCCAAGAAGTTGCGCGTATTGCATTGTGTTCGCGTCAAACTCGCCCCAATTGGGTGGCAGCGGAGTAGTAGTGTTTGGCCTCGCACCCGGGCGACCCGGGACCCCGAATAGTGAACCATATGGAAACATGTTTTGTGTTTTAGAGATGATTGTATTGTGGTGTATGTGTTTCTAGTTGTTTGGTTGTGTTTTTATAAACTATTGTGTGTGTATATATATATAAGACCAAAAAAAAATGTTACTGTTCAAAAAATCAATGTGGCAACGGTCAAAATTTATGACCGTTTATTTTCAAACCAGTGCCACGTGTCCGCGCTTGATTGGATGATAATTTTTAAACCCGGCGTTATTTTTATAAAGCCCCCAACGTTTTTTTTGAAAATAGCGCCCCGGTGTGATGGTGTTCCGGACGCTATTTTTTGATTTTTTGGGCATATAACGCCCCACTACGGGGTCTAACGCTAAATCTAAAATGACATAAAAATGACAATCATGATCAAACCTACTCCAAATAATTTCCTTATTGACACATTAAGTGCTTGTCTTTACACATCTTTAGCAGAAGTATAAATACTACATTAAAACCCAACCGATCACAACCCGTTGCAGCCGTGACCGCCCTAGTTTCAGCAATAATTTGTTCTTTACACAACATTTTAGCCAACAAAGCTTGAGCCACTACATTATTATTCTTGTGTGCACATGTATAGATGAATCAAGGGAAAACGGGTGAAAACAAAAGGGTGTAGTTTTAACTATGCAGGTCTTGAGGTAGGCGTTAATAACTAAACTTAATCACTTTACATCTTATTTTCGATGGTTCGTTGAAAAATAAATAATTCGTCTAATGTAGCCTATAACATGTGTATTAGTCAAATTAAGCATACCTTTAATGTAACAATCAACCTTTTTGCGATCTATGACCCATTTACAATTTGTTGTATTATGCTTATATTAGTCAGCAGCTCCACAACAATTCCTTGCAAGAAAGACAGTACTTGAGATTTAAAGAGATCAACTACATGTATAAAGAACCATCAAAGTATATACAATTATGATTTTAAAAAAAAAAACTTAAGACTTACAAATGGCAAAAGCATTTCCCTAACACACACATTAATAGATTTATCATGAAAAAACAAAGAAGGATGCAAATAAGCTATTTTATATCAAAATTATATCACTATTGCTAGATTGAGAACGGACTATATTTCCACTATCTTATATATTGTGATCAAATAACAAAAAACAACACAAACATATAGTCTATTTCTGTTGATATCAATGTTCAAACGTCATTGAAAAGCCTAAATTAATACAAAACGTATAAACAATCGTTAATTTCATCAAAATAAGACGAACATAAGGCATACCTCTAATCTTCTGCTTCTGAGTTCAAAAAGCCGAAAAATAAACTTAAACGAGTGACATATAAGTCAAGGTCAATCACCTCACTTGTGTAGTTTGAAAAAACTGAATCATGATCTGACATCCTTCCACGGCTCTTTGAACCCTCACCCCTTTGATATTCACAATCACAACCGTCTTCATAAATGGAGCTCCAATTGCTTGATTTCAAATCCCCGAGTGGTTAACTATTTAAATAATATTACAGAACAAATCAAGTAAATCAAATAACTAATTTATTACAATCTATGAGTAGTTGGTTTGAGAAAACATATTAAAAAAAGCCATATGAAAATTAAATGAGAATTCTTTGAAAGCATGAGATTCTTCCATGTTTTAAGAATGTATATAAGCGTGGACTATACAATTCACTGGGATTTATAAAATCAGGCCATTTGTAGAATTAGTTTAAAACATGTGTACAACTAAATACGATACCTTAATTAGAGTTGTCAGTTAGCGCTTCGATGCAGTTGTTGCAAACGGGTGTGAAAACCAACTGTAATAAACCGATGTAAATTCAAAAAACAACAACGAATTCAAGACTATTGAATTAAACATGTATTTAAAATGACTAGGATGCTTTCCTTTTATTTACAAAAGTGGCGCATAAAGGGCCACATGTATTTGTTATTCATAGTAGTATAATGATCAAGTGATCAACCATATACCTAAAAGTCTATGTTCAAAACTCAAGTGCCTTAGCAAAATTGTACATAGAAGGAATCAAAATAACATGTTTATTATGTGTTGTCAGTTATATTTTATTCTAAATGGAAACTATGGACAACCATAAATGATAATATTGTCATGTAATTCAAGATTAGAAAAGTTTCTTCATGCTAAAGGATTCTAACCGTATAATCAAAACTAAACAAAATCATATAATCAAGGGTTAAGAGATGAAAGGATTAGGGTTGCAGATAAGTGGTATTCCAAAACCTAAAGTTGTTCAAAGATTAGCCATCCTAAATTGCATGACATATATAATTTATTTAAATGTTCCTTTTCACAAATAATCATTGCAAAACCAAAAGCTGAGTTATCTAAAATCACAAACAAATTCAGGACTAAAGGTTATTATTGTGCTTATAATTGAAAACTTCTTACCAATCGCTTTTCGTTGTTCTTTTTTCCTTCGGTGGACAAACGCCAAATGAGCATGTGTTAATAAATTCCCTTCACCTGATATATGCATTTGACATCAAATTCTATCAATATTCAAACATCATTGGAAAGCCTAAATTAATATAAAACGTAGAAACATTCCTTAATTTCATCAAAATAAGTCCAACATAAGGCATGCCTCTAGTCTTCTGCTTATGAGTTCAAGAAGCCAAAAAATAAACTTAAAGGAGTGACATTGAAGAAAAGGTCAATCACCTCACGTATACTTTGAAAAATTTGAATCATGATCTGACATCCTTCCACGGCTCTTTGAACCCTCACCCCTTTGATCTCCACAATCACAACCGTCTTCATGAATGGAGCTCCAATTGCTTGATTTCAAATCCCCGAGTGGTTAACTATTTAAATAATATTACAGAACAAATCAAGTAAATCAAATAACTAATTTATTACAATCTATGAGTAGTTGGTTTGAGAAAACAAATTAAAAAAAGCCATATGAAAATTAAATGAGGATTTTTTGAAAGCATGAGATTCTTCCATGTTTTAAGAATGTATATAAGCGTGGACTATACAATTCACTGGGATTTACTAAAATCAGGCCATTTGTAGAATTAGTTTAAAACATGTGTACAACTAAATACGATACCCTAATTAGAGTTGTCAGTTAGCGCTTCGATGCAGTTGTTGCAAACGGGTGTGAAAACCAACTGTAATAAACCGATGTAAATTCAAAAAACAACAACGAATTCAAGACTATTGAATTAAACATGTATTTAAAATGACTAGGATGCTTTCCTTTTATTTACAAAAGTGGCGCATAAAGGGCCACATGTATTTGTTATTCATAGTAGTATAATGATCAAGTGATCAACCATATACCTAAAAGTCTATGTTCAAAACTCAAGTGCCTTAGCAAAATTGTACATATAAGGAATCAAAATAACATGTTTATTATGTGTTGTCGGTTATATTTTATTCTAAATGGAAAGTATGGACAACCATAAAGGATAATATTGCCGTGTAATTCAAGATTAGAAAAGTTTCTTCATGCTAAAGGATTGAAACCGTATAATCGAAACTAAACAAAATCATATAATCAAGGGTTAAGAGATGAAAGGATTAGGGTTGCTGAGATGGTTTCATAACTGTTAAGGCTTCAGATTTAGGATTGCAACTTAGAAGGATTATGATTAATATTATTAATATTATTAAAATGTAAATAATGTATGAATGACAGACTATTTTACCCTCATTTCAAGATTATTAATGAAAAATAAGTTCTTAACATTTAGGTATCTTAAACTACCACCCCTCACACATTATAATATAGTATAGATTATGTAAAATACTTGGATTTATCATTTAAAATCATCCTAAAAAAATAGATGCCATATTCAAGCCAATAAAAAAAATATGCCCCTTAGATATTAAGGGTTTGCTTGGTACAAGGTAATGGCAAGGTTGTAAAAATCCCGATTAATCACCGACTAATCGGTGATTAATCGCTAGTCCTCACTTTACTGATTAATTTTGGGCTAATCACTTAATTAATCAGTGCGTGATTAATCACCGATTAGTCGGACCTAAAAAACTCAAAATTAGGTATAAAATGAACTCGAAGGGGTCAAAAAATAAAACAAGTTCTTGCCTTAAATTTGGATGATAATCCATGTTTTAGAAGCAAAACCGATGAAACTCCATGAACTCTAGTTGCGTCTGATGGTTCCTAGAAGGAACGGGGTGGGAAAAAATGGGATATGGTGAACAATGGAGTTGATTAGGGTTATTTAAGTTTACGTATTTTAATATTTAACCCTGTCCATATTCACTAGTTTATATTTGGCCCCTAAATTTCTAAATTTAAACATATAAGGTATAAAATTAGCATTATATATGTATAAATTTGAAAAAATATATATAAAAATCCAATCTGATTAATCCCAATTAATCCCTAGTCGGTACCCCACCGGCCGACTAGCGCCTAGCGAGTTCTACAACATAACAACACTGGGTAATGGAATGGACGAGGAAATGGAATGGAAAAGGTAATGGGATGGACGAAGGAATGAAATGGATGATTACCATTCCATGTTCTTGTTTGGCTACATGTAAGAATGGAATGAATCAATACTTTTAAATGAGTGTTTGAGCTTATAAATGGACTAATAATTTTTTGATTTTTTAATGAGTTTTCAATGGCCAAAGTTTTAAGTTTAAAATGAGTTCTCTATTAAAATAACACATGCACACATAAACATATGTATATAACATATGTATATAAGACTTTTATAAAAAAATACCCTAAATAAAATAGGCAATGGCCGTAAATCCTCCCTACCCACCCTTAGACTATATGTTGTGGGTATAGGTGAGGGGTGAATTTATCGAATAATATTCTGCCACATCGACGCTTACATGGCACTGGCTCGCGGCCGCGGGTTGCCTGCTTGATCCTGTTGTAAGTCAAGGTGAGCGGGTGTTTTTTTACCAAATATATTTAAATATTTACCACACAATTTTTTATAAAACATTAAGATTAAATAAAAAGAAAAATACATTGCATTACTAAAAAAACATTACACTAAAAAAAACATTATTTTTAAAAAAAAAACTAACGTAAAGTAGAAGTTGAGCGTAACATTTGCCACACCGAAACGTGGTGAAAGTCGTGCCCAACCTCCGAGAGGTACTACATGTGCTTAAAGGCGAGGAGCACATCTTCTTTCTCCCCGGGGAGATCTCTCATCACCTTTTTGTAGGCAATTTCGAAGTTTCTCGACTTCGGCATTAAATGTGCGTACTTGTGAGAGATGGAGTCACAAGTACGGTTGGTACCCCCGACAAGGGTACCAAACTCGGCTAGAATCTTGTGCCACTGTGGTCCGCGGCTACGAGACCCCGGCTTGATGAAGCACCGTCACCGTGCACTTGGTTGTACGCGATGATCAGTGTTAGTTCTTCCACCTTGGTCCATTACACCATGATTGAAGTTGGTGGTTTTGAAGATTAAGGATTTAGGGTTTAAGAATTATGAAGAAGAAGAGGTTTGTGAAGAAGAAGAAGAAGAAGAAGTAATATTAATAGGTAAAAAAATTGGTTGGGTAATAAATGAATTTAGTAATTTTTTTTTTTTTTTTTTATAATTTAAACCGTTGCCAGTCCGCTAATGGACGCAAGCTGGCTCACGTATGGTCGCTCACACAGGTGTTCACGTGAGGGTGTCGTGATACTCGCTAGCCACGTGGATAAGGTTGTGCCTCGCGGCATGTGACTCACGGGTCACAACGGATAGTTATAGCCTAGAGGTTTAAAATTAATTTAGACATGTCGCATAACATAATTTGGTAATTTAATAATATATAATAATATAATATCAGTCAAATGTTTGAAACGAGGGTCCCTTCAAAAGGAATCATGTTTAATGCTAAAAGGGCCATCTTTTAAATTTATCCACAATTTTCTTGACAGGGATAGGTGAACAAAAAACCGGTTTGTGAAACGAAATCGTTTTAAAATCCGAACTGAAACCATCTTGACAAACCGGTTTGGAATCGTTTTGTTTATTTTGGGTCGAAAACCGGCTATTTGGGAGCTGGTTTAAGAAACCAGCTTGGATATCGGTTAAGAATATTTTAAAACAAACTAGTCGTTATATAGCCGTTAGTAGCAGTTGGAGAAATGATTTTTGACCGTTTCATTTCCCCCACTTATTAGCATATAAACGTATATTTGTTGATTTGATCACAACACTTAAAAAACACTATCTAATTTACGCTTGATCATAAGTTCACAATACTAAAAAATCACCAATCTCTCATAAACGCTCTCGAATGGTATATGATTGCAAATCAATCACAACATCAAACAACTTAACGGTTGCAACTACAACTAGGAACCTATACATTTCGTAATATTTTTTATGTAATATAAAATGTCAAACAATTATATATATATTTTTTAATATAGCTAGATTAAATTAAGTACACACAAACTTTTTAAAACCTTTTTTCTTAAATAAAATCATGATTTTATTTATTTTTTCCAAAATTAATGTACTTCTTCTATTCTTTTAAATATATCCAATACAACTAATAAACCAGTACAACTTTTAGATTATAAGTACAACTAGTGGACCAGTAACGTCATGTGAAGTACAATACTATCATAATTCCAAAAAAAATTAAATTAAAAATCATTGTAAAACACACTTCCCATATCTCCAAATCCTTCACATGAATCTTGCAAAAACTAGAATCATACAAAAAAAAAAAAAAAAAAAAAAAACGAAAAAGAAAAAAAAAAGAAAAAGAAAGAAAGAAGGGTCTAAAGCATGATTAATAAGTAAGAAAAATTTAAAAAGACTCTTTTCGTGGGGTAAAAAAGCCATACAGAATTGCAGTCTTCACTCACATTCTCTCTCTCTCTCTCATCACTTCACACACTCACACACAACATACCAAAACATATACAATCTGTATTCACATGTAATTGTTTTGTTTCTTTGAATCACCAAAATTTTTATAATTAATAATAATAATAATAATAATAATAATAATAATAATAATAATAATAATAATAATAATCACTTTCTTTAACTCCCAAAACCCGGAAACACACAATTTCCCCCTTTTTGCCGTCACGCTCAACACAATGCCCTGTGGTGGCAAGGTTTTTGCAATCAAAATGCTTTCTTGGCTTCTATAAATTTGTGGGCTTTTTTTCATAGGGAATCAACAAAGAGAATCTTGATTGAGGTTAGGGTTTTTGGTTCTTGAATCTTTGAGCTAATTGGGTATTATTATTGGGTTAGGGCAAGATTTATTATATGGGTTGTGTTTTATGTTAATGTGTGTGCTTAGGGTTGGTTGCAATTAGGGTTTCAATGGCTTATGTTTATTAACAGTTAGTTAGTTCTTGCTTAGATCAGTAGGGTGTTTTTTATTTTATTTTCATGAGATGATTATTATTATTATTATTATTATTATTATTATTATTTTGTTGATTTGTTGAGTTATTTTGGTACCATTTTGGGATGTTTCTTTGGTTAAAGATTGCTTCTTTTTTTTTTTTTGTTAAAATGTGATTAGTTTTAATGCCCGTGTGTCTTGAAAGCGCGATAACCGTCAATATAAGTTAAAACACACATCGAATGTAATGTGAAAGATGGCAATTTGGGATTTTTTTTGCTATGTAAAGATTTGAAGTAATAGATCATTTATATACTTTTGATAAATGTGGTTCAGTGTTGTTTTAGTGAGTGTAGAGCTAACTGCTAAGATAGTAAGTTGGAAAAGTAAAGGAAGTCGAAGCGACGCACCGACACTAAAAAACGTTATTATTCGACACTTTGACTAACTTAATTGGTCAACGGTTCAGGAAATGGCGGCGCCTGTTGTTGATAGGAATGAAGCAGCGGAGGATGGTCACATCATATCAACCACAATTGGCGGCAAGAATGGAGAACCGAAACAGGTATGCTGTGTTTTCTTATAACGTTGTGTGTTAAATAATATCATTGATCTATAAGGGCGAATCTTATTAGTTAAATATGATCTTGTTTGTTTGTTCAATCGTGCTTCTATAGAGTTTATCCAAGATTTTTTTATGTTATTGGTATTATTCACGTGGAGTTGTGTTCGGAGCATATCGATCCAAAGCTTACTTTTAGCCACAAATAGAAATATTTTCTGTGTTGGGATTTTTGGAAACATTATCCTGGTGTACGTAGATATACTGCGGTTAGTACATCATTTGGATACTTCTTCTATGTGTAGTATAATCAAACGTTTTGGACTCGTGCAGTGTTTGGATGTTTTCTAATTGATTATTAATTTATTATGACTAGAATATCAAAATCATATATGTGCGCACGTGTGTGTGTATTTGAATGGATATATAATTTGTTGTCGGATAATCCCGTGCACACGCACGCGAGTGTTTGGATTTAATTTTTCGAAGTTATTTATCTGATTATTCTGACTTTAATATCATACGTATACTGACTAATTATTTTTACTTCATGCAGACTCGTAGCTACATGGCAGAGCGCGTTGTAGGGACCGGATCATTTGGAACTGTTTTCCAGGTACACAATTAGTTTTCTCACATGCAAACTTTATATATCTGCGCTTTTTATTTCTTTATTTGTATGATCGTTTATTATTTCAGGCAAAATGCTTAGAAACCGGAGAAACCGTTGCTATTAAAAAAGTTTGGCAAGACAGAAGATATAAGAGCCGTGAATTGCAGTTAATGCGCGTGATGGATCATCCAAATGTTGTTTCCCTAAAACAATTCTTTTCAACTACGAGCAGAGACGATGTTTTTCTAAACCTAGTAATGGAATATGTCCCGGAGACGATTTATCGAGTTTTAGAACATTATAATAACCTACACCAGAGTATGCCCCTCATTTATGTGAAACTGTACACATATCAAGTGAGTTTTTTTTCCTTCGTCGCAAGGACTAACTAATAACTAGGACTAACTTCTTTTTAATTTTCTGAGGACTAACTAATAACTATTGAAACTTTTAGATCTTTAGGGGGCTCGCATACATGCATACGGTTGCTGGAGTATGCCACAGAGACTTGAAACCTCAAAATGTTTTGGTGCGGGTTTATCTTCTTTTTTTTGCAGTTTTATTTTAATGCGTCTTTTAGAGCTTTTCTTATTTACTTTATTGCAGGTTGACCTTCTGACTCACCAAGTCAAGATTTGTGATTTTGGAAGTGCAAAAATGCTAGTACGTTACGTCTTTCACATTGCATATATATAACATTCATTTGCCTTGTACAGTATCACGCAATTAATTCGACGTGCTAAATCACATTGATTGATTATTTAGAGTAAAAGAAACGTTAATCTATATTCTATACAGGGCCACGGAAATATTCCAAAGGGTTCCAATATAGAAACATTAAAAGAGGTTATCCAAAATGACCATTACACCCTTCACTTTGCTTTTAGAAAAATTCAAAAACTGCCTTAAATTAGTAAACTTTTAGGGTCTCATTGTCAAACTTAATAAAAGTTAAGTCTTTTAATCAGTGCTTAAATTTTTTGTAAGGTAAAGCATACCCACCACTCCCATTGACCTCCTTTGTGACCTGAACATACAACTTTTACGGTAACTTTTAAAAATTTCTAAACGTGTAAATGATGGGTATTTTGTCATTTTACGCGATGTTAGCCAGATTTGATGTAAATGAACACGATTGCATGGTTTAGTGGATTCTATAGGCATTGTCCATCAGTTAGCTTCAAGTCACGAGTAATAGCAGGAGTAAATGTACTAGGATATTTGTTATTAATTCCAGATTTTGCAATAGGAAAGTTTTAATAAATTAATTATTGTTCGTGCGGTTTTTGCATCATATATGACTGACTATATTTGGCTGTGGTTAGGTGACGGGAGAACAAAACATATCATACATATGCTCACGTTACTATCGTGCACCAGAACTAATTTTTGGTGCTACGGAATATACAACTTCAATTGATATTTGGTCTGCTGGTTGCATTCTGGCTGAACTTCTTCTGGGACAGGTTTGCAACTTAAACCGCTGTCATAAACCATAAACATTGTAAAAATCATTTGATCAAATTTTTAATGGGGTTACATATATTCTAGCCGCTTTTTCCTGGAGAAAATGCAGTGGACCAGCTCGTGGAGATCATTAAGGTGCGCTATCTTTTTTTTTTTTTTTTTTTTTTTTTTTTAACTTGATTTGTAATTTTATAGTTTCTTATGGTCGGATTATGTCAGGTTTTGGGCACGCCAACTCGAGAAGAAATTCGTTGCATGAATCCGAACTACAACGATTTCAGGTTTCCTCAAGTAAAGGGTTTCCCATGGCATAAGGTACTGTTTCAACTTTTAATAGCTGTTAATACCTGTTGGATAATGTAAAATCGTAACCCTCCGATTGTTTGTTCGTTTAAGGTTTTTCAAAAGCGGATGCCTCCTGAAGCCATTGATCTTGCTTCTCGCCTCCTACAGTACTCTCCAAGTCTTCGCTGCAATGCGGTAAATTAGTTATAGTTATAACTTCTGTATATATGCTCTTGCTTTTTGTATATCATATTAATTAATTTACTCGTAATTTTAAACTACGTCTAGCTTGAAGCAATGGCACATCCGTTCTTTGATGAGATACGTCAACCTAATGTTCACTTACCAAACGGTCGACCATTACCTCCTCTCTTTGACTTCAAACAAGAGGTAATCTATGTGTGTATTTGTTTTTTTAATAAAAAAATATTTGTTCTATAATTTTTTATATAAAAAGTTTTAATTTTTAAAATCTTTTTTGGTGTTTTAGTTGTCAGGAGCATCTGTGGAGCTTGTAAACAGGTTAATTCCTGATCATGTGAAGAAGCAAATGAATCTTGAGTTGGTGCAGCCTGCTGTGGGTCATAGAGAGTAAGGTGGTCTGTTGTATGTGTCGGTTCTCTATGTATTTGTTCAATGTAATGCGAAGTTGGTTATGTATATGCTTTTTGTTTCTGCAAGATGTAAGTTTATCGCGTTGGCTGGAATTATAATTTAAATATATGGAGCGAAGAGGTGGAATCGAAAGGTTTGGAGTTTTGGTTGTTTTTTGCTGATGTTGTTCAACCCAAGAATAAAACTTTTATTACAGCTATATGTTTTTTTTGGTAGATTCTGTGTTTAACTTGTTATGTTTTGGCTCGTTGATAAGTAAATGTGTCGAGATTTCGCCTCTAGCTATAACTAGGATTGTCAACAGGCTGGTTGGTTGATGACATGAGATGTGGCCCAAATACTGAATGATCTTGATTAGCTTTTTTTTTTTTTTTTTTTTTTTTTTGTAAAGAAGACTTTATAGTTGATGATGGTAGGGGTGATGGTTTAAATGGAAACCACCAGAATGGATCTTGGTTGACCAGAGTGTTGATATACTTAAATTAGTCGTTTTTTTAAGGTTCGGCCAACAAATCAAACCCGAGCACTTTCAGGACACCCTTTCGACAAATTCAAGTACTTCGAGAGTACCTGAGTTGTCAAACACCAATTTTGGGGAAAGCCCGGTAACCCACCCGCTCATAGGCATGGCGATGAAATTACCGGTAAAACCCGTATGGCTCAAGAATTGAACCCACGATCCCTCGGGTCTTCTATCATTGCCCACCAATGTCTCTACCACTACACTGTAATGTTACATGGATAAAGTTTTATTCGTATATCGATATGAATACCTTTGGGGTTAAACTACCTCATGCCCATGATAAATCATGATAAATGTTACATGTAAATGTTACATGGATCAAGTTTTATTCGGGTATCGATATCGATATGAATACCTTATTACACGGATCAAGATTTAGGTATCTAATTGCGTGACACTGGAAAAAAAGTAACATTTTGTCTAATTCTTATGGAATGACTTAAGAGTGTCAAATGGTAAATTCTGCTATAGGTTTTTTAGCCATTAGTTTTTAACTTGATTTTTTGATGGTTAAATGCTTAGAAACGAGTTAAGAAGGCAACATGTCAGATGGATATTAAAGTTCAAACATGTCCCAAGTACTTCGGTGTTTATTTTCAATAAATACCATCTTCTAATTACTATAAAAACTAGATTAGTATTGTAATAATATGGTTTTAGAGCATTCACGGTAGCTTCCTCATCCCCCATTTACTCATAACCAATCACAACCACATATTACATTAAAAATCATTACAGTTTCTCTCTCCTCCACTCACAACCACTTTCAACAAATATTAAAAAGTAAATATAGTTTTCCTGTTTTCACCAAAAGATTTCCAAATAACCCCAAATATACCTATCAACAGTAGATTCCCCTCAAAACCACCCCATATAATTTGGGGGCTACTCTCACATAAAAATGGGGGAGCTATTGTGAATGCTCTTATAATCATTATAGAACATAGGTTTTACAGATAATTTTAATTTTTTTGAAAGGCACGGATAATTTTAATAAGCGGACAAAATATGTTTTGTAAATCAAGCCAACCTGATCCGACCCGACCCGACTTGTTTTACCAACATAGGCATTATCCATTTTAATCCATTACCAAATCATGCATGTAATATGTGTTCTTAAAGAAACAGATATGTTAAGCATGAACCTTAAAATATACGATTCAACATGTTAAAACAACTACACGTGTATAACCATGAAATATATAATCTATAATCTTATATATACTTTTACACGTGTACATATGATTATACATTATGCTCGCAATAAGTGTTCCACCATTAATCTTTATGTATCCGGACATGTGATCATAGAAACGAATACATTCGTGTCTAACTTTTTAGAACATCTTTAATTTTAGGAACTTGGTGCATCATAACACTACCTCCACGGATCACGTTCACCACAACACATACGCATCTCACTCCTTCACGTCGCATATAAAAGCTCACGAGCTCATGCACAACCTTAAAGTACCATTTCAAGTATCCATTAAATTCCACGTGATTCTAGATTTTTTGCCTATATTAAATGTTACGTTAATCATATTCTCGTGTACTAGATCTTGACACTCGTTCAACTCATAGCTTTCATACTTCACTGAATCAATAAAACGCCACACGAGTAAAAGTATATACGCGACTATAACATCGCGTATCGTATTAACCACGACTCACATACCCCAAACACTGACATAATAATCATTATTTATATAACAGAAACAACATCCGTTGTAGTCTAGTTGGTTAGGATACTCGGCTCTCACCCGAGAGACCCGGGTTCAAGTCCCGGCAACGGAAAACCTTTTTTGCCACAATTTTTTAACACCGAAAGGGTATAAACGTCATTTCACACTACCAAAACCCTAATAATATCCTGTTAATCTACCAATAATATCATCTTCTTCCACATTTGCCCTCATCCTCCTCCGCCGTCATCCACCGTAACATCAATGGTATACCGTTCTTTAATTGAACAATGTTTTTTTGTTATTATTATTATTATTATTATTATTATTATTATTATTATTATTATTATTATTATGTTATAGGCATCAGAAAGGAAGCAAGGGAATCCAATGAGGGAGATTAAGGTTCAGAAACTGGTCCTCAACATCTCCGTCGGTGAAAGTGGTGATCGTCTCACTCGTGCCGCTAAGGTTCTTATATAATATAATAATATGTTTTTATATATCTCTCTGTGTGTGTAATGTGTTTGTATATAATAATATGATTACTTACAATATGTTTAGGTTTTGGAGCAACTTAGTGGCCAGTCTCCTGTGTTTTCCAAAGGTGAGTCATTATTCTTTAGAATCTCATGTGTTTATGTATTTATTTGAAGATTTTTGTTCTTTAGTTTTATTGCATTTTACTTTGTAATGTCTAGTGCTCTATTAGACAAAAGGGGCGTGTAGGTCTTGACCGGAGCCTAGGCGCAAAAAAGGCGAGGGCTTTTTTAAAGTGAGACGCGTAGTATAAATAGCAACTATTTTTAGAGGTTTTAGACATGTTTTAGGCTTGCTTCGGGCTGGTTTAGGCTGTTTTCGGTTGATCACTAGCTTGTTTAGGGGTTTTAGATATTTTAAATAGGTTCAGATGATTTTTGGCAGGAATTTGGATGGAAAACACGCCTGGTCGCCTTAAACCACACTTATCCAGCATCCAGGCGAGGTGTTTTCTCTGAATTGTGTTGCGCTTCTGAGCCTAGACATAGGCTGAATGAACACGAACACATAATCGAACACATTTTTGTGTTCGTGTTCGTTCATTAAGAAATTTGTCGTGTTCGTGTTCGTGTTCGTTTATGTTCGTTCATTTAAAACTTAAACGAACACAAATGATCAATATAAATGTACACAAATGAACATAAACGAAGACAAACAAAAACAAGTTAATAATGATTCATCACAATTCAACCAAGTCAAATACATCACAATGCAACCAAAACCATATGACGGGGATGAGAAATACGACGGCGCTATGGTATGTGGAGACATGGATGAGGGAGATGGCGACGCTGTTGAGGCTGGAGTCGGGGGATTGGAGACGAGGTTGTGGAGGCTGGAGGCGGGGCTGTGGAGGTGGTCGAACGAAAGTAGAAGAAGGTAGGGTTGTGGAGTGTGAAGAAGGAGGGAGGTGGGGCTGTGAAGTATGGATAGCGTCTGATAAGTGATATGGTTAGAATGTTAGGGTTAGGGTTAAATTTTTAGAACATATGAATTAAGATACTTAACAAAAGGAAATAAATAATAAAAATAAAGTTAAGTTTTATTAAACGAACATAAACGAACGTTCATGAACATAAATGAACGAACAAAACATGTGTTCATGTTCGTTCGTTTAATTAAACGAACAAAAAACTGTGTTCGTGTTCGTTCATTTATTTAAATAAACGAACATAAACGAACTTCCCGCTGAACAGTTCACGAACAGTTTATGAACGTTTGGTTCGTTTACAGGCCTACCTAGACACGCGACTCGTGCGTTTTGACAACATTGCTATTAGAGCATAGTGATGGTTAGCTACAGTTCATGATCTGTTGTACTGTTAGGTGTAGTTGACAGTTAGATTGTTTGTTATTCTACACAATACTGATCATTTTAGAGAGACTACACACATACCAGCATCCCTGAGTGTTTTCATGCTTGAACGCTCAATTTTAATTGGCAAAAATCTTTTAGGAATTTTGGTTTGAAAAATCATGTTGTATATTGATTAACTGTTGTGGTTTGACGGTTCAATAAGTGTGTTAAGTTTAGAACTAAACTGACTTTTGCTTAAAAATATCTTGTTCCGTTTTTAATTCTTTATTGATTTTTATTTTCGTTTGTTGACATGGTGCGGTGCTTATAATTTTGGTTTTGGCCTTGACAGCAAGGTACACGGTGAGATCCTTTGGCATCAGGCGTAATGAAAAGATTGCATGCTATGTTACTGTTAGGGGAGACAAGGCAATGCAGCTCTTGGAGAGTGGCTTGAAAGTCAAGGAATACGAGCTTTTGAGACGCAACTTCAGTGACACTGGTTGCTTTGGTTTTGGTATTCAGGAACACATTGATCTTGGTATCAAGTAAGTTAGTTTTATTAAACCCCTTTAGTTGACTGCTTAGTTGACTCTTTTGACATTCCACATATCATATGTTATGCTTATGTTTCTCTAAAAAAAAAGTCTATATGAATATTTTATGAGCGTAAAATGTAAACTGATCTAGACCAAGCTGAACTTCAAGTTGGCTCGTATAATTTATCATACGACATGCTTGGTTTTAAAAAGCGCGAAGCGCACTAAAGCGACGAGGTCCAAAACCGAGGCGCAAAAGCGGTGGGATTTTCGTACGCGAAGCGCAAGACGATTATATAATTTTTTTTATATATGCTATAGGTTTTTAGCATCATTTACCCAAAATATAGATACAAATAAGGTTTATACATGATTTAACAACCCTTTTAGCTACATATATAACAACTTTAAGCATAAAAACACCTCCCGTACAAAAAGCGCGCGCCTCAGGGGATTTTTTTGGCAAAAAATCGCGCTTTTCCTGCGCTTCTTGTACAAGGTGCGCCTTGGGTTACATGAGGCGCAAATCCTGGCGCCTCGCGCTTAAGCGCACTCGAGGCGCGCTTTTTAAAACACAGACGACATGTATATTATTTAGTTATAGATATATAGGGTTCATGTAAAAAGTCATGTTTTCCTAAAAAGTGTAAGAAGTCTATACAGGCATTATGTTTTAAACTTTAGGAGAAATGTTTTATATTCTTTTGGTATTGTGTTACGTAGAAGTAGATCCTAGCCTTACAAGTCGCTTACATCCTAGTAATCATGTGAGACTGAAAGATTCTTATATTATCTTTTTCCAGGTATGATCCGTCAACGGGTATCTATGGTATGGACTTCTTTGTGGTTCTAGAGAGGCCAGGGTACCGTGTGGGCCGCAGACGTAGGTGCAAGTCCCGTGTCGGTATCCAGCATAGAGTTACAAAGGAGGATGCAATGAAGTGGTTCCAGGTGAAGTATGAAGGAGTTATCCTCAACAAATCCCAACAAATCGGAGCATAGAAGAAACTTATATTTATTGTAAGTTTTGCTCGGCGGTTAACTCCATTTTTTTGTCTTTCGGTCTCCTTATTTTTTACTAGTAATCGCCAATCGGGTTGTATCATCTTTGTTACAATAATTGTTTCTAGTATGGAAATCATGGATCATCTTTGTTTTTCCCTAATGCTATTTTGATTATACTTGACTCAAGGGAAATCTCTCTTTGCGGGTCTGGTCGGGTCGGCATGGGCGGATCTTTCTACGGGCCAGACGAAGGCTTCGGCCCACCCAGTTTTTTCGCTCCGTTGTGTAAATTTTGCCGAGAATTCACCAAAAATTTTATATGTATTGAGCCCGGCTCTACCAAATTGAGTATGGCCCTACCATGTTTTTTGTTCAAGATCCGCCACTGCGGGTCGGGTAATGGGTTCAAAGGAGTTTGGATTGAAACAAAACAGGATACATCATATTATAAAAGCTAAAAAGTTATTAACTTTTTCTCTAAAGGAGTATATTACAAGAGAAGCACGAGTAAAAAGCACATCGGAAGTAATCATGTTAGAAACATATGCCGATTACAACGCTACATCATTATTCCTTCTCCATATGAATATTTGAGTGGGGTCTCCTACAATTTTGTCTAATTTTAATTCGTTATGTTACGAGTTTTCATACACTGTTAATTAGAACATTGTATAAATAGCGTTACGAAGTTGTTTACAAACTTTTAAGGTGTGCTTGCTTTTTATTATTTTTTTTAATGTGTGATTGCTTGCTGTAAGAAGAAACACTAACCCAATAACACCCGATTAATAGTAATGATAATGAATAGACAAATGCGAAGATATTATATTGATATGTGTGAGTACAATTACAAGGATTACAAAGATAATATTTCGACCAATCTTTCTAACAAAACTTAGAGTAATATAGTGTGCGTGTTTTGCTGTGTGAGAGGTCGACCTCTTTCTTCATGGAATGAAGGGATATTTATAGCATGCATGGGTCGGCGTTAAGTGTTGTTAATGATTGACAGTTCATTCACGTGGGCCCCACATGTAAGGCTGTTGAGGAATTGTCATTCTCTGGTTGGTTGGACGTGCTCCCACTCGTTCTTTCTGATGGCAGGAGATCATGGAGCAGGGAATGAACGCTTGTGATTGGTCAGACGTCCTTTTCATCATCTCCATGCAGCTGTCACATACTAGGTGTCGCGCAGGGTCCACAAAAGGTTCCCTTGGATGCTCCCTCAAGGTTTTTACGTGCATAAGTCATTATGCGGGAGATGCGCACAAGCATACACATACATATCTCTTCACTGTAAGAGTATTAACTAATTACTACACGTATTTTTCGCTCGCTACAACGGTTTGTCTAACTTGTTATATTGTTATATTAGGTTAGAGACTCGTATGTACACGGTACATCCCAAGTCAAATGACAAAATTCTATAAAGATTGTAGTATAGAAGTTTTATTTATTGCGCATCCATTTTTACGTATATTGACGTTAAAAGCAAAACTCATTTGGGTACAAAATTCAAATTTCAGGGTACTCCAATCTTTCCCACACAAGATACCGTAACAAGCTCAAAGTTGACAATAAAACATCATATATAAGCATTGCATATAATCCTAAATACGTATATTGTAAAAAAGACTAATCGTTAGATCAAAATGCATTTATAATATGATATCAATTATTCGATAATTCAGTTACAGAAAATAAATAAAACACTATCCCAAAACTTAAACTTGGAGGGTGTTTGGGATTGCGTTTTGAATCTGAATTTTAGATTATTGCGTTTTAAAAACGAAGATAATCAGTTTTTAGTGTTTGAATTGCGTTTTGAAAACGCAGATAACCAGTTTTTTAGGCTATCAAAATGCAATAATCTATAAGCAGCTCTACCCCTGCTTTTTCAAAACGCATAATCTGTTTTCAATAATCAACCCCAAACACCCCCTTTAATCTACATTCTAGCATATAAATAACAAAACCAAAAATATTATAATAAAAACCATAGCCGAAAGTGCAATAGCCACTCCAAGTACCACCTTATTTGGCCCCCTAGCAACATGTACTTGGTTCTTCTTTTCTACACCATCATCATCACCACCACTTTCACCACCACCACCACCATCAACATCCACCCAAGACGACGGCGTAGCCATCGCGGGCGGGGGCAAAATGGGCATTCCATGTTTATCACACCTAGCAATCCCAAGATTCAATTTTTCCAAACTAATTGAATGCTTATAACAAAGATCATAATTCCCATTTATCTTAAACACATCAAGTCTCTTGATAAATGATGCATTGAATGGCAAAACACCATGAAACTTATTGTTTTCAAGATTCAAGTACTTTAATTCTTTCATTTCTGATAGGAACTCAGGGATAACTCCATTGAATTGGTTTGATCCAAGGTCCAAATGCACTAACCCGGAAATGGAGGATATGGATCCGGGTATGGGACCGGATAACGAATTCGACGATAAAGATAACATTTTTAGTGAAGTTAAGGCACCTAATGAATTGGGTAGGACACCAATGAGGTTATTTGATGAAAAGTTTAGAACTTTAAGGCTTTTAAGTTGAGTTAATGATATGGGTATGGTTCCTTTGAGTTTATTTTTGGAAAAGTCTACATGGGTCAACTTTGGATTCCAATCTTTAGGGAGGTATCCATTGAGATGAGTATTGTAGAGTGTAATAGTTTTTAAAGACTTCATGTTTGAGGTGATGATGTGTATGCCAGAGGCTTTGATGGGGTCATTGGAGATGTAGAGGTGTGTGAGGTTATGGAGGTGGCTAAGAAAGACTCCGGTGAGGCGTTGGAGGGAGTTGATGGAGGTGAAGGAGTGGAGGTTGGTGGTTAGGGAGGTTGGGAAGTGGATGATTGGGATGTGGCAGTTGAAAAAGGTGATGGAGGTGAGGGTGGATAATGTGGAGAGGGTGGTGGTGGTGAGGCGGTGGTCCGAGGGGCAGTCGGTGAGGCGGAGGGAGAGGAGGTGGCGGAATGGGGTGGCATTGTCACATGTGGAGGGGGTGGTGGTGCATGGATCTTGGGTGGTGGGGATGTGGAGGTATTGGAGGGCTCTTAGTTGGTGAGGGTCAAGGGTGGAGGTGGTGGAAGGGGACGATGGGGATTTGGCCGTGGTGGTTGGTTTGGCGGATGGCGGCGGAGTAGCGATGGTGACGGTGGTGTAGAGGAGGAGGAGAAGGAGGATGTAGAAGGTGGTGGTGGTGATAGGAGTTCTCATTGTTGGTTTCTTTTGAGTAGATAGTGTCAAGATGAATGTTTGTTTTTAAGGTTTTTGAAGAGTATAATTTAAGAAAAGGTGATGCCTGAAATTACCAGTTTAACCCTCCTATTTACTACCCTAAAAAAGTTTTTTTTATTTTATTTTGTTCCAAACTATAATTGATAGTAATCATTATTTTAAACCAAACATCTTAATTAAAAATGTTAACAAAAGTAAATTATAGGTTTACATATGTGATTATTCTATTCTATATAAATCATTAATAAATGTCCAAGTCTACCAATTGAAGAATATCCAACAAGAAAAATATTGATTATTACATCTAGCATACGCATCCTTCGGTATTCAGAAACATCAACATTTAAAGTGAAGGATATGCCTTTAAATGGATTTTTTAATCACTTAAAAAATAATACAATCTTTAAACTATAAATGAAGAGGTATAAGTAATTATACCGCGGCCCATTAGCTAGACACGAGCTAATAACCCTAGACCGCAGCATGTCATCCCCACCGAAGGAAAGTACAACATATCTTCGGAAGTCAAAAGCTTCCGAAGGATAGTACAAAGGATGTCCGAAGTAAAGTATAACTTTGCTGACCACTATAAGACGCCCTGATCGTCCTGATCAATAAAAGTTGTTAATTTATTAGCAAAATGTCAAAAAAGATGTGCATTTCAAACTATACTTTGTACTCAACAATCAATTGCAATGGATCCTTGAGTATGACTCAAGTCACCTTTGCTAACAAACGGGTCAATCTAGACCCACACAAGAGAGAAAACAGAAGCCAACAACACTGACCACAAAAATGCAATTGCTGGAGTCCAGTTTTGTCGACCCATCAGCCCTTTAAAAAACGGGTTACAAATAAAGGATCACCCAAAACGCAAACACTTTTCTACGCCTTCGTACCCTTTGTTTAAGGCGTCGGAAAACCCAACCACCACGCCTACCAGGTTCAGGATGAGAAGGGTGGTCAGAGGGATTGAAACTGCCGAAAATCCTGTCACACACATGAACCCGAACGTGACACGTTTATCTAATAGTCAACTCGAACATAACCTATTTAACCCAAAAAATAATTTAACATTTAAACTATGCTGATTAATTTACATATTAGACTACTCGGAGTGGTTGGGAGGGGGGGGGGGGGGAATTGTGGGGAGTGGAGGGGGGGGGGGGGGGGTTGGAAGGAAATAATATTATATTGTGTTAAAGTTAAAAAAAATCTAGCCAATCAAATAGTGCCACATCACCATCACCACAAGCCCCAAGCCAAGCAACTTCTCCCCGCCCCCTCCTTCCTGTCCTCTCCACGCCAGGGTGGCGGTGGTGTTCCCCCCCTTCCCGCCCCTTTCCCGCCCCCACTCCGTCCAGTCTTATTTTGATCTTTTTGAAGCAATAATGTTTGAACTATGCTGATTAATTTTTAAATTTCAAATGTTTTCATGTTTTGTCAGAAACTCGCACCCTTGGTAAGGTATTGATATCGGTGGATCAGTTAGAATACAACTAACCATGGCGATGACAATTAATAAACTTTCGGATTAGAAGGCTAACAACAGGCAATGTGCAGTATGCAACAAGAGGAAGAGATGTGAAGAGATGAACAATGGTGTTTATATAAGCAAATCTTCGAAGGCCCCAATACAAACATACCACAACGGTTGGTATGCATAATATCGATCACCATCCTCTACACTGCATCTTGAATCCTGTTAAGATATCTTCTGTAACCGACCCATAAATCCAGCAACCTGTTAGTAATGGCATATTTTGGTCGACTGCATAAGGCGCCATATCAGCTGCATCATCTGCAACGCGTTTCCAACACCTCGTCATGCATTATGTGCACATTTATAAACCAAGCAAAACATTAAACATTAACCTTGCATAACGTTTATACATTCGCATGATATCATACAAGATTTTTTAAAAAGAAAAGGCTCAAGCATGAATAAGTGCCCCAAATATATACTTTTGCTATTGAATATCATATAAGAATGTAAAAACCTAACTTGCCGAAAAATTACTCCCCAAGACAACCATACATTTAAAGACATGTATAAGCTCGCAGGACGATATTAAGCATTCACTTTGCCACCAAATACCATACAAAAATGTAAAAACCGCCCTGAAGTGGTCTAAAACTAACTTTGCAAGACATACATAAGTTAACGGGATTCAACAAAACATAGCTAACTAACTTGTTCCATCATATATTGCTCATGATCCACCATTTTGTTATCTAATCTTGTCAAAAAAAGACAGATTCGACTTCTAGAAAGGAGATTTGATCAAATTCATCAAAACTTACACTGCAGCTTGACTTTCGGCCTCCGTAGAGTTTGACTATGCAACTGTATAAACCTTCACTACTTTTGATGTATCACAAACCACAAGATTTTCCGAATCAGTTGGCGTAGTGCAAAGCCAGTTGACCTAGTGACATACAAAGATAACCTTAGGTATGAAAACATATGAACTATTGATGAAATACCAAAAATACCCTTCAAGGATCAACTTACTTTTCTGCCCAAATTTATGTTTAAATGTAGAAAGTCATCTTTGTTGCAAGTTTGATCTGCTTTAAAGAAACTGGACCAATTCCAAACCTTCACAGCTTTATCATTGCCCCCTGATATTATGTACCTTCCTTTCTCCCCAAAAACCGAAAACGCCCTATATCATGGACATGAACAAAATTCACACTCTAAATACATTATATTATTACAAAAGAGAGAAACCGATAACACATGAGGAATAATTGATTTTCTTGGTCAAAGTGACTACCATCAACTTCCATAACTAATATACACATGGTAATAAACGGACGACAATTTCGACACATTTATTATTAATGAGTCGATTCATTTTATGGTATCTCGAATGGGTCAAACGTGTAAAATGAAAGAGATAACTAAAAGGGAAACGTCTCGTGTGGGTTGAACCGGTCAAAGAAGTTAAAGCTCGTCAAAGGCTAATAACATTAAACCGTCTAAATCAATATATTAAATATTTTGGAAGTTATTGAGATAGTAAACTACTATCACACTAAACAAGCTAACGGTTTATAATTTTGGACAACACATGTTTGCAGTCAACCCAACGCAAACTGTGCTGATACCAGATAATAGCTGTTACGGTGTTACCCAACCCTTTAAGTGTTACCAACCTCAATATCAAGAATGATTGCTTTCTAATTTGGAAGTTATAATGATCACTTGAATAACGGAGATGAAGAACAGTATATTGTATATGACAGTAAAAGTCAACACTTACACACAAGATACAGCAGCAGTATGCCCTCCAGAAGAATAATCTAAACGCAGCCTCGTTCTTTGATTTTGATCTTCTTTTTCAGAGTTTGGAGATGGCACACTTCCATTTGACTTTGATTGACCACCTTTCTTTGGGTTAGAAGAACCCTTGGATTTGGCAGCTCTAAACTCTGATTCAATATTGATAACATCAACAACACCATCGCCTCTCGCCACAACACATATTTTGTCAGTTTTATCTAACATATCAGCTTCAGGAACTGCAATTGCATGAACAAACGCAGGATTGAAGCACTGTCCTGCACTACTGCTGCTATCTGGTTCAGATTTTCCTAGAAATTATATTCAATCAATTATAAAGAGATTATTATATTTTCTATATAAAAAATACAATTTAAAACATATAGCAAGATTGAAATATTGCCATACCCAAATCCATAACTTTGAATGGTCGTCCTTTTGAGAAGTCCCACATTATAAGCTTTGAATCGAGTCCGCCAGTAATTACTACAAAAGAATATACTCCATTCGTCATGCTGATTAAATTGAATAAGCTTCATATGCATTTTTAGTTCAAACAGAAACTTGGTTTAAAAAAGAGTGAGGCGCTCGGAGGCGTTTAGGTCCCAAAACGTGAGGCATGCGCATCATGTCCGTGAGGCGTTGCTCGTTGTTCTATGTACGGACAATAAGCTTTATTAGAACCAGAAGTTGGGTCTCTCTGATCTGTTAAACATTCATATCAAGTAAACCTTTTGTAATTTCTTCACCCCTTTGGATTTTTTTTTACATATAAGCCTCCTATAGAACCTAACATTGACCAAGAAGTACACGAGGCGCTATGCCGCCACTTCAATCTCTTGAGGGGTTTTCTAGCTCACTCGCACCTTTAAAAACCAAGAGCAAATATACGAAAAAAGAATACCTTCCCAAGGTCTCCAAGGAAGAAACTGCACACTACTACATATCTGAATATCAGTTAAGACGGCAAGCACGAAAATCCATGAAAAATATGATCACGAGGGAGGGAATTCAAGAAAATCTAGACAAGGATACACTTTCATGGGCAGCTCTTAATGTCTTATAAAGACACTTCTGGCTTATATCGATAATCTGCAAGACAATATTAACTTGATATTGGCGAACTGCGATGCAAATGATAATTAAAAAGTTAATTCTTTTAACAAAATAACCGAACCTTTATATCGCCACCATCATCAGCAGCTGCAAGAAAAGAGGACTTTGAGTTACATGTGATCTGATTTATCTCCTCTTTATTGTAATTGAAACTGTCCAATGGCTTCCATGAGGCAAGCTGTAAGATGAACTTCAACGTTATAATCTATGACCTCTTAAGATGTTTATGAAAAAATAAGTTTTAACTCGGTTGACAAAACTAATGACCAAAATCTAACAACTTTGAATCAATAAAGATTACCATATGGACATCAAAAACCTTCACTTCAGTTTCTGAGGATACATAAACAATATCCTCATTCCCTGCATCAGATTATGCAATTGGATGTGATCAAGTAAGCACAAAATATTCATTTGAAAAACAAAGATTTGATAATGAGCACTGACCTGTTTTAAAACATAATGAAGAAATTGGATTTTGAGCAACATCCATTGTATACAATAGATCTTTACATCGCATATCAAACCAGCAAACACACCCATCCTGTATAAACCATAATATACAGAAATCATACGACTTTCAACAATGAATGTGACACAATGAAAGCAAATAAAACACAGAGATGAAATTCTCAAACAAATTGAATTAAATTAAAAAAGTGAATGCCAATAACATCATAATAGGTGACCCGGGAGTTCCAAATTTGACGAATTTGCCAAATTTTCGAAATTACAAACTGACTAGACATAGTGAAATCAAAACCATAAATAGACACGCAAATCATGTTAGTCAATGATTACACGTTTTAGGCTAAAAATGAAAGGATTGAACTTTGAAGATCGCTAAAATTGCTAAACAATCTTGAGTGACGAAATCAGAGCCTTAAATTAAAGAACTCCGGTCTCACAGTTGGACCAAACAACCAAACCGCCTACCGCTAGTAGAGACCTTTCTGTCCACTCATGGCCTAAGTTATACCCGTTTGAAGTCTTCCAACTATTCGATCAGCTCCTCGTCAAAATGCTACTTCGTTTGACTCCAAAACTCAATGTTAGGTTTAACAGACGCGTAAACTAAAGTAATCAATGATTTTATGCATTTTAGCCTAAAAAATGAAAAGAATCGAACATGGCTCAAATGGGGGAAAATATTGAGCAGTTGAGTGACTAAGTCGGAGAAGCTTAAACAAAAGAATTCAGGTTTGTAAGCTGGACCAAACCGCCTATCGCGTTTGCTTGACAATCCAACTCATCAAGACCTACCCATCCGCTGGTCATGGGCCTCGTAACCCGTGGCGGATCTAGAGGGACCCCTCGGTTTGAAAAAAACTGAAAAATTTAGTGGAAAATTTTGAAAAATGAGTTAAAATCAGTAAGAATCTCCGAAAGGAACCCCGGGAAATATGTCCTGGATTCGCCACTGAGTCGTAACTCCACTCTTGACCCAAACATGTTTCACATTGTGTCCAAATAACAGTTACCACTCATAGTAATGTCATAGTCCATTTGGCTCCAAAATTCAACTTTAGGTTTAAAGAATAAATCACATTTCATAAATAAATAAATAAATAAATAAACACAATAAGTTTAATGAATGTTGTTAAATCCAGATCAACAGAATATTAATATCTTATGAACTAATTGGCGGGAACTTAAACATCAAGGGTTCATGTTCTACTTCAAAACTTAGGGTTTATAATAATAGTAACAAGTAGTACAAGTAAATAAACTGAAAAGATAATCGTACTTCGTCGGAGGAGGCGATGAGGCCGGGGCGGTCACGGGAGGCGATACAGGAGGTGGCGATAGCTTTATGACCTCTCAGCCGTCTTGCCGGTGGTTCGGTAGTAGGGGTTTCCTTCGTCTTCACACTCGTTTCCGCCATTGTAGTTTTTTTTTCTTTTTTGTTGTTGAACGTACAACTAAGAAGCCGGCTACTCCGTACGCAACTTCCAATGGTCAAGTGGAGCTTTAGCCAGTCTAACCTGGATGGACGGAGCCCCTAGCCCACTAGTCACTAGTTTTGGGAAAAACCCAACCATCCACCCATCCAAAGACACAACAATGGAATAATCGATAAAACCCGACACTCTCAATAATCGAAGCCGTGATCTTTCAGCCATGGGTCTTCTATTATTGAGCCTCCATACCAATCCACCATAAGGTTGGGACTACCAGTACCCGGCTTATTACTATATATATTAATTATTAACCGTCGGTGCAATAGTATGTGAACAGAGGATAAGATGATTATTTTGTGTGTGGAGTATCGATACTATACGATACGGTATTGATTCGGTCTGGTATCGGTACTGATCTTATCCCTATCATGAATTGTTATTAAAAGACGCTAAGTGAGATGTGTGGAGATAAACTTGTAATGCAACAATATAAACTTGAAGGTAAACATGAAAGACAAATTTAATTTTTAGGAAGGGAAAGTTCAACTTCTGTTGGCCGTGATAGACTATGAAGCTTTCATAAGATAACCATTATCTCTTAAAGATTTAGGTGTAACATTTTAGGATGGTTTTGAAGTCTTGGACCTAATTCTTATCTCAAATCCATGCTGAAGAAACACTGGTTAAACACTTTAATAGACGAGTAATGTTAAGAGATATTTTATTGATACGTGACTGTGCGATTACACAAGACTCGTTTACAGATTAATACAAGTATTTCAACTATAATCTTTCTTTCCTAACCGTACATAGAATTCTCTAACTTCTTTCGTAATGAATTGCATGACCCTCTTCTCCTTTGAGAGGGAGAGGTATTTATAGTCTTAGGAAGTGTCTTGTGATTGGCTCTCTTGGAAATGATAGCTATCCTACGTAGGTCTCACACGGTTGAGAATCGCCGGAGGATTTGTTGTTGTCCTTCTGTCATTGGCCGAATGTCCTTTTCAATCGTCCTTATTGTCATTTTTGTCCCTCGTACCTGTTAGGAGATCGGGGGAGCAGGGAATGCCGGCCTTTAATTGACTGCACGTCCCTTTCCTTGTCTGATGACAGTTGGCGTGTACTGGTAATCGTGCGCAACCTTCTAGAAGGTTCCTTTGACTAGTCTGATGACGTCTCTGTAGATGTGGGTCTGTGCGCACGCGCGGGTACATATCTCTTCACATGCTAACACCAACTTGAAAAGTCTAAAAAAATTAGGTATAGTTATGAATTCCAAATTTTTAATAATATGTTTGGGCAGTGTTCGGCTAGTTTTAAAGAAACCGTAGAAGATTGTTAAGAGCATAAAATTAGTAGAACTAATGAGTAAACATTGTTTTAAGTCGTTTTTATGTTTTAGTGGTTCGAGCCTTTTATTGGTCTTTTGTCTTCTTTTTAATTCTACAACTTTTTAACTTATTGTTGAAAGTTTTATGTCCAAACTATGTTATAAATATTGTTAATATTGTTCTAATTCATTTGTTTTATTTTTTATATCTTGCATATGATGTTGGGCTTGTAGTTGGATTCATGATTGCTAGAATTGTAGCTAGGTTCATGAGTTCGTGGGCTGACTCATTGGAGCAGATGGGCTTATCATATATTTGGGCTAGTGCATCAATAAAAGAAAGAGAGAAAGGCTTGTGTTAGATGTTTTTTTAGTCTCTTCTCTCGAAGTCTATGGAATGTTGATCTAGATCTAGGTTTTTCCTTCGTTGATCATTTGTTAGACTGTTAGATCTATATAGATTCAATATCAGATTATTTTGTTGATGATCTGATCCGTAAAGTTTTTAGAAGAGTTTTGTATCCAAGAATGGAAGTTAGATTCGGAGTTTAAGAAAGAACATTCTAAACTATCAACATTGGAGATAGATCCAAACATAATCACTTATGAAAACGTGAAGAAAATGAAAAGTTGTTGCCTATGTAGAAACATATGAAATTAGGGTCTGCAAGTTAAAAAAAAAAAAATCTTTGTATGGGTTAAAGCAGGTTCTTAAAATATGGAATGCTAAACTTGTTAGTGGTCTTATTGAGTTAAGTTTCAATCAAAGTAAGTGTGATTATTCATTATTTGTTAAATTTATTGATTTTGTGTGTGTCTTATTGTTGGTTTATGTTGATGACATTGTTGTTACTAGGAACATTGTTGATGAAATTGTCAAAATTAAAAACTGTTTAAAGTCCAAGTTTCTAATTAAAGACTTAGGAACTTTTAACTGTTTTCTTGGTATAGAAGTTGTGAAGTCTAAGTCAGGTGTATCTTTATCACAAAGAAAATACCATTCGGAATTACTTGCCTTGCAAAACAATAAGTCGTCATATTGAATAACATTATTTCTTCTTTATGTAATAAAGAATATGATTTACTGACTGATGTTACTAGTTACCAAAGATTGGTTGGAAAACTTATATATTTATCACATACTAGACTTGATTTCGTATTTTGTACATGTTGTAAGTCGATACATGCATAAGCTTAGTAAGGGACACTTAGCAATTCCTATGACAGTTTAAGATACCTGAAAAATTCACTTAGTAAAGGATTGTTGTTTAGTAAAGGAAGTAAGCTTGACTTAAAGGCTTATGCAGATTCTGATTGGGCTGTTTAGAAACTAAGAGGTCAGTTACAGGGTTTTCTGTGTTTCTTGGTAACTCATTAGTAACTTGGAAAAGTAAAAAAACAGTCTACAGTTTCACGATCTATAAATGAAGCAGAGTATCATGCCACGTGCGTCGCAACATGTCATGTTATGCGATTAATCAATATCTTAAGTGAATTGAATGTCAAGGTTAATATTTCTGTTCCTTTATATCTTGATAATATAGCAATAATTTCTATTGCTAATAATCCGATGTTTCATGATAGAATAAATCATTTCAAACTTGATCTTTTCTTTTTAAGATAACAAATAGCTAAAGGTTGTATTAAAGCAGTTGGGATTGATACTAAAAAACTTCTGGCTCATACTTTTACAAAAGGTTTATTAGTAAATCAACATATTGTTCTTTGTGATCAATTGGGAATGTTTAACATATTTGGTTAGAAAACTGAGAGGGAGTTGTTGAAAATATATAATCGAGTCTATGTCCAAATTATGTTATAAATATTGTTCTAATTCATTAGTTTTATTTTTTTATTTTGCATATGATGGGCTAATGATAATAGGCTAGCTGTTGCTGCTGGGCTTGTAGTTTGGGTTCATGATTGTTGGGCTTGTAGTTGGGTTTGTGAGTTTGCGGGCTAACTTATTGGAGCAGATGAGCTTATCATCTATCTGGGCTTGTGCATCTCTATAACAAAGAGAGAAAGTCTTGATTCATTCAATCAGATATTTTCTCAATTTCTTCTCTCGAAGCCTCCGGAGGTGTTGATCTAAATCAAGGGTTTCCATTGTTGATCTTATGTTAGATTTGTATAGATTCAATATCAGATCATCTTGTTGATGATCTGATCCATAGATTTTTAGAAGAGTTTTGTGTTTGTTTTGACCAGTAATCAAGTATTGTTTACCATTGATATTTTATCTGATCTACCATATTTTTAACACTTATTAGTTACAAGATAATCTAATTAAATATAAAGTGTGGCAATATTAACTTTGGTCAAAAAGAATTTATGTCTAAATGAAGTATACTACACAAAGGATAATTATCCAAGATTCTTTATACACATGAAAACTCAAAAAGAGGCTATTATGATGGTTGGTGCAAGTGGATATATGCCAATTGAGCCCATCCTAAACCAGTATAGTTTAGTCGTGTAGACACCCTAAAACCGAACAAGAAAGTGACTAGGTCCAAGAACTAAATGATTTGACTTAAGGTCATGCACAAGAAAATCATTGCAAAATTTATTGGTGAGGAGTCTTACGAATCTCTTTGATTGTTTTAAAGCAACATGAAATAAATTCTTCTCTGTTCACATTTAGGGTGTCTATTCAAGTGACATTTCAAGGGGCATAAATAAATATAGGTTGAATAAAATTCCGTTAATTCACAAAAGTAAACATCTTTTTCTTGATGTATAGACTCCAAAAAACATAAAGGCATTCGACCTCCATTCATCTAGAGTATAAAACGCAAGGATGTGACACCCCGAAGACGGTGTCAAGCTTATATCTTCTTCCTTTTAGACCATACGTAATGGAATATTGTGAATTGGGCGTGAATTGCCAAATTTAGCGCCCAATTCACCTGCAACCCCCTCCCCCCCTTGTTAACCGGGCGCTAAGCCCTTTCACGTGAAATATTTCGCGCCGGTGCATTCTTTCTTCCACCCAATCCCCTTTTACCACTTGTCCTTCTCTCTCTTAACCACCATTCATTTTTTTTAATTCTAATTTAATATATTTATACACACACTCACACCACTACACTACACTCATTATGAAATTCAAGCCCTTTAAAGCCCCTGGTGAAACTCACACACCACGTGTCAACATTTGCTCAAGTGAGGAGCTTCAAATTTCACCCCCACTACATATGGTCTTACAGATATCTTCTAGATTGAGAAATAAAACTTAAACCGAATCACGATAGTAATTTCAGCTCAACACCGTTACCCCATCTCATATGTTTTTTCCTATACTAGCTTTTTGTAAGTTGTATTTATTATAAGATTTATCTTTCGAAAATGTAAAATCTGGTACCACTTTAGTTCACTCAAAAGTGTAATAGTTTTTTCTTCGTATTTTTTAATATGTTTCAATATTTCAAAGATTAGTTTTTCAAAGCACATGAAAACAAATGTATATGTGAAAGTAATTTTAATATTCATTTTTATTTTATATTAAAGATTGAACCCACGAGGGACGAAAGGATAAGGGAACTGCCAAAAAGTCACAGGATTATGCTAAATCAATCAAAATCATCAACAAAAGGTATCTTTCACAATGGGAGGCAGTTGTAGACCCATTCCCATTGAACTTATTATAATAATGTCATATATTAGTATTAGTAGATAAATACATGAACTAAACCATTTTTTTTTCTTTTTAGTATAAACTGAATTATCAACATCCAACATTTCTTATTATAATATGTGTGCGTGAAACATTATGCCATATATTAATATTAGTAGATAAATACATGACCTAAACTATTATTTTTCTTTTTATTAAACTGAATTATCAAAATCTAGCATTTTTTAACACCTCGAATGTCACTTAATCAAACCTTTACTGTTTAAAGGGTAAAGGGTTACTTTTTTGAAATAACTTTATAAGTGTATATTAAATAAGCTAAAGACTTTAATATATTAGAATTTGATTTAGAACCTTTACCGTGAAAAAGTATATTGGTACTAACTAAAAAAATTAGAATAAATATATGTTTAACTAAATTATTGATGCTATTAACATCTTCGTATGCTTGGTATGTATATGAGTGAATTAAGGCTAAATAAATATATATATCTTGTTAATTAACTTGTTACAGAGTATATTATGGTTAATTATAACATCAAATAGTTTTATTTTATTATCAAAAGTCAAGCTTCTACAATGTGGGTACACATCTCAACCTACCCCAAACCTCCATTAAATTATTTTAAAATACAGTTGTTAACTTAGAAACAATACGTATCATCTTATTATTATACAATATTGACTTTGGAAATCAATGTATGACTATTTACAAATATCCATGGAGAGTACACTTTGGATTTTTTAGAGGTTTAGAACTACAAATTATTATAGTAATACGGATAGGTATAATAAAAGAATCCTAATTCCTAACTAAGATGGAAAACTCAAAACATGTAGCATCGGCTATTGCCTATTGGGGTCGGTATATAATATGAAACTAGTTTAAAAGTTTTAACTTTGTTTCAGAATATATGGTATTAGGTTATAGGTAATGCCAATTCAATTACCTGAAATTGTTTACCAACTTCAAAAGCTAGCACATAACAAGACAAGTTATACAAAGAGCTGCGGGTCGATTTTGTAACCAACCCATCAAATTAACATTAACTTTCTTATTTCTATTCACAATCCAAAAAAATTGTAAGAATAGCATCAAAATGCTAATTTTTACAGAGTATATTAATATATTATATAATCTAGTATATTAAAGCTATTAAAAACTTGAAATACACTACAAGAATTCGAAGCATTAGCGACGACATTTGTCGTCGCTAATAAGGTCAAAAATCGTCGCTAATACTATTAGCGACGACATGTCGTCGCTAATGTGTCGTCGCTACTAGTTAGTCGCTATTGCCCACTTTTTCGTCGCTAATGCTTTTGTCGTCGCTAAAGCCCTGTCGTCGCTAATACTATTAGCGACGATGTTTTCTGTCGCTATTGACCACCTTTTCGTATCTGTGTAAGTCACTTTTAGCGACGATGTCACACCCTCAAAATCCACTTGCGGAGTTTTACCGCGAGGCGCATGACAAACCAGGATCCAAACCAACGATCACAATAAACAAGTCTAAATGTAATTAATGCAATACCAAAACATAGTTTTAAAATCCCGTTTACAGCGGAAGCTTATTCAAAATAAAGTTCAACATAATTAACCAAAGTTCAATGTTTATGAAATCATGCAACTCTATCTAGACGCCGTGCAGACGCGTGCGCCCTAGTTCCATGTGCTACCTTAGCGACCTGAGAAAACATGTAAAAGTTTACGTCAGCACAAAAATGCTGGTGAGTTTACAGGTTTGCAGTTCAAGTACCAAGTTCACCTGTCCATACTATAACATATAGAAAACCAGTATACGCTAGCTAGGCGTACGTTTTGTTACTACCACGATTGGAAAACCATTACTAACTCGAATACCAGTTGTTATGCCCGAATAGTTCCAAATGTTCCTGTTGTTCCTGTTTGAGACAATATGCACTCGCCCGGCCCTCCAAGCCGACGAGCGGGGTTGGTCACTCCCAATAGCGCTATTCACATTTCCCCGTTGTGCAAACCCGCACATTCATGGTTCCCCCCGGGACTTCCAAAGATCGTGTAGTATACGTTAGAACCCATAGTATGACAGAATTTACCAAACAATCGTTTTAACACATGTTTTCTCCCCCGAAAGTATAAAACCAGTTTAAAAGAGGGGCCGTAAACTCACCTTAAGTTGCTTTACTCCTAATCCCGAGTAAACTCAGCTGCTATGTTAGTCCCGTACAGTGGCGACCTAACATACGACAGTTACAAGTACTTAGACTAATAACCCGCAGGTTAATTAGTCCCTAGATGTCCAGACCATAACCAAGTTCGTTTAAAAATACCGTGACTGTTTAACTGACCCAAAGTACAAGACTCGACATCCCATTGGTGACCCGAGACTCCCCGTGTTATGTTTACGCTCCAAAACATACAATAACGCAAGTATACTTAACATACGTTAGCACACAACAAATTATAGCACCTAGTTCACGTATCACCGAAATACATCCAAATATATGTTACCAAGTTATTAGACATGTTACGAGGTTCCTAGTATGTTACTACATGTCAAATCGGGTCTCGGAATGCTAATTTACACTTACAGCAGCAGTACACGCGATTAGGAAAAGTCAACTAGCATTTAGGTTGGTCAACTAGCAATTAGGAATCCTAATCGCATGAATTACTAGCATTTAGGGCTATACCACATGTAACTACTAGCATTTAGGGCTATACCACATGTAACTACTAGCAATTAGGGCTATACCACATGTAAAACTAGCATTTAGGGCTATACCACATGTAACTACTAGCAATTAGGGCTAATCACATGAACTTACTAGCAATTGGGGCTAATCACATGAAGTTATATGCGATTGGGGCTAATCACATGATATTATTGGCGATTAGCACCCCAATCGCATGAATTACAGGCGATTAGCATTGCTACTCGCCTGTAACCATGCTGTTCCGGTTTTTCGCGCGTTTAACGCTCCAAATCAGATCCAGAGCGTGTGTAACTACCCAATATCATCCCAAACACTATCCTAAACATGTTTAACCCAAAACCCTTCGTTCATCCTCGTAAAATCAGTCCTGCATGCAACCAAAGCAATCCAAACACATACACATAGCATGCAACATTCAATTAACGCATGTAATCATAACCCTATTATCCAATTACTGAGATTTCTATCATCATACTAACAATATTTATTCTGACCTAGCATGATAACACATCAGATCATCATCAAGAATCATAAAAATCCTATCTTTCTAATCATACACACCCATAACGCATGTATATTAGTTATAATCCGATTAACAACCATTATTGACGATTTTCAGAAAGCTTTTTCGTTTATGAACAGGTCTGGACCATTAGGGATTTATTAAAAACGTTTACAAAGTGTTATGGATGAGAATCAAACCTTGGAATTGTAAAAGGATGATGGTTAGACCTTGAAACCTTGTGTTTTTGATCAAAATCGCCTTCCAGAGGTTGTTTAAGTGTTTGGGGCGGTTATGGGACGACTAGGGTTTGTCTAATTGAGTTTAGGAGGTTAAGTATGGTATTTATAGGCGTTTCTAGTCGTCCAGCCCGTTCCATGCGATTGTGCAGGTTTATACGCGATTAGGAATCCTAATCGCGTGAACAGTAACGCGATTGGGCCTAATCGCATGAACAGTCATGCGATTAGCCCCAGTCGCACCATATGAATCCCAGTCACACCATATGAACCCCAGTCACACCACATGATTCCCAGTCACACCACATGATTCCCAGTCACACCACATGAACCCCGTTTTAACATATGTTAACACATATTAATGTACCGACAAGTCATATAATGATTGTAAACACATAACACAAGTAAATACACATATTCACACTCGTTCACCAATTCCCGGGACTCGAGACTCGTATGTTCCGTATGCCCTGACGATCCTACCGATCGTCACCGTTTGTACACTTGGTTAAGGACTGACATCTAACGAACCTCTAGACCAACATCCAATGATCTTCTAGACTAACCAATAGTTCCCGAACCATAACCCGACTTAACTAACCCAGTTAAGTACAATATACGCGTGACTCGCTAAGGTAGACTTTCATCTAGACAACGTTGTTAACCCGAATTTGCCAGGTGTCACAGACGACATGTCGTCGCTAAAGCCTTGATTTATTTTCCAGGTTTTTTTCAGCTTTTTCAGCCCAGTGTTTTGCAGTTTCGCACCTGCGCATTCCTGTTTTAAACCTGCTCATTTCTAGTTTCACGACACAACGAAACAAACATAAACTTAAATATTTTACGTCACAATCCAAACGAACATAAACATAAATAGTTAACATCCTAATAAGTCACAATCCATATCGTTTCAACCACAAATTGTTGTTTTACATCAACTCCTCATCATCGCCGCTTTCATCATCGGCATCTTCATTTGGAAGCTTGGTGGAGTCTAAACTTGGGTTCGAAGCCAAATACCTAGCAAGTTCCTCGCGAAATTCCGCATTTTCAAAGAAACTTTTAAAATAACCCTATTAAAATATCAAAATAAACCAAATTAACATAATACCAACATTAACCAAACTATCAAACATTAACCTATTCACAAAGTACCAACATTATAAATCTAAGTTTACCAAACTACCAACCTAACGTGCATTTGTCGATCCTTATATAAGTTCTTAAACTAAAATAAGCTAGGTATTTCATTGATAAACAACTACAAACCATAAAGAAAACATGTCCTGAAAAGTTACAAATTAATATAAATAACACATGTATCTCATTGATAAACAAGCACAACCCATAAAGAAAACATGTCATGTAAAGTTACAAATACAAATAATAATTAGAACAAACAATGTCTCTCAAATACAGATTAATAAATATTACAATACTTTTTCTTTTAATCAGACTCCCCGTCAGATACTCCAGTTTGCCTCTCGGACGGGTCCGTGTCATAATCAGGATCGTTCTCATCATAATCAGTCTCCCAATCAGACTCTTCATTGTCACTAACCGTTGGCGGGTCGACTTCAATTGCAGTTGCACCAACAGTAACATGAGAATGAATGTTTTGAAAATATTGGCTGAAGTCAATGACAAGTGGACTATTTGTTGAAGAGTTGTTGTGAACGACGTCAAGATCTTCGGCCAGGTCTTTGTCAGCATTTTGAACATTCTCGACGCGACCATCATTCAACGGTCGATCCCAAATATTACGATGATTAACATTCTCGACGACCCACCTATGGTTATTGCTTTGGTTTACTCGGGAAGGTTCTTTGATGTAGAACACTTGTTTGGCTTGCGAAGCGAATATGAGTTGATCTTCTTTGTCCCATTCGCGTTCTGTGCTGATACTTGTGATATTATTTTCATATCTAACATCCCTTCGAGTATCAAACCACTTGCACCGAAATAGGACAGTTGAATACCCATTGATATAACGCATCTCGATAATCTCTTCTAATACGCCATAATACTTCTCGCCATTCTCTCCCTCCACTAGAACCCCAGAGTTTTGCGTTGTTTTTTGGGCATCACGAGAAAGTACCATAAACCTAACACCGTTGACTATGCAAGCAGTGTAACTATGGGCTAGTATTTGTGCACCCAACGAAAGGGCATACAACTCTGGGTGAAGCTGTGGAGACTCTTGTGTTTTCATCAAATAGACCTAACAGATATGGAGTAATAATGTTTGTTATATATGTATTACCTAACAAATATAGTGTAATGCTTGTTATATGTTTATTACCTTCTTGAGAAACCAGTTCGGAAATTTGGTTTTAAGATCATCTTCGGGATGTTCAGATTTGAATTCAGTACATTGATGATAAATATATAAAAGTAAGGAAAGGAAAAAAATAATTAACAGATAATGATGTTAAAGGTAGGAACACTAACTTCATATAGTTCCTGACTTCTTCGCAGCTATCAAGGATAAACCATTCCAACTTTAACTTTTCAGTTACTGAAAGATGTTTGATCTTCGTTGCGCTGGTCGGACGACATTTAGACTCAAAAACCCACAACTTTCTTTTTTCAACAACAACATCCTCGTTTCTATCAGGGCAGTTGAACTTAGTAGGAACATCTCGAAGGTACCTCGAACAAAATGTTAGAGCTTCTTCAGCCACGTAACCTTCAGCTATACAACCTTCCGGCCTTGATGGGTTTCTGACATAGTGTTTTAGTTTTTTCATATACCTTTCAAAAGGATACATCCATCTAAAACATACCGGACCTCCACGAATCGCTTCATCAGGTAAATGCATAACTAAATGAACCATAATGTCAAAAAACGCCGGAGGATACATTAACTCGAACTTGCATAATATTGTAAGAATGTCATCTCTCGCTTTCTCCATATCTTTCACCAATAGTGTTCTAGAGCAAAGTTGTCTAAAGAACATACAAAGGTCTACTATTGGTGTGTAAATATCTTTAGCCAAAAACCCTCTAACCCCAATCGGTATCAAACGTTGCATGAGAATATGACAGTCATGAGATTTCAACCCTGTAATGTTATTATCATTATCTGTCACCCTCTTGCTGATATTAGATCCGAACCCATCTGGTAGTTTAACTTTTTTTATAAACTGGCAAAAAATCTTTCGATCGCCGACCTTGAATGAGTATTTTGGGTGGGGACTATAGTACTTGTCACCCTTTTTTTGCAACCACTGCGACTTCCGAATATTTAGCTTTTGCAAGTCTTTTCGTGCGTTCGACGTGTCTTTAGTCTTGTCGTTCATTAGAAGAGTACCAAGCAAACTGTCGCACACATTTCTCTCTATATGCATCACATCTAAGTTGTGTTTGAGCCGCAGAAAAGACCAATACTCAAGTTCAAAAAATATACTTCTTTTGGACCAGTTCAACTCTTTCTTCTCCCGGGGTATCTTAACACCTCCAAAATTTGGATGCTTACCTGGTAGACGATGAACTAAACAATCGTGTTGAGCTTCTATGTCAGCAGGAGTAAACTGTTTCGGAGGGGCTCTTATCTCGGCATTCCCGGTAAACTCTTTATTTGTTCTCCAAGGATGGTTAGCATCTAAGAACCTACGATGACCGATATACGCAATTTTATTTGTTACACGTATTGAAGAAGTGTCTTCGTTGCAAGTAGGGCATGCTAAGTAGCCTTGTCCACTCCAACCTGACAGACTACTACGAGCTGGAAAGTCGTTTATGGTCCATAACAACGCGGCCTTCATTGTGAAGAATGTGTTTGTCATTGCGTCTTTAACACATACACCCGACTGCCACAAATGCTTAAGCTCATCCACTAACGGTCCAAGGAAAACATCCATGTCCTTCCCAGGAGCTTTAGGTCCAGGAATCAATAAGGTCAACATAAACGAGGACTCTTTCATGCATAACCATGGAGGCAGATTGTATGTGGTGAGTATAACTGGCCACGCGCTATGAGACGTACTCATGTTACCGAATGGATTAAATCCATCTGCCGCAAGCCCTAAGCGAACATTTCGAGGTTCCTTCGAGAAGTCTGGATACTTTACATCAAACTCTTTCCATGAAGTTCCATCAACAGGATGTCGCATAGTACCCTCTTCTGATCTCCCGGTACTGTGCCATATCATATCTTTTGCTGTGTGCCTTGAACAATATAAACGTCGTAGTCTATGGGTCAAAGGAAAGTATCGTAAGACCTTGCAAGGTACCTTCTTACCATTTGTATCTTTATCAACCCACCGACTTTCATTACAAACAGGACAATTCTGCAACGCCTCGTTTTCTTTCCAGAAGAGAGCACAATCATATTTGCACACGTCTATCATCTGATACCCCACACCAACCTTCTCTAATTTCTTTTTAGCTACGTAATGTGAAGGGGGAATCTTGTTGCCTGCTGGATGTGAAATTTGCAACAACTCGAGGAGCTGATCAAATGAATTATTGGTCCATTTGTTCCTCACCTTTAGATTCATGAGTTTTGCAAGAAAGTCAAGGGAAGAAATCGTAGTACAACCAGGATATAATTCTGATTCGACTTCCTCTATCAAGGCTTTAAATTCATCATGAACACCACTACTCTCTGAACCCGAGTTCGGTTCGTTAGGGTTTGTATCCTCTTCCGTGCGTTCTGCTCTAAGGTCTTCGATAAGGTCGTCCATATCGTTTCTTGGCGCAACGTCATCTACATCTACATCTAGATCTACAACCTGAGGTTGAGTTGGTCCTTCACCGTGATAGATCCACTTCATATAATTCCGATCGATACCAGTACGTCGCAAATGTAATTTCATTTTATTATATGGTATATAGCCAACATTATTACATTTTCTACATGGACATCTAATCTTGCCTTGCTCATTGACATGTTTTTTGCACATCTCGATAAAAATTTCAAGTCCTTTTCGGTGCTCAGGTGCTAAATAATCATAATCAATCCAGCTTTTGTCGACAGACATGATAATGTAACTGAAACGGAATTTAGTGTTTAAGGCACCCACATAGATACCAACATACATACTAATACACACTTACAAACATACACATGTACCGATGATCACAATGAATCAAGATTTTAGCGACATGCATGATAATGTACTGAAACAGAATTTAATGTTTAAGGCAGATGATTATTGACAACTGAAGGGTAGGCTGCTACACCCACTTTTTGAATACTTTATCTCATATATGAATGCGTGTTACACGAATGTTTGTTTCTAGAAAAATCCGGCAGCATTTCCCCTTAGCTCCCAAGTATATATATATATATATACCCGAAGAGCAAAGAGGAAATGACAGCCGAATTTTTCAAAAACAAACAATCGTGTAATACACATTCATATCCTAGATGAGATAAAGTGTTCAAAAAGCAGTCCCAAAACGGGGACTACCCGAAATTAATTTCTAAATTAATTTCGGGCGGGTATTTCTAAGCTTGTAAAAATATTAATTTTAAATGATGATTATTAATCACAATAGTATTTTATTTAGTTAGAGATTGATTTATTTTTACACATATACAATACATATATACACAGTTACGAACACACATACAAAATTAAATTAAAAAACTAAGTTCATAGCATGCGATGTTACATCCAGTATTCTAGTTTTTATCACCAACACTAACTGTACTAACTACTAACACCAACTCACTTATAAGAACTAACAAAATTACATTTGGCAATAGAAAAATTAACAACTAAAGTTAAAAGACCTCACTCTTTTTAGAAAGACAACTCTGTCCTGCAAGCTATTTAAAGACTTTTCATTTTTCTTGCTCGTCTAAATCGTGAGAATATGAGGAAGCAACAAGCAAAAGACAGATTTAACCCATTACAAAAAAAAAAAAAAAAAAATCAAGAGATAGTCGTTAATTTATATAATAATAATTTACTTTACTACCTAATTAACAACAGGAACAGGTCATATAATAAGGTTTGAGTAATTAAATTAGGGCAGGGCTTTCATCAAGGACCAAAGCAGAAACAATAATAGTCATGTGTTGGAACCCTACACCTATTTGCTTCTTGACACTTTAAGATCCACACAAACAAACAATCAACTCAGAGTGCAACAAAACATAAAAATTATCATAAACGACCTTCGATAGCTCGTAAACGACCAACCCACCGGAACCTAACCCGAAACCCCCAAATTGGAACTCAAAGCAAAACATAAATAAAAAGCGACTAATTAATTACTGCTATCATACCTGTGACTGAGGTGTTCTTGATGGCTGACCAAAATCACGAAGCTTCTTCTTGTTGCTCCGGTGAACAATGCTCCAATGTAGGCAACGGAGGGGGCCAGGGTTCACCAACGAAGGGGGCCGGGGTTCACAGAGAGGAGATGTTTTCCAGATTTGGTGGTCGGGTGGCGAGATTTGGGTTGGGCGTGAGATGAGAAGCAGGTGAAAGAGAGGGAAGGTGAAAGAGAGGTTTTGGAATAAATGAGGAAGATGGGAGGGAAAGGGAAATAAAGAACCCGCCCTTTTTTTGGGTGTTGTACTTTTATTTCCAGCCATTAGATGACAAATATCAAACGGTCTAAATCCTTTCAGAAAAAGTAACCAGCCAGCTGTGTTGTTTTGAGCAATAGCGACGACGTCGTCGCTAAAGCCGTCGTCGCTATTGCTCAATATTCTTGTAGTGATAATTAAATTACAGTATTTTAAAAAGTGTATTTGAGTATAGGTATATGTTCCTATACAAAGTGCATTTTGCGAAATTCACACTCGATTTTTGTGAGTGCAACAACCTCATGTTTGGGGGTATTGGCCGGTACTACTTGTTGCAAGGTTGTTTGGTGGAGAACCTCAAATCGTTGGCACTTGTTTCGATGACCAGTCCACTTGCGGTTTAATGAGTCGGTGGTTCGATTTGAACCACCAACTAAGTCCTTGAATTCCCAAAGGACGTGTGGCCAAATCGACCCTCGGTCACGTGGAGGGTCGCTGTTGATTTCCGTCCACGCCGTAACTAGGGTGATCTCTTCCTCATCAGTCCAACGGGTCATGGTTGATCAATAGATTTTGGGGTGGGGAAGATGGTGGAGAATGAGTTATAAACTAGTGGGTTTACCCGTGCGTTGCCACGGGATCGAAATATAAATTGCAATAACCCAAAGAAATCAGTAACAAAAAATTGACTGCAAGTTAATACATAATGATAATATGTATTATCATGGACTCCTTACATAGCCCTTATGAATTTTGCAAAATAAATCAAGAGGGAAAGAAACACATTTGCTAAATTCTTGAAATAATAACACCCAAATAGAAGAAAACCAACTAACTACCTGAAAAAAGGCTGATAAAACAAATAATAGGTCATATTTGAAGCAAACAATATAATTTCTTCATAAACTGTAGAAAAGATAACAATCAATGATTCGATTTGACAAGAAAGAAATGGTAACATACAAGAAAAGATGCTAAAAACGATATATTTTTTTTATTGTAAGGCAATTTACACTCCATCTACAATCAAATAACAGTAATCAGGTAACAATCAATGATTCAAAAGAAAACAATAATACCTTTTGATTGAAATGCAACTTACACTCAATTTACAATCAAATTAACAGCAATGAAAACGAGGATCTGCAATTAGAAATGAGGTCATCCGATGACAAAGAAGAGGAAAGGAGGAGTGAGGTTGTTACTAAATAGGGAGGGCGTTTAAAGAAATGAACCGAGTAGCTTGATTTCTTCAATTAATCACCGATGCTTCATAACCGCGATCAAGGGCAAGAACGAAAGTTCAATAACATTGAAATGAATCCACATCTACAACAATCATAACCAAAACCACAATCAAAACAACAAATCTACAACAATCACATGCAACTTTCAACTATCATTCACAAATAATCAAATCAAATATATTAGAGGTAACCTGAAAGTAGAGAGGTAAAACAAGAAATGTAGTCTGCATAATTGAGAGTAATTGAAAGAATCAATATGTGCTATTTAATTCAATCAGTTGCTTGGGGTTAGGAATTGAAGAAGAAACCCATGGATTGGCAGCATTAAACTGGGTGTTTATGAGGCAAGTTATATCTTCACATGGTATATAATGTGCATTAGAGATTTATACAATTGCAATTAAAGGTTGTACATGAAGGGTATAAAGGGAAGAAAAAGGTAAAAAATTAGAGATTTGTAAAGAGTCCTTTGAACTCCCATCTTAAAATTATGATAAAATTACTTTAGTACCCATCTCTCCTCCTTAATAAGGTAACATAGATAGGTAAACAATTTGAGAAGTGGTAAACAAAACGGTGAATAATGTGCTATAAATAGGTAAATTTAAATTAAATGGTTAAATATGAAATAAATAGTAGTTTTGAATTTTTTTTATTGTTTTTACCGTTGTGTAACGGTCATTTTCATGGGCCCAATCAAAACCCTCCATGTCACCGTCGGATGTTGTCCCACGCCAAGAAAAATCTTCACCAAATATGACCCACGCCATTGTCCATACTGGATACGCGGTCATGTGGTTGACGTGAAAGGACTTCACACCCCATTTTCGCGCCATGTGGTTTTAAAGTTAGAAAAAACTCAATCTATTAAAGTGACTACTCAATATAACTAAAAGATATAGATTTACTAATTATATATCTAATGAACTTGAAAATGAAGAACCTTAATTATTTGAATTTCTAGTGAAACACATTATATAACTTTTTTGTAAATTATGTAGATCCGATTTTAAAGTACATCAAAGTTTTCTTAATTCTTCCATGATATTGATAATTTTAGAATATCCACTAAACTTGTAGTACAAAAGTGTATAGACAATGACCTTATTTTATTTGAATTAACTATATATATACTAATAATTAAAATATAATAATATTAATCAACAATAATAATCATCAAATAATTGAGTTGTAGTGCATATATAAAATAGTGGTTTTAGGTGATGATCATTAATAATATTGGAATAAACTAATAATGGAGAAACCCTCCTTTCAGATTTGGATTTACTTTCACATTTGCCTGCACGTTCAATAACCCATCTGTCAACATTTCAAATTTTGGACCCCTTATATTTCATTTGGATCATCCCCTTTCTTTCACCACCTTCTCCTCTCTCTCTCTCTCTCTCTCTCTCTCTCTCTCTCTCTCTCTCATCATTCAGCCGGCCATAGTAACTGTATATACATATACACATCTATATACACATATATACTTGTAAAGAAACACTTGTAGTTATCATAGCATGGAAATTGGATTTCATAGGCGTACCATCCATCAAGAGGACAACCAAAACTCACCCGAAAACAGCGAAGAATCGCCGCGGTCACCTCTTTCACATGATAACAAGGCAACATCTACTTCCTCTACTAAAAGGTGAGTTAAATTCTAGCACAAAAACACATACACAAAACCTATAGACATATGTTAACGTTGTATGTCTCGAACAGTAGACGAGGAGTGAAGAAAAGGATTGTGTATGTACCAATCAAAGAAGTTGAAAGATCTCGACTTAAGGGTGAGACAAACGCGCCACCACCTGATTCGTGGGCTTGGAGAAAGTACGGACAAAAACCTATCAAGGGATCTCCGTACCCTAGGTATTTACTGTCTTAGTTTATGCGGTTTTCATAATTCTATACTGTTTTTACCTGTGTTTGTCGCAGTTCTCAACATGTTCATGATATTGAAATATATTATTTGTTCAAAGTGAATAATAATTTGGAAATTAGTTAAAATAAAATATTTACAAATTTAGCTCAATTATTTGTTTTGTTTGGCAGGGGATATTATAGATGTAGTAGTTCCAAAGGTTGTCCCGCAAGAAAACAAGTAGAGAGGAGCCGGACGGACCCTACTATGGTGATGGTGACATATTCTTGTGAGCACAACCACCCTTGGCCGGCTTCTAAAAATAAAATTCACCACCACCACTACAATACACCACCATCACCACCAACCACTACCGAAGAAACCAATTCGGACGTTACCAATGACCAATTGGAAGAATTAGAAAATGAAGGTCCAATTCCAAATGGACAATTTGAGGCTGAGTTTGAGCCTGAGCCTGAAGCTGAGTTTGAGCCTAAACTTGAGCCTGAGTCTAAGCCAGACCAAAAGTTCACAAGTCTCGAGGTGGGATCATCATGTGGGCCATTTGCCACAACCACTGATCAATACTACGAATGGTTCTCTGATTTTGACACCACATCACCAACCATGCTCGAAAGTCCCTTGATGGCTAGGGACATGGCCGAAGATAGCGATATGGCAACGATTTTTAAAATTCGAGACGATGAAGAGTCTTTTTACGCCGATTTAGGCGAGTTGCCGGAATGCACGACCGTGTTCAGGGGTAGGGAGATAGAAAGGATGGAGCACCACCGGAAGTTGATTTGCAATAATTAAAAAAGTGGCGGCCGAGAAAAATGTTACCTAACCAAATTTGTCTTTATTGTGACAAGGTATTTGTAAATTTCAAGATTTGCATGCAGTGCGGCCAAAGATACCAAAAAAGCAATTTTTAAATCTTTCTAAATTTATATTTCTTTTTTTTAATTATTATTTTAGATATGCCAAGATTTTAGTGTCATAAATTAAAAATGTGCAAATATATATGTTTATTGGAGAGAAATATGTCTTGATGTGAGTGTAATTAATCAAGCATTCTTGGCCATGGCACTTTAATTAAAGATGAAGATAGATCAACAATCACAATTTGTTTATTTATATTATCTTTTATATTACCATGTGATTGGTATTTTATTTTTAATATTCTCAACCTTAATTAACAATAGTTATATGTTTTGAATTTCATACCTAAGGCTGCTAGGCACTTACTCTTTGTCAATTTCTTGTTGGTCACGCCATTAAAATAAAGAATATATAAACATACACATATATACACACACAATTAAAGTTAGATATAAACAATGTTGAAACTTTTGGAAGTTCTTAAGTTTTAAACTTTTCAAGAGGCCAAAGCTCAAATAAGATGGCTAATTTAAAATTAAATAACAATTTAGTTGGTAAAAAAAAATATAATAGTCTAATTTTACAATTTTCAGGATGTCTCCTATTCCAATACAGTTTTACTACCTTTTTTAAACTCTTTTGTAGGTTAAATGTAGAGCTCAAGTTGTGTTTTACTACATCTCATTGGTTGACAGGAAAATGATTTTATGAGTTTTCGAATTTTCTAGTGAAGTAACAAGTTCTAAATGAATAAAAAGAAACAATAATGTAAAGAGAAGCACGTATGTGCTTTTGCCTCTCAATATGTGATCTTTTTCTTTAAAATAGCTTCAAAGATCAGTTATCAATATGTGTTTTGACACTACTTTCGAATTTAACTACCTAGCTCATTAAGATAGTAATTCCAAAAATATTGTTTTTTCCACTAAGCTTGTCACGTAATATATTTTTTTAGTCTAACTGTTGATTACAATAAAATATCATATCTTAAACTTGTCATCACATATACAATTCAACATGAGTAATGTCTAACATGTATCTTTCCTTACCATATATAAAATTTATTTACTAAGACAAATTTTTATTAAATATTATCCTTTTAACACCAGGTTTCGTCACCTATCCAAGCATTTAGTTTTCTATTAGAAAACAGGTTTTACAGAATCCTTTATAAAAAAAGAGGTATTTTCAGAATTCTTTATTAAATAATGGACATCTATTTTGAAATAGAATAATTTAGTAAAAAAGTGAGTTTTCATCAAATTTTTATATAATTTAATTTAATGAAAACTCACTTTTTTACATACAAATTTAATAACTTTAATGTATAGTTTCACAAAGTATGAGGTCTTTTGTTTGCTTATTGTTGGACTAGGATCGAATATATAAGAGAGTGAATCAATAAACAAGCACAACAATGAATTGATGATAATCAAATCTGATCGAATATATCAAAGATGTTTTCGGACAGAAACTGATACAAATGTTTAAGTGGATTATTTTGGGATACAAACTTGATACTAAACAATGTACACGATATGTTTAGTATATACAAATGAATGGTCATGTCTGAATGACGGTTACAATCGAATAGACATGTTGGTTTGTCTTGATTAACTGCCACCGTTTCAGAATTTTGGCGCCATTAACCGAACATAACTGTATTTTAATTGTCAGGGGCATATATGTCCTATCAACACTTGCATCCTTTAAATCGTGTCTTCTGTCTTCATTGTTGCAGTCTTCTGATCTTGTTACTTGATCCATTTGCAGCCGGATAGTCTTGATCATCTTCTATATTAAGTTAACATACTACAATCCTAGTTATATACAATCATCTACATATGTTCTACATATTTACATACGTGATATACAATCTTATAAGAATACAATCTGAATAATTACATACAAATATATAAGTTTGCATTTATATTTAACACCTGCCCTTAAATCAAACGTGGGTTCATTGAGTTTCTTGGCAAGGTTTCCATAGCTGTAGTGCTTTTTCAACCCGGGAGACATCAAACTTTATTTTCTTTATACTGAATTCCAATCTCCCCATGTATAATGCATAATCTTCCTCCATTGAACTTGAATCTTTGTTGAGCATTTTCATAAGACTTGGCACCATTCCTGTCATCCTTACTTCACTGCAGCCAATTCTTTCCATTTTTTCTTGATTTGCAATGTATGCAGCCTTGTAAACTTGATATTGCCATTCTAACACAACTAAATATTGTGCATACAACACACGCAGTAAGTCCTTGTCCTCATACTCCAATCCCAACTCTTTTGCTATTATTACCTATATGTTATACTTTGAAACCCGATTGTGTCACCCTTCTTAGAGATCATATAATTCTATTTTCTTTCCATTTTCTACCTTAGGTGGAATGGGACGGTTTGGAACTTTCAAGTAGAAATTTAAAAACCATGATACCATTCGTAAAAATGGATCTTTTAACAACTCCCTATGTGCCAATGGATAATCAAGATGATCTATAATGTCTAAGAATTCAACGCATTTTTCAACTAAGTCTATGTTTATTTCATGAACCGTATTTTCAATTTTCCTTAGATTATTTTCAGCATCAAGAGACAACTCTTCGAAATATTCATTTAAGTATTCACTTTTTTTCTTTTCATTTCATGATCATCTCCAAGTTCCCTTAACATAGATTCTCTATCATCCTTGTTTTCTTTTATCTTCATGAATTGCATATTTTCATTCTTAAACATATTTTGGACACAACAAACATCTCCTTCTATTTTCACAATAAATCCTTGAAGTCTTAATTGAGGAACACTTAGTATGGTATTATCTAAATCCGTAGAATAGAAAACATTTGGTATAATCAAAGATTTACCATTGGCCGAAATGTTTACCATGCCTACACCCCTTATAAATACAAGATCATTCTTGATTCTACTTACTCAAAAGGATTTTTTTAATTTCAAAAAATAGTCCATGTTTCCACTTATATAATTTGCAAATTTTGTAAATTGGGACTTACATACCATATGTTTCTCCATATTTCTTTATCGATGCCCTGCAATATGATCTCCACTTCCCAATCTTTCATTTGGATAGTAACTTATGCCGATGTCAATGGCATCTTTGATTAGTTGAGCATTTTCATCTCCTTCCCTTATGTGACATGCACCGATTAAATGGTCGGGTTCATGGCAATAATAACAAGATCTTGTTTCAGTTCTTTTCTTTCTTGAGTCTGCCCTTCTTTCCCTTCGTGTTTGTCCTTTTGTTGCCTTGAATTCTCAATTGGTAGTATGAATTTCTGATGTTTAGGACATGTTTTCTAAAGTGAAATGTTTCTTTTTTGATTAATGGTTTCGGATGGTGTTTGTGTTTTGAATCTGTCTCTGATACCAGTTTGTTGGACTAGGATCGAATATATAAGAGAGTGAATCAAATAAACAAACACAACAATGAATTGATGATAATCAAATCTGATCGAATATATCAAAGATGTTTTCGGACAGAAACTGATACAAATGTTTAAGTGGATTGTTTTGGGATACAAACTTGATATTAAACAATGTACACGATATGTTTAGTATATACAAATGACTGGTCATGTCTGAATGACAGTTACAATCAAATAGACGTGTTGGTTTGTCTTGATTAATTGCCACCGTTTCAGAATTTTGGCGCCATTAACCGAACATAACTGTATTTTAACTGTCAGGGGCATATATATCTTTTCAACACTTGAATCCTTTAAATCGTGCCTTCTATCTTCATTGCTGCAGTCTTCTGATCTTGTTACTTGACCCATTTGCAATCGAACAGTCTTGATCATCCTCTATATTAAGTTAACATACTACAATCCTAGTTACATAGAATCATCTACATATGTTCTACATATTTTCATATATGATATACAATCTTATAAGAATACAATCTGAATAATTACATACAAATATATAAGTTTGCATTTATATTTAACACTTATCAATAGTAGTTCTTTGGTGATCAAAGTGTGGTTCCATCAATGCTAAAGTTTTCGATCAAGGCTTAAGTATCCTTCATTATCTGAATCTGGGCTGTTTCTTATGCTAGTACTCATCGGAGATGCGTAGGAAATGACCACTTCTGACTAATTTCCGACAAAAAATGTTTTTTGAAAAATGGTTTGTCATTACACACTAAACACTACTACTATAATAGTTTCAGTTCACTCGTGAATAAAATGGTAGAAATTTCATATTTAATATACATAATAACTCATAATTTGAGTATATATATTACACAATTACAGTAGTTTCAACTTAGATTGATCACTGATCCTTTGAAAAAAGTTGATCACACACCAACAAATCTCCGGTTACAACAATGCATAGTACCCTCTAATCATTTATGATACCCAAAATTTGGAGCAATGCGATAAACAGTTGTATCATGTCAATGTAAAGCATGGTTGCAGCAATGACATATTCATCGTAGCTACAACGTTTTATCAGGTTATCCGTATCATATATGATGAAGGCGCTGTATATAAGTGCCACCACAAATGAGAATATCATTCTCACCAAGCTTCCCATTGGGAAGAAAATCTGTTGGCAAAAGATTTTTAGTTAAAAACTTACTTTGAACATAAAAAATCAATGAAATTTGAACGAAAGCGCGCAAAACAAAGTTAAGCTAGCAAAGTTAATGTATAACATACCTGAATCAGGCTGAAGAAAAATATGAGAATGAGTGCACAAAATAAAAATGGCCCAAGGAAGTTGAAATCATATCCTCTTTTAGCAGCCCAGAATGTGAAGAGGGTAAGGCTGACTGCCAATATTGTAGTTAGAAGACTGGCTTCCAGTATTATTTTTCCTGTGAGAGATCAAATAAATTTTATGATATTAATCATTTATGCCTTGTAAATGCTATGTATGGCCGGCATAAGGTTGTTTACGGTCTGGTTTTGATAAAACTTTAAGCCGAAGGCTAATTACGATTTTAGAAGATGTCTTCAACCAACAAACTGGTTTGGCATGTTTTGACGGTCTAACTAGGTTGGCTCAACCATTTTGTGGACCATACGCGAAAAAAAAAACTAGGGTTTGTTTCATAGGATGAATCTTCTACAAATCATCGTACTCGATTTCTCCTTAGGTAAGGATAATAGACACATCAGACATGTACTTGAGTAATTATTAATTTTTGTTTAGAAAAAAAAGCATCAATCGTGAGCGTGGGTGGCCTTTTGGCATATACTTGATTTATTTGTTAAAACAAGAAGCGGAAAGATATGGATAAAGGTGTATATATCCGTTTTTTTTATGAAAACAACGGTTCTAGATATTAACCGATCCAGGTGGGTGTACAAAAAAATAAAAATTGTATAAAAAACCGGTTTAGGTTATAAGTCGATTTAGGAGGGAAAATGTTCAAACCTATCAAATTGATTGAGGTTGGGTTCAAACCGGTTTTTTACATGCTTCTCAAATCGGCTTGGGTCCAAACCGGTTTTAGGGAACAAGGCTACCAATCAGAATACGAGCTGAGCTGGTGGGTTGGGTCAGACTCAAACCAGTTTAGCGGGCCCAAACTGGTTTTTATACACCTCTAGACAGAGGTGCACAAAAAAAACCGGGTCAGGAACAGAAATCGGTAAAAACAAATCGAAACCGGCCAAAACCGGTACTAAAAAAAAATCCCAAATCGAATACGAACTGAAAACCGGACTAAAATCGACGCTAAAATTGGTCAAAAAACCCAAATCGAAACTCGCACACAAACCGGAACCGAACCAAAACCGGTATCGCTAAAAACCGGTTGAAACCGGGGAAAACTGAAACCGATTTAAGATAAAAACACTTTTGACCATAAAGACAAATAAAAACTTTGTTTTTTTTTTTTTTTTTTTTTGTATTAAAATTCAATTTTTCTCTTTAAAAAGCTAAAAGTTAATAAAAGTAACATTTTATGTAATTTATATGATTTTAAAAAGTTCGTACATGAATCAAAATGGAACTGAAACCAGACCGGAATCGAACCGAAACCTGGAAAAATAAACTATTTGTGGCCGATCAAACCGTTATGTAATCAAACTGGTTTTAAACCGAAACCTGTTTGAGTTTAAACCTCTCAAACCGGTTTGGGTTCTTTAAAAAAAAAAGCTGATACATGCACGGTGCACCTCTAGGGCTCTTGATATGATAAAACAATATTTAGCACGAAAAAACCCGGGGCCTATAACACAATTGTCGAGGCCCCATTGCCCAAATCGGCTATCTTGTTATTGCTATACATAGGGACGGCCTCTACCGTTTAAACAGTTCAAAAATGAATCATTTTTATTATTTTTTTAAATTGAAAAAAAAAAAGACATAAGTGGTTCATATAATATGAATGCATAACTATATGTATTCCTAAGATGAAAAACAAATAATAACAAAAATAAATGTTAAATGTAGGCCTGTAAACGAACCGAACGAACACGAACACAGGCGTGTTTGTGTTTGTTCATTTAACTTTAACCGAACACGAACACGAACACATAATCGAACACATTTTTGTGTTCGTGTTCGTTCATTAAGTAATTTGTCGTGTTCGTGTTCGTGTTCGTTTATGTTCGTTCATTTAAACCTAAACGAACAGTTCATGAACATAAACGAACACAAATGATCAATATAAATGAACACAAATGAACATAAACGAACACAAACAAAAACAAGTTAATAATGATTCATGAACATAAATGAACGTTAGGGTTAGGGTGGAGAGCAGTTGTGAAGTGTGAAGAGCGGCTAATAAGTGATATGTTTAGAATGTTAGGGTTAGGGTTAAGTTTTTAGAACATATGAATTGAGGTTACTTAACAAAAGGAAATAAATAATAAAAATTAAGCTAAGTTTAATTAAACGAACAAAATAAACGAACATAAATGAACGAACATAAACGAATGTTCATGAACATAAATGAACGAACACAACGTGTGTTCATGTTCGTTCGTTTAATTAAACGAACAAAAAATTGTGTTCGTGTTCGTTCATGTATTTAAATAAACGAACATAAACGAACTTCCCGCCGAACAGTTCACGAACAGTTCATGAACGTTCGGTTAGTTTACAGGCCTAGTTAAATGTTTGGTCTGGTTTGCACAGCCGGTTCCTAGTTAGAAACCCCAAAAAGAAACGTCAAACCATCAAAACTGAACTGTATACATTTCAAACCGAACAAATTTATTCTTTTTGGACAGTTCGATTGGTTTTAATGGTTTATAAACACCCAAGATTGAATAAAAGAGAAAATGTCTATTATTCTTCGTTACCTTTAGAGAACACGCATGAAACACCAACCATAACAGAAAAGGCCATAGTAAACAAGCCCAAAATGATTATATTTAGAGGGTGGCGATGCATGAAGAAGCTCATCAGCAAACCAACTGAAATTTCAACAAAAAGTAATTATAAACAAAATGCCCAATGGTTTCTTCATAAATATAATATAATTTAATATAATAAAAGATGCATGCAAAACACCAAAGCGACTCCCTCCACTAGTTTTTTTGTAATAACCCCTTAAACCTTAAAGGTTGCCCGCCTAGTGCAAATAGGGGTGTAAGAGCCGAGTCAAGCTCGAGCTCTGCTCATTTAACTTCAAGAGCTCAATCTCGGCTAGTGACTAGTTTTTCAAGCTTGGCCTGTTTATTTAATTTTTTAAAGTATATACAATAAATTATGTTTGGTATGTTTTATAATAATTTTTTTATGTAAATAACATAACATCTGATAATAATAATAATAATAATAATAATAATAATAATAATAATAATAATAATAATAATAATAATAATAATAATAATAATAATAATAATAATAATAATAATAATAATAATAATGATTAATATAAAATAACAGTTCGTTTAGGTTTGCGAGCCAACTCAAATTCGATTAAGCTAAGCTGAATTTGAGCTCCTAGCGAGCCGATCAGATTAGCTCAAGAGTGATTTGGCTCGTTTACACCTTAAGACCAAGTTGTGATTTACATGATCCTTTGGTTAACAAGGTATTAACAGGATTAAAAAACAAAAAATAAAAGCGATGGGAGTTCCTTACTTATAATTGTAAAAATGGCAATGATGATGTACGTAATCAGACCCGCTCGAGTATGGAAAAAATCGTTAATTCGGGGCGTTACGACTACTATACTGGCTATGGCAACAGTTAACAACAGTTGTAATGTCAAGATCGAATAAACTTTCCGAATGAATGCCCAACGAAGCTGAGGATCTTCCATTTGGTTCGGATAATTCTTTCCTGCTTCGATATCATGATGTTCTTTCCCCATGATTATGTATATGTCTTGAACTTAACCAACAATAATATTGTTCTCTATCTAATCTGTCGATGTGTTATATAAAATGTACAATATATATAATGAATGATAAACGTTTGTGAAATCGCGATTGATTAATATGAAAATATTATCTATCGCTCGACCACTGTGATTGATGAATCTATAATATTGTTATGATAACGGGATCAATCACAGGAGGTAGAGATAAATATATTTTCAGGTTCAAGGAAATTAAACGAAGTTAATTGGGTCAATGTTATTGTATTTAAAGGATGAACTTGTGTTGTTTGGTTAGAGTGAGTCTATATATAGAAGTGCAATTAGAATAGACAACGTATGACCACTTAAATCCATTGTACATAATGTACGTTGAAGTATTTCTATTTTTAATTTGATGGTTCGAGCAAATTTTGCGATCAATGACAACATCGATCTATTTTTAATATATAATCAGCCATGATGCTATTCGGTTTATAATGTTTCGGTTCTAGCGATTCAACCAATCTATAATCTTATTAAGGAGGAGTGATGACCACCATAGTCATTTTCATTTCCGTACAACTTAAGATGCAACATGTACAACATATTTAAGCAAGAAATTTAAGAGTATTATGGGAAAAATTGTGACAATTAAGACACTTAGAAGGGTAATTTAGACATTTCACTCACCTCTTCCTTTACAATATTAAAACAAATTTACAATACTAGCCCTCTTTTCCAATCCCTACCCCCACCATTAACCCATCATTCAGTTATAACTTATCAAGTTATCAGACTATTCGACATCCCTGTTTTAATTCTACTTCATCATAACCCTAATCTATATTCATTGCATCGTTCATCCCATCTTCCTCCTTATTCTCTCTTTCATCAGATTCATAAAATATCAGTTCATAATCAAGAGTTTCGTCTCAAATCTCAAACAAGTCTCTAGGGTGGATTTTGGTGGCATCAACGAAAGGATTCTATAATATCATTTGGTAAGTAATTAAGTATTAGTTTCTAATTATTATATATTATATATAATTTAATAAGCAACAATCATAAATTAAAGCTTTGAGAAATTCTTGACTGGTGTTTTTCAACAATCACAATGTTTTAGTTTCTAATCATTTGGTATTCATCATTAATTCATCTGCTTTAGGTCTTAAATCCACATTTTAATTTAAAGTTTTATTATTTTTTAATATTGTTTTCATATCAAAAAATATTTACAGACGGGAGCACATTGGGAAGTGTGATTATATTGTTTTGCGAGCACTTAACCAACATGGGTTTCTTGGACAACTGCATGAAAAGAAGCTTGTAAGCCATCTGGAACCCGAATTAAGCTTCCCTTAAGCATTTACATTAGTACTAAATGGGTGTGTGGTTCAGAGAACGTTTTTAAAGGGATTTGACGAAATTGAAAAAAAGAATCCGTCATATGACAAGGCCATTGCAATTTGTGATGCGTTTAGTTGAGAATAATCATTTTTGGTTTGTAAATTTGTTAGGGAAATTGGAATGTTGTAGCGGTTGACCAATGGTGGATGCGACCGTGGGGGAATACCTTTTATTGTGTGACCAAACCTATTAATCCTTGATTATGTGGACAAAATGCCCCCTAAGTGTGTAATTTCACGTATAGCTTACACGAGTGAAATTTGAGTTTTAAGGTGACATTGTTGTAACTTGTAGTATGCAGATATTAGATTACCATCACAGACACTGCTGCTTTCTATGACTGATAAACCATTTCTCTTGATTGGAATGCTTTTTCCTGAGGTAAGTTGGCTTTCTTGTAATATTTAATATTGTGTTATCCTTGATTGTTTATAATATATATTCTCAACTAATGTGAGTACACCAGGACATGGTGATGTTTAACTCATTGATCTATGAACCTATGAACAAACACATGTTTTTACGTAACCAAAACATTTAAATCTATGAACCTTTAACTCATTGATTTCCAAAATTAAATACTAGCTTTAACTAATGTTGGTCTCTCACAACAAACATCAAGTGCAAAGAAACCAGGACAGGCAAGATATATAAAAATATGGGAGGTATGTGAAGTTGCAACTTTGGATTTGAAATGTAGATGTCATAATCTCTTAATGAAATTCAAGCTGCTGGTTTTCGCTAGAATTCAAGTTATTAGTCTTTTGAAGATTATGTGACTTTATTAACCTGTAATGTGTATGTTTCTCCATTGACACTTGAAGTTAAGCAGATATCCAGAGAAAGCTATTACCATTTAAATTATGTATGAACTCTTGTGAGCATAATCTATATACCAAATAAACAAAATATTACAACAGATAAATGGGTATTATATAACTATATATATAGATCTGTTACTATTGTTGATAGTTACTGGCATCTCATAGAACCCATGTGGGTTATCTTAGTTGTTTACCTGAATCTTGAGAAAAACAATATTTGCAAATTCCATATTTTTTGTGTTTATATTACTACACTTTTTTAGTTTGTTGAAATAATTTAATAGTCTACTTGATGCACAGGGAGAATTAGGTGGTAAGCGATGAAGCCAGGAATCCTTTGCATAACTAGTGGGTTTATCATTTTACAAATTACATTTGGGGGTATTGGGTAAAAAAATCAAATTTGGTAATGTTTGGAATTGAATTGGCGGTATCTAATAAATGAAGGTTGATGCCGCTAAACCGGTTAGCGGTATCATATGGCCTTTTTCAGTGTGCATTGATGCCGCCAAATGAAATGGAGAAGTCAACCTTGATGCGGCCAATCCAGTTAGGGGTGTCATTGATGCCGCCAATTGAGTTGGTGTGTTCTTCAATATTGCCGTCATGATCCCGCCAATCCATTTTCATGCATTCAAACCAGCAAATTAAAATCAGTCTTCACCTGCAAACCATGCAGCCTATAAAACACACTCACAAGGTCTCTAGCATTGCATGCAATGGTCTTGTAAGTTGCAGATGATTTGATAGGCAAATAGTGTTCTTGGGAGTGTAAGAATTCAGGCTTTGAAGGTTATAAAATGGAGGTTGAGGTGAAGAAGGAGCACCACCCACATCCAAGAACACACCATCAACACTACAATCTCCATCTGAAACCTTTGAAATTTATAAAAAATCATACCAACCAAATTCCTCCCACCATGAATCAAAACATGAACTTACACCCTGGTCCCCTAAACGACGATGTGTTGTATCTGCGTGATCGACATCGTGCCTTTCACGTTTTCACAAACGAGGAAAACTTCAATGCCGCCATGATGGTAAAGCGTAGCGATAGAGCCATATGGAAGGTACTTCGTGACCACCCTGTTGTAGGACGGGTTCGTCACCTTATCGATGCTGCAGGGTTTGGTGGCCTTATAGATTGTGGTTATCGATACGTTGACCACTCCTTGATAACAGCTTTGGTGGAACGATGGAGGCCCGAAACTCACACGTTCCACCTTCCATTTGGTGAAGCTACTGTCACCTTACAAGATGTTAACGTCTTGTGGGGGGTTACCTATTGAGGGAGCTGTTGTGTCTGGGGTAGATGATAATTTGTCTACTGCTGACGCAATAGCGTTGTGCCGACGATTGTTAGGTGTTACGCCTACAGAGGCCCAAATGTCCGGCAAGTCCGTTTTGGGCAGTGTTATTATTAATAAACTAAAGCAGCCGTTTGTTGAAGCAGAGGCTACGGATGAAGAGTGCATTTTTCGTGCTCGTTTAATCCTTTTCTTTTTGATCGGTTCCACCTTAGTCCCTGATAATAATAATAATAATAGATTAAATGTTTTTTACTTAAGATTTTTACGAGACCTCAACCGTACAACATCTTATAGCTGGGGCAGTGCGGTTCTGGCTTGTTTATACAGGCGGCTTTGTGATGCCACCTAGCCGGATAGGAAAGCCGTGACCGGGCCCATTATGTTGCTTCAAGTATGGGCATGGGAGAGGATTCGGTGTCTCGCACCACGACCATCCTAGTTTGATTATACTTGCCCGATAGCGGCTCTGTATATATCGCAAATCCCAGTTTGATTATACTTGCCTGCATGGCATTCCTTTGTATTTTTTTTTTCTGAACACGTTTTTTTAACATGTTAATTTTGTAGGTGGCGAGACCGGCGGTTAAACTTCCAGGAGGTGGCCACACACTGCCTCAAGGCATATCGTTCGCAGCTACAATCGTTGGACGAGGACATGGTATGTTAGTAATTATTTTTAGTTTTTTGTATTAATCATGCATTTATTGTGTTTTGTTACTGACTTAAGTGTTTGTTTTTAGTTCAACTGGACCCCCTACAACTCGGTTTTGGATCGACTACCGGCCATATGCTCAAATGGGATGGAAAGCTGGAGGAGTTGTTGTCCGCTTATATGCTTCGAGATTGTTGAGCATCATTACCCTCAACGGGTTATGAAGCAATTCGGCATGGTCCAGTACATACCTCCCCAGATAACCTTAACCGTACCCACGGCTCAGCTTGAAAAACTGCATGCTTTGGGGCGGCAAGGACACAACGGGGCGGACTGGATGAGTAGGCATGAAGCCTACATCAATGCATGGAATAACCGTCGTAACACGGTTTTCCGCTCTGATCCCATAAGGACAACTTCAACAGCGCCCGATTATATGCAATGGTATATGGGGCGTACCGTTGCATTTATTGGAAATCCGAGTGTAGCACCGGCCCCAGTTGGCGGTTTCCAAGACGACGGTGCTAGAATCCAGTTGATGGTAAAGCATTTTTACGTGCCTAATTCATACATTAATTATTTTCAGTTTGCTGTTTCTAACTAAAAATTTTGTTTGCAGAGGGATGCCATGGGTGATATTTACCGGTCATCTCAGGAGGCATTTAATAATCCTCAGGCATTCTCCACGCAGCTTGAGCATATACAAAACACGGCGTTTCACAGTATGATGATGTCACACAATGTCGGACACTTACAAAATCCGACGCATCTTACCAGGGACGCCGTTGACTTGTCGGCACCTGCACGGCCTCAAAGGGTGCGCCGGCGACGCGCTCCCCGTCAGGTGTCGGCAAACGTGCCGGAAAATGAAGACCAAGCTGCTGGAAGTCACTTTGACAATGACGCTGGGTTTCGTGCATCTGTTGCGGCGAGCAACAATCAGAACCAGACCGGGGGATATGTCCCGCAATTCATGGACAGTGGATTGGACCAGATGGGAACTCCATTTGGATTGGGTGGATCATTCGTACAGGGAACTGGTGATGTTGGTGGGTCCGGTGGCAGTCAACCGGCGGAGATGGGTCCGCTAGCTAACTTTCGTGCAGGCGGAATTGGCATCAGAGATAGTTGGTTGTTTCCTTCATCACCGGGTTACGTGACGCCGGTTGGACAGGGGTTGGCACGGTTTGATCACGACCTTGTTAGTGATTTTCATTACCATGCCCCGCATAATTCGTGTGATGAAGGACCTTCAAGCCGGTCAGGACCATCGACCACACTGAATTTAAACCTCTTTCCTGATGATGAGTACGGTAATGAAGGAGCACCACCCACCAACCAACCACCCAGGAGGCAATCTGAACTTCTTATGAATCAGGGACCCTCGAACTTTCTGGACTGGTTTAACTCGTAAAATTGTCGAATTCAAGTGTGTTCTTAATTACTTGTTGTAACATTTTGATTTGCTTTATAACATTAATTATTGATTTGCTTTATAAATATATGAATATATGAATCGTTTAGCCACCTGTGATTCGAACATTGATAGCAGAAACAACCACTAAAATTAAAATCCAAATAAAAGCATTAAACACTAAAACAAGATTACGTAATCATTTATCGGTGGCACGAAAACGGCTCACAGGTGTTCTTTTCAAAACCCACACTATGTTGAAAACGGGCCAGGCTGCCCTCTTTGGGCCTCTTTGCAGCCTGGCTGGGCCTGCCGGACAGGTAACCGGACTGACGGACGCGTTGCCCTTGGGTAACACACGGGCGTTGCATGAAGTCCGGGCAGTTTTCGGGTCTCCGGGGCCTGATCCCGGTGGCCCGAAAACGGCTCGGAGGTGTTTTTCTCAAAACCCACACTATGTTGAAAACGGGCCATGCTGCCCTCTTTGGGCCTCTGTGCAGCCTGGCTGGGCCTGCCGGACAGGTAACCGGAATGACGGACGCGTTGCCCTTGGGTAACACACGGGCGTCGCACGAAGTCCGGGCAGTTTTCGGGTCTCCGGGGCCTGATCCCGGTGGCCCGAAAACGGCTCGGAGGTGTTTTTTTCAAAACCGGCTCGGAGGGATAGATTTATTTAAATCAAATAATAACACACAGACTTTCCATTTTTGGAATGTCTCAAACAAATAATACAAATTTGATAGATTTATTTAAAACAAATATTACAAATTTATTTAACAACTGTTTTTCAAAACTAGTCACTCAAACTATACAATCTACGGATTTACAAGACAATATATTTTCCGAGATCACCTATTCCAATATTCTACCACCGTTTCTTGTTGCATAGTTCATTAAGTTTCTGTTTCGCACCTTCAATCACAATTGCTTTGTTGAAATCAACAATAGCTTGTGTTGTGCACCCAGAAACTTCTCTTTTCCAGTCAGCGGGAACTCAGGACCGCATTCAGATTCAAACCCATCTGAATTTGATCCAGGAGAACATGGTTCTACCTGTTGAATATGTGTACCAAATCTACAGGTACCCAATGTTCAAACCAGGCTGCCATACGAAAGTAGTACGGTGAAGAATCGCATCATCCGTTTGCGGACAGCTCGCTAATGACGTGATGTGATTCATCAACACCGGATGGCGTGGGTTTGCCTGGAAAGTAGACCCGCCTAAAGAGCCCGTTGGAATGTCCAGATTTGGTAGACTAGAGGTTCAGACTACCAACGACAACCAACTCTCTAATATTTTAAACTAAAGTATCAATGTTGCATTCTACACGTGTGGATGTAACATCGATCCAAGTAGTTTAATGTGGATGTAACACCGATCCAAAGACACCGCTTTTTTGGACCCTAGAAAAGCGATGCCAAGCAGGGGATGAAACGGCAGACGATGTTGTTAAGCATGACTCATCCCCGCCGAAAACATTTAAAACTCCATGTGAATGTAACATCGACCCAATATCAATAAAAAACCATACCATCCAGAACAATTGCAGGAAAAGTATTATATCTCATATTGGGGGGGTTTATTGTGGTTATAATGTATTTTGTATAGGTGTGGAATGGGATGGAGAGAATGGGCAGAGGGCTTCTTATATAAGAAATGAAGCCTAGAACTCAATTGGCGGCTTCAATGTTTATAAATGAATTGGCGGCATCAAGGTTGGTTAATTAGATGCCGCCAAACCAAATCTATACATCACCAAATTTGATTTTTTCCCCCAATACCCCCCAAATGTAATTTGTAAAATGAAAAACCCCCTATTTATGCAAAGGATTCATGAAGCCAGACTGTCATGATCACCAAATTAGAAGTATGTTTCAAGTCATTATATTTATACTACACGCTTGTTTTTTTTCATGTTGCGACTCACAATATGGCTTCATTCTATAAATATTAAAATTCAAAAACTGAATTCAAGCCTTGTGTTTTTAAGCCAGGCTTATAGGAGTTCATCGTTTGCTGAGTCGTAAGTGTCTAGCGTTAGCCTTCGCAAAGTGCTCATAGTTTATAATGCCCTTAGTGCCCATTGTTAATGCGCTCTCTCTCTCTCTCTCTCTCCCACAGTGGCGAAGCTTGGAGGTCGAATTGGCAGGGGCCGGACTCATTTCTTTCCGATCGGTAGGGACCGAAAGATCAAATCAGTGGGGCCAGACTCAATTTATATAAAAATTACCTACGAAAATCGCAAAATCCCACCACTGCACCGAAAAAAGGCGGGGGCCGGGGCACCCCCTGGCCCTCAAAAACCTTCGCCCCAGCTTTCCTAGGCTTACAGATGATTGGCCATTAACATTGGTAATAGATAGGCTTATATCTCAAGAGAACATGAACAACAGGTATTATCCCTCATATATCTACCCATGTAGTTGTCTCTCCACAACTTGATCAATTTTTTTAATATTGTTTTCATATCACAAAATATTTACAGACAGGAGCACATCGGGAAGTGTGATTATATTGTTTTCCGAGCACTTAGCCAACATGGGTTTGTAAATTTGTTTATTGTGCCAGAGAAGTACCATGTGATGTAATTAGCAACTTGTATAATGTGCCATCATCTTGAGTTCGCTTAAATGGTAGACCATGGTCGATACAAAGGCAAGTATCTTGACTAATGTTTACATATATTTCTCTGACTTTTGTAAGATTTCGTTGTTTATAGTTCTTATTCTTCCAAACTTGTCTGACATTTTCAGGATTCATTGCAATGTTTGCCACACTTGCAAGTTGAGATGTGGTAAGGCCTCAATTAACTATACCATGAATCGATTGCTTTAGCTTGACTGCTTAAGAATATGCTGAATTGCTGATTTATTTGAATTTATTTGGTTGGTTTCTCAAGTATGCATTTTTACTGGTTTGACCCAATATCCGCCCATCCAATCATGCAACATGTCAACATCCACCTATTAGATTCTAATGAACCAAACATATAACCTGTTTTGAGATTGAAAAATAACAACCCAAATCGAAGTGAAAAGAATTGCCACCTCTACTAGGTACCTGAGTTTTGATATATTTCTACAAGATATATTTGGTAAAAAAGAAAAGCATTGTGGTATCTGGGATGACACTTTTTTAGTTTTGTTGTGTTGCATGTAACATGATCATTTTACAACGGTGAAAAAGATGGCCATAAACATGAAATACATACGTACTTTTTGAGAATTAACGTCTCATTTCGCTCACATGAATTTGTTATTTTCTTTCGTTTATCATAACTGTTCTGTTTTATTTCCAGGTAGGTTTTATGTACATTTTTAAACTTATGTCATACTAACAATCTAATTGTATAGATCCAACGTACATGATCCGGGTTGTTCCCAGTAATGCGTATTATACTACCTATTGCACGCTTCTTGCTCAAAGTGTCGTTCATGGGACCCGTGAACAGCAGACACAGGTATATTCCAATCGAGGTAAGTGCACATATGCATACAGCATACCCCATAGGCCATATCCAAACCCAAACTCATGAGTCATGACCATTCCATTATGTAACACATTAGTACATGGTTTCCTACTCTTGTTTTGTTTAGGTGAGTGACGAGTATCAAAGGATGCTAAAGGAATGGTAGCTGCAATGAAATCATTGGAGAACCAAACACTTGAGTTAAAAAGGAGAAATGGAGATTATGTATGGCTCATATTGGATCAAATGCCTTTGTCATTTGATCCATATGTTTGACAGTATAGGCATGAATATGTAAGTGTCGATTTAATGCTTGAAGTCTTGCAAAGATAATTCCAGTACGGTATTTGCCATGATTTAGTTATAAACATTACAAATATAAGCAACTGATATAGTGACATGTTATTAAATAATATATTACCATGTTTTATATATTGTAAGCACCTGTTCCATTATACTTATTATCATTAGTTTTGTTATTAGAAAGTCAGGAATATTATGTAAGAGTATGCGCACTTATGTCTCTTTGGTGAAAGCCGTCTCAATATACTATACATTCCACATTTTATTGGTTCTCTACATGTTGATGTCTCCCGCCGCAACGCGCGGGCCATCCTACTAGTACATTATAAAGGAGGAGTGATGGCCAACATGATCATTTTCACCTCCGTACAACTTAAAAAGCAACATGTATAACATATTTAAGCAATAAATTTAAGGGTATTATGGGGATGTTAGTGACAAATAAGACACTTAGGAGGGTAGTTTAGACATTTCACCATCCTCATTCTTTACAATTTGAAAACACTTTTACAATAATACCCTCTTTTCCTTATCATTCAAGAAGACACCTACAATATTACCTCCACCATTAAATTGCAGAAGTTAAAACAACTGAATGAACCTTCTTTAAACCTTACCATTCAAGACAACCTTTTTAGTTCCCTTTTCTTTTCTGTAACAAATGCATTGCCATTATGAATGAAGAAAGACTTGAATGTCCCTATACAAATCCATATTTCATATACAATTTCCTCCCGCATTAGCCCAGTTACCCACAAATCTCAGAGTTCTTCTTATACAGTCATGGTTTCATAACCCCCAACCTCATGACCCATTCAATGAATCGTCCATACAACCGATTGAATCAGGCAAACAAACCCTAATCCATGGATAACGTAAGCTTCACCCACCAATTTTCATTAAATTCTTGTAAGTATTCTTTCTCCTAATTGTTCTTTCTTCACTAATTTTGTTCCATTTCTCATCTTACTGTTCTTATTTTATAATCCAGGGGTTTGATTTAATTATCTCTCTTGTTGAAGCTCTTGTTCATTTGGGTCTTTATAATATCAGCGTCTGCGCCCCTCAGTTGTAACATTATTTATTGATTTGGTTTGTTTGTTTTTTTTTTTTTTTAGGATGTGCATCAATGAACTAGCTTATTTTGAACTAATGAAACCAAACCAGTGAAATCTGAATAGAAGGCAGAGAGTATAGGTCTACTTCTGGAGAATGAAATACTCAAATGCCTTATAATTAATGAAATTATATACATAATAATCATCACCTGTTTTTCATTTTAACCCAGCTTAATGTTTTTTAATTATTGTTTATTGATGTTGTTCAAATTAAATGCATCTATAATAATTCTAACGTTCCATGCAAAAGTACCTTTTTATGTTAATAAAGGTCATGGTTTGATCATATCATACCACTCTTTTCTTTTGTTTCAGATCAATAACATAGGAAAAGAAAGAAAGTGTTATCGGTGTTAACCGTCTGGTAAGGAAATTCATCTCTGAAAGCTTTGAGCTTATATGATATAAAAATGATGAGATGATTCTAGGCTTCATGTCAACCCGATGAAACACTACCCATTTATTTGTTGAATTTTAATGATTATAGATTAACATATTGTGGTTCATCAATTCATTGACTCATTGTTCAAAAGCTTGATTGATGATGGGAAAATCAAAAAACATGAAAAGAACTGAAGTGCTAAAGATATTTATCATATTTATTTCTTTTACCATTTAGAAACTGAGCATAGTTTAATGAGCCCGTTTAAAAAAACGGGTGAGGCATACGACTCGAGGTGTGCCTCGAGGCAAAACTCTAAGAAAACGAGTCTAAGGCGCGCCTCATGGGGTTCAGATTGTACATACGCCTCTATGGGCTGAGGCGCTAAGAAAATGTGTGCTTCAGGTGCGCCTCGGGTGGTTTAGGGTGTTTTTTTTGGTGTTTTAGACTTTTCGGGTCAATTATTTTATTTTTGATGTATGTTTTTGATGTTTTAGATTTTTCTAGGTCAAGCATTTTATTTTTAATGGACACGTAATTTTTATATTTATTTTTTGATTGCGCCTCGAGCTTATGCTTCGGTTCGCCTCGAGGCTCACGCCTCATGAGGCGAAGGGAAAACGCCTCGAGGCTCGTTTCCGTTCTTTTAAACCTTCAGCTAAACAAAACTACCTGCACCTTCCTGACCCAGTACTCAACCTGCTAACCATAGCTTTAAGATAGATTCGCATGCAGACAGTCGCTTCATTATCTCACTTAGACCCAAAAATAGTGTACCACATACTGGATTGATAATATATTGTTCAACTTCCAAGCCAAATTTAACCACTGTTGTGAATTGTGATGTTAACAAAATGCTAAACATCATGGGTGCTTTAATAAGTACGCTGCTTTATGTATTATGTCCCAAAGTCATAAATGATGTGCATAAGCTCGTCAGCCAATGATAAATTGGTAAAATATGATCATCGTGTCATAATTGAAGGAAGGTCTTACAATATTTTTGCTTACATCTTGTACATGTTTGTCTTCACAGCTTATATACGATTTACAGATTAATACGTTTTTTAACACCTCAGAAAGCTTCAATACATGTTTAGGGATTTCCACTTCTGTTTTCGTCATTGTAGAAAAACAAGAAAAAAATTATTTGATTCGAACATTTGGCCTCTACAATATTCACATTTATAGTTATACACCTTAACAATTGATGTCTTCCTTTTAGGCTTTGTTTTGCTCAGAATATTTGCAATTTATATACCTCTCATAAAGTAATACAAACAAAAAGAACAAACTCTACTAACATGGTTTGAATGATCTTCTACTTTGTTATACACCATGCTTTTGTCCATTAGGTGGGTATTGGCACTTTGACAGCACTTACCTTCATACTTGAAAAATAATTAAACCCGTTTCCCAGCCTGACCACACATAATATTCTCTTCTATTTCAGTAAATGTTTTGAAAGATAAAGTGCTTCATATATGTTTATTGTTTTTTACATGTTTATGAGAGTTGTTAAGCATGTGATGTTTTAGAGGTTAATTATTTAAAAGTTTATGAAAATTTTGTTTACATTATTAACAATAGTAGGAATGGGTGGTGGTTCGTATCAACTGAGATACCCGCTGCAACGCGTGGGCATACCCACTAGTCATACTAGTGTATGTAAACATTGCTACTTTTTTTTTTTTTTTTTGAAAAGTAAACTTCATTAACGAAAAGAGCGCGCCCTCAAAGCGAGGACCGCTACAAACAACTTACAACATATACACAGGGTTAACAATCCAATTCTTCCAAGTAATATCCGAAAACCTAGACCTATTCTTCAACCAAAGATACGCCCACAAGGAAATAAATTTATTTGATTAAAAGGAAAAAAGGGAGTTTGTGGACTAGGAGAAATTTTTAAAAAAGAAGACTTGAGGCCCAATTGTGTCATGAAAGGAAAAAAAAATAGGAAAGGGGCTATATATGATCGATGTATTTCAGTATTTTGTGAGAAATAAATATATTAAATGATAATTACAAAGCAATTAAACCGTCTCCATCTTGGTCGCCCTACCTTCATGGCCACCTATCTGATGTGAAAGAAGAGGACTTGTAGTGTCTGACATGGAGACGAGAAAGGGTGAGGGGATCAATCTTTGACAACGGACAAATAAAGAAAGGAAATACGAGAGGATGCCGTCTCTGAGAATCCTTGTAAAATTTTAGGCCTGGGGTGAGTAGAAAAACGAGCCCTATAATATAAAGTCGATAACTAATGTATAAAAAGTCTATAATATAAGAGTAAATTTCTTTTTGAGTCCATGTGTTTTGTCGATTTTAACTACTTGAGTCTAACATTTTCATTTTTAACATTCTGAGTGCTAGTGTTTTAAGTTTGTTATGGTTTGAGTCCAATTTTCTAACGTCGTTAACCAAGTCAGTTAACTATAAGGGTATCTCAGTCATTTTACACAAAGGTACAACTCTATAATGCATAAGGTATAACGTACAAGTCTTTAATGCATAAATAAAATATAATATATAATAATAATAATAATAATAATAATAATAATAATAAAGCTCTCTCTCACACACAACACTCTCTCTCTCTCTCTCACACACACACACACTTTCTTCTCCACCCCTCCACCACACCATAAACCACCACCACCACCACATCGATTATTAATCAGATCTGAAGATGCCCCCAATCAACTCAACACAACACGTAAACAGATCTGAAGATGCCCTCAAGGAGAGAAAGAGTGAGTGAGGCGAGAAGGAAGATGACCGGAAATGATCAACTCCGATCGCGTTCTCCAACGAGCTATTCCGACCGACCATTCGTCTTCTCCGGCCAACCACCTTCGACTCCACCTTCTTCGACTACCACCACCCACAGGCCACAACCGGTAATATATGTTCAACAACTCGCAATCTCACCTCCACCGGTCACTATCTCCACCTTCGATCTTCACCTCCGGCTCCGATCTGCACACACACACACACACAACCGGTAATATATGTTCAACAACCGTCCCCACCTGCAATTGACCCATAAGCGAACCCTAAACCTGATTGAGTCCATCGACCAGTGCCACCACCCATAATCGAAGACCGGGGCCGGTTACCCTCTCTCTCTCTCACTTCTGCTTCTATCTTTCCGTCACTTTCTCTCTCTGCTCGTTTCTCTCTCTAAAGATCTGGTGGAGGGGGAAGGGTATCATCGGAAGAGAAAGAGGATCTGGCCGGAGCTCCGCCGTGGCTCCGCCTTACTCCGGCATCTCTCTCTCTCTCTCTCTCTCTCTCTCTATTACTCTCTCAGATCTCTATCTCCCTCTCTCTCTCTCTCTCTCTCTCTCTCTCAAGATATGTGTAAAATGGATCTGCCTCCTTCTGTGTAAATGACTGAGATATTTAATAATTATTTATTAAATATATATAATAAAGTATTTTAATAATTATTTATTTTTAATGGTAGAGGTATTTTGGTCATTTCATAAATATTAACAAAAAAAATCTAACAGAGTTAGACAATTAGACTCAAACCATAACAAACTTAAAATACTAGCACTCAGAATGTTAAAAATGAAAATGTTGGACTCAAGTAGTTAAAATCAAGAAAACTCAGGGACTCAAAAAAGAATTTACTCATAATATAACAATAAATTATCTAACCATCAAATTTTTTTTACATTCAAAAATCAAAATCAAACAATCGAACATGAAGTTTCATCTTGCTCTTGCATAAAGCATCAAACATTCAATTCTAAACATCATTTGTTTATCCCCGTCAAAGTTATATGGGTTTCAAGTCTCACAAGATGGATTTTAGGGATGATGCATGTTCATCTCTAAATAAAAAGTTATTTATAGTTTTGTTAAAAAAATAATAATAAAAGTTCTATGACAACAGTTTGAATAAAGTAACAAACTTTAAAGGCGAAGTGATAAATATAGTAACTTAGAATAAATTTATCTTGATAATAAAGAAAAAATAAATAAGTAGATTTTTAAAAGTTAAATAACTAATAATAACCAAATGGCCTTTGGCCTAGTGATATTAAGGTGTTGGATAAGACTTCCCCTTTCAAGTTGTGAGAGGTTCAAATCCTATTAGTGACAAAAAAATTTAGTGGTTAAAAAAAATAACTAATAATAAACAAAAGAAAATTTATGAAAACATTCTTTTGTGAAAATAGGCAGAGAGACCCTTTTGTGACTCAATGGAAATGTAATGCGTGAACACGGTTGTAGTATTGATTGCGTTGAAAAAAATAAAACAAACAATAAATAATAATAAAAAAATGAACACAATAGGTTTCAAAAGTTAGACTTATTACTACATCTTCTTCTTTCTTTATCTATATAACACCATACCATCGACTCTCTGGTAAAAAAAAATCTGATAAAAGTACTATTAATTCTCACTTTTCTCTCTTTTTCTAACTAATGCTTAAAATATATAAACAATAACTTATAGAATACACATATAATTTAAAAAAAACGGGCCTTCGGGAAGATCTGGCTCGGAGCCGTCGTCCACCCTACCCTTGTTTGTAGCCGGTTGTGACACCCCAGGAAAATCCCACATCGGCCGTGGTCAGGAGAGATCCTTGGTTCATAAGTAATGTCTTGCCTCTTAAATCACCAACGCGTTTTGGGGCTTAATGTTAGTGGATGAGAGGAGAACTCCACAGTTAAGCGTGCTCAGGTGGGAGAAATTTCATGATGGGTGACCTCCTGGGAAGTCTCCACTTGGGCAACCAAAAACAAATCCGTAAGCTCTGGATGGGCAAAGCAGACAATATTGGTGATGAGAGGGGCGGGGTGTTACACCGGCCTTGGATAGGATAAAGGGAGACTCGTGGAATCTCTTCTAGGCAAGTAAGCGTGAAAGGCAGGGGCACCACCCTTGTCCTTCATAGCGTTTCCGATGGTCTTACAACATTCTTACCAAGCTTTACTAATAATAAAGTAGTTTGTAAGATTTAGATATACAAAAATGTGTTAAAGGTTAATTATTCTAATCCTAACTTGTTTAGGTGATAGCTAACTCTTTTTAACTTGATTACAATTTACTAAGTAGTTCAAAGTCATTATCTAATAAATTCAAATCACTCACTTTAAATTATAAAAAATAGATAAAAACATTTGATAAAATGGGATTATAAAAACGAAAAGCTAATGTGAACATATGTTTTATTGGAAATTTCCTCGTTTTGCTATTTAAAAATGTGCCAAATTTAAGTTTGACCATTTAATTTAACGAACTATATATAAAATCATAAAATAATCAATAAGTTTTAATAAGGTCAGTCTTATTTTTTTAATGAAACCACTCAAGTTTCATTTACGGTTGTGAATTTTTAGTATTGGTATTTATTTTTTAAAGTTAATTGGCTTATATGAGAACTTGTATAAGTTTTTTTTTTGAACGGCAAGTGGTGCAACCGGTGGAGCTCCGGCTAACATCCTGGGCCAACATGTACTGATTACCTATTCCACCTGGATTGGGGATCTCCCTAGGTGGAACCCCCACATGTGGTAAATATGGCTCCGACAAGAATCGAACCTTCAACCTCCACATGACCTCCACTCTAGCTTCCCCAATTTTCACCAATTGAGCTAGGCTTCATCGGCAACTTGTATAAGAATTACGTAACCAATTTCTAATTATGTAGTCCCCTGTACCATTTTAATGTCATTGGGCCCACAAACACACATATTAAGAAATGTTTGTTTGTATGTTGTAAAATGACAATAATATTCTCAAGTTATTATTTTAAATCTTTGATTGTCTTTTGTTTTCTATAGACAAAACTGGAAATTGCTTACAAATGGACATTTAATTTGGGACAGCAAAAAGTGCAAAAATGAACACTTAAAATGGGACGGATGGAGTACCATTTAAGTTAATTATAAAAACTTCAAATGTATAAAAAACGTTTCACATTGCATAAAACAATGCCGAAACTCTACGTTTACCATGCATGAGTCAGTCACATGTAATACATTATGATTGTATGGTATAAATTTGATTTACTCTACGTTTTAATCCAACCACAATGCTTATATATTAGCATTGAGTTTAATTGAATACGATGAAACGTGCAGTTTCATATGGTTAATACGTCACATAACGCTTAGACTAATACATTCAATATTTACAATGAACCCGCGACGCATCGCTCACGGATCATATTACTAGTTTTTGTTACCGGGCAAAATATTCATTTAAAGTTATGCATATGGACAATCTGACATGCACTAAAGATTGCTATAGTAATTTCAATCCGACATATCTTTTTAGTTAAACATGCTTTTCTTAGTTATAAGGTACAAAAAAGTCGCACATGACTATCATATGAGGGATAGACCGATGACTATTGCATAAACGTGAACATGGTCAAAGTTGCCCATGAGACATGGGTCCCGGTTGGTTGGTCAAAACTACAAAAATTGACTTTTCGTCGGTAAGAAATTGCCCAATGAGAAACATCAAATAGACAGGCCAATCGGCCGATGCCCAGTCACCCACTGGAGGACAAATTTATCACCGAAATTCTTTTGTTTTGAATAATAATTTGTCGGTGGAATAGCCGGATAGAGAGTATCATGTAAACGTATTCAAATATTCCTTTGCAACAACTGGTTTTTCACTTGTGTAGTTTTCATAAAATGGTGTAGTTGTTTATATTAGTTACATTTAGATATACATTTCATTGTAAAAATAGGACATGTTTGTTTATACTAGTAGGAACTCGCGCGTTATGACGGGGGCTGCACTGTGTTTGGCTGTTGCTTTTGGTCAATCAGGTTGTTGGTGTTGTACATTACACAAACATACTGATAATGTGTAATATATGATCGGAGGGCGTGCAATTTTAATAGAAAGTAGGTGTAGATGTTGTAGTAGAATAATACGTTAAGTTTGTAATAAATATCATGCTGTGTAAAATTAACCCATAGTTTGAAACAATAGATGACACCATAGAGTTTTTTAAATACAAAAAAACATAAGTGAAAATAATGATTAAAAGAAATATATATGTAAAAGAAGCCCTTTGATATTAAAAGCACGTATGAAAATAAAAAAATGATGCAGGAGAATACTGAAAACTTGAAGAAGAAGACAAGATTTCAGTATCTGGTAAAAAAGTAGCTAAATACTATAATGAAGCCATGAAAAATAAAGAATGGTGTGTGGGATGGGTTTGCCATCCCGTGGTACTAATTGGTCGATTTTATGGTATATTCCCTAACATGGTCCGAACGTATATACGCCATTTCTCATGTTGGCTATTGTTTCGTATAATGAGACACCCATAGATGTGAAGAAGAAGTTTGTGTTATATGCGCGGATCAAAGAAACCACCACATTTGATCAAAGAAACCATGATATTGCTCTTGATTAATACAATAACCATGACCATGACCATGACGTTGGTTTTGATTAACACAACATTTGTCTTATTATAATTTTTAACCATAAACTTTTATTACATATATAATAATTTTAAACTAAAAGTCATTATGTGTTCTTGTGTGACAATTATTTTGGTGGAAGCCCTTTGATATTGAAAGCACGAATAAAAAATAAAAATTGACGTGGGAGAATACTGAAAACTTGAATCAGAAAACAGGATTTAAGTCTCTCAAAAAAAGTAGTTAAATACTCTAAGTGAAGCCATAAAAAAAATAAAAATAAAGAATGGCGTGTGGGATGGGTTTGCCATCCCGTGGTACTAACCGGTCGATATGTGGTATATTCCCTAATATGCTCCGAACTTATATATGCCATTTCTCATGTTGGCGATTGTGCAATTTTTAACCGTAAACTTTTATTGCATATACGATAACTTTTAAACTAAAAGTCATCATGTATTCTTGGTTGACAATTATTTTGGTGGAAACCCTTTGATATTGAAAGCACGTATGAAAATAAAAAGTGAAGCAAGAGAAAACTGAAAACTTGAAGCAGAAGACAAGATTTCAGTATCTGATAAAAATGATTTGATTATGTTTTCTTTGTAAATTATCTTTATACTATCGTAATAATGATTTGATTATGGTTTCTTTGTAAATTATCTTTATACTATCGTAATAATTTATTAATAATGCACGATGTCTAATGATCGGTATTACTTAATTCATTGATGAGGGGTAGTGCCGTAGGGGTGAGCACTTTGTACTTATTGTCTCTAACATACTAAACCTGTATATACCAAATGAACAACATCGGCATTGGTACCTTTTATATGCTTCCAACCAAATTTGGAGATTTTTTTGGTAACCGATTTGTGAGGTTAGCTGGTGTCTAATTCCAATCGATCGATAACCTGAATCTCATCTCTAATTGATCTCCAATAGCCCAATCACTATTTCATTTCCAACGTCCGGTGATCTGATTTTTTCATGGCATCTTTGTCATAAATAAATAGACTCAATATAAAAACACCAAAGTGGTACCAATGCGATAAAGTAAAAAAAAAGGTACCGAATCAATAATTTTGGTACTAAACTCACTTTGTGTTTTTACTAGTTTTTGGTATTTTTGTACCTGTATATCAATATAATACAGATCCCATCGTTAACGAGGGACACAAAATTAATCACCTTATAGGGCTGTTAAGTAACGCTACTTGGTGTGGGAAACGACCACACCTCGTCGAGAACATGCACACCGCCCCCTAAGGGCTGTGCTCATCCTTATCGTCCTGATTAGAACGTTTGGAACCGACCAAATATTATCTCTCCTATTTAATTATTTGACTGTTCACACCTAATTTAAATACAACGGCTCTTTTAAAAACAATAATAATCAATTTACAAACTATAAAAACCAACCAATCTTTCACATTATTATACTATTTTCTGTACAATCTTCACTTATCTTTTATAAAAAACCACCCAAAAACACCCTCTTATCTAAAAATTGGCTTGGACTTAGGATGACGAGATCAAATTGGTGACGACCTGGATCAATATCAAAGGGACAACGGACGAAGAAGTAAATACGTCTTCTTTTTGGAACAACGTTTTGGCGGAATACAATCGTTTAAGCCAAACAAATCACCGCAACGCGGATCAACTCGTTAATAAGTGGAGGACCTTACACAGAAGGTGTATGAGGTGGAACAACCTATTTCAAGCCACGATAGAGGCGAACCCTGGTATTACCCAACGAACGGCAATCCAACGCACACAAGAAGACCATCGGGGTGTTCACGCGGAAGAATTCAGCATCCCTAATCTTCTCGCATGGCAATTGATGCGTTTTTTATAAATATTTGGATGTTTTTTTTTGGGTAATTTTTTTTTATTTTTACCTTTCGTTTTTTTTTTATTTTTAAAAAAAGTTAATTATTAATTCCTTTGAAATATAATTAAAAAAAAAAGGTAAACAAAATAAATAATTAATAATAAATGAGTGGATGTTACCATACCCTTGGTTAGTCCTCAAAATGAGAACATCCCATCCTTCCTTTTGTGATGCCTATGTGACATGAAGGACATCCCATTTAGATTGTCTACTTGTCTCTTAACCCAATAGTCTTACAAACACAAATCAAGGTAATTCCAATTTCAGGATCCTTTTTATGAAGTATGTGTTTATAATATATTTAAAATTTATGTATTTCACATCCTGCTTGATTTTATTTCAAATCCATGACCCAAACGTGTACTTTTAAAAGAAACAAACTCGTTCACACCGAAAGCAGGAAATATTTGATACAAAATGTTTTTTTTTCTTTGTTGTGCCTTTAAAGCTTAAGATTTTATAAAAAATTGAGGAATTTTGGTGACCATGAGATTAGCGGACGCTTAACCCCTACATATAAAGCTTACGTGTACGGTGCACATCACCCTGAATAATCAATCAAGACAATTAATATTCTTTCTGCTTATTAATCTATGATAAACTGATAATCCATTTGATTAAAAATCTTTGTACTATCTCATATATTAAAGACATCTTTTTGACTTTATATAATACTTCTAACAAAAACCTTCCATATATAGTCAGTATTACTAATACTAAATTTTTTTTTTGAAAGATTACTAATACTAAATGATGATTTTGAAGCAAAAAATTAATTTAAGGTGTGCTCTATAATATTTTTCATACTAAAATATATTCCATATTTCCAATTGGGTTGTTCACGGTTTGGTTTCAAACCATGAAACCGCTTGTAAGTGCCGCTCAATCCGGTTGTCAGTTTGGTTTCACAGTCGGTTTTTACTTAACTTTTGATCGGTCGGTTTAAATATTTTCAAACCGTAGCAAACGGTTTGATTTACGGTTTATACCGTAAACCAACCGTATAAAACTGGACCGGATTGTAAGAATTTATTTATATTTTTTATATATTTTCATATTATACATATCTATTAATATATATAAAAGAATTGAACATTGTTGACGTGGCGTGCAATGGTGCCTTCAACCTCTCCATGAAACTGCCACGTGGCATTTTAATTGAAAGATTTTAGTGTTTTTGAATTATTTCCTTTTTTAATTAAAAAAAAAAGATAAACATAAAAACCTAAATTTATCTCTCAATTCTCAATTACTAAAATTAAATTGAGTTATTTTAGGGAAAAAAAAAATTAAAAACAAATTTAAAAATTTTTCCCTTATGTTTCTCTCATAATTTTTAAACGTTAATATCTTTTATATTCGAGATTTTTTAAATAAAAAAAATTACACCAAATTAATGAGTGTTTTATTACCTTTCCAACGAGTACCATAGTGCCATATAAAAAACGGAGAAAAAAACGACTATTTTTTGTGGGGTTATGTTCATACAGGAAAAAAAAACACAAAGTGTTCAGGTTATTCATTAATCATGTTTTTTCTTTTAAACCAGGTTCTTATCTACGATGTTGAAAGTTAGCCTAATCGCCATGCTATCATTGAAATTTTACTCTTTTAAAGATGGATAGGTATACTTCATCAAGAGAAGCCAGGAGAAAGAATCGCGCAACACTACAACACATAGTGTCACCTTATAGCAAGGTTATTTTTTATTAATTTAATTACAAGAGTAATAAGTATTACTATTAGTATTAGTATTATTATAATGGTTATATTTTTCAACCCCCATCATGAATTCTATATCTATATAAGTCAAAGTCAAATTGTAACATATTTTAAATTACGCAAAGATGATTATATGTTGAAGGTTATCCTTTTAATAGTGTATTATGTTTAATATGGTTTATGCTTTTTATTTTTTTAACTTTTTTAAATAAATGTTTTTTAACTAAGAATGATTATGTTTAAGTTATTTATTCTTTTGGTTATTTGAGTTTTCTTCTTTTATCATTTTTTATTAAATCATATTAAAATTTTTAACCCCGAGAACTTCCCGGGGTAATCAACTAGTACATAAATAAAATAAAATTTGTTTTCCCCTATAAATAAATTAATGTAAAACAAAGGTGTGCTAACCCATTTTCACGTAACCACATATCAAGTTAGTTCCTTATATAAGTTTTTTTACATTTCAAGTCCAACCATTATTTTGATGTATTTGTTAATTTGGATGGTCTTTTGAGCTATTAGGATTGTTTGTTATTGTAAAAAGCTTATTTTATGTTTAATGGAACTTGAAGTTGTGGATGACTATTTTTTTTTTTTTTTTTTTTGCAATTTCAATTTGATACATTTTGTATAATGACTTAACAAGCCCAAACCGTGAAACCTAACTAAAACTAAACCGTTATTAATGGTTTGGTTCGGTCTATAATTTCTACGGTTTGGTTTTGGTAACAAAATTCAAAAACCATTACTAACGATTCAGTTTACAGTTTAACCTAAAAACCGCAAAAAAATAGACCGTGAACACCCCTATTTCCGATCAAAACTTCCATAAATCTTTTGCATGCACACACACAAAGTCAATATTTGACTTTCAGCAAACTTCGTGGGCACCTCTCTCTCTCTCACACACGTACACATAACACACCGAAAGAGATATAGAGTACATAATTTCACTATAAATATTCGGTATTTCATCTTCAAAGCCTTCATAATTTCCCTCATAGAATTCTCTCTCTCTCTCTCTAGAATGGCACGAACTACATGTCTTGCTCTCTTCACACTACTGCTTCTATTCACATCTCCAACAAAGGGCCGAAAACTCATAAACACACCAGACTCCGACACCAAACATGAGGCTTCCCCTATGAAAATAATGAGTTTATACCTAAATGCCCTACCAAAGGGCACCGTTCCGGCTTCTACTCCGAGCAAAAAAGGCCATGCTTCCATTACCAACGAGAAGCTCATTGCCCGCCACCTTGTTGCTGTTGACCGGATTCTCCGTTCCGTACCCAGTCCCGGAACCGGCAATTAGCCCAAATGGCAGTATAGCATAGCGGTATCCAGATGTGTAAATCAGTGCCCTATAAGAGTTCAAGAGTTCGAGCCTCGAAGTGTAAGAATGATGTAAAATTAGGAGTATACTAGATTTGATTGGATGTTATTAAAAATATATTAGATAGATTCAATTCTTTTGATTATTTAGATATATACAAGGATATAGATTTGAAGCTTATATTCATTCATATAGCTTGTAGGTTTGGCCAGTTTTTTTTACTTCAAGATGAAAGTGTAATAATTTATTTGTTATTCACGTAAAGAAAATGATTTATGTCTTATCTTATATTTTTTTGTATTTTTATTATGTCTGATTCTTTTCTCTAGTCTATAGACTATAAGGGGCCGTTTGGTAGCCTCTAAATGGTCATTAAGAGGCTACATCTGAATGGTTCTTAGTCTCTTAATAGTTAAGATGTATTATTAAGTATGAATGGTTAAGAGATAATATGTTAATGGTTGCCTCTTAACCATTCAAACTTAATGTTACCTCTTAACCATTCAGAGGTTATGAACTATTAAGAGGTAGCCTCTGAATGATCATTAAGAGGCTACCAGTTTTCAATCATTTTTCTAAGTAAATATAAATAAACTATAATCACTATTTATACTTCATGGGACATAAATATTTAGGTTCAAAATCAAGCATGATCATATATGAGCATCTTGGGGAATGGTAAATCAAGTAAGTCATAGATCGCACGACCTCCTTTGATAACCCGTAGCTATGTTGCTTTGTTGACACATATTGCATCTTACGTCCTTGAAGCATGCATTGCGGGTTCTCCAACAACGATACCGTAAGAGCATTAGACCATGTGTAGTGTGGGTTAAGTTTAAGGCTCTAAGTTGGGCAAATTGCGACATATGACATCGTAGTCAGCATGGGAGCTTTAAAAGAAAATGAGGCGTAGTGGTTTAAGGCCCCATAATGCCCCCAATGATTACCTAATAATTATTTTATTTATTTTTTAATTAAAACAAAATAATACTATTTATTGATTTCAATTATGTTGTAGCGTTAAAAATTTAACCCCTTGGACCTGTTTTGGGATTTTAAGGCCTGGTGTGGTGTAGGGGGCCTTGAAGAGCGCTAAATGACTTTTTCATGCCCTATTTAGAGCCCACTACGGGTGGTCTTAGCAATAAGATGTTTTTAAGTGGTGTTTTTGGTGTGCCACATGGCCTGCCCAACTCTTTCTCTCTCTTGCCCACTCACATTAATTAATTCATGTTTCTCTCCCCCCCCCCCCCTCTTATCTCTCCTAGTCACTATCACAACCTTGTTTTTAATGTTTTTGTCAATAACTAAAGGTCATTCTCTCACCTCCACCTCACCTTCTCTTTCCTCCACCTTACTCCCTTTCTCATTTAAAAACACAAGAAAACACTCTATTGTCAATGCTCTAAGGGGGAGGCCAGGTTTGTAAACGAACCGAACGTTCATTAACTGTTCATTGGGAAATTCGTTTATTTATGTTCATGAACGTTTGTTTCTGTTCGTTCATTTATGTTCGTTTATTTATATTCATTTATGTTCTACGTTTATTTTTGTTCGTTTAATTAAACTTAACTTTATTTTTATTATTTTTTTCCTTTTTGTTAAATATCTTAATTCATATGTTCTAAAAATTTAACCATAACATTCTAACCATATCACTTATCAGACGTTATCCACACTTCACAACCCCACATCCCTTCTTCTCCATACTCCACAACCCTACCTTCTTCTACTTCTGGTCGTCCACAGCCCCGTCTCTAGCCTCAACAGCCCCGTCTCCACTCTTCCGCCTCCACAGTGCTGCCGTTTCTCTCAACCTCATCTTCACAAATCACAGCGCCGCTGTATTTCTCATCCCCGTCATTTGGTTTTGGTTGCATTGTGATGTATTAGACTTGGTTGAATTGTCACAAACCATTAATAACTTGTTTTTGTATTTGTTCGTTTATGTTCACTTGTGTTCATTTATAGTGATCATTTGTGTTCATAAACTGTTTGTTTAGGTTTTAAATGAACAAACATAAATGAACACAAACACAACAAATTTCTCAATGAACAAACACGAACACAAAATTGTGTTCGATTATGTATTCGTGTTCGGTTAAAGTTAAATGAACAAACACGAATACGCATGTGGTCTTGTTTGTTCGGTTCGTTTACATGCCTAGAGGTGGTGTCACATTGGTGTACCATGATTCCTCCAATCTTGCTCTATCACCTCGTTACCCTAAAATGTATATTTGGAGGCAACACTACCCTAAACAATTACTTTGAAATGTTCGTTTTTTTTTAAAATAAACATTTTAATTAATTATAAATTAAATTTAAACTAAAACTAATACATGCCTAATATTAAACTAATACATAAATAATTAGACATTTAAACATACAATTACATAAATCAATAACCAAAGAGCAATCACCACCCACAACCGACAACAATGTAGGCCCTACCCGAAAAACGGGTATTATATGATAATTTACGTGTTAATAAATTAGTTTGGAAGTTTGGATTCAAAACATTGTTAACTTAACAAGATTTACAACTTTTAGTACATACGTATTATGGCTCAAAACGTACGCAAGAAGAAGTTATTATCAAAAACGGTAACAATAACACCTTCCAAAAACAAGTTTATAATAGTTCGTGTTCAAAAGTCACGGAAGCGATCGAGTCTCGAGCGTTCGGTTCTTGATTTATGGTGTGATCATCTTCCGTCTTCAAAGTCTTCTTACCTTAGAGTTTTACAAAACATTTAACCCATTAAACCTACATAGGATTGAATAGGATTGGATGGAAATGATAAAAATTATGAAAAATGGGTCCTGATGCTCGTCGCATCACGCGACGGGAAACAGTATTTTGTTTTTTACTTTTCCAGGATATAAGGCAATTCCCAAGATAAATACAGAACCCAGTCACAGATTTTCGAGTGACTGGACACTTAGCCCAATCTGCATCAGCAAACCCAAGCAAGTCAAAACTTTCACCTTTTCTGAAAAGCACTCCTTTTCCAGGTGACAGTTTCAAGTATCTTAGTAGCCTTAAAGCCACTTGAAGATGACGCTTACTTGGCTTATGCATGAATTGACTAAGGTATTGAACAGCATAACTAATGTCTGGCCTTGTTAAAGAGAGATATATTAGTTTACCAATTAGTTTTTGGTAACCAGTTATATCCTCAAGCAGACACTCAGTTTTACCATTCTTATTAGACACAATGTAGTTTGGTTCTATAGGTGTATGTACAGGTTTACACCCAAGATAACCAAACTCATTTAACAATTCAAGACAATACTTCCTTTGAGATAGGCATATCCCATTTTCTGAGTAAAGTACCTCAATTCCTAGGAAGTATTTAAGTTTTCCTAAATCTTTGATTTGGAAACTTTTACTTAAAACACTTTTAACATTGTTAATTTCATTATTACTATTACCAGTTATCACTATATCATCAACATAAACTAGTAAAGCAATAAACACATCTTTTTCATCTTTTACAAACAATGAATAGTCACATATACTTTGTTTGAAACCCATTTGAACTAACACATTGGTCAATTTCTCATTCTATTGTCTAGGTGCTTGTTTCAATCCATATAAGGATTTAACAAGCTTACAAACCTTAGTTTCATTTTCTGAATAAAAACTTTCAGGTAAAGACATGTATACATCCTCAGTCAAAGACCCATATAAGAATGCATTATTTACATCAAGCTGAAATAAGGACCAATTGTTTTGAACAGCTAAGCTGATCACAGTCCTCACTGTAACCATCTTAACCACTGGTGAGAAGGTTTCACCAAAGTCCAGACCCTCTCTTTGATTGTAGCCTTTGGCTACAAGTCTGGCCTTATACCTTTCTATCTCACCATTAGCCCTATATTTCACCTTATACACCCACTTACAACCTATAGACTTTCTACCCTTAGGTAGATCACACAAAACCCAAGTATTGTTCCTACGAAGAGCCTCCATTTCATTATTCATAGCTTCAATCCATTTCGGATCTTTTGAAGCTTCTGAATAACTGCTGGGCTCTATAGACTTATTTAGACTAGATACAAGACAGAAATTTTCACAAGACAGTTTAGAATAATTGACCACATTTTCGACACCATACTTGACTTTGCCTTCAATGACAAAGTCATCAAACCTCTTTGGTAAGGTAGACTCCCTATTAGACCTTCTAAGACTAATTCTATCTCCCTCAGGGTTATTATACTCATCATCAGACCCTTCATCTCTGGGAAGGTCTGTCCCTCTAACACCTGGGCTCCTAGGCTGCTGATCAGAAAGGTTCTGATCTACCCCCCTTGCAGCCCTGGGAGAGTCATCAAACTCTTCCCCGGATAAGGTGTCTTGAGTAACATTGATTCCCCCTTCATCATCGGGAGGATTACTAGACCCAGAAATTTCATTGCTTGTGTTATCAAAAAAGTTTAAATGATCTAAATCTTTAAACACTTGTTTATCTTGTTTAAATTTAAAAGGATAAATTTCCTCAAAAAATTTAACATCTCTTGAATATTCTATCTGTTTTGTATTTAAATTCCACAATTTATAACCTTTTTTAAACACTGAATATCCAAGTAAAACACTTTTATCAGACCTACTAGAAAGTTTATCATCTTCATTCAAAATGGTTTTAAAACACAAGCAACCAAAATTCTTTAAATGACTCACAACTGGGGGGAACCCATAGACCTTTTCAAAGGGACTCTTACCATTTAACACTGAAGAAGGAAGTCTGTTAATCAAATACACAGCAGTCAAAATGCATTCAGACCAGAAATTAAGTGGCACTTGACTCTGGAACAACAAGGCTCTAGCTATGTTAAGGAGATGTCTATGTTTTCTCTCCACAACACCATTTTGTTGTGGAGTATGAATACAAGTTGTTTGGTGTATAATACCCTTTTTAACACAAAAACTATTAAACTGCTGATTTATGAATTCAGTACCATTATCACTTTTGAAAGTTTTGACATGTTTTTTAAACTGAGTTTTCAGAAGTTTATAAAAAATAACAAGGTTTTCAAAAACTTCTCCCTTATTTTTAAGTAAATAACACCAAACAGTTCTTGAAAAATCATCCACAATAGTCAAAAAATACCTATAACCTTCCTTACTGGTAATCCTATAAGGACCCCATACATCTAAATGAACTAACTCTCCCACTTCCTTAGTTTTATGATCACTAAGGGGAAATGTCACAAGGCTGAGAGGAGATTTTTCCTAGACTTAAAGACTCCCTTAACACAGCTAGAACTTGGTCAGAAGGATGTCCAAGCCTACTATGCCAAAGATTAGACTCAACAATACTACTAAAACAAACATTAGAAGTACTCACATTGTCTCCTAAAAAATACAGACCATCATGAGCTCTACCAGTCACCGGGACCCTCTTGGACCTGGAATCTTGAACACAACATTTATGTTCATCAAACAAGACACTCATTTTACTATCCTTGGCTAATTTATTGACAGACACCAAGTTAACACAGTATTCAGGCACATAAAAGACATCATGTAAAACTACATCTTCTGAAATTCTAATGTCACCAATCTTTTTTACTCTAGCATTGGTTCCATTAGGATGTTTAACAAACATATTATATTGAGTGACATCAAATGCATTGATCAAGTGTTCATCAGTGCTAACCATATGCTGGTTAGCACCAGAATCCATGATCCACCTGATTAGCAATGCAGCTTTTGTTTCATCAGAACAGTTTGAAAAAAATTTTAATGACATTACATACTCTAGACAAAACAGACATATTTGAAAAACCATTTACAGTAACACACTCACCTCCAGCATTGGAGCTTTGTGCATCAGTGCCACCTTTCTCATTTATAAGACTCATTAATTTTGAAATCTGTTCTGAAGTGAAGGGCACAGAAGAACTTGATACAGCATTATTATTAGACACGGATACTTTCCCATTAGAAGCATTACTTCTAATGGGCTGAGTATTGACTTTCTTTTTAAAACCTGGTGGATAGCCAACTAATTCATAGCACCTATCCACAGTATGACCAATCATATTACAATGGGTGCATTTTAGATTGGGATTTGGTCCTCTATTAGTAGTGTTAAAAGGTCTTCTGTTAGTACTGTTATTGTTGGTATTAACAGTATTATTTCCTTTCACAAAAAAGGAAACATTAGATCCTTTAACACTACTATTAGATTTTCTATGTGACTCCTCTCTAGACACAATAGAGAATGCATGTTTAACAGAAGGCAGAGGATCTTGCATCAAAAGATTAGTTCTAACTGGTTGATAAATTTCATCTAGACCCATTAAGAATTTCATAAGTTTTATTAGTCCATTAAAACTATTATATTCTCTTGATGCTTCACATGTACAAGGAGGTAATTGTACAATAGAGTCAAATTCTTTCCACATTGTATTCAATTTATGATAGTACTATGAAACAGAGCTACCATTTTGACTAATAGAACATATCTTTTGATGCAAATTAAACACCATAGATCCATCCACCTTATCATAAGTTTCCTTTAAATCTAACCAAACATCTCTAGCATTTCTAGAAAAAACTTGTCCTAAGTATAACTCCTCACTAACAGAATTGAGTAACCAAGACAACACAACTGAGTTACACCTATCCCATTGTTTTCCCAATACCTCATCAGTTACAGACTTAACAGTACTACCATCAATAAAACCAAACTTGTTTTTAGTTTCTAAAGCTAACTTCATTGATTTAGCCCAAACATTATAATTTTCAGTTCCTTTTAGTTTGATATTAGTAATGGTTAATGTACTAGTATCACTAGGGTGAATGTACAAGGGGTCTCCAATGTCAAGTTTACTAATAAGAGTTCCTGCTGGAGGATCATTACCTCCTCCAGCAACAACATTTTGGTCAACAACATCACCCATACTAAACAGTCAATACACACAAATAGACAACAAAGACAATACACAAAGATAGACCAATAAAGAACCAATAACAAGATCCTAGAAGGACGAAACTGTGTCAGTGTAAGGATAGTGGGTTCATCACTCAAGGGTGCCCACCCAATTCTTAACACAGGAGTCCTTTAACTATTGTATATATATATATACTATTTATGTGTAAAACAAAGAACAGAATCACAAAAGAAGCAAACAATCAATCAACACTTTAAAGACAAACAATCAAAGACACCAATTAGTCGGCACAGCTACCGGTCCACCCTAACCCGGTCAAGTTGCCTCTAGACACACAAAGTAAACTACACAGACAAGGAAAGATCTCACCAGGAGGGGGGCCCAAGTTAGGGTTCTCCTATACTCACAACCTGTACCTTCACTTAGGGTACAGTGTTGTGAGAGCAATTGTAGCAATATACTCCAACACTCCACTCCAATCAGCAAGCTCAGATCCAAAGATCAAGAGTATTAGGCCAACAATTTGTTGAGAATAACCCCAGATCTACACAAATACCAAGAACAAGATAATAGACCAGATCTAGATAGATCAGATCTACTACGCTAACTCCAGATCTACACGTATACCAAGAACAAGATAATAGACCAGATCTAGATAGATCAGATCTACTACAAGGCAGAAGATAGGTCAAGATCTATTAAAGAAGATCAAAACCCTAATCGTCCACCAGGCATACAAAGACAACAGATCTAAGCTAAACAAGACACAAAACGTTTAAGACAGTCAGCGGAAGACTATAACAACAGAATCAGGAGCCTATTGGCTCTGATACCATGTCAGAAAATGTAGATCTAAAACTAACAACCAAACAAACAACAATAACAAAAGAACAAGAAGATATAGCGACTGAAAACAGTGACAAAACTCTATTATTAACCAACCCCAAAAGTACCCAAACCAACCCAGATTCTCAGTAAAACACTGAGAATCAAAGATGAATACAATACAACAATCTGCTACTGATGGATTAGATCAGTAGACGATTGTGAAGAAGATAATCAAACGTACAGACTTACAGACAAAGATAAGACGAATACAATTGAGAGAGACGAACAGAAACCCTAGACAAAATACAGAAAATAAAAGAATTAATTAGAAAATAAAAATATCAAGGCTTTATATATGAAGAGCACGATCCGCGTCACATTGCAGCTATCAATATGAACCGTTGATCTCCTGAGAAGCAATCCTAGCCATCCAGAGAAAACACACTTTCCTTTTGACTTAAGTTGACCTTTAGCCCAGTACACATAAGCCCAGCTACACTCACACAGCTAAGCCCAATATCTGTTATAACATAAGTCCAAGTAATATAGCAAAATAACACTTGAGTTAAACAGCCCAATAGCACTTGAATTAGACGATTTATGACTTATTATTTTCAACATAAAGATATCTTACAAACCAATAAGAAGAAAGGAGAGGAGGGATTATTGCAACGGATTAGTTTACACGTGTGACTTTATTATCTATATTTTATCTTATTAAGGAGGAGTGATGGCTATCATAGTAATTTTGTACACCATCCAACTATTATAGCAACATGTACAAGTGAATCAAGCTTATATAATGAGGGTATAATTGGAACTTTTTGTACAATTAAGACACTTAGAAGGATAATAATGTAATTTTATCTTTAATTTTTAGTTAAAACTTAAAATTTCATTCCCATGCTACCCCTTCACACCTTCTGAGTCTGTTTCACTTCCATACCATTATTGGGGTAATTAATCACTACCACTCGGTTTCTTATTCGATTTACAAGATTTCTTCTTCTTCCTCATCAGACTGTTTCTTTGATTCATCATCTTCCACCAAATCCCCATCACCATCTTCATCCTCACCCCTCTGTTAACCGAATTCATATTCATCATCTCCATTCAATTTTTGGCCTTTCTCCTTCTTCTACGTAAGTACTACTTTTAATCAATGTGGTTTTTTTAGTGAAATCTTATGATCAGTCGAAAACCGCCGTTAAGAAAGTTTCTCTCGTCATAATTGGAACAAGAGGGAGTACTTGTTTCTCATAATCGCTGTTTTTTGTTGTTTGTTTATGAATTTGTGACAGAATGATTGTTGATTATCATTTGTGTAGACGATTCTTTCATCCAATAAATTTTCCAGGTAACGATTCAAATTGATTGTATAATTATTGTTGATTTTGTGATTTATTTCATTAGAGGTGATTCGTAGGTGTTATACATTAATTTTTTATACATGTTTTTATCTCCATATGGTTGTTATTTGTTTCGGTTCTTCATAAACAATTATTCGCCTTGGATTTTGTTCCTACATGTTTCATGCTTAGTTATACCATTTAAGGTACCTTTTCCATTTTACCTTTTAGGAGTAGTATGTTATCCTGTATAAATGTGATGTCTTTTTATATTCTTATGGAACAGTAACTTGTTATTGTATCCACCTTATAGTTTGTTATATGGGCAATGAACAATAATGAATTTGTTAGTTTTGTTGCAGAAAAATAAGTAGTGTAGTCGAGAGACTTCATGTTAGATCTGATTCAAGGCCTCGCTATAGTTTGGATGAATCTGATGAGGAGTCAGACCTCTTGTTCGGTAAATCCAAAAAATCAGAAAATATTGAGAAAATTGTCAGAGATGATGCGGTACTTTCCATCTTTATAAACACAAAAAATGTAAAAGATTGGCATGGAAACATATATATTACAATTAAAGATGTTAGACTAATCATTTGGTCAAATATTTACAGAAAGAGGATTCATGTAACGCATGTGGTGAATCTGGGAATCTGCGAAGCAACTGTTCCTATGACAACTGCACATACTGTTCTTCAAGATAATATAGATTAATGGGCTCAAGTTGAATAATAAAGTGATACGGATTGAAGGTAATATCGGTGAAATTAAGTGGGTGTATATTTGTTACTAAGAATTATTCTTACGTAAACGGGGTTGAGAATGATGGCAACATTTTAAGGTATTGTTGTGGGAATTTATTTAACATATATATGGCCTTAAAACTATTTGATACTTTGATATTTTAATATATTATCACTATAAGCACTTATATAAGTTCATTTTGTATAGTTGTATTATCATCTGAAATACGCGTAACAAACTTATGGGAACTATGCTGATGTTTCAGATCCTATGCTTTTTTCACCTATCTATGAAACTGTCTTGGGCATGTTTAAAGAGGCCTTTGATTCAAGTGGGGCTAAGACAGATGATGCGGAGAGCAGAGAAGCTATACTTCCAGGTGTTAATATTCTATTTGACGGATCTGAGTTGTGCCCATTTGATATTGGGGCTTGCCTGCAGGCTCGGCAACCAGTTTCTTTAATTGTTGAGGCTTCACTCGTGTCTGCTTCATCTTCTAGCCTCAAATAGGAGTGCCAGATGCCAACGTGTATATACAAAGTTCTTTTTTTATAGTAATCAGGAGTCAGGGCAAACCTCTTTCTCTGCCTTGTGCTTCAGTGCTGCTCATTGTTAAGGTATGTATTGACCCGTAAACATTTTTGTCCATTCTTTAGATTTTATTATTATTAGTTAATGAGTTATTCAAGATTAGAATAGAAACAATATTATTACAATAGTAATAGAAATAATTGTCTATTAAAGTTAGGCGTATGCATTCATTAGAAAATGAACATTAGGGGACCATTGATTTGTTTTAGTGACATCGGATTTATAATCGAGATTCATAATGAGGCCAAAGGAATATGAGTTATGTTATAGTACAAGTCGGGAGTGGTGAAGTTAACACATGTATAAACTTATTTGAACCCAGACCCAATGAATGGTAGGAATCAAAAGGGTTGCAGGAAGTTTGATTTATACTTAGAAAACATTAGTGTTTGTAAAAATGTTGGTCACATTAGGCTTATTTGTGAAGTCACATTTGGTCTTTAGTCTTTACACCAAGTCAGCTTTGACAAAACATGACCTTACGTGGATCAACTGAAGAGAGTTTTACCAAGTAAGGGCATGTTTGGATAAACTTATTTGAGGCAAAAAGGACTTTTTGTTAAAAGGACTTATTAACTTATGACTTTTTAAAAATGAGTTTTTAGAAAAGTGTTTGGATTAGCTTATGTGATGGGGAAAAATAATAAGTTGATAAGTTAGTTTGTAAAAAAATGTTTGGTTTAACTTATTTAGGTAAAATGACAAAAAAGGGTATAAGGAGGGAAGGTGTAAGGATATAATAAGGGCATGTAGGTAAATAACCATCAAATAAGTTATAAGGAGGTTCAAAAAGTCACTCCTCCCTTACTTTTCCAAAACAACTTATCATAGGCAAATAAAAAGTTAAAACAAAAAGTCCTTTTTCTTTTGCCAAACACTTTTTGCAACTTATTAACTTTTTGGAAAAGTTATAAGTTATAAGGAGGTGGAAATAAGGAGAGACAAACATGCTCTAAATTTGAACTTGGTAAAACGTTACCGGAGTGACCATTTGGCGGTCATCTTGGATGATGATGAGAGTAAACAGTTTTACAAAGGTAGTATATGGATAGTCAGTGTGGAACACATCTGAGGCTACATCTTCCATAGCTGACATTCCAAACGTTTATCCTCTACACTAATAAACAAAGGTTGTTAATCTAAGATGATGATTAGACATAAACACACAATGATGATCAAAATTTGATAGAAGTCTATTCAAGTGGTTATTTATGACGTGTCGTTATAACCATTAGGCATGACTTAATTGTTTTCCTGCCAAATTTAGGGGGATTTTGTTTTCATTTAGGTATGTTATATGTACGACCGTTGATCAGTTAATGTTTTTTTTTTTCCGAAATGTTTTGAAATTGTTTTAGATGGGATTAAATGTTTTTGTTTGTAGGTATCATTGGATAAAGCGAAAGGGAAAACCGGTTCCGAGGGAGATTGCGCCTATCGTTGTGTCTAATCATGTGTCGTATATTTGAATTGTATCCAACGATTGTTGCGTCTGAGTCCCATGATTCCATGCCCTTTGTTGGTACTATTATTAGAGCTATGCAGGTTTGTTCATACTTGTGCTTTATATGTGGTTGTGGTTGTGGTTGTGCCTTTATTAATATAGTAAATGTTTATCAACCTTGTTATTTTATTTGTTGATGCATAGGTGATATATGTGAATCGATTTTCACAACAATCTTGAAAGCATGCTGTAGATGAAATAAAGTTAATGTTTGTTACCTTTTCTTGATGCATTTGTTATTTAGATATTTTTAGGGCCGATACCTTGCCTTCAATTATCTCCCAGTTCACATGCTTGAATTTTTATGAGGCACATGGGGCCTTTCAAGATTTAGGGCGTAGTTCGGAAGTGATTGTCATATTAGATGATCAAAAGAATTAGATAGTCATGTATATAAATGGCATAAAATATGGGACGTCCTTCTTTTGTACTGCTGGTGATTTGGGAGTGTTCCGGGCTGCATTTAGTGACCAAACAACGACAAAGGACATCGATATTGAGTTGCCAAAATAGTGTAGCGAACACGTCAATAGCGACATGCATTCAGGTGCGGTTTCGGGACCAAAACATCAACATTTTTATATCAATAGTATATCTACATGCACAACATCACAGTTTGTCATTAGAGTAATATACAACTCCTCACACTTTTGCTTTGTACACATACATGCTTAAGTTATGGCACTACTATCTTTGTCATCTAATAAACAGCAGAAAATCTTCACTCAGTGACAAACAATACATACATGAGAAGCATTTATCATGAAAAATATTCATAAACAAATGCCATTTCAAAATGGAGCAATACAATATGGACAAATAGTTTATGTATTATTCTTAATTTATAACAATACCTGAGGTTCCATCATCACATTTGGAGGTGACAAAAAATGCTTGATTTTGAGATCCATGAGTTCTGTTTAGTTTGATTGGGACTCCCATTTCTTTCTTGTAACAAATGCATCCTCCACAGGCTCTAGATTAGCATTCGGATGGATACCTGCTATAAAAAATGTTCAAAAAGGGCAGTTGGATCCTGATACTTTGCAGTAACCTACAACCACCATCTCAACATAAGCAATGTGATGTATCAGAGGCAAAAATACAAAAAGTTGACCATTGAAGTGTAGTACAAGACCTAGCTTGCACAATACTAGAATAAAGTCAACCCATCGAAGTAAATTTTGACTAACAAGCATGAAATCGAGTTTATGTTTTACATGTCATATGAAGCAGCAGCGTAAGACAATACAAGGGTCATAATTCTCAGTATAGTCTACAACAATGCTTTCTTTTTGTTGAACTAGGGTCTTTTGGTAAATCTTCAAATCTAGAGATATGTAGACCAGGGGTGTAGGATTGTGAAGGCCAGGGGGTGCTCTGGCCCCCTGTTTTTTGCACGGTGGTAGAAATTTACAATTTTCATAGGTAAATTGAGCCCGGCCCACGCCAATTTGATCTTTCGGTCACTACTGATCGAAAAAAATTGAGTCCGGCCCCCTCCGATTCAAGAACCAAGCTTCGCCACTGAGTAGAACTTGAGACAATCTAATATTGTCTTTTATGATTATCAATCTTTATCAAAACATCTATTTTGTTTTTAGCATGATTATATTGTATTTTAGTGACGTTATAGGTTCTACGACTATTTTCGTTTAATGGAATAAAATGTTACAAATCTAGAATGGGCTGTGGTTCATAATAGACATCATAATTGAATCTGATATCACTCGGGACACCCGCGGCAACGCGCGGGCATTCCCACTAGTTTAGTTACAACACACAAGTTTTCCGACTCCTGCCATGGAGGTTTACAACATTATCTATATTGAGTGGCGTCAATGAAGATTTATGTGTCATATCTGAGTCATTAAAAAATATGTTCCTTAGACCTTAAGTTTTGAGTTTCAAATTAGTTTTGGACTTATAAATGAGCTAATAAGTTTTTGAGTTTTAAAATAAGTTTTCGGCAGACTCAATTTTTAAATTTAAAATGGGGTTTCTATTAAAAAAATAATAAACGTGCATACACACATATAACATATGTATATAGAAATTTTTATAAAACATGTGTTCCCGAATAAAACAGGCCCTAACTATGGGTCCTCCCCGACCATCCTAAGAACCTCATAAGATAGTATTAAATGTAAATAAGTGATAAGACAAATAAGAACAGACTAGTCAGCTTGTTTTAGAGTAAACTCAACTCCACGAAGAGACATACAGAACCATACTAATGATCGATACTCTAGAAAACCATAAAGTCATAAACCTCCTTTTATAGAAGAAGCAAGCAAAGCTCCAAATGGATTCCCACCACTTGATGGGAGTAAGAGTAAACATGTAACCTTGGACTCCGGAAAGATGGGCTAACAACAAGTGGGCTTTAAACTCCTTCAACAACACAAAGCCCAATAGGTACTAGACAAATAAATAAGCACAATTTTAAGATACGAGAGAAAACCAAATATAAAATACATTGAATTATATATTTCAACAAGCGGCCTAGACAGTGGTGGATCCAGGAATTTTTTTCAAGGCGTTAGGTGCTCCACTTTGACATGAAAGAACATAACAAAATTCGGGTCAGTTTGACGGTTCGGGTCGGGTAAGGTTAAAAATATCAAATTAAAACGCATTAAACAGGTACGTTTAAAGGGGTCAAAATAGTTGTATCGATAAAATAACGGAACTTATGAACCAGTTGAAATAATATAGCAATCAAAGAATGGAAAACACCAATAATTTGATTTGTTGACCTACTTGGGTGCTTGACATGGGTTAGACCAGCCGGAGTTTTTTAGCTGTAAATTTGGTGTATTTTGTCATTGTTTTCTGCTGATGTTCAAGGGTAGGTTTGTTTTGTTTATTTGTTTGTTTATTTTTGATTTGTGTATTGTTTGTTGGCGTTGTGTGGCCGCCGGTGGCAAAATAGTTATGTAACATTAGCGTATAAACCCTTTGGTAGCAAAACAATTAGACATCGGACAAATATAGCAAAGACTAATTCTAATCTATATTTTATCTTATTAAGGAGAAGTGATGGCTAACATAGTCATTTTCATTTCCATACAACTTAAGAAGCAACATGTAGTCATGTACAACATATTTAAGCAAGAAATTTAAGGGTATTACTATTAGGGGAATGTTAGTGACAATTAAGACACTTATGAGGGTAGTATTGACATTTCACCCCATTCTCCTCTGCTGTATGAAATAAATGTTCCTTCCCTACCCTTGGAAACCTAATCGACTATAACCTGCATATTCTTCAATTTGACATTCAAAGTCGATTCAATGGAATGCATGTTTCAATACCCTTGTGTTTATGATCTCACTGATTTAAACCAACGAATTCAATCGTTTCTCCTTCCTCCATAGAATCGCCTCTCTCTTCAGGTAAGTTACGGTTCCATCCTCCATAGAATCAAAGGGCCTTTTTTCATCAGTTGATACGTTTCGGTTTAGTATTCATCATCTTTATGGGATTTATCCTAAGTCATTGAGTATTTATTCATCAGTGTGTGTTTATTTGCATCTCTGGGGTTTTAATTTGAGTATAGTGATATCAAATAGATGTTAATCGTGTCTCTGTGGCCGGAACCGTTATCTAATTCCAATCCTGCCCTCATGTCCACACCAATAGATTATCCAATCTATTGCTCTTAATTGTGTTTATTGCAAGAATACGAAGAGACACATAGAGAGATAGGTCGATCTCCCTGTTTCCCTTAGTCACAGAAAGAGAGAACGGGGGAAAATAGAACCAGCGAGGATTTCAGTTCTACCTTTCATTTAACATCTCCTGCAGGTGAATCGTTTTAACCGACCAAGATTCAATTGTAGGTTTTAACAATATGATTGAAGATGATTTCAATGCAAAATAACCACTATAAAACTTCCACCATTGAACGTACAAACTCATTAAATGGTAGTCTGTATTTATGGGTGACTCAGAGAAGACACAACCATACTGCTTCTGCACTCCCTTTTCTTTCATTTCATCTAAAGGTACAATATCCATTTTGTTTTTTTTATTCTTTGGCCAATTTTTTTTTTGTTTAGGCTCTCACTTTGGTAGACGTTTTGGCATTTCACAGCGTTCTAAGTATCGAGTTTGGGCTTAAAATTTTATAATTATAAGTTAATAAACAATTTTTTTTAGATGGCAACAGATGGGTCGGTCAGTCGGGTCAGGTCACCTAAGAAAGTGGGTTCAACACTTTAGTTCAATAGAATATTTTATTTTGTGCAAGTCAAAATGGTTAATTTATCAAGTATGATATTGTTATGAAATTAATACACATCAGACGGCTTCTGACCCATTTAGCTTTTTGTGGTTTTTTTTAGCATTTGGTGATGGTTTAGCTTTAAGTTATAGCAAAACAAGGGGTAATAATGAGTTAATGAAATAGAGATTTTTTTTTTGAACAGCGAAATCATGTTGTATGTTATATATTCCAAATGAAAACATACCCCAGCAAGGTGCTAAGGCATCCTTACAGTTAAACCACCAAATAACTCAAGTATGTCCCCTACATCAACTACATCAGTTCATGCCAATTATTATACAATGAACTTGCACCACATTTCCCATTCAAAAAGAAGCGATTTTGCCCATTTTTGACCCAGAAAAAGGAAAAGCTTTGAATCTCATGTGAGGAGCGCTATTCTGGCTTTCATGAGTGCACCATTCTGACTATCATGAATGCGCCTATTTGCCTTGCCGACATAGTTCACAACATAAATGTTTCACATTCATAACTATCAAATATCACTAAGCCTTGATTTGGTCCCTTATTCTTATCAAACCAAAATCTTTAGAGAACAGACCATATGATAAGTGAAGTGTAATTAGGGAACAAATGGAATATGATGTCTACAAAGGTGTATTTGAATTTTGTCTATTAAACATGTTCCTTCTAACAATAAAGTTAATTAGCAATAGTTTACTAGAATAGCAATTATCTTAGATCCATGTCATAATGCATTCATTCTATTTTCACATTTATAACACTTTTGCTGAACAGATTGAAATCTGCCACACATAACTTTAGTGCTGCAACTTCCAACCATCCTTGCCTAGCCTCCTTACCAACTTAAATGGACAGTTAACCTTTTTGCTACCTGAAACTCGTACTTTGGCTGTACTTTGGTGTTCGCCACCACGGTCGCGTCTAAGTCATATCTTAATTTTTTTTGCATAATATCCCTTGCCTTTTGAAATAGAACGTCCGGTCACTAGGACGTAACCACTAGCAAGGGCTCTATCGTAAGCCCATTGTTTCAATTCTTCAACAGACCCGAATATATGCAAATTTATATAAGAGTCTAGTCTAAATTTATACTAGTCTAAATTATATACTACTATAAATATATACCAGTTCAATCCAACAAACCATAAAACATATAAATATACACTAGTGTAAATAAATAAACGCATCTGATCGGTTTCATACGAAACATCCGGGTTAGGTTCCATTTTTATGTCAACACCTTCAGAAGCACATTTTTTGTTTTCATCATCTTCCTCAAAGCCGTTATCACCTTCCTCGAAGTCTTTAGCACCACCACTCCCACTTTTATGTCAACACCTTCAGAAGCACATTTTTCGTTGTCATCATCTTCCTCAAAGCCGTTATCACCTTCCTCGAAGTCTTTAGCACCACTCCCGCGTGAATGGTAAGTCCCGTATGTGTACTGTGGGTAGCTTGGTGGCACGAAAAATGACTCTTCCTCTACATATTCCTGGTTCAGATCGGGCAACATCATCCCGTCATTACCACGAATCCTGGATTTAACCTCCTCGTCCTCTACAACTTGAACCCCGGGTCCGAAAAAGCTTTCAAAGACGTAAGACTCGTTCGGAGACAGGTCATCAGTTGAAAAATTATGTAAATATGACATCGTGAGACCTGGAAGTTGAGATGGGTCGAGAGAATAGTGGTGGTGATGTTTTGAAAGTTTGTTTGAAATGAGGAAGAAGATGCTCCCGTTTATGTTAAAATGTAAAAACAGACGGGCCGTGGAGGCCTCGATGGGCTGTCTAGGGTTTAAATGTGCAAACCTAACACATTTTTACGGACCGTGGGGGCCTCCACGGCCCGTGGTTATGTACCTTTTTCAGACTTTTCAGTCTGAACTCCCTGCATGCAGATTGACACCTCGTACCTCGTACGAAGACGAACCGTAGGGGCCTCCACGACCCGTCTTATTCCAATTTTATTTTCTCCACGGCCCATCGTGGCCTCCACGGTCCGTCTAGGAGGATGTCTAGGGTTTCGACTGCGGGGGTGTAATAGACTTCGTATATATTAGGCAACTAGTTTTTTCCTAGTGGGCGTTATCCCGCGGACACATATCTAACCCGGTAAGAATAAATATGACTTGACATTCGTGGGAGCCGAACGCACGAACACGTGGTTAAAAGGTAGGCGCGCTACGAACTAAGCTAGAACGAACGATGGTCGACACACGATTCATAAACAATGCGTAAAAAAAAGTTCATACCTAAAAATAAGCACGTAAGGCACCACCTTAATCTAAACTCCAAAGTAACTACACCTGTAGTAGCAGTATGAGAAGCTAAGTCTCACATTTGCAAAATATAAAAAACAACAATATGCTAAGTAATTATTAAACAGTTAAAGGACCTGTTTGGTCCAAACCCAATAAGCTCACTATCTCCGATCTATCATATGACTATTGAAAGCTCTATAATTAACTGTAACTACAACCCTCACCACGCGCTTGTCGCGCCGTATGTGAAACAGCCTGCCGTTTTGTCCGACAAAGTCGCATGTTTAACTAAGATTTAACTACTTATCATCAAAACCAGTATTAAGTTGACCCAATTGTTAACCAAACACCCATATTTACCACTTGTTATAACCCATTCCAAACACCCATTTTTTTTAAAGTTATCACCCATTCCAATTTCTCCAAGAGAAAATAAAATTACACCAATTTCTCCAAAACAAAAAGCTTACACGATCCCTATAAAATAAAATTAGATTTCGACCACCAGGAGACAACAATTAGAGGGATTTCTTTGTGGTTTTGATTCGTAATGAAGATATAGAGGCTAGGAAGGGGCAATTCATAGAGGGTTTAAGGATAATACGCGAATTTGAATTTAGAAAAAGATAAGCTCCAAGTCGGTTTCTAGATCCTATAATTTTCGAGATAACACAACAAAATCGCGATTAAAATGGGATTAAAGTCGGTTTGGAAGAGATAATTATAAATCTGGAAGAAATCTTTCGTTAGGATATCCGATCTTGAACAAATTTATTGATTTCATCAAGCATATTATGGTGAATCTAAGTGGGTTTTGATTTAAACCTTAATAAGAATCATAAATTCTTATCAATGAATTTATTATTTTTTATTTATATAAAAAAACTTTCTAATAATAATAATTTGAATAGGGTATAACATTACTAAATTTATAAACACCATGGTAATTAAATATATACAAATAAATAGAAATATATAGAACTTTGTTTAATAATTTCGGGAATGACATAAAATGAAAAAAATAAATAAAAGAAAAATACGTGAGGTTACAAAAATGTTCTATACATATATGTATAATTGCTATTTACACATATGTATAAATGAAAAAAAAAATTAAAAAAAAATTCTTGCATAAAAATGTGCGATTAAAGCAAAAAAAAATTGCCTTTATATGAAATTTGTGGTCTAGAATGGTTCTCTCAGTTCTTAAATAGGGGTTGATTCTCTTAGGATCCATACCCTATGTTCTATATAGGTAATTGTTTTTAAGTGTTAGACTAGTTTTTTTATTTTTTTATTTATCGCGTACACGAAATCATAACGTATTTACCACATTTGACCAAATTTATACCATCGAATCAAAACGTATTACATTTGACCCAATTTGTTTCTAAGCAAAATCTACATCAAAGTGTAACATTTCATAATTGACCTGGTTTGATCCCAAGCTAGGGGTGTATTATTTGTAAATTTAGGAGTTTAGGGAGAGCAATATTTAGCCGCTCAAAAAACAGACAAGGGTCGAGCGAAAATAAATATAATATCTAAAATTTCAAATTATATGGTTTCCGTTTATTGGATCAGGTATCACCTATTATCATATTCGTACCTGAACTCGTAATTTTTTTTATCAATCTCATACCTGAATACACGTTATATATAAATCGGGTTTGGGGTTTTTTTTCCATTCAGGTTCCTTATTGAATGTCTCTCATTTTATATATTGTAAAAATGTGCTTAAACATAAACTTCGACACAAGTATTTATATAAATAACTACTTTTCAAAACATGTTATGCTTGTTACTTGTATAGCATAATAGATTTTATTTTTGACACTACAATTACCTCAAACCATATAGGATCCTTTTGGCCCATGACCGGTTTCTAAACAAACTACCAAAACATAGGTTATCTAGTATTTCTATATCCATAATTTTTAAAAGCCTTTATTAAGCAAGCAAAAAATCATACAATCCCAAACATGAATTAATAGTGTCTCATTTTGTATTACAAGATTCGTTAATTCCCTCGACCTGAATTTTTTTTGAAGGCATTCCCTCGACCTTAATGACAAGTTGATCACTAGTATAAAAGAACCTATAGTCGTGATAAGAAGCAACATCATCACATCATGTGTCAAATTGACTCGAGTGAACTAAAAGTAATGCTTAATTTGTTTAAGAAAGCGACCCAACATATTATATCATATATATATATATATATATATATATATCTATATCTATATCTAGGGTTGGGCTAAAATAAAAACCCTCTTGAGTTGTGAAAACCCAAGAAACTCTATCTCCACCATTGATCAATGTCAATCTATGGCTCATATTAATTTTTACATTTTAACTATTTTTTTAAACTTCAAAAAATATCATAAAGTGTCAAAAGGGCATTATTGACATTTTACAAAAGGAATTTCTCTCTCCCTCCTACACAAAGTACATCATCTCTCATCTCTCATCTCTTTCTTCCATTTCTCTCTCATCTCTCTTTTTTTTTTTGAATGCCTCTATACACGTTTATTTCTGTAACTAACTATGATGTTACATATGATTTATTTCTGTAACTAAAAAAACTGTATATAACATAACATATATACATGTAACATAAATCTGTAACAATGTTACACGAAAAAAACAAGCCCTTTTTTTCAGAGGATGGTATAAAAAATCTATTGTAACATAAATCTGTAACAATGTTACACGAAAAAAACAACAAATGATTACAACTTAAAAATGTTACAAGAAAATAAAAACATCCAAAACCAAGCCCTTTTTTTCTCATCTTCATGAACCCATCTGTCTTCACCAAAATCGACAAACCACCAGGTACTGATTCAACACCTAACTTTAAGTTATTAGAACACACAATTCAAAAATCTTTTTCAAGAATAAAAATAACATGGAAATTCAAATAAACCTAATTGAAAGGAAAAAGAAAAAGAAAAAAAATAAATACAAATTTTCAAGAAATACATACCTTAAAACTTTATCACATACTAAATCTTTTTCAATTTCTTGAAGCATATTTTAATTCTGTTTTATATTTTTCCTTTATCATAAACTGAAAAACCAAAAGTTAATTTTATTGACAATCTCACATATAGGATTATTAACATGGATTTAAATCAGAAATGATGCTTGCCGTATTTGTTCACTTTTTACCAAATTCAACTTGAGCCAGCTCGTGAGTCGTAACTCGATTAGTTTTTATTAACAAGCATTAGTATGTATCGATGTACCTTGGGAGCAGCCATAGGATATTCTTCTGGCAAATACAACTCCAGCTTGAAAACTCCTCCTATAGTTGACCAAATCAAGAAGCACAAATAAAAATAGAAGTTTTCGCCATTAGTTGAGTTGAAAGGACGTAACTCGATTAGTTTTTTTTTTTTTTTTTTTTTTTTTTTTTTTTTGTTGAAAGGACGTAACTCGATTAGTTGAGTTCTTTTTTCATTTTTAAAGAATCTGTACATTTGTTTACAAAATAGAAGATATCATTTTAACAACAGATCTCAAATTATATATATAAAAAAATCATATAATACTACCATGTCTTTCTATTTTGTTTTTGATAGAGTTATTTGTTCACCTTTTACCAATTCCGACACCTCCGTCATCCGATGATCCTCACCAACCACCTCCAGGGACCTGTTATTCTGCTTCGATTGATATTCTTCAGCTTCTGATTCAAATCTGGAACCGTCCAGATCTTGTTACTCGGATCCACGAAGCTTTTGGTGTTGGATCTGATTCAGATCTGGACAACAGGACCGAAGATTTTGGTGTTGGATCTAATAGAGATTGGATTTGTGAAGAGTGTTAGACAACGTGACAAAAAGCTTTGTTCCAGGCATGATTTTTGAAGTAGAAACTAAAGAATATCAATCGATGCCTTTAGTTGTAGAACGAGAGTTGGATTTGAACACAAATATGTTGTATGATTGAGAGAAAATAATACAAAAGAGAGAGGAGGGATTAGAGATAAAGGTTAGATGAGAGAGATTGAGTATCTTGATGAATGTGTCAAAGTGATAAAGGTGGAGGAGATATAAACAAATTGATGTACCGAAAATAACCTTGGAGCAAAAAAAATTAGAAAGGATGTGGCTGATTATAGTCCATTAGATGGGTTCTAGAGTTTTTCCAACTCACATGGGTTTTCACTAGATACTTACCCTCTATATCTATATCTATATATATATATATATATATATATATATATCTATATATAACTAGGATTCTATTACCCCGCGCTTCGCGACGGGAGCTCCTGTTGTGTTGAGGGTTTGGTGGACGTTAAAGATCGTGCGTCGCTGTGGGAGCTCCTGTTGCATTAAGGGTTTCGTAGACATAAAAGATAATATTAAGTGACTGCTACTCTCGCGTGGGCTTACAAAAAAAATCGTGGCTAAAAGCTAAAAGTTTGATGGTCAAAGTTTGAAATCCTAAAAGCTAAAGGTTTGGTTGTCAAATTGGGAAAAAAATAAAGTACATAAGTTAGTAAGAAAGTTAGTTGCCAAAATGCAATGCAAGGTTAAAAAAGTTGGGTGGTCAAAGTTTGAAATCCTAAAATGGCTAAAGTGTAAATATGGAGCAAAGTTTGGTCATAATAGTAAATCGCTGCCAAAAAGGACCAATAAAAAATGGATGCCGCCTAAATTAACCAATCAAGTTGAGGCAGTTAATCAAATTGGGGAGGCTATGTAGAAGTAGTTACAAAATAAAATTACACCAAATTCTCCAAGGCAAAAGCTTAAACGAGAACCTATTTTTTATCCAAAAAAAGCTTAATGGTTTTATCTCTTCCACCGTCATCGCAACATTAGCAAGCTATGAATTTTCTAAAAAACTATGTCGTGAATTTCCTAAAAATAAATAAATAAATAATATAACATGGACCTAAAATTGCCCTTTACGGCTGAACAATATTATCACATGGTGACAAACAATACTTTGAAACAAACAAACAAATCCATCCATTGACCATTCCAAAGACCAATTTTTTAAAAGTTATCACCCATTCCAAACACCCCTAGTCCCTACACATCAACATACTCTTTTCGATGGTTTAAAGCATGATCCTATAAACCCTAGAACCCAACGCAAACAGGCCAAGTTTTCATCCCAAGTCGGTCGACTTCGAATGGTCGGTGTAATATATTAGGCAATGATTATTGTATCTTTAGTAGAGAATATTTACTCTCCATATTTAGGATTAGGAGATTTGATGATTTGTAATTATAAATACCCTCCTTGTATGCTTAATGAGATGCCAATCTCTCTCTCTCTCTCTCTATCTCTCTTCGACCACCTCCAGCTCCTCCTATGGCGACTGCAAGAAACCTTTCCAGCGAAGTATTCCGTCAATACCCTATGCTCGGCCTCCTACAGCGAACCCTAGCATGCTCAAGAAGCTCGTGGACCCCGCTTCTATACTTATATCCACCGGTGCTCATAAACTCTTTGGTGTTTTCCGCAAACGTCAGCCTCCAGGTTTAAAAATTTTTCTAATTTAAAGCCTTCGTTATTACTCGTTGAAAACAATACTAACATGTTGTTGTCGATCTATTACTTGTTGAAAACATTACTAAGATGTTATTGTTTTTGTATGTCATGGATCTGCATCTTTAAGATGGTGTTTGGTTGGTTCGTAGGTAGGAATAACTATATTCACTATTGTTGGTGGTTTGATAGTAATCATAGTATAGTGGGATATTGGCAATGGGTTATGGGTATGGAATTTTCCTAGTACTCAGGTCATACTCTTTAATTAATTAAACATTCTCTATCATTCCACACTCCTAATTGAAATCTTCTTTTATTTTTTGTTTTGATGCAATAAGCTATACACGATGACATGACGAGTCTTTTTGTAAATTCTTTGTGTGGGAAACCTAAAATATTCAAATAGCCTCTGTATTATTATTATTATTACTTCACTTGAATTTATTTTATGCTTTGCACCTTCTTACAATAACTTTTATGTGACCAGAGATTAATGAAGAGCGTCATGATGTTCTTCCAAACCAAGGCGGAAATGGTAATTCTGCTAGCGCTTCTGCAGCCACTCGGAACCCGCTGAGCTGGCAAAGTATTACATGGGATCTAGGCCAACCAGTGGCTCAAAAGTCTGCAAACAGTTTAGGGAATCTCGAATATGGTTTTGTGACACCAAGATCTCGAGGCATGGCCCGCGGACCATATTCCAGAAGTCCTTCAAATATTAGCCACCAGGTTTGCTTTCCTCTATTTTTAAGAAAACGTACAATTCCTTATCATATTCTTCAACATTTATAATTTCTGCTTACAATACATGACTGACAATATTGTTTTCACGTGCTCAAGGAGGAGACTACTTCACCCGCTGAGCTGGCAAAGTATTACATGGCATCTAGACTGCTTCCAAGAACACCAGTGGCTCAAAAGTCTGCAATATTGAGCCACTAATAACTTCAATTTCAGCAATAATGCAATCAACTAACAAGATATAGGTAAATAAATGAATGTTCTAACCTGACAAGGACACTTGTCTGTGTTGTTGTAACAGAACCACCAAGATCAGTCTTTGGACTTGGAGTAGATATAACATTTTCAGCTTCTTTTGAGTCAACCTGTTCTGCAACTTTTGAAACCTCAGGAAACATAGGTTTATTATATTCGACGACTAATCGAGAAGTTTTGGAAACTTCAAGTAGGCCAGCAGCAGAGGTCTCGGGTTTATTATTTTCCTCCAATGGCAACGACACATGCCCGTTATCATCTTCGTCATCATCTATCTCAAAGTAAGCATCAGGGGCACTCATCTGAAAAGCATGTTTCTTTTGCGGCACTTCTGTAACCTTTAAAGGCAATTCAGTAAATTCAACAATTGGTGCTTTATTTTTCCAAGTATCTGGCATATCACCATTCACCCAAGTATGTATGTCATGAAACATAGGAGACTTCCTTAAACTATTTTCTTCCGTTTTGTCTTTGCTTTGCATATTTAATCTTAGTTTATGCAAAGCAAAAGAAACAGTTTAAGGAAGAAAATAGTTTAAGGAAGTCTCATGTATCTCATGACATGCATACTTGGGTGAATGGTGATATGCTAGATACTTGGAAAAATAAAGCACCAATTGTTGAATTTACTGAATTGCCTTTAAAGGTTACAGAAGTGTCGCAAAAGAAACATGATTTTCAGATGAGTGCCCCTGATGCTTACTTTGAGATAGATGATGACGAAGATGATAACGGGCATGTGTCGTTGCCATTGGAGGAAAATAATAAACCCGAGACCTCTGCTGCTGGCCTACTTGAAGTTTCCAAAACTTCTCAATTAGTCGTCGAATATAATAAACCTATGTTTCTTGAGGTTTCAAAAGTTTCAGAACAGGTTGAGTCAAAAGAAGCTGAAAATGTTATATCTACTCCAAGTCCAAAGACTAATTTTGGTGGTTCTGTTGCAACAACACAGACAAGTGTCCCTGTCAGGTTAGAACATTCATTTATTTACCTATATCTTGTTAGTTGATTGCATTATTGCTGAAATTGAAGTTATTAGTTATGTATGGTCCTCATCTTTATTGTGTTTGTGCAGTGCGTTCAATTCAGGTTACAAAGAATGATCATGTAAAAGTTTCAGTGTCCAACTAGGATGAAAATGGAAATGATCAGAAGTCAACAAATATGTTTGGAAAATCATCCCCTACTGTTGTTTCTGCAGCCACATCAACAGATGGTATATTCTTCTTTGGCACTTCCAACAACAACTTAACTACCCTCAACACGACACCTTCTTCAAACCCTCCTTCGTTGGCTCCTTTTTCAGCTTCTGGCAGTACTAACGTCATCACAACCGCTACTGCTACCATCACCACTACCCCTGCTGTTATTTTCTCTACTTCTGTGTCACCTTAAGTTTTCAGTTTTGGGTCTGCTACTTCAATAGCACCAAGCACTTCAGTGGCAGAAACCGGGAACACTAATTCAAGCTCACCTTTTGCTATCATAATTATTATCTAGTACCATATGTTCAAAATTATTATAAACATGTATGCTGCATTAATATTGTTCATCATTCCTTTTATTGTTTATACGTATATATATTAATTGTTTTTTACTTTTTAAGTCCCATTTGCAACTTATATGGTTGTTTGATTATCAATTATGTACGGAAAAAAATCATCTAAATGAACATTGACCAACATAAAATACCAAAATAAACATTTGACAAGTTTAAATTCAAAGACATCAGGCATAACAAGAGTGTTCAAACGATGCCACGTGCATGAAGTGTCTAACTACTTTAGCCCTTTGTAAAATCTTGGGGCCGTCATGCAAAACCAAGAGAAACTTAACATGTATCTTAAACGTCTTGAGTTGTACGAAACATGTAATATTAGATGTCTAAGAATCTTCTGATGAAACGTCTAAGAATCTAATGGAGACATTTAGGTATATGATGAATACGAATCCGCGAAACGTCTAAGAATATACAACATCTAAGAATATGATGAAATGTCTGATTTCAACTTGTTTAGAGCATAGGTCCCTTGCTTTTTTAAAGCTCTAAGACTTAGATGTTTGATACTTGTGTCATCCTTTAAGCATACTTGTTTTACGTGACTTCTCTAAATTTAGACTTGTCAAACGTTCATTTTGGTAATTTATGTTGGTCAATGATAGTTTTGGTGATTTTCCCATTTGTACTGGTTATCTTCGTCTTCAGTTTTTTCATATTGTTGATACAATTTTTGTGTGGATACCAGTTAATTTACGTTATTCAAAATTGCACATCCGTGTACGTGATTTTCCTACTATTAATAAGAGTGAAGGAAAGGGGGCTTGGGTTGAGGGCATGTATTGCAATGTGACAAGAGTGGGGTCCAGAACTCAAGCCCTCAAAAGAGAGGGGAGTGAGGGCTTGGGTCTGAGGCATGGGTATCGAATGTTTAAAGTTTATTTATTTATTAAAAAAACCCTCTAATCACCTCCCTTCACCTCATCCCTCACAATGCCTCACGCCCTGCCTTCCCCACGCCAAAGGGGCAACACCCCACTCACCCAAGTCCCAAGGTAGGGTTGGTGTTTTGGGCTTGGGTTGGCAACTCACGCGAAACCCATGCCACCACTCCCTTATTCTAATAACATGCACTATGTTGTTGGAGTTACTTGCTTCATGCATACCAGTGTACTAAGCTCAGGGCTAACTTAAGCCTAAATATTTTGAAACTAGGGCTTTAAGCCCCTAATTTTTTAAGGCCCATTTGTTAACAAAATTATACAGAATTCATATATTACATAAACTTCTTAATTTTGGTTAAGAATGTCATTGTGGTTTTGGTGGTAAGAGCCCCACCTTTTTCTCTCGTGGATTCGCATCCCTTTAGTTTACAACTTTTTTTGGTAAACATTGTTTTTAGCTTAACCAAAAGCGTTGCTTTTTTCATATTCTTTTTTTTCCCTGTCTATTTAACTTTCCATATGTTAGTATCTAGCATTATTTTTACAAATATTAATAATATTTGTGTTATGTTGTGTTTAATTTGACATAACATTTTACCTTTTAGGTTCTTGATTTTAAAGAAGGATAAACCATATGTATTAGGATGTACTAGTGGGGAACCCGCGCGTTGTGGCGGAGTTGACATTAAGGGGTGAGACATAATTCAAACCTTAAAATGACAATACGGAGAACATATCAAATGTTGTCACAAAACATATACAACTTGCCCGCATCAATTCCAACCACAAATTGTCTTTTTTTTTTTCCCAGTTGATTCCACTCTATAGTGACCTTGACTGAATACTTACCTAGTGTAATTCAACTAAATGATTCAAGATAAGGGAAAAAACTAAGGGACAAAGGCTATTACATGTGTAAGTCTTTTACTGAAAACATTATGTCCACTTGCATTTTATAGCCTCATGCTTTTTCTTCCTATCATGGTTAAATCATCTTGCTATTACTAATCATAGAGTTTCTGTTGTAGTTGAGATGTAAAACTAGATCATTTCATTAGTATGCCACTTTGCTTGACATAGAGTAGTCATTTAAGGGAAAAAACGGTATGCATGTTAAGTGATTAATTATCATATAATGAAAGAAAGTAGATGAACAACAGTACTAAGAATACAAGCATCATAGAGTAATGAGGTTTTTAAACAACTCCAGATTCATACATCTGTATAAGTGTATAAGATAAACCATGTCATGGTCCTCGTGAAGCATTATACAAAGTTCAAATCATGCACGTGAGCTACTTTTTATTGTAGCACAACAATACGCTCTTCAATTTTGTCTTACAACATGTTATATATACCTTCAAGACCCAACTCAATAAGCTTTAGAGGTCACCTAGTTGTAGCAATTAACCTACAATGTTGTCTGGCTCGGTTAAATGTCTCTCAATCACACAAATTTTGCATCCTTCTTGTTATAACCAGTTAACATACAAATTCTTAGACTAATAGTAATGATAATTTTTAGATAAATATCAAATAAAGAACACGAAAAAGAAGTCTTGCATTCTTTCAAAAGGGTACAAGATAGTTTAGTGACGTTCCAGGAAAGAAATAAAATTCTTCCATAACAACTGGTCAACACAACTACAAGAACAATTATGTTACCATCAGCAACAATATCTACACTCTTCTTCAGTAAAACTACATACTCAAAAAAGTTCCAGACATCAAAACTTCATACAAACATTATAATTGCAAAGCATATTTCTCAGGCCAAGGACTTTAAATTCATAAGGTCTTAGAGGTAGTTGCAATAATGGACTCCTAGACTCGGTGTTGTTAAAGGTCAAAAGATGAATGAATTTTAGCCTAGACTCGGTGTTGTTAAGCATTGGACATACGTGTCTACAGTAAGTAGTGCCTGAAATAAATTAACAAACAAATAGGCATGAATAGAATGGCCCTGAAATTTATCAAAAGGGGTGGGGTGTATATGGTAGATGTACTAGCAATGATTGGGTGATGATTGTTTGGTTTTTTATAAGTGTAGTGTGGGTGTTTAAGATGTATTAGAGATGTGAATATAAATGTTTGGTTTTTTATAAATGTTATTTTTTTATTTGTATAATATGATTTTTTTATATGGATGTGAATATGAATATGAATATGAATATGAATATGAATATGAATGTTTAGTTTTTATTAACGTTTATGTTGCCGAACTAAACAAAAGCCAAGATACGAACAATAAAACAAAATAAAGCATAATATTCAAACATTTTTTTTTGCTAGGTTAAGTCGAAGTATTGAGGTGGTGGAACATGAACCCTTTGTATATACAGTCGTCATATATCTTCTCCCACTCACTTGCCTCTTCAGATCGAAATTCACTCCATGTCCTATTCAGTTTTGGCATTGGAGCGCCTTTTGCTAACTCAATCATGATGTAATGGTCTTTGTTTACAAAAGCAAATGATACGAATGCATGGTCTTCAATATTGCCTGGACCATGAACATAGGGAAGTAAGTCTCACTATGACCACCCGGAGATAGAAATTGAACAACCACCCTAAATTTCTGAGCAATCAACAATCCTGTGGAGGGCATCTCCATCCAATGCTGCTGTGGGGCTTGTCCCACTCCATTCCAATCTAATGACCTGTATACTCTGTCGTACCAACTGTGATCTACACTGTTTAAAATTGGCATCCATCGGTCTGTGTTATCATCCATCTCCTCCATAAGCTGTCTGCGGACGAAGTGCCACATATTCTCTTCCCACCCTAAACACACAGCTACGGATCGGAACCCACAGTTACCGTCTGCACGGACATTTCGAATGTCTGTAATGTATCCATGATATTGAGATGGAAGCCATATCTTAAACGTGTCGATGTCGAGTTTGTACCTGTGACCGTCAAACAATGAGATTTAATATGTGTATAAATATGTATGCATGTATGAATGTGTATATCGTTAGTTTGTACCTTTCCCCTACCAACAGTGGAAAATGTTTATCGTAAACAATCGGCTTGTCCTTTTATTGTTTACCTCTTCTAAACGGCTTTTTCCCCTACGTTGAAAATTTATATAACAATAATAACAACAACAAGAACAATAACAATAACAATAACAATAATAATAATTATAATCAAATTAATAATAATAATAATAATAATAATAATAATAATAATAATAATAATAATAATAACCGCAACCTTATCTTCCTTTTTTTGTTTTTCACTCGTTGTTGGCCGCCCCCGAGTATCGGTTTGTACCTCAGGAGGTTTATGTTTAGTCATTGTCGGATTCAACACCTTCTTCATCTTTTGCAACATGCTTTTTTTCACTTGTGACAGTTGCGACTTTAGATGCTCAGTGAATGCATTCATTTCCTGCTGAAAGTCATACTCGGGAGTCTCTGCTGCTTCTGATATATAGTCAAGTCGTGTTCAGAAGACGTCGATATCAGCCAGTGACACTTGTATACCTGATATATATATTCAATCACAACAACAATCAATAATCTACAAAAAAAAAAAAAAAAAAAAACAAGACCTCTACTGGCCCGTATAGGGCTCTAGGGGCCGTAGAGGAAAAATATCTACGGGTCGTAGAGGTTTGGAAGTTGGTCGTAGAGGCCATCTATGGGTTGTAGAGACCCTGTTATCTACGGCCCGTAGAGGTCTCTACGACCCGTAAACGAAAAGTTGGTTTTTCTAAAAAAATTTTGAATTTTATAAAACAACTTAAAATTTTTTTAAAAAAATTGTGTTCCTACGGGCCGTCTGGCCCTCTACGACTCGTAGGAAAGTATTTTTTTTTTTTTTAAATGTGGTTTTTTAGTTATATGTTATATATTTTATTTCTAAGTATGAAACCAGCGAACTGGTAGCCCAGATGGTCCCCATATTTGAAATAAGACTGATGTGTGTGTGTGAGAAATGATAGGCCCACGATCTAACCTCGTCCCAACCCGTTTTTTTAATTTCTTTACCTACGGGCCGTAGAGATCTCTACGGGCCGTAGGTGAAAAATTTAAAACTTTTAAAACCGGTAATAGACGACCAGTTTCCCCCAAATCAAATCAATCCCAAACCCTAACCCTTCGTGCCACCCCCACCTTCAACCACAACCACCTTCGTGCCACCCCCACCTTCAACCACAACCACCTTCTTCCACCACCGTCCTTTACCACCACCATCACCACCGTCCTTCACCGGCCACCACCACCACCACCCATTTCAACCATCCTCAACCCTCCACCATCACCACCGGCCTCCACCATCACCACCCGCCTTCACCATCACCACAGTCTTTCACCACCACCGTCCTGCACCATCACCACCGTCCTTCACCACCACCACCGTCCTCAACAGGTAATTTTTTTCTTTTTCATTTTTTTTTGATTTAGTTTTTTTTCTGTTTAGATCTTAGGGTATGGGACAAATGAACAGATTAGTGTTGATGTTGCTAAGAGGTTTAAGTTTGATCATAGTTTAAATTCTAATTGTACATAAGGCGCGTGCGCATTATGTTTAACATAAGGCGCACCTTTATGTTAAGGCGTTTCAAAAGAAATGCCTAAACTATATTAGTTTTGCCTATTCTTTTGAAACGCCTAAACTATATTAGTTTAGGCGTTTGTTTTGAATCGCCTAAACTAATATAGTTTAGGCGTTTCAAGAAACGTCCTAACCATAAATTTTTGCTTTTGCAGCTATGGATTTTTTTGACGATGATGAGCACGAGGGCCAGGAGGATGAGCCCGTGGTCGTGGGGGCCCCCCAACCCCATGGCAGGGGGGACCTTGCGGACTGGGAGCATTGCCAGTTTCGACGATTCGATTACGCGAGGCAAAGGTTTGAGAAATTGAGGAAGAAGAAGACATTTAAGTCGTGCGGGATTTGTTGGGACGCGCTTCGTGCCACCACGGGGGGTGCAGAGGAGATGGCACGACAGTGTATCCCGGAGGGTAGCCCATGGGACAGGTTATTCGGCGACTGCAACGCGCCGTCCCATCGGCCGTTGGCGATTGAGTTCCTATCGACCTTTCGCCTTCGTCCACGACTGGCCGGTGGCGATCCTGGACAGATGCCACCGCCGCCGCCGGAGGTCCAGTTTTCCATTCTCGGCATTGAGTATGGTTACTCCTTCGATCAGTGGGCTACGCACACCCAGTGGTACACTGAGAAGCAGCTTAGAGAGATATTATTATTATTATTATTATTATTATTATTATTATTATTTATTATTCTTATTAATTTTGTTCTTATTCTTAATGTTAATGTTAATGATAATGCTCAGGATGTCTACACTACAGTTGTCATTAGTGTTGCCGATAATGTGTTGTATGAGTGGTGGCCCACCATCGGGGGTCCAGAGTTCGGGAACCCAGCCCAGAAGTATTATTATTATTATTATTATTATTATTATTTATTGTTATTGTTATTCTAATTATTATTATTATTATTATTATTATTATTATTATTATTATTATTATTATTATTATTATTATTATTATTATTATTATTATTATTATTATTATTATTATCCTGTGCAGGGAGAGGTGTGACAGGGCCGCCAACATTCGTCACCCCATCATTCGTTACATTCACCGTTGCATTTCCTATTCCCTCACTGCACGGGCCACCTCGATGATTCCGCCATCGGTTGAGGTGTTACATTAATCTAAACTCCAAAGTAACTACACCTGTAGTAGCAGTATGAGAAGATAAGTCTCACATTTACAAAATATAAAAAACAACAATATGCTAAGTAATTATTAAACAGTTAATAACTACAACCCTCACCACGCGCTTGACGCGCCGTATGTGAAACAGCCCGCCGTTTTGTCCGACAAAGTCGCATGTTTAACTAAGATTTAACTACTTATCATTAAAACCAGTATTAAGTTGATCCAATTGTTAACCAAACACCCATATTTACCACTTGTTATAACCCATTCCAAACACCCATTTTTTTAAAGTTATCACCCATTCCAATTTCTCCAAGACAAAATAAAATTACACCAATTTCTCCAAGACAAAAAGCTTACACGATCCCTATAAAATAAAATTCGATTTCGACCACCAGGAGACAACAATTAGAGGGATTTCTTTGTGGTTTTGATTCGTAATGAAGATATAGAGGCTAGGAAGGGGCAATTCATAGAGGGTTTAAGGATAATACACGAATTTGAATTTAGAAAAAGATAAGCTCCAAGTCGGTTTCTAGATCCTATAATTTCCGAGATAACACAACAAAATCACGATTAAAATGGGATTAAAGTCGGTTTGGAAGAGATAATTATAAATCTGGAAGAAATCTTTCGTTAGGATATCCGATCTTGAACAAATTTATTGATTTCATCAAGCATATTATGGTGAATCTAAGTGGGTTTTGATTTAAACCTTAATAAGAATCATAAAATCTTATCAATGAATTTATTATTCTTTTATTTATATAAAACAAACTTTCTAATAATAATAATTTGAATAGGGTATAACATTACTAAATTTATAAACACCATGGTAATTAAATATATACAAATAAATAGAAATATATAGAACTTTGTTTAATAATTTCGGGAATGACATAAAATGAAAAAAAAATAAAAGGAAAATACGCGAGGTTACAAAAATGTTCTATACACATATGTATAATTGCTATTTACACATATGTATAAATGAAAAAAAAATAAAAAAAAAATTCTTGCATAAAAATGTGCGATTAAAGCAAAAAAAAATTGTCTTTATATGAAATGTGTGGTCTAGAATGGTTCTCTCAGTTCTCAAATAGGGGTTGATTCTCTTAGGATCCATACCCTATGTTCTATATAGGTAATTGTTTTTAAGTGTTAGACTAGTTTTTTTTATTTATCGCGTACACGAAATCATAACGTATTTACCACATTTGACCAAATTTATACCATCGAATCAAAACGTATTACATTTGACCCAATTTGTTTCTAAGCAAAATATACATCAAAGCGTAACATTTCATAATTGACCTGGTTTGATCCCAAGCTAGGGGTGTATTATTTGTAAATTTAGGAGTTTAGGGAGAGCAATATTTAGCCGCTCAAAAACCAGACAAGGGTCGAGCGAAAATAAATATAATATCTAACATTTCAAATTATATGGTTTCCGTTTATTGGATCAGGTATCACCTATTATCATATTCGTACCTGAACTCATATTTTTTTTTTATCAATCTCATACCTGAATACACGTTATATATAAATCGGGTTTGGGGTTTTTTTCCATTCAGATTCCTTATTGAACTTCTCTCATTTTATATATTGTAAAAATGTGCTTAAACATAAACTTCGACACAAGTATTTATATAAATAACTACTTTTCAAAACATGTTATGCTTGTTACTTGTATAGCTTAATAGATTCTATTTTTGACACTACAATTACCTCAAACCATATAGGATCCTTTTGGCCCATGACCGGTTTCTAAACAAACTACCAAAACATAGGTTATCTAGTATTTCTATATCCATAATTTTTAAAAGCCTTTATTAAGCAAGCAAAAAATCATACAATCCCAAACATGAATTAATAGTGTCTCATTTTGTATTACAAGATTCGTTAATTCCCTCGACCTGATTTTTTTTTTTTTGAACAGCATTCCCTCAACCTTAATGACAAGTTGATCACTAGTATAAAAGAACCTATAGTTGTGATAAGACTAATTGGTATGCCTTCGGTTACATCAATCGGGGAGATGAGGTGTCCATTTCCCCCAAAGGGAACACTGCCCCCCCCCCCCCCCCCCCCCCCTCTAAAAAAATTCGGTGAGTTGGGGGAATTTTCCCCTTTCTCCCCTTGCATTCTGATTGGCCTATTTTTTATTTTTTTATTTTTAATTAAAGTTTATATAATAAAAAAAATGAAGGGGGGGGGGGGGTGGGGGAATTAGGATTATACCATTTCCAAACTTTGAGGGAAAAAATGAGGGAAATAATGTGACGCTGATATGACACTTAGGGGAGTTGGGGGAAAATGGGGCACACCATATAGTCTAAGAAGCAACATCATCACATCATGTGTCAAATTGACTCGAGTGAACTAAAACTAATGCTTAATTTGTTTAAGAAAGCGACCCAACATATTATATCATATATATATATATATATATATATATATATATATATATATATATATATAGGGGAAAGATCCGATACAAAGTGTTTTTTCGGTAAGAACTGTGAGAATCAAAGAAGGGTATTTTTTTTTATTTTTTTTTTCAAAATTTTTTTTCCCATATTGTTAAACATGTATTATAGTATTAAAAACTAAAAAAAATAAAAAATTTTTTTGGTGTAGAGTAATTACGTGTAGAGTAATTACATAATTACTCTAGTGTAAACTAATGTATTTACTTTAATGACGTAATTACACTAAAAAAAGTTTTTTAATTTTTTTTGTATTATTCATCTAGAAAGAATGTTTAAGCACATGGGAAAAAAATTCTAAAAAATTTTTTTTTTTTACCCCCTTTGATTCTCACAGTTCTTACTGAAAAACACTTTGTATTTGATCTTTACTCTCTCTCTCACTCTCTCTCTCTCTCTCTCTCTATATATATATATATATATATATATATATATATATATAAAACTAGGATTCTATTACCCCGTGCTTCGCGACGGGAGCTCCTGTTGCGTTGAGGGTTTGGTGGACGCTAAAGATCGTGCGTCGCTGTGGGAGCTCCTGTTGCATTGAGGGTTTCGTGGACATAAAAGATAATATTAAGTGACTGCTACTCTCGCGTGGGCTTACAAAAAAAATCGCGGCTAAAAGCTAAAAGTTTGGTGGTCAAAGTTTGAAATCCTAAAAGCTAAAGGTTTGGTTGTCAAATTGGGAAAAAATAAAGTACATAAATTAGTAAGAAAGTTAGTTGCCAAAGTGCAATGCAATGTCAAAAAAGTTGGGTGGTCAAAGTTTGAAATCCTAAAATGGCTAAAGTGTAAATATGGAGCAAAGTTTGGTCATAATAGTAAATCGCCACCAAAAAGGACCAATAAAAAATGGATGCCGCCTAAATTAACCAATCAAGTTGAGGCAGCCAATCAAATTGAGGAGGTAGTGTAGAAGTGGTTACAAAATAAAATTACACCAATTTCTCCAAGACAAAAGCTTAAACGAGGACCTATTTTTTATCCAAAGAAAGCTTAATGGTTTTATCTCTTCCACCGTCATCGCAACATTAGCAAGCTATGAATTTTCTAAAAAACTGTCGTGAATTTCCTAAAAATAAATAAATAAATAATACAACATGGACCTAAAATTGCCCTTTACGGCTGAACAATATTATCACATGGTGACAAAGAATACTTTAAAACAAACAAACAAATCCATGCATTGACCATTCCAAAGACCAATTTTTTAAAAGTTACTTATCACCCATTCCAAAATAGTGATATGCCTTGGAAAAATAAAGCACCAATTGTTGAATTTACTGAATTGCCTTTAAAGGTTATAGAAGTGTCGCAAAAGAAACATGCTTTTCAGATGAGTGCCCCTGATGCTTACTTTGAGATAGATGATGACGAAGATGATAACGGACATGTGTCATTGCCATTGGAGGAAAATAATAAACCCGCGACCTCTGCTGCTGGCCTACTTGAAGTTTCCAAAACTTCTCAATTAGTCGTCGAATATAATAAACCTATGTTTCCTGAGGTTTCAAAAGTTTCAGAACAGGTTGAGTCAAAAGAAGCTGAAAATGTTATATCTACTCCAAGTCCAAAGACTAATTTTGGTGGTTCTATTACAACAACACAGACAAGTGTCCCTGTCAGGTTAGAACATTCATTTATTTACCTATATCTTGTTAGTTGATTGCATTATTGCTGAAATTGAAGTTATTAGTTGTGTATGGTCCTCATCTTTATTGTGTTTGTGCAGTGCGTTCAATTCAGTTACAAAGAATGATCACGTAAAAGTTTCAGTGTCCAACAAGGATGAAAATGGAAATGATCAGAAGTCAACAAATATGTTTGGAAAATCATCCCCTACTGCTGTTTCTGCAGCCACATCAAAATTAGTCTTTGGACTTGGAGTAGATATAACATTTTCAGCTTCTTTTGACTAAACCTGTTCTGAAACTTTTGAAACCTCAGGAAACATAGGTTTATTATATTCGACGACTAATTGAGAAGTTTTGGAAACTTCAAGTAGGCCAGCAGCAGAGGTCGCGGGTTTATTATTTTCCTCCAATGGCAACGACACATGCCCGTTATCATCTTCGTCATCATCTATCTCAAAGTAAGCATCAGGGGCACTCATCTGAAAAGCATGTTTCTTTTGCGACACTTCTATAACCTTTAAAGGCAATTCAGTAAATTCAACAATTGGTGCTTTATTTTTCCAAGTATCTGGCATATCACCATTCACCTAAGTATGCATGTCATGAGATACATGAAACTTCCTTAAACAATTTTCTTCACCTCATCTCTCACAATGCCTCACGCCCTGCCTTCCCCACGCCAAAAGGGCAACACCCCACTCACCCAAGTCCCAAGGTAGGGTTGGTGTTTGGGGCTTGGGTTGGCAACTCACGCGAAATCCATGCCACCACTCCCTTATTCTAATAACATGCACTATGTTGTTGGAGTTACTTGCTTCATGCATACGAGTGTACTAAGCTCATGGCTAACTCAAGCCTAAATATTTTGAAACTAGGGCTTTAAGCCCCTAAATTTTTAAGGCCCATTTGTTAACAAAATTATACAGAATTCATATATTACATAAACTTCTTAATTTTGGTTAAGAATGTCATTGTGATTTTGGTGGTAAGAGCCACACCTTTTTCTCTCGTGGATTCGCATCCCTTTAGTTTACAACTTTTTTTGGTAAACATTGTTTTTAGCTTAACCAAAAGCGTTGCTTTTTTCATATTCTTTTTTTTCCCTGTCTATTTAACTTTCCATATGTTAGTATCTAGCATTATTTTTACAAATATTAATAATATTTGTTTTATGTTGTGTTTAATTTGACATAACATTTTACCTGTTAGGTTCTTGATTTTAAAGAAGGATAAACCATATGTATTAGGATGTACTAGTGGGGAACCCACACGTTGTGGCGGAGTTGACATTAAGGGGTGAGACATAATTCAAACATTAAAATGACAATACGGAGAACATATCCAATGTTGTTACAAAACACATATAACTTGCCCGCATCAATTCCAACCACAAATTGTCTTTTTTTTCCCTGTTGATGCCATTCTATAGTGACCTTGACTGAATACTTACCTAGTGTAATTCAACTAAATGATTCAAGATAAGGGAAAAACTAAGGGACAAAAGTTATTACATGTTTAAGTCTTTTACTGAAAACATTATGTCCACTTGCATTTTATAGCCTCATGCTTTTTCTTCCTATCATGGTTAAATCATCTTGCTATTACTAATCATAGAGGTTATGTTGTAGTTGAGATGTAAAACTAGATCATTGCATTAGTATGCCACTTTGCTTGACATAGAGTAGTCAATTAAGGGAAAAAACGGTATGCATGTTAAGTGATTAATTATCATATAATGAAAGAAAGTAGATGAACAACAGTACTAAGAATACAAGCATCATAGAGTAATGAGGTTTTTAAACAACTCCAGATTCATACATCTGTATAAGTGTATAAGATAAACCATGTCATGGTCCTAGTGAAGCATTATACAAAGATCAAATCATGCACGTGAGCTACTTTTTATTGTAGCACAACAATACGCTCTTCAATTTTGTCTTACAACATGTTATATATACCTTCAAGACCCAACTCAATAAGCTTTAGAGGTCACCTAGTTGTAGCAATTAACCTACAATGTTGTCTGGCTCGGTTAAATCTCTCTCGATCACACAAATTTTGCATCCTTCTTGTTATAACCAGTTAACATACAAATTCTTAGACTAATAGTAATGATAATTTTTAGATAAATATCAAATAAAGAACACAAAAAAGAAGTCATGCATTCTTTCAAAAGGGTACAAGATAGTTTAGTGATGTTCCAGGAAAGAAATAAAACTCTTCCATAACAACTGGTCAACACAACTACAAGAACAAATATGTTACCATCAGCAACAATATCTACACTCTTCTTCAGTAAAACTACATACTCAAAAAAGTTCCAGACATCAAAACTTCATACAAACATTATAATTGCAAAGCATATTTCTCAGGCCAAGGACTTTAAATTCATAAGGTCTTAGAGATAGTTGCAATAATTGACTCCTAGACTCGGTGTTGTTAAAGTTCAAAAGATGAATGAATTTTAGCCTAGACTCGGTGTTGTTAAGCATTGGACATATGTGTCTAAAGTAAGTAGTGCCTAAAATAAATTAACAAACAAATAGGCATGAATAGAATGACCCTGAAATTTATCAAAAGGGGTGGGGTGTATATGGCAGATGTACTGGCAATGATTGGGTGATGATTGTTTGGTTTTTTATAAGTGTAGTGTGGGTGTTTAAGATGAGTTAGAGATGTGAATATAAATGTTTGGTTTTTTATAAATGTTATTTTTTTATTTGTATAATATGAAATTTTTTATATGGATGTGAATATGAATATGAATATGAATGTTTAGTTTTTTATTAACGTTTATGTTGCCGAACTAAATAAAACCCAAGATACGAACAATAAAACAAAATAAAGCATAATATTCAAAGATTTTTTTTGCTAGGTTAAGTCGAAGTATTAAGGTGGTGGAACATGAACCCTTTGTATACAGTCGTCATATATCTTCTCCCACTCACTTGCCTCTTCAGATCGAAATTCACTCCATGTCCTATTCAGTTTTGGCATTGGAGCGCCCTTTGCTAACTCAATCATGATGTAATGGTCTTTGTTAACAAAAGCAAACGATACGAACGCATGGTCTTCAATATTGCCTGGACCATGAACATAGGGAAGTAAGTCTCACTATGACCACCCAGAGATAGAAATTGAACAACCACCCTAAATTTCTGAGCAATCAGCAATCCTGTGGAGGGCATCTCCATCCAATGCTGCTGCGGGGCTTGTCCCACTCCATTCCAATCTAATGACCTGTATAGTCTGTCATACCAACTGTGATCTACACTGTTTAAAATTGGCATCCATCGGTCTGTGTTATCATCCATCTCCTACGTAAGCTGTCTGTGGACGAAGTGCCACATATTCTCTTCCCACCCTAAACACACAGCTACGGATCGGAACCCACAGTTAGCGTCTCCACGGACATTTCGAATGTCTGTAATGTATCCATGATATTGAGATGGAAGCCATATCTTAAACGTGTCGATGTCGAGTTTGTACCTGTGACCGTCAAACAATGAGATTTAATATGTGTATAAATATGTATGCATGTATGAATGTGTATATCGTTAGTTTGTACCTTTCCCCTACCAACAGTGGAAAATGTTTATCGTAAACAATCGGTTTGTCCTTTGATTGATTACCTTCTAAACAGCTTTTTCCCCTACGTTGAAAATTTATATAACAATAATAACAACAATAATAACAACAACAACAAGAACAATAACAATAATAATAATAATAATAATAATAATAATAATCGCAACCGTATCTTCCTTTTTTTGTTTTTCACTCGTTGTTGGCCGCCCCCGAGTATCGGTTTGTACCTCGGGAGGTTTATGTTTAGTCATTGTCGGATTCAACACCTCCTTCATCTTTTGCAACATGCTTTTTTTCACTTGCGACAGTTGCGACTTTAGATGCTCAATGAATGCATTCATTTCCTGCTAAATGTCATACTCGGGAGTCTCTGCTGCTTCTGGTATATAGTCAAGTCGTGTCCAGAAAATGTCGATATCAGCCAGTGACACTTGTATACCTGATATATATATATCCAATCACAACAACAATCAATAATCTACAAAATACAAAAAAAAAAAAAAAAAAAAAAAAAAACAAGACCTCTACTGGCCCGTATAGGGCTCTAGGGGCCATAGAGGAAAAATATCTACGGGTCGTAGAGGTTTGGAAGTTGGTCGTAGAGGCCATCTATGGGTCATAGATACCCTGTTATCTACAACCCGTAGAGGTCTCTACGACCCGTAGACGAAAAGTTGGTTTTTTCTAAAAAAATTGTGAATTTTATAAAACAACTTAAATTTTTTTTTTTTTAAAAAAATTGTGTTCCTACGGGTCGTCTGGCCCTCTACGACCCGTAGGAAAGTATTTTTTTTTTAAAATGTGGTTTTTTAGTTATATGTTATATATTTTATTTCTAAGTATGAAACCAGCGAACTCGTAGCCCAAATGGTCCCCATATTTGAAATAAGACTGATGTGTGTGTGTGAGAAATAATAGGCCCACGATCTAACCTCGTCCCGACCCGTTTTTTTAATTTCTTTACCTACGGGCTGTAGATGTCTCTACGAGCCATAGGTGAAAATTTTAAAACTTTTAAAACTGGTAACAGACGACCAGTTTCCCCCAAATCAAATCAATCCCAAACCCTAACCCTTCGTGCCACCCCCACCTTCAACCACAACCACCTTCTTCCACCACCGTCCTTTACCTCCACCATCACCACCGTCCTTCACCGGCCACCACCACCTATTTCAACCATCCTCAACCCTCCACCATCACCACCTGCCTTCACCATCACCACAGTCCTTCACCACCACTGTCCTGCACCATCACCACCGTCCTTCACCACCACCACCACCGTCCTCAACAGGTAATTTTTTTTCTTTTTCATTTTTTTTCGATTTAGTTTTTTTTTTCTGTTTAGATCTTAGGGTATGGGACAAATGAACAGATTAGTGTTGATGTTGCTAAGAGGTTTAAGTTTGATCATAGTTTAAATTCTAGTTGTACATAAGGCGCACCTTTATGTTAAGGCGTTTCAAAAGAAACGCCTAAACTACATTAGTTTTGGCGATTCTTTTGAAACGCCTAAGCTATATTAGTTTAGGCGTTTCAAAAAGGCGTTTCAAGAAACGTCCTAACCATAAATTTTCGCTTTTGCAGTTATGGAATTTTTTGACGATGATGAGCAGGAGGACCAGAAGGATGAGCCCGTGGTCGTGGGCCCTAACCCTATGGCAGGGGGGACCTGGCGGACTGGGAGCATTGCCAGTTTCGACGATTCGTTTACGCGAGGCAAAGGTTTGAGAAATTGAGGAAGAAGAAGACATCTAAGTCACGCGGGATTTATTGGGACGCGCTTCGTGCCACCACGGGGGGTGCAGAGGATATGGCACGACAGTGTATCCCGGAGGGTAGCCCATGGGATAGGTTATTCGGCGACTGCAACGCGCCGTCCCATCGGCCGTTGGCGATTGAGTATCTATCGACCTTTCGCCTTCGGCCACGACTGCCCGGTGGCGATCCTGGACAGATGCCACCGCCACCGCCGGAGGTCCAGTTTTCCATTCTCGGCATTGAGTATGGTTACTCCCTGGATCAGTGGGCTACGCACACCCAGTGGTACACTGAGGATGTCTACACTACAGCTGTCACTAGTGTTGCTGATAATGTACTGTATGCGTGGTGGCCCACCATCGGGATCCAGAGTTCGGGAATCCGACCCAGAAGTATTATTATTATGATGATGATTATTATTATTATTATTATTATCATCATTATTATTATTTATTGTTATTGTTATTCTAATTATTATTATTATCCTGTGCAGGGAGAGGTGTGACAGGGCCGCCAACATTCGTCACCCCATCATTCGTTACATTCACCGTTGCATTTCCTATTCCCTCACTGCACGGGCCAATTGTAATGAGTGGGTGACGAAGACGGACATGATGTACTTGTATTGCATTATCACCGGCACGCCGTGTGCCCTGCATCGGTGCATGGCAGACTACCTTGCCTCCTTTCCCGTTAAGCAGGCGCGAGGGATGATCGCATGCGGGGGGATGATCAGCAGGATCGCCGAGCGTTGTAATGCCGACCGATATTTTACATGGGTTACCGAGCATCTTCCGCCGCCATTACAGCCTAGGTATTATTATTATTGTTAATGTTAATGTTTTTGTTTATTTCTTTCAGCCCATTAGCTTGTCCCACGCTCTATAATATGCTTTGTGCGGGGAAGACGGACGATCCACCCGTCTACTTTCTTTCTACGGGTCCGAAACGCGTGCCGTTTGTACCAGAGCCGTTGGTACATCAGGGCCTTGCAGGTATTATAACATTATTATTATTTACTACATACAACTTGTATTGATGATTAGAATATATAATATGTTTGGGCGTTTCTTTTGGGAAACTTGTAGACAACTTGTGTTGTATGGTTTAAACGAAAACAGGGGAAACTCTGCCCAATTTTTTATAAAATCCTTGATTATTATTATTATTTATTAATTATTTATTGTTATCCATTGCACGTGGTGCTGTTGAGGTTGGGTTGCGGTATGTTGCTGAGGGGGAGGGGGCGCTGAGAGGGACGTCGATATGGCTGAGCCGCAGCCTGATGAGGTGTAGATTCCACCACGAGTTTATCACTCCCTGCGGTTGCATCCTGAGGTTAGGGCGGACATATGTGCGGCTGCGTTAGAGGCTGTTGAGTCGCGTCAGTGGCGTCAACAGCAGGACGAGGCGATGCGCTGGTTGATTGCTGGCCAGCAGGAGATCTTTCGCCAGCTAGGCATGCAGCCTCGTGTCGCGCCGATTATAGGGCCCAGCATGCAGCAGACCCCACGTCCACGCATGAGGCCGATACGTCCTCACAGCAGGCTGGGACGTCCTCACAGCAGCCGCCGATTGATGATTCACAGTTTTATTAGTTTTATTAGTTTTATCTTTTGTGATCATGTTTTGTAAACGTTTTAAATAATTTCTACTTTGTATTTACTTATTTGAACTCTAATTATGTTAATTAATGTTTATTTTTACCTGTTTGATTATATAAACGCTTGTGTTAACGTTTACACGCTTATCAAGACGACATTAGTAAAAACAACACGTTTTCTAATTTTAGTTACATAATAAAAATCAATAAACAATTAAAATGTGTTAAAAAAATTAAAAAAAAAATCCTCTACGGGTCGTAGAGGGCTCTATGGGCCGTAGAGGGTGTCTAATATTTGTATATGTTATATTTATTTTTTCCAATATAGAAACCAGCGAATTGGTAGCCCAGATGGTCCTCGTATTTGCAATAAGACTTGTGTGTGTGTTTGTGTGATAATCTGCCTAAGATCGAACCTCGTCCCAAACGTTTTTTTGTGTTTTTTTGGGTCTACGGGCTGTAGAGGTCTATACGGGCCGTAGGCAAAAAAATATTCATTCATCCCACCCTCATTGATGCCCAAAATAAATAGACGTTACCTACGAGCCGTAGAGCCCTCTACGGCTCGTAGGTAATGGTTACAATCATTGGCAATCATACAATCATTATCAATTATTACCTACGAGCCGTAGAGGGTTCTACGGCTCGTAGAATGATCAAAAAATGATCCCTACGGGCCGTACCGTATAGAGTTGTGTGAATAAAATTGCAACTTGTGTGAATATCCGGAGCCTATCTTATGTGCTTCCTTACTTGGAAACCCTATTTCTGGTTGATCAGCCAGATAATATGGTTTACAATGGCATTTGAAAGTGGAGAACAAGGTTTAGTGATTGAGGTGCAATACAAGATGATTTGGTTTCATCGATTTTTGATGGGTTTAGTTTCAAATCTTTGTTTAACCGTAAGTCTTTTGCTTATAGCTAGATTGGAATCGTTGCTGAAAAGAACACATGTCTTTTTATTTCAAATGTCTATCTTCTCCAAATGAAAATCTCCATGAATTTGGGTCATGTAAGATTGGAATGGTTGCGTGAAATGAACACATGTTTTTTAATTGCTAACATTAACACTTATCAATTTATCATGTAGAAATAGAATAGACCACTACTTTAACTACTGCTTCTTCAATGGCCATAATAACAATAATTTCTCAAATATCTCATTAAGTTATCAGATCTCCTGAATCTCGATATAAAAATATGAAAGTTATTATGCTGTGTGTTAATCTATGTTCCTAAGTTATTTGATGCATTTATGATCCATGTTGTGTTGAAGATAAGGCTTTAGTATTCTGGCTCATCATGGCTTATAGCAAAAGTGTCAGACCATAGTTATCAAACGCGCCAGGCACACTCAAGGCACATAGGGCTTGCCTGTGGCCTAGGCGCAAGGCGTAAAAAAGCGAAGGCCTGAGAAAAAAAGAGCGAACAAAGAAAAAAAGTATAAATATATTATCTATTTGAAAATTCTTCAAATAAAGCAAACAAAAGCTATTATATAACATTTAATATTATCTAATTAGTATCAAAAGGCTTAAAATATTAATGTATTAGTGTATAAAAGTAGTATTCCTTAAATACAAGTAGAAATATGCTTGGAATCTAGCCATAGTTTAGAGAATTTAGCTCGAAACTCTCCAGACTTTGGAAATCTCGTTGGAATCTGCCCCTAAACTATCATCTGGAGAACTAAAGCGCAATTGCTTCAACTTAAAGCGCCATTGCATCGTCTCGCGTAAAAAATGGGCCTAGGCGCATGAGGCGATGACTTTTAACAACTATGTGCCAGACAATGACTTTACATGATCTTTGTTCATGGGAGTACATGATTCTTGATCTGAATTGGTAGGTGCTTTGATTTATTTAGTTAGATGTTGATTTCACATATGTTTGAAAGTTTGAATGACTTTCTTGATGATTTTTTGTATTATTATTTCTATCATACTTAATTACTTTCATTAATGCTAAATTAGATTCAAGAAGTATAGGAAAACATCAAACAGCTACTATAGCTATTCTGCAATAGCAAACAACCCCATTTTTTAGCACCTTAAAAAAGGCTGGTTGGTTCAGGTCAACATTGAAAGTAAAGTAAAACTTTTATGCTAGCCAAACAACCCCATTTTAGTGAAAGCTTCAATTGGATCAAACAAAGAAAACAAACAAAAGGAACACGCCTTCTGCCTTCTGTGATAGCAAAGCAAACAAAACAAGTCCAAAAACTCACAAAACCAAAGACACGTTTATTATCAAAGGGCAATGGACTTCAAACAAAACAAACCAATGCAAAACAAAAGAACTATCGAAGTCTGTGTAAAAAAACAAAACAGATGCCTACCTTATATACTAAAAGAATCCTATTTGACTATGAAAAGGAAAGCTAAAAGATAAGAATAAAAATATATAAAACAACTAAACTAATTCAAACTATTGACGTTTGATTTATCTCCTCAATCGACAATGACTTCGATCTTTATCTCCAAGCGATTTTGATTCCAACTCCAACCCGTAATAAATCTGGTCCAATTTGTAATTTGTTTGTTTGGGCCCGGGTCAAACAATTAAACGAGCCAACATTTAGCACCTCATGGAAATGCTTTGAATTTGATTAACACTTCTAAAGTTGGTGTCATGCTTTAGAAGTCCACTATTTTTTTACTGATATGATCATGAATTCGGAAAGTCAAACTCAATTATGCATGACTGAATAGGATGTAATGCGGGTCAAAATTGACAATCATCACTTTTATGGTTTCTGGGAGGATGATGGCTTTTGACTTTTGTTTTGGTCAGTTTTTGGATTGAAGCTGAAAGTCAAAGATAATAGTCAACCATTCAGTCAAAGAAAAGTGAATCCGCGCCTTGCTGGCAGTTCCATGTCATCAATATGCAAGTGAGTAAGGATTGCCAAGGTGGCAATCCGCGCCTTTTGCTTTTATGGCAGTTACGAAATGGAACAAACAGCAAACACAAGTGGACTAGTAACATAATCAGTAGCGTAGGAGAATTATACTTATCTTTGGACTTGTGTAATGGATTAAGGATGGGTTACTTTGGACACAATGGGTCATTGTGGGCTCAGGATGGGTTCTCCCTTTGGTTCAGACAATTGGAAACACAAGTGGTGGTTGTGGATGATCGAGCGGATGATCAATCTAAGAATGATGGATATGGCTGCGAAGCAGTGCAGTGAGCAGGCTTCTTTTACGACGAATTTGCAAAGGGTGTTTAGAGATGATGCGCAGAGGAATATTGTTCTTGGCTTTTCTTTTACAACAAATTTGCAGGTGCACCTGCAAGCTTTTGGTCAATATAGTTGTTGTTGGGTTATATGGCTGATGATATTTTGATCTGTCACTAGAACCATAGGAAAACATGAAGTAGCTACCAAAGTTAATTGAGATGACACCATCCTTGTGTGTTGTGTTTAGAGGTGTAGTTGAGATGATGGTTTTAATTATTAGAATTAGGGGTGTTCCTCGGTTCGGGTTCGGATTCAGTTTCATCAGTTTATTTGGTTTAGTCAAAACATTCCAAGGCGTGCATTTATAACGTTGTTGTCCTTCAAATAGCCACCCGTGTAGGAAGCCAAGCTAGACCCATCCAAATCACTGCGTCATCTCCATTTATCCAGTCCTTCGTTTGTTTGAACTTGACTTAGAATGCTGTTGCAAAGAATTAGCTCTTGAGATTCTGGAACCGATCCGGTGGATTGAGTCCTACATCGAACATCTCTTGAAGACCAAACGGAAATTAAAGAACGAATACATGATGAAGAGGTGGAAGAGGGGTTAAGTGAACCCCTATTGAACGAAGAACTCGCTTACGATGTGTCGATGCCGATGCGCATAAGTAGTTCGGACGAAGATTAATAAAAAATAATGATTGTAATATTGGAATTATGTATTTTGTATTTAAGTTTTCTATTTTCTTGTTTCGGAAACCTTAAAAAATAATAAAAAGTCGTGTGTTTATGTTTATTTTTTTCCTTGCTGGCTTAACGTTTTCTTTTCTTCAAAGTGTGCACGCGAAAACCGATTATTAACCGAAATCAAAACTGGTCTTTCAAACCAATAAACGAGGTTCCAACCGCAAAACCGTTTTGGGAGGGAACCGGTACTACAAGAATTTTGGGCAATAGCGGCGACATCAATAGCGGCGACGTCGCCGCTATTGCTCGAATCCGTGTCAAACTTTTAAGAAACTAATCTGGCCGTTGATTAACAAAGGGATCCAATGGTTAGGATTAAATAGTACAAAAGAGCAATAGCGGCGACATCATTAGCGGCGACAAGTCGCCGCTATTACTCAAACCGGGAAATAAACCCCAAAGGTTCCCTCCTTTTCTTCCCACCAACACAAAAAACCCCAAAAGTTCCCTCTCCTCTCTGCCGGCGAACAGTCCCTTCTCCACCAACCACCACCATTCATCACCTCCATCACCTCCTTCTCCACCACCTTCGACCCCTCCTCCACCACCGAAGACCAGCCCTTTCCCTTTCTTCCCCTTCTCCACCACCGAAGACCCCTCCCCGTACCTTCTTCACCACCAACGACCACCATAGCAGCACCACTTCCATCACCACCGAAAGACACCACAGCAGCATCACAGCCATCACCACCGGAAGACAACGAACGGTATAATTTTTTTTGTTTTTTTTTTTTTTTGTAAACTGTTTAGTATTATGTAAACTGATATATGTTTGCTGGGTTTTCTTGATTTTGGAAGTAATATGTAAACAGACTTTCGTTTAAAAAAAAAAAAATATGTAAACTGATATATTTCTGCAAATTGTTGCGGCAGAGGGAAGCTAGGGTTTTGACTCAGTGGGTTTTGATTTTATTTGGAGGTGATGTATGTGTGTGAAATGGAGATTAGGGCCTTGTGTAGTTAAATTTTTTTAAATGGGCCTTTGTTTTAGTTACTTAAATTTTTTTGAACGGCCTTTGTTTTAGTTAAGAAAATGGTTATATTAATCGAATGTTTTGAATATGTCACGAGGGAGAGAATATGTCATATTTCTGTTTTGTTAATTTATTTTTTAATATTTTTAATTGATTGTTATTTGAGTTGGTTTATTGTTGGCTAATTTAGTGCTAAATTGGGACAAAAGTAGTTATAATTGTTTAGTGGATTATCTTTGTGTTGACTTGCTGTGTAATTGTTGTTAGATACTAGATCCCTAAATTAGAGGCTTTTCAATGGAGTCTGTTAATACTTCATTTGCTTTAGGGCTAAGTGCAAATCATTTTAGCGGCGACACCTTTAGCGGCGACCCGCCAAAGTGTCGCCGCTAAAAGTCAAGTTTACCTCAACCATAGATCTGTTTTTTTTTTTTTTTTTTTTTTTTTCAGTTTTTTTCCTTTTTTTCTGTTTTTATTTTTTATTATCATTTTTTTATTCTTTTTTTTTTTTTTTCTGTTTTTAGGTTAGTTTTTAATTATTTTTTGATAATTTGTTTGTGGGTTTGTAGGAAAGGACCGATCCGGGGAAGAACACGTTGATGCATTTGGTATGTTTGTAGGTTTGACCCATTTGGTATATGTTTGTAGTTTTGACCCAATTGGTATGTTTGTAGGTTTGACCCATTTGGTATATGTTTATAGTTTTGACCCATTTGGTATATGTTTATAGTGTTAACCCATTTGGTAAATGTTTGTAGTTTTGACCCAATTGGTATGTTAGTAGGTTTGACCTATTTGGTATGTGTTTGTAGTTTTGACCCAATTTGTATGTTTGTAGGTTTGACCCATTTGGTATATGTTTATAGTTTTGACCCATTTGGTATATGTTTATAGTGTTAACCCATTTGGTATGTGTTTGTAGTTTTGACCCAATTGGTATGTTTGTAGGTTTGACCCATTTGGTATATATTTATAGTTTTGACCCATTTGGTATATGTTTATAGTGTTAACCCATTTGTTAAATGTTTTTTGTAGTTTTGACCCAATTGTTATATGTTTGTAGTCGCGACCCATTTGATTGGTGTTGATGTTATGTGTTTATAGTTTTGAAAAAATTGATTATTGTTGATGTTATTGTAGGAGCAAATTGCGAGTTTGTTGGCAAACCCGCAATTTAGAAATGGAATATTCCGGGCGATGCTTGAAGATACTGCGACACCGGACTTGGGAAACCAAAATCATGAAGAAGATCAAGGGAATGATAACACCGATGATGATGATTATGATATGTAGGTGGGATATTATGTGTTTAGTATGGTAATGTAAACGATTTTAGGATGATTATGATGATGATTATGATATGTAGGTGGGATGCGTATGTAAAATATTTTATGCTTTTTTCGGTTTTTTAGTATTTTATGCTTTTTTTCGGTTTTTTAGTATTTTATGCTTTTTTCGGTTTTTTAGTATTTTATGTTTTTTTGGTATATGTTTAGGTTAAAATCAGCAGGTAAAAAAAAAAAAAAAAAAAAAAAGTTATTAGCGGCGACATGTCGCCGCTAATAATATGGCCATGAAGTGACGTGGCACAAGAAATAGCGGCGACATGTCGTCGCTATTGATGTTGAGCAATAGCGGCGACCACAAGCAATAGCGGCCACACAAGGAGCAATAGCGTCAAGGCAATAGCGACAGGACAAATAGCGGCGACAGTCGCCGCTATTAGCAATAGCGGCGACCCGCGTTAGCAATAGCGGCGACCTATGTGGCCGCTATTGCTCTGTTTTGTTGTAGTGCGTAGCAGCCCAAACCGGTTCGGGTTCTTAGGAAAAACGGAAATGTGCACCTCTAATTCTGCCTCCGATAACCGATTCTTTCGTTTACCCAACAGCCTTTCTTTGATTCCAATTATCAACCCAACCATAGCTGGGCTTAGCATTTGAGTCCAATAATAATAATAATAATAATAATAATAATAATAATAATAATAATAAATAAAATAAAAAAAGGCTAATAATAATAATATATCTATCGTAAACCCTAAAAAGAAATTCGTAATCAAAACCAAAACATGTCAGACCACATACCATTCGAACTCCAATCGGAAATCATGAAACGTCTTCCTGTCAAATCCTTGCTTCGATTCCGATCCGTCTGCCAATCATACAAGTCTCTGATCCACAGCTCTGATTTTATTAAACATTACATCAACCAACACCAACACCAACATCTGCATGTAGATTATTTTAATTATTATAACTATGAGCCAAAATATGTTTCAGTTGTTGATGACCATACTTTTCCTCATCACAAAGTTTCCGTGACCTTCCCTGAAATGGTTAAGAAGATGCTTCAATACCCTAGGGTAATCAGCACTTCTCATGGCTTGCTGTGTTTCTACTGCGCTACTACTTGCATGGCTGTTATTTGGAATATTGCACTTAGAAAAACAGTTGCTGTTGTTGTGCCTACTTTGGACAATAAAATGTTTCAAACAGTTCTAGGGTTTGGGGTTTGTCGTCAGACTAGTGACCCTAAGATTGTCAAGGTTAGATATGCTTATCGATTTAGGTCTAGCGGCATGGAAAATCATGTTGAGGTTTTTACACTAAGCACGGGGGGTTGGAGAAGTTCATATGGCACCAATCTCCCTAGAAATTCAATCCATTTTTATTGCAATAATGCGCTATTTCTGGATGGAGTTTTTTATTGGCATGCTTCTGATAGGATTACTATTGATGGTGTAACTAACTATAGTAATTTGATTATTTCATTTGATATGACAAGTGAAGAATTTAGAGAAATTACCCTACCAGATGGTTTATCAGACATTAATAGTCGTTTTTCGATGTCTAATCTTGGGAACTCTCTTGTTGTGTGTGAATGCGTTAAACATGTCGTCAGTCAAACACATATGTGTGTATGGATGATGGGGGATGGTGTTTCAAAATCGTTTACAAAGCTGTTCACGATTACACTATATGGAGTTGCTACACTATTGGGGTTTCGGAGGAGTGGTGAAGCTATAATTGCTATTGGAGAAAAACATGAACAGAGACGACGACTTGCTGTTTATGAGCCTTACTCAAAACGCATTGATTATCTTGGGATTGATGGAGAAGGGTTCTCATTAAAAGTGTATCCTTACATGGAAACACTGAATGTAAATCTGCTTAAGAGTAGTATTTACGGGGTGAATATTAACGAAGAGGAGGTAGAGCAGATGGCGACACATCTGAGATGTAGGAAAGGTGAAATACCATTTGTATACTTGGGATTACCGGTGGGAAGTAACATGAGAAGATTAGCAAGTTGGAGATCGGTAATTGAAAAGTTTCAAACTAATCTGTCTTCGTGGAAGGCAAAGTTTCTTTCTTTTGCAGGTAGAGTGGTACTCATAAAGGCGGTGTTGGGGGCTGTCCCAAATTATTTCCTATCATTGTTCAAAGCACCGGCGGGGATTATTAAAACATTGGAAGGTCTGCGGAGAAAATTTCTGTGGGGAGGCACGTCTGCGAGGAACAAAGTGAGATGGGTGGCATGGGAAAATATTATAAAACCAAAGAGTATTGGCGGGATGGGGGTGGGTAGCATTGAAGATCTGAATATAGCCTTACTAATCAAGTGGTGGTGGAGGTTTAAAACATCCACTGACCAGTTGTGGTGCAAGGTTATTAAAGCGGTTCACGGAGGGAGGTCTGGGAAGGGGTTTATTCCGAGTAGAAAATCTGGTTCCGGGGTATGGTCAGCTATTGCAGGAGTCGGAAAGGTGGCTTTAGAGCGAGGAATCGACCTAGAGACAAAGTTCAATTGTGTTGTGGGTAAAGGAAACTCTGCACGCTTTTGGGAGGATAAATGGTGCTCGAACATGCGTCTGAAAGAGGAATTTCCTGGGTTAATGCAGCTGTGTAAGGTAAACGGACTGTTGGTTAGTGACTGTTATAGGCTTATTAATGGTATGACTTGGTGGGACATTCCGTGGAGGAGATTGCCAAACTCGGAGCAGGAATGGGCGGAGTTAAACCGACTGTGGATGCTGCTGGTAAAACAGAAGATTAGTGACAAAAAGGATGAATGGATGTGGGTTTCTACAGGGGCTGAAAAAGACTTCTCAGTCAAACGGGTCAGAAATGATTTGATACAAAGTCTATGGGGTTCACAGCAGATTTCGAAGTTGCAGTGGTGCAAACTAGTTCCGCCGAAGGTAATGTGTTTTGTTTGGCGACTGCTAAAAAATGGAATCCCGACGGCAGAAGCGCTTTCATTCAGAGGCATACAGGTAGGTGATGGTTATTGTAAGCGGTGTGGTCTAGAACTGGAAACGGCAAATCATATTTTTTCCAGCTGTGTGTGGGCTAGAGCAATATGGTGGAACGTGGCTGAATGGCTGAAAATACAAGAATTAAAATCAGTGGATCAGATCGAGAAGATCATTGAAACTTACGGATGTGTGGGTGGGGCTGATAGAAAAAATGAAATGATATATGCTGTTGTGTGTCTTACTGTTTGGAAATTGTGGATCAAAAGAAACGAAAAAGTGTTTAGAGATTTGGATATGGCTACGACGGCATTGCTGGAGGACATTAAGATAGAATCGTACTGGTATATGGTTAAGCGGGGCAAATTTGAAGGGCTAGAAAAGGCGTCTTGGTGGGATTTCTCGTTATTCGACAATGGCTGAAGGGTCTTAGATGGGTCAGCGGCTCGACAGAATGTTTGGGCTGATTTTTTTGGGTTGTGTTATCTATTGTAATTTTACTTTTGTATCTATTCTTGTGGGTTGGCCCAGGTAGCGACTCGCTTAATGTGCCTGGGCGAAAACTATGTATGTACTATTGTTTTTGGTGAATGAAAGTTGTGTTTGAATGTTCAAAAAAAAAAGATAATATGGTTTATAATGGCATTTATGATTCTTGATCCGAATTGGTAGGAGTCTTGATACACCTATTTTTGATCAGCCAGATAATATGGTTTGTGAAATGATGAACACATGTGCCAATGTTTATCACGTTGACATAGAATAGATCGCTTCTTCAGCTACGGCTTCTTCAATAGTCACAGTAACAATAATTTCTTAAAGAACTTGTTCAATTATTTTATTTGAAAGATTTTCTTATTCCGTCTTGTTAAGTTATTATATTTGAGAGATTTTCTTATTCATCTACTTGACAAAAATACGTTCCTGCACTTTGATATAAAAATATGAAAGTGATTATGTTGTGCATTAATCTATGGTTTTCTAAGTTATATATGTGATGCATTTATGATCCATCTTGTGTTGAAGAAAAGTTAGTATTTTGAGTCATGGCTTATTGCAAAACTCCCAAACAAGGACTCCACATGATGTTTGTTCATGGGCATACATGATTCTTGATCCGAATTGGTAGGAGTCTTGATACACCTGAGCTTTAAGATATTGATAGGAGCCAATCCAGGCCTAGCTAATTAAAGTGATGTAAATCGGAGTATTAAACAGCTAGAAAAGTAGAACTTAAATGAAACGAATAAAACTACTAATCACTCGAGATACTGAAATACCACTCGAGTATTGAGTAATCCGTTGGACAATCTAAACACAAATTAAGATACAGAAATCGCCACTTAGTTCACGTTTAGAATCCAAACAACACCATCCAAGCATGCCAAGATTGAACGCGACCCATATGACCATCTCTGACCCGATTGTACCAACCAACGGCTAGCAATAACCAGTTGTGGCATTTTACCGGGTCACGATTGCAATTACCAATCAACGAAGTTGTTCTCAATTCGGAAATTAGAAAATATCTGGTGCAAATTAAGGTAATTGCTCAGTTTGTTGATTCATATGCTACCCATCTGAATTTAATATGGTGTTTTCAGTATATTATAGAACACTATGAAGAGTAACTATTGCTTAGTAAGTTATGATATTCACCAAGGTGTTGATTGGTATTGGTTGCTAATTGTAAAATTTGTTATTGAAGATCAGATGAAGCATGTTATCTAATGAAGAAATTGCAGCTTCAAAGTCGACGGATTTACAAGAATTTGACTACAAATAGAAGTTGGATGCTGCTGAATAAAACTCAGATAAGGCAATGGAAGTCTAAAACTTTGAAATTAGTCGATGTTCCTAAGTTTAAACTTACTGAAGTTAAAAGTCAAAGATGATAGTCTGTTATTTTAGTCAATGGAGGAGCAGGGCTGAAATTATAAGTGTATCAGATAGCACGTCAATGGGCTTCGGGTCTCCATTTGTTAGCGAGTGGCGCGCTATGTTCGCAGATATATTAGAATAGCTTGGTGATTGTAACTAGGGGTGGCAAAATGGGTACGTTGGGTTGGCTTGGTTGTTACGTCAGGATGGGTTTGGGTTAGGATAGGTTTGGGTCAGGATTGGTAGATTAAAAAAATGGGTTAGGAAGGGTTTGGGTCAGGATGGGCTTAGGTCATGATAGTTCGGATCAAGATGGGTTCAGATCAACATGGTTAAAAGAATTAAAAAAATAATAAAAAGTTTAAAAATAATAAGAAATTTTAAAAAAGGTTAAAAAATTAATAAAACTTTTGAAAAATTAAAAATATTAACTACCTAAACCGTTTCGACTCATATGATTCTTTAATTCACAACAAAGTGGGCTCAACTTATTACAAAAGAGGATGGGCCACTAACCGTTTGGCCCATGAGCAAGTTGTTATAACAAACCCTATCTTTAGTCTCAGTCTCCATATAAAAGGGAGTGTGTCTTTAGATAATAATTCACTCAGTCATATTTTTCATCTTTCTAGACTTTTCTCTCAAGATATTTTTCCTATGGGTTTCTATTATGAGTTATTGAATCTAAGGGTTAGATCAGTGAGAGTTGTGAAGGTTATCATCTTGATAATCTCTATAGTATGGTCTAGGTGTCTTAATAATATTTGAGTATTTTAGTAGTTCATCCATTTTTGTTGACAACATCCACAATGCAAACATTGGTTTGGAATTCTAAATCGCAATATCATTTCAAACCACAACCATTCCAAACCCACTATTTCCTACAATCATAAATCATTTCAAGCATCCACCCCCCCCCCCCCCACCCCCAACCAAGTACAATACCAAACCGGTGTTCCAAACCAAACCTACTGTGGATGCTCTGATGACACGTCAGTTCCCGATTAAACACACTCATCCCTAAAGAAAACTACTTAGAAGAATCACTATTTATATTACCCTTATTAAGCGCATTATGCTAAACTTAGAAAAATTGAAGCATCAAAGAAGAAAAAATTCCATATACAAACATGTAGTATAAATAATGAAATGAAGCAATTACTGCAACCACCTTACAATCACACCAATGTTTCCAGAACCCGACCAGAAGTCAAATTGATCTCCTTCAACCACCCTAAAATCCGGTCTGATACCCGAACAGGTCCGACTGACCAGCCTGGGATTCAAAACACTGAATTGTACACCAAGCAAGCAGCCAACAACCAAACACAACATAGATAATACTTCAAACAACGATTTATACAAATAAATCACCTAACATCGTCAAATAAAACCAAAATTCTTTAAAAAACGATATAAACAAGTACTGTAAACACACAAAGTAAAATAGTACGGTTTCAGCTACTAACTAAATAAAAACAATGATCAGTGCAAACATGAACAACGAAAAGCACTAATAATTACTTTATAATGCAAAACGAACTAGAAATTTTGTAAATGATCAACGATTTAAACAAGTATTATAAACACAAAAATAAAAGCATTGCTCAGAAAAACTTGAACAAGCTAAAAATACAGCTGTAAGAAGAATACCTTCGGAGAAAGAGAGATAGCAAAACGGTGGTAGTGTGGGTTTTGCAGGGGTTCTAGTAATGATGTTGCACTATATATGAAGAGGATGTAGAATACTATTTTGTTTTTTTTTGTTTTTTTTTTTTTTTTTTGTTATTTTACACACTACCAAATTGATCTTAAGATTTTTGTTTAGTTTTGTCTTTTGTGCATATTAAATTAAATACCCCTAAATGATTTTTTTTCTAATGAATTATTTAGTAACTTTTACCAACTGGATTGGTAATTTCATCTAAGCATTCCATCAAATTGGTGAATTAATAAAAAAACATCAGATTATACACGAAAACCTTCTTCTACCAACTGGATTGGTAATTTCATCTGAGCATTCAAATTTACCTTATAATAACAGTTCCTAAAAAATTATATCTTAATCAAGCAACCAAAAATGAAACTCTTTTTTCTATGAATATAGTGTTTCACAACCCTAAAATCATATATCATCCTCAAAATATTGGAGCTAAAACAGCAAAAAACATACCACAAATTGGGGCTAAAACAACAATCATAGAAGTGATTCAAATGCTACCCGTTTGCGTTTATCAGGTGTACCTCCACAAATTGGGGCTAAAACAGCAAAAAAAAAACATACCTAAATCAACCCTTCCAGACTCAGATTCATAGATTCATCACAAGAGATCAAGACAAATCGAATGATTGAATCAATCAACAAAAACAAAGACCAAACTTGAATCAATCAACAGACTAACAGATTGATACTGAACGATACTGAGTGGCGTCCAAGAAAATTAATGTGTTAAACCTTAGGTTTTGGTGTTTCAAATGTGTTTTGGGCTTATAAATGAGCTAATAAGTTTTTGAGTTTTAAATGAGTTTTGAACTGACTCAATTTTTAAGTTTAAGATGAGTTTTCTATTAAAAAAATAGTAAACGTGCACACACACGCATAACATATGTATATAAAAAAAAAATTATAACACACTAGATTATATCCCGGAAGCTTTATGGGATAGACAAATCTAACTTGAAGTCATAAAATGTATGTTATGATGTAACATAGAAATTAAAGTACTATAATATGAGAAATTAAATAACAATTTTAATAATGTGAATAAGAATGAAATATATAAAAAAAAAAAAGAAAATATATGTTTGAATGAGGAGCAGAGGCAGAAACAACCATTGTAGGGCGTGATTGAGGTGGTGGTCTTGAAGGTGTGGTTTTTTCGAAAATGAGTGATTTTGACCTATTCTTCTCCAGATGAAAATAGAATTTTTATTTACTGGTTTTAACATGATTTGTGACTTGCCTACATATGATTAATGAATTACCTGAACATATTATGTTTTTTTTTCTGTATGAACAAAAAACTACTAAAAAACTTATTTTGTTTGTTTTTTGTATAACATTATGGTACTCGATGGAAAGATAACAAAACGTCCGTTAACTTGGTGTAATTTTTTAAAAAAATCATATATAAAAGTTATTAACGTTTAAAAATTGTGGAAGGAAGTGCATGTGCAATGCACATGAGAGAGAAATTTTTTTTGAAGGAAATCATAGGGTGAGATTGCCTCACCAAGTGTCATGTGTCCCTTGATGTGCCCCAAATAAAACAGGTCCTAGTTGTGGGTCCTTTCCGACCATCCTAAGAGCCTCCCATGACAATACTGAATGGAAATAAGTGATACCAAGACTAAGACAAACAAGAACAAGACTAGTCAGCTTGTATTAGAGTAAACTCCATGAAGAGACATACATAACAATACTAAAGATCGATTGATTGATTATCGATACTTTCAGAAAACCATAAACCTCCTTTTAGAGCATGTTTGGCTCTTCTTATTTCCACCTCCTTATAACTTATAACTTTTGCAAAAAGTTAATAAGTTAAAAAAAGTGTTTGGCAAAAGGAAAAGTACCTTTTGTTTTAACTTTTTGTTTGTCTATGATAAGTTGTTTTAGAAAAGTAAGGGAGGAGTGACTTTTTGAACCTCCTTATAACTTATTGATGGTTAATTACCTACATGTCATTCTTATATCCTCATGTCTTCCCTCCTTATACCCTTTTTAGTCATTTTATCTAAATAAGTTAAACCAAACACTTTTTTACAAAATAACTTATCAACTTATTATTTTTCCCTACCACATAAGCTAATCCAAACATTTTTCTAAAAACTCCTTTTTAAAAAAGTCATAAGTTAATAAGTCCCTTTAACCAAAAGTCCTCTATGACTCAAATAAGTGATAAGAAGGAAAGAAACTTAAGAGAAGAATACAATCAAATCAAGCTTTTTATTATTGATTATCATTGGGTTATTTATACAACTTGACAAACAACCTTTCCCTCCAAACTATAACAGCTAATAACTACCTTTCAAACTATCAAACTATTACCATTTCAGTCCCTCTATTATTACAAAGTAGCTAAACACTGACTAATACATTTCTAATCGTAACAATACTTTCCCCCTATTAAAATTCTTGTCCTCAAGAATTGAATTGAGGAAATCTTAACTGAAAATCATCCAAAAATTCCCAAGTGGCTTCTGTAACAGGGAGATCCTTCCAATGAACAAGAACAGCAGCAGTCATCTTATTTCCTCTTCTTATTAACTTTCTATCAATGATGGCCCTGGGTTGAAATCTGAATCTTGGCTCTTCAAGCAATGGAATGACTTCATGATGGGGACCATGAGCAGCTTTCAAAACTGATACATGGAAGGTGGAATGTATTTGAGAAGAAGCTAGTAAATCCAGCTTATAGGCCACCTGTCCAATTTTCTCAATGACTAGAAATGGACCATAATACTTAGGACCCAGTTTGTGTTGGTTATGCCCTTTCATAGATCTTTGAACATGGGGTTGTAATTTGACAAAAACCCAATCTCCCACAGTGAATTGTCTTTCTGTCCTTCTCTTGTCAGCAGACTCCTTCATCTGATTCTTAGCTCTAGCCAATGAATTCTTGAGGTTAACAATCTTCAGTTCTCTTTCCCTGAATAGTTGCTCCAAAGATTCAATCTTGGTGTCATTGGGAATGTAGGGAATGTGTAAAGGTGGCTGCACACCATTAAGGGCTTCAAAGGGTGACATTTGGATTGCAGAATGCCAAGATGTATTGTACCACCAATCAGCTAGTGTTAACCACTTAGGCCACTGTAGGGGAGTGTCCATTATCATACACCTCAAGTTGGATTCCAAGCATCTGTTTAATAACTCAGTTTGACCATCTGTTTGAGGATGGTAAGTTGAGGAATAAGCCTGATCAACCCCTTGCAGCTTCATGAAATCCTTCCAAAAATAGCTTAAGAAAATGGGGTCTTTATCAGACACACTAGTGGTAGGGCAGCCATGAAGCTTAAGCACATTATCAAAAACCAGTTGAGCCACCTGATTAGCAGAGAATGGATGTCTTAAACTCATAAAATGAGAAAATTTGGTGAACCTGTCAACCACTACTAAGATGGTATCTTTCCCAAAGGCTGTTGGTAGCCCACTAATAAAGTCCATTGAAATGTCAGAAAATATGGATCTTGGGGTAGGTATTGGCTGCAATAAGCCAGGAGAGGCAACCCTTTCATACTTTGATCTTTGACAAACCACACACTTCTTGATAAAGTCTTTCACATCCTGATCACATTTTTTTTCCAATAGAACATACTTTTTAACTTGTGAATGATTGGAACATAACCTGAATGACCCCCAATGGGAGAAGAATGACATAACTCCAATACTTGTTGCCTCAATTCAGGATTTGCATAAATGACCAATTTGCCCTTCCTTCTTAAAACATCATTCACCCAAGTCATATGTTTTACCTCCTGCCCCTGCTGAATTTTGTGAAAAAATTCTTGCAATTTAGGATCTTGTTGCCACCCTTCTTGTATTCTTGGCCATAACACAGGGTCCACAATACTCATACTCATCTGAAACAAGGCTATACCATCCATTCTAGACAAAGCATCAGCCACAGAATTTTCAGACCCCTTTTATAATCTATAGCATAATCATAACCAATCAACTTAGCCAACCATTTCTGCTGCAGGGGTGTGTTTATTTTCTGCTCTAGTAAGTACTTAAGGCTTCTTTGGTCTGTTCTGATAATGAATCTCTTGACTATAAGATAATGGTGCCATGATTTGACTGCCATCAATATAGCCAACAGCTCCTTCTCATATACAGACATGTGAGCTTGTTTACCAGAAATGCCTTTACTAATAAAAGCCAAGGGATGTCCATCCTGCATTAAAACGACCCCTAAACCTTTGGCTGAAGCATCAGTTTCAACTATAAAGGTTTTAGAAAAATTGGGAAGGACTAAGACAGGAGAGGATGTCAAGGCTAACTTTAATTGATCAAAAGCATTCTGAACCTCATCATTCCATTTAAAGGCTTCTTTCTTCAACAGATTGGTTGGTTTAGCAATGCCCCCAAAAGACTTGATAAACCTTCTATAATAACCTGCCAAACCTAGAAATCCTCTCAACTGTTTCACTATTGTAGGTGTTGGCCACTCTTTAATTCCTGTAATCTTAGAAGGATCAGTAGCTACACCCTCAGCATTTATAACATGACCAAGATACTCTACTTGTGGACCAGCAAAAGAGCACTTAGATCTTTTTGCTACCAATGTATTATCTCTTAACAATTGTAATACCATTTCCAGATCTTTGACACGTTGTTCAAGTGTAGCACTATACACAAGAATATCATCAAAAAAAACTAAGACACACTTCCTTAATAAAGGCTTAAAGGTAGTGTTCATCAATGACTGGAAGGTAGCAGGTGCATTAGTAAGTCCAAAGGGTAAAACCATGAACTCATAATGACCTTGATGTGTTCTAAAAGCTGTCTAGAACACATCATCAGGGTGCATTCGGATCTGGTGATATCCAGATCTTAAGTCCAGCTTTGAAAAGACTGAACTGCCCCCTAATTCATCTAACAACTCATCAATTAAAGGAATAGGGAAGCTGTTCTTCACAGTTGCCTCATTCAACCTTCTATAATCCACACACATTCTATAGGTATCATCCTTCTTTTTCACAGTTCCCTCATTCAACCTTCTATACCCTAGGGTAATCAGCACTTCTCATGGCTTGCTATGTTTCTACTGCTCTACTACTTGCATGGCTGTTATTTGGAATATTGCACTTGGAAAAAACAGTTGCTGTTGTTGTGCCTACTTTGGACAATAAGATGTTTCAAACAGTTCTAGGCTTTGGGGTTTGTTGTCAGACTAGTGACCCTAGGACTGTTCACGAGCCGAGCCGATCCGAGCGGAGCTTTGCTCGTGCTTGGCTCGTTTACAAACCGAACCGAGCGGAGCGGCTCGGTTACAATCGATCTGAAAACCGAACGAGCATTCTTTGAGCACAAATTTTCCGAGTGAGCGCCGAGCGAGAATCGAGCGGAGAATAATATGGACGATCATAAAATTGGAATGTTTCCTTCGATGTTTTCATTGTCGGTTGACAACTAAGGTCGAAATGTCCGATGATAACACTAATATTGAGATTCCAGTGTTCAAGGATGCGGCTTAGATTGAGGCTGGTGAGGTGATGAGCATACGTCAGAGAATAGTTGTTGCATTGTGACGTAGGTGTGATATCAAGCGACAATTAGCGATGGATGACTAATAACATAAAGAAGTCAAGATGTCACCTCATGACTTATTGTTTTACTATTAAATCTAGTGTTATTTTTTTATCGAGTTAAGGGGGCTGGTTATATTTTGTTTGCATATACTTAGTCAAATCCAATAGAATCTTATATATAAAGCCATAAATTTATCTGTAAATTGTGTGTATATTTATTATTAAATAAATAAAAAATTATTCGAGCCGAACCGAGCCGAGCGGACCTTTGCTCGTGCTTGGCTCATTTACAAACCGAACTGAGCCGATCTGCTCATATACAACCGAGCGAAAGATCGAGCGAGCATTTTTCGAGCATTTTCCGAACGAGCGACGAGCGATCCACGAGCGGCGAGCGATTTGAACAGCCCTAAGTGACCCTAAGATTGTCAAGGTTAGATATGCTTATCGATTTAGGTCTAGCGGCATGGAAAATGTTATAACTTCTCATGTTGAGGTTTTTACACTAAGCACGGGGTTGGAGAACTTCATATGGCACAAATCTCCCTAGAAATTCAATATATTTATATGCCTGTGATGAGGTTCTTATAGATGGAGTTTTTTTATTGGCTTGCTTCTGATAGGATTACTATTGATAGTGCAACTGACTATAGTAAATTGATTATTTCATTTGATATGACAAGTGAAGAATTTAGAGAAATTACCCTACCAGATGGTTTATCAGACATTAATAGTCATTTTTCCATGTCTAATCTTGGGAACTCTCTTGTTGTGTGTGAATGCGTTAAACATGTCATTCAAACATATGTATGTGTGTGGATGATGGGAGATGGTGTTTCAAAATCGTTTACAAAGCTATTCAGGATTACACCAAATGGAGCTGCTACACTGTTGGGGTTTCGGAGTAGTGGTGAAGCCATAATTGCTATCCGACGAGAACATGAACAAAGACAATGACTTGCTGTTTATGAGCCTTACTCAAAACGCATTGATTATCTTGGGATTGATGGAGAAGGGTTCTCATTGAAAGTGTATCCTTACATGGAAACACTATTTTTGCTTGATCAGCCAGATAATATGGTTTATAATGGCATTTATGATTCTTGATCCGAATTGGTAGGAGTCTTGATACACCTATTTTTTATCAGCTAGATAATATGGTTTGTGAAATGATGAACACATGTGCCAATGTTTATCACGTTGACATAGAATAGATTGCTTCTTCAGCTACGGCTTCTTCAATAGTCACAGTAACATTAATTTCTTAAAGAACTTGTTCAATTATTTTATTTGAAAGATTTTCTTATTCCGTCTTGTTAAGTTATTATATTTGAGAGATTTTCTTATTCATCTACTTGACAAAAATACGTTCCTGCACTTTGATATAAAAATATGAAAGTGATTATGTTGTGCATTAATCTATGATTTTCTAAGTTAAATATGATAGTGATTATGTTGTGCATGGGTTACTGATACGAATCTCAAGGTTTATTCAAGAAAATGAAATCGGGTCAAATCAAAGTCAAGTGAGCTGAGCTTATTTAATTATGTTTTCGGGTCATGGGTGGACCCGCTGGGACAAGATGATAGCAGCTGGAAACTGGAAAGGTGGGGAGCAGTATTCAATCCCATTAACTGATGAAGTTAGAAAGTCAGAGGAGTTATCATCCCCTTTGTTTATCATTTTCATTGTTCTTGTTTTTATCATCAAACTTGTTATGCAATTTGGAGACATCACCTCTCTCGAATCGGGCCAATCTTTCCAGTTTAATTCAATCCAGTTTCCTGTTTCTACCCTTAAATCCTATCAGTTACGTTGATGCAAACTAAAGGATTACAGAAAAGATGATTTGCATTCACTTGAATGGTCCCTATAAATAATACAAAGGCCATAACTCTCGATGCTACAATTAAGGAGAGATTGGCTGAAGTTTGACCAAGTTAGTTACAATATTAATCACTTTCTAAATATCTATAACATATTTGACTTATACATATTATTACACCCCCACAGTTGAAACGTCGGGAGGACTGATGTTGAAACTGAAGCGAAAATCATCAAACAGAACCCGCGGGAGACCTTTGGTGAAGATACCCGCAATCTGATGTCGCGAAGGAACATGAAGAACACGAATGTGACCCCGTTGAACTTGTTCGCGAACAAAGTGGATGTCAAGCTCGATGTGTTTAGTTCGCTGATGTTGAACCGGGTTGCCAGAGAGGTAGATGGCACTAACATTATCACAGTATACTAGAGTGGCACGAGAGGGAGGGTGCCTGAGCTCGAGTAGTAAATTACGCAACGAACAAATGTCTGCCACGACATTGGCGATGCCCCGATATTCTGCTTCAGCACTAGACCTGGAGATAGTACTTTGACGCTTGGAGGACCATGAGATAAGATTATCGCCTAAATATACACAATAACCAGACGTAGAGCGGCGTGTATCAAGGCAACCAGCCCAATCAGCGTCTGTGTAGGCGACTAGCGATAGATTAGGAGCTGGTCCTAGATGAAGTCCGTGATCGATAGTACCCTGTAAATAACGAATAATGCGCTTCAAAGCGTTCCAGTGATCATTTTCGAGGGTCATGCATATGCATACAAATCTGCTGAACCACATAGGAGATGTCAGGTCTAGTGAAGGTGAGATATTGCAAGGCGCCAGCCAGACTGCGATAAGTAGAAGGATCCTCATGAGGAGGTCCTGCGTCAGCAGAAAGTTTGGACTGAGTGTCAACCGGAGTAGCAACTGGTTTACACGAGCCCATGGCAGCGCGGTGAATGATGTCCTTGACATAAGATTGCTGAGAGAGAAACATCTTGTTACCATTTCGGGAGACCTGGATGCCTAAGAAATAAGAAAGAGGACCCAAATCCTTCATAGCAAATTCTCCCGACAGAGTATGTAATAACTTCACACGAAGGGCCTCAGTGGATGTAGTGAGAATAATGTCATCCACATAAATCAAAAGATAAGCAGTGTCCGACCCATGGTGATAAGTAAATAGGGAGGTGTCTGATTTGCTTTGTATAAACCCGTGCATGGTGACAAAATCTGTGAAGCGTTGATACCAGGCACGAGGAGCCTTCTTGAGGCCATATAGTGACTTCCGTAAGCGACAAACATGATCCGGAAAATCACGGTGGCGAAAACCCATGGGCTAATGCATAAAGACGGTCTCCTCCAAGTTACCGTGTCGGAACGCATTAGTAACGTCCAATTGATGAATCGGCCAAGACTTGGAGAGAGCCAAGGAGAGAATCACCCGTATGGTAGAGGGCTTTACAACCGGGCTAAAAGTTTCACCACAATCAATACCTGTCTGTTGTTTGCGACCATCACAAACCAAACGTGCTTTGTAACGCTCCAAGCTGCAATCTGACCTGAATTTATGTTTAAATAACCACATACAACGTATAATATTCATGTCAGGAGTCCTAGGTACAAGCTCCCAGGTCTTATTTTTAATAAGTGCACTAAATTCATTGGTCATGGCATTGTGCCATTCGGGAGTGGACAAGGCAACCTGCGGGTTTTTGGGTAGTGGCACGATGGTGGTAGTGTGGAGGTTGAAATGGTGTTTAGGTTTGTGGATACCACTCATGGAACGGGTGTGTATTGTACGAGTGGTAGGCTGAGGAGTAGGCTGAGGTGGAGGAGGGTCGGGTATAGAGTGTGGGGGTTCGGGATGGTTAATTGGATCAGAAGCTGATGGGTTGGTCGATAGCGGAGAAGGGGACACAGAGGGATTAGATGGGCCGGATTGTTGGGCCAGGGTGTGGGGTTGAGAGGTGGTGGGCTGCTGGGGAGAGTTAGAAGAGTTGGGCGGTGGGAGTGGGGCAAAGGGGGTGGGTTGATGTGGAGATGGGATGGTGGGCTGTGATGTAGTGGAAGTGTGGGACGTTGGGATTGGGCCAGAGGAGTTGGGCCGAGGTGGAGGAGTAGTGGGCGGGATGTTTTGTGAGTTGGGGGCGGGTCCGGGAGTGGGATTACGAGATGTTGCGGTTGTGGTTGAGGAGTTTTTATTTTGAAGGTATTCCCAGACCATTGGGTGGATTGTGGGATTAAGAAATTCATAGGATGGGGGTTTTGTTGGGGATTGGATGGTGTAGGGAAAAATAGTTTCTTCAAAGTGGACATGTCGGGAAATTATTATTTGATGAGATGAAAGGTCAAGACATTTATAGCCACGATGGTTAGGAGGGTAGCCAAGGAAGACACAAGGTTGAGAACGGTAGTCAAGTTTGTGTATATTGGTTGATGGTGTGAGTGGGTAACATAAACATCCAAAAACACGAAGATGGTCGTATTCTGGAATGCAATGGTAAAGGAGAGATGTAGGAGATTTGAAGTTGTGAGTTTTACTGGGTAGGATGTTAAGAAGATATGTGGCGGTTTCAAGGGCATGATGCCACAGGTTGGGTGGGAGAGAGGCTTGAGCAAGTAGGGTGCGGATCATGTTGTTAATGGTACGGATTTTGCGTTCCACTTTACCATTTTGAGATGAAGTGTAAGGACATGAAAAATGAAATTGCATGCCATTATGATTGCAAAAGTTGTAGAAATTTTGATTTGCATATTCTTTTCCATTGTCACATTGGAATTGTTTGATTTTACTATTAAATTGTGTGTTGATTAGGTTATGGAGGTTGGTGAAAGTTTGAAAGACTTGAGCTTTAGATGATAAGGGAAAGGTCCACAAAAAATTAGTAAAATCATCCAAAAATAAAATGTAATATTTGTGACCACTCGTACTAAGTATGGGTGAGGTCCATAAATCACTGTGAACAATGTCAAATGCATAAGAAGTAGAATTAAGCGTATCATAAAATGGCTGTCTTACACTTTTGCCAAAAACACAAGACTGACAAAGTGACTTATTTAGTTTACTATAATCAATAAATGAAGACAATTTCAAGGACTGTAGTAAATTGTCTCCAGAATGACCCAAGCGTTAATGCCATCGATCTTGAGAAACAACAACAAAAGAGGTAGGGTGAGGAGTCTTGAGGGGTAGTGGTTCAGTCAAGGGATATAGATCGTCTGTGCTATTGCATCGTAGGATAGGAGCCCGAGTTTTGAGATCCTTCACAAGAAAGCCAAATGGGTCAAATTGAATAGAAACTAAATTGTCAGTTGTAAGGCGACGGACAGAAATAAGATTTTTTATTAAATTAGGTGCAAAAAGGACATTGTTGAGTTTTAGGGGAGGGTAAGGTGGGGGAGGACTTGGTTGCCTTGGGCCACTACAGGTATGGTCATGCCATTTCCAACAATAATAAATTTATTAGTGCAAGTATTAAAGTTAGACGGGGAGTATATACCTTGCTCGTTGGCGTAGTGAGAGGAGGCACCAGTATCCATTACCCCATGATCTGGTGGGTTAAGTGCTAGTGAATACAAGGCCTGTTCAATATCCGTTGGAGAGTAGCCCGTGAGATGAGCCTGATCAAGGTGAGGGCCCAGAATCCCCTGAGAGCCGTAGGTGTCAGGTCTAGATGGGTATGGACACGGTGGATAAGTGGACGAGTTGCGGGTGGGGTTATTATTTTTAAGTATGGAGGCCCACTGGGAAGCGGTCCAGTTACTCGGGAACACAATGTATGGGTGACTCGGGTTGGTTTGGTTAGTGTTGGAGGAACGGGTTTGGTTTGTGGATGACCTTCCTCGGCCGCGACCACGACGTGGCCTGGAACGAGTTGGATCAGCCGGGTTTTGGGTAGTGGGTTGGGATGGTTGGTGTGGGTTATTAGTTGTGGTTGTGTGAAGAGCCGTAGCGGCTGATTGTGCATTCCGGGTCACTTGACGCTTCTTTTTGCTTTCTTCAAACGTCAAACGGGATCGGACCTCATTGAAATTAGGTAGCGGCTCCCGGTTTTGAAGAACCATGGAGATGCTATCATATTGTTCAGTGAGTCCGGTCAACACTTTAAGAACAAGAATCCGATCTTCCACAGGAGCACCCACACTTGATAGTTGGTCCACTAAATGCTTAGCATGTGCACAATAATCTGCCATAGACGAAAAATTTTCAAGACATAAGTTAGCAAATTCTTGACCAAGAAATATCGCACGGGTGTTTTGGTTGTCGTTAAACTCGTGTTCTACAGCAGTCCACGCATCATAAGCCGATTGTCCTAGCTGAATAATAATCTGTAACAGGGGCTGAGCGAGTGTAGAGTATATCCATTGCTTCACTAAGGCATCGATTCGGTTTCAAAGGTTATCGGCTGCAGTGGCTGCCGCCGCTGCCTTGGCAGCGGCCGTGGGATCAGAGGCAGATGGAGGAGCAGCAGGAGGAATTCTGGGAGTGAGATGGTCAGCGACTTCATAGGCCTCACAGTGTACTTGAAGGAGAGTCTTCCATGTAGAGTATGAGGGTGAGTCTTTGTCAAGAGAGATTGGAATGTGGGACTTTATATTTGTTACGGTGAGGACGGGGTGAAGGGAGTCCATGAGTAGCAGGTGAAGAGAACAGAGGGTAGGGGAGTGCAGCGGAGGTTTACGACGGTGCAAGGTGGCAGTTGGCCGAGAAGAAGGACCCAAGAATTAGGGTTAGGATCTTAGGTATGATACCATAAAGGATTACAGAAAAGATGATTTGCATTCACTTGAATGGTCCCTATAAATAAGACAAAGGCCATAACTCTCGATGCTACAATTAAGGAGAGATTGGCTGAAGTTTGACCAAGTTAGTTACAATATTAATCACTTTCTAAATATCTATAACATATTTGACTTATACATATTATTACAAACCATTCTGTTGAAAGCGACCCATATGACTCTGACCCATCTGAATTTAATATGGTGTTTTCAGGTGGGCTTAAAAATTGGTCTGCATAATTGACAACTTACTTTTTCAGTAGATTGGTAATTTGTTGCTAATTGTACAAATTGTTATCTAATGAAGAAATTGCAGCTTCAAAGTCAACGGATTTACAAGAGTTTGACTACAAATAGAAGTTGGATGTTTCTACAGCAGGAATCCCGGTTAAAGGTCTAAATTCTGATCATGGAAATGCTTTGAATTTGATTAACACTTCTAAAGTTGGTATCATGCTTTAGAAGTCCACTATTTTTTTTACTGATATGATCATGAATTCGGAAAGTCAAACTCAATTATGCATGACTGAATAGGATGTAATGCGGGTCAAAATTGACAATCATCACTTTTATGGTTTCTGGGAGGAGGATGGCTTTTGACTTTTGTTTTGGTCAGTTTTTGGATTGAAGCTGAAAGTCAAAGATAATAGTCAACCATTCAGTCAAAGAAAAGTGAATCAGCGCCTTGTTGGCAGTTCCATGTCATCAATCTGCAAGTGAGTAAGGATTGCCAAGGTGGCAATCCGCGCCTTTTGCTTTTATGGCAGTTACAAAATGGAACAAATAGCAAACACAAGTGGACTAGTAACATAATCAGTTGGGTAGGAGAATTATACTTATCTTTGGACTTGTGTAATGGATTAAGGATGGGTTACTTTGGACACAATGGGTCATTGTGGGCTCAACTAAAGAGATCAAAATAATAGGTGGGTCACTGGGTCAGGATGGGTTCTCCCTGGTTCAGACAATTGGAAACACAAGTGGTGGTTGTGGATGATCGAGCGGATGATCAATCTAAGAATGACAGATATGGCTGCGAAGCAGTGCAGTGAGCAGGCTTCTTTTACGACGAATTTGCAAAGAGTGTTTAGAGATGATGCGCGGAGGAATATTGTTCCTGGCCTTTTTTTTACAACAAATTTGCAGGTGCACCTGCTAGCTTTTGGTCAATATAGTTGTTGTTGGGTTATATGGCTGATGATATTTTGATCTGTCACTAGAACTATAGGAAAACATTAAGTAGCTACCAAAGTTAATTGAGATGACACCATCCTTGTGTGTTGTGTTTAGAGGTGTAGTTGAGATGATGGTTTTAATTATTAGAATTAGGGGTGTTCCTCGGTTCGGGTTTGGATTCAGTTTCATCATTTTATTTGGTTTAGTCAAAACATTCCAAGGCGTGCATTTACAACGTTGTTGTCCTTCAAATAGCCACCCGTGTAGGAAGCCAAGCTAGACCCATCCAAATCACTGCGTCATCTCCATTTATCCAGTCCTTCGTTTGTTTGAACTTGACTTAGAATGCTGTTGCAAAGAATTAGATCTTGAGATTCTGCCTAGCGGTGCACAAAAAAACAACCGGTTTCTGGAACCGACCCTGTGGATTGAGTCCAACATCAAACATCTCTTGAAGACCAAACGGAAATTAAAGAAGGAATACATGATGAAGAGGTGGAAGAGGGGTTAAGTGAACCCCTATTGAACGAAGAACTCGCTTACGATATGTCGATGCCGATGGGCATATGTAGTTCGGACGAAGATTAATAAAAAATAATGATTGTAATATTTGGAATTATGTATTTTGTATTTAAGTTTTCTATTTTCTTGTTTCGAAAACCTTAAAAAATAATAAAGTCGTGTGTTTATGTTTATTTTTTTCCTTGCTGGCTTAACGTTTTCTTTTCTTCAAAGTGTGCACGCGAAAACCGATTATTAACCGAAATCAAAACTGGTCTTTCAAACCAATAAACGAGGTTCCAACCGCGAAACCGTTTCGGGAGGGAACCGGTAGCAGCCCAAACCGGTTCGGGTTCTTAGGAAAAACGGAAATGTGCACCTCTAATTCTGCCTCCGATAACCGATTCTTTCGTTTACCCAACAGCCTTTCTTTGATTCCAATTATCAACCCAACCATAGCTGGGCTTAATTAGCATTTGAGTCCAATAATAATAATAATAATAATAAATAAAATAAAAAAAGGCTAATAATAATAATATATCTATCGTAAACCCTAAAAAGAAATTCGTAATCAAAACCAAAACATGTCAGACCACATACCATTCGAACTCCAATCGGAAATCATGAAACGTCTTCCTGTCAAATCGTTGCTTCGATTCCGATCCGTCTGCCAATCATACAAGTCTCTGATCCACAGCTCTGATTTTATTAAACATTACATCAACCAACACCAACACCAACACCAACATCTGCATGTAGATTATTTTAATTATTATAACTATGAGCCAAAATATGTTTCAGTTGTTGATCTTGACCATACTTTTCCTCATCACAAAGTTTCCGTGACCTTCCCTGAAATGGTTAAGAAGATGCTTCAATACCCTAGCTAGGGTAATCAGCACTTCTCATGGCTTGCTGTGTTTCTACTGCTCTACTACTTGCATGGCTGTTATTTGGAATATTGCACTTAGAAAAACAGTTGCTGTTGTTGTGCCTACTTTGGACATTAAGATGTTTCAAACAGTTCTAGGGTTTGGGGTTCTTATAGATGGAGTTTTTTATTGGCTTGCTTCTGATAGGATTACTATTGATGGTGTAACTGACTATAGTAATTTGATTATTTCATTTGATATGACAAGTGAAGAATTTAGAGAAATTACCCTACCAGATGGTTTATCAGACATTAATAGTCGTTTTTCCATGTCTAATCTTGGGAACTCTCTTGTTGTGTGTGAATGCGTTAAACATGTCGTCAGTCAAACACATATGTGTGTATGGATGATGGGGGATGGTGTTTCAAAATCGTTTACAAAGCTATTCACGATTACACTATATGGAGCTGCTACACTATTGGGGTTTCGGAGGAGTGGTGAAGCTATAATTGCTGTTAGAAAAAAACATGAATGTACACTTGCTGTGTACGAGCCTCACTCAAAACACATCAATTTTATTGGGATCGGTGCGACAGAGCTCATATTTGAAGTTTATCCCTACATGGAAACCATATTTCTGCTTGATGAGCCAGATAATATGGTTTACAAATAATGATTGAGGTACAGTACAAGTTGATTTGATTTGATTTGGTTTTGTCACTTGTTAATGGTTATGTCCTTTAACCACCCCATGTTTCAGGTGCTGTATGTAGGTCATTCTCGGTTTAATGTCAAGTTTCGATATAACTGCAAGGCTTTTACTTATGGCTAGATTGGAATGGTTGACTAAAAAGAACTCGTCTTTCATATTCAAATATTTAAATTAAAATCTCCATGAATTTGGGTCGTGTAAGATTGGAATGGTTGAATGAAATGAACACATGTCTTTTAATTGCTAATGTTTATCATGTTGATACAGCATACACCACTTCTTCAACTACTGTTTTAGTAACAATATCTATGTACCTAAATTATTAACAACACCGAAACCCCAGTTTAAGATCCAAGAAATAAACTGTAATTCGGATTCTTAGAGTTTGATCAAAATGGAATTGGATTTGGGCTAAAGTGTAACACAGACTCTTTGGTTTTAATCAAGTTAAGCTTTTTAGAATTGATACCAATCACCTGATGTGGTTCGCTTTAAACCCGAATATATCAAAAGTGTTATCGTTTTTCTTTTACCCCTTTTGAGTCAATCCTGTGCGGGATTATTGGGGTCATTGGGAGCTTGGTTTGGGATGAAGTAATAAGGTGAGGATTTGGGACCGGATATCACATACTACTGATGCGGGGACGCCACCATGTTGGTGGAGTTATTAAAACGATTACATTTTAGTTATAAAATATTGTGTCAATTTCTTTTTTAAGTTATAAGTATGCAATAAAATATTAAACCAATTTAATTTATGACATAAAACATGTTACAAAAAAATATATATAATTTTAATAGAGCCAATCTCGCCATATTTATATTATTGTCATTAAATGTAATTAATGTAATTATTATATTCCTTATTTACCGAGATCCAAATTGATCTCTTGTATTGTATTTATACCCATGAGAGGGAATGAGAATGATTAAGGAATTGATCACCATCTATCATGGTATCACGAGCCTAATTCCCTAACCCTACCCACCTATCGCCGCCGCACATCTTCTTCCTTGTGCTCGCCGGCCGCTTCCCTTCTACCCTCTTCCTCCCATTCCCCTCCTCCTCATCACCATGGAACCCAAAATCCACCCCGCCATAACCGTTTCAAACATCAAGAACCTTATTCCCATCACCCTGGAGGTTGAATCTCTACAATATTCGTCTTGGTCTGAACTTTTTCGGACCCACTGCCGTGCCTACCAAGTTAGTGATCACCTCTCCCCACGAATCCTCGAACCCCCACCCAATGGGAAAATCTCCTTGAATTTGGGTTGTGTTAGATGGGAATGGTTTTGTGAAAAGATGAACACATGTGCGAATGTTTATCACGTTGACATAGAATAGATCGCTTCTTCAGCTACGGCTTCTTCAATAGTCACAGTAACAATAATTTCTTAAATAACTTGTTGAATTATTTTATTTGAAAGATTTTCTTATTCCGTCTTGTTAAGTTATTATATTTGAGAGATTTTCTTATTCATCTACTTGACAAAAATACGTTCCTGCACTTTGATATAAAAATATGAAAGTGAGTATGTTGTGCATTAATCTATGGTTTTCTAAGTTATATATGTGATGCATTTATGATCCATCTTGTGTTGAAGAAAAGTTAGTATTTTGAGTCATGACTTATTGCAAAACTCTCAAACAAGGACTCCACATGATGTTTGTTCATGGGCATACATGATTCTTGATCCGAATTGGTAGGAGTCTTGATACACCTGAGCTTTAAGATATTGATAGGAGCCAATCCAGGCCTAACTAATTAAAGTGATGTAAATCGGAGTATCAAACAGCTAGAAAAGTAGAACTTAAATGAAACGAATAAAACTACTAATCACTCGAGATACTGAAATACCACTCGAGTATTGAGTAATCCGTTGGACAATCTAAACACAAATTAAGATACAGAAATCGCCACTTAGTTCACGTTTAGAATCCAAACAACACCATCCAAGCATGCCAAGATTAAACTACAAATCCGAAGTTGAGCTTTAAGTACACTGCTTCAACCTGGTGGGCATGGGTTACGTTGATGCAAACCCGTCTGTTGAACGCGACCCATATGACCATCTCTGACCCGATTGTACCAACCAACGGCTAGCAATAACCAGTTGTGGCATTTTACCGGGTCACGATTGCAATTACCAATCAACGAAGTTGTTCTCAATTCGGAAATTAGAAAATATCTGGTGCAAATTAAGGTAATTGCTCAGTTTGTTGATTCATATGCTACCCATCTGAATTTAATATGGTGTTTTCAGTATATTATAGAACACTATGAAGAGTAACTATTGCTTAGTTAGTTATGATATTTACCAAGGTGTTGATCATTGGTATTTGTTGCTATTTGTACAATTTGTTATTGAAGATCAGATGAAGCATGTTATCTAATGAAGAAATTGCAGCTTCAAAGTCGACGGATTTACAAGAATTTGACTACAAATAGAAGTTGGATGCTGCTGAATAAAACTCAGATAAGGCAATGGAAGTCTAAAACTTTGAAATTAGTCTGTTATTTTAGTCAATGGAGGAGCAGGGCTGAAATTATAAGTGATCAGATAGCACGTCAATGGGCTTCGGGTCTCCATTTGTTAGGGAGCGGTGCGCTATGTTCGCAGATATATTAGAATAGCTTGGTGATTGTAACTAGGGGTGGCAGGCAAAATGGGTACGTTGGGTTGGCTTGGTTGTTGCGTTAGGATGGGTTTGGGTCAGGATTGGTAGATTAAAAAAATGGGTTAGGAAGGGTTTGGGTCAGGATGGGCTTGGGGCATGATAGTTCGGATCAAGATGGGTTCAGATCAACATGGTTAAAAGAATTAAAAAAATAATAAAAAGTTTAAAAATAATAAAAAATTTTAAAAAAAGGTTAAAAATTAATAAAACTTTTTAAAAATTAAAAATATTAACTACCTGAACCGTTTCGACTCATATGATTCTTTAATTCACAACAAAGTGGGCTCAACTGATTACAAAAGAGGATGGGCCACTAACCGTTTGGCCCATGAGCAAGTTGTTATAACAAACCCTATCTTTAGTCTCAGCCTCCATATAAAAGGGAGTGTGTCTTTAGATAATAATTCACTCAGTCATATTTTTCATCTTTCTATACTTTTCTCTCAAGATATTTTTCCTATGGGTTTCTATTGTGAGTTATTGAATCTAAGGGTTAGACCAGTGAGAGTTGTGAAGGTTATCATGTTGATAATCTCTATAGTATGGTCTAGGTGTCTTAATAATATTTGAGTATTTCAGTAGTTCATCCATTTTTGTTGACAACATCCACAATGCAAACGTTGGTTTGGAATTCTAAATCGCAATATCATTTCAAACCACAACCATTCCAAACCCACTATTTCCTACAATCATAAATCATTCCAAGCCTCCCCCCCCCCCCCCCCCCCCCACCCCAACCAAGTACAATACCAAACCGGTATTCCAAACAAACCTACTGTGGATGCTCTGATGACACGTCAATTCCCGATTAAACACACTCATCCCTAAAGAAAACTACTTAGAAGAATCACTATATATTACCCTTATTAAGCGCATTATGCTAAACTTAGAAAAATTGAAGCATCAAAGAAGAAGAAATTCCACATACAAACATGTAGTATAAATAATGAAATGAAGCAATTACTGCAACCACCTTACAATCACACCAATGTTTCCAGAACCTGACCAGAAGTCAAAGTGATCTCCTTCAACCACCCTAAAATCTGGTCTGATACCCGAACAGGTCCGACTGACCAGTCTGGGTTTCAAAACACTGAATTCTGCACCAAGCAAGCAGCCAACAACCAAACACAACATAGATAATACTTCAAACAACGATTTATACAAATAAATCACCTAACATCGTCAAATAAAACCAGAATTCTTCAAAAAATGATATAAACAAGTACTGTAAACACACAAAGTAAAATAGTACGGTTTCAGCTACTAACTAAACATAAACAATGATCAGTGCAAACATGAACAACGAAAAGCACTAATAATTACTTTATAATGCAAAACGAACTAGAAATTTTGTAAATGATCAACGATTTAAACAAGTATTATAAACACAAAAATAAAAGCATTGCTCAGAAAAACTTGAACAAGCTAAAAATACAGCTGTAAGAAGAATACCTTCGGAGAGAGAGAAATAGCAAAACGGTGGTAGTGTGGGTTTTGCAGGGGTTCTAGTAATGATGTTGCACTATATATGAGGAGGACGTAGAATACTATTTTTTTTTTTTTTTTTTTTTGTTATTTTACACACTACCAAATTGCTCTTAAGATTTTTGTTTAGTTTTGTCTTTTGTGCATATTAAATTAAATACCCCTAAATGATTTTTTTTTTCTAATGAATTATTTAGTAACTTTTACCAACTGGATTGATAATTTCATCTAAGCATTCCATTAAATTGGTGAATTAATAAAAAAAAAATAATAATATTATACACCAAAACCCTCTTCTACCAATTGGATTGGTAATTTCATCTGAGCATTCAAATTTACCTTATAATAACAGTTCCTAAAAAATTATATCTTAATCATGCAACAAAAAATGAAACTCTTTTTTCTATGAATATAGTGTTTCACAACCCTAAAATCATATATCATCCTCAAAAGATTGGAGCTAAAACAACAAAAAACATACCACAAATTGGGGCTAAAACAACAATCATAGAAGTGATTCAAATGCTACCCGTTTGCGTTTATCAGGTGTACCTCCACAAATTGGGGCTAAAACAGCAAAAAAAACATACCTAAATCAACCCTTCCAGACTCAGATTCATAGATTCATCAGGAACCGAGAGGATTTTAACGTTAATAGCCTTAACCGCCCCGAAAAACGTTTCAGCTTTCAAGAAACTTAATAATCTTCAGAGAATGCTTCTAAAGCGGCTTACGTATAAATTTTTGGGGCACACCGTAACCATGGCCTAGGTTAGGGTTACAAGTGATTTGATTGTGCAATGAGGGTTAGGGATACGATCAGAAAACCATAGTCTGGGTTGGGATGATGAAGGTTTGATTCTAGGTTGGGAGGATGATGGTTTTTATGAGGATTGGGATTTGGGATTGATACTGATTTTGGGAAAATAGAATGGTTTGGAGTTGTAGAGAGGATATGGCGGGATATATGGGAGGGAAACAAAATTTGGAAATATATTCTCTTACAGGAAAAGATGAAATACAATTTGTTATACTGTCATGTTTTCTATTTCTTGACACATAAAAATGCGTTTAATTAATCAAATTTTATAAACCTTAACAATTTTTTTTATGACAAACGCTTTTGAATGTCATAAAATGCGCGTTAAGAAATACCTTTTCTTAGTAGTGAAAGGTCCGCTCGGCTCGGTTCGACTTGAATAAATTATTTATTTATTTATTATGTATATAATTATAGGGTTGGGTTATTCTACAAAGGCTACAAAAAATGAGAAGGGTGAGAAGCCACTAGAAAATGACATGTGTCCAAAGGATTAACAAGTGGGAGGGGTAATTTTGTCAAAAACATATGCACATGCAAGTCACATACCATTTCCACCTTCATTTTTAAATGCCCGTAACTTTTTTATACGTCATCTGTTTTTAAAAAAAAAATTATACCATAAAATTGAGCGTCTTTTTATCTTTAATATGAGTACCATATTGCTATACTTTTGAAGAAAAAAAAATCAAAACCCACTTACGTAAGACACAATGGAATGTAAAACACAATGCAATGTAAAACACAATGAACACCAATTAAATATAGGGTATAAAACACAATCAAGAGTCTAGTAAAACACAATGGACGACATACTAAAGACAAAATGAATAGAAGACTAAAACACAATGAATACTTTGAAAAAAAAAAAGTTGAAAACCCAGTTGCGTAAGACACAATGGATGACAAACGAAAGACACAATGAACAGAAGACTAAAATACAATTAATACTTTTGAAAAAAAAAAGTTAAAAACCCAATTGTGTAAAACACAATGGACGACATATAAAAGACACAATGAACAGAAGACTAAAACACAATGAATAATAGAATTAAACACAATGAACAACATAATAAAACACAATGTACACCTAAATACAAAACTCATTTGCGTAAAACACAATTAAAAGCATATTAAAAACACAATGGACAAAGTTAAATAATGTGTAGACTAAAAAAACATAAATAACATATTTATAAGGCACACATGCATACTATAACACAATGAACGAGCAGAAGACACAACGGAGAAAAAAAACCCAGTTAGCACGAATTTTTTTTTTCAATTTTAATGTAGCAATGTGGTACTCATATTAAAGATAAAAAAACGCTCGTTAATATGATGAAATTTGTTTGAAAAAAAAATGACGTATGAAAAAGTTATAGACGTTTTAAAATGATGGGGGGAATTGACATGTGCATTGCATGTGGAGAAAGAAAGTCAACAAATGTGGTTTTTCCTTTTATGCCATTCCTCTAATTTATTATTTATTTTTTTCAAACAAACTAATCTCAACCCTTCAAATATATGATCAATGGATCACAATCCTTCTCACCCTTCCTAGAAAAAGTGTCTTGTGTATTTGATCCTAACCCTATAATTATATATTTACACACAAATCACAGTAATATTTATAGCTTTATATATAATATTTGGCCCAAGATATACAAGTAAAATATAACTAGCCCGCTTAATACAATAAAAAATTAACACTAACTTTAATAGTAAACCCTAAGTCGTGAAGTGACAGTTTTGACTTCATTATGGTATTAGTCGTCCGTTGCTAAACGTCGCTTAATATCACCTTACGTCACAATGCGATACCTTCACTACCTCAACCTAAGCCTTATCTTCGGAGACTCGAACCTCAATATTAGTGTCAACAACGGACAATTTAACCTTGGGTCTCACCCCGACAACTAAAACATTGAAGGAAACACCATAATTTTGTGGTTGTTCGAGTTACTCTCCGTGTTGTTTGCTCGGCGTTTGCTCAGAAAAATTCACGCTCAAAAAATGCTTGCTTAGTTTCTGGCTCGGATGTAAATGAGCTGCTCAGCTCGGTTCAGTTTATAAACGAGTCAAGAATGAGTAAAGGTCCGCTCAGTTAGGCTTGGCTCTTGCCCTACGCGGGGAGAGGGGTGGCGGTATTGGAATAACTAATAACTGGGTACTTCCTAAGGTCACGCATTTTGGTTGGAGGGCATGCTTGAACGAGATCCTATGCAACATGTCATTATGCAGACAAGGATTACAAGTAACCGACGAGATATGTTGCAGATGTGGTGTCAACAATTCAACAATTTTATTGTATTTAACAAGAATCACAAGAGATCAAGACAAATCGAATGATTGAATCAATCAACAGAAACAAAGACCAAACTTGAATCAATCAACAGACTAACACATTGATAATGAACGATACTGAGTGGCGTCCAAGAAAATTAATGTGTCATATTCAAGCCATTAAAAAATATGGCTCTTAAACCTTAAGTTTTCGTGTTTCAAATGTGTTTTGGGCTTATAAATGAGCTAATAAGTTTTTGAGTTTTAAATAAGTTTTGAACTGAATCAATTTTTAAGTTTAAGATGAGTTTTCTATTAAAAAATAGTAAATGTGCACACACACATAACATATGTATATAAAATTTTTTTTATAACACACTAGATTATATCCCGGAAGCTTTATGGGATAGACAAATCTAACTTGAAGTCATAAAATGTATGTTATGATGTAACATAGAAATTAAAGTGCTATAATATGAGAAATTAAATAACAATTTTAATAATGTGAATAAGAATGAAAATATATATAAAAAAGAAAATATACATTTGAATGAGGAGCAGAGGCAGAAACAACCATTGCAGGACGTGATTGAGCCGGTGGTCTTGAAGGTGTGGTTTTTTCGGAAATGAGTGATTTTGACCTATTCTTCTCCAGATGAAAATAGAATTTTTATTTACTGGTTTTAACATGATTTGTGACTTGCCTACATATGATTAATGAATTACCTGAACATATTGTGTTTTTTTTTTCTGTATGAACAAAAAACTACTAAAAACTTATTTTGTTTGGTTTTTGTATAACATTATGGTACTCGATGGAAAGATAACAAAACGTCTGTTAACTTGGTGTAATTTTTTTTTTAAATTCATATATAAAAGTTGTTAACGTTCAAAAATTGTGGAAGGAAGTGCATGTGCAATGCACATGAGAGAGAAATTTTTTTTTGAAGGAAATCATAGGGTGAGATTGCCTCACCAAGGGTATGTTTGGCAATGAGCTTTTAGGACCTTCAAGCTTCAAGCTTTTAAGAAAAAGCTCTTACTCAATAAAAAGCTTGTTTGATTGAAGAGCTGGAAGCTTTTAGGTTAGGAGATGAAGCTCTATAGTGAAAAGCTACTACTACTAGCTTTTAAGAAAAAGATCTACTAGCTACAAGCTTTTAATTAGTAAATGACATAAATACCCATTCTATTTTAAAAACAAAATAAAAACCTTTCTTACAAGCTTTTAATTATGTCCATTTTAGTCATTTTATTCATTTTATTAAAAGCTCCGCTATTCTGCCAAACACTAAAATATATTTAAAAAGCTTTTAGCTACCAGCTTCCAGCTACCCGCCTCCAGCTAGTTTTGCACAACATACCCCAAGTGTCATGTGTCCCTTGATGTGCCCCCGAATAAAACAGGTCCTAGTTGTGGGTCCTTTCCGACCATCCTAAGAGCCTCCTATGACAATACTGAATGGAAATAAGTGATACCAAGACTAAGACAAATAAGAACAAGACTAGTCAGCTTGTATTAGAGTAAACTCCATGAAGAGACATACATAACAATACTAAAGATCGATTGATTGATTATCGATACTTCCAGAAAACCATAAACCTCCTTTTAGAGCATGTTTGGCTCTTCTTATTTCCACCTACTTATAACTTATAACTTTTGCAAAAAAATAATAAGTTAAAAAAAGTGTTTGGCAAAAGGAAAAGTACTTTTTGTTTGCCTAAGATAAGTTGTTTTAGAAAAGTAAGGGAGGAGTGACTTTTTGAACCTCCTTATAACTTATTGATGGTTATTTACCTACATGTCATTCTTATATCCTTATGTCTTCCCTCCTTATACCCTTTTTGGTCATTTTATCTAAATAAGTTAAACCAAACACTTTTTTTACAAAATAACTTATCAACTTATTGTTTTTCCCTACCTAATAAGCTAATCCAAACATTTTTCTAAAAACTCCTTTTTAAAAAGTCATAAGTTAATAAGTCCTTTTAACCAAAAGTCCTTTATGACTCAAATAAGTGATAAGAAGGAAAGAAACTTAAGAGAAGAATACAATCAAATCAAGCTGTTTATTATTGATTATCATTGGGTTATTTATACAACTTGACTAACAACGTTTCCCTCCAAACTATAACAGCTAATAACTACCTTTCAAACTATCAAACTATTACCATTTCAGTCCCTCTATTATTACAAAGTAGCTAAACACTAACTAATACATTTCTAATCGTAACAATACTTTCCCCCTATTAAAATTCTTGTCCTCAAGAATTGAATTGAGGAAATCTTAACTGAAAATCATCCAAAAATTCCCAAGTGGCTTCTGTAACAGGGAGATCCTTCCAATGAACAAGAACAACAGTCATCTTATTTCCTCTTCTTATTAACTTTCTATCAATGATGGCCCTGGGTTGAAATCTGAATCTTGGCTCTTCAGGCAATGGAACGACTTCATGATGGGGACCATGAGTAGCTTTCAAAACTGATACATGGAAGGTGGAATGTATTTGAGAGGAAGCTGGTAAATCCAGCTTATAGGCCACCTGTCCAATTTTCTCAATGACTAGAAATAGGCCATAATACTTAGGACCCAGTTTGTGTTGGTTATGCCCTTTCATAGATCTTTGAACATAGGGATGTAATTTGACAAAAACCCAATCTCCTACAGTGAACTGTCTTTCTGTCCTTCTCTTGTCAGCAGACTGCTTCATCTGATTCTTAGCTCTAGCCAATGAATTCTTGAGGTTAACCATCTTCAGTTCTCTTTCCCTGAATAGTTGCTCCAAAGATTCAATCTTGGTGTCATTGGGAATGTAGGGAATGTGTAAAGGTGGCTGCACACCATAAAGGGCTTCAAAGGGTGACATTTGGTTTGCAGAATGCCAAGATGTATTGTACCACCACTCAGCTAGTGTTAACCACTTAGGCCACTATAGGGGAGTGTCCATTATCATACACCTCACGTAGGATTCCAAGCATTTGTTTAATACCTCAGTTTGACCATCTGTTTGAGGATGGTAAGCTAAGGAATATGCCACATCAACCCCTTGCAGCTTCATGAAATCCTTCCAAAAAATGGCTTAAGAAAATGGGGTCTTTATCATACACAATAGTGGTAGGGCAGCCATGAAGCTTAAACACATTATCAAAAACCAGTTGAGCCACCTGATTAGTAGAGAATGTATGTTTTAAACTCATAAAATGAGCAAATTTGGTGAACCTATCAACCACTACTAAGATGGTATCTTTCCCAAAGGCTGCTGGTAGCTCACTAATAAAGTCCATTGAAATGTCAGAAAATATGGATCTTGGGGTAGGTAATGGCTGCAATAAGCCAGGAGAGGCAACCCTTTCATACTTTGATCTTTGACAAACCACACACTTCTTGATAAAGTCTTTCACATCCTGATCACATTTTTTCCAATAGAACATACTTTTTAACTTGTGAATGGTTGGAACATAACATGAATGACCCCCTAATAGGAGAAGAATGACATAACTCCAATACTTGTTGCCTCAATTTAGGATTTGCATAAATGACCAATTTGCCCTTCCTTCTTAAAACATCATTCACCCAAGTCATATGTTTTACCTCCTGCCCCTGCTGAATTTTGTGAATAATTTCTTGCAATTTAGGATCTTGTTGCCACCCTTCTTGTATTCTTGGCCATAACACAGGGTCCACAGTACTCATACTCATCTGAAACAAGGCTATACCATCCATTCTAGACAAAGCATTAGCCACAGAATTTTCAGACCCCTTTTTATACTCTATAGTATAATCATAACCAATCAACTTAGCCAACCATTTCTGCTGCAGGGGTGTGTTTATTTTCTGCTCTAGTAAGTACTTAAAGCTTCTTTGGTCTGTTCTGATAACGAATCTCTTGACTATAAGATAATGGTGTCGTGATTTGACTGCCATCAATATAGCCAACAGCTCCTTCTCATATACAGACATGTGAGCTTGTTTACCAGAAATGCCTTTACTAATAAAAGCCAAGGGATGTCCATCCTGCATTAAAACAGCCCCTAAACCTTCGGCTGAAGCATCAGTTTCAACTATAAAGGTTTTAGAAAAATTGGGAAGGACTAAGACAGGAGAGGATGTCAAGGCTAACTTTAATTGATCAAAAGCATTCTGAACCTCATCATTCCATTTAAAGGCTTCTTTCTTCAACAGATTGGTTAATGGTTTGGCAATGCCCCCAAAAGACCTGATAAACCTTCTATAATAGCCTGCCAAACCTAAAAATCCTCTCAACTGTTTCACTGTTGTAGGTGTTGGCCACTCTTTAATTCCTGTAATCTTTGAAGGATTAGTAGCTACACCCTCAGCATTTATAACATGACCAAGATACTCTACTTGTGGACCAGCAAAAGAGCACTTAGATCTTTTTGCTACCAATGTATTATCTCTTAACAATTGTAATACCATTTCCAGATCTTTGACATGTTGTTCAAGTGTAGCACTATACACAAGAATATCATAAAAAAAAACTAAGACACACTTCCTTAATAAAGGCTTAAAGGTAGCGTTCATCAATGACTGGAAGGTAGCAGGTGCATTAGTAAGTCCAAAGGGTAAAACCATGAACTCATAATGACCTTGATGTGTTCTAAAAGCTGTCTTGAACACATCATCAGGGTGCATTCGGATCTGGTGATATCCAGATCTTAAGTCCAGCTTTGAAAAGACTGAACTGCCCCCTAATTCATCTAACAACTCATCAATTAAAGGAATAGGGAAGCTGTTCTTCACAGTTGCCTCATTCAACCTTCTATAATCCACACACATTCTATAGGTACCATCCTTCTTTTTCACTAACACAACAGGAGCTGCAAAAGAGCTAACACTCTATCTATTAACACCATAATCTAATAGTTCATGGGTCATCTCTTCTATAACATTCTTTTGTGCAGCAGGATACCTATAAGGTTTCAAAGTAATAGGTTGTGTACCTTCTTTGAGGACAATTTTATGATCAAGATTTCTCTTGGGAAGCAGTTTAGTAGGCATAGCAAAAACATCCTTGTATTTCAGCAACAATTCTTCTACCATATGGCTCCTATCTTGAATTGACACTTGAGGATTGTGTTGACCCATATCTTCCTTTCCCATCTGCAAACTGAACAAATGTACTTGAGCCAATTGATCTCTTGTTGATAACAGTTCTTGCATTTTTTTTGTGAAACATAGAGTAACTCCCTTAGTTTTCTCCCCTTTCAGTGCAATATTTTTTCCATCTAACTGAAATTTCATGGTCAGCTCTTTGAAATTCCAAGTGATGTCATCAAGATTATGCAACCACTGAATTCCTAATACCATGTCATAATTGGACAATGGTATAAGAAAAACATCAGCAGTGAACCATGTTCCTTGCATGGACCATTGTAATCCTTCAATCATCATAGTACATTTCATCTGATCACCATCAACAACCATAATATCCATGGCCTTTATTGTTTTAATAGGAAGTCCAAGTTTTAAAGCAAGTGTAATATCCAAGAAATTATGTGGTGAACCAGAATCTGTAAGAATTTGCAGAATTCTGTTGCCAAACACCCATTTTATTCTCATTATAGAATAAGAGGGTAGACCCATGATGGCATTTAATGAAATATGAGGTTCTTGGAATATAACTTCTTCATTCTCAACAGTTTCATTTTCAAGGCCTTCATCATTTTCATCATCAATTATTTCTAAAGAGAATAACTGTTTATTCTTACATTGATGAGTAGGGGTGAACTTTTCTTTACAACCAAAACATTCCCCTTTTAATCTTTTCTCAGAAATTTCTTTTGGACTCAACCATCTAGTGGAATTAACATGTTTTGGTTTAGGGTATGGGTTAGGTAATACGGGTAAATTGGAAGAGGAATGAGGTAGTGTGGATTTAGGTGTGAATGGACTGGTTTTATTGAAAGAAGGGGTAGTGTTTCTGTGGAATCTTGTGTTGGAAGCAGCCTGAATGGCTTTATTGGAATCATTTTGCATTCTTGCAAGCATGTAAGCCTCAGGAATGGTTCTTGGTCTTAATACCCTTACAGGATAACCAATATCAGGATTAATGGCTCTCAAAAACAGACTTACAGCATATTCATCAGGAATATTAACTTTGGTGAGACCCAAATCAAATTCTTTACAAACATCTTCCAATGACCCAGTCTGTCTTATTGCAGCTAAAGAGCCATAGCATCTTGTACCAACACATCAGCAAATCTTGTTGAAATAAAATTCTTGTATTCAGACCAAGGCATACCTTCAATTGAACCATTTCTTGACTTGACAAAGGACTGATGCCACAAAAGAGCTGCATCTTCAAGGTGAACCACAGTATACCTGACCTTCAATCTATCATGTGTATTATCAATTGCAAAATAGTGTTCTACCCTGCACAACCATCCCTCAACATTTGTCCCATTGAATTTTGGAAAATCCAATTTAGTCAAACATTGACTATTCTTGTAAGATGATTGTTCTTCATTCCCACCACGACTGGTACTTGTTCTGTACTGATTGTTTGAGGGTACATCACCATTGTTATGGTGCAATATCTTGAGGAGTTCAGACAATTGAGATCTGATCTCACTCACAGCTTCAGTGTTTTGGGTAGTAGCAAGCCTAATGGCTGCTAAATCATTCATATTCTGACCAGTGACCTTCTCGAGTCTGGCCAAGGCCGAATCATGTTCTTGAAACTTTTGATCTGTTGATTGGGTTCTGGTTGTCATTATCGTAATCAAAACAGAGTATCGAATTAAGAAAAAAAAAATTTGCTAGGCTCAAATGGGTAATTGAAACGAAGGAAGGTTTACAAGGCTCAAAATTGTTGATGAAATGAAAGATTTATGTTTTTCATGCTCAAAAACAGGTTAACAATGGAGGATTATGGTGGAAAATGGTGGTGGTGGATGGTGGTTACGGTGGTTAGGTACGACGGTGAACGGTGGTGGAGGTAGTTAGAACGTTTATTATCAAGAGTTGTCCAAGGATTGAACAACTCTGATACCACTTGATAGGAAGGAAAGAAACTTAAGAGAAGAATACAATCAAATCAAGCTATTTATTATTGATTATCATTGGGTTATTTATACAACTTGACTAACAACCTTTCCCTCCAAACTATAACAGCTAATAACTACCTTTTAAACTATCAGACTATTACCATTTCAGTCCCTCTATTATTACAAAGTAGCTAAACACTGACTAATACATTTCTAATCGTAACAATAAGTTTATCCAAACATACCCTTATAGAAGAAGCAAGCAAAGCTCCAAATGATCAGACATTTGATCAATAACCCGTAATCACAAAAGAAGGAAACACATGATTCCTTGATCAAACATTTGATCAATAACCCGTAATGCTAAATTAGATTCAAGAAGTATAGGAAAACATCAAACAGCTACCATTGCTATTCTGCAATAGCAAACAACCCCATTTTTAGCACCTTAAAAATGGCTGCTTGGTTCAGTTCAACATTGAAAGTAAAGTAAAACTTTTGTGCTAGCCAAACAACCCCATTTTACACCTCAAAAATAACACCATGAACATTATGAGCATAGGCTTACCATTTTTTGGAACAGATCCTCCTATTTTATGAATTGAGATAACACTATCCATGTGTTTAACAATGTAGTTGATGGCTTTAGTTGTACACAATTTTGGATGTTCATGGGTTTGGAAAATTCAGTGTAATTGAAAACAGAACCGAACCAAAACCGAATTCAAATTTGATAACATCGAAAACCCCAGTTAAAAAAAAAGCCCCAAGAAAAAAAAATTAACTATGATTCTTAGGTTTTGATTAAAATGGGAGGGCTCTTTGCTTTTAATCAAGTTGAGCTTTTTAGAGCTGAAAATTGATCACTTGATGTGGTTAGGCTTAAACCCGAATATATCGAGTGTCATCCTTTTTCTTTAACCCCTTTTGAGTAAACCCTGTGCGGGATTATTAGGGTCATTGGGAGCTTGGTTTGGGATGAAGTCATAAGGTGGGGGAATTGGGACTTGATATCATATATTCTACTGATGCGGGGATGTCATCATATTGGTGGAGTTATTAAAGGTCAGAAGAAGCATGTTATCTAATGAAGAAATTGCAGCTTCAAAGTCGACGGGTTTACAAGAATTTGACTACAAATAGAAGTTGGATGCTGATATATAAAACTCATATGAGGCAATGGAAGTCCAAAGCTTTGAAATCGTCGATGTTTCTACAGCAGTAATCCCGGTTAAATTTGATTAACACTTCTAAAGTTGGTATCATGCTTTAAAAGTCCACTATTTTTTACTGATATGATCATGAATTCGGAAAGTCAAACTCACTTATGCAAACACAAGTGGACTAGTAACATAATCAGTTGGCTAGGAGAACTATACTTATATTTGGACTTGTGTAATGGATTAAAGAGACCTGCCAATAGGAGCCCATCCATCAAATTTCGGGTCACTTTGGGTGTGTTACTTTGGACACAATGGGTCATTGTGGGCTCAACTAAAGAGATCAAAATAATAGGTGGGTCACTGGGTCAGGATGGGTTCTCCCTTTTGTTCAGACAATTGGAAACACAAGTGGTGGTTGTGGATGATCGAGCGGATGATCAATCTAAGAATGACGGATATGGCTGCGAAGCATTGCAGTGAGCAGGCTTCTTTTATGACGAATTTGCAAAGGGTGTTTAGAGATGATGTGCGGAGGAATATTGTTCCCGGCCTTTTCTTTTGGTCAATATAGTTGTTGTTGGGTTATATGGCTGATGGTATTTTGATCTGTCACTAGAACTACAGGAAAACATTAAGTAGCTACCAAAGTTAAGAGAGTATGTGTTCTCCAATAGAGGTTGTTAAAGGCTTGTTGGTTTAGGTCAACATTAAAAAATAAAGGAAAATCATTATTCAGTCAAAGTATATTCGGAAAAGTATGGAGTTCGCTATGCTAGACAAACAACACCAATTTTGTCACCTCAAAAATAATACCATGGACTTCATTAGATGTTTATGAGCCTTACTCAAAACGCATTGATTATCTTGGGATTGATGGAGAAGGGTTCTCATTAAAAGTGTATCCTTACATGGAAACACTTTTTTTGCTTGATCAGCCAGATAATATGGTTTATAATGGCATTTATATTGGATATTTTAGTGTAATTGGATTGACTGTTTGACCAACATGTTCATAATAATACATCATATAGATATGGTGGTGCGGAATGCACGCCTATTTGAATTTATTATGAACTTAGGGGCGAAGCCCCTAAGGAACGGGGGTCCGGGGGCAGTGCCCCCAGAAGCAGGGTCCAAGGGGCGGCAGCCCCTGGCGGGGTCCAAGGGGCAGAGCCCCTGGCTGGGGTCGAGCTGCGGTAAAAATGTCTCCGAAAATTAAATTTCAGAAATAGAGGGACTATTTTGGCAAGTTCGAAAACCTTGAAAAAACTGCCTAAAAGGCAGTTAATGGCCCAATTGTTTCATTCACGAATTCTTCTCCTTCTTGGTCAATCTCTCTGGTTCTCATAATCTCAAACAAAACATACAGAAAATTCTCAATCTCTGATTGTATCCGGTTGAATATTCGATAGAACCGTCGAATTGATTCAATCTGAAAGCGATCACATGCCTTCAGAGATTTCTGTTATCCGGTTTTGTTCGTTTGTTACGGTTTATCCCCAACAAAGATTGAATCAATTTCTGAAGATGACGAACAATGAATCTGTGAAAGATATGACGAAGAACTTTACGAAATTGGACAAGTTTTCTGGACAGGATTTCAGACGCTGGCAAAAGAAGATGCACTTCTATCTCACGAGTCTGAAAGTGGTGTATGTTCTGAGCACTCCTTGTCCCGAGATTGTTGAGAATGAAACTCTGGAACAAACCAGAACTCGTTCAAAGTGGGAAAACGCAGAATACATCTGTCGTGGTCATATTCTTAACGGTATGTCTGATTCTTTATTTGATGTGTATCAAAACGTAGAGTCTGCAAAAGAATTATGGGATGCCCTTGAAGCCAAATACATGGCAGAAGATGCGTCTAGTAAGAAATTTCTGGTTGGTAATTTTATTAACTATAAAATGGTAGACACTAGGCCTGTTATGGAACAGTATCATGAATTGCAACGAATACTAAGGCAGTTTCATCAATATGGAATGAAGATGGATGAAGCGATTTCTGTCTCTAGTATTATTTATAAACTGCCACCCTCTTGGAAAGATTTTAAGAATAATCTGAAACATAAGAAAGAGGAAATGAATCTGTTTGAATTGGGAAGTAGTTTCCAAATTGAACAAAACATACGTGATATGGAAAAGGGTTCTGGTGTTGGTACTAAAACCATGGCTGGTTGTTCTTCTGTGAACATGGTGGAGGAGGGTGAATCCTCCAAGGCTTGGAAAGGGAAATGGAAGTTTGAAGGGAACAACAATAAGGGTTCTGATAAGAAGCCTAAATAGGTTTGTTGGAAGTGTAATAAACCCGGACACTTCAAGAAAGACTGCAGGTCTGGTAAGAGTGGAGGAAAAGGGAACAACGTGGCTGGTACAAGTGGATCCAAGGATCCTGAAAAGCAATCAGGTTCGTTTTTGGTACCATGTGATCATTATATTGAGAATTATTATGTATCAATAATCTCTGAAGCATTTTATGTTCAGGATGATGATATTTCATGGTGGATGGATTCGGGAGCAACTTGTCATGTTTGCAAAAATCTTCAATGGTTCAAGGATTTTAAGCCAATTGAAGATGGATCTTTACTGAAGATGGGCAATGTTGCTACTGAACCAATTAAAGGAATAGGATCTGTTCTTTTAGTCTTTACTTCTGGAAACTCTTTACTATTAAATAATGTTCTATATGTACCTGGGATTCGTAAGAACTTAGTATCTGGTATTGTATTGAATAATTGTGGTTATAAGCAGGTATTGGAAAGTGACAAGTAGATCTTGTCAAGACATGGAACCTTTATTGGATTTGGTTATTTGAATGGCATGTTTAAGTTGAATTTAGATGTCCCTTTTGTTAATAATTCTGTTTGTATGGCTTCTACTAGTTCTAGCAATGATTTTAGTAAATCAGAATTATGGCATGCTAGATTAGGTCACGTTAATTATCGCAGAATGAAAGATATGTCTAAAATGAGTCTTATACCTGCTTTTGACATACAAAAATGTAATGATTGTCATACTTGCAAATTGACAAAAATTACAAGAAAACCATTTAAAGATGTCAAAAGGAATTCTAATGTATTAGAATTGATTCATTCTGATTTATGTGACATTCATAGTACCCCTTCTCTAGGAAATAAGAAGTATGTTGTAACCTTTATTGATGATGCAACTAGATTTTGTTATGTATATCTATTGCATTCAAAGGATGAAGCTCTTGATAAATTTAAAGTTTATAAACAAGAGGTTGAGCTTCATAGAAATGGTTTGATTAAAAGCCTTCGTACAGATAGAGGTGGAGAGTATTATGATCCAGTGTATTTCCAATCTACTGGTATACTACATCAAACAACTGCTCCTTATACACCACAACAAAATGGTGTGGCTGAAAGGAAGAATAGGTCATTGAAAGAAACAGTGAATTCCATGTTGTCCTATTCTGGTTTAAGTGATGGATTTTGGGGTGAGGTTATGTTGACAGCCTGTTACTTATTGAACCGAGCACCTAATAAAAGGTCTAAGGTAACCCCATATGAACTTTGGTACAAAAAGGTACCAGATTTGAGTTTTCTCAAAGTCTGGGGATGTAGAGCTGTTGTGAGGCTTACTGAGTCCAAAATGAGTACCATTGGTGAAAGAGGCATAGATTGCATATTTATTGGATATCCTGATCATTCCCCTGTTTATAGGTTCTATGTCATAGAACCAAATGATTATGTATCTGTTCACTCTGTCATTGAGTCAAGAGATGCTAATTTTGGGAATGATGATAGATTTTCTTCTATTCCTCGATTGAAGGATACGCCTCAGTGTCTTAAAAATTATGAGCAGACAATTTCTTGTGGTGACAATTCTGGTAATTGTGATGATGTACCTTCTACTAGTACTGAGCCCAGAAAAAGTACTAGAGTCAGAAAACCCAAGTCATTTGGTGCTGACTTTCATCTTTATTTAGTAGAAGGAACCAGAAATGGTGTTGAACATCAGTATCAATATTGTTTTAATATTGATGAGGATCCAAAGACATTCAATGATGCTATGTCTTCTAGGGATGCTGCATTTTGGAAAGAAGCAATCCAAGATGAGATTGACTCTATAATGCACAATAATACTTGGAAATTGGCTGATTTACCACCTGGGTGTAAACCTTTGGGTAGTAAATGGATCTTTAAAAGGAAGATGAAGGTGGATGGTAGCATAGACAAATATAAAGCCAGATTGGTCATCCAAGGCTTTAGGCAAAAGGAAGGCATTGACTACTTTGATACCTATGCTCCTGTTGCTAGGATAACCACCATAAGATTATTGTTGGCACTTGCAGCTATACATAATCTTGTAATTCACCAAATGGATGTTAAAACTGCCTTTTTGAATGGTGAATTGGATGAAGAGATTTACATGAAACAACCTGAAGGTTTTGTCATGCCTGGAAATGAACATAAGGTCTGTAAATTGGTAAAATCTCTTTATGGCCTGAAACAAGCCCCTAAGCAATGGCATCAAAAGTTTGATGATGTGGTGTTGTCTAATGGTTTTGCATTAAACCAAGCGGACAAGTGTGTTTATAGCAAATTTGATACTTCTGGAAAAGGAGTAATTATTTGCCATGATTAGTACTAGACCTGATATAGCTTTTGCTGTTGGAAAACTGAGTAGATATACTCACAATCCAAGTTTGATTCATTGGCAAGCAATAAATCGAGTATTTAGGTACTTGAAAGGAACCATAGATTTTGGTTTGACTTATACTGGATTTCCTTCTGTTCTTTAAGGTTATTCAGATGCAAGTTGGATTACTAATTTGGAATATCATTCTTCCACAAGTGGTTGGGTGTTCCTTCTTGGAGGTGGTGCTATATGCTGGGCATCAAAGAAACAAACTTGCATCACTAATTCAACAATGGAAGCTGAGTTTGTGGCATTAGCAGTAGCTAGTAAAGAAGCTGAATGGCTAAGAAATTTGATTTATGAAATTCCATTGTGGCCGAAACCGATATCACCATTATCTATCAGATGTGATAGTGAATCTACCTTGTCTAAGGCATATAGTCAAGTGTATAATGGGATGTCTAGACACTTAGGTGTTAGACACAGCATGATACATGATCTTATCACGAATGGTGTGATATCTATGGTGTTTGTGAGAACCCAAAACAATTTAGCCGATCATTTAACCAAAGGGTTAAGTAGAGATCTCATGAAAAGGTCGGCTATAGGGATGGGATTAAGGTCCACTAGAAATCTCTGATGTTAAGATACCCAATTCCCATATAGTACAACGCTAGATGCGGAATTCAATGCGGAAAGCTTAATATGTAGAGATTGGAACACATTAGAAGATTCATCCCAAGGTATGTGTTCAGACCTGCAAGTTAAGGAGGTTGAATGTATATATTCTTAATAGCTTTTTTGACAAATTGCATTGCAGGTGCAAGACTAAAAGAGCTACCTATGTAAGTATGAAGTTTACCCACTTCAAGAAGCTGGGACTTGGCTTTGACATGCTTATGAAGGATAAGGACATAGGCTAGTAAAACATTATGTCAAGATAGAACTACTATGTATGTAAACTTTTGTGTACATTATCTTTGTGTATTCAAGATGAGTTCCCAGGGTTCAATCCTAAGCGACACCCTGGTATTCGAATATTCAGAATGTGTAATGTACTAATGTGAAATTCAATCGTCACGACATTTCATTTTAAGCAAAAGTTTGAATGTTTGAGATTACTTGTTTTAGTTAATCAAGGATTACACTAAAATAGGGGAGGATTGTTGGATATTTTAGTGTAATTGGATTGACTGTTTGACCAACATGTTCATAATAATACATCATATAGGTATGGTGGCGCGGAGTGCACGCCTATTTGAATTTATTATGAACTTAGGGGCGAAGCCCCTAATGAACGGGGGTCCGGGGGCAGAGCCCCTGGCTGGGGTCGAGCTGCGGTAAAAATGTCTCCGAAAATTAAATTTCAGAAATAGAGGGACTATTTTGGCAAGTTCGAAAACCTTGGAAAAACTGCCTAAAAGGCAGTTAATGGCCCAATTGTTTCATTCACGAATTCTTCTCCTTCTTGGTCAATCTCTCTGGTTCTCATAATCTCAAACAAAACATACAGAAAATTCTCAATCTCTGATTGTATCCGGTTGAATATTCGATAGAACCGTCGAATTGATTCAATCTGAAAGCGATCACGTGCCTTCAGAGATTTCTGTTATCCGGTTTTGTTCGTTTGTTACGGTTAATCCCCAACAATTTATAGTGACTGAAGTGCAATGCAAGATGATTTGGTTTCACCTTGTGTTTTTGGATCTAAATGTAGGTTATTCTAGTTTTAAATTCAAACTTCGATTTTACTACAAGTCTTTTGCCTAGATTGGAATGGTTGGGTGAAATGAACACGTCTTTTAATTTCAAATGTCTATTTTCTCGGGTTGTGTTAGATGGGAATGGTTTTGTGAAATGATGAACACATGTGCGAATGTTTATTACATTGACACAGAATAGATCACTTCTGCAGCTAGGGCTTCTTCAATAGTCACAGTAACAATAATTTCTTAAAGAACTTGTTCAATTATTTTATTTGAAAGATTTTCTTATTCCGTCTTGTTAAGTTATTATATTTGAGAGATTTTCTTATTCATCTACTTGACAAAAATACGTTCCTGCACTTTGATATAAAAATATGAAAGTGATTATGTTGTGCATTAATCTATGGTTTTCTAAGTTATGTGATGCATTTATGACCCATCTTGTGTTGAAGAAAAGATAGTGTTTTGTCAAGATTGAACTAGAAATCCGACGGTTAAACTTTAAATACACCAGAAAAAAAAACTGAGTAAATCTTTAGAGAATTGAGACACAAGGGACTAGTCACAATGTTTAGAGTACAAATTAGGAAAGCATAAACAACCATCCATGATTGAAAACTAAACTTGCAGGAGATGAAACATATCATAAGGAAGATGGGTAAACTGCTTCAACGTGGTGGGCATGGGTTACTGATACGAATCTCAAGGTTTATTCAAGAAAATGAAATCGGGTCAAATAAAAGTCAAGTGAGCTGCGCTTATTTAATTATGTTTTCGGGTCATGGGTCGACCCGCTGGGACAAGATGATAGCAGCTGGAAACTGGAAAGGTGGGGAGCAGTATTTAATCCCATTAACTGATGAAGTTAGAAAGTCAGAGGAGTTATCATCCCCTTTGTTTATCTACCCTCTTGGTTTTTCATTTTCATTGTTCTTGTTTTTATTATCAAACTTGTTATGCAATTTGGAGACATCGCCTCTCTCGAATCAGGCCCATATGACTCTGACCCATCTGAATTTAATATGGTGTTTTCAGGTGGGCTTAAAGATTGGTCTGCATAATTGACAACTGACTTTTTCAGTAGATTGGTATTTGTTGCTAATTGTACAAATTGTTATCTAATAAAGAAAGTCAGCTTCAAAGTCAACGGTATTTGTTGCTAATTGTACAAATTGTTATCTAATAAAGAAAGTCAGCTTCAAAGTCAACGGTATTTGTTGCTAATTGTACAAAAGTCTAGTTTTTACATGGTTTACTGCTTAAATGACCATGAAACTGGATAGTCAAACTCAATTTGGCAGGATTAATATGGCTGTAATGTGGGTCAAAATTTATGGATTACTATTGAGAATCAAATGTAACATCATGGGAATAGGATTGCTTTAGTTATGGTCAACACTACCTAGCAGGGGTCAATATTAATTAAAAGCTATAAACTTGAAGATTATTGGTTGTAAAAAGCTTGTTGGTTCAAGTCAAAATTAAAAATAAAGGATGATCATTATTAACTCAAAATATGTTTGAAAAAGCATGGAGTTCTCTATGCTTGCCAAACAACCTTTGTTTTAGCACTTCAAAGTTCAAACTTAACACCATGACCGTGTCACTAAATGTATTTGAGTTGTAGTTGATATCCTTGGTTCTGGTTCGGTTTCATCAGTTTAAAGTTTATTCAGTCGAAACTGAAAACCGAACCCCTATCCAAAAGGGGGTGGCGGCGCAGCTTGTTGCCCGCTTACCAGCCGTCCACTTGTAATGTGTTGATTTTAATTTAATGAAAATTTATTTGGTTTACTCAAAACATTTAAGGCATGCATTTATAATTTGGTTGGCCTTTGAAGTTAGGCTGCATACCCGGGACAGGTTGACTGTATGGAAAAATGATATTGAGTTTAAATTTGTTTTTTTTTTTTTTTTTTTTTTTTTTTTTTGTAAGAGTTGTTTGGACAGCCATATAAACATTTGTTTTTTGAATGTGATTATGCTTTTAAAATCTGACAAAGAGTGAAGGTTATGGTAATATGGTGAATGCCCCTGACAAAGTGAAGATATGCCTCCATATCTTCGGCTCACCATCCAAACTCAACCTCAACCACGTTTAAGCTTCCAAATCCATCCAAATATGTCATTTAACCTACAATCACACAAAGTTGCGTAGTTATCACATTGAAAGCATATAAACGCTCAAACGACATTAAAACCACATAATATTTAAGCATCTTAAACACCATGATTTACCACGTGCATCAGATATAGATACAATTTGAAGGCTGAATGTTGTATGTTGTCATATGCATGGTTATGTTATAACTCTTGTCAACTATGCCTTGTTCTTTTTCATCCGGTTGTTTCCTCTTTGTCAGTTATGCCTTATAATTGTTCTTGTGAGTCATGTAGGTAGCCTCTTTGTAATATGAAATGATTGTGTTTCATGATATTGTTGTAATTATTTTATCTCAATGATTGATTGAATGCGTTATCACTATATGGACTAATACATATCAGGAAGACAAGTCAGGTGTTCGCGCGTTGCGGCGGGAAACGACATTTACTTAACATGTGCATTGTGTGTTGTACTTTAAGCAGTTATACTGTAAAACTTAAATTTAAGAGGTCAATAAAAAATGTATTATAATATAATATAGATGATTTCGGTTCATTTTCGTTTGTTTTCGTTTCGGTTATTACTTAACCATAACATATCATTTTTAAATTAAAAAAACTATAGCAATACTATACTCAAATTGAAGAGAAAGAAAATGTTCGTTTATATGGTGTAATAATATTAGGAAAAATATTAACGTATAAAAAAATTATGAACGTTTAAAAAAATCATGGGGGTAGTTGGTTAAAATAAGAGTGAAAAGTAGAATTGTTATTTAAATAAAAAAAAAAGTTAAGTAAAGTTGAGTGCAAAAATGTATAAGTATTGTATAAAAGACATATTTGCTCTTAAAAAGTAGTTAACATATGCATTGTGTGTTGTACTATAAGAAATTATGCTTGTAAAATTTAAATTTTAAAAGCTCCTTGTAAAATGTATTATAAGATAGTATAGATTATGATCATGATAAGCTTAACTATATTTTTACCCATTTAACCCGTTTCATTTTAAGTTGATATTTTTTACCTGTTTAATTTTTTACCTGTTTAATATTAAACAAGTCAAACGGGTCAAGATATAAGGAATTATTATTAAATGGGTCAACACATAGCCATTATAATGATTTTCTTGGACTAATTTTACTTGTTGGTATTTTTTTCACTTTTCCTACACATGAATTAAACTAACAATTAACAATTAACAAAATACAGCATAAGCATAAGAAGGCAAAATAGTTAACGTCAAAACAAAAGTAGAAACCCACACCACAAAATCAACCAAAGCTGCAAGCCTGGAAAACTTTGCAAAAATGTTGAAGAATCATTTAAATTCCAGTCATATCGGGTTCCAACCATTTGATTTTGCACGATATCTTTATAGTGTTGGATCCTAATGTTTTGTACAATATCTTTAGCTAGTTGATTTGCTTGGAAAATACTGAAAGATGTATTGCAATCAAGATTAAGCCTAGGGATTCATGCTAGTCAAAAGCCAAAGGGTGTTGATGATTAGGCTATATTCATAAGTTGTTCATTGGGGGCAAACCTAAGCTAAACTCAAATTACAAAATCAAATCAAAGCGGTGGGGGGCCAAAACTCAATATATACAAAATTATCAGATGAAAACGGAGAAATCTACACTACCGAGGCAAAAAAACAGTGTGGCTCAAGGCACCCCTCATCCCTCCATAAGCTTCACACATGAGAGAGCGAAAACATCTATGACAGGTTTATGGAGAAAACCTACAAACTGTCAAGAACACAAGATGAGATTAGAGATATTTTCCTTCAAATATTTTCTTCTTAATCCTTGAATGAAAACCATTACAATTTATAATGAAAGACAACCTAAACATGGGTCCTAAAATTATGTAAGGAAATGTAAATATGTAGAAAGTGGTAACACCATGATCATAACTATAGTGGCTGAAAATTAAGAAGCACAATTGACTTCATGACCGGGTCATCAGTTAATGATTTGGGTCCAGGATATTAATTGGTTCATGGGTTTGGGTTGTAGTATTCTGGATCGTATCAATACTCCCGCCCTAAAAACGTCCCTGTCCTTAAGGACGGAATACTCGTCCTATGGTGGTCGCCACTCGAGTCGAACAATAGCATTAGGGGCAGTGTAACATTTGCGATTTTCCCCTAATGATTGTATAAACGAATATCCGAAAAATCTAAAATAGTAAATATCGATTTATTTTATCGTATTGTATACGATATTTATATATAATAAAATTTATTAACTTATTATACATGAGTAATAAATGTCTCATTAAATATATGTTTTCTTTTGTGTATGGTTAAATGAATATTCTCTAGTTCTAAATCATTTCATAGTTATCATAAATTATTTTATAATCAAAGAATTTGTTGAAATATATATATGAACATAAATTTTGATATTTGATCTTAATTAATGTAATTTATGTTACTAGTCTAGTATATGGTGGAATAAAGAAAAAGACTTTAAATTAATGAGTTTAATTCTTTTAAATACATATTAGTTGGGTCATAAGTTACGAAATGGTTTTTGTTATTCCTATGCCTCATGAGCTATGTAAATTTTTAAAGTTTAACTAGGAAGTTTAGAAGTCAATAATGCTATTTATTTCAATTCATGACATAATAGTAACCGATGAAACAATTAATACCATATTAAAAGAAAATTAATTAACTTGGGCTATAAAAGAAAACAAGAAACCCTCTTCTTTCAAAACATCTCTACACTATATTTTGTAACACAAACCACCAACCTTTTTGACTCAAGAATTCAAGTTCAAGTACATATTCACGTTTGATCTTCAATTCTAATCACTTTGGTATGAATCTCCTAAACCCATTTTATTTTATGCTAACTTGGATACTTGATTCTTAGATACAAATCATTGTCACCCAACGCCTACAAAAAAAACTAATTTAGGTTCTTAATCCAAGAGTGAAACTTGTTAGTTAAACATACACTCTTTGGCACTTCTCATTTCTAGAATCAAACTAATACATTATCCTACACGCTTAATTTCTTATTTAGTCAAGAGAAATAAACTTTTATGTGTTTTTCCTAATGTCTGTATGTATATTCATTTAAGTTGATTTAAATTACCACTCAAGAGAATTGCGTTTAGAAATATCTATATGTACTATTGACCATTTGAAAAGAAATGGCACTATTAAAATACTTATTTATTTATTTATTTATTTTTCCTTCTTTTTATTAACCGGATATTGTGCATCAATATCCATAAACATTGTTGTCAAGCATATGTATATATACTTATAAGACTTTCAACCTAACGGGTCAACTTTATCAAACTCTTACTAGATATACTATATACTATAATTGATTTTTATAGTTTTTAATTTCTTTGTTAATTTTCAACTCTAACTCGATTATCCTGACTTTCTATAAATATTTATGTATTATTATATATTTCACACATTACAAAAATTATCAAAACCATTCACCACATTACTACCAAATATATAAACATCGAATAAGGATTTTCTTACACAAACTAGTTGGGTGACAAGTTACATAATTCCTACATTTACTCTAGGATGAGTGCACAAACCTTATTAGGGTCCTTTATATTTTAGGACTCGAGAAGGTTCGATCTGTTTAGTTTCACTCCCTTCAAGAAATACATTATACTACTACTAGCTATGTGAGTATATCTTTCCCCTTTTTCATGTTTTACCATTTTGGGGCTAATCATGTACACTATTATCAAATGTTATTCTTATACTTAATGCAATTCTCATGTGTGTTTGCTTTATGTGAATTTGTGTGTATGCTTAGTCAAAATCATTAACCGTTCTGCGGCCTAGCATTTCAATGAATAGTACTATGGTATACACCCTTGAGACTCTGTTGAGAGAATCTTGGTCATTGTCTTGTTAATTCATTATTCATTTGGTTATTCATGTGTTAGTCTCATTCATAGGCTTGGTTTTGACTGATACTACTTATTACATATTTGCAAACGGTATACAGCACATGAATTGCGAAAAACTTTTCTATTATATGTATTCAAACAGGGTATGCTCACCAATACATTTTTGTATTGACAAAATTATTTTCGTACATGTTTCAGGTTATTTGAGATGCATTCGTTAAGCTTTCGGATTCATATTTAGATTTTGATTCATTGTATTTCAGTTTAGGTGACATTTTGTGACATCCGTCACCCTCGACTTTCATTTAATTGACAATATTAGTCCTTCAAATATTCCTTGTAATTTTTGTCGTTTTCAAATTTAATAAAAGAGCGAGTTCAAAATATATTATTTGCATTTATTATGGACTGTGTCTACGATTTAATCAAACGCGTATGTTGAAACGTTATTCGGGAAAAGATATTATAAAAATTTCAAGTTTATAAAAGTTTTAAGTTTAATTAGTTAACTTGGTTAGTTATTATATGGTTTGGGATTTTGATGTATTGATGTCCAAACTCTATGCATTAAACATGAATATCATAGTCAAGTGCACTAATATTATCGGGAATATGTGTGGTACGCGTATCAACCAATGCTGTCAATGTACGGTACGTTTTAAAGTGGGATCCATGAGTTAAAATAGCTACACGGCCATAATGTCGCGTAACTTATAACTAAGCATAATCAATATCTGACACAACTAATTAACTATAGATGACATCTCACATATGAAATACGACTAGTTTTATATATAATTTTATCATAGCTTTTTGAAATCATCAAAAGCCAATCGGTCAGCAGGTTTTCAATGCACATGCATCTGTGTTTTTTTGTTATTTCAGAAAACAAAACAAACATATCGGCTATTTTGCTTTACCTACGAAAAACTCGATCCATGAAACTCCAATGGTTATTGAGCTTCACTTACCAAAAACCCGATCCATGAAACTCCTACGGTTCAGGTTTGTTGGATCACTCGACACAAACTTCGGCAATTCATATCTGCAGTACTTAGTGCAAGTTAGGTGCATGTCACTCTCAACATTGACCAACATAGGTTATATACCTGGCTTGAGTAGCTGGTGGAATATACAAAAAAATTTCTACTGCAATCTATGCTCTTAAACCACCATTCAGACGAGTTTCCAAATTTCGAAGCCCTCCAAGCTCTCATTTTCAAGTAGTTTTTCAGGTGCTAGGTTAATTCCGGCAATACTCCTGCTCCAACTGTTGTACCATGTGAAATAAAACGAGCTTTCGTTATAGACTCGGAATTTGTTTTAATGGCCCTGTGTTCAATACGATTCTCATCCATCATACGATTTCGGATTTCACTTCCTCTTGTATTTCTGTTTATTTCAGTTGTAACCAATATTGTATTTTACTTCTTTCCTTTTTTTCTTGTATTGTAATCGTAATACAAATTGTTTATAAATTTTATACACGAATGGCTACTACAATCTTAAAACAATTTTTTAAAAAAATACCATTCGTGTATATCGAAACCTTCTTCTTTGTGATTCAAACCAGTTTTGTCTCACACGGTTTGTGTTTTAAAAACAGTTTTATTTTCTGTTTCGAATCAAAAGAGCACTTTGCTAGAAACAAAATAGGTTACATCAAAAAAAAACTTTTTCTAAAATCGACAAAACTTACTGTTTGGTCTTCAGAGTGGAACTTAGAAGCCTATGGTTTGGTTTTCAGTATTAAAAGTTGACATCTTTATATAGCTTTTGAGTTTTATAAACTGAAAATATTAACGTGGTTTGTTTAAATTTTCAGAATGTCAACTAACGAAAACAACACTGTGATGAACCAAGCTGTACTTGGTACCCCTTTGCCTGTCAACACAGTGGGAGCATCCACTGTGGCGAATCATGTTGAAAACCCTGAAAAGTTCTCGGGTAAGGTGGCAACAGAAGATGATCTTCTATTTGACCACTTTGAACCTTGCACGGTTCTTGAAAGAATATGTTCCTCAACCACGGGATGGGGAGAACGACGTTCAATTTCAGAGCGCAGTTGATGTGTGGAACATTCAGACTTCTTGTGTCATAACAATGTGTTGAATAGCCTCGTGGATTCATTGTATAATATATATTACAACATAAAGACTACCAAAGAATTATGGGAGTCTTAAGAAAAAAAGTATAAAACGGAGGATGCTAGAACGAAGAAATATGTTGTAGCCCATTTCTTAGACTACAAAATGATTGATTCCAAGACTGTGATGAAACCACTCCAGGAGCTACAAATTATACTTCATGAAATCCACTCGGAAGGAATGACACTTAGGGAGACATTTCAAGTGGCAGCCATGATTGAAAAGTTGCCTCCTTCTTGGATTGAATTTAAGAATTATCTTAAGCATAAAAGGAAGGAAATGACAATGGAGAAACTTGTGGTTCATCTTCGGATTGAGAAAGACAACAAGATAGCTCAAAAAGGCACCACTTTGCAAGCCGAGGCTAAAGCAAATATGGTGGAACATGGGCAATCCTCTAAAGGCAAGAAGAATAAGGGGGAAAAGGGACAACAAGAATAAGGGGAAAGCGAAGGTGGACATTGGACCGAAAAAAGGGGCTGTGAAAAAGAAGTCGCATTTCCAAGGTATTTGTTACAACTTTCAAGAGACAGGACACCGCGCGAACCAATACAAGAATCCTAAGCGTGAGAGTGCGTATGTGGTGGATAAAGATGGCATGCCTCTAGTAGCAATGATCACCGAGAAAGGAGCTATGGTGGAAGAAGTCAACGAGGTAGGTGAAAACCTACAAGGCTGGTATGTTTTTGAATATGATACCTCTAAAAAATAGGGACAAGACTCCCTATGAGTTGTGGAATGGTGGAAAACCTTTATACAAATACTTGAAAGTGTGGGGGTGCCTAGCCAAAGTGATTGTACTACCTCCTATGGCTCTTTGGATAGGACCCAAAACTTTTGATTGCATATTCATTGGTTATGCTGATAAACCCTCGGGTTACTCCATGTAAATATCTTTTTCTAAATAGTCGTTTAGAAAAGCGGTTTTAACATCCATTTGGTGAACATCCTGTCATTGCTCAATGACTAACCAGTTTGGTAAATGTCACTATCAAAGAGTAGGTAACTGTTGTGCAAATTAGGTGCATGTCACTTTCAACATTGACCAACATTGTCTGGCTCAGTGCTACACTACTTAGTGCAAGTTAGGTGCATGTCGCTTTCAACATTGACCAGCATAGGTTATATATCAGGCTTGAGTAGTTGGTTGAATATATAGAAAAATTTCTATTCAAACCACCATTCAGATGAGTTTCCAAATTTCGCAACCGTCCATGCTCTCATTTTCAGGTAGTTTTTCAGGTGCAAGGTTAATTCTAGCAGTATTTCTAGTTTGACTGTTGTACCCTGGGAAACAAAACGAGCTCTCGTAATAGACTCGAAATTTGCATTTAGGGCCCGTGTTCGACACGATTCTCATCCATCATACTATTCCTGTTTTCACTTCCTCTGTTTATTTCAGTTTATTTAGATTGTATCAAGTATTGCATTTTACTTCTTTCCTTGTTTCTTGTATTGTAATCGTAATATAAATTGTTTATAAATTTTATAAACGAAAGATTTCTACACGGCTTCACTAGGCGAAGGCCATGTCCAACAAAAATCTTTTGTCAATAATGCAAGTCTTGACTCTTAGCAGCCTCTTGTAGAGTTTCCCATATCACTACAAACACAAAAAAAAACAATAGTTTATTGTTAGAATTATACTACTATTAATAGACCAGCTTATTTGAACAGTATCATGACAGGTGTCATAATGCTGCTGACTGATTTTTTTTTTAATTTTACTATTCGTTTTTATCATGTTAAAAGATTTTTCTTTTGACTACAGGTAAGATATTGAATGGTGGTCTAGTGGTTGGGTTGGTTGGTTTCTAGTCTCTCTGCCTCGGTTTGATTCCCACATCTTTTTATTTTCTCTTGCTTTTTATTTAACTGTTGTGTGGTCACACACAGTTAATTAGGTGAGTGTTGCATTCTGACTGGATTATCAAGGTGATGCTTCCATCTTATTGGCTGTTGTGGCCGGTCCGGTCCACCTCACCAACCTGAACACGCGTCTAAACATCAATACCCACAACACACCCCATCCCCCCCCCCCCCCCCGGTTCTTCTTTTCCTTTTTTCCTCTTCTTTCCCACTCGACAGACACACACACACACACCTCCGATTTGATCACCAGCGTTCGCACCTCCACACTCAACAACCATCGCCGCCGCAAACACTGCGAGTCCCACCTCCAATTTATCCAACAATTACCGCCCCTTCAAGGACAAAAACTCAATTTCGTTATTGAAAGATGAGTCAGCAAAAATAACATTGTTTAATTATGACGATTTCATAAATGACGTTGAGCCTGGAGATATACTATTGGTTGATGGTAAGACTTCCTTCAGCACACTCGTCCTCTGCTATTATTAACCCACATACATTTTACATTACATTTTTTTTTGTAGTTGGAATGTCATAATTTTTATTTGTTGCCTTTTTTGTTACATGCTAAATTGGTTTAATTTGCAGATAAACACTGGGAAGATAAAAAGTTTGGAGTGGACATCTTGTCCCTCTGTTTCGAGAGTCACTGCACATATATTTTGTTCATACTCTTAAACACAGTTTATTCATTCGAACATGATCCTAGGCAACATTTATTTGATTAATAGCTAACGAAAAAACCGAATTTCGGACCTATGTTTCATCCATCAGTACCGCTTAGTTTCCTATTCAAAAACTCTCGCCTCATCGCCATACGCTGTGCGCCATTGATGGCCCCTTATGTTTCCCAGCTTTTGGTTTCTTCAGCATGTTACCATCTGCAAAAGGTAAATCTTTTATATAAATTTCAAGATTGAACCCTCAACTAGGAAGTACAACAGAAACCTAATTTACTTACCATCATCATTAGCCCAGCACGTCATGAATTTGGTGAGTTTCTTGATTGAGTTTTTCACTGATTCCATCTTTAATAAAAAAAAAAGATTGCAATTACATGATTTCATAAAAGATTTACCTATGCATGTGGCGACAGGCATGTTCTGTATGTACTATTTGCTTTCCAACAAAAGGAACTAAACATTATATAACAAAGTTCATTTCATTCATTCTAGCATTCAAGGATTTTAAAACATAACAATGTTCATTTCATTCTAGCATTCAAGGAGTTCAATACATGAAACACAAAATAAAAAAAAATCTATTTTAATCTGTATATCCTATATCGTCTAGTTGAATATTAAAAAAGTTACAAAACAGCTTAAAGCAAAATCCCAACACAAAACATGCTATCCTACTAAGAGCATCCACAATGCAAACGTTGGTTTGGAATTTCAAACCGCAACATCATTCCAAAATTCCAAACCGGACGCATTGTGGATACTCTGATGACACGTCAGTTCCCGATTAAACACACCCATCCCTATAAGATAACTATTTACAAGAATCACTATATTATCCTTATCAAGCGCATTATGTTGAACTTTGAAAAACTGAATTAGCATCAAAGAAGAAGAAATTCCATATACAAGCATGTAGTATAAACAATGAAAACAAGCAATTACTACAACCACCTTACAATCTCATCAATGTTTCCAGAACCCGACTGGAAGTCGAACCGATCTCTTTCAACCACCCTTCCGATACCTAGGGGCGGGCGCCTACCTTGAAGAAAAAAAATTAGTAGTATGTATATGCGTTAATCCCGTCTGCACCCCATAAAAATTTTCAATCGCACCCCTTGAACTTTGAAACCGACTTCAAGAAAAATAAAATTATAATTTTGTGTTTAGAGTTAGCCCATTTTAATAGTTCGGTCCACCTCACCAACCTGAACATGCGTCTGAACATCAATAACGACAACACACCCCATCTTTCCCCCTTCTTCTTTTCCTTTTTTCCTCTTCTTTCCCACTCGACACACACACACACCTCCGATTTGACCACCAGCGTCCCCACCTCCACACTCAACAACCATCATCGCTGCAAACACTACGACTCCCACCTCCAATTTATCCAACCACTACCGCCCCTTCAAGGACAAAAACTCAATTTCATTATTGAAAGATGAGTCAGCAAAAATAACACTGTTTAATTATGACGATTTCATAAATGACGTTGAGCCTGAAGATATACTATTGGTGGAGAGAGAGTGTTGGTGAAATGAAAGGTTGAGAGATAATGTAAAAAGGTGGAGAGAGAAGGTGATAAGATGAAAAGAGAAAGTAAAAAAGGTGGAGAGAGAAGATGGATTAATTACCCATCTACCATTTTCCTATTATAATATTAATTAACTAGCTTCTATCCCGGGAGTGTCCCGGGTTTAAAAAATATAACCATTCTAATAATACTAATACTAATAGTAATAATTATTACTTTTGTAATTAAATAAATAAAAAATAACCTTGCTATAAGGTGACACCATGTGTTGCAGTGTTACGCGATTCTTTACCCTAGCTTCTCTCGATGAAGTAAACTTATCCATCTTTAGAAGAGTAAAATTCCAATGATAGCATGGCGATTTGGCTAAATTTCAACATTGTATATAAGAACCTAGTTTAAAAGAAAAAAACATGATTAATGAATAACCTGAACACTTTGTGTTTTTTTTCTTGTATGAACGAAACCCCATAAAAAATAGCCGTTTTTTTCTTCGTTTTTTATATAACACTATGGTACTCGTTGGAAAGATAATAAAACGCTCGTTAATTTGGTGTAATTTTTTTCTTTAAAAAATTCCATATATAAAATATATTAACGTTTAAAAATGATGGGAAGAAACATTAGAGAGAAAAATCCAAATTTGTTTTTAAATTCTTAAAAAGATTAGGGTTAAATAAGTGTAGAATAATGGATGAAAACAAAATAAAAAAAAAATTAAAAACTCTCACCTCAACGTGCCACGTGGCACATTCAAAGGAGAGTTGAGGCCTCCACTGAACGTCACCTCATCAATATTCAATTCTTTTATTATAAGTTATAGATTATAGATGTGTATTATTATAATCAAAAGTGGGACCATGAATTACAACTGTTGATCATGCTTAATCAATGGTCGTGGTAGGGTTTATAGAGTTTCCTTAAATTTTTGAGGTTTTCTATAGAACCTTACCCTATATATATATATATATATATATATATATATATATATATATATATATATATATAGGGTAAGGATAATGTAGAAACCTACTCTTATAGTGAAAACTCTGACTTCCCAATTTTTATTTTTTTTGAAAAAAGTAGGGCCTGTAATATACATGATTTTAAGCATTTTGGGCCAAAAAAAATCAAAAAAGCACCGAGCACTTTTTTTAAAAAATAAATAAATAAAATTTCGACTAACACATGTTAAGCCAAACTAACACGTGTTACCCATTTTTTATCCGGGGACGGTTTTTATTAATATTTTTTAAAAGCGGCTCGGCGCTTTTTCGATTTTTTTGGCCCAAAATGCTTAAAATCTTGTATGTTACATGTCCTAAAATTTTCATAAAAAAAAGTCGGGAAGTTAGAGTTTGATAGAGTTTCCAAGGTTTTCACTATAACAAGGGTTTCCAATATAACCTTATACTATGATCTTATTACATAACTATCTGATTACCCCAGGAGTGTCCCGGGTTGAAAAATCTAATATTACTTAATAAAAAAGGATAAAAGAAGTAAACAGTCTCAACCTCTTTTAATGTTAAAGAAAGTTGTTCTAATGTTTATACTATCAAAAAGGGTTCTCATGCTGTGTTCCAATTAGATTAAAAAATCCCAACCTCTTTTAATGCTAAGCATATCGTTATAGCACATGAACATGGGCAATTCATATATGTAATAGTAGGTTCAAAAACATATATTCTATCATAACATGATTAGTGACTTACCTATATATGATTAAGAAATTACCTAAATACATTTTTTTTTTGCATGAACAAAAACTCACTAAAAAAACATTTTTTTTCGTTTTTGTATAGCACTATATATGGTGCTCGTTGGAAAGATAATAAAACGATCGTTAATTTGGTGTAATTTTTTTTTTCAAAAAAATGTCATACATAAAATTTAATAACGTTTAAAAATTGTGAGCGGAAAATAAGAAAAAAATAAAGATAAAAATATTAATTAACATATTTGAAATTTTAAAATAATTAATAGTTCACTAACATTTAAAAAATGTGAGAGGAAAATAAGAAAAAGATATTAATTAACATATTTGAAATTTTAAGATAATATAGATATAGATTTTATTTAAAAATCTATAACTTATAATAAAAGAATTGAGTTTGTATGAAGTGGCATTCAATGGAGGCCGCAACCCCCCCCCCCCCCCATTGAATGTGTCATGTGGTATCATGTGAAGCTTTATTTTAAATTTATTTATTTTGTACTAGCTGATTACCCCGGGAGTGTCCCGGGGTTAAAAAATCTAATATTACTTAATAAAAAAGGATAAAAGAAGTAAACAGTCTCTACCTCTTTTAATGTTAAAGAAAGTTGTTCTAATGTTTATACTATCAAAATGGTTCTCATGCTACGTTCCCAGTAGATTAAAAAATCTCAACCTCTTTTAATGCTAAGCATATCGTTATAGCACATGAACATGGGCAATTCATATATGTAATAGTAGATTCAAAAACATATATACTATCATAACATGATTAGTAACTTGCCTATATAAGAAATTACCTAAATACATTGTGTTTTTTTGCATGAACAAAAACTCACTAAAAAAACATTTTTTTCATTTTTGTATAGCACTATATATGGTGCTCGTTGGAAAGATAATAAAGCGATCGTTAATTTGGTGTAATATGTCATACATAAAAGTTACTAACGTTTAAAAATGGTGAGCGGAAAATAAGAAAAAAAATAAAGATAAAAATATTAATTAACATATTTGAAATTTTAAAATAATTAATAGTTCACTAACATTTAAAAAATGTGAGAGGAAAATAAGGAAAAGATATTAATTAACATATTTGAAATTTTAAGATAATATAGATATAGATTTTATTTAAAAATCTATATATCTATATATAAACCAAAGCATTTTTAATGACATGTCATTATATTATGTTTTTTTTTTTGAACGATCAACTAAAGTATTACCGGGTACTCTATACGCGGCCCCCAATGGCCGAAAAGGGCCCTAGACGGCCTCTAGTCCGTACGGACAGAGCCTTTCGGCCCACCCGTCTCCTGTTCCAGGGAAATCCCGGCCCACAAACCCGCCCGAAGTCACGACGGTAGTGAACCGGTAAAACCTGGAGGGATCAGGAGTCGAACCCATGACCACAAGGGTCAAGGGTCTCTCCATCACTTCCCAACCACCTACCCCACCACAAGGGTGGGGGTATCCATCACATGCCTCCCGTGGGAATCGAACCTGGCTCCCCCAAAGAGAGAACCGGCCCTTTTACCACTAGGCCACATCATAAGGATGTCATTATATTATGTAATCTCTCTTTTGAGAGATGACACATAGGATGTGATGTGGCAACTCTAGACCAGTTAAAAAAAGGAATAAATATGGTTTAAATATGATTTAACATAATCTATTAAATACCTAATCTAATAAATGTAAATATTAAAACTTTATTATTTTCTCTCTCATGTTTCCTCTCATAACTTTTAAACGTTAATATCTTTTATATACGAGATTTTTTAAAGAAAAAATTTACACCAAAATAACGAGCATTTTATTATCTTTCCAACGAGTACCATAGTGCTATATATAAAAAACAGAGAAAAAAACGACTACTTTTTGTAACCCGACAGGTATTGTGTCAGGTTTGGAATTAGTTTAATAAAATTTGTGGGTTTGGGTCGGGCCTGGGATTAGGTGATACCCGACCCAATTACCCTTTTTTTATATTAGAATATGATAACTTATGACAGAGATTTGTTTAAAATAATAATAATAAAATTCATTAATCATATATTGGCAAGTCATTAATTATGTTGTCATATAAGATATTTTATTGTGTCATATTAGATATTTCAACCCGGGACGCTCTCCAACAGGTAATTGCTATGTTTTCTTTTTCTACCATATTCTGAAATAGCTCAAATCTTATTGTATGCAGTTAAAGACCTTTGACTAAATGTATTGGTGCTAAACAATCTATGTCCCCTTGAAATACTTTGGATCTTAATATTCTGTTTTAGGTGTTGATGTTGTAAGGTGAAATGGATCTTTTGGTATTTTTTTAAAGTATCTAATGTAAGTTGATACATAGATGTCATTTTTATAGTTTAGATACTTCTAATTTTATTCACTTTACTTAGATTTCTTAACCCGGGACGCTCCCAGTGTATAAGCTAGTACAAAATAAATAAATTTAAAAGAAAGCTTCACATGATGCCACATGGCGGCCTCCATTAAATGACACATCATACAAACTCAATTCTTTTATTATAAGTTATAGATTTTTAAATAAAATCTATATCTATATTATCTTAAAATTTCAAATATGTTAATTAATATATTTTCCTTATTTTCCTCTCACATTTTTTTAAATGTTAGTGAACTATTAATTATTTTAAAATTTCAAATATGTTAATTAATATTTTTATCTTTATTTTTTTCTTATTTTCCGCTCACAATTTTTAAACGTTAGTAACTTTAATGTATGACATTTTTTTTGAAAAAAAAAATTACACCAAATTAACGATCGTTTTATTATCTTTCCAACGAGCACCATATATAGTGCTATACAAAACAAAAAAAATGTTTTTTTAGTGAGTGTTTGTTCATGCAGAAAAAACACAATGTATTTAAGTAATTTCTTAATCATATATAGGCAAGTCACTAATCATGTTTCCAACGAGCACCATATATAATGTTATACAAAAACGAAAAAAAATGTTTTTTTAGTGAGTGTTTGTTCATGCAGAAAAAACACAATTTATTTAATTAATTTCTTAATCATATATAGGCAAGTCACTAATCATGTTATGATAGTATATATGTTTTTGAACATACTATTACATATATGAATTGCCCATGTTCATGTGCTATAACGATATGCTTAGCATTAAAAAAGGTTGAGATTTTTTAATCTGCTGGGAACGCAGCATGAGAACCCCTTTTGATAGTATAAACATTAGAACAAATTTCTTTAACATTAAAAGAGATTGAGACTGTTTACTTCTTTTATCCTTTTTTATTAAGTAATATTAGATTTTTCAACTCCGGGGCACTCCCGGGGTAATCAGCTAGTACAAAATAAATAAATTTAAAAGAAAGTTTCACATGATGCCACATGGCACATTCAATGAGGGGGGGGGGGGGGGGGGGGTTGAGGCCTCCATTGATTGCCACCTTATAAAAACTCAATTCTTTTATTATAAGTTATAGATTATACATTCGGGATGACATTGAGACATGTTTCTGACGGTATTGGTTGGTGTTCCAGATTTCTACAGTATATTGAAGGTTTGAACTAAAATTGGGCTAAATGATAACGATCGGGTTTGGGCCAAGCTAACTTTGTATCAATTTCTAGAATCAAGCAATTTATATCCCATAAGGTTACGAACTGAATAAATGATTTTGAGATATCCCATAAAGATAATCAGTCTTAAGAATCAAGGAAATCATGTTAGTTTGAAGACATATACAAATATTAATCTTAACAAAAGCATACATATTTTTGTTCCTTATGATTCGGTTGGATTATTAGGGGTGTTATAAATGGGTCGTGTTTGCGGGTCCAACTTGACCCAAAGCCGGAAATTTTACACAAAACCCGGACACGATCCGGATCTGAACCCGAAAATCGTATCAGACGTACGTTACCTAAACACAATACGAATATTCACGGGTTGACTGAAAAAACGATTACATTTTACTCATAAATGTTGTGCAAATTCTTCTTTTAAGCTAAACTTATGGCATAATATACCCGATACACATAATTTATGACATAAAACTCATTTCAACAAAATAAAATAAAATATAAATGGGTTAAACGGGTTAATACGAACCCGGTGCGTTTAGCTTAAAGGAAGAAGACCTGTGTAGATTACCCCCCCCCCCCCCCACCCCCCTCCAAATTTCATGTTAAGTTCGAGTCGTGTCTGAATGACCATAACTGGTTTATCAGGTAGTCAAATAACCTTAACAATAACGCTAACCATAACTGTCGGTTGATCTTGATTATTGGTTAATTCGGTTCGATGGATGTCTATTTTAACAACATAAAATTTTAAAACGTACATACAATGATAAATGTTAGTTGGAATTTTTCAGGAAATTTATGACATTGTTTGACTGCTATTCCTCAGCTTCTCTCAGTGCTATCTCCTTACAATGCACTAGTAAAGGCATTCAAATACATGTAGATAACCTTAACAATGACCATAACTGGTTTATCAGGTAGTCAAATAACCTTAACAATAACGCTAACCATAACTGTCGGTTGATCTTGATTATTGGTTAATTCGGTTCGATGGATGTCTATTTTAACAACATAAAATTTTAAAACGTACATACAATGATGAATGTTAGTTGGAATTTTTCAGGAAATTTATGACATTGTTTGACTGCTATTCCTTAGCTTCTCTCAGTGCTATCTCCTTACAATGCACTAGTAAAGGCATTCAAATACATGTAGATCTTGGATATGCAGTTTTAAATTCATTAGATGGTTTAAGAAGGCTAAACCTTTTTAAAACGGGAAATAGAGTGGCTGTATGACCCCCCATTTTCCAACGTTTCATGAAAACTTGCTGACTATATATAAAATGACATTAGTCGTGCTTTGACCTTCTAAAAAGTTGAAATGTTGCACAACACTACTCACATGATTGATCTTACGAATTATTAATATATATATAAAAGAATTGAACATTGCTGACGTGGCGTGCAATGGTGCTTTCAACCTCTCCATAAAAGTGCCACGTGGCATCATAATTGAAATATTTTAGTGTTTTTGAATTATTTTCTTTTTTAATTAAAAAAAAGATAAACATAAAACACTAAATTTATCTCTCTATCTCTCAATTCTCAATTACTAAAATTAAATTGAGTTATTTTAGGAAAAAACAACTTAAAAACAAATTTAAATTTTTCTCTCTTATGTTCCTCCCATAATTTTTAAACGTTAATATCTTTTATATTCGAGATTTTTTAAATAAAAAAAATTACACTAAATTAACGAGCGTTTTATTATCTTTCCAACGAATACCATAGTCTATATAAAAAATGGAGAAAAAAACGACTATTTATTGTGGGGTTATGTTCATACAGAAAAAAAAAACACAAAATGTTCATGTTATTCATTAATCATGTTTTTTTTCTTTTAAACCAGGTTCTTATCTACGGTGTTGAAATTCAGCTCAATCGCCATGCTATCATTGAAATTTTACTCTTCTAAAGATGGATAGGTATACTTCATCAAGAGAAGCTAGGAGAAAGAATCGCGCAACACTGCAACACATGGTGTCACCTTATAGCAATGTTATTTTTTATATTTAATTACAAGAGTGATAATTATTACTATTAGTATTAGTATTATTAGAATGTATATATTTTTCAACCCCATCATGAATTCTACATCTATATAAGTCAAAGTCAAGTTGTAACATATTTTAAATTACGTGAAGATGATTATATGTTGAAAGTTATCCTTTTAATACTGTATTATGTTTAATATGGTTTATGTTTTTTATTTTTTTAACTTTTTAAATAAATGTTTTTTTTAACTAAGATTGATTATGTTTAAGTTATTTACTCTTTTCGTGATTTGAGTTTTCTTCTTTTATCATTTTTTATTAAATCATATTAAATTTTTCAACCCCGGGACCTTCCCGGGGTAATTAGCTAGTCAACCATAAAACAATTGCTGAAATTGTGATTAAGTCACCCACTATCAATAAAAAGAAACCCATGGATTCATAGTGATCCCCTCCTCTGTGTTTGTTTATATGGTTGTAATTTTTAGTTTTTGGATTTCTAAATTGTATGCATTAAATAGAATTAGAAATTGTCAAATGTACCAATAGTATCGGTATGCGAGTCTGGTTCACATATCTACAAAAGTTGTCAAAATAATGTACGTTTTGCGAACGATACACATAAATTTATGATATATGCAATACTCGACTCATGTATAGTTCAATTTTTAGCTTGTGTTTAATGGAATAAAATGAAATAGAAAAGTTAAAAACTACTACGCGACCATGATGTCGTGTAACTCATGACTATATCTAACATAACTATAGTTATCTCACATATTAAAAATGCCTAGGTTTATGATTTTATAATAATATTTTGTAAGAACTATCTATACATATAATAAACCAAAGCCATTTTGATGACATGTCATAATATTATGAAATCTCTCTTTTGAGAGATGCCACATAGGATGTGATGTGGCAACTCTAGACCAATTAAAAAAAAGGAATAAATATGGTTTAAATATTATTTAACATAATCTATTAAATACCTAATCTATTAAATTTAAATATTAAAACTTTATTATTTTCTCTCCCATGTTTCCTCTCATAACTTTTAAACTTTAATATCTTTCATATACGAGATTTTTTAAAGAAAAAAATTACACCAAATTAACGAGCGTTTTATTATCTTTCCAACAAGTACCATAGTGCTATATAAAAAACGGAGAAAAAAACGACTACTTTTTGTAACCCGACAGATATTGTGTCAGGTTTGTAATTCGTTTAAAAAAAATTGTGGGTTTGGTTTGGGCCTGGGATTAGGTGATGCCCGGCCCAATTACCTTTTTTTATATAAGAATATGATAACTTATGGCTGAGATTTGTTTATAATAATAATAATAATAATAATAATAATAATAATAATAATAATAATATTCATTAATCATATATTGGCAAGTCATTAATTATGTTGTCATATTAGATATTTTATTATGTCATATTAGATATTTCAACCCGGGACGCTCTCTAACAGGTAATTGCTATATAGATGTCATTTTTATAGTTTAGAGGTGTTTGGGATTGAGTTGAAAAATGACTTATTAGCTTTTTGGAAAAACCAATAAGTCAATAAGTCATTTGGAAAAGCACCAAATCCTGGCTTTTCAAAATGACTTATTGATTTATTGGCTTTTTCAAAAAGTTAATAAGTCAATAAGTTGTTTCTAAACTCAATCCCAAACATGCTTTTAGATACTTCTAATTTTATTCATTTTATTTAGATTTCTCAACCCGGGACGCTCCCGGTGTATAAGCTAGTAAAAGGATAAATAAAAAACATTTTAACCGTTTTAAACTTTAAAAAATATATATAAAAAAACAATGATATGATATGATATACAATCCGTTTTGTTGAAAGCGACCCTTGCATGGTCTGGCCTGCCTGCCATTACCATAGGAGACATCAGATCAACCTCACTATGTGGTTGGGACCATTCTAAGAATCAATCAAACTGCAGTATCCTCCAGGAACATTTTCTTCTTTTATTATATACTTTTTTTATTTAATTTAAGTTGCATAACTATGATTAAAAAACAAACGTTAACTTAAATTTCTAAACGATAATAACTTTAAGAGATTATTTGTCTTAGAAATAGCTTGCTGGCGATTTTCAATCCATCTAACCTGTTTTATATGAACACAAGTAACTAGATTCAGATATTTATAAGTAAAACAATCGTATGACTATTTTAAATTCATTATATAATAACCAAGTTACATCTGGATAATGGGTAAGCGAGCAACAAGCTGCGCCGCTATCCCTTTTTGAATCGCAAAGCCTATTCTACTAAATACAAACCCTTGGTTCCTCGGGCTTTGCGAGTCACTGTGGACCACTTTCTGCACCCGCTCCAAAAAGCGAACTGCCTCAGGGGCAAGAGATCCAAAAGTGTCGAAGGCAAACGGAATGAACACATGCTGATTCTCTAAACACGTTGTCTCGTGCGTAGCAACCTTTCTAGCTTCTGCTTTCAAAACCGCCTGTCGCGGAACAAATCCACTATCTCTCAGCCCCACCAGTGGGGACACCCCAGTGAGATCAACACACGCGTGCTTACCCCCCGCCCAGCGAAAGACAAGGACGTCCGCAGGACGCAGGGTAGATCTTCCCTCTCGTGGGTCAGTGTAGAAACTTAGGGTTTCAATAAACTCAACAAACAAACAACTGAGCCAACATAAACTCAACCAAGAAGACAAAGATGTAGGCGACAAAACGTGACAAAATCTTATTTAAACCAACCCAGAAATTGTTCCCCCCAATATACCCAGGATTCAACCAATCAAAGAATCCAGAAAGAACAATACAAAGATTATGACTACTGATTGTTTAGATCAGTTGTCACAACCCTAAGGAAAACAATATACAAAACAGACTTACAGTAATTATCAAAATCACTGATGAAGACCACAAGACTCGACTAGAAACCCTAACAATTACAGAGAAAAAGATAGACGAACAATAATATGAATGGATACAAATGAGAGAGAGAAAAGGTTTATATATGGTGATCTCGAAGCTTCTGCCAGCTCAACACATCAACGATCCAGATTTACTTAATCTGACGGCCAATAACAACCCTCGAACAAAGATCAGCCAGCTAAGCAATAAGCAACATGGGCTGGGCTTAACTTAACAAGAACACAGCCCAACCATTCTGCAAGCCCAATAAGCAACCCTGCAATAGAATAAGCCCAAGCACAATACGTGCAAATATCCAATAACTTATAGTAATTGAATTACAAATGTCACGACTATTTTCAACAGCCCCCCTTAATTCAATTACTAAACATGTCAGTCAATCCTAACTGATTACACAAATTCTCATGTTGAGTCCCATAAAGGCCTTTTGTAAAAATGTCAGCAACCTGCTGACTTGAATCCACCTTTTTAATCTTTACAAAGTTGCTACTAACTTTCTCTCTCAGAAAGTATAGATCCAGTTCAAAGTGTTTCACCCTTTCATGAAAAACTGGATTCTCGGCAATAGACATAGCAGATTTGCTATCACAAAACAATTCCAAAGGCAACTTAGACTCAATACCTAATTCACTTAGAACATTTGACAACCAAACCATTTCACAAGTGGTTGAACATAAAGCACGGTATTCAGCCTCAGCACTAGACCTAGAAACAACACTTTGTTTCTTACTTTTCCAAGATACCAAGTTGGGACCCAAAAACACACAATACCCTGTGACAGACCTACGTGTTTGTAAGCATTTTGTCCAATCTGCATCAGAATATGCAGAAAGCACAAAATCATCACCTTTTTTAAATAACAATCCCTTACCAGGTGACATTTTAAGATACCTTAACAGTCTAAGTGCAATATGCAACACTGCTTCAGTTGGTTTATGCATGAATTGGCTTAAAAACTGAACAGCATATGATATATCCGGCCTAGTAAGAGATAAATATATGAGTTTGCCAACAAGTTTTTGAAAACCTGTTACATCCTCAATATACTTCTCAAACTTAGCACTTTTCATGGACAAAATATAATTTTGTTCAATAGGTATGCTAACAGGTTTGCATCCTAAATACCCAATTTCACTTAACAAATCTAAACAATACTTTCTTTGGTTAAGACAGATAGATCCTTCAGAATACAACACTTCAATACCTAAAAAGTATTTCAGTCTACCCAAATCTTTTATTTGAAAACTTTCTTTTAAAAACAATTTGACTTTATTAATCTCAGACTCATTATTCCCAGTTATCACTATATCATCCACATACACAAGTAAAACAACAAACACATCATTATTTAACTTAACAAACATTGAGTAATCACATTTACTCTGAACAAAACCAATACTAATGAGAACCTCTACAAGTTTCTCATTCCACTTTCTAGGGGCTTGCTTTAACCCATACAATGATTTAACAAGTTTACAGACCTTAGATTCATTATTAGAAGAATAACCTTCAGGAAGTGTCATATACACATCCTCAGTTATTGACCCATACAGAAATGCGTTGTTAATGTCTAACTGGAATAAGGACCAACCTTTTTGTACAGCTAAACTTATCACACACCTGACTGTAACCATCTTTACAACAGGAGAAAACGTTTCTCCAAAGTCTATACCTTCTCTTTGGTTGTAACCTTTGGCTACTAACCGAGCCTTATACCTTTCTACTTCACCATTTGACTTATACTTGACTTTGGACACCCACTTACACCCAATAGCCTTCCTATTAGGGGGTAAGTCAGTAACAAACCAAGTATTGTTTCGGTATAAGGCCTCCATCTCACTATTCATAGCCTCAACCCATTTTGGGTCTTTTGAAGCTTCATAGTAAGATGCAGGTTCAGACACTTTATTAATGTTGGACACAAAACAAAGATTTTCACTAGACAAATTTGAATAGTTAACACTTTTATCTATACCATACTTAATTTTGCCATCTAAGACAAAGTCATTATACCTTTTTGGTAAAACAGACTCCCTACTTGACTGTCTAAGACTAGTAGTCCTGTTTCCCTCAGGAGATGCAGCCTCATCATTTGACTCTTCTAAACCTGGGGAACTAGTCCCTCTACCTACTGTACTACCAGGTGGCTGTCCACCAGTGTGATCTACCTCACTGGCAGCCCTGGGAGAGTCATCTAATTGACCTCCAGGTGAAGAATCATGAGCTCTACTGATTCCCCCTTCATCATCGGGAGGACACTCTTCACTTTGATCATTTAAGTAACTTTTAGCAGTTTCTCCTTCAAAACTATCGAAAAAATTTAAGTGATTAACATTCTCAAAAACATTTTCTTTATACTCAGTTTTAAATGGAAATATATTTTCATAAAACTTCACGTCTCTAGAAAAGACAATTTGTTTAGTTTCAAGATTTAACACTTTGTAACCCTTTTTCAAAAAAAAGAATAACCTAAAAAGACACACTTATTTGCTCTACTACAAAGTTTATCAGGATCATTAAAGACAGTTTCAAAGCATAGACAACCAAAGTTCCTTAAATGACTAAGTGTGGGGGGAACCCATGAACCAACTCATACGGACACTTACCACCTAACACAGAAGAGGGAATCCTGTTAATAAGATATGCAGCAGTGAGAACACAATCAGACCAGAATCTAAGTGGCACATTACTTTGGAATAGTAATGCCCTTGCTGTATTCAAAAGATGCTTGTGTTTCCTCTCCACAACACCATTCTGTTGTGGAGTGTAAACACAGGTTGTTTGATGAAGAATACCTCTTTTAACACAAAAATCATTCATTTGTTTATTTACAAATTCAGACCCATTGTCACTCCTAAACACCTTAACAAGTTTAGAAAATTGGGTTTTTACCATTTCACAAAAGTTAACCAAATTTTCAAACACTTCCCCTTTTCCTTTCAACAAATAGACCCACACAGATCTAGAATAATCATCCACAACAGTCAAGAAATACCTATACCCTTCCCTACTAGTGATCTTATAGGGACCCCATACATCAAGATGTACAAGATCACCTACACTTGTTGACTTATGATCACTAATGGGAAATGACACTCTAACTTGTTTTGCCTTATGACACACATCACAAGGTTGAGACTCAGACAAACCAATATTAAGAGTTTCTTTTAAAACAGCAAGGACCTGACTAGATGGATGTCCTAGCCTACTATGCCAAAGACTGTGGTCACTAACACTATTAAAACAAACATTACTAAGACTCACTTTATCACCAATAAAATATAAACCATCCTGCTGTCTACCAGTCACCAGGACTCTCTTTGAGTTGGAATCCTGGACAGCACAAGTGTGTTCATTAAACAATACATCTAACTTGTTATCCTTAGCAAGTTTATGCACCGAAACCAAATTAACACAATAATCAGGGATATACAAAACATCAGTTAACACAACACCATTAGCAAGTTTAATGTCTCCTATTTTAGTTACTTTTGCATTAGTCCCATTTGGATGCCTAACTTCCATGTTATACTTAGAGACATCTACACAATTTATTAAGTGTTTATCATTGCCCACCATGTGCTGATTAGCACCAGAGTCCATTATCCAACCCAAAAATAGAGCCAGTTTTAACATACTAGAACAACTAGAAAAGTTCTTAAACAAATAAGACAATTTGTTTAACACAGACATACTTGAAAAACCATTAACTACCACAGACTCACCTCCAACATTAGAACATTGAGGATCTCCCCCTGATTTCTCACTAATCAAACTCATCAGCTTTGAAATCTGTTCAGATGTAAAGGTGAACCAGAACTAGAACTAGAAGCAACATTAGCACACACATTGTTGTTAGACATCCCTGTTTTATTATTATTGAAAACATTGTTATTACTAGACTTGTTTGTTAGATTAAATGGTCTTTTCTTAAAACCAGGAGGATATCCAACAATTTCAAAACATATGTCAACAGTATGTCCAATCATGTTACAATGTGTGCACTTAAGATTAGGATTAGGTCCTCTATTATTACTATTGAACATCCTCCTATTATCAACAACTTGATTAGACTTAGCAGAAAAAGAGACAGTTGATCCCTTAGACCCATTGCTAGTGCCTCTATGAGACTCCTCTCTAGAGACAATAGCAAATGCAGTCTTTACTGAAGGTAAAGGATCACTTGTCAACAAAGTAGTCCTAACAGGTTGGTATATCTCATCTAGCCCCATTAGGAATTGCATGAGTTTAATAAGAGAATTAAAATCATTGAATTCCTTTGAAGCCTGACAAGTACACATAGGTAATTGAACTATAGAATCAAACTGCTTCCACATTGTATTCAACTTATGATAGTATTCAGAAACTGAACTACCATTTTGAGAAAAACTATTAATTTTCTGATGTAGATTAAACATGACACAACCATCTACTCTATCATATGTCTCTTTCAAATCAAGCCAAACATCTCTAGCATACTTGGAAAATACTTGTCCTAGATATAACTCTTCACATACAGAATTGATCAACCAAGACAGAACAACAGAGTTACACCTATCCCACTGACTAGCAAGAACATCATCAGACACAGACTTAACACATGTACCATCTATAAAGCCCATTTTATTTTTAGCTTGTAAAGCCAGTTTCATAGAGTTAGCCCAAACTGAATAGTTTTCAGTGCCTTTTAGTTTAATGCTAATAATTGACAAACTAGAAGTGTCACTGGGATGAAGATAAAGAGGGTCACTAATATCAAGTTTGCTGACCAAAGTTGGATCAGGTACTTGATTATGACCATCTCCAGCTCCACCACCTGGATTAACAACATCACCCATGATGATCAAACAAATAAACCACACAGACAAGAATAAAGAACAAGAACAGAACACAAACCAATCCTAGAAGAACGAAGCTGAGTCAGTGTACAGATAGTGGATTCATCACTCAAAAGGTGTCCACCCAGTTCTTAACTCAGGAGTTCTTTTATTATCTATATGTATATATCTATATACGTATATAACAATACACAGACAAAGAACAAACAGAAAACACACTTAATCAGATAACCAAACAAGACACCAACTATTGGCACTACACCGGTCCACCCTAACCCGGTCAATTTGCCTCTAGACACACTAAAAGAAATAACAGACAAGAATGATCTCACAATGGGGGGAACCCAAGTTAGGGTTTCGCCAATCCCACAACCAACACCTTCACTTAGGGTGCTGTGTTATGGGAGCAATTGTAGCTATAAACATCCAATCCAAAAGCTCCAATATAGATCCAGGCCAACAACAGTTGACAACAGTACAAACCTGCAAACAGATCACCAATAATAGACAAAGAACAGTGATAGACCAGATCTATAACAATCAGACAAGATCTATCACACCAGAATGAAATAAGGACCAGATCTAGAAAGATCAGATCCCTAAGCAACAAGACCAAAGAACAGCGGAAGACGATACAAGACTAATAAACCAGGATCAAGAGCCTTATGGCTCTGATACCATGTAGAAACTTAGGGTTTCAATAAACTCAACAAACAAACAACTGAGCCAACATAAACTCAACCAAGAAGACAAAGATGTAGGCGACAAAACGTGACAAAATCTTATTTAAACCAACCCAGAAATTGTTCCCCCCAACATACCCAGGATTCAACCAATCGAAGAATCTAGAAAGAACAATACAAAGATTATGACTACTGATTGTTTAGATCAGTTGTCACAACCCTAAGGAAAACAATATACAAAACAGACTTACAGTGATTATCAAAATCACTGATGAAGACCACAAGACTCGACTAGAAACCCTAACAATTACAGAGAAAAAGATAGACGAACAATAATATGAATGGATACAAATGAGAGAGAGAAAAGGTTTATATATGGTGATCTCGAAGCTTCTGCCAGCTCAACACATCAACGATCCAGATTTACTTAATCTGACGGCCAATAACAACCCTCAAACAAAGATCAGCCAGCTAAGCAATAAGCAACATGGGCTGGGCTTAACTTAACAAAAACACGGCCCAACCATTCTGCAAGCCCAATAAGCAACCCTACAATAGAATAAGCCCAAGCACAATACGTGCAAATATCCAATAACTTATATTAATTGAATTACAAATGTCACGACTATTTTCAACAGTCAGTCAGAAAGTTAACGGGGATTTCTTTCTTGGCTGAGATCCCGGCACGCCTAAGCACCACTACTAGAAAAATACCCCTTTCTTGACGCGCATTGCGCGTCATAAAAGGGTGTTTATGACACACAGAAAAGTGTCAAGGATGAACATGTCAAGAAAGCTTTATGACATGCAGGCGCGTGTCATCTTTTAATGACACGCGTTTATGACACTCCTTTACGACACGCTTTTTTGACACGCATTTATGACACACTCTTTAATGACACTCTTTCATGACATGCATTTACGACACACCTTTATGACACTATTTGCGTGTCATGTTTTTTTTACCTAAAAAAATTCTGCAAAATAACTAATAAATCTGGATTTATATTTATATTTATAATAACACGCTTTTTCGAATCCTACCACTAGTTACAGAAATATTGTGTCAATACATTACATTAGTCTAGACTAAACGTACGGATAACTTGAAAATGAAGGTTGCGGCATAACTAGACCACTCTTCACGAATGGCATTAATATCCGCATCCGTGTTAGCATCTACTCCCCCCCCTACCTGAGACAACAATGAAATTAATAAGATAAAGGTTAATGTTCGTGATGGTTTTAATTTCAAGACGAGAATTATTACTAACATAAACATCAAAATCACTTAATTTGTATATAAGTATATTACCTTGTTGGGTATACGGTTGACATGGTGTAAGAAGAACCCACACAATTGCTCGGTATCGATCAAGATCCATGGCTCTAAAGGTCTGTACATTACTCTATTCATATCTGAAATGAAACAAAAGCATATGAACCATATTAATATCATTATTCACACATATAGCAACTTTTAACATCTAACTTCCAATTCGTAGCACTTGTTATGTGACAAATAAAATAAGATTAGATGGCGAGGACTCTGAATCACATTCACAGTTTGAAGTACCACATGAAAACTAAAAATTCAGAATCTATAGGCTGCCAAAAAAAAAGTGTTACGATGCTTCTAGCTCAATCTAATGTTATAATCTGCGCCTTTTAACACCATATATAGATATTATAGGTTGGGATATAAGGTTACTCTACATTTTAAATTATCCAATACAATTTTGCGCAGTCCATTTTAGTCCATTTTAGTACAGCAGATTATGAACATGTGACTTAAAATAAAATTCTACTGACCCATTCTAACTATTTGACCCATACCCCCGTCGACCCGGTCATTATTATTCCAACACCCTACCCTACAAAAATATGCCAAATTATAAATGACTTCTTCTATACATACAAAGAAAATACTAAGAGGAATAGCAGGTACGGATACTTTACCTTAACGAACATCAGCCGGGTAAAACAACATGGTGACATAATGACCAGTTGCGATTTGAAAGCATGCGCAAAATCATGGACAAATGAAACCGCGAATCAACCTCTATCAACGCTAGTAGAAGAAAAGGCCTAAACAAAATCATGAACCTCGGTTCTCTGGTGTTATAAAACTTATAACCAACGGGGAGGATCTGACATCGAGTTTAAAGACGACGGCCAGGCCTCTGTTGTAGGAGACAAAAAAATCATAGGCAACCACTAATTCACAGGAGAAGACACGCATTTGTTGTGATAAATGAGCTATACGATGACATGGCTGCGGCCTTTAGGCAAATATGAAAGCATAACGAAGGCATTAAAACAGTTGTGGAAGAGGATATGAGAAGTTAGGCAAGCAAAGTACCTGATGGACTACCAACAGCAAGGATCCAACAGCGCAGGTATGTGAGCGAGTAGCAATCCATTCTATCATTTATCATTACTTCTCGCGGGAAAATGATCCCACAAGAAAAAGAATTCTACAGTTTGTAAATTGGCGCTCACAAACACAGACGAATGGCGCTTTACGTGTTTCACAAAGGCTCAGACACTAAGGTTTATAACAAACCAACCACTGCAGCAGGTTAGTCTCTGGTGATGTTCAAACATGTTGGCCAACAAAGTAATTGGATGTGTTGCACAACAGATTCAACAATTGAGTAAGTTGCTGCAAATTGCATTTTACTTTGTCACCTATTTGCGCTTGGTAATCATCAAGCGGCTAATGCTTGACAGAGACGGGCAACGTTATACGGACAAAGACGTTATTGGCTGATTCAGTTTATAGCAGGCATCAGAACCATTGTTGTCGGCTGATTCAGTTCGTTTTCAACTTGTCGTCGCAGTGTAGCAGGAGTTGATGTTGACGTTTTCGTTTACAGTTCGTCGCCGCAACTAAGGAAACGCTGCAGATTCACGTTCAGAAGTAAGGTGCTGAATGGGTCAGCTTCATACCAATGCTGAATGGTTCAAACAGCTCGGGTACGACCAGCAGCAGCGGTTGTCCGGTTGCGACCAGCAGCAGCGGCTGCGATTGTCTGACTACGACCAGCAGCAACGGCTGCAATTGTCCAACATAATCCTGTGAACAAATTGTTGGATCAGTTAAACAATCACCGGATCCATAGAACAAAGGCAAAATTAAACCATAACATTATCCTTAACAAGCGCAACGATGAACCTCTCATGCTCTAAAGAAGACGGATACATTATTTGCTCTTCCTGTTATTAACAATACACATTTGCTTTCATAAATTGTTATCTTACATGTCTAAAATATAAACAGCTAAAATGACTTTGATTCATCAGTTTAATTTATATATTATTTTTGCAAAAATATGTTTTAATCATAGCTTTTTGTTTAAAATTGTAGAAATGTATCTGCGAGTATGCCCAACCCTGTTTTGACCCAAATCTATTCTGACCCGCTACCCAGCCAGACCATTCTGTCAGCACATCTAATAATCACCAATCACACATTTTGAATGTGAATTTTAGAGCTGTTTAAATGATAAACATAAGGTGATTTCCTAACTTCCTGTTATCACTACGAAAGCACCATTTTTTTTAACAAACAATTATTCTCAAATTTAAATCACATACATATACATTTAGATACCGGGTAAACAGGCAACAAGCTGCGCCGATCTGGGTTTTAAAAAGCGTGCCTGAGGCGCGCCTAAGCGCAAGGCGCATAAAGGCGCAGCCTAGGGCGCCTTAGGGCTTTGCGCCTATCCTTTTTCCCAAAGGCACGCGCCTCAGGCGCTTTTTTTTGTCAAATTTCAGGCGCTTTTCTCCCTGAGGCGCGCGCCTCACATAACCTGAGTATTTTTTTATGCATAAAAATGTTCTACCTTGGTGTTTTTGGTTTGTACATATAGGTAAAATCACATAAAAAACTTATTTATAGCTATATTTTGGGTAAATGAAGCTAAAAACTCATTGAATATATATGGGATATATAAAAAAATTATATAATTAGTGTGCGCTTCGGGTACGAAAATCCCACGCTTTTTGCGCTTAGCGCGATGCGCTTAGACCTCGTCGCTTTTGTGCGCCTAGCGCTTTTTAAAACCAAGGCGCCAATAATTCGACACTTAATATTAACCTCGCATATATACAAATGCATGTTAGTTTGCATAGAAAAGTAATGTTCTTTTATTTATTTAAACCAATAAAATATCATCAGTCTTCTTGTAGATAACCTAATATGAGGATTAAACAAAATCACGAGACATGAAAACTCATCTAATACTTAATAAATCCATATTAACCAAGAAATTACTTCAATTCAGATTATCATAAGAGCATAATCGAGATTCAGACTAAAAGGGGAAAATATTACAAAAATTAACAGATGAATTAAGACTTACAGTGGTTGAATTGATTGATTACTTCAATTCAGATTATCATAAGAGCATAATCTATAGATACGAAAGTTATTAGGCTAGATATCACTTTCCTATTGTGTATATTTGATGTGAATGATTAAGTTTAATATTGGCAATATCTGACTCTAGTATTATTTATACTAGTCAGCCTGACCCATTTGGACTGTAACGCACCCCGCCCCAACCCCATCAATATTGCCACCTCTACAAAAACATCACTATTCTAAGAATAAAACTCTAGTTACAGAAAAGTCAAACCTGGAGGCCATGTAAACCATTCAAGCTGAACGTATCGTTCCCATTGACCTTTGTATCCGAGACTTGCTTCGGCTTGTGCTAGTAACAGTTGCAAGATAGGTAAGGGGGCCCACAAATGTCTTTAGCTTTCTTCAGACTCCCGGTTGCAAGCAGCAGGTAGTCTGAATTGCATTGTTGTCTAGCAAGTTCCATACATATAGCACCTGTATCCAAACATATGAATGGGCTGATTTGGGTTATAATTTATTGTTAACCGGCCAAACAGACGAGACTGAGGAATATAATTATCATTAAAGGGCCAAACTGTTAAAACAATGGTTGCCCAAAGTGTATATTTGACACACAAAGCTTCCTGAATTATATTACTATCAAAACATTACAGTTCATGTATCCTACATCCTAGACAACTTTTATAAAGAATGAAGACACAGTGCTTAAAGTTCAACCTAACTGCACCAAAGAACTACCTGTTAAAGGTCAAACACGCGAGATTAAGAAAATGAACTCAAAAGTGGGTGTTGAAAAGGGGTAGAAAATTAAAAAACATGGGCAAAGCTGTTTTGATTTAACTCAACCCAATCCGTAAAGAGAAGCACATGTTTTGAGTTTAGACTTGTACCCGTTACAACCCACTACCCAACCCACCAGACCAGCCAAACTAGCAACCTCTAATTTACAATCAGTGATGAGACATACCATGGCACAAAACAGACAACTTTCATAACCATTTAACGAACATGCATGTGCAAACAACTCTTCTGCACCAACAAGATCTCTATTCCAAACAGCAATCAAACCCTGAACTAATTTCAATATTGCCATAATAATTGAGGAAGATAAACCCTAACCTTCGATTGATGCAGCAGACGCGAGATTGATGCATTCAGACGCGAGATAGAGGGACGCGATCTAGGGTTTTTTTAGCAGATAAACCCTAACTTACTGAAATGATGATGTTTGATTATGAACGCGAGATTGATGCAGCAGCCATCTAGGGTTTTTATAGTGCAGATTGTTTGGGTCGCAGAAGGTTATGATCGATCAGCGAGGGTTATGTTTTTTTTTAGTTGTTAATTTGATTAAGCAGATATGAGGGGTGCACAATAATAGAGGAAGAGAGAGAGGGCGCGGGAATTGAAAAATGTGAAGTATTTGACACCAAACATGACACTCAATTCTTGTAGTGTCATGTTTTTTAAAATCTTGACATTAGATTCTTGACACGCGAAAAAGAGTGTCATTGTTTGACAAATTTTTTTAAAAGATGACGATTTTTTAATGACACGCGCTTTTGCGTGTCATGAATTCTCGCGTGTCATTAAATGTGTTTCAAGATAGGGGTATTTTTCTAGTAGTGCACATCCCATAAAACATCTCTAACCCAGTCATAACGACACTTGAACCCCGGCAATTCCTTATAGTGGAAGGCATGCTCGCCAAATCTATCCAAAGAGGCTTTTTTACAAATGAGTATGAACATTATCATATGATAAACGCTCTTAACTTGTTGAAACATGGGGGTAAATATGTAAAGTTAAAATTTATTGCATCTAAAAAGCGCATGGCAATGGCAGTATAACAAAGTGGCATCTTGAGATGGGATAAGTCTTAAGATCCATTTGGTCATGGGTTCGATTCTCACAAGGAAGTTTTAGTCCGCCAGTGATCCAAATTTTTCGTTCAAAAAACTATATCTACAAATCTACAATTTGTTCAAGATATGATGACTAAAACCCAAGTGATTTTATATGTTATGCAAGACAAAATTTATTTTGTAAATATTTAATGGAAACACCGAAAGTAAGATGAAGTGTGTTTTTAAACAATCCCAAGAAACAAAAGTACGACCGAAGAAAACTCATCAAAGTGAACAAAAAGACAAAAGGGCAAAATATAATAAAATAGTAAAAAGAATACAAAGGGAAACTTCACTCTCTTCTTTTTTGTTTGTGTGCGTGTGATTGATATGGATAATGCATATACATTTCTGAAACTCTAATAATAATATCATTAATTTAATCAGTGAAAAAAAATTGTCTTCGAATATAATAAAATAGACGAGTTAGTAAAATATAATGTGTTTCAGACGAATAATAATGTGCTTTATTTTAGTTATTGAAAAAAATATATGTTTTTTAGAGTGGCAACATATATAATCCCTAATTTACTCCACCTACAATTCATAAACGGAAATTTATCACATAGTTTTGTAAATACTTTATTTATCATTGGTATAATGCTTGTGTTTTGTTATCATTGAACATAGTGCGAGCATATATTTTATGTTTTGATATTGATGTGACACTACTACAAAACAGAGCAATAGACGGGGTTCAAAAATTATAAAGATGGGGTTTGGATTTGAACCCCGTCTTTTACTTAAGATTATAATAACCATCGTAGCCTACATAATAAAATATTCAAAAAAAAATCGACTCAACCCCGTCTATTGTGGCCAACATAATAAAATATTAAAAAAAAATCAACTCAACCCCGTCTTTTGATTCTAAACCCCGTCTATTTATCTTAACCCCGTCTTTACACAACAACCCCGTCTTTTGCTATTCGAACTATAATAATTATAATTATAATAAAATACTCAAAAAAATTTCTACTCAACCTCGTCTTTTGATTCTAAACCCCGTCTATTTACCTTAACCCCGTCTTTACACAATAACCTCGTCTTTTGCTATTCGAATTATAAATATAATTTAAGTATAAAAAAACGTCATACTTAACCTTTCACATACCGGATTTCATCAGTTTAAAGTATCAAAATCGATTTTATTGCATAACTTTCATTTCATCGTACGTTAATCGTACATTTAAACTAAACATAAAATTAAGTCAGGGTTCAACGCGCCGCAACGCGCGCGGGTTATAAAACCTAGTTTTATGTATAATCTTCATAAAAATCAACAGCTCCATCGCAAATCTCACACCCATCGACCACCACACCATCCAAACCCACACAAACCCTAACCTAAACCCTCCTTGGGTTCAAAACCCCGTCTTAAAGTCATATTCACCCCTTCTTTAGCCTATAATTTGTACTAGTGTGAGTATATATTTTGTCTTGGTACTGATATTCTAAAGTGGAAAATATTATGCAAAAAGTTGCTAAAAGAATAGACATGAGGTTTGTGTTGGATTACAAAAAGGATCAATTAATGGAACCGAATTTCATTTTAGAAAAAAATACAGAAATCGTCCTTTATGTTTACCTATTTTTTCAGTAGGTGTCTTTAAACTTCAAAAGTGATGAGAATCGTCCTTTATGTTCTAAAATCTTGCAGAACTCGTCCTTTAGGCCTAACTAGGTTAGTTTTTGTAGTTAAGTTATGTCACGTGCCCTGCACGTGAGGGCATAATTGACATTTTACCCATGATTTCATTCCCCCCTTTATAAAACCATCCCTGATACCTTCATCCATGTTCCTTCATCAGTTTCACCAAATTAGGGTTCCAAAATTGAAGAATCTTTGAAACAAGCAAGCCGCACCACCACCTCCATCACCACCACTACCAGGCCTGAACACCATACGCCGGCCGGTCAAAGACCCAGGCCGAAACCCCTTCTCCTTCGATCTCTCTGACTCTCTCTCTCTCTCTCTCTCTCGCTCTCTCTCTCTCTCTCTATTTCTGCTTCGATCAGTGTCCCCTCTCTTTAGAATCACTATAAGATGAAGTGCATGGTGGGTTTGTTGTTCCGTTGTAGGATTGTCGGAGCTCCGCCAGGTTTGGTGGCCGAAGCTCCTCCCTGCTCCGCCTGCTCTCTCTCTCTCTCTCTCTATATATATATATATATATATATATATATATATATATATATATATAATATTGTTGAGCGAAAGGGGTGAGATGAGTGGTTGTTGAGTGGTGGTGGCAGGTGGGGCAATGGTGGTGATGGTAGATGATGGTGGCAATGGTGATGGGTGGTGGTTGTGAACAGGTAGAGAGAGAGAGAGAGAGAGAGAGAGAGAGAGAGAGAGAGTAAATTGTTTTTTTTTTTAATTTTGGACCAAAAGTATAAGTTAATTACATAACTAGTCCCTAAAAGAGTAAAAAGACAAATTTACCCTCATGTGCAATGCACATGACTGGATTTAACCAAAAAATCTAACCAAGTTAGTGCTAAAGGACGAGATTTGAAAGATTTTAGAACATAAAGGACGATTCTCATCACTTTTGAAGTTTAAGGACACCTACTGAAAAAACAGGTAAACATAAAGAACGATTTCTGTAATTTTTCATTCATTTTAAGTGTGATATATGCGTGTTTTAATTTGTATCAGTCCGACTCGAATTGTGTTGGTTAGAAGAAGAATTAATATCCCTGATACTACATGTGTTTTTTTGTGATTTGGATGTTGAAAGTTCTTTGCATATTTTTACTGGGTGTGGTTTCTCATTTGAGGTTTGGACTTTTATAGGTAAATGATGTACGGTCAGGCCAATCTTCGCTCTTGAGATCAAAGATTTGCTCAAGATTGCAAACGATAGGAAAAGTAATGTTTGGGCCAAAAAGTAATCCATGGAATTGTTATGATAACTATGTGGGCGATTTGGAAAGCAAGAAACATGAAGATGTTTAGAAGAAAAGAGGCAAAAGTGGTTGACGTTGTGGCTAATAGTAAATCTTTGGCTTTTCTTTGGCTTAGAACTTGTTCCAAATTTAAGAATATAATTTGAAAAGATTGGGCTTTATATCTTTTGTACTTGTTATAATTAGTTTTGCGGTGATCCTTTCATTGAGGACCGCTTGCGTTTTTAATGAAGTCCACTTAAAAAAAATTATACTAGATGCTAAACTCAAACTAGAATTATCCTATATGTTAATTTGTGAGTCTTCATGAATAGTGCCTTCCTTCATTTTAAAAAACTGTTATATACCAACAGAATTATCCTATATGTTAATTTGTGAGTCTTCATGAATAGTGCCTTCCTTCATTTTATAAAACTGTTATATACCAACAGAAATAGATAAATGTAAGTAAATAACAATTGATGATGGTTTAATTATAGATGGGAATGTTCTGGAAAACTTGTTAGGAAAGAAAGCATCATTAAAACTGTGAGAAATGATTAAAAAGGAAATTCCGAGGAATAATTTGCATAAGACATGAAATCCACTTCATAAGGCTCTACTTGTCGGCTGGGGTACCCCTTGCCATTTTTTTCTTATTGTTAATTTCATGATATAAAATAATACATAACTTTACCAAATTTATTCAATTTTTGAATTTAAACATCAGTAAACACATAGATCATATAAACATGTAAACATATGTATGTATAGTACTAACTCGATTAAAGTCACATCAATATCAACATTCTTTGTTAAAGGATGATGGTCCTTTTAAACTCAATAAAGGCGTGTGCGTATTTGTGGGGATGCCATGCTAGTTGGATTCTTTCGAGTAGAGTGATAATGAGCCGGATATGAAATGAGTATCAATAATTTAATTCTTGTGTAGAATTATCATACCTTGCTACACTCTTTGATTAATTTTGAGATTTGAGGTAACCAAATTTTATATATTCTATTGAAAATAAAAACCAAGTGTTTGAGTCAAAGAAAAATATTTGAATTTAAATAACGAGAAAAGGTAAAATCTAAAATTAAAAGTTAAAGTAATATAAAGGCATCTTATTTAAAAAACTATATTCGTCAAAATATATAAGTGAGATACACTTGAAAGGCTTTAGTGAGTAATAACTATATGCGCTCATATGTAGGGATGAGCTCGGGACGGGATCGGTACCGAACCGATACCGATCCCGACAATACCGATACCGAAAAGTCCAAAAACCCAATACCGATCCCGATACCGAACACATACGGTACGGTACGGTATCGGTTTGGTATCGGTACGGTACCGGTATGGTATCGGTATTTTGCCTTAAAATACCGATACCGTACCGATCCCGTACCGATACCGATAATACCGAAACCGAAAATCCATAAATATGGATACCGATACCGATCCCGAAACCCCTCGGTTCGGTATCGGTTTGGTACGGTATCGGGATCGGGACGAGACGGGATCGGTATTCGGGCTTGAATGCTCATCCCTACTCATATGTGATTTTTATTTTTTACTTTTTTGACCATTAAATTTCTTTTATACACAATTTGTCATCAAAGTTAAAATTTAAAATCTAAACCAGATACGTTATAACTTATAATTACACACACATGGCAGATAATTAAAATATTTTATTAAACAAAATTTAACAAAAACTTATATCGTATAATACAAAATTTGTGTAATCACCTATAACCTATACCGTTGACCAAAAATCAAAACCCCATTAACCCCTCAATCTACCGAACTCTCCACCGACCGGAGATAAATACACCTGACTCTGCACCACCTCTTTCCCAATCTTAAACCCCGGAACCACCGTAAACCTCACGCGCCACTCACAATCTTCACGCGCCACCACGCTCTCCATATACAACTCCGAGAATCGACACCCTTTCCTCACACGAAACACGCTCACCTCCTCATCAAAAGACAAAAACAAACACCTTAGGAGCCACACGCGCCGCGCCATTTCCGCGAACGCGTGGAAGAATCCGGTCTCCGGAAACTCCCACGAGTTCAACGTTTTGCGTTGGCTCAAGTTGCCGAATAAGGAGTACTCCATTTTCGGGTGAACCACGCGCATGTACTTGGCGCGTGTGAACTTCCCGAATGGTGATCTAGGGTTATCTTTTAATATTTGCATAGTTGGTAATGATTTAAGCTTCTTGAACTCATTGAACATTTGTAAACGATCATTTTCATCTTCTTCTGTAACACTGAATCCTTCGAAAATTTCCCGAGTTACATATGATTCGAAAGCGAAGCATTTGTAACTCGGTTTTGGGTAAAATGCATCCGCATCTATTGATCGCACAGCTGCATTAATATCCCAATGTGCAACTTGCATGTCATGTAACAACAGCTTCACGAAGTCTTGTACGGATGCTAAAGCGTACCGCAAGACTTCAGTGAAGTTTGTTACTGTTAGATCTGACAGATCTATATAGTCCAAGAGTGAGAAACAACGCTCTGACTCGAGCGTTGTTTCCATCACTCTGTTAGATGAATTCGCTTCAGATAATATTATCTGAAGCGAATTGATCTTTTGATTCATTGTCTTGATTTGCTTTTCCATTTTGCTTATTGTGATCTGGTACATTTTTACGAGACTCTGTTGCTCTTGGATCTCCGAGAGCAACAGAGTCACGTGAGGTGGAGAAGCAGATATCTGCTTCTTCATGAAACTCCGTTTCAACTCGGAGATTTCTTTTAGTTCATCCACCACAGTTTGATCTGCGCGCTTTACGCCTTCCTCGTCGTATGGAAACTGCGCCGCCTGTAGCTCGGCGTACGCGGCTTTCAACGACGAAACGGAGGCGAAAAGCTTCGCAACAAACGCATCCATAGCGTCGTCTACCAACTTGAAATGCTTGTCAGGATTCTTGAGTTTGTCATTAGGAAGTTGAAAACAAAAACCATTGTTTGATGGAGATTTTGATGGTTTTCTAAAAGTGATGACTCTGTGAAAGCTTTTGGAGAGCTTTGTTCGCGGTTGAGATGGGACGGAAGTGGTTGATGCCATCGGTGGAGACGACGGTGGTGGTGAGTGTGGATCGCGGAGATTATGGTGGATTAAAGGGCGGGAAAAGTGAGGACAGAGATGCACTAGAAAAAGCAGTTGCATTAATAAATAAAGAGATTTGGGTCTGCACATTCCATGGGAATGTATTGATGTAACAACTTTATATTTAACTTGTTCAAACTGAGTTATCTTTAAAACAAATAAAGTGTTTATTAATTAGAAACTATATAAATTATAAAATATATATTTATCAAAATTATTGTAGCCTAGTGTACCCGGTCTTTAAATTGTGTGAATCAATCGTTCAATTTTTCCTTTGAAGTATTGGATTTTAATGCCGTTCAAAAAAAAAGTATTGGATTTTAATAGGGGTGCAAACGAGCCGAGCAGCTCGCAAGCTACTTGAGCTCGGCTCGGCAAAAAGCTCGAAACGAGCCGAGCTCAAGCCGAGCTTGAGCCTAAAACAAAGCTCGTTTATTTATCGAGCTCGAGCCTAGCATGTGAAGTTCGTTAGGCTCGTCGAGCCTTATCATTAGTTTTTTGAATATTTAATAATATTTAGCATTCATTTAAAGTTGCTTAGTAAACGAGCCCCGAGCTCGAGCTTCACTTATCGAGCTCACGAGCCTAAATGAACTATTATTATATTATTTTTATTTAACATATTAACTAATAAATACTAAACGAGCAGAGCTCGAGCTTGAGAAATTACAAACGAGCCGAGCTCGAGCTTTGAAAACAAAGCTCGAATTGAGCCGAGCTCTCGGGCTCGAGCTTTTATAACTTAATCGAGCTCGAGTTCGAGCCTGGTCGAGCTCGGGCTCGGCTCGGCTTGTTTGCACCCCTAGATTTTAATAATTCAAATTTTCATCTATTGGCTGAAAATAATCTGTACTTCAAAAAGTTTTAATAACGATCCCAACATTTAACATATTAGCCAACAATGAACCTTTATTAACTAAGAACTAACTCAGTTAGTGGAGGATGACGTGGACGTTAATGTTGCATGCCCATGCTAACGTGGATGATGACGTGGCAAGCGATGTCATTGTCCACGTCATCATCCATGCCAGTGTTGGCATGCCACACCATCCACGTCAGCGTCTACATCATCATCCACTAACTGAGTTAGTTCTCAGTTTACAAAGATTTATTGTCGGCAAATACGTTGAAGGTTGGGATCGTTGTTATGAATTTTTGAAATACAGATTATTGTCGACCAATAGGTAAACGTTTGAATTATTAAAATCTAATACCTAAATGAAGTTACTAAACGTTTCATCATTCATGTATGCAACGTACCCTATGTGAGAAATATATTACTTTTTTTTAATGTGCCACCAAATGTGTGAAAAAAATATGTGTTTTAGGAGCACCTTTTACTGATAAATAACAGGGTATTGGATTTTAATAATTTTGTATATTTTTAAGCATGACTTTTTTTTTTCCTTGAAGGCTAACATTACTACAACAATAATACTTAATACTATATTTTACACCATCTCTAAGACTAGAACTTCGGTTTTCTACAAAGAAGCTTTGCTTCCTACGACTGGGTTACAACCCAAGTGACGCATAACTGATTTTTTGATATGGTGTGATGGTTTTTATTTTCATTACAAAATATACTAGCGAATATACAAAACTATTTTATAGTATGTCACCAATAATCGATTATATATAAAATAAATATCAATGGTAAACTATTTCTTAACCTTGAATTACTTGATTGAACACTTTATAAACTTTACTTGTATTTATAAAAATCAGAATAATGTATAAATCTGAATCATTATATCTGTCTACAATAATTCAACTTTGTCCCTTAATGATTTCGTTAAAAACGGATACGTGACGCTCAATTAACTCTCATTTGCCTCGAATATTCTTTGTAAACTTTTTAATGATGTCATTCTCTTAAATATTTTCTTAATTAACTAATATAAATCGAGTCATAAAACTTTATGCATTAGAATATATTAATAAGCGTTAGACTTTGAACAGTGATTTCGATTTTGGGCTTTTTTTTATTTTTTTATTGTATTTATATTGTAACATTTAGATATGCTAATCAAAGTGTTAGCAGTCCAGGTGGTTAGGGTGTTGTGTTGTTATACAGAGTGGTTGGGTTCGATTCTTGGTGTTTTTCTTAAAAATTTTTGAAATCGTTTACGTACTCTTTTAGTGGGACAGCTGGTGGCTTCTTGAATTCCACACCTGTCTATGTGACTCATCTTCTTGTGACCATATATAAATGTTCTTTCACCAATTTTTTCCATGCAGCTTCCGATCGATTGTCCGACGCTTTCCGTCCAACCTACAGGTTTGTGATGTCGTTAACATTTCTCGCAGTCGTTGTTTTCCTCTCGAAAGTTATTAATTATCTTCTTCATCGTCAATGTCCTGTTACTCTTAGGTTACTGTTGAGAAAGTTTTTTTCGGAAGCAATGTTGTCTTCAAATGTATACATTTTCCGGTGATTTCTCAAATTATTGGTCTATTAATTTTCTTTTTTTGTTGTTGTCAAAAATCATTTGATTTTGGTTTGTTGCCGTTTGTTACTGGTGTGTTTTTTGTTAAAATTGTTTAAATCTTTTGATGTTATTTTGAAAGGTTTCTTGATTAACTGTTTTTGTCTTCTTGGTTGATCTTGCATGTCCTCTATGAACAAACCTCACAAAGGCCCTCTTTCCAAAGGTGTCGTATAGGTGTGTATTCAAACAAATTGTTTTTTGCTGGCCCTCTTTCCAAATTTTTTGGGGTATGTTTTTTTTGCTGGTTTTATGTTCTTTGTGTATTGTGGGTTGTTATTCAATTTGTGGTTGGTTCTCTGTATTTGGTTGTCATGTTTGTTCCTAAGGTGTCGTATAGGTGTTTGATTAAATATGCAAATTATGCTTCTATGCCCACAAGCATGAAAGTCATATTTAGTTCATTTATTTTACTAGAGATTTGAGTTATACCATCAGCTCATGTGTTTCGTGGCCCAGTTTTTGTGAATTTATTAAGTAGTAATGTTGTTTTACTTGAGTAACTTAGTCAGGAATGCCCACAAGTGGCTTAAAAGACATGGTAGTAGACATGGTTTAAGGTTTGAATTGTCAAATATATTACTACGTGAGGGTTAAGGGTTACTAATAAAAATGTTCACACAAGAGCATCGCTTAGGAAATCACAGAAGTAGCTGTAGATTTCATACTGGATTAAGAGTTATGATCCGGTAAACACCAAATTCTTGTGGGTTCATTTATTATGATTGGTTTAAACACACATTAATCGGGTGCGACTAATAAGGAGATGGCTGGAAAAAAGGGTTGTGACAGATTTATCAAAAATGTTAGCGAGGAGATTTATGAAAGCGCAAGTGAGTATATACATGCACACATTAATGGTGAAGAAGCGAGTTAGAGGATGGAGATGAATGCTTAAGCACAAATGCATTTAGGTCTTTAGACGCTTGATTAGTACGGTATTAGGCGCCTTTGCAAATCAAATGCATGAATGCCTACGCACATACGCGTTTAGGTCTTTAAACAGTTGATTTGATCATATGCCTTTCTAAACAAAATAAAGATAAAGGAAAAATATCCTTTGCTAGATGAGCAAAAGCGATGTTTGACTTTATTTGATTAAGATAAGATTAAGATTGGCGGTAGTAATATCTATTTTTAGAGGTAGTGTGAAACAAATAGATAGACCATTCATCCTTCATCCACCGATCACCAAATTGTACCGAGTTTAAAAAATAGAGATCGACGAACTATTACATAGGCGTTTCATTCACCAAACCGTTTATATAACAATGTGCATCTGCACCTAAACGAACACTAGCATTTAGGCAACTAATTCGCTTAGGTGGTTGTGCGGCTAATCAAATGATGCTTTCACATTTACCATATAACCCACAAACCTTAAACTGTTAAAGCTTATTATAACTGACAGACAATAGTCTATTTCACTTCTCAGTAGTCGAAACCCAATAAAAAAATAATACAGCTCACAGCTGTATGCGAGACATGCTTTAATAAAAACTAAAAAACATTTTTTACACGAAATCAGGTTTGACACAAGGAACTTGAAAGCTTTAATCGATTTAGTGGTTAAATCATCTTTTTTTTTTCGTATGGTGACCAAGTCGCTTGAATGCTAAACATGTGTTTCAGCTAAAGAAATCCTCTTCTGTTTTATGGTTTTTTCCGTACGGTTTTGCTATGTGAATCAATATGTTAGTTCTTGACTTGTACTTATAAATTATAAGTAAAGAACCGTTATATGTGGGTTTCAGATTTCATATTTTAATCTAGGTTTCGTTGTGCTCCAATTTTTTATCTGATCAGTCTATCGTTTGTTCATCTTTAAGACTGGACTGATTTGTTTTCAATGTATTTGACCTGCAGAACCACCTTCTAATATGGATTTGGTATGACCCAATTAGCCACTCATTAGTGGTTTTACAATGACTTTGAATTCTAAATGTTGATTTAGTATTTTGTTTTCTATAGGGATAAGGGTTTTGTTTTCCATTGCACCAAAAAAGATCCTTGAACAGGTATAACAACCTGTACAATCAACGACGCACAGATCCTGCAACAAGCCACACCAACTGCCATTTCTAGCAGCACCTCGCCATCAGTAACACCAACACCTTCGACACCAGACATACCAACCAGCAACCAAAAACATAAAGAAACCACTGCCAAGCGCAGCCTGTTTGAAACACCAGGTAAACACTGTTTCTTTTATCCATACTGTACAAAACTTATATAAAAATGACAAATTGAAATGAATTTTTTTTTCTCCTGTTGTGTATGACTTTCTGTTGGAAGTGTATTAAAGTAAATAGACAACAGTACAATTTTCCCCTGTTTATAAAGAAGCTAACTTTGTCCCTTTACTTTTTAACAGTCATGAGAAATCATTTTAAGTTTCTGTTATGCTTTAATCTGTTTAATAACTGTAAAAATATCACAAATAAACTCATGACAGTAAATATCTCCAAGAAAGATCGACATATATCTCAAGTTTTATTACGTAAACAGTCTCTTTACAACAATACAAGGAATTTCCTCAATGAAATGTATAATAATTAATTACCCATGGTAAATCTTTACTTTAATGGAGCTTACCATCTCTGTTTATCCTAACCCAGAAATTAGATTTTGGTTTTAGACCACCTTGGAGATGTCCTTGGCGTTACGTGGAGACTGGTCCCAATGCTTTTGTTCGGCTCGAGTGGCGACCACCATGGGAGAAGTATTTCGTCCTTGAGGACCGGGACGATTTGAAGGGGCGAGGAATTGATGCGTACCACAAACCCACGTACACTATTCAACCGACGTTCATGCTACTTACTTTTAGTTGTTGGTTATTTGTTTTTTTTGGCGTCAAGTAGTTTATTTCCATTATGTCCACTTTGTTTGTCAGTTGTGATCTAAGCCCTTTAAAAGGCTATTGTATTTGGTTTTGCAAGGATATGAAAAAGATTAGAAATTTTTTCCATATTGTGTCTCTTCTTCTCATGTGTTCTTAGGAGTTTGTAGGTTTTCTCCGTAAACCTATCACTAAACGACTGCCTAGAAACATCGCAAGCGCAAATATTTTGTTAGATCTAAAACATCTTTTGTAACACCTAACGAGACACAGTGTCGTAAGTAGGTTTGTAAATAGTGACTTATGCATGCCAAGAAACTGCTCAGTATGAAACAAGTTTTGTAGAACTCAATGACACACAGTGTCGAAACTATATTGTGGCTGCAGCTTTTAGTTAGCTCTGTTAATACTGAATCATGCATGCCAAAAACCAACTGTTACTTGAACAATAAAAAAACTACTTATCTTCTCTTAGGTAGCAGTCGATCAATTCGCAACTTCTATACGATAAATCTTCTCAAAACAAACCCGTGTAACAACCGTTAAAACAATCGTGCAGCGCGCGATTTCGAAACCTCCTAGTTTAAATAATACACTGTAAACTATTTAATAACGCATTTTCATTTTCATCATATTTTTAAATAAACAATAAAATATTATATTTTTATCATAAATCATAAAAAGTTCCACTGTAATTTGAAATTTTCTTTGCGGAAATTTATCTTGAAAACAGTCATGTTTTCATCTTTATGGGCACAAGAATAACTTCTCTGTGTGTATGGCTGTACTCCTAGTGTATAATTTTTACATTGAACACTAAATATAAACAAGAAACCACAGATGATTTATTTTAATATGATATTTACACATATATGTTGTGTTGAACCGGCTAACTAAATTTGGCATCATTCTAGCTTTGGCTAGGTAGTAGAGAATTTTTGCCTTTTGAAAAGAAGACTAGGGTTTAACTCTTGGCATGAAGTGGATTTAGATTAATTTGGTTTAATTTAGAGCATCAACATCATGCAATACACTGGAGTGCTCAGGATTTTGGACGAGGAAGAAACTTGACGGCACACGTTGGAGGTAGTGGGCTTTTGTCGTCCAGTTTGATCTAGAATCCTTTGCATAAATGGGGGATTTTTACAAAATGAAAGTGTATTTGGTGGGTATTGAGGAAAAAAATTACAAATAGTGATGCCTCTAATCAAATTGGCGGTATCAAGCTACTTTGCAGGCTATTGATTTTGATGCCGCCAATCCATTCTAACTCTTCCATTGATACCACTAATCCATTCTAAGGTATCTATGATGCCGCCAAATGAGATTAAGGCATCACCTTGATGCCGCCAAATGGGTCTAAGGCATCATTTCTTAAAAAATATCATTCCTTTATCCAGACACAAATTTATTAATAAGTGATTAACAAAAATTAGCTAAAAATTTTTGACCTAAAGTTTAGTCCCAAATTCATTAACGAAAAAAATTTTAAGCTTATACAATTCAAAACACGAATGAATCTAGACAACAATCTGAAATCCTCCACTTGTGGCTCAATGGTTGTCAGCTCAAATCTTCTTTGGGAAACTTTGAGTTCGATTCCCATAAGCTCCATTTGGGGGTATTGCCAAGTGATGGTCGAAACTAGCCTACTTGTAGGTGCCAGGTTCGATTCTGATGGCCCCCCGGTTTTCTACTACCGTGCATTTACTCCAGAGAGGCTTGCCTCTTCTGGAGGGTGCAACATCTGTCAAGTGGCAGGTGGCGGGAAATTTTCCGGGTGGAAGCCTTAGTGCCCCTTATGCGCAGCCTCGACTCGCTTGTGGGCCGGCCACTCTCGTGTCAGCGTGGGCCCCGTTAAGACAACATAGTCTGACCATTGAAGAGTGGCTAGGGAACTCCCCTTCTGGGGGGGTTGTGATGATCTCTGCCACAACATAGAAAATTCGCGTTCCAAAAAAAAAAAGACAACAATCTGAAATTGTACGTAGAATAATAAATACGCATTAAAGGATATAATTCTTTTCTAACAAAGAAAAAAAGAAAAAAGTTAAAGATTTGCATACTAGGTAGAATTATAATTGCCCTAAAGTCGAAAATAGTTCATAATATATCTTAAACCAAATTACTGTGAGAACATATAGAGCAAAATCAATAAATTTGTGTCTGGATAAAGGAATGATATTTTTCAAGAAATGATGCCTTAGACCCATTTGGCGGCATCATAGATACCTTAGAATGGATTAGCGGTATCAATGGAAGACTTAGAATGGATTGGCGGCATCAAAATCAATAGCCTGCAAAGTAGCTTGATACCGCTAATTCGATTAGAGGCATCACCATTTGTAATTTGTTTCCCCAATGCCTACCAAATGCACTTTCTTTTTGGAAAAGTCCCCCATTAATGCAAAGGATTCTTTGATCTACCAAATAAGTTTGGTTTTAGTGAGGACCAACCACACAAATATTTCTTTTTTTTTTTTTATACTCTTTTTTTTTTCTTTTGTAAAAACTAGGGTGTGATGTAGAAGCTTGGAATGGTTTAATGTTGATATGAATATGGTTTGAAATGAATATGGTTTGTAAGGATGTGGTGTGTTGATATGGCTTGTCTGGATTTTGAACTTTGACTAGCGTTTTGGATACTCTTAGTAGTATGAGTAGACTAACATTCACCGTATAGAAAGTTGGCATCTTCCAATTACATTCTTCACTTAAATGTATTTTAGTTCTTAAATTATCATTTTCATATTTTACTTTTTAGTGATCATGATATAGTAACTTAAAATGATAGACAATTATTGATTTTCTTTTGAATTTTAAGCAGTGTATTCATTAAATATTTTTTCACAGCATACACTAATATTTTTTAATAATAATAATAATAATAATAATAATAATAATAATTACTTAGTCGAATTTAACATAAAAAAGAATTTATCTTGAATTTATCTTTTACTTCAAGATACAAAAGATTTTTATGGGGCTTTGAAATGATCATGAAACATTTGAAGATGCTTTAAAGCTAAAATTAATAGATTTGTATTTACATCATTATAAAATTGATACCAAACTCCCTTCCTCTACAATACTCTTTTAGTCTTTGCTACTATACACACATCAATCATTCAATCCATAACGAGATATAATCCTTAATAGGGTTGTTCACGAGCCGAGCTGATCCGAGCGGAGCTTTGCTCATGCTTGGCTCGTTTACAAATCGAACCGAGCAGAGCGGCTCGTTTACAATCAAGCCGAAAACCGAACGAGTATTCTTCGAGCGCAAATTTTCCGAGCGAGCGCTGAGCAAGAATCGAGCAGAGAGTAATTTGGACGATCATAAAATTATGATGTTTCTTTCGATGTTTTCATTGTCGGGTGACAACTAAGGTCGAACTATCTGATGATAACACTAATATTGAGATTCCAGTGTCCGAGGACGAGGCTTACATTGAGGCTGGTGAGGCGATGAGCATATGTCAGAGAATAGTTGTTGCATTGTGACGTAGGGTGATATCAAGCGACAATTAGCGATGGACGACTAATAACATAGAGAAGTCAAGACTGTCACCTCATGACTTATGGTTTTACTAATAAATCTAGTGTTAAATTTTTTATTGAGTTAAGTGGGCTAGTTATATTTTGTTTGCATATACTGATTCAAATCCAACAGAATGTTATATATGAAGCCATAAATTTATTTGTAAATTGTGTTTATATTTATAATTGAATATATAATAAATAAATAAAAATTTATTCGAGTCGAACTGAACCGAGCGTACCTTTGCTCGTGCTTGGCTCATTTACAAACCGAACCGAGCCAATCGGCTAATTTACAACCGAGCGGAAGATCAAGCGAGCATTTTTCGAGCATTTTCCGAGCGAACAGCGAGTGATCCACGAGCGGCGAGCGATTTGAACAGCCCTAATCCTTAACTTCTTTTCAGGTTTTCTCAATATTAGACATGTTTTTTTTTACAATATATACACACACTTAATTACTCTCTTCTCTTTTAAAGTAATTTATCATCCAGAAGTTGGGGCACTATTCAAATTTTTTTTTTTAACTTTTTTCACCAATTATACACTGTCACATTACTAAAATATAGTTTTATAGGCATCACTACACTAAAATGTATTATTTTAAATAACAAATGCAAATTAAAACTTACCACCAACCGTGACAGAACGGTAATATGACCGTAGCCAACGGTTGGTTTTTTAAATCCAATCACCACGTTTACCCTATATATACCTACCATACTTATTTTCCCTAAAAATAAACCCACTGTTACCCTAAAATCCACTCAAAAATGACACGTTGGAACGAAAAAGAGGAGATAGCGTCGGTGGTGCCCTACCAAGACGTCCAAAACGACCCTATTCAACAACAAAACTGTCGCCACCTTTCGGAGGATTTTTTTGGAACTGCGTTTTGACGTAGTTCACCCAACTAGTCGGTGAAAACGACAGCATCGTCAAATCGCTCTAATGAAAGTGAACGGATCTCAACAACAAGTGTGACAAATGGAACACCCTATTTGCAGCCACCATGAGGGAGCGCCCAAATGATCTTGCCGAGGATTTGGCCATCGAGCTCACACAAGTCGACTATGTTGCTAGGTACCGCAACAATTTTGACCATGTTTTGACATGGCAATTATTGTGTTAGGTTAAATAATTATGTTTTGTCCTTTAGTTATGTATTTTCTAAAATAATTGTGTGTTTAAGTACTCTTAATATTTGTATTATATTTAGTTTTTGTTTAATATTTATTTTATTGATTTTTATTTTTTTGGGTGTTCAAAGTTTACAACGGTCTTTTTTTTTAAAAAACAATCACGGTTACAAATTCACTCCACAGCCATTGCCTAGTACCAAGTTTTACTTCACGGGAACTCTATCCGTGACCACAGCGGTAGTGTTCCTGTGGGGGTAAAAGAGTACCTGTGGCAGACACGGGTTGCGTCATGCCCTCCCTTAAGAATATCTTCCACCTCAAAATAGTAGTCTAGAGTTCTGGCAGCCCCCAGCAAGTGGTGGAAAGAATTGGTTGTCTCAATGTGGACTCCGGTTCGACTCCCATTGGATGTAAGGTGAGGTGAGAGGGTTTTACCACCTTAGGTGGGTTCCCGCTCGTTTGAGGTCACCGGTTCGACTCCTGGCAGCCCCCAGCAACCTTGGCCGGCCTGAGTGGTTAGGTTATCTTTCGGGGTAACAAACCAGTTTGACGCCATGGCGCCGCTTCGAACCGGGTCCGCATCAGTTGTCAGTGACTCCTCAAAAACAAAAAAAAGAGTCCACTGCGCTAGCCGATAAAAAAAAAAAAAAAAAAGTAGTCTAGATTTCTGTTTTGTTTAGTGTTAAAGTAGTAAGTTATAATACAGTAATTTCCTATTTTATTCCTGATTACTCTTGATTACCGTGATACTTTTTCAAATTAAGTAGTTTTTTAACCGAATTAGGTGGAGGGTAATAGCTTCACTTGTGGGGTTATTAACAACGGCTTTCTTGTGCACTATGCATTAACAGTGTTGAACATTTGCCATTGTCTCACATTTTGCTTCAGGTTGCTTTCTGTCTTATAGCATATTGCTTGTGTACTTTTTCTTTGCTCAAGTCATGAATCTAATATGAAATTTGTAGAATTGGGCTTAGTATAATAAGCGGGTTGGATCAGTCATCAGTATCAAGCTGAACCCATAATGAAATTTGACCAGGCCGTGTTTTGATCAACCTGACGGGTTTGCGGGTTTACATGTATTTTTACATGTTTTGATCAATAGGTTAATATGTCGCGTTAAACCATGACTATGCATGTAGTCCTATACTTGATGTGTGACGATTTTTTGGATTTGTGTCAAGTTAAAGGTTGTTCTTTACTCGGATTTGACAATCGCCGGATTGGTTAAAGGGCCTTCTACTCTACAAATCCATACGCACTCACGTCGTACAACCTAATAACGCATTCATCTAGTCATACCATTACATACTAGGATCCTAACTTCATGCTACATGATACCATTTCGTCTACAAGATCAACCCTTCACCCGCCAAGAACTCATGAAGAGTACCATTGACTTCAATCATGCTGCAACCAGGATCTTTAGACACACCTTGTGCCCTCATCTTCCTTCTCAACTCTATAGCATCATCAAACCTACCTTTAGACGCATGAACATTTGATAACTGAACATAACCAGCACTGTCACGCGGGTCCAATTCTAGAAGTTTCTTGGACACACGCTCTGCCATTTTGACATCATTGTGATTTCTGCAAGCGCCCAAAAGCGACTCCCAAATCACCTGAGACTCTTCGAACGGAACCTGTTTTGCAAGCTTCTCAGCCTCGTCCAACAGTCCTAACCGACCAAGCAAGTCTACCATACATCCATAATGTTCTATAGTCGGCTTGATCCCATAATCATGCACCATAAGTTCAAACATCTTGTAACCTTCGTCTAGTAAACCACAACGGCTGCAGGCAGACAAAACGCTAACGAAAGTCACCTCATTGGGTTTAAAACCGTCCGCTAGCAATTCATAGAATGTTTCTATTGCACGTTCTCCATATCCATGGAGACCTAATCCGGTAATCATTGAATTCCATGTACTAATATCCTTATCTGAAGTTTTATTAAAGATCTCTAACGCTTTCTCGATACACCCACATTTTGCATACATATCCACAAGACCAGTGGCTAAGAACCCACCCACCTCAATCTTATTTCTATCAATATAACCATAAACCCATTCACCTTGACTCAACCCACCCACACGCGCACAACACGACAACACATTAACCAACGTATAATCATCCGGAACCATCCCATCCTTCCGCATACCCTCAAAAAGCCGAAACACTTCATCAAACTCCCCAACCCGAGCATACCCCGTAATAACCCCATTCCACGAAACAACATCTTTCACAACCATCTCATCAAACACTCGCCTCGCCTCACCAACCAACCCATCCTTAACATACCCCGAAATCATAAAATTCCCAGACTCCACATTCCTCTCAGGCATTTCATCAAACACCTCCCGCGCCAAACCGATCATACCCGCATCAACATACGCACTCAAAACCGCATTCCACGATATCACATCTCTCTCAGGCATTTCATCGAGCACCTTACGTGCAACTTCAAACCACCCACATTTCGCATACATATGTATCAAAGTATTACAAATATACAAATCATCCACAACCCCAACTTTAACCACATACCCATGAACCTGTTCCCCAATATTAACCCTTCTAGCAACAGAACACGCCTTTAACACAAACGTAAAACTATACTTATCAGGTTCAACATTATTATTATTATTAAACAACATGTTAATGAAGAGGGTGATTGAGGTTTCTGGGGTGGGACTATTGGCATAGGCACGGATTAATGAGTTGTAGGAAAAGGTGTTGGGGTTGTGTAAGTGGGTAAAGATGGAGTGAGCGTATAATAAGGTGTGAGGAGAGGATGCTGCTGAGGATATTAAGCGACTGGAGGAAAAGGGGTCGTGGATTAGACCGGTTTTGAGCAGGTGAGCGTGGGTTTGATGGAGGGTGGAGATGGTGATGGGTTTGTTTGTGGGTTGCAGGGTTGGTGGTGGTGAAGGGAAGTAGGTTGATGACATTTTTGTGTTTTGATTTGAGTGAATTGTATGAGCTGATATTGTGCTCTTTATGCAAGTTTTTTTTTTTTTTTTTTTTTTTTTTTTTTTTTTTTTTTGGGACAATGGTAAAGTTTGCCTATACCTCACGATTCGCATACTACATCAACTTAGTTCGTTATAGGTGAAATTTTAAAGAATTTTTTAAGCATATTTACGAGTTCACGAAGTCTATGGACTAACCATGTAGATAAATTAAGTAGAGTGTCGTATTCACATAACCAACGAAAAAACCCAAAACCAGTTTTTTTATACTTGGTTCTATAGTTGTCCCTAACCGTAGGATTTTAATAGTTTTATATGAAACTGGTTCCAACCTTGTTATATCCGACCCGACCCGATCAAAACCTGAAAACCCCGATCACTTTCTCTTCAAAGGCCGGTTCCATACCCGAACTAGTTACTGCAGTAATCAGTCTTTTACTCTCTTGATCATACCTGAAACTCGTTCCAGAACTAGTTTTTTAAAAAAAAAAAAAAAAAAAAAAAAAAAAAAAACCGATTTGTGCACCTCAACTTGTACAAAGTACCATCACAAAATAGCATTGGGCTCCACCTTTTCTAATTCTTGGATCAGTTACAGCCACCAAATTGTGAGCCCAGTTAGCTTTTGTTGTATTTCTGTGTAGCCCAGCTAATAGACCCATCAAAACTAGACTTGAACAAGACACCCTTTTCATCTCTGAAATCATCTTTTAATTTCTTTACTTCTCATCCTTTAAAATATATACATACACATACATATATTGAGCGTACAATATATAACAAGTAGGGTTGAGTTATTCTATAAAGGCTACAAAAAATGAGAAGGGTGAGAAGCCACTAGAAAATGACATGTGTCCAAAGGATTAACAAGTGGGAGGGGTAATTTTGTCAAAAACATATGCACATGCAAGTCACATGCCATTTCCACCTTCATTTTTAAATGCCCGTAACTTTTTTATACGTCATCCGTTTTAAAAAAAAAATTATACCATAAAATTGAGCGTCTTTTTATCTTTAATATGAGTACCATATTGCTATACTTTAGAAAAAAAAATTTCAAAACCCACTTGCGTAAGACACAATGGAATGTAAAACACAATGGAATGTAAAACACAATGGAATGTAAAACACAATGAACACCAATTAAATATAGGGTATAAAACACATTCAAGAGTCTAGTAAAACACAATGAACGACATACTAAAGACACAATGAATAGAAGACTAAAATACAATGAATACTTTTGAAAAAAAAAGTTGAAAACCCAGTTGCGTAAGACACAATCAGTGGCGAAGCTTGACCCGAAGGTTCGGGGGGTCGGAAGTCACCGGGGGGTCGGAAGTCACTAGTTTCAGGGGGTCGAAAACCAGTTTCGGGGGGTCGAAACCCTATATTTTCAAAATTTTCTATACGAATACTATATAATCGGAACTTATGCGCGAAAATCCGGGGGGGGGGGGGGGTCGGCCGCCCCTCCCCGCCCCTACTATCCTTCGCCAGTGGACACAATGGATGACATACGAAAGACACAATGATCAGAAGACTAAAATACAATGAATACTTTTGAAAAAAAAAGTTAAAAACCCAATTGTGTAAAACACAATGGACGACCTATAAAAGTCACAATGAACAGAACACTAAAACACAATGAATAATAGACTTAAACACAATGAACATAATAAAACACAATGTACACCTAAATACAAAACCCATTTGCGTAAAACATAATTAAAAGCATACTAAAACACAATGGACAAAGTTAAATCATGTGTAGACTAAAAAAACATAAATAACATATTTATAAAGCATACATGCATAGTATAACACAATGAACGAGCAGAAAGACACAACGGAGAAGAAAACCCATTTAGCATGAATTTTTGTTTTCAATTTTAATGTAGCAATGTGGTACTCATATTAAAGATAAAAAAACGCTCGTTAATATGGTGAAATTTTTTTGAAAAAAAAATGTCGTATGAAAAAGTTATAGACGTTTTAAAATGATGGGGGGAATTGACATGTGCATTGCATGTGGAGAGAGAAATTCAACAAATGTGGTTTTCCTTTTATGCCCTTCCTCTAATTTATTATTTATTTTTTTCAAACAAACTAATCTCAACCATTCAAATATATGATCAATGGATCACAATCCTTCTCACCCTTCCTAGAAAAAGTGTCTTGTGTATTTGATCCTAACCCATAACAAGTATTAAACATATATAATTATGATCCTTAGAACAATAAAATAAAAAACATAGAACATATATTACAGGCTTAACCTCTATTTTTACATCAATCTTTGTAACAAGTTCTATAACATTTGGCAAAATGTTTTCTCATAAAATTAAAAAGTTAAATTTTTTTAAGATGCTAGAATAACATATTTTGTAATATACCTTACAGACTTACACAGGTATGTAAGGTGGATCAACCATGGCCCAAATGGGCAAAGTAACCCCATATATTTTTAATTTTTTATATACGTATAACCAAAACTCGGGTGATCTCATTCATTTTTTTATAATGACCCTAATATATAGTTGCAAACTAAATTTATTTATCATGTTTAGTAGAAGCGGTTAACCTCTTGCACTTCGTATAAATCAACCAAGGTTCAAACTTTGAGCCTTGGCGTGTTGAAGAATCGAACACTTGACCCAAAAAGCGAAATGTGATTGAAACTCGATTTAAAAGAAATGTTAAAGTAAATATGAGTATTGAAAAAAAGGTAATGGATAAAAAACAATGTTAGTGAATAGTCAAAATTGTCTCTAAAATTTGTTTACTTTTGTCGGATCTATCTAATTTTTTTTTTCTCAACTCGTCGTCTTACAATTTTTTTATGTTAAAGGTAAATAGAAATTATAAGAAATCAAAAAACAAACCAAATATGTAAAATAATCAAAATATCCCTTAGTTAGCATTAGTTTTCAAAGGTGTTAGAGTGTGACACCCGGCAAACTCAGGTTAGTAACGTTGACTAAACTAGTAAGTCTACCTTAGCGAGTCATGCATATTACGTCCTTAACGAGGTCAGTCGAGTCGGTACGATGATTCGGGGGAATTATCGGGAGTCGTTATGATGATCCGCGGGGTCATCGGGAGTCGGTCCATAACTATGGGTACAAGGATCGGCGATTCGTGGAATCGCCGGGTCAAACGCACACACGAGTCTCGAGTCCCGGGAATTGGTGAACGGATGTAAACGTGTTGGATATCAAGCATTATATGTTTGGAATCATTATGTGACTTATCGGTATGTGAATACGTGTTTAAATATGTTAAAATAGTGTTTAACGCGCCAAAAACCCATTCCAGACCTTATGGGCGATTAGGAGCTGGGGAGGACTCCTAATCGCATGCACAAGGGGCGAGTAGGGGAAGATTACAGGCGATTGGGACCTAATCGCCTGATGTTATACGCGATTAGGCCCCCAATCGCGTATAAAGGACTGCTACTCGCGTATACTGTAGGGTCCGGGTCAAAACACCTATAAATAGAACCCTTAACTCCCCAAACACCTCTAGAACAACCCTAGCTGCTCCCAAACCACCCACACACCTTAGAACACCTCTGGAACTCATTTTGCTACAAAAATCACCATCCCCAAGCTTACACACCTTTCTTTAGCAAAATCCAAGGTGTGTTCTTCATCCCTAACCTTTGTAAAGTTGTTATTTTGAGTTCCCCTAAAGTTCCAGACCTTGTTTTACCAAATGTGTCTTTAAAAACCTTTCAAGAGAGTCTTAAACCAAGTATACACCTTAATGCTTGTTATATGTGAAGTTTATATGCAAATGTTGGTCTTATTGGTGATTTTAACATGAATGTTTCTAAGATATGAGTGTACTTCTGTTATGTAGAGGCCATTAGGAAGGTTGTCTTAGAATCTTAGCCATTATTATGGTGTTTTGAAGAAAATGCATATTTTGACCCATTTGTATGTTCTTGAGGATTTAGGATGATTGTGGTGTGATTGTTGATGCAATGTTGTTGGAATTCACACTAGGAAGATGTTAGATCAGAGATTTTATGAGTTACATGTTGTAGAGCTTGAAATCTGATTATTTCCATTTAAGGAAAGATAAGGTTGGTAGAAGAAACCTAGTACTTTGCCATTTTAGGAAATAATTGCATAGAACGTGCTAGATCAGTGATATGTTGGGGGTTTTTGCTTGAAAAGGGTTGGTAAATGATTTAGGTTTGATATTGGGTGTTGTTACATGTTTCGGATCTGATTTGGAGGGTTTAACGCGCAAAAACTCGTTGTACAGCAGCTGCAGGCGATTAGGCATCCTAATCGCCTGAGCTATAGGCGATTATGCAGACAATGGGGCGATTAGGACCCTAATCGCCCATACTTCATGCGATTAGGCCCCCTAATCGCCTATAGGCTATTGCCTACTCGCGTGTAACCTTCCTAATCGCATGTACTGCTGTCGTGAACGCGTTTTGACATCCCGGAACACGATTTGACACCTAGGAACATGTTAGGAACCCCGGGATACACCCAATGACTTAGTAAGACGTGTTCGAACCTGTTTATGCGTTAATTGGACATTATGCTAGACTAGGTGAATTGTTGCACGTGCTAAGTGTTTAATTGCATATGTTGCATGATGTCTTGCATTTATCTAACACGTGGGACGTCGGGTCGCCAATGGGATGTCGGGTCTTGTCGAGCACGGTCGGTTTAACAGTTAAAGGTGTTTTCAAACGTTAAAGGTCATGGTCTGGACATTCGGGGACTAGTTAGCCTGCGGGTTATTAGTCCAATACTTATACGCATCTTATGATAGGTCGCCACTATCTGGGGCTATCATAACATAATCATTTAACTATTTTCAAGTAACGCAAACCGAGGTGAGTTTCACAGCCCCACTTTTACTGTTTTGCTTTTGGGGGAGAAACATGCTTTGTACGAACTATTTAAAGGTCATGTTATACTATGGGCACTTTATGTTACTATACGGCTTTTATGGAAAGTCCCAGGGGGAAACCATGAATGTGCTGGCACGCACAACGAGGGAAATGTGGATAGATCTATTGGGCCTCACAAACCCCACTCGACGGCGGGGCCGGGCGGGTGCATATTGTCTCTACCTATCGGGTTACCGAGGCATCGGTAGCCCAGTCATTCTGGGCTGGTATCAACTTTTGGAAACGTTTAGTAATGGGTTCCCAACCGTAGTAGTAAAAACACTTAACGTCTAGCTAACGTTCTTATGACATAGTATTAACGGGAATGATCTTTGTAAAACTTGTGACAACACTTTATAAAAGAAAACCTGTGAACTCACCAGCATTATATGTTGACATTTTTGGCATGTTTTCTCAGGTCGCTAAGGTAGCGGTTATCGGACTAGGCGCACGGAGTCATGCACGGCGTCTATTATTTTGAAACATATTAAACAATGTCTTTGTAAACAATGATATGTCTTTTGGTTGTAAACAAGAATGCTTCCGCTGCTGGTTTACAGCTCAAAGCATTATATTTTGGTTTTAAATATAATCTTGAATGCATGTTTGTTGTATGTTTATTGTGATCGTTGACTGAGATCCTGGTGTGTCACGCGCCTCGCGGTAAAACCCCGCACGTGGAATTTGAGGGTGTGACAGATTGGTATCAGAGCCAACGGTTATAGTGAACTGAGACTGCATGTAGAGTCTAGTCTATAGCTGAGTCGCACACACTAGACGGTCACAATTAGTCGAGTCTTAGCAAGTGGGTAACAATATGACTTGTCGGGGTGTCGGTGTCATCATCTACTACGCTACATCATCTATTTACTTCTTATCATCCTATTCCTTGACTCGTCCTTACTTTGATCCGATGGCGAACGATATACTATTGAACTCTCTTGACGGCAGTGTGCATTGGGGTAGCTTCGGCGTACTCTTGAGATCTGTCCAGAGATTTGGACATCTCCCCTCTATGCCCTAATGAACACGCCCGTTCTTATGCATATTATATCGTACTTATACTTATGATAATATCATGATTGGGCGCTAGTGTTCGGTGACTTGAACTTCAAACTTAAAGCGCGCCTGGAGGACCATGTGGAACAGTTTATCATGTCGGGTGCACACGAGATCATAAACTGTGATGCATGGGATCCCTGGCGGACTTTGGGCTTGGACGAATGGACCCGAGCTGGGCCCGGTCTAATTTCTTGAAATTCCTAATGGGTTATACCACGGGCAAGCCTAAATCTTTTGTTTCATGTTGTGACAGAAGATGTCGGGAGCTCGTGGAGGTCGCAGGGGCGGCCGTGCTGGCGGTCGCGGTGGCGGCCGTGGTGGCGGCGGTGGCCGCGGGAACATTAATATGACCCAAGCTGAGCTGGATAATCTGACGCAGCAGCACGTGAATATTGCTTTGGCTGCATTCCAAGCCGCTCATAATGCTATGGGTGGTACGTCGATTCTCATCTACTCTACCTCGTTCTGGGGTACTTTACCTTTTCTTGATACTCACCTGTGTGTCTGTTCCAGGTGGTGCTGTCAATCCTCCTCCATCCCAGTGTTCTTATAAAAAGTTTATGGATTGTAAGCCTCACAACTTCAGCGGCACTGAAGGGGCAGTGGGACTGCTCCGATGGTTGGAGAAAATCGAATCCGTTTTCTCGATGTGCAACTGCCCGGAGGGCGACCGGGTGAAGTATGCTTCTGCGACCCTGGAGGGTCAAGCTTTGACTTGGTGGAACTCCACCACCCAGACTATGGGCATTGGGGAAGCCCATGCTATGCCCTGGACAGAATTCATTCAGTTGCTGAAGAATGAGTACTGCCCGAGGGATGAGATCCAGAAGCTCGAGCATGAAGTCTGGAACCATAAGATGGTGGGTTCCGAGATCGAAGCTTATACTGCTAGGCACAATGAGTTGGCGGTGTTGTGCCCCGATCTGCACACACCTGAATACCGAAGGATTGAGCATTACGTCGCTGGGTTGGTACCGGAGATTGCTGGGTTAGTTGTTGCGGGTAATCTCACTGTTTATGCTGAGGTAGTTCGGTCGGCTCACAGGCTGACCAACATGAAGGTGACTGAAGGGGTCTTGCCTCCTCGAGGCGCTACTGTGAAGACTTCTGATGGTAACAAACGGAAGTGGGAAGCTGTGGGGAAAGGCTCGAGCTCGGCTCAGCCTCAGCAGGTAAAGAAGTCTGATATTGGGGGATCATCGTCTGAGCAGAAACCAGGGGGTTATATTGGGAAAAAGCCGAAGTGTGACCAGTGTGGATTTCACCACAACGGTCGTTGCGAGGACCGGAACCGTTGCCACAGGTGCCATAAGCTTGGGCACCAGGCAAAGGATTGCAGGGTTAATCTTCAGGGTAACCGGAACCCTCCTGTTACACCTACTCCGGCTCCTCCTGTCGCTGCTCCCCAGGGAAATCAGGGCAAACAGGGGTGCTACAATTGTGGTGAACTTGGTCACTACAAGCGGGAATGCCCCAAGTTGAAGCAGGGTGAAGCCGGAAAGAATGGGGCGGGTAATGGAAACAATGGAGGCGGAGGCAGGAATGCTCGCGCCTTCGTGATTGGTTCGAGCGGTGCTCGACAAGACCCCGACACTGTCACTGGTACGTTTCTCCTCGATAATCGCTATGCTACGGTTTTATTTGATTCTGGCGCCGATAAGAGTTTCATATCTCTTGGGTTTAGTCAATTGCTTGATAGGGTACCTACACCTTTAGAGGCTAAGTACTTGATAGAATTGGCTGATGGTAAGAAAGTCGAGGCGACGCACGTCCTTAGGGAGTGTCACCTTGAGTTGTCGGGTTATTCCTTCCCTATTGATCTCATGCCGGTGTCGTTGGGTAGTTTCGATGTTGTCGTGGGTATGGATTGGTTGTCCCTATATCATGCCGAGATTGTTTGTTTTGATAAAGTCATTCGACTTCCTCTCCCTGATGGAGAAATTCTGTTGGTGCACGGTGAGAAGAGCGGGGTCCCGTTGAGTATCATTTCGTGTATGAAAGCCTATAAGTATCTTCGGAAGGGGTATTCTGCCATTCTGGCACTTGTTTCGGTTTCGTCTGAAGAGGAGAAGAAGATTGAAGATATTCCTGTTGTCCGTGACTTTCCCGATGTATTTCCTGAAGACTTACCTGGTCTTCCTCCTTATCGCCAGGTCGAATTTGGTATTGAACTTGCTCCGGGTGCGGCCCCTATTGCTCGTGCCCCTTATCGTCTTGCACCTCCCGAGATGCAGGAGTTATCGAACCAGTTGCAGGAGCTGTTAGAGAAGGGTTTCATTCGGCCTAGTTCGTCCCCGTGGGGAGCCCCTATTTTGTTTGTCAAGAAGAAGGACGGAAGCCTACGGATGTGTATCGACTACCGGGAGTTGAATAAGGTTACCATCAAGAATCGCTATCCTCTTCCTCGCATCGATGACTTATTTGACCAGCTTCAGGGTTCTAGTTTCTATTCGAAGATCGATTTGAGGTCGGGGTACCATCAGTTGAGGGTTCAAGAAGCTGACATTCCGAAGACCGCCTTTCGAACTCGCTATGGCCACTTTGAATTCCTGGTCATGCCTTTTGGTCTCACCAACGCACCTGCCATCTTTATGGATCTGATGAACCGTGTTTGTAAGCCTTATCTTGATAAGTTTGTGATTGTCTTCATTGACGATATTTTAGTCTATTCCAAGAACGAGGTGGACCACCAGGAACACCTACGTCTTGTTTTGGAGCTTCTGAGGCGGGAACAGCTGTACGCTAAGTTTTCTAAGTGTAGCTTCTGGTTGCGTGAAGTTCAATTCCTTGGTCATGTGGTTAATGAGAAAGGAATTCACGTTGACCCAGCGAAGATTGAAGCCATAAAGGACTGGGAAGCACCAAAGACGCCATCAGAGGTGCGGCAATTCCTAGGCCTTGCAGGTTATTACCGTCGTTTCATTGAGGGATTTTCGAAGATCGCTCAACCCCTCACCTCGCTCACCCAGAAGGACCGGAAGTTCGACTGGGGTGATTCTCAGGAGTCGGCCTTCCAGATGTTAAAGGCTAAACTCTGTTCTGCTCCTATCTTGTCCTTGCCTGAGGGCACGGACGATTTTGTGGTTTATTGTGACGCTTCTATCCGGGGTCTTGGTTGTGTTCTGATGCAGCGCGAGAAGGTCATCGCCTACGCTTCTCGTCAGCTTAAGGTTCATGAGAAAAACTATCCCACCCATGATCTGGAGTTGGGTGCGGTGGTCTTTGCTTTAAAGATTTGGAGGCATTACTTGTACGGTACCAAATGCACTATTTACACCGATCACAAGAGCCTCCAGCATATCTTTGATCAGAAGGTGTTGAATATAAGACAGCGTCGTTGGGTCGAGCTTCTTAATGACTACGAGTGCGCTATCAAATACCATCCTGGCAAGGCGAATGTGGTCGCAGACGCCTTGAGCAGGAAGGAAACGGCTAAACCTCGTCGTGTTCGGGCTCTTCAGCTCACTATCCATTCCGGCTTACCTGATCGAATCCGTTCGGCGCAACAAGAAGCTTTGAAGGAGGAAAACCTTAAAGCTGAAACCATGCATGGTGCTGATAGCCACCTTGAACTCAGATCCGATGGGTTACACTATTTCGCTGAACGTATTTGGGTTCCTTTATTTGGGGGCTTGCGGGAGCTCGTTCTTGATGAAGCTCACAAGTCCCGGTACTCTATTCACCCTGGCTCCGATAAGATGTATCAGGATTTGAAGATACTTTATTGGTGGCCGAACATGAAGGCGGACGTGGCTTCGTATGTAAGCAAGTGCTTGACCTGTGCTAAGGTCAAGGTCGAATACCAAAAGCCGTCCGGCCTCCTGCAACAGCCTGAAATCCCCGAGTGGAAGTGGGAGCGGATCACGATGGACTTTGTGACCAAACTCCCGAAATCGCCCAGTGGTTGCGACATGATCTGGGTAATTGTCGATAGGTTGACAAAGTCTGCGCACTTCCTCGCTATCAAAGAGACCGATGGTCTCGAGCGTTTGGCACGGTTATATCTCAAGGAAGTGGTCTCTCGGCACGGGGTGCCTGTCTCTATTATTTCAGATCGTGATCCTCGGTTCGCCTCTAACTTTTGGAAGTCTTTGCATAAGGCTCTGGGTACTCAGTTAGACATGAGCACAGCATACCATCCGCAAACTGACGGTCAAAGTGAGCGGACAATCCAAACGCTAGAAGACATGCTTCGGGCATGTGTGATCGATTTTGGCAAGGGGTGGGAGAGTCATTTACCGTTGGTGGAATTCTCCTACAACAACAGTTACCATTCTAGCATCAAGGCAGCTCCGTTCGAGGCTCTTTACGGGCGGAAATGCCGGTCTCCTCTTTGTTGGGCCGAGGTGGGTGAGAGTCAACTCACCGGCCCGGAACTTGTGTACGAGACTTCCGAAAAGATCGTACAAATCCGTAACCGCATGGCAACAGCTCGGGATCGTCAAAAGAGCTATGCCGATCGTCGCCGCAAACCTTTGGAGTTCGAGGTTGGCGACAGGGTTTTATTGAAGGTATCTCCGTGGAAGGGCGTTATACGTTTTGGGAAGCGGGGCAAATTGAATCCTCGGTATGTGGGACCGTTCGCAATCCTGGAACGGATTGGACCGGTAGCATACAGGCTTGATCTGCCGGCTGAGCTCAGTAATGTTCATAATGTCTTCCATGTTTCTAATCTGAAGAAGTGCTTGGCGGATGAATCTTTGGTTGTTCCTCTCGAAGAGATCAAGGTGGATGATCGTCTGCGTATCGTGGAGGAACCGGTTGAAATTCTTGACTATAAAATCCGTAGCCTTCGCCGGAGTAAAATCCGCATTGTTAAAGTCCGATGGAACTCTAATCGTGGACCGGAGTTCACGTGGGAACGGGAAGATCAAATGAAGGCTAAGTATCCCCATTTATTTCCTAAGCGCGCGTTCGAATCAAGACATGTCTCTGCTGAAGCTGAATGAATCTCGGGTCGAGATTCCTTTCAACAGGGGGATGATGTGGCAACCGGAAAATTTTTCTTCTCTTTCGTCTCTTCCTTTTTGGCCTTGGGCAATTTTCGGGACGAAAATTCTTTCAACAGGGGGATGATGTGACACCCGGCAAACTCAGGTTAGTAACGTTGACTAAACTAGTAAGTCTACCTTAGCGAGTCATGCATATTACGTCCTTAACGAGGTCAGTCGAGTCGGTACGATGATTCGGGGGAATTATCGGGAGTCGTTATGATGATCCGCGGGGTCATCGGGAGTCGGTCCATAACTATGGGTACAAGGATCGGCGATTCGTGGAATCGCCGGGTCTAACGCACACACGAGTCTCGAGTCCCGGGAATTGGTGAACGGATGTAAACGTGTTGGATATCATGCATTATATGTTTGGAATCATTATGTGACTTATCGGTATGTGAATACGTGTTTAAATATGTTAAAATAGTGTTTAACGCGCCAAAAACCCATTCCAGACCTTATGGGCGATTAGGAGCTGGGGAGGACTCCTAATCGCATGCACAAGGGGCGAGTAGGGGAAGATTACAGGCGATTGGGACCTAATCGCCTGATGTTATACGCGATTAGGCCCCCAATCGCGTATAAAGGACTGCTACTCGCGTATACTGCAGGGTCCGGGTCAAAACACCTATAAATAGAACCCTTAACTCCCCAAACACCTCTAGAACAACCCTAGCTGCTCCCAAACCACCCACACACCTTAGAACACCTCTGGAACTCATTTTGCTACAAAAATCACCATCCCCAAGCTTACACACCTTTCTTTAGCAAAATCCAAGGTGTGTTCTTCATCCCTAACCTTTGTAAAGTTGTTATTTTGAGTTCCCCTAAAGTTCCAGACCTTGTTTTACCAAATGTGTCTTTAAAAACCTTTCAAGAGAGTCTTAAACCAAGTATACACCTTAATGCTTGTTATATGTGAAGTTTATATGCAAATGTTGGTCTTATTGGTGATTTTAACATGAATGTTTCTAAGATATGAGTGTACTTCTGTTATGTAGAGGCCATTAGGAAGGTTGTCTTAGAATCTTAGCCATTATTATGGTGTTTTGAAGAAAATGCATATTTTGACCCATTTGTATGTTCTTGAGGATTTAGGATGATTGTGGTGTGATTGTTGATGCAATGTTGTTGGAATTCACACTAGGAAGATGTTAGATCAGAGATTTTATGAGTTACATGTTGTAGAGCTTGAAATCTGATTATTTCCATTTAAGGAAAGATAAGGTTGGTAGAAGAAACCTAGTACTTTGCCATTTTAGGAAATAATTGCATAGAACATGCTAGATCAGTGATATGTTGGGGGTTTTTGCTTGAAAAGGGTTGGTAAATGATTTAGGTTTGATATTGGGTGTTGTTACATGTTTCGGATCTGATTTGGAGGGTTTAACGCGCAAAAACTCGTTGTACAGCAGCTGCAGGCGATTAGGCATCCTAATCGCCTGAGCTATAGGCGATTATGCAGACAATGGGGCGATTAGGACCCTAATCGCCCATACTTCATGCGATTAGGCCCCCTAATCGCCTATAGGCTATTGCCTACTCGCGTGTAACCTTCCTAATCGCATGTACTGCTGTCGTGAACGCGTTTTGACATCCCGGAACACGATTTGACACCTAGGAACATGTTAGGAACCCCGGGATACACCCAATGACTTAGTAAGACGTGTTCGAACCTGTTTATGCGTTAATTGGACATTATGCTAGACTAGGTGAATTGTTGCGCGTGCTAAGTGTTTAATTGCATATGTTGCATGATGTCTTGCATTTATCTAACACGTGGGACGTCGGGTCGCCAATGGGATGTCGGGTCTTGTCGGGCACGGTCGGTTTAACAGTTAAAGGTGTTTTCAAACGTTAAAGGTCATGGTCTGGACATTCGGGGACTAGTTAGCCTGCGGGTTATTAGTCCAATACTTATACGCATCTTATGATAGGTCGCCACTATCTGGGGCTATCATAACATAATCATTTAACTATTTTCAAGTAACGCAAACCGAGGTGAGTTTCACAGCCCCACTTTTACTGTTTTGCTTTTGGGGGAGAAACATGCTTTGTACGAACTATTTAAAGGTCATGTTATACTATGGGCACTTTATGTTACTATACGGCTTTTATGGAAAGTCCCAGGGGGAAACCATGAATGTGCTGGCACGCACAACGAGGGAAATGTGGATAGATCTATTGGGCCTCACAAACCCCACTCGACGGCGGGGCCGGGCGGGTGCATATTGTCTCTACCTATCGGGTTACCGAGGCATCGGTAGCCCAGTCATTCTGGGCTGGTATCAACTTTTGGAAACGTTTAGTAATGGGTTCCCAACCGTAGTAGTAAAAACACTTAACGTCTAGCTAACGTTCTTATGACATAGTATTAACGGGAATGATCTTTGTAAAACTTGTGACAACACTTTATAAAAGAAAACCTGTGAACTCACCAGCATTATATGTTGACATTTTTGGCATGTTTTCTCAGGTCGCTAAGGTAGCGGTTATCGGACTAGGCGCACGGAGTCATGCACGGCGTCTATTATTTTGAAACATATTAAACAATGTCTTTGTAAACAATGATATGTCTTTTGGTTGTAAACAAGAATGCTTCCGCTGCTGGTTTACAGCTCAAAGCATTATATTTTGGTTTTAAATATAATCTTGAATGCATGTTTGTTGTATGTTTATTGTGATCGTTGACTGAGATCCTGGTGTGTCACGCGCCTCGCGGTAAAACCCCGCACGTGGAATTTGAGGGTGTGACATAGAGAAATGGATGCATTTGATAACGATCTTGAAACCTTAGTGGTTCGGTTGAGAAAAAAAAAGATTTTTGAACAAGTTTGAAAAAAAATATGCAAACCTCAAAGACGATTGTGTTATTCATTCAAAATGCTATTTAAATTTTTCATCCATCATAGGGCTGGCATAACAGGTTACACAAACGTGTTAAGACACGAACACGAAACTTGTAAACACGAACACGACACGAAATCTAATCGTGTCATTTTTTTCAAACACGAACACGAACCTGTGTATAACAGGTTAACAAGATAAGACACGACAAGACACGATAATGAACACATAGTAAAATAAGTTAACACGACAAGACACGATAAGACATGATAAGACACGACAATACACGATAAAACACGACAAGACATGATAAGAAACACGATAAGACATGATAACACCTGTTAAGACACGTACACGATAAGACACGAACACGAAACAGGTAAACACGAACACGACATGAAAATAAACAAGTCTTAACGTGTCGACCTGTTATAGACGCGAAACTTGTTAATGCCAAACACGAAACCTGTTAAAATCATGTAGGTTTCGTGTCAGGCTATCGTATTCGTGTCTAAATTGTCAGCCCTAATCCATCATATGTGTGAATGTAATGATTATATGGTTACAAAACCACCTAGATTCCAAAAGACAAATCAGCAACTAGTACAAGAAATGAAATATAGGCCACAACCCTTCTCATCTTTCACCATCATACAAGTGAAGTCAAGCACCTCTTCAATGACCCATTCAAATCTTCATGTTTACACTTTACACCAGCCAAAACAAGATTTTTGCCGTTGACCAATGTGAGACCATAATGACTCCTTATCCAGCCACCTTTGACCAGGTCAAATCGACCTCCACATCCACAACAGGTTAACCACCACCTTCACCAAAAACTGAATATTCACCACTATCATAGTACTTTTGAGTAGATTTGGCAAAATGGGCAGGTCAGGTCGTGTCGGGCAAGGTTAAGGGGTCAGAACGGGTTCAAGTCATACAAGTCATTTTAAAAGATGGTTATTTTTGTTCGCGTAGTAACGTGCTTTCCAAATTGGGTATGGCTAATCCGGTTAGGATTATACGCGATTTTACAAATATACCGAGTACCATCCCACTCGGACGATATACATACATTTTTTTTTCCGATTAGACAAGAATAACAGACTTTAAGAAACACAAAAATCTATCATTAAAACCCAAAGATTCTTAACAACTGCCAAAATCACCTAAACATGATAACAAAACATAAAACAACAGAAAAAAATAATAATCTGAAGTCTAATTTCCTAATATTTACATTACACACAAATAATTGAACAACTAAGTTTTTTCAGCCACACTATTTACAGAACTCATGTTCCACCAAAACTTCCTGTATTGATCAAACCCTCTGCTATCATTATCGGTCATCGAACCACCCTGATCCTCCGTCGTCGAACCACCAGGATTCTCGGTCATAAACTGTTCCCAAAACCCATCGTTCCCACCCGCGACTACCCTGGTCTCACTTTCTTGTTCTTCATTTGTGTAAGCAACAGGCCTGTATGCTTCAGAATCTGTAACAATCTCGCATTCTTTAAAACCTGTGTCAACGTTTATCAGCGACTCGTTTTCCAACTCGGGTGGCCATTTTTCACGAAATTCGGCCAATATATCCTCCCAAAACATAACTGAAGACTCTAACTGTTCAACCAATTCTAAATCAAAAGCCAATAAGGCATCCACAGTTAACTTTTCATCGACCGGGACATCAAATAAGGAAACCTGATCATTAATTTCAGCTAGAAAACGCCTCTTTCGATCATTCGTGTCCAATATTTGAGCTGGTTTATGCAAAGTACTATCCAATACGCGCAAAATATCCTTCTGATGTTCTCCAGTAATCTTTAAACGTTCTGTTAACGCGTGTGCTGCCAATTCAATACCTTCTTGTTCTTGCTGGTGTGTTTGAAGCTCTAAAGACAGTGATTCCTTCTCGTAGCGCAGCCTGTATATCTCGGTTCTGTATTGAATTCTTTCGGATTCGGTCATAGGAGAAGATGAAGTACCTCCATGGATATGAAGGTTCTGAATTGAGTGACTGTGAACTGGCTTTTTTCTTTGAATGTTTCTTAAAAGATATGGTTTCCCTCTAATGAAATCTTCATTTACAAATTCCCATTGTTCTGGATCGCTTTTGCGAAAACCCTGAAAGATTAAACCAGGTGAGGTTCATTACAGAACACTAAATATCGCGAGAATAAACCTAAACGTTTAATTATTTTATCAATGGTTCGTTTTTTTTAGGGTGACAGCGCAGCTTGTTGCCCGCTTACCTACCACCTTGATGTAAATCCTTGTTTTTATGCAATTATGAATTATGATACATTTGGTTCATTGACACCGAAGGCTACCCGTTTCCTGACCAGGGTCCAGCGAGTTATTCATAGCAGTGTCTCGGCTCCGGGTGGGCAAGGTTACGTTTTTAGTCGGTTAGGGTTTGCCATTCAGAAAGGGGTGGCGGCGCAGCTTGTTGCCCGCCTTCCTGCTATCTTGATGTAATTTGTAATGTTTTTTATTTAATGAACACGAATTTTGTTAGAAAAATTTTTTTTTTATGATAATATAAGCTATAAGAAATATTTTTTTAACATTTATGCAAATACGGTTATGTATATAAAAACCATCAAACTACTTTGTTTAGATGTTTTGTTTATAAACGTTTACCTACACAGGTATAGGTTATATGTAGATTATGTTATGTTGCCTACAAATAACCTACGCATGTGTAGGTTCTATAAATAAACGAAATTTATTCGTTTTTTTTTCTTCTAAATTTCTGGATAGATGAAAAAACATTTTATATCAATAATTTTCTTATTATTATTTTTTTAATTCCTGATTTTTTCATTTCATAAAAACAAAAATTACATCAAAATAACAGGCAGACAGACGTACAACTCTCTCCTAAACACAAACTAGCTAAAGATTAATAAACCGAAATCCATGAAAGTAAATGAGGCATTACTCACATAAGTATTGAGTTGTCTAATAAAGCTTGAGAAATTGTTGTGTTTGAAGTATCTTGGAAGCAATTCACCCGAAAACTCGGGCGGGTTCCAGACGACAAAGCTCCGATTATTATGGCTCCAGGACACAATATGATCGGTTAAAGGATCATTAACCATTTCATATGTCTTTGCAATGAATGGAGGCAGCCCATTGGCATTACTTTGAGCATCACTCATAATAATATTTCAAATCTTTAACTATCTTCAATGTTACTATCCAAAACCTTATCAAAATTCAATATTTTAAAACATAATTAATAAAAACATGTCATTAGAATTCAAACAACAAACATTAATCACAATTCTTACCTCAAAAAAGTGCTCAAAATCCAACCTTGCTCTGTTTTACTCTGTTTTTGCTCTGTTTTGCTCTGGTTTACTCTGTTTTGATCTGATTTTCAAATTAATTGGAACAAAAGCATGAAATTCAATAAAAAGATAATAAAAAACTCTTTGTTTCCCTAAAATAAACAATCCCAATTTATCAAATCATTGTTTCCTACCTAACAAAAAAAAGACACATGAAAATCAGAGAAAAAGAATAGCTTATTTGAGTCATGATTGCTATGCAAAAAAAAGATTATAAATAGAAAAATAAAACATCAAAGTCGTTAAAACATAAAGGCAGTAATTTATTTAGGAAATCTTATAGCAAAAGCAACCTAATTAATACCATATTAATATACCTGAAAATAATTAAAACAAATATTGCACTGAGACACAAAACAGAACCAAGATACGGTATTTGATGAATTATGGTATTGTCGAAGATATGAAATGATGGAATGCAGGAATCACGTTGGAGAGGTAATCTTGTGTGCGTATTATATTGCAAATTTTTGTAGTATCATGGGTTATTTTATATTAAAGATTCTGTGTAAAATTAAAATATTTAATGACTTAATAAGTGACGCATGGGCTTCGGTGTGCTGTTGACTAGTTTCTCGAAGATTTTTTGGTGACTATGGTAAACATTTTTAATAACAACCTCGTGGATTTGGCTAAGTTACATAATTTATCCAATTGTTTAGGGATGTAATTGATGCGTAACGGTTAGAGAGCTACTCGGGATCGGATCGGTAAAAAGCTTGAACGGCTTGAGCCTTAACGGGCCCGAGCTTGAAACATGACCTCGCTTAGTTATCGAGCCCAAACTCGAGCTTTTCATACAAAGACCGCTTAGGCTAAACAAATTTTATATTATTATCATTCTATATATGGTATACCTAATATTTAACATTGGCGAGTCAAGCTCGAGCCGAGATTTGGCTCGTTTAAGCTATCAAAGCGAGCTAGAGCCGAGTTTTTAGTTCTTTTTAAATTGTTCTATAATTATTTTGAGCCGAACTCAAGCCATTGAGTTTTATTTTCGAGCCGAGTTCGAGCTCAAAGTATTAGGCTCGAACCAAGCCGAGCTCGAGCTTCATAAAAGCATGACGAGCCGAGCTCGAGCCCAGTCAGGCTCGGGCCTGGCTCGGCTCGTTTACACCCCCTACAATTTGTAAGGGTGGTGGGTGTGGCATTCGGGTAGGGGCTCAGGTACCTGTACCCCATACCCGCTCGACTACACTGGCCCTTATGGGGGTAGGAGGAGGCAAAAGGGACAGATTGCGGGTGGTTGGTGGAACTCATGGTTTAAGGTAACTTAACGTATTGCCCTCCACTCTAAAGAAGGCCATGTTTGGCTCTCCTTCTCCATTTCTCCTTATAACTTTTCCTCCTTTAAAAACTACTTAATCTCATAAGTCACAAATTGTGACTTATGACTTTTCCCCCAATTTTTCCTTTTCAAAACACAAAATTCCTCATAAGTTACTTTTCAAACAACCATCCAAACACTTTTGTTTTAACTTATGACTTATTAAATAAGTCATAAGTTAAAAGGAAGTGTAGAAATAGAGAGCCAAACATGCTCGAAGTTACAAGCTAGATATTTTAACTTCCATTGACCGGTTGACTATTGACGAATTATGACTTATTTCTTAGATGTTAGAATGCCACTAGGGAGAAGTTGGCCATATTTGAATGGAATAACGAGTACATACTATCATTCGGTCGCTATTTAATATTAAGTAAATAAATATCCTAACACATATTCAATAATGTACGGACTCCCCTTGTGTTTGACCTCTTTTCAAAAATAAAATTTCATTGATCATAAGTTCATAACACACAATCTTTTAGCGTGTTAAATTAGCAATAAGCTAGTATCAGTCAATATTCAGTATATTGTCTATTGAGCGATTGTGTTTGTATATAGTTTTTGTTCTCGACTTATTTTACTTTTAGATATCGAGTAACTTTTTGTAGTTAAGTGTATTCATTGGTGATTGGTTACACTTGATTTCAACTTCTAAATATCAAGAATTAATCATAGTTGTGACTTGTTACCTCATCCGTTGCACCCTTAGCAAAATATTATTTTGATCTTACCGTAAAAAAGATACTTTGAAGTTTTAATAATGATTTTGATTTTGATATTGATATTGATATAATAGGTTTACATATAGTGATAGTAATGATAATACTAAATAATTGTGAAATAGTTGTTTGATACTATTTGTAATTATGTGCTTGTGTGAAATTATTTATGATTTATTATACAATTACGTTTATTTAAACGAAACACATCACCGAGCTTGTAACCGACACCCGATGAATCGGCAAGATAGCTAGGGTCTAAAAATATTGGGTTGGATAGTGGAGGCGTTGGGTTAAGTGTTTAATGCCCAAAATAAAAAGAAAAACAGAAAAAAAAAAAAAACTTGAACCCAGCCCAACCAAAGTCGGACCAGGCCCAACTCGACCAGACACGCGTCGCGGTACGCGGGCGGCCCAGCCACACCCTCCGTGGTCCGCGGGGGAGGCCCAGGTCGGCCAAACCGCCTTAAACCCCTATAAATCGATTTTTAACCCCACTTTTCATAATCATATAACCCTAATCCGCCTCTAAACTCCCCCTTACGAAAATATAAACCCTCAACACGTGCTAAGGCTCAAGAACATCATTCGGGAGGCTTAGAAGGTGTTCGGTTCGTGATTGTGAAGTGCTTTGGGTATAATACTTAAACCTTTGGTTTTAATCTTCTTTATTATGTTTTAAAACACCACAAATAAGTTTGTCCATGTCTGATGTAAACTTATAAAGATTAAAACATGATTTTTATAAAGGTTTAACATGATTAACTATGTGTATTTGTGTTATTATGTGATATATGTTATGTTATTGAATGATAATGATTGTTGAACATGTAGGGTTTATAGATGATAATATTTAAGATGAATATTGCATGTTTTGATCAGATTTATACGTGAGGAGTCTTGTATTATGTTTATATGATGTATTTAAGTGATATTATACACCTAGGGTTTGTAAAAGTTAAGATAATTGTATGTTTAAAAACAGACAAATTGCATGGGGTAACTTGTAGGACAAGTAACGTGGTTCTAAAGTGTTTGTTTTGATTGTTTTTTGGTTTGAACATGTTGTTTATGATCTTAGCTTTACAGAATGTGTAAGTTTATGCGTTTTGGATGTTTTTTACTATGTTTTTGGAATTTTATACAAATAAAGGTTAAACCTGATTTTCGGATTAGTAAATTGGGTCAACTTTAACGACCATAACTCGAGTTCTACAAGGAATTGGGTCACGAAATTTGGAGAGTGGATAGATACATGAATAACTTGGCTTTTTCATGTGGATTCATCCCATTTGTACAAATACATGATTTTTAAGAATTTTTCTTATAAACTGACCTAAAGTGAATGTTTTCAGAACCTAGTTGTAGTAAATGATTTTTTTTTATAATTTTTCAGTGAGGTTTTGCCACGAAACAAAAATATTGGTATGACAACTGAACACATAAGTATGTTCAGTAAAATTTGAAAGTCAAATGTGTTGTGCAAGTATTTTTCATAAAATCGTTTTTATAGCGCATAATCTGCCCTGAAAACGCAGATTATGACTTTTGTGTATAAGTGTTTATTTGAAGGCTTGTATGACTTGGTTATGACTTGAGATTGTGTGTACACTTGTATGAAACTGAAACGTATATGGTATGTATAACTGATTTTAAACATAATGTTCAACAACGGGTTCGTAGGGTTAGTTGTGAATATAGTTACATTAGGTGTCGCTTGAACGTTTTCACATCATTGGATGTCTTGGACAAACGAGTCTTGTGATGTGTTGTGTATGTACATGTACTCACATAGTGACACATATAATAGGGAGTCGGTAGCACGTTCCTATTACGTTTGGATTTGGATTTAGCTTTTGCAACCTAAGGTGAGTTTCACTACTTTTTATCAAAAGCATGTGTCTCGGGTTTTAGACAACTTCATAAACTTTTCTAGTCCGGTTTGGGACTACTTTTCCATCCTGGGTTTTGGGATGCTTTGACTCCTTGTGTGGGTTGGGTTTTCAATTCCTTGTGTGGATCGGGTTTTTATCAGTTTGCAACTTTTGTCCTTTGTGAACTAAACACTTCTATCACTTGAAAAGTCCTTACACATTATTGGACTAATCACTAGAGGCGAACGGGGTATTAGTCAATAGCGCTATTAGATTGTGTAGTAGCCTCATGCTTGATGTGCTTGGGTCACGTGCATGAATAATTGACCACTTTTTCTACTAGTGTTGATAGACACTAGTAATAAGGCAAATTGTTAACTTCTATATGTTCCCAAAAATATTCCTGCTTAGTTACAATGAGTGGGTTAGCTACCCATGGCACGCATAGAAACTGATGGTATTTTTACATCTTTGGAAACGTTACTTTTGCTACTTCATTTGTGAACTCACCAACTTTATGTTGACACATGCTAGCATGCTTTTGCAGGTCTCTAGGTTTGGGGCACGATATGTCATGCATGTTGTCATGGGATAATAAGCATTGTTGAACTATTTTGTCATTTGCATAACTTTTACTTTGGTTTGGGCGCGTTTGTTTTGTGCATGACTATTTAACTTAACTGTTTTGATTTCGCTTCCGCATTTCTAAAATTTTTTTTATTATTTATTAAATTTGGTTTTTGAAACGAACTAAATGGTTTAGGCATTTTGAGTAGTTCATATGACTTATGGCTATGGGATCCTGGTGTGTCACACGCCTCACGGTATAAACCCCGCAGTGGAAATTTGAGGGTGTGACAGTCTCACTACCGGTATCCTTGCCTTGGATCTAGTTCAGGACTACCGGAAGCCGTACGAACCCCATTATAGTTAATTTAAGTTAGGGTTGACTTTAAAGGTTTATCAAGTTAATCACTAATTGAACCTGTCACAAAGATAAAGAAACAAGAATTAGTTAAGAAGATAAACACGCCAAATAACTAAAATAAACCACTACTAATAATAAAAGTCAACAAATCGAAATAGGTACGGAAGATACTATATGGATATAACCATAATAGATAATCAACACAAGAACATGGATGTTTCCAACTCATAGACAAGCCTTCCACCTCCTTGATCCTATGCTTCAAATGTGATCCTCACGACCCTCGATGTTTTATTGCATGTAACTACTCATATGGTTCCATTCTTGGCCAAGATAATCAAGGTAGGATAGATCCTAACCTTTATGAGATGTTAGGGTCACCCTAAGGCATCCCACAAGACCCCAAGAACTCTGGAAGAAGCTTGGAAGTCGACCTAAGAAGGCACAAGAGGATACACCAAATAATTGAGTTGAGCTTCAAGGTTAAGCACGGGCGTGCTCATAGGTGTGCACAGTCGTGCACCTGCCCCACGTACGTTCTGTTGCTGCAGGATCCGTCTTGTCTATGCTTTTGGTCGTTCACGGGCGTGTAGGTTGACCAGTCTGCTTTTCTTGTCTCCCAAGTTGGCTGCTTTGTCTTCTAGTGTGCCCGGGCCCTTGTGCAAGGGAGTATGGGCGTGCTTGGTCAACCCCAGGTCAATTTTATCATCGTTTAAGTCCCGATAAGGTCTTTGCACATACTTGGAACATGTTTCGGGTCTGGTATTCCCAGGAATCTCCGATTATAGCTATTTTTACCCGAAAATCATCAATTTTCGGGTTGGAACTCCAGTTTCTTAAGAAACACAAATATGAACAATTAAGTAGCTATAATCATAAATTTAAGCCCAATTTTGCCCTATTATGAGACTAATTATGCATGTTTTATATGTGTAAATGATGGCACATCAATAAACTTGCTAAGAATGGTTATCTGGTCGTGTCATTTGATGAAAAAAAGTAAACAACTATTATATTCGGGATTCACTAACAAAGAAGTTTCTGGTGAGTGGTGACTGGTAGTCAAATGTTTGTGGTGAGTCTACTATTGTGCCTAATGCATGTTATAATAGTTATGGTTTACCTGAGGTTTAGCATGCAAGGTTAGTACATCCATAAGACATAGTTTTAAATGTTTTAAAGGAGGATCTAAATGTAAAAAATGTTAAACCCATTTTACCTTGTGAAAGTGTCATAAGGCAAAACAATAGATAATCTTTTTCCTTAAATATGGGATTGGAAAGGTGGTTAATTACTCCAATTTGTCAAGTGAAAATTTATATTTTGCTATTGTTCTTAATAAAACTGTTGAACCTAAGAATTTCTTTGAAACATCCAAAGATCCAAATTAGATTAATGCTATGAATGAAGAAATAGAGGCATTAAACAGAAATAATAATTGAAATCTTAAAGATTTACCACATAATAGAGAACCTATTAGGTGTAAGTGGTTGTACAATATTATGTAGAGGTCCTCAAGAGAGATAGAAATGTTTAAGGCAAGGTTAATTACCAAAGGCTTTAGCCAAAGATAGGGAAGAGATTTTGGAAAGGCTTTTCCACCAGTTATTAAAATGGTGACTGTAAGGTGTGTCTTGTCTAAAGATGTTAAAAATAATTGGCCATTATATTAACTGAACTTTAATAATGCATTCTTATATGGTGACTTACTTGAATTGGGATATGTTCAAAGTAGATGCAATCATTCTTTGTTCATTAAGTCTCTTGGTTCTGCTTGTTTATGTTGATTATATTGTGATTACAGAAAATAGTCTTAATGAAATTATATATGTTAAAACTTTTTTAAATTCCAAGTTTCTTATCAAAGACCTAGACTCTTTAATATACTTTTTTAGGAATAGTTGTTGAGTCTAATATGGGGTTATGTTTATCACAAAGGAAATATTGTATAGAATTGTTTGCTGAGTATGACATGACTGGATGCAAGCCAGTAAACAATTCTATAGAATAACACTATATTATATCTTCTTTGTGTAAATAGGAAGATGATTTACTGGTGGACATCACTGGCTATCAAAGACTGGTGGGAAAACTTATAAACTTGTCTTATACTAGAGCTGATATTTCCTATTTTGTAGCCAACTAAAGCTCATATACAAATAGCATTTAGGTTTTAAGATATTTAAAGGCTTCACTGGTAAAGGGTTATTGTTTAATAATGATAAGAATTTCGAGCTTAAGGCTTATGTAGATTCTGACAGGGTTAAATGTCTATAGTCTAGGAAATTAGTTCATTTAGGTGTTTGTTAAGATATTATACTTTCTCTCTCTTCCTTTAGAATTCTCTCGAGTCTTAGTCAAGTCTAGGGTTTTCTGTTCTTGTTTAGTTCATAGAAATCATGTTAGATCTTATGAGTTTTGTAATCAGATCATCTAGTTGATAATCTGATAAGTGTTAAAATTAAAGATTTTGTGTTTACTATTATTCTTTCGATTATAAAGTTTGTTATTCTTTGTTTGATTTGTTGAATATCTTGATATTATTTATGACAAAAGTGAATTACCCTTTTCGCCTTTCTACCACAAAACAACACCATACTTGATATTTTTAGTCATTTTTCAACGCTAAGGTCGACTTTACAATCTGGACCATGTTATCAATGTCGGTATGTAAGTCAACATGACGCGTTCCCATTGGATTATAATTTTGTAGAAAATATATGTAACAATCTATTGGTTATATTTTTAAGTCAAATAGTGAATTAACTAATGAAAATGACCACTCATATCATTTTTCATTTTATTAAACCCCACGTAAACAATCAATTTAAGGTCATAGTGGTACTCACGAATTCTACATTTCAGGTGATTAAATCACTTTTTGACCCGTTATGAAAGCATCTTCTAGAATCCATATACTTCCATTTGCAATGCTCCAAGATATGTTTAGGACCATATGATCAAATGAAGTTGCGTGTGTGTATATTGGTTGAGATTTATCGTAGGATTTTAAGTTAAGCTAGCAATTCTCATTCAACTTAACATCTAATCTAATTACTATATAATAAATTACCAAATACATGTTGGATACAGAATAATAACAAGATTTTAGAAGACGAATCACAACAAATTTAAAATATACGTGTTTGAATATGTAAAACACTAGATTATACCCCGGGAGCGTCCCGGGTTGAGAAATTTAATATGATATATCAATTTTACATATGAAATAGACTGGTGTATAACTCTAATATTAATATCTAACCTAAAACAAATTAACAATGTACAACTCCAATGCTAACACCTAACTTAAAAGAATGTAGAACTTTAATTTAACTCTAATATTAACACCTATCCTAAAGACTAAACAAATGTACAACTCTAATTAACCTATTCGGCTCTGGTTGAAAAAAAAATTCATATTTACTGATTTGAACATAATTAGTGACTTGACTAATGACTATACATGATTAATGATTTATCTGAATACTTTGTGTTTTTTTTTTCCTGTATAAACAAAACCCCACAAAAAAATTTCTCCGTTTTTTATATAGCACTATGGTACTCGTTGGAAAGATAATAAAACGCTCGTTAATTTGGTGTAATTTTTTTTCTTTAAAAAATCTCGTATATTAAAGATATTAACGTTTAAAAATTATGGGAGGAAACATGAGGGTTAAAAATCCAATTTTGTTTTTAAATTATTTTTTTCCTAAAATATCTCAATGCCACATGGGATGACACATGACACATTTAAGGAAGAGATTGCATCTTTGAATGTCATGTCATTAAAATGGCTTTGGTTTATTATATGTATAGATGAGTTAAGATGGTAACCGTTATTCATGAAATAAGCTATTCTCACAACAAAGTATAGGTTACAGAGAAATAAATCGTCTTTGAGATTAAGGTTTTTTTAGTGATCTTAAGTATCATATGTGATTATAAGATAAGACAAGTGGGGAATGTTGGGGTGAACCAGAAAAGTTTGGGTCGGGTCAGGTCGGATCTAAGTGTTGGCGAGGTTTTGATACCAAGCCAAAGTGTCACCTAAGAAGTAGAAGACGGCAAGAGACACTCGTTTATTGACGGGTGTTTGATAGTAGGAAAAGAAATTTTCGGCTTGAAAAATCCATCCTAGTGGGTTGGTTCCGTCAAAAAGTGGTAAGATTATTTTTGGGTTCAACTATTGTTTTGGTTACTGGAGGACGATTGGGGTGAGCTGAGTATGGATTGTGGTGATTTTATCTTTTAAGCGATGATGAACTTGATGCCTTAAACACCCCAATGGCATAAACCTATCATACCCTTTTATATGAAAAAAAAAAAAAAAAAACTTTGTTGAAAAATTGACTCCTTATGGATTCTTTTTTTTATTATTATGGATTCATTTTTGAATTATTATTTTTATTATGAAATCATGTACTATTAGGTTATTTTTTGAGTTGAAGTTGTATTTTATTATATTATAGGGTTAACTAGTCAATCTGATACCTGATATAACCCGGTTCAACCGATTGAACCATTTCTGAGCCTAATTCAGTATGATTTAAAAATCGAGCATTAAAATATTGTATTTATCAATGATCATTGATCAATTTTCTACAGAATATGACTATGGTGTTTATCAAGCTATTATGTATGGGGACAAGCCATTTCATGCCACATTGAATGCCAAATAAGCATAGATGGTTGTCCTCTTTTTTAGGACAATCCATGGGTATGGGGACAACCCACCGTTTTTTATTATTGATATTATTTTTTAATTTATTTCAAATTAATAAATAATTAATATAAAATTAAATTAAATAGTAAAATTAATAAAAAAAAAGTTACAATAAAAATAAAGTTAAAAAAAAATAACCGACTACATAACATTCAAAAAAATACAAAATCTACTCGGCGTGTCTGTTATTCCAAATGTAGTCAATCAAATTCGCTTGAAGATGATAATGTGTGTGCTCGATACATAATGTGAATTTGTTATCTCTTGTTGTTCCAGGCTAACTGGAATAGTATTCTCCTCACCGCGTTTTCGTCGAACTCACAAATAACTCACCCTTCGTCTTTGAGGATCAAGTTATGCAGCAAGATACAAGCATACATACAATAACACAGTTTTTTGGGTTCAAAAGCACGTGCCGGGTTTGCGATGATGTGTCATCTTGCTTGTAGAATCCCAAATACTCATTCAATGTCCTTTCTCGTCGATTTTTTATAGTTGGCAAATTTCTTTCTTTTTTCGTCGACAGAGTGCGGATCAGTTTTAACGATTGTGGAGTAGGTTGGGAATATTCCATCAGCAAGATAATACACATGCCTATATTGCACCCCCGAAACTATAAAGCTAGTATCTGGACCGGTTCCCTTTACAATATCGTCGAAAACCAGTTATTGATGCATGACGTTAATGTCGTTATTCGAACCGGGAACATCAAAGAAAGCATACCAAATCCATAAATCTTGGGATGCAACAGCCTCTAGGATTATTGACGGATGCCCTTGATCGACTCGCATAAACTGCCTGCGCCATGCATTCAGAAAATTCGGGCAATTCCGCCACAGCCAATGCATGCAATCAATGCTTCCAAGCATTCCTGGAAAACCATGTTTTTCGTGGTGGAACTGATACAATTTTTAGACGTCACTCGAGTTTGGTTTTTTCAAATATCTTTTGCTGTAGATCTTCACAACACATTTGCAAAGTTTATAAAAACAATCTTGTGCAGTTCTTTCGGACATCCTTAAATACTCGTCCCACGAATAGGCACTTGTCTCGTAAGCTAGTTGACGCAATGCTGCTGTGAATTTTTGTAAGGTGGTGAATCCCCTTTTGCCTCTAGCATCGTATTGTAAAGTAAAAAAGGGCCACGGCTCAACAAGTCATCGGATATACGTAGGAACAGTCAACAACTGATTCGGAACCGACGCCTAAATATCTCAACCGTGTACAACGCTTGATCGGCAAGGTAATCGATTACTAATCTCTCGTGGGCACCTACACGTATGTTGTAAATAAAAATATATACTATGACGATATAAATTCTATAAAAATATAGCGACGATATTAATTTAAAAAAATATAAACTAACATTCCCGGTCTCTGCTCATGGCCGTTTGCCTGGTACGTGATTGCGAGTTGATTTCTTCCTCTCTTCCTCCTCCGCAATGATCTGAGCCGCTTCCCAAATGGCGTTTATAAAAAGTTGGTTTTCCTCGCTCGACGAAGATGACGAATCATACAAAGGTAAATACGACATGGTTGGGTTTTTTTTAGATAATTGAATTGTTTTAAAAAAATTTAGAGAGAACTAGGTTAAGGTAGAGAGAATTTTTATGGGAAAATTTTAGTGCTATATTGTGGTATTTGTAATTTGAAAAATTAAGTTTTTTTTAATAGCCATTAGGGGGACAGAGCGCGACTTGGTTTCTTTCAACTTCATTGATTTCTATCAATCCTGCATTGCTACATCATTTCACTGAAACAGTTTTTTGAAGGCAACACTCCACCAAAAATAAAATAGAGAAAATGACAAGAGAGAGAGAGAGAGAGAGAGAGAGAGAGAGAGAGAGAGAGAGAGAGAGAAACTCATGGGTACCCATCCGTTGACAATCTCACGGAAACCCTCCACGGATCCACTAGCAGCACCACCGGCGGCGGTGTTACCGTGCTGGTACTTGAATACCCGTGAGCATTTCTGGTTGTGCCACGTTCCCCTTAAGCTTTAACGTTCAAAAAATAATAATAAAATATTTGTTGTTGCCCGTCCTGTTCGTCCCATAGACGACGTTTAAAACGGGAATGGTCCTAGGGGCGGTGTTTTCCGTCCTATACGGCCAAGACCGCCTTAAGACGTACCCCAAACCCATTAGTCTCAATGATCATTGATCAATTTTCTATAGAATATGACTATGGTGTTTATCAGTAATCATTGGTGAGTCTAACACTTGTAGCCCAGTTGGTTGAGGGTCTAAAGTTTCCTATGGGAGGCTTGGGTTCAATTCCTACTAGCTACATTTGGAGGACATTGGTGGAGGGGAAATGAGGGATGGCCCGGCCATTGGCTTAGGTTCGAGTCCTGATCCCGACCGGTTTTACCGATTATTTCACTGCCGTGCCTTCGGGCGGGTGAGTGGTCGGGTTTTCCCGGGAATTGGTGGCAATTGGTAGCCTGGGTACTCTCGAATACCTGGTTCGCCAAAAGGGTGCTCAAGAGTGCTCGGAAATTGATTTGTTGGCCGTTAAAAAAAAAGTAATCATTGGTGAATGACTAAATGCTAAGTTGTACATCAATTCTTTTTGATTTTCATGAAAATTCACTTTTTACAAACGTCTATTGTTAACTGAAGTAGTTATAATAATTGATCCACCAATTTCTCTTTCCACAAAAAGAAGTGCTATGTTATCCTGATATCAAAACATACATTCAATTTAAATAGTTTGAATTGACTTATTTGATGTAATTTCGTCTTTATTTAAAAGAAAAAAAAAGTCCTTAACATTTAACAAATTTAAGTTTTCTCTTTACAGTTGTTTTTATTTTTTATATATACCAAGAAAGGTCCTACATGCTTGCTTTGGTCTCTGACCATATAACTAACTTTCTAGAAAGGGTAATTTGCATGGTCTATAATCCATTTTCCACGTTTCTTGAGATTCTACACTTTCATTGAAAAAGTAGCTCACATTATAGATTTTATAATTCAAAAATGTGGTATATTAAAATAAGTTTTTTTTTTCAACAAGCTAACTCATACACCACCTATGTTCATACTTTTAAACTTACACATTATATCCATATAGGACTAGAAGTTAAAGAGTTAAATGCAATTTGAATTCGTGTGGTTACACTTAATTTATTTGATGAGCCCTTGATTCTAAAAATTGGTTCCATGAATCCCTGTTGTTTTTGACATTGGTCAATCGAGTCTCTCTCTCTCAAACACCAGTCCCCTTTCTATTATATTGAAAGTTAAAAGAAAATTGTACCCCTCGTAAAATTGCATTGTGAGTCCCTATGCTTTCCCTCCACATTAAATATGAATGTGCATGTTATACAACAAACATGGCATGATCAACAAGCATAACAATATAACAACCACAGATTATGCAGGAAGTGAAAGCATGAAAGCAAACACAATGAAACATGCATATTTAAATTAAACAGTACATGATTATTTTAAAACTCAAATTAATATTGCAGCTGCCATGAAACCAACAGAATAACCACAATGTAAGGCCCCCAACATGGGCTCTCTACAGTTGAGTCACATCACAATGTACTGTTTAAAAATAAGTATGTTCTCAAAATACCTAGCAAAATTTAAATTAAAAACACTACATGATTATTTTAAAACTCAAATTAATATTGTTTAACTCAACACGAAACAAAGGCTTTCAACCATCAGCACGAGTAACTCCTTCCGCTAAACAAGAGCATCCAAGACTCGATTCACGTACACCTGCAAAACAATAACATACATGCAAAAGCTACGTTGAGTGAGTTCTATTAGTTAAATTTGAAAGCATTCATGTCACGTTTAAACACTTTATTTTAAAATCAAATCTCGATATTTATAAAATCCCTAACATCGTCTCTAAAGCACATCTAATTCCGGACAAATACTCATCGACACAAACTCGTCACCTAATATGACCCATAACTCTTAACTAGTAACACCCACATGTAATCCCCTTCTTTGGGGCAAATTGCTAATAACACATACAAACAACTCATAGTTGACATATGCCGACACTAGGCTTGTCATCCAAACCAACCCAAAACTAGGACCCAACATTTCCTAACTCTTACATGTAATCCACCGCATTAGGGCAAATTACATACGCTTGTCATTATGTACTACGACCACACCTCTAGATGCATTTCAAAATCTTACAAAGGACTGCTTAGTACGAATCACAACAACACTAAGTTAACATCATATCTAAAATACATAACACACCCACCCGATTCATCTAGCGCGAACACATAAAACACATAAGGTGGGGACCTAACAGATAATTAGGTCAAACTAAGAAGTAACCATAACTCATCTCATTTTTCCGCATGTAACCCTCCTCGTTGGCCAAGTTATTAAATTGCAGCCATCATCATCTCAAAATCATTGCCACCAAAAGGTAACTACCAGAACATGTCAACACCACCGCTTAGATTGGCAGTTCCCATCTTGCATAACTCATCGTTGCTACCAGGACAATGACTACCCAGCTCGCCATCACCATAGGTGACAACTCACCAAACTCATCGACACAATAAAGATGACAATTACCAGGACACGTCATGCCTTAAAGGCAAGAAAGGCCCCCAATCTCGAATGACCCGCATCAAGCATCTCAACGATGCTACTTTACCAAAAGTATAAAGTAATGAACAATGTTGTGTGTTTTTTGTATTATGAAAGTTGTGTTGATCAATGGAGAATTACAAGACTCTTATATAGAGGATTTACACTAAGGAAAAGGCTAATACTAAGGGATACACTTAATTACAATTATAATTGACTAATCTAAGATTATGCAAAGTCTTGGTCAAGTCTTGGACAAAGTCTTGGTCAAGTCTTGGTCAATATCTTTAAGATGATGGTCAATGCTTTTATGTGATGATACATTCTTTATACGCCCCCGCAAGATGGAGGATCCGTTGGAGACTCCAATCTTGGACCGAAAATATAGGAAGGGTGCACGTTCAAGCGGTTTGGTGAGCACATCCGCGAGTTGATCCTTGGAGCTGACATGAAGAACTTTGAGTTGCCCGGAATTGACTTGTTCCCGCACAAAGTGATAGTCCAGAGCGATGTGTTTCATGCGGGAATGGTAAACAGGATTTGCACATACATAAGTAGCTCCGGTGTTGTCACAGTAAAGAGATGGGGTGCTCTTAATAGGGAGCCCGAGTTTACCAAGTAAATTTTTAACCCATGAGAGTTCAGCCGCAGCATTAGCGAGTGCTTTGTATTCAGCTTCGGTAGATAATCTAGAGACAGTTTTTTGTCTAGCAGATTTCCTAGAGATGATATTAGACCCAAGATATATGAGATATGCTGTAGTGGACCGTCCCCCATCATTAATACCGCCCAAGACCGAGTCCGAAAAAGTCTGCAAGTTTAGGTTAGTATTGTGTTTCAAGAACAACCCATGATGGACCGTTCCATTCAAATAGCGGAGTACCCGTTTGAGAGCTTGCCAGTGTGATTGTTTAGGTGAGTGCATGAATTGAGATAACTTATTGACGGCAAATGAGATGTCGGGACGTGTGAAGGCAAGATATTGCAAAGTGCCTACAAGTTGGCGGTAGGGAGTGGGATCGACTGGGGGAGTGGAGTCAAAGGAAGAAAGAGAGTCGGAAGTGCTTAAAGGAGTGAGAACCTCTTTTGCACCATCCATTTTAAAGGTGGTAAGAATATCTTGAATGTGACGATGTTGGGAAAGAAATAGACCATGAGGCGTAGGAATGACTTCAATTCCTAGAAAATGATGGAGAGGGCCTAAGTCTTTGATAGAGAATTAGTTGCTTAGGGCTTGAACAAAGGAATCCATAAATGGATTGTGATTTTCGGTGAGGACAATATCGTCAACGTACACAAGGAGGTAGCAAGTGATGTTGTTGAGATTGTATACAAAGAGAGAGGGGTCAGAAATGCATTTTTTAAAGCCAAAACGAGTGAGAAAGGTGGTTAGTTCGATGTACCAAGCACGCGGTGCTTGCTTAAGTCCATAGAGGGATTTTTTTGAGTTTGCAAATGTGACGTGGGAATTCGGTATTGGTAAACCCGGGAGGTTGCACCATAAAGACATCTTCGTGAAGAGTCCCATGAAGAAACGCATTATTAACGTCTAGTTGACGTAAAGACCATCCTTTTGAAAGAGCAATGGAGAGAACGGTGCGAATGGTAACGGGTTTAGTAACGGGACTAAACGTTTCATGATAGTCTTTTCCATATTGTTGGTGAAACCCTTTGGAAACTAGACGAGCTTTGTACTTGTCAATCGTGTCGTCGGGTTTGCATTTGATTCGGAATACCCATTTGCAACCAATGGGAGTTTGGGTTGTGTGAGGGACAAGTTCCCAAGTGTTGTTGTGAAGGAGAGCATTATACTCAAGATCCATGGCATGGCGCCAATCCGGATCTTTCAAGGCTTGAGTATAAGTGGATGGTTCAAGAGAAACGGGTAGAGGGTGAATGGTGGTAGAGTTGACAAAGTTAGGGTTGTAATACTTTGAGTTGGGTTTTGGTTGTCGACGAGGTGGTTGAGGGTTATATGGAGGTGAGTTCGTGGGATCATCGGATGTGTTGGATGAAGACATTGGTGAGGTGAGGTTGGTAGAGTGGGAATCGGTTGGGGTAGAGGTGGTGCTATCAGGTGGAGTCGGTGGGCCGGTTGGTGAGGGTGTCTCGGTGGGCTGGGGTGTAGGGCCTGTTGTGTGGGAGGTTGGGCTGTTTGGACCTATTGTGTGGGAAGGTTGGCTGTGTGCAGGAGGTAGAGGGGGTGGGCCGTGGGTTTGTGTAGGGATAAGGGTTTGGGCTTCGGGTGATATGGGCTATGGAGTAGGGGTTGGATGATGCAAGATGTTTGGGTCTAGAGTGGGTTGGTTAGAAGGGGAGGTTGATTAGGCCAATTGGTATGTGGATAGGAAGGAATCAAATGACATGTGTTTGGGTTGGGGGTTGGTGTTTTGAGATGGAAAAATATGTGGGATAAATTCAACGTGACGAGAGTGGTATAGTTTGTGACTAGTAGGGTCATAGCATTTGAATGCCGATTTGGAGGATGAGTACCCAAGAAATATGCACGCCGTTGAACGGGAGTGGAGTTTTGAAGTAGCAAAGGGTCGTAACCATGGGTAGCAAAGACAACTAAACGGTTTGAGTTTGGAATAAGTAGGAGCGGTTTTGAACAACATATCGTAGGGAGATTTGTTGTTAAGGATGGGTGTAGGCAAACGATTGATTAGGTGGGTTGCGGTTTGAAAGGCATGGGACCAAAAATGTTGTGGTAAGTGGGAGTAGTGGAGTAAGGCGAGGCCGGTTTCCACAACGTGTCGGTGACGTCGTTCGGCAATACCGTTTTGTTCCGATGTATGAGGTGGTGTCGTGTAATGGGAGATACCTTGAGAGGCAAGATAAGGTGAAAGACCCACATATTCACCCCCATTATCAGTGAACAACGCAACAATGTTGGTTTTGAAAAAAATTTCAACAAGAGATTTAAATTGTGGAAAAAGAATTTTGACATCGGATTTTCGTTTGATTGGGTATAACCAAATGTATTTGGAAAAATAGTCAACAAAAATGACATAGTATTTAAAGCCATCGATTGGCGTTTTTACGGGACCCCAAACGTCGGAGTAGAGAAGTTGTAGAGGTTGATTGGCAACAAAAGAGTTTTTGCCAAAAGGTAGTTTGTGACTTTTATTTAGGGAACATGAAGTACAATGAAAAGACTCATGGGTCACCTTATTAAAACGAAGTCCCAATCTAGAAATTAAAGACTTGAACACTTGAAGAGATGGATGTCCAAGTATGTGGTGCCACATGAGAAGAGAGTTTGTTTGGGTGTTGTTGACTTGAGGAGACAATGAGATTGGTTCATAGTAGACATCATTTACGTTCACTCCCCGCATGAGGCGCGCCCCCGTGCGTATATCCTTTACAAAAAAATGATAAGGAAAAAATTCAACGGAAACACGATTAGTACGACAAACTTTGGCAACGGAAATAACATTATTTCGAAGATTAGGAGCAATTAAAATGTTATTTAAAAGAAGTGGGCGAGAATTTGTTGGAATAGTTGTTTGAGCAATATGAGTTATAGGGAGAGTTTTACCATCACCTAGCACGATCTTATCGGGTCCTCCGTATTCGGAAAAAACAGAAAATTGTTGGTTGTTGTTCGCGGTGTTGTTGGACGCACCGGTGTCCCACATCCAAGATGAGGTTGTAGCCATTGGGTGAGGGGTGGTGTAGTTAACCACCAAGGTGTTGGTATTTTGAGGCGAGACATTGTGTTCTTTTAGGAAGCGACTAAGTTTGCGACAATCTTTAGTGTCATGTCCGGGAATGTTACAATAGTAGCAATAGGTGTTATTGTTGCGAGTCGGGCGAGTGTTGGTATTGGTAGTTTGTGGTGGCCCTTGGTTTCGGGTTGTGGCGGCGGTAATGTGGGTGATTTGTTTGGCCATGATGAATCGAAAGAAAAAAAAAGGCAAAATGCGGACAGAAGGTGTCTGTCGAGTAGGTTGGGATCGAAGATGGCTCAAGGGAGCTTTTAGGCTCTTGATACCATATAAAGTAATGAACAATGTTGTGTGTTTTTGTATTATGAAAGTTGTGTTGATCAATGGAGAATTACAAGACTCTTATATAGAGGATTTACAATAAGGAAAAGGCTAATACTAAGGGATACACTTAATTACATAATTACAATTATAATTGACTGAGCTAAGATTATGCAAAGTCTTGGTCAAGTCTTGGACAAAGTCTTGGTCAAGTCTTGGTCAATATCTTTAAGATGATGGTCAATGCTTTTATGTGATGATACATTCTTTATAAACATACACACATGCACGCAATGTCTAGGACCTCATCGTCATGTTATAAACTTGGATTAACCATGCATCTCTCATAACCATTGTTAAACCCCGCCCATTTAATTTTATAACTATGACTAATAATAAACACGAATGGATCCCGTAATTGATTAATCCAACTCTACATCTCATTCAAAATTACCCAAAGGTAACTATACCCGTCCCGTTCATACATCAAACACGGGACTACTCGCCTCGAACTGACACCCTCTCAACGAAAACTTATCTCTAAGACCTCTTGACTCATACAATTGTTATAAAATCGACTTGTTGGAAAATGTTTACTTTGCAAAGCTCCTCAATCTAAAGGAACCCGTAGCATGTTTGAAGACATGTGAAAAGCATGTATGCTAGCGCCAAATTATATATAAAATGAGGATAGAACTCACCGGTTGCGAAGCTTTCATTCCACAAGTCAACTGTTACGTCCCTAAACGTGAACTCATCGTCTCACAAATTGCATCCCACATTTTCCCTCTCCCATTCTTTCTCGCCTCATCGTCAATCACATTCACGGTCCTCAATCAACAACCACCTCAAGCTATCAGTTCCTATTGTGTTAACCTATTATAAACATGTTCATGTTCAGAGCCGGTCCTGAGGATTCAGATGCCTTGGACGAGATTGAAAAAAGGCCCCGACGTATAAAATTATATAAAATTTTTTTTCTTATAAAACGATGATAAACAGTGAAGTACCCAAGATTATTTTCATATGGGGTCACGTTTTTTTATACTTATATTTATCAAACGTAAAACTTAAATTTTCGGGTTACGTTAGGTATAATAAAAATGTATTTTATCATGGTAAAAAAACAAAATATTATTATAAGCGGTTGGAAACATTACCGTTATACAAATCTACCAGATTCCACATGTATACTAGTGAAAATTAGTTGTTATACTTTAATTTAGAGAGTTAAATTATTAAGAAAAACTATAAAATTTGTAGAGTAACCATTGATTTTTATTGGTATTCATTTAATTTTATTAAATTATGTTGTATTACTACAAAACAATTTAAAAATATATTTTTTATAGAAATAAAAAGTGAGTAATGAGTGGGCCCAACTTCTCTTTTTCTCTCCCCTTTACCTTTACCTTCTCCTTCCCTGCTCATCTTCTTTCTTAAAAAACAAAACAAAACTCCCCATGAAACCCACCATTGAATCTCAAAACAGAGGCTCATAATAAATCAAGTCACTGTCTTTAATTATTTTCTCCCACCCAAACTATTATATCTCTACTGACAATTTCAAGGTTAAAATATATATGATATATTTCTAAAAACTTTGGCCCCCAGACAAAAACGTGCCTCGGCCGGGGGTGCGGCTCGCCCACCCCCAAGGCCGGCTCTGTTCATGTTCATGTTCATGTTCATGTTCGTATTTGAGAAGAAAAAAAAAAGATATGATAAGTTATCATGCTGCATTCGTGTCTATCTCATCAAGTTACCGTGTCGTGTTTGACACGATATATCAACCCTACACCTAAAGTTTAACACTCGTATTCAGAACAATATCATTTTGTAACTTGCAAACTTTATGTTTTCTGTCCACAAACATTTTATGTAATTAGGTGTGCTACTACTACTCTAAACAATATTTTATATTTTGTGGATATACAAAATATTCGCCGTAACTTGCGAGGACTTCAACTGGCTTTTATTAATTGGTACATGTATATAGGCCATGCAAATTTTCGCTGTATCGTTTCAATTTATGATATATCCCCGAAGGGGCATGTAGGCAGTGGTTTGTTTTCATTATCTCGTTTCTAAGCCTTGATAAGACGATAATTTGATTCGGTCCCATTTTGGCCAATGGAGTAGTGGGTAATTTTAAATTCCATTTAAAAACTATATTAGATTAATTTATATCCGTACAAATAATTATCTTTTCAGAAAACATACGTGCAGCCTTTTTTTTTTTAATTTGCTTCATGATGAACTTAAAGCCTGAATCGGATACAATATTCGATAAGACATATAAGATATTCGTGGATTTAATCATGAGTTTGTGTATTACTGTATGGAGTGGAGGGGGAAAGAGGGGCATGAAGTCGTGTGGAATTTGTGGGATAAGTGTTTAAAAGGTAAAAATTGTGGGGAGTGTAAGAGGGGGGAAGAAATATTATTATCATTAATGTGTGTGTTAAAGTTAAAAAAAAATCAGCCAATCAAAATAAGCAAGACCCGTCCCACGCCAGTGGGTTTCCTCCCCCCCCCCCCCCCCTTCACGCCCAGAACCAGGAGGGGTGGTGTACAGGGCGTGAACAAGCTTCCCCCCCCCTCTCCGCTCCGGATTGTCTTACCTCATTTTCTCACATTCAATTAGATTTTAAATTGAGTGGTCATTACACCATCACATTCATCACTTTTTTTTACCTCATTTTATCACATTAATCACTAAACTTTTTTTTTAAATAAAAATAATAAATGATATTTAAACACACTAAATACCACATTTTATTAGGATTGAGTTATTTTACAAAGGGTATAAAACACAATGAACATTCTAATAAAACACAATGGACGACATTAAAAACGCAATGCACAGTATATTAAAACATAATGGACAGTAGACTAAAACACAATAAACAAAATAATAAAACACAATGTATACCATAAACACAAACCCACTTGCGTAAAACACAATGAACAACATAAAACACAATGGCAATCATACAAAAAACACAATGGAAAAGGTTAAATCATGTGTAGTCTAAAAAACCCAATAAACATATTTATAACATATATTTGCATACTATAACACAATGTACGAGCATAAGACACAATGAAGTAAGAAAACCCGATTAACACGCATTTTTTTTTTCAATTTTAATATAGCAATGTGATACTCATATTAAAGATAAAAAAACGCTCGTTAATATGGTGATTTTTTTAAAAAGAATATCGTATGAAAAAGTTATAGGGCATTTTTGGATAAACTTATTTGAGAGCATGTTTGGCTCTCCTTATTTCCACCTCCTTATAACTTATTACTTTTCCAAAAAGTTAATAAGTTAAAAAGAGTGTTTGGCAAATGAAAAATGACTTAGGGGCTGTTTGGTAGCCTCTTAATGAGGCTCTTAACCATTCAGCGCTGAATGATTCAGCATTCAGCGCGTTTGTTTCAGCTTCTGAATGGAATGGTTAAGTCTGAATCATTAAGATTTGGGATGTTGTTGAACCATTAAGCACTGAACTATTAAGCACTGAACTAGGCTGAACCTTAATGAGGCTCCCCTACCAATGTGGGACAAGAAAACTAACCGTTAAGAGGTCCAACTTAATGATTCAGCGCTTAACCATTCAGACCTCTTAACCATTTAGACCTCTTAATGATTCAACACTTAATCAACCAAACAGCCCCTTAATGTTTAAACTTTTCATTTGCCTATAATAAGTTGTTTTGGAAAAGTAAGGAAGGTATGACTTTTTGAACCTCCTTATGACTTATTGATGGATATTTACCTACATGCCCTCCTTATATCCTTATACCTACCATCCTTATATCTTTTTTAGTCATTTTACCTAAATAAGTTAAACCAAACACTTTTTTACAAAATAACTTATCAACTTATTGTTTTTCCCCACCACATAAGCTAATCCAAACACTTTTCTAAAAACTCATTTTTAAAAAGTTATAAGTCATTTTAACCAAAAGTCCTTTTAGACTCAAATAAGTTTTAACCAAAAGTCCTTTTAAACTCAAAGTCCAAAATGACTTTTGGTTAAAAGGACTTATTAACTTATAACTTTTAAAAATGAGTTTTTGGAAAAGTGTTTGGATTAGCTTATGTGATGGGGAAAAAACAATGAGTTGATAAGTTATTTTGTAAAAAAGTGTTTGGTTTAAATTATTTATGTAAAATGACCAAAAAGGATATAAGGATGGTAGGTATAAGGATATAAGGAGGGCATGTAGGTATATATCCATCAATAAGTTATAAAGAGGTTCAAAAAGTCACACCTTCCTTACTTTTCCAAATCAACTTATTATAGGCAAATGAAAAGTTAAAACATTAAGTCCTTTTTCATTTGCCAGACACTTTTTTTAACTTATCAACTTTTTGAAAAAGTAATAAGTTATAAGGATGTGGAAATAAGGAGAGCCAAACATGCTCATAGTTGTTATAAGATGATGGGTGAAATTGACACATGTCTTGCATGTGGAGAGATAAAATAAACAAATATGGCTTTTTGCTTTTATGTCGTTCCCCTAATTTAATATTTATTTTTTCCCATCAAACTAATCTCAACCATTTAAATCTAAAATCAATGGACCAAAATCCTTCTCACCATTCCTAGAAAAAGAGTCCTTTGTATTTGATCATAACCCCATTTTATTAACTTAAATTCCCAATAAAATAAAATAAATAAAAAATACAAGTTAAAAGAAAAATTAAATAATTAAATTAAGTGACCGAAGAGTTTGGCTCATCAAATTGGATATCTAAACCACCAACGTGTTTCGTTAAATCAAATCGAAGTTGATAATGGTTTGTTCATTCCTCAACTCCAAAATAGTATTATTGCTAACGTTTGTCTGTGTCGGAGGGTCCATAACATGATATAGAGATATTGCGTGCCGCTCATCCTTTACGATCATATTGTGCAATATGACATACGCGTACATAACACTTCTTATTTCCGCTTGATCGTTCAAACGCACCGGTCAATCAATTATGTGCCATTTATTTTTTTAAACACCAAACACTCATTTAACGTCTTTTCTCGCATATTTTTGTAGCTTATTGAACAACAGTTCTTTGCCGACAGTCAAAAATGAATAAGATTTCACAAAAACTGCTCAACTAGGGTAGATGCCATCAACAAGATAGAACCCCACGTCTATATTGTCTCCCTTTCACCGTAAACGGGCACATCGAGGCGATTCCTTGTAACTCGGAATCGAACAGAGGTGACTCGTGTAGAACATTGATTTCGTTGTTTGAGCCGGGAGGACCAAAGTACGCATGCCAAATCCATAAATCGTTCGACGCGACGGCTTCGAGCATAATCGTCGGTTTTTTATGGTTAACTCTCATAGACTGACCTCGCAAAGCCTTTGGACAACTTCTCCAAACGATGTGCATACAGTCGATGCCGCTGACCATCACTAGAAGATGCCATCTAGCTTCATGTACGGCGTACAAACATGTCATGTCATGTCATGTCTAGTCGGTCTCCGTAGATACTTTTTACCATATAAGTAAATAACAACATTGCAAAGTGTGAGCTTTGGAGTTTGGGATCACTCCATAAACACTTAGAAAGTGTGAGCCTTGAGAGAAACCACATAAAATCATCCAAAAACCCTCTAAATCCTTTAGCAACTCTCACCTTGTTTTCATATCAAAACCTATCTAGTGAGCTTGTTGTAATGCCATCTCTTGGCTAGGATTGTAGAGTGTTGCTAGGGTGAAGACTATCTTGGTATGGATTATACAGTTTATGTTTATTATTGAGTGATGTTTTGTGTTCTCATTTAATTCTTTCTACTATAACTTTGTTTGACGAATTAACTAATCAATCATCTAGTATTTGGTCTTGTGGGTGTTTTGATAGAAAGTGGATGGACTTATGAGTGTACCCGTGGTGTGTAACAACCCACGCACTTGTAAGCTAACCTAATTCCACATGTAGTGATTGGCCCATTTGTGTTTGGAAACATTCACACGTTGTGGCTTAACTCTCTATTATCAAAATCTCACTTAGGGTCGGTATTGTCTTTATACTTAGTCCTAGTCAGGGGCGGATCTATGTAGGTCGGGACGCGTTCATACGAACCCACTAAGTTTCGAAATTTTATTAGGTTTTTATGTAAATAGTCTGGAGTGAACCCATAAATAAAATTCAGGTGAACCCATATACAAAGATCTCATACCATCCTTGTGGTTGAGTCAATTTATTTTAAAGAATAGGACACCGGTTCTACTCTTCCCACTATCATTTTTCTTACCCATTTTTTAAACTAGTTCCTTATATTTATGGCATCTTCTCGGTTTTATTCATCTTTTACTTTTATCATTTCAAATTCCCTCAATATTGATATTTTGGAAACTTCTTATCATCATAATGTCACTTATTCAAATTTTTTTTAAATACATAGGTTATTCTTATTTACTTATTGTATATTGTTTTATTTATGAGTTTAATTTTTTTGTTACTGCACAGAAGTCCTAAGTTCTTTAGATGCAACAACTAATCTCTTATTTTTTTTTCTCTGCTCACCACAAGTAACAATCTAACATTTAACACCAACTATTTGCTACTTATTTCAATTTTATTTTATGTGCATATATGATATTTGTAATAATTGTTTTAACTTTTTGGCTAACATACTAATGATGAAGGAAGTTATTATTAGTTGCTAGGATTTATGTGCAACGTATCTTTATTATATGATGAACCTTATTTGATTCGAACCGTCAAACCGACCCGGAAATATTATGTTCGGTTCTTTGAAATTGATGCATATAAAAACGGTGAACCCACTGGAAAAATTTCCTGAATCCGCCACTGATCTTAGTGATAAGCCAAGACTTGGTTGCGCGACTAAGCTTCATGGTCTATGTGTTAGCTTTGGCGCAGACTAAGAATTAGTGAACCCGTGTTGGAAGCGAACGGTCTTTATTCTCTTCCATTACTATATTGCCGCACAAGTACAAATAGACCAATCACTTTTTGAAAAGTTAATTAATTCAAGTAGGGGATGAGCGTGAGCGGGACAGCCACGACTCCACTATGATGTCAAGTGGTAGCTTGTTCGGCCATGCTTCGGCCGCCAACAAGTTGTTCATAAACGTTTAGAGTCGTTAGATGTCTATATCACAACATTGAGAGGTAGGTTATTCAGGGTTGGACATGTACAATTTTGGGTGATCCGCCCCTCACTGTTGAGAGGTGAGCCTACTGGGGTAGGGAGACCCTCACAATAACAAATGAGAACACAAATCGTTTTTATAGTTATGCGGGAATGCGCATCTTAGACACATCACTCAATTAACCGTTTACTGTTAATCTGTACTAAGACAAGTTGGATCCCTAAGCAACATTTTATTTGGACATTGGTTTTCTTTTCGGTTACTTTCGTTATCTCTCACTTTTATTTATCTTTAGTTTTACTTTAGCAACTTAAAGCTGAGTAGGGAAAGTCGTGTCTTAGGGTTTGATACTCGGTATTTGCTTGTGTCTATACTATACTCGATAGGTGCACTTGCCTATTGTGTGGGTTTAGAACGTTTAGTATTTATCGTTTTATTTTATAAATTTAAAACTTGAAAAGTGTCTCACCTCAAAGTTTTGACTTATTTACCTTTTTCACCAAGTTTTTGGTATTTCCACAGAGAACTTGCCATTTAAAAAAGAAGAAGTTTAAGTCACTAAAACCACACGACATTACATATTCGCCGTAAAACTCTTTTTTCCGCTAGTTTCATACCCTTCTTGAAACCATTCAAATTTAGATTTGATGTCTCTGACAATCTTTAAAATTAATTCCTTCAATAAACGGAATCGATTTTTAAACATCGGCATTATACTTTGCGTTTTCAACAAAGTAATCATTCATCAAAACTTCATTTGCCCCCACCGATCACGCTGCAAATTTTTTTTTCTTTTATCGTTCCATATCTTCAATGTCCGCGGCTTCGCAAACCTTTGAAAAAATTCGAGAGTAGAACCCGCCGAGTCAGACAAACTAGACGAGTTTGGTGGAAACGAAGGGCCTTCCTTTTGATTTTTTTTTGTTGGATTAAATGTGTGTACTGATTGTGTTTGGAGTATTTTTTTATTGTTGTTAGTGGTATACTTAGTTTAAAGAGGTGAATATATATTGGAAATAGTTTTTTTTTTTTTTTTTTTTTTTTTTAAAGATCCAACGGTCACATGACCGTTGCCAATGGTCATCACAGCCCATGCTGGTTATCAAGACCATCGCTATCACATGCCATCACATTTTAACCGGGGTTATGTTCACAATGGTCACGATCATTACGGACCGCCCTGTGCAGCCTTAGTTGGTCTTGTTTGTTAAGGAACTTATGTGTTCACGAACAGGTCATCAACACTTGCCGAACGAGATTTTATGTTCGTGTTCGTTTGTTAAGAAAACACTTGTGTTCATGTTTGTTTGTGTTCATCTGTTAATTTTGTTCATGAACACACGTGAAGACAAACGAACATTAATGAACACAAACAAACACAAAGAAGTGTTAATGAACGGAAGCAAACACAAACGCACATATATTAACTTTCGAATAAGATCGAATTGACATACATTAAGACATTAACTAGATCCACCTAAAATATAACTTAATTATCCAAACATACTTAGTACCTAACATAATATTTGGTAAACATAATAATGTAGTGTCTCAAAAAACTAAGTTCGCATCGGAGGTGAATGGAGGAGGGCGTCGACGCTAAAAGGTGGAAACATATAATGAGCGTGGATACTAAAAGTAGGTTTATTGATCTCATATAGTTATATATTTACCTCACATATATTATTGATTTATTTATGTGGGTAAATAAATAAAATATAATATAATATAATAAAAATTTAAAACCCTATTAAACTATCGAACACAAACAAACACGTTACCGAATGTTCACGAACATAAACGAATGAACGTGACATCTGTTCATGTTCGTTCGTTCATTTATTAACGAACGAACACAAAGGAATTTCCCTCTAAACAGTTCATAAACCGTTCGCTGAAAGTTTAGTTCGTTTGCAGCCCTAAACCTTAGTATAAGTCCGTAAAAGCCTACTTGAAGTTGACTTAAGTTTGACACGTTACATAGAGTCAAAAAAGAGGTCCAGTTATCATTCTTCAGGTTGGACTAATTGGAGATGTTCTCCCCATGGTTGTTCTTTTGTAGTCTGTTTGATCAATGATTAGATACATTTATCTCTATTTTATGTTTTTCGTTTCCCTACCGTATCCTTCTAGTCTCGCGCTAGTTGAATAAATGTTTGTTGTTAAAAAAAAAAAAAAAAACATAGACTCGCCTACTTTAAATTACACAAATAATACACCTCTTGGCTCTTGTTTACCCTCAGATGATTTAGAACATCCCATATTTTTCTCTAATTTACTTTTTGATTTTTTTTAACCTAGAAAATCAAATTGTTTAAGACATAGGATTAAAATTTAAATCAACACATAGGAGAGTAGGAGAGGTGAGAGGGTTTACTTCTTAGGAAGATTTCCGTCTGGGAGAGGTACACGGTTCGAATCCTAGGGCCAGCAAAAATACACCCCTTGACGTTGAAAGAGCTTATGCCCTCATGGACGATACGAAAAGAGGATTCGAAACGAGATACCGAGGTGATGTCCTTAGCCGATCAATTAAAAAAAATAAATCAACATGTGAATTTATGGTCTTGACCACTGCGCGACCTCAGGAGAAATCCACATCACAACCAATACCTCATGACAACTGCCAAAACAAATAGCCCGCGGGTCCCACACGCTATATCAAACTTGCCAAGTAATAAGAGACAAAAAGGACAATCCAAGAGAGATGTCTAACAATCAAACGAAGGAAAACACTCCTCCATGTTCTCCGCCCCAAATGTTGTGACAAAGGGGACACAAATAACGAATGCCAATGACGTCGTGCCAACACACGCCCTCCTTTGCAATCCACAACAGCCTGCAGAGGGGAACCCGAAGAATATCATGAAATCGACGGCTTGGCCAATCATCCTCCATCATCTCGACTATAAATACTACATTCCTCAAAGGTAAAATGTTACATAATTTACAAGGAGAACCCCACCTCTCATTCATGTGACGAGACTCACAATGATTCTAGTTTGACAAAATAACTCTTAAAGATTGGAAGCTACACCCTGATCGAACATTATCTACCCTGATCGAACATTATCTAACCACATGACTAGATTGGTGTTTCTTTACATGTAGTGAACACAAATTTATATAGTCGTTTTTTTCTCTCCGTTTTTATATAGCACAATGGTACTTGTTGGAAATATAATAAAACGTTCGTTAATTTGGTGTAATTTTTTTCTAATCCAATTTTGTTTTTAAATTCTTTTTTTTCCTAAAATCACTCAATGCCACATGGCATCTTACATGACACTCTCAAGGGGGAGAATGTCTAAATGAGTGCCATGTAGAATTTAGCCCTTTGATATATATATATATATATATATATATATATATACACACACTAGGTGATATCCTGTGTGAAAACACGGGATGACTATATCTCTTTCTTTAAAACAATTACTACTGAAAACATAAAACAAATAAACAGACCAAAATTTTGTGAAAACATGAGAAGACTATATCATATTTAAGGTCTGTTTACTAAAGACCAGATCAAGCAGCCAATCTTCTGTTGTAAGTAAAATCTGTTATGGTCTACGTGAAACCCCGTGTGAAAACACGCGAATCCTATATCTTTTTTTTAAACAATTACTCAACAAAATATAAAAAACATAAATAGACCAACTGTTATGGTCTGTTTAGTAAACACCAAATTAAAAAGTCAATCATCTGTTGCAAGAAAAACTGTATTTGGTAACGTCTGTTTAAAAGCAGTCGTCAGTTAAGGAGTTTTTTTCTAAAACACCTGCTATTAAAAACAATATTGATTCAAACAGATGTTACTTCAACGGTTTTGTTCAAACAGTTGTTGCCTTAAATAGTTTTTACTAACAATAACATCACATTTACATTTTTAATGTTTTTTTACTAAAGACCAATCATCTGTTGAGTTTAGCAGTAGACTATTGATATAAATAATCGGTATTGTTTTACTCAACTTGGTATTTTTCATCCAATAAATATAAATCATTATATAAAGATGACATAATATATAAAATCAAAAATTCAAAATATTTAAAGCGATAATAATATCAAATACATTTAAATAATTAGTCTGTGGTCTTCAACTGTTGGTTCAATTTTTTGTTATTCTCTTTAAGAAAGTTTCTGTAGGACCTACACTCTCTGTCCTATATGTTAATTTTTCACTCATTATGTCATTTATTTTCTCAATTTGCTACACCATCTCTCCTTTAGCATAACTTAGTTAAAAAAGTTGGTTAACTTTATTTTCTAACTTTACACTTTTTGCCCTTGTAGTTTTGATCGAACCCTTACCCTTGAACCCATTTAGATTGACCTCGAATTCGACCACGGTAATTAACGAAATCATAGGGCTATTATAGAACATAAATTCCGATCAAAACCATGTATAATAATCGTACTGACCTGATCGTTTTTAGGCTAAACCGAACGATTAAAATTGCGACTGGTTGATCTTGTTCTTCAAATTGCAAACGATTTGGTGGGTGTTTATGGTATATTTTTGCACAGAAACGGTCGACTAAGGCATAAGATGTTACAATAGGTTCCAATTTATGGTATAGAGGCTCGGTTTGCAACTGAGTTTTTAAACGTTTAAAGAATTGGTCAATTGGATAGCGATCTGGTACCTTTAACATTTAATATTGGAATGTATGGTGCGATTTAGAGTTGTAAACACGTGGGTAGGTCCAGATTCAAGTTTGGGTGTGATTTGGAGGTGTAAGATCCGTTTTTGTTAACGCGGGTCATGTTCGGTTCAGGTTTTTGACCTGTTTTGCAATCTGGTTTGAATCGGTTGGATTCGATATAAGCTTTTAACAAGTTTCGGTCAGGTTTTATGTTTGTCGGGTTATGTTTGATGTGAATTCGCTTAACTTTGGTTATATATATATGTTTATGTTTATATATATAAAATGAGTTTTTATAAAAAATATATATGTCTTTCATCAATCGTTTTACTTCAAAATTATGGTTTTTATCAGAATTTGATATAGTTTAAAAGCCTTATGATTTTGTTTCATGTCGTGCCTTAGTTTCGTCGTTTTATTTGGAGTTAATGTTTAGGAAAACTACATGGGCTAAAAGTGTAAAGTTAGAAAATAAAGTTAATCAACTTTTTTAACTAAGTTAGGCTAAAAGACAGAGGGTGTAGCAAATTGAGAAAATAAAGGATAAAATGAGTGAAAAATTAACATAAAGGATAAAGAGTACAAATTGGCTATTAATTAAAGGACGTTTTGTGTAATTCTTTCTAAAAATAATTAACATTAATTTTTTTTTTCAACCGTAGTAATTTCATTTCATCGAACGGGAACAAAAAAGGCAAATTTACAGTGGGAATGACAAACAAACGGACAACAAGCTGCGCCGCAACCCCCTTTGTATAACAAAATCTATCATACTGAAAACAAAACCTCGGTATCTATAAGTCGAGAAATTGCTATGTACGACCCTTTGCACTCTATCTCTGAACCTAATAGTGTCTGGAGCCAAAGAGCCAAAAGTATCGGACGCAAAAGAGACCAAATCATGTTGATTATCAACGCAAGCTTTATCACTGCATGTCACATCACGAACCCACTATCCCTAAGACCAACAAGAGAATACTCCGGTGAGGTCCCCAAGTTTGCTATAGTAAAACAAGTTACTTATCATATCAAAATAAAAAAGGGAAGATACAATGAACCTATATATTTTATATTTTATTTTCTCATATTAAAAATCGTTTTCAGCCCAAACGATTAAGCCGACTAAACCTGATAGACACGATTATTGACTTTGTAGGCTCTTAGTCAACCTAATTACATAAACTTTATCATAACTTTTCGTGATTGGTTATTAAAAAAGGGTTAATACTGTATCAAAAAACAAATGTTTTTTTTATCTTTCAAAAAAATAAAAAATAATAATAAAAAAAAAAATAAGTCAGCCCAGTTTTTCATATACTAAAGCCGATAAACATTTAAAACTCAGTTTTATTTTATTAAAGCCTTTAAAGTCTAAACTTATCTAACATACTCGTACTAATGGACGGGCATTTAAAAATAATAACATGTTAGTATGTTACCAATTAAATTAGTCAAAACTTGATAAAGTGCCTTTTTATTTATCCACTTTCTAGCAAACTAGAATTAGACCATCTTATTTTGACAAACTTAAGGTTAATAAAAATGGCTAGTTTTGTAAAATAATAGCAAACTTTTTTACATGTTCAACTAAAGTCACTTACAGGGGATTTCATTTGGGAAACATTGATGAATACCGAAACGTTTCGGGAAGCGATTGATGAATAAGGAATAGATTCTTACTTAAAACGATTTGATATCTTTTTTTGAAAGTTATACTTCATTAAACAACCGCGACCGCACAAACAAACTTATATCATGTCAATCAAGAAATTACACCATCCTTTCCAATCTAACATACAATCTTTAAATCGACTCCTATACTAAAGATACCCCAAAGCCTTCACGTCAGACACAATATGAACCACATTCGCGTCAATACTAGCAAAAGCCTTCTTGTTTCGTGCTTTCCAAATACGCCAAGCCGTCAAAATAAGCACCCCATATACTATTTCTCTCTTTGTCTTGGAACTGTTCATCTGATTCATGTAACCTTGGATATCATCGATCAAAAACAGGAAGAAAGAAGGTAGCCTGTACCAAGAAGCCACACCGGCCCACACCCCATTCGAAATTCTACAAGCCGTAAAACTATGGTCCATGGTCTCGTTCGCTTCACAACACAAGTAACAACCCCCATCTCCTACCACAATATTCCTCCTCTTAAGAGCGCCCAAAGTCGGAATCCGATCCATGCTATCCCGCCACATAAAGATGTTGCACTTATTTGGAATCCGCTTACACCACATAAGCACATTACTATTGTCTCTGGACTCATCCTCATTCAACCAATTCTTAGTTTCTTTAACTGCGTATGTAACATTACTACCTTTGTTCCAAATCCACTGATCGATTTTGTCATTAAGCCGAACTCTAGACATCAACTGATGACATGCAACCACCTGCTCGACCTCGATATCCGAACTAGGATATTTCTTCCAATTCCAAGCGATAGTATCAGATTCATTTTGCAAATCAATCCTTTCGGAAACCATGCACCATTTATTACTTTCAAGACGAAAGCCGGGAATAAAACCTTAAGCGATTAACTTAAAATCCATGGGGGATCCAAAATTTGACATAAGTACCATTACCCATCACGCCCCGGATCATATTAACAATCGAAACGCCTTGCACCTTCACCCGATATCCAGTCCTAACAAGTTGGTTCCAAGTTCCGACACCTTTCTTGTTAGACGGATATTCATCCCATCTTCGACCCGAGGAATGTATAGCATCTATAACTTTTCTCCAAATTGCCTCTCTTTCAGTTCGATACCTCCACAACCACTTCAATAAAAACGCATTGTTACTAGTAACTAACTTATTTGATATCTAAATGAACAAATTGACTTGATTTGTTAGAGGGGCAGGGCGTTCACCTTGTTTGGCCCGGGTACCTCACGGTAACCCCACTACGAGTACGTCAACACAATTGTCAGTGATGCTAGTAGTGGGACCTCTTAGCCGATATAATTACATATTATGATTGGCTTTATTATTAGATATATATTGTATAGAATTGTGATTATGGATGTATATCTGAAAAAACAATGGGTATAACTTTGAGTACAATGAGGGGTCGTTACTCGTGTTCACTACAGGATATAATCCTTTGCTCACACCGAGACTAGATCCGTAGTGAACACGAGTGAACACGAGTAAAGGATTATATCCATATTGATGTATATCCTTTACTAATTTATAGCTAGGGTTGAGTTGTATTTGCTCCATATAAGGAGCCTTTGTTTATCAATAAACACTTTTAGAACCGTGAAGGGAATCCGTGAGTTTGGCCACGGTTTCAAAAACGTTTGAAATTACTATTTTGCAATTAATTTCAAATATTATAACACATAAAACATTAATATTAATATTAGAAAAACATAATACAAATATTAAACATAATTAAAACTACTTAAACATAACCTAAAAACATAATTTTTTAAACCTAACGTAACAATTGTCACGCCAAAACATGGTCGAAATTGTTGCGGTATCGAGCCACATAGTCGACATGTGTGAACTCGATTGCCAACTCCTCATCAAAACCCGTGTTCTCCCTCATGGTGGTTACGAATAGGGTGTTCCACCGATCACACTTCTTGTTGAGATCGATCCAATTGCGGTATCGAGCCACATAGTCGACATGTGTGAACTCGATTGCCAACTCCTCATCAAAACCCGTGTTCTCCCTCATGGTGGTTACGAATAGGGTGTTCCACCGATCACACTTCTTGTTGAGATCGATCCAATTGCGTTGGAGAGATTTGATTGTGCGTTCGTTTTCACCCGCTTGTCGGGTGAAGTACGTCAACACCCGGTTCCAAGAGAAGTTGTACCCCGAATGGCGGCGTCGATTTTGTTGTTGTAGAGTTGGGTCATTTTGGGCGTCCTTGTAGCACACCAACAAGGCGATCTCCTCTTCCTCGTTTCAATGTGTCATTTTCAAGTTATTTGTGTTGTGACCGTTGTTAGTTGCATTTTTAGGCATATTTTATCATCTTTTTAGTTGCTAGTTTTAGCGTTTTTATGCATTTAGGTTGTACATATTGCATTGTTTTCGTGTATTGCATATTTTTGTGGGCGGAATCTACTTTGGTTCGTTTTTGGTTGATTTTGTAGGGGTGGAGAATTGAAAGAGAAAATGGCGAGCATTGACGAGGCGAAGTCGCAATTTACTTGGATTTCGTTGGACGTTGAAAAGAAGTTTAGACTCAAATAAAATGGCAAGAACTAGAGGGGGTTGAATTGAAAATGATTTAAAATAATAACAAACTTTGAGATGAGGTGGCAAAGATTTCGAAAAAAAAGCAGCAGAGGAAAAATTGGGATGATTATCATTAATATTTGTTTTGAAGTGGATTATATCTCCTAGGCATTTTTTTTTCGTGGACTACACAGGAGGATATCATCATTCATATTTTTTGGGCGAGCTACTCATCTTGGCAATTGGTTTTTGTTGAGCATAAAAAGATAATTTCTAATCTTTATTTTTCGTAAGCTTTAATTATTTTTTATGTTTCGTATTATATTTGTTTGGATTGAACTAGCCGCCATGTCCGGCTAGAACCTTTTTAATTCCGGCACTTTGGTATGTTTACTTAGTTTTGATTCGTAAGCTTATGTGAAACTCGTATGAGATCCAATTCTTGAATGGTTTGTTTGGTTGGTTCTTGATTTTATACCATTAGGTAATATATTAGTTGGTTGATAAAATTGGCCACTTTGTTAATCAATCTAATAATGTTCATCAATTTATGAAATTTTAACCGGTTTTATATATTTGATAAAAGGAACAAATAACGGTTTAGGTTTGTCTATGAATTTAAATTTGTTATAGAATTAAACAATATAATTGAGCACTCCGAACGGCGTGAGTGTTTGATTGTAATCGATACTTCTATCATTGCAACCCGCACGCTAAGATCCGAACGGCGTGAGCTTGGAGTAGCGGGTTGGCTCTAATCAACGAACGGCGTTTGGTTAGACATTAGATAGAGTGGATGTCCGAACGGCGTGACGTCTAGTATTGATACAAGCCGTTTAATTAAAGGATCATTGCACCATAATTGTTAATGATCATAAGTCCGGGTCAAATTAAGAAACTGCCTTAGTGTTGGAATTAGCTTTAATATCTGAATTCGTTTCACAATTTAATTAACGTTTCTTTTTTAAGTCGTTTGTCTTATTAATTTTAGTTTATTTTCGTTAACTTAAAATACACCAACCCCCCCCCCCTTTTTATTTTTATATAGTCGTATTTTGTGCGAAAAACGTTTTTGGTATAATCAGTTGATCTGTATCCCTGAGGACACGAACCTTACTTTCACTAATACTAGTAGGTTTATTATTTATTTATTTGCTGGATTCGACACCCAACAAATTGGCGCCGTTGCCGGGGATACGGCAATTCTAATTGTTTTATGCCAAGATCTTCTAGTACAGGTACACCACTTGAAGTTGATCCGGAAATAGAGAAAACTGCAAGGAGATTAAGGAAGCAAGCAAAACAACGAAAGAAGTTAGCAAGCTCCTCAACCTCTATCACTTCACCTCCGATCACTAACATTTGGCAAGACGTACTCTTGTCAAGTGAATCTGAACCTGAAACCGAATCTCTCTCACATCCACAAACACTCATTACTCCACCACACTCACCCACCCATACCCACCAAGAACCAAACTCACCCGAACCAACAATGGCAGCTGAACAAACCCTTAGACAGTGGGCGAATCGTGATGTCCCACAACAACCACTTTGCATCAACTACCCTGCAATGGAAAACTTTGAACTGAAATCTGGGTTGATCCATCTGTTACCCGTTTTCAGAGGCTTAGAGAATGAGGACCCACACAAGTTCCTTAAAGAGTTTCATGTTGTGTGTTCAGGTATGAAGCCACACGACATTACTGAAGACCAAATCAAACTAAGGGCATTCCCCTTCTCTCTTCAAGATTCAGCTAAAGAGTGGTTATATTACCTGCCACCGGGGTCGGTAACCACATGGAATGAACTTGCAACACTGTTCCTTGACAAATACTTCCCGGAAGTCAAAGCTTCAATACTCCGTAAAGAGATCATCGGGATCAAGCAAATCAAAAGGGAAGCATTGCACACTTATTGGGACAGGTTCAAGAAGCTTTGTGCTCGATGCCCACAACATGGCATATCTGAGCATCAACTCCTTCAGTACTTCTGTGAAGGATTGGCACCGATGGAGAGGCGTTTGATAAATGCCTCTAGTGGAGGAGCTCTACTTGATAAAACTCCTACTCAAATTAGAGCTTTAATCACATCAATTGCTGAAGACTCAAAGCATTCAGCACATGAGGAAGAATGGTATGTTGATCCGCCAAGGGGTGTCAAAGAAGTGAATACTCCTCATCTTGAAAGCCAAATCGCTGAATTGACAAAAGCTGTGATGCTACTTACCAAAGAGAAGGGAGTTGAACAAAAACCAAAAGCTTGTGGGATATGCCTACAACGTGGACACCCCACGGATATGTGCCCTACATTGCAAGATGATGTTGCAGATGCAAATGCCATTGGTTATTCGGGACAGAATTTGAGGCAATATGAACAACCACGAGGCAATCAGAATTGGGGACCTCCCAACATGAGTTACCAGCAGAGACCTCCACAAAATCAACAACACCAAAAATTTCAGTCTCAACAACAACCACCTGCACAACAAGCGGGAAGCTCGGGTATGTCATTGGAAGATATTGTAAAAAGTTTGGCTACTAGCACCCATACGTTCCAACAGGAGACTAGATCTAGCATCAAGAACTTGGAACAACAAATGGCTCAACTTGCTAGCTCGGTGAGTAAGTTAGAATCTCAAGGTAAATTACCCGCACAGACCGAGAATAACCCAAAGCACAATGTTTGTGCCATTACCTTGAGGAGTGGAAAGAACTATGATGGTCCAAGTGTACAAAAAGAAGAGGAAATTATTGTTGAGAAGGACCAGGATGAGAAGAAAGTACAAGAACCGACTAGAAGTGAAATGAGATTCACTCCTATACCTCCATTCCCATCAAGGCTACGAAGCACAAAGAAGCAAAGGGAAGAGCAGGAGATCATGGAGACATTCAGGAAGGTCGAGCTAAACATTCCACTCCTTGATGCCATAAAACAAGTCCCACGATATGCCAAATTCCTCAAAGAACTTTGCACATCAAAGAAGAAGCTTAAAGGTAATGAAACAATCAAGGTAAGTGAAAATATTTCAGCAGTGCTACAAAAGAGATTACCTCCAAAGTGCAAGGACCCAGGTGTTTTCACGGTTCCTTGTAAATTGGGGAATATCATTGTCCCTAAAGCTATGCTGGACCTTGGAGCCTCTATTAATGTCCTACCATACTCGATTTTCAAAACACTTAATGTAGGACATTTAAAGAGGACCGGGGTAATTATTCAATTGGCCGATCGATCCATAGTACACCCAAAAGGTGTACTAGAAGATGTATTGGTTCAAGTGAACGAATTAGTCTTTCCAGCTGATTTTTATGTGTTGGACATGGAGGATGAGGTCGCCCCAAATTCCAGTTCAATTTTGTTAGGGAGGCCATTTTTAAAAACCGCAAGGACTAAAATCGATGTTTATAGTGGCACCCTTTCGATGGAATTTGATGGGGAGGTAATCAATTTTAATATAGATGATGCTATGCGTTACCCGAGTGATGTCTTATCTTTGAATTATATTGATATCATTGAACCACTAACCGATAAATGTTTTGAGTTGTCTAACCATGAGGTTCAAGATTTAGTGTTAGATGGAGGTATCGCTAAGGTTGCAACAGAGAGATATATTAACAAGTTCAAGCTTGGGGACGAGTTGATGGAAGTCGATACATGGAAGAAAGAGAGACAAAGAGCACCAAAAGTAAAAATATCAAGCACCATCCAAAAGTTCTTTCCGTTTATTGAGCAAGCACCAGATTAATTAGACTCGGTCTAAGTCTAGCCAAAGACATGAAAGAAAGGCGCTGCACGGGAGGCAACCCGTGGTTCCGTATTTAGTTATTTTTATTTATGTTGCAAAAAAAAAAAAAAAAAAAAAAAAAAAAAAAAAAAAAAAAAATTTGACCCGAGCGTGTCAGGAGTTCACCCGGCCGGGTTTAAGAACTTTATTTTGGCCAAAACTTAGCCCGGGCGGGTCACGAAGAGACCCGGGCGGGTTGGAAATTCTGAAAAAGGGGCCGAAAATTTACCCGGGCGGGTGTCACAACGACCCGGGCGGGTTAAGATTTCTTAGAAAATTTTTTAAAATTGCCGAAAACTTACCCGGGCGGGTCAATCCTTTACACGGCCGGGTTGAACAAAATGCTAAGGACCCGAAAATTGACCCGGGCGGGTCAACCCTCTACTTGACCGGGTGATGTTTTGATGAAAAATAATAAACTTTGTTATCTCCTTCTCCATTCCTCAACACCTCTTTGAAACCCTAGAACCCAACATATCCCATACAACACATACCTCCATCATCTCTTTCATCACCTCCTTCATCATCTATCCCCTTCCACACCTCCACCCATAACCACCCTTCGCCACCAAGTCAGCCTCGCCTCTGCCAACAGCCACCACTAGCCGCCGTCCTTCTTCTTCCTGATGACCGCCGCCGCTAACCACCCCACAACAACCGTTCGCCGCCGCCCATCTCCTCTGTCGTCCACAGCCACCACGTCTCTGCCAGGTATTTTTTTTTCTTTCTCTCCCTTCGTTCTTTGTTTCCCCAACAGCCCCAACCACCAATTAACCCACCACCTTCAACCACCTCTGCCACCCACCGCCGCCGGGACCTTTCCACCCTGCTGACCACCGCCCGGCTCCTTCCACTCGTCGCCCTCCTCCACCAACCACCATGAACCATCATCTACCTGACCAACCTCGTCACCACTGTCATCATCCGACCCACTGCCGCCTTCTGAAAGCCGGGTTCCCCCATTCCACAGCCACCATGGCCCTAGACCCGATCCCTATTCCCTAATCGTCGTACCCTGCCAGAGCCCCAATTCCATTTATTTTTTTTTCTCTTCTTTTAATAATATCAGTTTGTTGCTGAGTGCTTTTAATGTGTATATATATAAAGAAGACGAGAAAGAAAAATAAAAAAAAAAATGGTTGAACGCTTTCATTCCCTAATGTCATTGAAATTGAATGTTTATCTTGATGTTTGTTGAATCTCATGGGTTTTTGAGGTAACATACCAGGTTTTGAGATGCGGATATCAGCAAAGCATGGCTCAACCGCGCCATCACAACCATTGGCAAAGCGGGCAAAGACAAAGCCAAATCAAGAGCAAGCATCCGCCACTTCCACCGCCTCAGTAGCTGCCTTCCACCCTCGTCTCTGAGCATTGAGGACACTGCTTTATTCAAGCTTGGGGAGAGGTATTTTCTATTTCTTTTGTTTGCATTAGTTTGTTTATATTTCATGCATTATTAGTAGCCATTTTGCATAAAAAAAAAAAAATTCCCAAGGTTTTCCGATTGCACACGAAAGGCACCTCTCATTCATTGTAAAACGTAAGCTGAAAGCGGGTCGGTGTGGGTTTACACGCTTTAGGACGCAAATTCTTTAAGTTGCGGGATAAAGTAGGCCCAACATAGTCTTTTTTTATTTTTGAAAATGTAAAATGTTTGGGGTACTTAGGATGGTGTAGTTGACTAGATAGTTGATAGCTATGCATAGCTTGTATCGGCAACCCAATTCCATACGTTCAGTGAGTTTTGAGCCTTAAATTTTCATATCTATTCATTGTTTCGTTTGATGTGTGTGCCGACATGATTCATCGTTTTAGAACTTGTGCATTACATACATTTTGAGACCTTAGGTTGAGATTTGACATAGAAGTGACAGAGGCATTAGGATTACCCATATGTTGAGCCCTTTTCATCATCTTTATTTTTGTTTATTTTGTTTTCAACCCAATTGAAACATTCCCAATAGTAGCCCCTTTGAGCCTTGACCTTTTCTTTTGATTTAACCCATGATTTGTTTTCCACATCCGGTTTAACTTGTGCTTACATCGTGACTTTACTGAAGTGTATAAATAAGACAGAAGAGTATGTTATGTGATTGAAAAAAAAAAAAAAAGTGAAAAAGTGAAAAAAAAAAAAGAAAGAAAGAAAGAAAGAAAAGAAGAAAAAAATAGAATAAATTGTTGAGTCGAAAAGACTAAGTGTTGCTATGTGTTTAGAAGTTTTGTTTATTAGACCGGTTTGTCTTTTCTTTTGTTTTCGCCACTTCCCCAAATTTTCCCTACCTTTAACTCTTTGCCAACCCAAAAAGCCCTCTTGATCTATGTTAAGTTTTAACAATTAGGTGTAGATTTGATTAATGTACAAGCTTATGTTAACGATGTTTTCATTGTCTGGTTTTGAGAGAATCACTCCAAATTATATATATAACCGAGTGCTGAGTGATTATTGTGAGGGGTACATGCTATGTATGGTTAGATTCTTGAAGGGAGGCGAAACTTGAATAGGTACGCCCATGGTTTTTAAAAATGGCACCATCTAGACTTGTTGGGTCATAAATCTATTGATCGTTGTAAGTCTTGTGAATTAATGTGTTCCTACGGTTTGTGGCTTATATTCGACTCCGTTCGATGTTAGTCGTCTATGTCTTGGGAATGTGTTAGACGTGTTTAGCATGAAGTTTTGCCAAGGAACAAAATGAAAAAAAAAAAAAAAAAAAAAATTCATTTCAAGCATGCATATGTGTTTTGTTTGTTTTCGTGTTCGCTCCTCGACTTAGTTTTATTCTTGACTTCCTTGAGGACAAGGAAAGGTTTAAGCTTGGGGAGATTTGTTAGTTGCATTTTTAGGCATATTTTATCATCTTTTTAGTTGCTAGTTTTAGCGTTTTTATGCATTTAGGTTGTACATATTGCATTGTTTTCGTGTATTGCATATTTTTGTGGGCGGAATCTACTTTGGTTCGTTTTTGGTTGATTTTGTAGGGGTGGAGAATTGAAAGAGAAAATGGCGAGCATTGACGAGGCGAAGTCGCAATTTACTTGGATTTCGTTGGACGTTGAAAAGAAGTTTAGACTCAAATAAAATGGCAAGAACTAGAGGGGGTTGAATTGAAAATGATTTAAAATAATAACAAACTTTGAGATGAGGTGGCAAAGATTTCGAAAAAAAAGCAGCAGAGGAAAAATTGGGATGATTATCATTAATATTTGTTTTGAAGTGGATTATATCTCCTAGGCATTTTTTTTTCGTGGACTACACAGGAGGATATCATCATTCATATTTTTTGGGCGAGCTACTCATCTTGGCAATTGGTTTTTGTTGAGCATAAAAAGATAATTTCTAATCTTTATTTTTCGTAAGCTTTAATTATTTTTTATGTTTCGTATTATATTTGTTTGGATTGAACTAGCCGCCATGTCCGGCTAGAACCTTTTTAATTCCGGCACTTTGGTATGTTTACTTAGTTTTGATTCGTAAGCTTATGTGAAACTCGTATGAGATCCAATTCTTGAATGGTTTGTTTGGTTGGTTCTTGATTTTATACCATTAGGTAATATATTAGTTGGTTGATAAAATTGGCCACTTTGTTAATCAATCTAATAATGTTCATCAATTTATGAAATTTTAACCGGTTTTATATATTTGATAAAAGGAACAAATAACGGTTTAGGTTTGTCTATGAATTTAAATTTGTTATAGAATTAAACAATATAATTGAGCACTCCGAACGGCGTGAGTGTTTGATTGTAATCGATACTTCTATCATTGCAACCCGCACGCTAAGATCCGAACGGCGTGAGCTTGGAGTAGCGGGTTGGCTCTAATCAACGAACGGCGTTTGGTTAGACATTAGATAGAGTGGATGTCCGAACGGCGTGACGTCTAGTATTGATACAAGCCGTTTAATTAAAGGATCATTGCACCATAATTGTTAATGATCATAAGTCCGGGTCAAATTAAGAAACTGCCTTAGTGTTGGAATTAGCTTTAATATCTGAATTCGTTTCACAATTTAATTAACGTTTCTTTTTTAAGTCGTTTGTCTTATTAATTTTAGTTTATTTTCGTTAACTTAAAATACACCAACCCCCCCCCCCTTTTTATTTTTATATAGTCGTATTTTGTGCGAAAAACGTTTTTGGTATAATCAGTTGATCTGTATCCCTGAGGACACGAACCTTACTTTCACTAATACTAGTAGGTTTATTATTTATTTATTTGCTGGATTCGACACCCAACAACCGTGGGTTTATGTTGAAAGTTTTGGTCATCGGTTGGTATTTATAGGATTTTTTTAACATTCAAAAAACAATCATTGGTGGCTACGGTAATATAATCATTCTGCCACTCACGGTTAAAAGTTTTTGAATTTGCATTTAATGGTTCTTTAAATGAAAAAAAAAATAAACTTTCAAATATATGTATGTAAATGATAAATAAGTAAACGAATAAGGGGTTGTTTGGTTGATTAAGAGGTATGAATGGTTAAGTGATGAATCATTAAGTTGGACCTCTTAATGGTTAGTATTCTTGTCTGATATTGGTAGGAGAGCCTCATTAAGGTTCAGCCCAGTTCAGTGCTTAATAGTTCAGTACTTAATGGTTCAGCAACATCTCAAATCTTAATGGTTCAGCCTTAACTATTCCATTCAGAAGCTGAAACAAACACGTTGAATGCTGAACCATTCAGCACTGAATGGTTCAGAGCCTCATTAAGAGGCTTACCAAACAGCCCCTAAATAAAGTGTTGCCTTTAAAATTGTGATTCAATGAAGTGATAGAGAAGTAAAACATTAATAAAAATTAGTAAAGTGAAAAAAAAAAAAAAAGCTACAAATTGAGTGCCCTCCTTAAACTATTTTGTTTATGGGTAACAAAAGTTTTTGGATGGCTAACTATTCCAAAAATTGTAAACCTAAAAATCGATATCAATAATTATAAAATCTAGCAAGCATCATGACCTGACACATAATCATGGTAACCTGACAATAATGTTAATACATTAAATCAAACTTCAGTAAAGGTGAGGAAAAATGGGGGGACCACTACCAAAATTAGTCACGGGTACCTTAGTATCAGCACGGTAATACCGTCGCCACCCACGCTGGTAGTGGTCCCGTGAACCAAATTCTGATTGTAGTTACCGTGCTGGTTCACGGGTTGTGGGCACAAATTTTCACACAATTTTTTTTTATCCTTTACACCATAATTAAAATAAAAAAATTTTATCCCTTAAAATAACAAAATTAAATGGAAAGCAGCAGCAAAAACAAACGTCACGCGTACTCGGGTTTTTTCGAGCTGCATTCGTGTCCGCAGATGCGGGCGTCGCGTTGATTGAAGAATTTTTCTCGAACCAGAACCCATTTTTTGCACCCTCTGCGCGCGCGGGTAGATGCCAGAGTATAATGTAACACAAAGAATTTAATCTCTTCCATTTGATTTCACCTTATAAACTTATCCGTTTTTTATCTCTCCACCAATGTGGGACAAACCAAACTCACATTTACTTATAAATTTCCAAAATCTAAACCAAGCTAAACTAGTGCTTCAAAACACAATGTTTAGCTCCAAGATCTCTTCTCCAAAATGCTTGTTAAAACTCCTAGTTCGAAGATCTCTAATTTTTTATTATTATTATTTTCTTGTTAACGAGACTTAAGTCTCTTTAGTTATGACTTTTTTTTCTTATATGTACCATTATCATCATGATCATTATTATTATTATTATTATTATGTGTGAAAATAATTGATAGATGGGTAAAGAGTCAGTGGAGTGTTGCCTTCAAAAAAGTGTTTCAGTTAAGAAAATCAGTGAAATGATGTGGCAGTGCAAGATTGGTAGAAATCAGTGAAGTGAAAACACATTCAGTGGAGCGCCCCTTGTGCCCTTAGTGTTGTTATTCTCTGAAAGTACTTGTGTACTGGCGCACTTAATTGGGTAAAGTCCCAAAAAAAAGTACATGTGTTCTAGATAAATTTGTCACTGGAGATAGTAATGGGTACTCTACTATCAATATAATAATACCGTCGTCATCTATACTGATAGTGGTTCCGTGAATTAAAATTTGGTTCTAGTTAACGGACTGGTAAAGTGGTGTATTATATGCAACTGTCGAATTTATATGTTTTTTAATTCCATTTTTGACCGTTAATATTAATTTGACCTTTTTAATTTTTTTTCAAACGGTCATATTTTGTGACCATTTTTATCAAATGGCTATATATATACACAAAACAATGCCACAGTTTACTATCAAAAATAGAAATTATCTCCATACTTTTAAAAAAATGAGTGACATTGACGTCGAAGATGATCAAGTTTTCATTCCCAGCTCGAAGTGCACCCGATTTTACACTCAACCGATAGTAGCGTTGAGTTTCTCAAGGACCTTGCCAAGCGAACTGCAGAGGAAGACACAACAACATCTAAAAAAAGATATGTCGCACGTGGTCGCGAGGGAGGCAATATTCGGTTAATAGATGATTATTTTGCCGACGTACCAAAATACACCGAGGCACAGTTTAAACTAAAGTATCGCATGTCGAGACGTCTATTTCTAAAAATTGTAGCAGATGTTGAATCAAACTTCCAATGGTTCAGAGAGGACGTGGACGGTTAGTTTATAAAGAGTTTTATGCCCATACAAAAAATATCTTCAGCAGTGAAACAACTCGTAACCGGTAATCCTCCAGATGAATACGATGAATATTTATGTATGTCTGAGAGGACGTAACGCGAATGTTTACAATTTTTTTTGTAATGTCGTCATTAAGTTATACGGGGCTGAGCTTTTACGAAGACCAACAAAGAAAGACATCACCTTCCCGACATGATCGGTCGCATTGATTGCACTCATTTAGTATGGTGAGCATATCCTAGGGAATTACGAGGACAAAATTTGAGAGGCGATCACCAATACCCTACGATCATGCTAGAAGCGGTTGCCTCCCAAGATATGTGGTTTTGGCATGGATTTTTTGGTAGCGACATAAATGTTCTCCAACAACCCCCAGTTTTTCTTACCCAACGAAACAGAACGGTGCCGCAGTGTCCATTCACTTTAAATGGCCACTTATATAAACGTGGATATTATCTTACCGATGGCATCTACCCAACCTGGTCAACGTTTGTGAAAGCTTTTCAATATCCGAGCGACCTCAAGGAAAAGAAATTCGTTAGGGCGCAAGAGGCGGCAAGGAAGGATGTTGAGCGAGCGTTCGGAGTATTAAAGGGGAAATGGGGAATTACCAACTGACCCTTGAGGCCGACGACCGTTGATAGGTGTAGCGTCATCGTCTATACGTGCATTAGGAATGAGCTCGGGACGGTATCGGTACCAACCGATACCGATCCCAAAAATACCGATCCCGAAAAATCCCAAAACCTAATACCGATACCATACCGATCCCGTACCGATACCGAAAATACCGAAACCAAAAACCTCTAAATGTGGGTACCGATACCGAACACCCTCAGTTTGGTACGGAATCGGTACGGTATCGGTTCGGTATTCGGGGCTATATGCTAATCCCTAAAGTGCATGATATTGCACAACATGATCAGTAAAGACGAGGAGCGTGCGATATCACCGTTCCACATACGCGATCCCACAACATGATCAGTAAAGACGATGCCCTTGCGGAGTTGACATACTCCGATATGCATTTCCAACTTCGAAATGATCTCGTGGAACATCTAGCCGAACTTGATCTACCGGGACCCCGAAGTGGAAGCCGAATAGTTTTTTTTATTTAGTTTTTTTTTAATTATGTGTTTGCCATTTCTTGTTTTTTTTATTTACTTTTAATATTGTAAGTTTATTTTATTAGTTTAATAATATGTTTAATTAATGTTTTAAAAAAAAACTAAAAAATAAATATTTCAGTGAAGTGAATAGGTGGAGTGTTACCTCCAAAAAAGTGTTTCAATGAAGTAAATCCGTGAAGTTATGACAGTACAGGATTCGTTTAAATCGGTGAAGTGAAAAGTATTCTCTAAGAGTACCCTTCCCTTAATATAACTAGGGGTGTTCAACGAATCGAATAACGAATTTTCGAATTATTCGAATCGAATTATTCGAATTTTTAATATTTTTACCTGAATTCGTATTCGATTCGTATTCGTTTAAAATTCAATTTATTCGATTCGTATTCGATTCGAATAAGAAACTCGAATTCGAATCGAATTCGAATAAATTTGATTTAGTTCAAATTCACCTTAAATAACAAATTGTTTTACTTTTAGTTTTAAAACTAATACAAACTCATTATTTTTAACATATAAAATACAAATCTACAAAATTGATAAACAACAATATGTCAAATACGAGAATAGTAAAAATAGTAGAGAGTATAGTTTTATAGAGTTTTGTGATATATAAGGTAAATACTAGTGGAAAGCCCGCGCGTTGCGGCGGGTGTTCCGGTTAACATATTATGAAACGGGGTACTCATTTTTGTTACTACAAGATTCATGACAAAATTGAAAGACAAAAAAGAACAACATATTATTAAATTTTTTCTTATGATAAGAAGTAAGTTTATTCCAAAAGTACTAATCATGGTAAGCCTAATATGGATATCCACAGTTTAAGTATTTAGTTATTTTTACTAACCATCTATTCCGACAAAACAAGGGAAGAGTCAATTGAAAAAGTCAAAGGCTTGCAAGCCCACATTTATATCGACCACTAAAAACATTTAAGAAAATCGAGAATCACCTCTTTAGTGATCTCTCCACTTCAAACAGTCTGATAACAAGAACATTAGCGAAAGAAATTAATCAAAACTCATCTTCATATCAACTTGTAATCTTCTCAATAGGGTCAACCAGCCTGACCAAACCCGGTTTAATCCACACATAAATAACCGGCACCCGTTTTGAGCCATTACCCAACCCGGTCAATCCACCCATTTTGCCACCACTAATATTTATTTAGGGATGATGAGCCCATGCTTGTGATGTGGAAAAAAATAGAAGTGTATCGTCTCCATCGATTTCTTGGTTGCTGTTAAGTTGAGACGTTGTTGGAGAAAATGATATTAGTTTATTAATACTGATATAAGGAATGTATATGTATTGATATTTTTAAAAACTTTTGGTTCGTCTTCTTACAAATCCAGTTGCAAAATATGTTCTTAATATTGGATTTTCATGGCGGTTTAAGCCTTTTGTTGATTCAAAAAGCTCGTTAAATAAAGCGAAATCCAACGCCTCTTGTTATACTATTAGTACATGACCCAGGCGTGAAAAAGTAATAAGCCTTTGTAATATGTTATTCAATTGTAGCTTGCAGAACGTTCTGTAGCGTACCTGGGGTCTCTTAATGACAACACCATCTACGTTTTGTTTGTTTGTTTTTTTTTGTTTCTGTGTCATCCATCCGTCGTAGTATGCCTATGTAATCTGTAGCATAATGTGTTATTTTTTTAATATGGAAATGGAATAGTGACTTTACCATGTCAAATGTTTAACCTCTAAAGTACCTACAATTCCATCTCTCTGTGAACATTAAGCAGCGGTAGCCCCAGAACATCAAATCAACAAACCTATTGATTCTAAATTAGGAGACGAAGAAACAACAAACTTGCAAAAACAATGAGAATTGTAACTAACAAATAGCTATTGTAAATTAAAGTAGAAACAACAAAACACCAACAACGTAATGGACGTCATAAATCAAAGAAGTATCTAAACTGAACATAATCATATCTTTAAAGTTTAAAGTTAGCATTGAACATAAACATAAAATCAACATATATAAAAAATAAAGAAGAAACAAAATAAACAACAAACCAAAATGGGAATGCGGAGCTTCGTAGGTTATTATTATAATTATAAAAAGGGATTCAACATATTTATATTCAATGGGGTTAATTGATTTGTATTCAATTGATTTGTAACGGTGAAGGGTGGATTGAATGAGGTTACTAATTGATGCATTCATCATGAACTTGTGTTGTTGTGAGAACAGAATACATTCACAAAAAAATTAAACGGACATCTCAAAGATCAATGGTGAGTTAATTCCAAAATCATCATTATTTTATTGAATAAATTTAAATTACGTCATCCAACTAATATACAAAATTTTGATTTAGATGTATACATAAGTCCAATATATTTCGTGAATATATAAAGGTAGGGAAAGGATTTGTAACTCAGGTTTACATATTGAAAGACATATAAAGTATGCATTAGACAATTATACAATGAGCATTGTAGGTTGTATAGGAGGGGTATAAAGTGGTTTAATGAAATTTATATAAGAGTGGTTACATGTGGAGAGGGATAAAAATTATGTACTACACACATATACAATGGGTATTGCATATTGTACACAAGGGCATGAATGGAACAAAATGACTAAAGATTACACTTTTGTGAAGAGCCTCTTCATATGCCATCTTAAAAGGAGGAGAAAATTACTTTTCTAGACATGTCTCCTCCTTAATAAGGTAACATAGATATAAAACATGGTTATGCTAAAAGTTATAGACACTATGGGTTCTTAGAGTTTGACCAAAATTTAGAAGTTTTTTTTTTCCAATGTGTATACTTGTGTATATAATAATGTGTATATGTGTATATATATTTAAAAAAATATACATGTACAATTTTTTATTCGAATTTCGAATCGAATCGAATTTAAAATCATAAATGCGTATTCGATTCGTATTCGATTTACTGGACTCGAATTCGAATCGAATCGAATTCGAATTCTTAATAATCGAATCGAATTCTTGGTAATCGAATCAAACTAAATCGAATTTCGAATTTTTCGAATTCGAATCGAATTCTGAACACCCCTAAATATAACAACAATGGGTTGAACAATTTTGTTTCACTTTTTTTCTTTTGCCATATTTGTTTACATATTTTAGCAAAAAAATAAGTCGATTTTGTGGAAAACAACAACGTGTGTTCGTTTTTTTTTTTTTTTTTTTTTTTTCTAATAATAATCCTTTAAAGATATTAAAATATTATAATAGTTTAAAGATATTAAAAATAAAAGATACTAGCTTCATAATTTATAACAACCCAGGCCCAACCTGTTTTAAAACACACGCTTTATTGCCTCAGGGCCCATAGCTAAACATTTTTGCTTAAACTACTATTTAATTTGTTTGTTGACCAAACTTGAGCCATACGGGCCCATACGTAGACATGATAAGCCCAGTTTTAGATATTGGGTTGAGATTAAAAATTCGGATTTCATTGAAACAAAGGCCTTAATGGTTAACATCCTAAAGTACGTTGTGTGGCAAATTTGGTTGTCAAATAAGCTAAATTGGGCTCTAAAAACTTTACTAATAGGATAAGATGATGCATCATATATTCATAGAAAATATAAAAAAAGATGTCCAAACTTTGACACACAATATTATAACCTCCGAGTGTAACTTGAAATAAAATATTTGATAACCATAAAAAAACAACAGAAAAGATATGACACCTAAATTCACCAAAGATGAATATAAAAATAGAAAATATGATATTAATTATAACATGGCACATGAGTTGTCCTATAATTATTTGGTTACTTTAGGTTATGCCAAATGGGTGATACCACATCTCACCCTACATCCACATTCGGTGTTTAGTTCTCATTTCAAACCACAAACTTAATATACATCCCACTTGAGTGCATATAAAACATGGGGAAGGGTTGAATGCATAATTATTATAATATAACTAGTGGGAATGCCCGCGCGTTGCGGCGGGTGTCCCACGTTATATCTAATTCTGTGATGATGTATGTTACAAATCGCCACCCATTCTGGGTTTCTAACATTTTATTGTTAGCTGATGATTACAGAACAGAAACATTGTTCATGTAACCTAACTTTTCAAACACTTAAAACACTTTACCTCTTTCGTTCCTTCTCTCATGAGCTGAAGTTTCTTCCTTTGAAACGATATAGGAACAAAACTTCAAAAGTGATAGTAATTTATTAGTAAACTATGTATCATGCTTCATATCTCCAATATCATGGTCACTAAGTTGGCCGTTCGGGAACTTTTCAAGTGGGTACTCGATCATATATGCTAGTGGCTTGTGTGAAGCACGTCAATTTTAGAATACTAAAGCATACAGGCTACTGCGTCTCTCGAGTAGGCAAAAAGTGAGGTCTAGATTAATGTAATGCATGTTTCAAAAATTTAACAACAAATGCTTTAGTTTTCCATTTTGTTGTAAACAACATTTATAAAGCAAAGACCAGGTACGGAGCATGATTTTGTCATGTTAGATGCAAGAAGATTTCACATGATGGAAAAACATATTAAATAGACGACAAAGAGCAATACAATAAGAGTTAAGAAAAAAGTACCCTATACATCTATCGTATATTTATTCACTTTCAGCTAAAAATCGGTATCACCTATCCAACATGTTGTGGCGTTGTGCACCTCTAAATTTTGTACCCTTGAAGCAACAGGTTGTGTGAATGTCAACTTACTTCTAAAAGAATAAGAAGTTAACGCCCTGAAACTATTTACGCTTAGAACAATTAACAAACCAAACAATCAAACAACCTGAGCTTGACCCTGAACCAGGGTCTTAGTTGGTGGTTGAACCATGTGTGCACCGGAACCACTACCAGCTTCAGGATTGATGTACTCATGGGTTAAGGTCTGGTTTCTTGAAGCAGATGAGCGATTTGACGGAAGAGAGAAAGCACAGTTGGAATCTTGATGTCCGTCAAAAAATCCTCCCGGTACATGTGGCACTTTCAGATTGATGTAAGGAGGCGGGCTGTCCAAGTTAATCTGCCATGGAATAGCAGTGACGGCAGTTTCGCGGTGGTAGTAGGTGGAGCTCTTGTGCTAGGCCAGTGAACCCTCCCTCTTGAGCATGATGAAAAGTCCACCAAAAACCTCCAGAATTACCATTGTGTTCTGTATCAAAACACATATAATTAGAAGTTTGACTTTTGTTGGTCAATGGACCATGTTTCAGTTACATTTAAGTAAGAAAATATGAATTCTAGATAGAAAATATTGACATCCAGGTTAGACTTTTAGCCAAACACATACGGGAAGACATTGGAGATTCGAGTTTAAAATGCAAACAACAATGTGGTGGATGTCAAAGGCGTAAAGCAAACAACAATGGTGATCAGCAAAATGGTAGTACAGGATGTAGGGGGAATGAGTCATTACCAGTTGAGGGTGTTTTACATGATGAGAGTCAGTCTCCTGAGGGAAATAACCTACAAACTGTTAGGAGGTCTTCTAGAGAGTCTGCCTTGCCCAAAAGGTTTGATGAGTTTGTTGTAGAGGGCAAGGTGAAGTATGGGGTTGAGAGAGTTGTTAACTACTCAAATTTGTCTTTTGAAAGTAAGTGTTTTGTGTCTAGTCTAAACAAAATTGTTGAACCCATCAGTTATTCACAAGCTTCAACTGATCCTAGATGGGTTGAAGCAATGAATACTGAAATGGAAGCTTTGTACAGGAATCAAACCTGGACTTTGTGTGACCTCCCAAAGGGTAGAAAGCCCATTGGTTGTAAATGGGTCTACAAAGTCAAGTACAAAGCAAATGAGGAGGTTGAAAGGTTCAAAGCCAGATTGGTTGCCAAGGGATACAACCAAAGAGAAGGCTTGGACTTTGGTGAAACATTTTCACCAGTTGTAAAAATGGTCACTGTTAGAGTGATCATTAGTCTTGCTGTTAAAAATGACTGGCCTCTTTATCAATTAGACATTAACAATGCTTTTTTATATGGGTCTATTGATGAGGATGTGTATATGAGTCTTCCAGAGGGTTATCATTCAAAGAATGATACTCAGGTTTGTAAATTGGTCAAGTCCTTATATGGGCTGAAACAGGCGCCCAGAAAATGGAATGAAAAACTGACCAATGTATTGTTAGATATAGGTTTTGTGCAGAGTATATGTGACTATTCAATGTTTGTCAAGTCTAAAGGAGATGTGTTTATTGTCTTACTAGTGTATGTAGATGATATTGTTTTAACTGGAAACAATATGAGTGAAATTAATGAGATAAAGAAGATGTTAAGTAATAATTTCCAGATCAAAGATCTTGGAAAACTTAAGTATTTTCTTGGTTTAGAAGTTTTGTATGAACAATCTGGTGTATGTCTTAGTCAAAGGAAGTATTGTTTGGAATTGCTCAATGAGTTCGGATACTTGGGGTGTAAGCCAGTATCTACTCCTATTGAGCAGAACTATTCTGTGACTGTTAAGAATGAGAAGGCCAATAAGGCTCTTGAAAATATTAGTGGTTTTCAAAAGCTCATTGGCAAGCTTATTTACTTGTCTTTAAGTAGACCTGATATTAGTTATACAGTTCAGTATCTAAGTCAGTTCATGCATCAACCTACGGTTGGTCATTTGAAAGTGGCTTTAAGATTACTTAGATACTTGAAACTGTCTCCTGGAAAGGGGATTATTTTTAAGAAAAATGATAAGTTTGAGTTAGAGTCTTATGTTGACTCTGACTGGGCTAAGTGTATTATTTCCAGGAAGTCTATAACAGGATTCTGTGTTTTTCTTGGTGGAAACCTAATCTCCTGGAAAAGCAAGAAGCAGGGTACCATTTCTCGATCCACAGCCGAGGCTGAGTATCGAGCGATGTGTGCAGCTTCTTGTGAGGTTATTTGGTTAAAAAACCTTCTTGGAGAATTAGGGGTTAAGTGCAGCTTACCTATATCATTGTATTGTGATAGTAAGGCTGCTATATCTATAGCAGCCAACCCTGTGTTTCATGAACGAACCAAACACTTTGAGATAGATTTACACTTCCTAAGAGAGAAGATCTCTGATGGAATCATATGTACAAAAAAGGTTGGGTCAAATGAACAAATTGCTGATATTTTTACAAAAGGTTTGGGAAGTGTTCAACATGGTTATCTTTGCAATAAGTTAGGCATGGTTGATGTGTTTAACATATGAATTAAGGGGGAATGTTAAAAATAATGATAAAATATAATTCATATGTTAATCATTGTGGTTTGGGCCTAATCTGTTAAAGGCTCTTGTTATATTGGGCTTCTGTTGTTATGGTGGGCTATTGTGTGATGGCCCAGGTTATGTAAGCGTGTACGTCTGTACGTATGCACTTGGATGAAAGTACATTTATACGTATGCACTTGTATATATGTTAGATATTATTGTGATCGTGTGGTCTCAGTTTATCCAGGTTGTTATTGATGAACGACTCAGATCAATCTCACATGGATCGAAGAGAACCTTCTGGAGCTGGATATAAAAGCTCGTCTTGTTTACTGTGACGATTACTTTTCACTCGTCTGTCTCTCTCGTCTCTCACACACTTTATTTTTCTCTTTGTCTAGGTATTCAATTAGGGTTTTGATACAGATCTTTGTACTCTTATTCAGTCTGTAAGTGTTTGTATTGTTGTATTCTCTCGTGGAATCTTCTGATCTGTAATCAGTTAGATTCCACAGACTTTGTATTCTTTTCTGATCATTTTGATTGATCATCTGAGTTCTACGATTGTAGAACTCTTGGGTATTGGGGGGTAAAGATTTGGGTTGGATAAATAATATTTTGTCACCTGTTTTGTCGCTATATCTTGTGTTCCTTCCTTGTTTATATTTCTGTATTGTGGTTGTATTGTGTTGTTTGTGGATCTACAAAAGTTTACATTAACTGTGTATGTTTCAGTCTCAAAATGACGTGAAATTAAGAACTTTTCAAGTTTCTTTTATGCAGTATTTATTCAATCTAAAAACCACATAGTATTACCTTTTGAAGTCAACGATTAATGATTTAACCTCAAGATAACATGGAATCATAAACTTTTATAAGTTTTGAATAGAATTTGCCAACTGCATACATTAGAGTTATAGCAAAAACACTACCAGAGTACCAGTAGTTAAAAATGTTCTAAAACTTATAAGATACATGTTATGTCAATACTCAAAGTTCAACAAAAGTAACAAAAGTCAACTTTAAAAGTAGGACGCTTTTCGATTTTCTTTTGTTCTTTTTCAGACAATCGAAGAACTTTTGATCTCAAAAGTCTAAAAGTTTCATTTTTTATCATTGTTGGTCAATGACTCAATTCGTTCCAAAAATCGTACGATTTCACTTTTAAAGTCATGTCTCAACCTCAAAATGATAAGAAAGTCTGAAGTTTCCCATTTTTGAAAAGAATTAGTGTCAGCTACATATAGAGAAACATTACCAAATGGAAAACATTGATATAATAGATAAAAATTTATAAAATCTAACTTTCAACTGACTTATTGAATTCATGTCAAACAACTATAGACCTATAATCTATTTCTTTATTGAACAAGATACAAGCTATTTGCAATGATAAATGGCAGGAAAATACAAAGAAATGTAGAAAACAGGGATTATCTATGGGCGAGAGCGCTTTGGTGGAATATTGGAAAATGGGTAAAGGTCCGTAGTTTGGAACAGGTAACTTTGGTGGCTGAATTATTGGAGACACATGGGTCTGTAGACGGGTCAAACAAGATGAAACAAGCCATATACGCGGTGGTCCAACTCGGCATTTGGAGGTTATGGATAGGCAGAAACGAAAATTTTTTTAAGGATGTAAACAAATCGACGCCAATGATGCTAGAGGAAATCAAGTCGGAATCGTATTGGTGGCTTATCAAAAGGGCGAAGGTACCGGACGCAGACAAGACAAAATGGTGGAATTTCACAATCTTCGACAACGGATAATGGGTCAAGTCAAGGGTTGGGAGTTGGGTGCCTTATGTAGTATGCTTCTGTGATTTTAGTTTTATTTTGAGGTCGTTGGCCCAGGTAGCCGCTTGCTAAATGTGCCGGGGCGATTTTGGGTGGATGTATGTGTAATCGTTTTTTATAGTTGAATGGAATGGTTGCGTTTGTTTGTTAAAAAAAAAAAGAAAAGAAAGAAAACAGGGATTATCATAATTTTAAAGAAATGAGATAAGGAGAAAAATTAATTGGGTTGATTTTGAGTTAATGCATCTATAGGGTCAAATGAGTCAACCTAAAAACCACATATGAACAAATCATACACGTTGAAACTCAGTTAACTTGTTACTCAATTATTTAAAGCTTCTAAATTGATTTATTCAATCAAAGATGTCTTAAGTACAATAGTATAGTTATTAACTTATTATATGAAATACAAAGAATTTATAGAAAACTAAAAAAATAACTGGTTATAAAGTATTGGCGGGTGGACAATCGACACAACTCAAACCAAACATTTAGATTCACATTAAAAATAATCCGTTTTGACTTGAACCCATTTCAACCCATTACCCAATCCACCCATTTTGTCACCTATAAAACATCACAAACTAATGCTATGGATATCTTACCAAATATAGAGGATGGGAGACTTCCATAGCGAGAAGAGAGGAAAGTTCCAGATGTTGGCTTCCTTCTACGTTCATTGTGCCCAGCCAATGTCTTCACTATCCAATAAAACATATAAAACAAACTCAGCCAAATTAGTTATCTTTGTGCTTCAATGGGGTCTTTTACAACCCCCTTTATATATGTAATATATGTAATGCCATCTGGAAGATCGCTCTAAATGGGGAACTGAAACTCATATTCAATGGGGGATTTCAAAGGGTGATATGAATTCAATTGAATGGGGGGTGATAAACATGAATTCAATTAGATTGAAGGATGATTCATTGATTCAATTATAGAACTCTGCTATTAGAATATGGGCATAGATCAATGTACAAAACAAAATCAATTATATGCAAACAATAGCATATACCTGAGATTAGACATGGCACGCCAGACAACCTTCACCTACGATGTTGTTGCATTACTGCCCTTATTCAATAACTATGTTCTGGTCAAACACATCTAAAATCAAACAGAAACAACTAAAAGCAAATACACATACCTCTTTCGTGAATACAACCAAATATCTAGATTTCAAAACCGAGAAGACAAACAACCGACTCAAAGAATGAATAAATTTCCAAATCTCCAAAGTCACAGTTATGAAATACGTAAACGCCAAAAGAATAAATTGCAGTAAAATACCTACAAATCAAATCAAGAAATCCATCAAAACCCTATATTGACTCGAGAAATCCATTAAATTGCAGTAAAATATACCTAATCAAGTTACCTGATGCTGACATTACTGTAATCATTTTTTATGTGTAAAGTTCAATATAAAAAAAACAGAATTAGCACAGAAAAAACTAAAGAAAGCCTAACCTGATTCATGAAGGAGAATAAAGGAGTATATAGGATTGTAACTTGATTAGGTATATTTGTGGGGATGAATTAAAGGTGGAATTCATGTATTTGGCGGTTTCAATTGAGGAGTTGGGCAACTCAAGAGTGTTGAACTAATACAAAAGGTCGATTCAGTGATCCTAAGTTCAGCAACATCAGGTATTAAGGGCAATGATGGAATCAATTTTTTAGTTTGAACTAAAATGTCACAATAGATTTACTATTATACCCTTCTAAGTGTCTTAATGTTCCACAAAGTTCCAATTATACCCTCATTATGTAAGCATAAATCACTTGTGCATGCTGCTTCTTAAGTTGTACGGAAATAAAAATTACTAAGTTAACCATCACTCCTCATTTATAATGTATTATAGATATAACTATATATATAAATGGAGAGTTTAAATGAGAAGAAATTTTCTTGTAAGAAAAAGAAGAAATTTAAACCAATAGAAATCTTTCATTTAGTAGTTGTATTTAATGTTAAATAAATTTTTAAGTTTTTGTAACTCCCATTAAACTAGTTAAATAAATGAAATCATGATTCTTTTTTAAATATATATCTTTAAAGCAAAGATAATTTATGGTGAAAGATAAATTTTGGTATGTGTAGGATGAATTTCTACATGTGTTGGATAAACCTAATGATATTTTCGATATATGTAGAATAAAAGTATGATAATTTCGATGTGTGTAGGATGAATTTTGATATGTGTAGGACAAATTTTGATGTGTATAAGATAAAATATTTAAAAGTAATTAATTGAATAATTAATGTGAAATGAGTTAAACTATTTAATGTTATTTCTTATTTTTCTTCTCAAATTGAAATTCTTCTCAAATGATTCTCCCCCTATAATGTAAAGGCATCTGCAACAACATATTTAAAAAAGAGTCCACACCAGTATCTCTCTTGTCCAAGTTACCTCACTCAGTGGTTTGATAACTACCAGAACCAATCTAAATAGGATTTTGGGTTTCATACACCTTGTGACATCACATTTTGGGATATGTGACAGCCTCCTATTAGTATATGATGTGTACCAAGGTGTATGATTCCTAAATACCATCTAAATATTTTATTAAGAGTTGAAGAAAGGAAGGTATGACTAGGAAATAGTAAATGAACTAGTATTTAGCCCCCCACCCCACACACACTGCCAAGTAGCATCAATATCATGCCACCGACATCGATTATCGAAGCTTGAAAATCTCGTATTTAAAATAAATAAAAACGAAAAAAATAAAACCGAATGAAAAGCAGACGTAAAAATGTTAAACCACAAACACAAAATGTAAAACAATAACTAAGTAGATATAGGACTTGTGTATTACGATAGGGCCGCTTGGAAAAAAATAGGCATAAAAACGTTGAACCACAACTACACGCTGCGACGTCTTAACTCGCAAAATTTAGAATAAAATGTAAACTAAAACAATTGTAAAAGACAAAAAAAATAAAAATAAAACAAAAAATTTGCAAAAGGTGAGTACAACCACTAAAGCTTAGGATACAACCATGAATCCATATTACTTAAGTTAATAATTAGTACATACATAAATTACTGTTTTTTAATTAGTTAAACTCTTATTTTCTCTTCCTTCTGAGACCTGAGACGTGGTCGTGATATGTAGCAAGTGATGAAGTGGGTGCGCTGGGTTCCTTTAAAGGTTAATCTTTTTATATGGCGGGCTAAAATAAATCGCATTCCGACTAGGAATGCTTTACTAAGAAGGCGTATCAATTTTCAGGATAGTGCGTGTGTTTTCTGCTCTTCAGCAGATGAGACTGTTGACCATATTTTCACGGCCTGCAGCTTTTCTACGGGAGTTTGGTCCGGTATTGGGCCGTGGTGCAAAACTAGGCCGAATTTTGCTTTTGCATTTACAGGTCTTCTTTCTTTTTTTAAATCTTAGAGCAGGTTCTAAAAAGGGGGGGGGGGGATTTTGAATGGGGTTATTAGGATAAGTTATTGGGCGATATGGAAAGTTCGAAATAGGAGGGTTTTTGAAGGCGTGGATCCGAAGGTTTGTGACGTGCTGGCTTCCATAAAGTCATTGTCTTTTTTTGTGGTTTAGGAGTCATTCTATGTATACGTCTCTTCAATGGAATGATTGGGCTAACTACCCGTTCTATATATTGTAATGGTGTGTTTGCCCCTTGTTTTGAGGACGCATCGTTTTTAATGAAGTTCAAAGTTAAAAAAATATATATATAAGAAAGTTGTAGTTGATTATACATGTGAAGATACATATAATACTAGATTATACCCCGGGTACTCGTTGTAAAGATAATAAAATGCTCTTTAATTTGGTGTAAAATTTTTCTTTAAAAAATCTCGTATATAAAAGATATTAACGTTTAAAAATTATGGGAGAAAACATAAGAGAGAAAAATTCAAATTAATTTTTTTTTCCTAAAATCAATTAATGCCACATAGCATAGCATGCCACATGACACACCTAAAATGGAGGATGCAATCTTTGAATCGTAAAATTTATTGCTTTCAATTATATAATGGATACGAACAAATATAACTTTTTTAATAATCTTACAGTTATTGTGTTATTTATGATCTCGTGTCAACCCTTATATATTGTAGTTTTTAGAGAGCATCACTAAATTTGAGAACACTTTTATAAGATGATCTGCTCTTTGTTTACAAGATGACTGATAAAAAAAAACCTACGACTGCATGGGAGAAATCAACACTACTCCATGCTAGTGTGTAGTGTACCTCCCATATCTAAAACATATTCGTAGTTTTCAGATTTGAGTCTGTTCATCTCATACGAAAAACAAATAAAAATTCGTACCTTTTCCAAATCAAAGGTCGAAAAAAAAAATGGATCGAAATCAAACGAGAACACAGAAGGATAACAAATTGAGTGATAATATGTCAAATGAGAACAATAAAAACACTACTAGAAAAATACCCCTATCTTGACACACATTTAATGACACGCGAGAATTCATGACACGCAAAAGCGATATAAATTAGAACAGTACCATCAAAAATAATCCAAATAGTGAGGAAAAAAATATGTAAGTTTATTTAACAAATATGTAGTGGGGGGAGGGGGTTCGGAAGTGAGACATTTAATTATTAGTAAGTAACCTTTCTTAGAGCATATTTTGTTTGCATGCCAACGAAATCAAACCCGAGCACTCTTGGACACCATTTCATATATCAATCAGGTACTCCAAGAGTACTCGACACGCCCAACACCTATTCCGTGGAAAACCTGGTAACCACCCGCCTGTAGAGATGACAATAAATTACCGGTAAAACCCGTTTAGTTTAAGATTAATCGAACCTGGGATTCTCATGTTTTCTATCATTACCCATCAATGTCGTTACCACTACATTGGAATAGTAGGCTTTCTTAAAGCATATGATAAGTCGAAGATAACATTGTTTATGTAGAAAATGATCAAACTATGTATTTGTAGAAAATGTATGATCATTTTGAATTAGAAAAGTGTACATATGTATTGCATAAAACAGACGAACAATGTTAAAAGAATGTAAATTAAGCAAATTACAATAATTGCTATATATTGTTAAAAAATGAGGAAAATCTTTATGTTATAGTCGTTAAATAACCATATTTTTCCTTTGCTATGATAAATTCGAAAAATATCAAATCATCATTGATTAGTGATCACGCTATACAAATTTATTAAAAATTGATTGAAAAAAAATTGATTGAAAAAAAGGAACTAAACGCGTTAACACAATTGCGACGCACGTGCAGGTTATTGTCTTAATCTCCATCATCACGTGGGTGGATGATCTTATAATGGCCCCACCCTCTTCATATAGAGTGTTTTCAATTTCATGCTTAGAGTGCCCGGGGCGGGAAGGGGGGAATACCCCCGCCATAGTGGCGTGGGAGGGGCAGGATGGGGCGGGCGTGGAGGGTCTCACCGGCGTAGGGCTTGGGGTGGGGGTGAGGTGTCACCATTTGATTGACCAGTTTTTTTTTTTAAATTTAACACAATATAATATTATTTCCTCCCCCCTTTCACTCCCCACAATTTCCCCCCCCCCCCCCCCCCCCCCCCCGACAAGGGTCTCACAAATGCCACATGACGCTTCATCCCCCTCTTCCCCCCCCCCCCCACCACTCCGAGTAGTCTTAGACTATATGGTGGGGAGCAACCTCCCTCAACTTCTTCAATTGCCATATCAGCGCCACCTCATTTTCCCCCTTTACTCCTCCAAAGTTTGGAAATGGTTTCCCTCATTCCCTCTTTTTTTTTTTTTATCATATAAAGTTTGATTTTAAAAAAAGAAAAAAAATGGGCCAATCACAAAACTCAGGAAGATTGGGGGGGGGGGGGGAGGGGGGGGGGGGAGAAACCATCGAATGCACCGAAAAAAATCTCGGGGGGGGGGGGGGGGGGTGGTGTTCCCCTTCAGTGCCCCTTGCCAACTCATCTCCCCGATGTATTTGCCGAGACCACACCGTAAAGTCTTATAGAACCAATTCTAAGTTTTTAACTAGGCTTTACGACAGACAATTCAGACACGAACACGATAACCTGACATAAACCTACATGATTTTAACAAGTTTCGTGTTTTGCCTTAACAGGTTTCGTGTCTATAACAGGTCGACACGTTAAGACCTGTTTTTTTTCGTGTCGTGTTTGTGTTTGCATGTTTCGTGTTCTTGTCTTAACATGTCTTATCGTGTTTCTTATCACGTCTTGTCGTGTCTTATCGTGTCTTGTCGTGTCTTGTCATGTTAACTTGTTTTACTAGGTGTTCCTTATAGTGTTTTATCGTGTTAACCTGTTATACACATGTTCGTGTTTGTGTTTGAAAAAAAAATACACAATTAGATTTCGTGTCGTGTTCATGTTTATAGGTTTCGTGTTCATGTCTTAACAGGTTCGTGTAACCTGTTATGCCAGCCCTATTGAGCTTAAGCATGAAAATAAGCTCGTTTAAAAAACGAGCTTGAGTTCGACCTTCATTTATTGAGTGCAATTCAGCTCACGAGCCTAAAAGAGCCAACGAGAAGGCGGTGATTGAATGCCTGAAGGCTCTCCATGCTCAGGATTTTTTCACTGTTATCCCGACTGAGGGTTTGGGTTAATTCATGTCCGCAGTAGAATACAAGGCTATTCTCAAATACTGGTTGATGATCCCTATGTATCCGGAAAATGAAACCTGCTCGATCTGCCCTAAAGCTTGTATGGATAAATTTGGGGAACACGACGTTCATTGCAAAGAGCTCCCCGAGTTCGAATACCGGCATGACTAGGTGAGATACGTTTTATGGGACATCTTGAGAAGAGCTAGGAATTCTGCTAAGAAGGTGTGACAACCTGCACCCTTCACTTTTCATAAATGTTCATAATTGGTTCCTCAACTATTTCAAAATTTTCATTTTTAACCCTTGTATTTTAATAGGACCAAAATTCACAATTTAATAAAACTTATAATTTTCATAAGTAAAAGTATGCACGTTTTATACTCACATCTACACCCGAGCACGTATGTTTCAGACCTTGATACTCAAAGCCCTTAATTTTCGGTCCTAAAACAACTTAGAAATAGAAGGAAACAAGTCTATAACTTAAAATTGATTAAATTAGAAAATTTATTTTTTTTAGCCCTCGCGGTCCGCTGAGATAGTCAAACAGTCAAAGTCTCAGTCAAAATCCTAGTCAAAGTCGTAGTCAAAGTCTCAGTCAAAATCCTAGTCAAAGTCCTAGTCAAATAGTCAATTCATCTTAAAACCTTACTTTATTGTGTTGACCAATTTTAAAGCCTAATTGAATCCAAAACTAGTATAAAAACCCACTTATGACCCATTACACTCTGCACCTCTAAATCGATTATTTCAATTCGATTAAACTCTCCCTCATACCTTTCTTCTAGAGTATATTACTTCTACATTTGAAGCTTTGATTATAAGCTCTTGTAATTGGCGAATTGGAAGCTTGATATTTTTCCTATTCGGTTTCTTTTCTTCTAAATTGGACTAGTTTCGTTGTTGAATCTTTGGATTGCTTGCATTTTCACGCTCGCTTACTCATCTAGTCATTTGGCGAAAGTGAGTATTTCCTATCCCCTTTTTTTTTGTCTTTATTCACTTTTGGGGTGTTACATGTACACTTATACAAATTTCAAATACAAGTTCACAATTTTACAATACAATTCTAGTACTATGTGCATTTGCTTACAAACGTGCTTTATGCTTAGACATTACATGTAGAATACATTTGTACTTAGTGAAATCATTAACATTGTACAAGCCGACCTTAACATTGGATAGCGCTATTGGATTGACAACCCGCCTAGGTTGATTCTCCCCCTTTTTCATCGGAGAATCCATGGTCATTGTTAAGTTATTATCCATTTATTGGATAAGTACACCGCCGTTCATTTAGTACATTATACAGTCACAGGATTGATTTCGCTCATTTGTATGATACATAGTTTACATATTTGCACTGTTGCTTTGCACTTGAATTGTATACCATTTTTCCAACTTACTATATGTATTAAAACTAGGAATGCTCACAAACATTTCTTATGTTGACAAAACCTATTTTGTACATGTTTCAGGTGCAGTTTGATCTTAGTTCTATAGCATTGGATTTTAGTGCTTGCTTTTAATAAGTTATTCAAATTTCATGTTTCGTTCAGACTTTTGTATTTTTTTTCATTTCATCTATGTAAGACAATTTAAATTATTGAATAATATATTTACATTTTAGTACCATGTGCTTTTGAACAATCGTCACTACGTGACACCTCGATGATTCCGCCATCGGTTGGGGTGTTACAGAAGGAGTCCCCTGTGAATTTTTATGGACCCCACGGAAGAGAGATCTACTCTGCGGCCTGCGGATCTGCTTGTCTTTGGTTTGGCTAGGGGGAAACATAGATGTTTGAACCTCATAGGGGTATCTCCTTTGGTTGGTTTAAGAGAAAACGGGTTTATGGTTGGACAAGCATAGAGAAAAGCAGAATCGAAGAAAGTGGAGAAGCACGCTAAAGCTTGTGCAGAGAACCAACATGTCTTTGTCCCGTTGGCCTTTGATACCTTTGGCTCCCTAGCACCAGGAGCTATTCGTTTCCAGACTAGGGTTCAACGGTTTATCCACAACAATAGTTCATCTCCGGGAGGGGGGGGGGTGAGGGGTTTGTATTTGATAGATTGGGGTTCGCAATTCAAAAAGGGGTGGCGGCGGAGCTTGTTGCCCATCTACCTTGTATTTTGATGTTACTTGACAAGTTTTTGAATAAATAAAAATGAAGGTTCGGGTATAAAGGCTTGGTTTTGTAAGAATGATAAGAGGACATTATAGGTTGACACATGGCATTAGTATAATTTAATCTCAATGTTTTAAGGTAATTATATACATAATCAACATTATTGTAATCTCAATCAATAATAACTAATGATAGATTTTTGAGATTTTGTTTGTAAACTTATAATTGATTATCATATATTTCTATACAAATCTCATAGTCTGTGTTCTGTGAAAATTAAAATCACAAGTTGTGTACATTGTGGTTCATCACCATCGGATTAAGTTTTGTGTTTTACCACTATCGTATAACCATAAAACATAACAAACCACAAACAGTAAATTTAATGTGTGCATTATGTTTTAACACTTTTTGATAAACATAAAACACACAAACAATAACAACACAACGTTTCCACTCAAACCCATCAATCGGATTAATTATGCGTTAACACTATCATATAAACATAAAACACAATGTGTTTTATCACGATCAAGATAACTTTGTGTTTTACCACTATTGTATAACTAAAAAAATACAAAAACAAAACACAAACAGTAAATTTAATGTGTACAATTGTGTTCTAATACTTTTTGATAAACATAAAACACAAACAAAAATAACAAACTTCTCCACTCAAACTCATCAATCAAATTAACTAAGTGTTTTAACATCTTATCTTTCTTCTCTTTATTCGCCTTCAATCTCTCCAAACAACACACAACAACTTATGATAGAACAACGACCATTTGAGCAACCAACTAGTCAAACATACGCTCAAGCAAGCATGAATTACGATACTATACTAACTAGGGAATAGGGATGGTCTTAGTATCGTACATATACCGAAAGTACCGATCCTGTAAATCACAAAAAATAGGTACCAATACCGGTATAAATTATCGAAAGTGTTTGGAACAATATTCGGAGGTATAAAAACTCATTAGTCATAATATCAGCATCGTAAGTACCAATTCCAAAAAATGAAAAAGTGGAACCATATTGGAGAGATACGTACCCGCGCATGCGCACGGCCCCACACTCACATACACGTCAACGCAGTAAGCTGACGTGGAGTTCCAGAAGCCGGCACACGTTACCTCGTACATGACAGGTGTCACCCGTCAATGATAGGGACACACAGCCAATCAGAGGCGTCTATTCCCTGCTCCACGATCTCCTACAGGTACGAGGTACAGAAGGAGACAGAAAGGACAATTACAAGACACGTGGACCAATCACAGAGCGACAGCGCAAATGACAGCAACGGTCGTAATCGTACGAGCCAACTGTCATTCTCACTACAGCCAATCACAGGCCACCTCAGGGGCCTATAAATACCCCCCTTCGTGACAAGAAGAAGGGATCCACTCCGCAGCAGAGAATTCACCGTATAGATGTGAAGGATAGATTATAGTCGAAACTCTGTAACAATCTTGTATTGAAGTCTTGTATTTGTCCCGCTGTTTATCAATAAGAATCATATCTTTACTTGTACTTATATATATGAATTGTTAGATTGATGTTTCTTCACATATTCGTAACAAAAATGATTCATATGATATTATAACCGGTTCAATTTCGGTACCAAATACCATTTGCTTCTCCGTTAAGACTAACTAGAGAGACATGCGAGGGAAAAGATTTTTTTATTTTGGTTGCCGTTCAAACGCATCCACCGATCGCTTTTAATAAAACACAAGACACGTGCGCCAGTGGCGTTCCCGTAATTCCGTACATTTACAGTGGCAATTAATACTACTCACAACCCTATAAATACACCTTCCTATTTTCTCTCTCAACAAACACAACCCAAACCTCCTATATTATTCCTCTACTGAACCCCTCAACCACTCGCCGGCCACCGGCCACCGGCCACGTCACGTTTTCCGATCACAACCAGTAACCAACTCATCGGAAAACGATTATCGTTGACAGACATATATATGACGTCAGGTACACGGTTACCGACCTGGAAGGAGAGAGAGAACAACAAGCGTAGAGAGAGACGACGGCGTGCAATTGCCGCTAAAATATTCGCCGGACTTAGAGTTTATGGAAATTATAAGCTACCGAAACACTGCGATAACAACGAAGTGTTGAAAGCGTTGTGTAATGAAGCTGGTTGGATCGTTGAAGAAGACGGCACTACTTATCGTAAGGTAGTTCTAATTATTAGTAATCTATGTTCTAATTGATGGAATTGATTAGATCTTATAATTTGATTAGATCTTAACTGCTTTATTATGTTATGTACTGAGATGAAATGACGAGTCTAGCCTTCTAATTTTAGTTATTTTTAGAAAGTTTAAAAATTAAAATTACGTAGTTGACTTTTTATTAAACAGGTGTTATCGTGTTTAACAGGTATCGAATAAGATTAATACGACTCGTTTAACTGGTTTATAATTCATGTCTATAACGCAGTTATATTGTATGTTTTATGTACTAAGAACGAGGACGGATAGAGAATTAGAGACTATCATTCTAAATTTTAATTATTTAAAAAAAAAAATTTATAGTGTTGAATTGTTGATAGGTGTTATTAGATCTAGTAGTTGATTTAAAAAATTTGGAATATTGAATTAATTAAGGTGAAATAGTTCAAATAAATAATGTATAGCAGAAAAGAGATATATGATTTTGTATAAAGCAACGGTGAGGATGAAATGTTGACTGGTCGTTGGTCACGAGTGTGTTTATGGATCTGGAGATTTGTCGTGATGGGGGACAGGATAACGTGGTTGATGAGCATATGGCGCATGTTATCATGATGGAGGATTAGTCAGATGACCTGTTTTATTATTACATCTCTTTCAGTGCTCTCTCTCTCTCTCTGATCGTCAACGATGGAGACTGGCTTTCCTTTTTCTTTTGTAAATATTATTATTATTATTATTATTATTATTATTATTATTATTATTATTATTATTATTATTATTATTATTATTATTATTCGTGTACTCTCCCTAAACGTACGATACATTTCCTTCTTTCCTGGATTCACGTGGAGTCACACGCAACACGAAAGTTCGTTATTATCCACGTCATCAAGAAAATTGAGCCATACTTTGTCCTAATTTCAACTTCTTTGAAAAAATTGGCATGGGATCTGTTCTATGACTTGTGGAATAACTGTTAGTCTATTATCCAAGAATATTATTAACTTTACTGGTAAAGCATAAAGTTTTAGTAAATTTTGGATGTTTGTCATCCTTAAGATAACACATGTTTCAGCAACTAGTGAAAGATAAATAAATTTTAGGAAAGAAATCCAACATATTAGGATTTAGGTTTAACAGAATGGATTTGAAAATAAGTTTATAGCGGAAGTTTTTCCGGTTGATTTAGGATGTGCAGAAGGCGGTTAGATTGTATTTCTGGTTTTTAATTTCTAGGTTTTTAGTCGGTCTGATTAGATCTATCTATGACTTAATTTCAAAGCGTGTTTGCTGTTTGTGATCTGGTGGAGAAATTATGTTCAGTTTAGGAATCTATCAAAGCCGAAATTGTGCAATATAGAAGAAAAAAAGGAGATACGAACCAACAGCGGTGATGAAATCTGACTAGTTTGTGTGAAGTCTTTAAATTTACCGGAAACTAATATAGTTTAGACCTCAATACTCTTAACAAGAAAGAGCAACTAGTGGTTATCTAAGGTTTCCAGGGACAAAACTAGTGACACGTGATTCCGGTTCAGGTTGGGTTGTTACAAATGGGTTGGTGCGGGTTTATGTCACCTTTGGTATATGATATATCCCACATCATAAGGAATGCATCGTCTCAAGAACCATAAATGCGTTTTGGTAGTATTGGTGGTGGATGAGACGAGAACTCTTAATTTCAACGTATTTTGGTGTGAGAATTTTTAGGATGAGTGGGTAATGGGTTAGAGATTGTTTGCTGTTAGTGGGTATTTTCTTAGAATACAGTGTGTTCTTTTGCTATTCCTAGATATTATTGATCGGATATTAGATGCACTGTTTTCTCTTGCTATTTGATTGTCTACTAGTTTAGTCAAACCTTAGGTGGCCATATACACTGGATGCTTGTTCTTTTTAAAATTTTAGCCTCCAAACTATATTAGTTCATGGTTACCTTTATCTTATGTCTTCCTTAACTTTGTATTTGTGTAGGGTTGTAAACCTGTTACACGGGTGGAGGCTACAGGTGGATCCGCATCGGCCAGTCCAAACGCTTCATACAGTTTGAACCCGAGCCCATCATCTTATCCGAGCTCCATCTCATCTCTCTATGCTGCTAATGGTAACCCTGATCCAAATTCACTTATCCCATGGTTAAAAAATCTCTCATCTAATTCTTCGCCGTCATCCAATTTTCCGCACCATCTTTACATACCCGGTGGTTCAATAAGTGCTCCAGTTACTCCTCCATTAGCTTCACCTACATGCCAGACACCGCGAATGAATGACATGGATCCCGCCTGGGTCCCACAACACTACCCGTTCTTACCATCTTCAACCCCTCAAAGTCCAGGCCGTCAAACACCAACCGGTTCAGGATGGCTATCCGGGGTCCAAACACCCCAAGATGGACCAACATCACCCACGTTTAGTCTTGTCGCTTCAAACGCGTTTGGATTCAAGGAGGCACTTTCGGGTACTGGCTCACGGATGTGGACCCCGGGGCAGAGTGGGACTTGCTCACCTGCCATTACTGCTGGGGTTGACCAGACAGCAGATGTTCCTATGTCTGATGCGGTTTCATCTGAGTTTGCTTTTGGTAGTCATATGAAAGGTCTGGTGAAACCATGGGAAGGTGAAAGAATACATGAAGAATGTGTTTCTGATGATCTTGAGCTCACCCTTGGGAACCCTAGCACTAGGTAACTTTCACTTATAGGTGGGAAAATGGGCGGGTCGGTTGCATTATGTAACCTTGGTTTTAAAAAGCGCGCTCAAGGCGCGCTTAGGCGCGAAGCGCATCTAGGCGCCAATATGTGCGCCTTATGTAACACTAGGTGAGCATCGTACGAAAAGCGCATGAAAAGCACGTTTTTTTGGCCAAAAAAGTGCAATAAAAGCGTGCTTTTCATACATGAGGTGTTTTTGTGCTTAAAATTGTTATACATGTAGCTAAAAATGTTGTACATTTAAGTTAAATCATATATAAACCTTATTTGTATCTATATTTTGGGTAAATGATGCTAAAAACCTACAACATATATAAAAAATATATGTATATTCGTCTTGCGCCTCGCGTATGAAAAGCCCACCGCTTTTGCACTTTGTGCCTCGGTTTTAGACCTCGTCTCTTTTGTGCGCTTCGCGCTTTTTAAAACCAAGTATGTAACATGTGAAAATGAATCATCTATGTCGCGGTCCAAATGACCACAAGTCAGGTCAATCTAAAACACCTTTAGATAAAACATTTTGGGCCTATATTGACCTGTTTCCCTTTAATTCAGTGGTTTCATATTTTACACTTTACTGATAAAACATAACCCGAGTCAACTGATTTGTTAAGTATACAGTTCGATTTGTTCTCTTTATAATATCGTTAATTTATAATGATTTGTTATTTCTTGCAGATGAAGGACATGGTGGAATCTGCAATGTATTATTATCAGCTGATTTTCTTTCTTGAAAAGATTTTTTTTTTTCCCAGAGAAAGGAGAGAAATTCATAGTAAATTATAGGTGATAGTTGATGTGTGATGGTATCTCTTAATTCAAATATTTTTCCATTTTCTAATTTTATTTATTTTTGTTTCCAGAAATTACTTCATTGACACACCAAATACATATATTTATTTCTTTCTTTATTTCATGTGAATATATAAGACGTAATGTGAATATGTGATTTGTGCGAAATAAAACTATATACAACAGATGGCTAAAACACAACCTACATTAATGGTAAAGAGTTTTGGTCAAGTATGATACCACTCCCCAATTATGAACCCCATTTTTTATATTGATGTCGATTTTTGAAACTGTGTTGGTAAATTGGTGTCAATCAAAAGTTGAATCTGTATATGAACATAAAAAAACTGAGCATTATACTCTGACGGTCTGACCTCATTAAATATGTTCTTTCGGTACAAGTGTAGTTCGTTGTTGTTGAGACCAAGTCTTCAAATGAACAAAGCTTTATAATTCCGCTTTCAAATCAACATCGCGGAGCTAAAAAGATATTTTCGATAATAAGAATCATGATTTTTTCAAATCATTGTCATTTATGTATTTAGAAAGAGTTTATCAGGGACAAGTTGGAATTTGTAAATTTAATACACACTAGGGGGTCAAAGTAAAATGTAACAAAAAGCAAAATGTTAAAATTAATATAAATGGCCCATGCAGGTCTCGAACCTGCGACCTTCGCGTTATTAGCACGACGCTCTAACCAACTGAGCTAATAGGCCTTGATGTCGAGAAAACTTTCTGTTTTTCTTATAAGCTGTTTAAAAAGAGACATCTAAACCAACGGGTTAAACTCATTAGTCATCCGACTTAAGCAACTTCTATATAATTCTATATAACCAACAACATTAGAGGTTCTTCGGAGGTAAGGTGAAAGAATATTTCAAATTAAATATTAATACATAAAATATAAGACAAAAAAAGGTTTTATTTTGATTGATAAGACAAAAAATGAAGTTGTGAGTGAAAGATGATGGACGATTGTTTTCAAAGAACCATATAGGCAGGAATGAAACAAGTCCATTGTCACAAATCAAATGACCCACGGCCATATTTCCGACTGTCATTAACTGATAGATCGAAGGATTTGTCTATCACTTAAACTTCTTTATCTTTTAGTGTTAGAAATTATTTTTAGAAGATAAGAAAGTTATTTAGTGTTGGATAAATGCTTGAATGAAGTTATTTGCATATGCAAAATGCATGGGTGATAGAAAATTATGTGTAATAGGATAATGAACATGTGTGTGGTGGTCCAGAATAATTATGATTTTAGGAATAATGGAAATAAATAATCTCAATTATTGACTATTGGCCAATAACAGTCCCAACTACGAAAAGTACCAATATTGGTCCCAACTTTCGACATATTGGAATATAATGGACCCAAACTAACGGAGGTCTAACTCCGTTAGTGTGATGCTGACGTGGCATCCTAGGTGGCAAAATGATCTTACGTGGCATCCTAGGTGGCAAAATGATCCTATGTGGCATGCCACGTCAGCGCCACACTAATGGAGTTAGACCTCCGTTAGTTTGGGTCCATTATATTCCAATATGTCGAAAGTTGGGACCACTATTGATAATTTTCGTAGTTGGGACTGTTATTGGCCAATAGTCAATAGTTGGGATTATTTATTTCCATTATTCCATGATCTTATTACATTCCAATGTAAGCTTTCGGGAAAAAAAAATTATATGAAATAGAAGCATTTTTTTATATAATATAAAAATGATCGCAATTAAAATTATGCTTATGTCCCCAAAATTGGCTGAGGACTTTTTTTCCTTTTCACTAAGCACCACTTTAACATACTCTAATGGTTATTCAAACTTTCTTTATAGTAAATTATACCATGCATGTTTCTTATAAACCTGCCCAAACTTATTTTTTATTCATTTAAACAGTTTTTTTCACTAATAAGAAATGCATCATTAGCTGGATCTTCAACAAGGACGATCAAGTTCAAATATACCATTTTTTGATTGAGTCGTTACATTTTCTTTTTGTGGTTTGTCAATAGGAATTGGGAATGTAACATAAGTTAGGTAGTCTGGTTGCAAAATCCAGTCATTGCTTCGATTGTTTGGTGTCCCGACTAGTTTCTTGCTAGTCGTTGTATATAAAATTTAACGGGTCCCATAAAAAAAGAGTTTTGAGGTTATATCGTTGCTCATCAATAACAGCTTGAGGTTGCTCATCGCGTGACTCCAAAACAAATAGGCTAAAATAATACTAAATTAAAAATGGTGGTGTAATAGAAAAATGGAACCATATAACTCATGAAACAACATAAAATAACCTCATGGAATGCTAGTATGCTACGAAACCAAAGGAAAAAAATAGAAGCCCACATAAATATTATTATGAAAAACATGGCCCATGCAGGTCTCGAACCTGCGACCTTCGCGTTATTAGCACGACGCTCTAACCAACTGAGCTAATAGGCCTTGATGTGTATTCTCCTTTTAATATTATATTGACATTTTAACGAAGCTAGTAATGACGCATGTACCTTTTTTCAACATTATGGACCAACATGAGGTCAAGAAAGTCAAAGATACAGCTAAATAAGCCATGGTCGGTCGACCGGTTGGTTTTGGTAAACTAAAGTCATGAGATAGCCAAGCGACTTCTGTATAATTAACAAAATAGCCTATAGCCACTAAGTATAATATTTAAGAAAAACTAGTTTTTGTTCTATTTATTATACCGTAATAACCGTCACAATTATGCATAAGAATGAGTGGGTTTAAATGTTTTTCACGATATATTATGGACTTATGGTATAATGAACGTAGTGTGCTAAGATGTGATGTGAGAAAAAAAAAAGTACATAAGGCAAGTGGTTTTTAAATTTTAATCGTCTCATGGATACAATAAACATCGCAAATTAATAATTTGTCTAGTTAAAAAACGTTATACAATGTTATATAGAATATAGATGACGTTGAATACATAATTATTTTCCAATAAAAAAATTATAATGAAATTTAATTATGTATTCAACGTCATGTATATAACAATGTATAACCGCGTTCATGTCCTTATGGAAGCAGGTATGCCCGCAAATATTAGGTATGTCCTTAGGAATAGGGTTTTTTTTTTTTTTGTCTTACATACGTGTTGGTCGAAATTCAAATTGGCTTACGTTTTAACGTAAACTTTTTTTTTAAATAAGTCGGTCAAATATAATACGCTATTATTAGACGGCATAAATTTGAGTTGCTCTCCGTAACGCGGGAGGGGTAAAAACTAGTTTATAACATTTCAAAAACTAAATAATATGTTGAATATTACAAACACAGTAGTTACCACCTCTCATTTCACCTCTAGCTTTCATCCTCGTTCACCAATACTACTATAAATAATACATTGTGTCTTCTTCCCTAAAACCTATCTCCAATTTCAGTATATACCCCCCCCCCCCCCCCCCACCCACCCACCACACACACACACACACAGAGGTTTCCTGAGGTGAATGGCCATGGTTGAGAGCCGTGGTGCTGCCAATGAGCAACATGGATCAGTCACCATAAGCATAACAAAAGATGACACTAATGATACCACACTGCCTTCCTCTCCTTTGATCAGTCCTCAATTTTCCCAAAAGGTTCTTTCTTTTACTCCATAATTGCCCATCTACCTCTCATCCTAACGTAAATTGTCCGTTATGAAATGAAAATGATGGTTAATACTTTAAATTTTCTTATAAATGAACAATTATTTCATCTTCCCTTAAGAAGCAAATATTATTAAAACAATGTAACAAAGAAACCTAAGGTGTGTAGAGATTTGACTGATACAATTTCATGATCGAATATTTGGGCAGTTGCTAGCGGAATTGTTCGCTACATACTTGTTGGTATTTGCAGGCTGTGGTGCGATCATGGTGAACAATGACAAGAACAATGTGGTGGGCCAGACTGGAATCGCGATCGTATGGGGGGCGGCAGTGATGGTGATGGTTTACACAGTTGGACATGTCTCCGGTGCACATATGAACCCTGCTGTCACCATTGCTTTGGCATCTTGCACAAGGTTCCCTTGGAAAGAGGTGATTATATATTATCATAAATTTGTTGTTCATTCGGATATATATTTCAACATTATGATCTATATATTCTTAATCTTTTAACAACTTTTATTACCATTTAAGTTTGCTAATTTGTTACTATTTTGTCTCTAGTTTAAATATCATAATAATATAGTTAGGCTGGATTTGCGGAATGAAGCCCATAGCCACCTCAGCTCCACGTCATCAGGGGCTTCATTTTTTTATTCCAATGACGCCCAAGAAATGAAATGGCGCTCCGTCCACTATTTTCCGTTATTATTAGTTTAATTAAAGTGGGGGCCCTCAAAAGTGTTTGTTATCCTTCGTTATTGTGCTAGCGATGGGTCAATAGCGCACAGGAAATAGAGGATGGGGCACTATTGATGGAAAAAAATACTAAGGTGGCACTGGCAAGGGGCACCACCCTTTACACCGTCCAGCCTTAGTGATGGTTCACCATTATCTAGCATTATCTTCTATTTCAGTTGAATTTTTATATTTAAAGATGTGAATCTTGATTGATCACTTTTATATTTAAAGATGTGAAACTTGATTGATCACTATATGAAAAATCCTGAAGTTATCACAATTTATTAATCTTTGTTTAATTTAATTAGGTACCCGACTACGTGATAGCTCAAATCCTTGCAGCAACCGTAGCGAGCGGAACCCTACACTTAATAGTTAACGAGACACATGATCATTTCGTTGGAAATGTCCCTCCTGGGTCCGATCTTCAATCCTTGGTGATGGAAATTATTATCACATTCTACCTCTTGTTCGTTATCTGTTCAGTTGCCACAGATGATCGAGCCGTAAATACAATTTTACTCACTTTTACTTATTACTAAGGATATTTTACGAATATGATCATTGTAACGATATATCATGATCACTTAATGTAGACAGGACAACTAGCTGGGGTCGCCATTGGATCAACGGTTCTACTTAGTGCCATGTTTGCGGGGTACCATACATAGCTAGTTATACATATATTGGTTATAACGCAATTTGGTATTTATTAAGATCGTGTTATGCATAGCTAGTTATGCATTTTAATATTTTGACAGGCCAGTATCAGGGGCGTCGATGAACCCAGCAAGAAGCATTGGCCCAGCGCTCGTGTGGAACGAGTACAGAGGGTTATGGGTCTACATTTTGGGACCGACTATTGGTGCCATAGGTGGTGCATGGGCTTACAACACAATAAGGTTCAAGCCATTGAGTGAGACAACCAAGGGGGGATCCGGCATCTCAACAATTATTTATGGAGTTGTATCATTGTTTAACTATGATCTATGGGTTTATTTGAATGAGATGGTACACTTAAACAAACAAGCAATTACACTCAACATGTAATACATACATATATATGCTCCTTTTTTATGAAGCATATGTTGTTTGGATTATATGTAATGTCTTTTTCTTATATATTTATTAATTATTATAATTGTAATACCCACATTGTACTTTTCGTGTGAAATTTAATTCATTGTGGCATGAGGGCCTTTGCCCGTTACTTCCCTCTCCAATTACCGTCATTTGATTAGAGTTATTGATAATCTTAGTAATTTTTATGTGGATATGTCCGTTGTCTTGCTATTCCTTGGCCTTAGATTCATTTCAAAAACTTTATAGAAAACCTTATTGATCTCATCACTACCAAACATGTTTAGTGTGATGATGCAAGTTTGATAACCCAAGGTTACATGAGTCAGTTATCATCCAATCATGGCATTTCTTACGGCATACATATCTTGTCCCTACACCCCAGTAATATTGGTTTGCCAGGTGGAGAAATTGTTAGAACAAATGTAGTGAAAGCTTAATTCAACGCCCTCCACTCGAAATGGAGTTATTTGATTGACTACTCAAATTTGTGTCATAATCCACACTTCATCCAGCGTGAAAAAAAAAACACACACACACACCCCCAAAACGCCCAGGGGGTGTGCCAAGGGCGAAGCATCATGAGGGCCAGGGGGTGTCCTGGCCCCCACCGATTTTTGGCGCAGTGGTAGAATTTTGCGATTTTCATAGGTAAATTAAGTTCGGGTTAAGTCCGGCCCCCACCGATTTGCCACTACCGATCGAAAAAAATTGAGTTCGGCCACCGCCGTTAGAAAAACCAAGCTTCACCACTGGGGTGTGCCCTGGTGTTTTCCCCTCTTCCACGCCCATTTCCACGCTGCACTACACCTGGCCTTATATATTTAAAATCACTCGAGTTTGATTTGTCCTTGCATACTTTCGTGAATAATATAGGTGTGATGTCTACACCTCCAATGGATTTTCAAATTAAAGTCGTTTACGTTCCAGATTCCAAGATCACTTCTCCTCGTACGAGTTCCTTTTCATCCTAAGCATGACTAATTACTTCTTTGTACCTTTGAGTGCTTATGTCATCTGTTTCTTGGCGATCACCAAGTGGACAAACTCTCATTTGAGTGCTATAGTTCTCGGATACACACCTAACCATCACGTACGGATACGTTTTTTATGATCCTCTCATGCCGGGAAGTGTGATCTCACTGTTAGACTATATTATTAAAGGCTCACGGGCTTAGTTATGTATGTAGGGTTTCTCATAACCTCTATATATTGTAACCTAACCAATTAATAATGATCATCATGTATTTCGTTCTCTTACACTCACAACATGATCCTATGGTTGACCGGTGTGGAACCATCCCCCCAACCTCATCCATTTTCCCTTTAATAAAACCCCCTCCATTTCCTAAGTGCCATAAACCATCGCTAGCGCAATAACAAGCGTCAAACGAAAGCTTTTGTGGTCCACTCCAATTTAAACTAATAAAAAAAATTGGGGAGGGAGGTGCCACTAGAGGCCTATATTTCATTTCTTGGGGCTTGGGCGTCATTGGAAGGAGACAATGGAACTCCCTGTTGATGTGACGTTGAGGTGGTGCAATGCAGCCTTTGAGGGCTCCATTCCACACCACATAGCCTAATCCCCCCCCCCCCCACACACACACACACATATATATATATATATATATATATATATATATAGGGTCGAGATCATGTGCAAAGTGTGTTTTGTGTGAGAAGGGTAAGAAGTGTTTTGGACCATTAGATCATCTTAATCAATGGTTTAGATTTAATGAGTGGCATTATTGTAAATAATGTTATAGTTATAATAACTAATTAGGCTACTTAGGGGTATAATGGTAAAACACACCCTACATTTAATTCACATTTAATTGATACCTCTTAAAAAATAGAAACCACCATTAATTCTCATTACTCTCTTTCTCCTCTCTCTCTCCTTGCGCCACCTACACAACCGCCATCAACCACCACAAGCCACCACCATCAACCGAACCATCATTCGACAGCCACCATCACAAACATAAAAATCGGAGTGTTTTTTTAGGGATGAAGATGAAGACGACATGAGGTGATAATGATGTGTTTTATGGTGGATTATTTTAAACAACATTCATATTGTTGTGTTTTATGTTCAAAGGATTTTTGTGTGGTTTAGTGTTTTTTGAATTTAAAACACATTTTATATGTATGTATAGTTGTGTTTTTGAATGTGTTACTGATTGTGTATGATGAAGATAAAACACACTTGATTATGGAGAAGATGATGATAAAACACACGGGACTGTTTAAAACACAAAGTTGAGAATATGGTGATAAAACACACGGGTATGAACGTAAAAACACCTTGTTGATGAAGCAACTTACAAGACTATAATAAAACACCAATGTGCATAAAAAACCATATTTTTTTACATCAGTAAAACTCCTTATAAAAAATAACACAAAAGGTGTGTTATACCTTCAAACCTTATGGTATACCAGTAAAACACCATATGCTCACATCAGTAAAACACACCAATATGAATGCTGATGTGGTCGTGAATAATTCAGAGAATGAATGATAATGTGGTTAATGTTAATAAAAACTCTGTAAATAATAGTGAGGATGTGAAACAAAATCCCTAAGAATGCTCCTACATTAATCACGAAATTAAATTAGCCATTATCTCCTAAAATAAGATTAGCAATGCAATTTACAATGTTACCCTTCTATATAATAAAATAAGCCTCTATGTTATTGGTTCTCACACTTCTCATACAAAATAAGTTTTGCACATGATCCTAAACATATATATATATATAGGGGTGGATAATATGGAAACCTCATCTTTTGGAAAAACCCTAGAAACCCTCTAGTGACCATTGATCAAGTTTGATTAATGGTCCATAATTAATTCCTATATAATATTCAAAAGCAAGTGGGCCACCATAATAAAAAATAGGATTAAGGGCAATATGGTAATCTTGAATTAATTTTTTAAAATTTAATTTTATGAATCCTAGGTTTAAAAAGGTTGATTTGACACTTGTTAAGTCACATCTCTCCTACTTTATGGCACTTTTTCCAGCATGAATATTAACGTACGTTAGTGTTGTGAAAAAAAATTCTGACCTCGTGTGAGACATCGCTAACATGTGTTACCAGGCATATACTAAAAGAACACATACAATGTGTATTTATTTAAGAAATGATAAAAACGATCGTAACAATCAACACTAAAACATATCAAAAACCGTTTAATACAAACATAATTATTTGTGAATTTTCAAACAAACTATCATAACAAACATAGAAAAAATCTAGCTATTCTTCGTTCTTGATCCACATCATCATCTTTAACTCAAAAACATCTCTTCACCTACAAAAAAGTAAACACGTGTTAGCTGGGCTCTATAAAACACATAATGGGACATCAATGACATGTGTTAGTGTATTTTAAAATATATGTTTTACTGAAATAACGTATGTTATACAAACCGTAACACATGTTAGTTGGGTATATACTAACATGTGTTAGCATCACTAACATGTGAAAGGGCGTATACTTACATGTGTTAACATCACTAATGTATGTCATATGAACCCTAAAAAGAATAAACCCTTTTTCAGTTTTCATAAACATGTGTTAGTTGGGTATATACTAGCATGTGTTAACATCACTAACATATGATAGGGCGTATACTAACATATCTTTCCTGAAATAATGTATGTCATATGAACCCTAAAAAGAATAAACCCTTTTTCAGTTTTCATAAAGCCAAGAAACCAATTTATTCAAGCTAATTTAAACACCTCATTCACCAAAATATTAAAAATTTATAATCTTTATAAAAAAACATCACTTACCACAGCCACAACACCAACGCCGCCTTCTTCCTAATAGCTTATTCCTGAAAACCAACACTAGAACAGAAACACATGTTAGTTGGGCATATACTAAAACACATGTTAGTTGGGCTCCCCAGCTAATATGAACCCTAACACCTGTTAGTTAGGCATATACTAGCACGTGTTAGCATCACTAACATGTGTATAAAAAAATATCACGTACCACAGCCACATCACTAACATGTGTATAAAAACACATGTTAGTTGGGATACTAAAACACATAATCAAAAAAATTTAATCACATGTGATCTATCAATATCATGTCCCCTATCCAATAATAATCTAACATAAACAAAATAGTAATAAAAAAATAAAAATAAAAAAAGCTAAACATAAGTTTTTTTTTTTCATTCAAGCATTTGATCAAACACTTGGTGGGCAACCAAAAACTATCTCCAAAAAATATTATTATTATTATTTTAGCAAAACCCAAAACCTATTTCACTAAACCCAAAACATAATAGCTTATTATTATTATTATTATTTTATTATTATTATTTTGAGAAAGATTCTTTTTTTTTTGCAACAATTTTTTTGGAAACAACTTCTTCACTGAATCACTGACGTGATTCATTTTTTTTTGGCAAACAAGTTTTTTTGGCAACAATCTTGTAGTTTTATTATTTATTAGATTCAGATCTAGATCTCAACTACAACTCCAGATCTAGAAAAGAGAGGGAAGAGGAGAGAGAGAGAGAGAGAGAAATTGCATTTTACCTACTTTAAAATCTGAACAGAGCATCACTTGAAAAGTTTGAAACAGAGCATCAGTTGTTCTTCGAGATGATTATGACGAGATGGTGACGATAGTGGTTGTTCTAGTGGTTGGAGGCGATGCAGGTGGTGGTGGTGGTTCAAGAGAGAGGATGGTAGAGAGAGAGAGAGGATGGTATGATTTATCATCTGCATTTGAATTTTGAAAAACAAATGAAGAGAGAGATGTGAGAAACATATATATATATATAGGAAGAGAGAGAAGGGGTGGTAAAATTGACTAAATTGCCCTTTTGAATATTATTATGGGGTGATACTATTTACACAACCAACAAAAAACCCTAAACAACCTTAGGACGGGTCGTCGAGGCCTAGATGGGCCGTTAAGAAAAATTAGGGTTTCAGGACGGGTCGTCCAGGCCTTGATGGGCCGTTTGTTTACAGAAAAGACAAAACCGACGGGCCGTCGAGGCCCAGACGGCCCGTAGAAGTACGATGTACGAGGTGATCAGTCTGAACTCCTGCAAAAGCAGGCAGTTCAGACTGAAAAGTTTGAAAAAGGTGCATTAGGACGGGCCGTCCAGGCCCCGACGGCCCGTTGAAATGTGTTAGGTTAGGGCATTTAATCCCTAGACGGCCCATCTAGGCCTCGACGGCCCGTTGAGATTTCCAGATTTAACCATTACACGATCAGCTTCTTCCCCACTTGAACCAAACCTTAAAACATCACCACCACCAAAACCCTCGACCCATTTCGACTTCCCGGTCTCACGATGACATATTTACAAAGCTTTTCAACCGTTGACCTGTCTGAGAACGAGTCTTACGTCTCTGAAAGCGTAGGGTATGAACCCGAGGTTCAAGTTGGTGAAGAGGAGGTTAAATCCGGGGTTCGTGGTAATGACGGGAACATGCTGCCCGATCTCAACGAGGAATATGTAGAGGAACAGGAGTCATTTTTCGTGCCACCAAGCTACCCGCAGTACACGTACGGGAGTTACCATTCGCGCGAGAATCGTGCTAATGATGACAACCAGGAAGATGCTAACATAAAAGTTGAACCTAACCCGGATGTTTCGTATGAAACCGAGCAGGTGCGTTTATTTATTTACACTAGTATATCTTTACAGTAGTATATAATTTAGAGTAGTATGAATTTAGACTAGACTCTTGTATAAATTTTCAGGTATTCGGGTCTGTTGAAGAGATGAAACAATGGGCTTACGATAGAGCCCTTGCTAGCGGTTACGTCCTAGTGACAGGACGTTCTGTTTCAAAAGGCAGTGGAAATAATGCAAGAAAAATTAGGATAGACCTGAGATGCGACCGTGCTGGCGAATACCATACTACAGCCACAGTAAGGTCTACGGGTAGCAAAAAGATTAACTGTCCATTTATGTTAATAGGGAGGCTACGCAAAGAGGGTTGGAAATTGGAGGTTAAACACGCGAATCATAACCACGACCCTTTTATACATGTTGAGGGTCACGCTTTTGCTAGGCGGCTGACACCACAAGAAGAAGAAATGGTGGAAACGCTTTATTTTCAAGGCCTGGAACCGGCAAACATACATTTGGCCATCAGAGCACAAAACCCGAATAATATATGTATTCTAAGAGACAAACACAATACAGTGAGCAAGATTAAACATAGAATTTACGGCGATAAAACCCCAATGCAGGTATTATTATTAATTACTATTATTGTCATAGACTATTATTAATTTTGTTGTTGTTAAATATTAAATATTGTTATTATTATTGTTATGCAGATACTCGAGAGTATCCTGATTGAAAAGAAATTTACTTATTTCACCAAGCAGAATCCAGAGACAGATGCTGTTGAGAATATTTTCTTTTCACACCGGGTCTCGTACAATCTCTGGCGTGCCTTCCCACATGTGATGCTGATCGACGCCACCTACAAAACGAACGAGTACAGAATCCCGTTTGTTCAAATTGTGGGTATGACGTCGACAAACCAGTCGTTTTGTATCGCCCATGCATTTATCGTTAAAGAGAAAACGAGTAACTACACATGGGTGCTTGAGAGGCTCAAAGATTTGCTGGAGGAGAGTATGGAGCCACGTGTAATTGTTACAGATAGAGATCTGGCTCTGATGAGTGCATGTGCTACAGTTTTCCCGGATGCTACGAAATTGCTTTGCAGGTGTCATATTCAACGAAATATTATTATTATTATTATTATTATTATTATTATTATTATTATTATTATTATTATTATTATTATTATTATTAATATTATTGTTGTTGTTTTGCAGGTATCATATTCAACGAAATATTGCAAAATATCATAAAGCAGGATTTCCAAAAGAAGAATGGGAAATATTTTTGCAGTATTTTGGTCGACTGTGTAAATCTCCTGACAAAGAGGCTTACGAATTCAATCTTGAAGCGATCTACAGACGACTTTGGGGGCAGGATCGAACGGGTATATATTTTATTTTTTATTTTGCTTTACAAGCGTACATATTTTCTGTATTGACATCACTATTCTGTTTTTTACAGAGGTTTATGACTACATGGAGTCAGTTTGGCTCCGAGATTATAAAGAAATGTTTGTGAAAGCATGGGCAAATGAAAACCTTACGTTCGGTCAGACTACGACCAACAGGGTCGAGAGTCAGCATGCTCTGATTAAGAGGTACATAAAAGGCCCGAACAGCTCGCTCCACGCGCTTGTGATGGAAATAGAAAAAAGTTATGGAATCACGGCGCGTAGCGATAAAGCACTCCTTCGAACACAGCCGATCAACAAGAATGTGGAAACATGATCTACCGTTGTTTCAAGACGTAATCGGTAGGGTTTCCCATCTAGCGCTTAATTTGATGCTCGGAGGGGTCAACAAGATAAATTATTATATGGAACAAAAGAGGTCTTGTGAACACCGACTCAAGAAGACTTATGGATTGCCATGTTCCTGTCAATTGCAATTGTATGATACGAAAGGTAACATCATTTTTTAGACTTATTATTTTTTTTAGGATATAATAGTCAAATTTATAAATGTTTGAAGCGTTTTGTAGACGACTTGTGTTGTCTGGTTCGTACAAAAACAGAGGAAACTCTGCCAAATTTTTATAAAATTATTGATTTGTTGTTGTTGTGATTGAATATATATATCAGATACACGAGTGTCACTGGCTGATATCGACGTCTTCTGGACACGACTTGACTTTATGCCAGAAGTAGCTGAGAATCCCGAGTTTGACCTTCAGCACCAAATGAATGCATTCGCTGAGCAACTAAGGTCGCAACCGGTGCAAGTGAAAAAAAGCATGTTGCAGAAGATGAAGGAGGTGTTGAATCCGATTATGACTAAACATAAACCTCCTGAGGTACAAACCGATACTCGGGGTCGGCCAACAACAAGTGAAAAGGAAAAAAAGGAAGATAAGGCTGCGGTTCGTATTATTATTATTATTATTATTATTATTATTATTATTGTTGTTGTTGTTGTTGTTGTTGTTGTTGTTGTTATATAATTTTTTGCACGTAGGGCAAAAAGCCTTCTAGAAGAGGTAAACAATCAAGGGACAAACCGATTGTTTACGATGAAGATTTTCCACTGTTGGAAAGGGATAGGTACAAACTACTAATATATAAATTCACACATGCATACATATTTATACACATATTAAATCTCACTTTTTGATGGGTACAGGTACAAACTGGAGATCGAAAGGTTTAAGAAATGGCTTCCACCTGCATATCATAGATACATTACAGACATTCGGGATGTCCATGGAGACGGTCACTGTGGCTTTCGATCCGTAGCTGTGTGCTTAGGGTGGCAACAGGATATGTGGTACTTCATCCGCAAACAGCTTAAGGAGGAGATCGTCGAGAATGAAGACCGGTGGAGGCCAATTTTAAACGAAGTAGATTACGATACTTACGACAGAGTCTCCAACTCATTCGATCACATTGGAGTGGGACCAGCAACGCACGACCAATGGATGGAGATGCCCGCCTCAGGATTACTGATTGCTCAGAAATTTAAGGTGGTTGTTCAATTTCTCTCTCCGTATGATCAAAGTGAGACGTACTTCCCTATGTTCGATGGTCAACACAGCGTTGAAGAACATGCGTTCGTATCGTTTGCTTTTGTTAACAAAAATCATTTCATCAAGATTGAGTTGGCAGAAGGCGCCCCAATGCCAAAACTGAATCCGTCATGGCGTAAGTGGCGATATGAAGAGGCAAGTGAGTGGGAGACGGTATATGACGACCGTATACAAAGGGTTGATGTTCGATCACCTCAATACTTCGACTTAACTTAGCTTATCGTATGTTACCGGACCGGACGAACGGAAAAATTTGTTGTATGTGTTCATTTATACTTATTATAAAAATATACTCCCTTTTTTTTATAAAAAATACAAATACCAAGCTTAAAATATACAAAATACACTAAAAATTTAAAAAAAAATAAAAAAAATTAGGGTCGTCCAGGCCTTAATGGGCCGTCCAGGGCAAAAAATTGGTTTTTAGACGGCCCGTCTAGGCCTCAACTGCCCGTCCTTTGGTTTTTAGACGGCCCGTCTAGGCCTCAACTGCCCGTCCCAACACAAAGCTTCCATGAGAAGCTTCTGTTTTTTAAATTAAAAAAAAAATTATTTGAGGACCGTCCAGGCCTCAACGACCCGTCTCAAGGCAAAAATTGGTTTTAGACGGTCCGTCTAGGCCTCGACGGCCCGTATCAAAAAATTTAAATCAGATCAAAACCAGATCTGATTGTGCCTCGTCCCACAATTCCCTCTCTCGTCTCTCTTCTCCCTCTCTCTCTAACCCTCTGTCTCTCCACCACAACCACCATCCACCACCGTGTGCCTCCACCACAACCACCATCCACCACCGTCTCCTCCACCACAACCACCATCCACCACCGTCTCCCTCTCTCTCTAACCCTCTGCCTCCACCACAACCACCATCCACCACCGTCTCCCTCTCTCTCTAACCCTCTGTCTCTCCTCCACCACAACCACCATCAGGTATTATTATTATTGTTATTTTTATTGTTATTATTATTGTTATTATTAGTTTTAGGGTTTTTTTTTATTTTTTTTAAGGTTGTGGTTGGGTGGTGAGGGCAGTGGTGGTGGTAGGGGATAGGGTGGTGGTGGTGGTGGTGGGGCTGTGGTGGTTGGGTGGTTGGGCAGTGGGGCTGTGGTGGCTGTGGTGGTGAAGGGCAGTGGTGGTGGTAGGGGATAGGGTGGTGGTGGTGGTGGTGGTGGGGCTGTGGTGGTTGGGTGGTTGGGCAGTGGGGCTGTGGGGCTGTGGTGGCTGTGGTGGTGAAGGGCAGTGGTGGTCTGTGGTGGTTGGGTGGTGGGGCAATGGTGGTCAGTGGTGGTTGGGTGGTGAGGGCAGTGGTGGTCAGTGGTGGTTGGGTGGTGGTTGGTTTGCATTTGTGCGCGTTAGGCGCCTAAACCTAAACGCGCGCCTTTATGTTTAGGCGCGCGTTTAGGTTTAGGCGCCTAAACATAAACGCGCGCCTTTATGTTTAGGCGCGCGTTTGTGTTTAGGCGCGCGTTTAGGTTTAGGCGCCTAAACATAAACGCGCGCCTTTATGTTTAGGGGCGCGTTTGTGTTTAGGCGCCTAAACCTAAACGCATCCAGCAGGTGTTGAGCCTCCAGTAGGTCCTGACGGCGAGCCTGAGCCTGAGGTACATTTCCGATTATTCGGACAGCTCTACGCATATACGATGGACCAGTGGGCTACTACTTGCTGCTGGTACAGAGAGGAGGAGCTTGTCCAGGATATGTACACCACGGCCTTGACGACCTTGCCAGACGACATGCTGATGGCCTGGTGGCCCACTATCGGTGGTCGAGCGTATGGGGAGGACGGCGAGAGGTATTATTATTGTTATTGTTTTCATTTAGTTCAGTTCGTTATTATTATTGTTATTTAGTTCGCTTAGTTAGTTAATTATTATTGTTATTTAGTTAGTTTAGGTTGTTTGTTTTTGGATTTTTGTAGACGACTTGTGTTGTCTGGTTCGTACAAAAACAGAGGAAACTCTGCCGAAATTTTTATAATGTTATTATTATTCTGTGCAGGATGGATAGGTCCAGCAACATCCGGGACCCTCTGATCCGTTACATACACCGTTTGGTTAGCTGGTCGATTGCCGGACGGTGTAACTGTAACGAGAGGGTCCAGCAGATTGACCTTTTCTACCTCTACTGCATCTTGAGGGGTAGGCCGGTTGCGCTACACAGGTGCTTTGCCGAGTACATCGCGACCTACCCTCATAGGAACCCGGCGGGGGAGATTCCGATTGGTGGGATCGTCACCGCCATCGCGTTGCGTCTTTGCCGGGCGAATTGTGGACGCATGCTGAGGAGAACAACTTACCTCGTCCGATGATGCCCAGGTAAGATTATTATTATTATATATTATAATTTAATATTATTATTATTATTTATTATTATTATTTAATTTTATATATTATTATTTAATATTATTATTGTTGTTTTGCATTTCAGGCCGTTAAATATTAGGACTATGACGCAGATGAAGGTGGCAGCACGGGTCCCTCGCAGCAACCCACACGCTTATTACCAGCGTGCTTTCGGACCTGCTGGCGACCGTGGCGAGCATTTTGTGCCAGAGCCGCTCAGACATCTCGATGGGCCGAATGCCCCTGAGGTCCAGATGCCAAACGTTGCCGACGGCGACCCACCGGTGGATGTAGAGATGCCAGACCCCCCCGTTGATGAGCTACAGCGTCCTGCCCGCGTTTATCATGCTGTCAGGTTGCATGATAGCACGACCCAGGTACTTCAGCAGATCCTGGATCAGTTGGGGTCGATGCGGGGTGACATGCGGTGGCTGTTAGAGAGCGAGAATGAGAGACGACGGGAAGCTGGTTTGGAGCCGCGTCCACTTCCGGATTGGGCGTCTAGCAGTCAGCATGGTGGGGCGTCCACCAGTCAGCCGGGTGGGTCGGATCAGCCGGGTGGGTCGGGTTAGACGGGTGGGTTATATTCTTGGTTGTACATTTGAACTCATAGTTTATGTAAATTTTTGGAATATTTATGCTTATTTATGCTTTATTGTTCGTATCTTGGTTTTGTTTAGTTCGGCAACATAAACGACATTCGTTCATATTCATATACACAATTATATAAAAAAGATCATATTATACAAATAAAAAAAAACATTTATAAAAAACCAAACATTTATAAAAAACCAAACATCTATAAAAACCAAACATTCAAACCCATTTTAAACATCCACACTACACTTATAAAAAAACCAAATAATCATCACCTAATCATTGCCAATGATTACCAATGATTGGATTGGATTTAAACCTTTAGACGGGCCGTCTGGGCCTGGACGACCCGTCCTTTTGCCTTTTTGGCCCTCCACGGGCTGTCCAGGCCTCGACGACCCGTTGAGGGGTTGTGCAAATAAAAACCCTAGTTGTGCAAATAACCGGAGCCTTATTATGTACTAGGTGATGTGGCTTAATATGGACCAAGGAATGGGTTTGCTAGGGTTTTTTCATTTGGGAGAGTTTCTTGTCTATACTTCCACTATATATATATATATATATATATATATATATATATATATATATATATATATATAGGATCTGGATCATTTGAGAACTCCCGTGAGTTGTGAGAACCATGAGAACTCACTTTATAACCACACACTTATTATAATAAAAAATGAATATGTGGTCCAAAATTAAACAGCAATAAAATAATGAATAAAATATTAATATACTTGTATGGGGTAAAAATTCCTTACACCGGTGTAATTTGGTGTAAATTAATGTATTTTTTATAAAAAAAAATTTACAGCGGGGTTTACGTGTTTTTACACTAGTGTGCAAAAAAAAATATTTTTTTCACATTTTACGTCGAGTTCTCGCGAGTTCTCACAACTCATCGAGTTCTCAACGGATCCTAACCCTATATATATATATATATATATATATATATATATATATATATAGGGTGAGGTTTGTACAAAGAGCATATTTCGTGAGAAATGTGAGAAAGGTTAAAAATTGATATGTAGACATCAATTTTTGAACTTAATCATGATGTTTTGGATTGTTTTGCTTAGAAAAACACAAACATAACAATTAAAAATCAAAAACAATGTATTTTAGGCTTAAAATTAAAACACCATGCTAAGAAAACTAATTAGTGTGTTTTAAGTGTTAATTAGTGTGTTTTAGCTGTTTTTAAATTGAATGACTATAATACATTGCATTGTATTTTAAATTGTTGTGTTTGGTGTTTTTCAAGTTAAAATAACCTAAAACATCATTCCTAAATCTAAAACATGATGCTTACATATTAATTCTTAATCATTCTCACACTTCTCACGAATTTATCCTTTGTACATAAACCTTTAATTTATTATCTTGTTAGTATTATTTTTATTCAATGAGTGACGCACTTGCAGACGTTCTAGTTATATAATATTAATATACATATGTGTGTATCTTATATAACCAATTAACCATCTTCTAGGAGCACAATCCATATTAATTATTTTTCTAACTCCTTAACAACCCAACCGCTCACTAGTCCAAAACATTCTGTGATGGCTGAGATTGATGTAGGGGCAGCAGCCCATGATGACATTAAAGAAGCAACACTAATTTCTTCACAACATCAAAACCTTTTCACTCTTCCTTTTTTTCAGAAGGTACTCTTTTTTTTTTTTCATGTTCAAATCATATACATTACCTCTACTTTTCACCTTTTAATTAATGGTGCATGCAGCTTTTTATAAATTTGATATCATAATCTTGTTAGGAGTACAAAAGATTGATACATTGTGTAATTACTGTCTTTGAAAAGGATCAAATCACATACTTCTATTCTTTTTTATCAATTTTGTTTTGATGAATGATAATATACATGCAACGTATCTATTTATATTACATGCAACGGTTACTTAACGTGTTCGTGATCGATTAGTCACTAAGAAGCATACATACATGAATAACATGATAACATGAAAGATTGAAAGGTTAAAGTTTAAATTTGTGCACACATACTTCCATATTGTTTCAATACATGCATATGATTAAATGAGTTTGTATATAGGGAAAATCACCAAAATAGCCCCTTGACCAAGCGTTTTACGAAAATAGCCCCTTGACCCGTCTTTGAGAGAGGGGTCACGGTTCCCAAAACGGCTGAACCGTCTTCCGAGAGGCTTTGGTTTCCAACCAGTAGGAAGCCAACACGTGGCGTTTACGATCCCGATGACTCTCTCTCCTCGCTTTCTCTCTCCTCTCTCCTCTCTCTTCACCCTGAAACGTCTCCTTCTGTCCTTCACCCTCTTTCTTCTTTCATTCAATTGCACATCTCCTGCAACTTCCTAATTTCTCTATCCAAATAATAATAATAATAATAATAATAATAATAATAATAATAATAATAATAATAATAATAATAATAATAATAATAATAATAATAATAATAATAATAATAATACACTTATCTCCTGTGATGGATGATAAGAGATAAGTGAGGGAAATGTCGTTCCCCTGTTCACCGGAAAACCGCCGGAGACGTTACCGGAAAAAAACAGAGGTAGACGTCACCGGAAAACCGCCGTTTCTTTTGTGGATGCCATTTAAACCTTTCCGTCAGTTAATCGTCAACTGCGTTCTTCCACACTCTGTGTAAACAAGCAATAGAAGAAGACGACCTTTCAATGGCAACGGTGAGTTCTTCGTCTTCTCCGGTAAGTTCTTCGTCTTCTCCGGTAAGTTCTTCGTCTTCACGGGAGACGTCTTCCGAGACGTCACCGGAGACGTCTTCCGAGACGTCACCGGAAGCGTCTCTGAGACGTCACCGGAGGCGTCTCTGAGACGTCTCAGGTCTGTCTCACGTCTCAGGTCTGTCTCGGGATCAACAACGACACGTGGCGGTCCTCTGTTGGCTGAAATGGGAAGCCTCTCGGAAGACGGTTCAGGCATGTTGGGAACCGTGACCCCTCTCTCCAAAGAGGGTGGAGAGGGCTATTTGTGCAAAACGCCCGGTCAACGGGCTATTTTGGTCATTTTCCCTTGTATATATATTGCTTAATATAAGGATATCCTAATGTTGCAAGTCTTCTCAATCATCTTTTTGACTTTATTTTTTCTATTATTATTGTTGTTTTTGTCAAGATTCCTTTTAGAAAAGGGAGGTTATATTAAAACCCCTCACGTCTATTCCCACCCCCAAAGCGCCTCGCTTTGAAGGGTGAGGGGGGGGGGGGGGGGGTTGAAATAGAAGGTTGGGATGTGAATAGCTGGGGCCTTTAAAAAAGGGAATTGTAGCTTTTTTTTTTTTTTTTTTTTGATGATGATTACTTATGGTTTTAAGTCTTGGGCAGTTAATTGCAGAGTTTTTGGGCACATACTTCATGGTGTTTGCTGGTTGTGGTGTGGTGGTAGTTGACACCAAGAGGGATCATGCTATCGGTCAAACAGGAATCGCCATCGTATGGGGGTTGGTGGTGATGGTGATGATTTACACCGTCGGCCACATCTCTGGTGCCCATTTCAACCCTGCGGTCACCATTGCTTTTGCCTCTAGCAAGAAATTCCCTATGAAACAAGTCAGTGCATGTTAGTTTGAAGCTACATTTTGGCATGCATCATATTCAAACTTTTGTTATTTGTTTGTTTAGGTACCTCCATACATTATTGCTCAATTCCTTGGATCAACCCTAGCAAGTGGAAGCCTGTGGTTGATATTCAACTCGAAGAACAATAATCTAGGAGCAACCGTCCCCATGGGGTCAAACATCCAATCTTTGGCGTTGGAATTCATTATCACGTTCTATCTCATGTTCGTTATATCTAGTGTCGCCACAGATGACCGAGCTGTTAGTAACAAATTTCCTTGTTACTCATATCATCTTGAATAAGAGCGGACCCACACACAGGCACCGGGGTCATTTGACCGTATAAAACTTTTATACGTGTTTTAAAGTACCCTATCATGTGCAGTGGTGGATCTAGAAAATAAAACCAAAGTTAACATTTTATAAAAAAAATATTTTAAGGGGTAACAAAAAATTTGTTTTAGGGGTAACATTTTATAAAAATACCTTAAAAAGCAAAATTTTTCCACTTTGCCAGGAAAATTGAAGGGTAACATATGTCCCCTCTGATTCTACTATATATCCCCGCCCCTGATCATGTGTAATACGCGTGTAACACCGTAGTCGGTATAAAAAATAGATTATTGAAAATGCATCAAACAAAAGAATTAAAGAAAACCTACTTGATTTGAGTTGACTTACCTTTGCAAATTAAATAAAATAAGTTTTAATATATATATATATATATATATATATATATATATATATATATTTAAACTCAAGTTGACTTTAAATATATGTTTAACAATTGACATTTTAAATATATGTTTACAAATTGCTTTTCTAAATTAAAAAAATAATGATAAGAATATTCTTTAATTATTCTATTCTGAATTATCTTAATGCAGATAGGAGAAGCAGCAGGACTTGCCATTGGATCAACCATCTTACTTAATGCCATGTTTGCAGGGTACAATATATCGTTGAACTCTAGTCACATTTCTCCTTTTTATTATTCATCGCATATTTTGAAATGTTTTTGTTGATGAAGACCAATATCAGGAGCATCAATGAACCCAGCCCGGACCTTAGGCCCGGCTATTGTGTCGAACCAATACCAAGGTTTGTGGGTTTACATAGTGGGACCGATACTAGGAGCCATAGGCGGGGCATGGGCGTACGGTATCATAAGATTCACCGATAAGCCGGTAAGAGAGATTGTCAAGAGTTCATCTTTTCTCAAAAAACTTGATACACAAATATGCCCTTCTTTTTAACTTTGTGAAGGTGGTCCGCAGCGACTCGCATAGCCCAAGGAACCAAGGGTTTGTTTTTAGTAGAGTAGGTTTTGCAATTCAAAATTCAAAAGGGGATAGCGGCGCAGTTTGTTGCTCGCTTACCCGTTATCCAGATGTAAAGTTGACTTTTTTAATTAATTATGATAATTTCTAGTAAAAAAATTTATTTATTGTATTTTACGCATTGTATATAAAAATGAATGTTGTATGAGAAAAGGTTTTACTTATGTTATTTCAACACTGATATGGAAAGAATGGATCTCGTATGTTATGGACAAAGCAAGCTAAAAGATTTAGCTCAAAAGCCTAAAAGGGTAATAGTCAGCTCACTGTTATGTTTTTCTTGTTCCACCACAAAATTATATATACACTCACAAAGATCATAAGTAAAAGTTATGCGAGAAAATTAGTAATAACTGTTTAAACTGCTAAATCATATTATTTAAATAGTTAAGATTGATAGGATGACAAGAAGATCATAAGTAAAAGTTATGCGAGAGAAGTAAGAACCGTTTTAAGCCATTAATCATGTGATCTAAATAGTTAAAATTGATACGATGACAACATTGTAACTTGTGTTGTAGAACTCGCTAGGCGCTAGTCGGTCAGTGGGATAGAGACTAGCGATTAAATGTTAAAAGATCCAAACTTAATAAACCCTAATTCCCAACCCACCTTCATTATACGCCCCCTTCTATCTCCTCCCTCGCGCACCAAACACAAACCCTAGCCCCACATTCAGTTCATGTGTTCAATTAGGGTTCAAAATCATGGAGTATCCTCAATAATGACACTAGGGCAGACGCGTGTTGGCTAGAAATTGGTCCGATATTGGTTCAAATTTTGGTAAAGTCGTTCTACATGTTCGATTTGATCCATTTTTACCTAATTTTGACTGGGTATGCCCGATTTTGGCCGTCCCTGCAAAATAACATAAACTATTTTCTTTAAACGACGATTAAAGTATTACAATGAGTTAATGACATACCGTATTAAATGAATAGGTAACCTAGGCTGAATGAAGTTTCTTTAACATTCTTTTTAGCCCAAGCTTTTGAATTAGGTTTGGGAAAAATTTTGTTTGGTTTTGTGTGTCGCAGGTTTCTTCTATTCTTTTTGCTTTTTTTATTTAGTTAAATTAAATGAGTAATGGGCTTTTAAACTTGTTATGGGTTACTAGTATTTGGGTTATTTTATAATTTAAAAGATGTGTTTAATAGGCTCGAGTTTAAATGTTTAAAGATGTGTTTAAAAAAACATATACCTATACATATACATATATAGAGGATTTTTTTTAAATGTGCCCCCAATATTTTCAGGCCCTGGCCGGTTGGCCTCCCCGGCCCACCCAAGGGCCGGCCATGCTGATTTGGACCATTTTTTTCCGATTTGGGTGACTACCAATTAATTGAGTGATTAAATGAAAATTAATCGGTAGACGGCCGATAAGCGATTGATCGTCTAGGCGATTTTTACAACACTGATTGTAACTATTAGAGTTAAAAATATTAGAACAACAGAATAAAAATCGGCATGTGGTGTTGACTTTTTTTCATTTAAATCTAGTTCCACTAAAGTTTCTTTCAACTCAGATACTTTTATATACTTTGATACTTACGAAAAATATACCATAACTTGAGTACAATATTGTTATATCTCTTTAAGAAATACATTGACATAGTGATTATAATGGTGCATCTAAATTACAACAGTGAGTCCAACTTTACGTCTATAATTACAACAGTGAGTCCAAATTGTCCATATCTGATGCATTAGATATTTGATCTTGACAATTTCACTGTTTTCAACTTTTTTTATCATCCATAATATACATGGTAGAGTACAGAGTTTCATTGCATACCAGGAACAAAGATGACCATCTGGGACTTCCCCAAGGTGCAGCCAACTTCAACCAGGAGGCTTGTTGTGAGCTGCATTGTTAATTAAAGAAACCAAACGCCGTACTCGTGGAAATATGACAGGTGTGCAACATAGCAGCGTGAATAACAACTCCGTTATAAAAATCATTGTGCTAATCCACATGTATATCAGTCCCTTCCAATACCACAACATCCTCTTCACGAAAGGAAATTGAGACTCTAATTTCAAAGACGCTGAGTATATTTCAGGGACACCGGCCCCTTTTGCAAATTCTGCCCGTTGTTCAATGACGACCCGTAAGCATGACAGAGGGATATCTTTTTCAATATACCTGCTAAACTCTATGTCCAGAGTTTGTGTTTCTGATGGAAAGCCAGTGAGAAGATAAGCTAATTTGAGAAAAGTTGTCAGAAGCCGAATCGGCTCACTTTTGAATTGCAACATACTTGGCTTCCGCGTACTTGCAAGAAGCGTACCATCACCAGAGAGAAAGTCTACCCTCACCTTCAATAAAAAGGAGATTACCAATGATTTAAGGACTTAAAAGTGAAATGAATCAAAAACTAAATCAAACAACCGAACAAACAAACCTAACATGTAAAATCCCACTCATATGTTAGGTCTAGGGACGGTAGGACGGGGGCAAACCTTTCCTCTATCCCGAAAGATAGAGAAGTTGCTCCCGCTGAGACCCCCTGGCTCCAAAAACCATTTATTGACATAATGATATGTAAGATCCATATAACAATATAACATACAGTTTGGCATAGAGAATCGGAACACCAACAAACACAAAAAGTACTAAAACCAATACTAGCAAAACACTGATAACATAAAATGGTGAGAGAACTATAATCGTAACAGATAAAAAAAGTAGGGAGACGTGAATAAGGTAGCATAAATCCCCATGAAAGAACGTATATGCTCGAAAAACCTTATCTTGACATGTAAAGTATAGCATCTGGATAAGTGGGAATCAAAACATCAAAAAAACATAGTTGATAATAGCAGCAACACACTATGATAAGAAAACTATAGACATGAATAAGGTATAGCATAATCCCCTTGAAAGAATATAAACGCTCTGCTAAAAGAATCAGATAAACAGATATTATCATTATCCAATACGAAAAGATGATCCATCGCAAATCTGACAACATTGTTACAAACCTGAAAAATCCCAAGATGTCTGTTGTAGTCTGATTCCGGCAGCACTAAAGAGACAGTAGCCTTCAGTTGATGACCAAACGGGACAACCCGCGATTCAGCAAAATTCCCAATCTCACTCTTTTGCTTGTACACTAAAGAAGATGAATCCAGACAATAACTTACAGGTACAAAAGCCATGGGAGTATCTTTCGTATAATCGAAAATCAACTGCTCTGCTATCTGTACCGGATCCTCAACTATCCATTTCACCACCACGACACCAAAAACAAAAGCCGGAACTAACAAACAAACCAAAACAAAACCGCAGCAAAGCAACCATAACAATCCCCATCCGATTTGAACACACAACTTCAATGCAGACTCGTTGGTTTGAAACCAATTAATCAACTTAACACCACTGTTGTAACAAAAACCCCAAATTTCAGAAACACTCCCCTGCACATAATTTCGACAATGTCTTATAACCACATACGGATCATTCAGTAACATGTATGAAGAATAAATTAATAATATTAAAAATCTAACATACTTCGCTAACAGTTATTTTGAAAACTAATAACTTCAATTACCAATTCCGCTAACATAAATGGAAGATCTGGTCCAGAATTTGGAGAATCCGCCGTAGTTGACTCATCGTTGACTTTCTCATCATCACTAGCACTAGTAATTGCGGAACTCTCATGGCTGTCTAAACTCAATTTTTCATTCGCTTTCTCGTCATCCTTCAAACTGCACGAACGCGTCTTCTTCTTACCTAGGCCTGCAAACGAACCTAACGTCCGTGAACTATTCGGCAGGAAGTTCGTACATTTAATAAAAGAACATGAACAAAACTTTCTGTTCATTTAATTAAACGAACGAACATAAACACATAACACATGCTTTGTTCGTTCATTTATGTTCGTGAGCATCCATTCATGTCCGTTTAAATATTATTACAAAACATATACATTTGTTTATGTTTAATATTGTTTAATACGAAAGCTTATTTATATCTGTACATTTATGTCCATTTGTGTTTGTTCATTTATGTCCACTATAAGCAAGTATATAAGTTTATAACCACTATAAGTGTATACGAGTCATATATACGATCAATAATCATATATACGAGCCTTATATATGACGAATATATATTCATTAGCCCATAAAGTTAAATGAATATTATTATTATTATACCTGGAGAATGAAAATCAATCAATCCGTCTGGATTATTCATAAAAAAGCGAGACTGCGGCGAACCGAGTCGCCGTTGACGGAGGCCAGCGGCGGAAGGAGAGGACGGAGAGTCCGGCGAATGCTCCGATATGAAAGTAATATTAGTTTCATCCTCCTTTATATCACAATCCAAACTAGAAACGGATTCATAGAGTTCTTCGAACGAAATTGAGGCGTCGACGAACGGGAATTCTTCAAGGACGTCGTGAAAATCGGTGTTATTGTTATTGTTATTATTATTATTATTATTATTATTATTATTATTATTATTAAAGGTGGAATGTGGTTGTTTAATTTCCATTGAAGGGGAAGGGGAAGGGGAAGATGGTTGAGGTTTAGGGTTTCGGGATTTGGGGGAGAAGATAAAACGAGGGTGGTACGGACGTCACGCTTATTATCGGTTTTCTGTGTTTGCTGTAGTACATGTCCATCATAAAAATAAAAATATTAAATGTTGAATGTTAAAATCATGTAAAGAGAGTTGTGGGTGTTTTTCTCGTGGTTAGTTTAATAATCAAGAAAATGTTAAAAAAATAATAATAATAATAATAACGGCCTACACATCCAGACTATTCAAGGCCCAAGGGTATCATCAATTGCTTACAAAAGCACATCATACATCTTTCAGTGAAGACACATTTTTAAGTGCCTGTTAACGGGTAGTGCTAGGTAGTCAGAACTCACCAAAACATCACTTTTGAGAAAAACCTGGCCTCACACCCACTAAAGACACAAAAGTGAAGAATCAGTAAAACCCGTTGGCATCAAGGATCGAACCTAACACCTCAAAAAAGCTAAGCTCTACCTATCATTTTCATGCCACTCCACACAAGTGGAGACAAAATGTTAAAAATTTTACTATTTGGTTTTTTTGATAATTATATGATTTGATATGATGATTAAAGTTTGTAAAATAGTGAATTATTATACGAGAAATGATATATTGGTTTGGTTAAAACTACAAAAATGATTGTTAAACACGAAACTTACTTTGATTATTGTTATCTATGCTACATTATAAAGAAGAAAAGACGTCTATAAATGTTATTTTACATGAATTTTAAAATGGCATAGGAAAAATCTTATGCTTAAAACTCAAATGTCATCTATTTTTTCTCATTCTACCCTTCATGCAAAACATACTTGTAAATATTTTTTTTATTATAACATCCAATTACCATTAATCTATATCTATAATCTATATTATATTATAAAACATTTGAGAAAAGTATCAAACAAAATTAAGTACTACATTTTATTAAAAAAAATTGCAATTTTATATAAAAAATTATATATATAACAAAATTATGCAAAAAGGTTTTTACACATACAAATATATGCTTATACACATTAAAAAGATTGTAAAAATCAATAAAATTCAAACTTTACATAAAAAATAATTTTGTGATGCCTTTTCTTAAAAAAAAAAAAAGTGTGCGCATGAATTGGCTCACGAACCCGAACCGAACCAAATCAAAACAGTCTCTGAAACCGGTCATTCAAACTAGCAAAACCGGAGCCAAACCGAACCAAAACCGGTTCAGACACGAAGCAGCACCAAACACGACCCGGTTCGGTTCCTAGAAAAAAAACCGATCTGTGCACGTTTATAAAGTTCACATATTGGGATGTCTTATGTGGAATATTTTCAACTAACCTAACTTCCAATTTTACTTTTGCGATACCACTAATAGAAATTTGTGGTGCACTTGATTAGCAGTTGTATTGCATTGCTTTTATCATGTGGAAAAAGTTATGACTATGCTTCTTTACATGTTGATTACATATAATAGGAAATTTAACTAACCAAAGAATCAACAACCCCTTTTAGTTTGGCCTATGCCTACCACATAAAGATTAGACTACCTACAAATATGCACTTGTTTCTATGCCTTCATATTTACGAATTTAACCTTCTATATGCTCATTTACTCTCACACGATCCTTGCTCGAGGCTAGGATCGTCCCTTTGGTGCAAATGCACCTCCTGTTTCCAGGGTCTCACACGAGCCCCCTTTTGATTTAGAGTTTAATTTATTCTTTCATTTATCACGTCGTTTTAGGGTCCAAAACCATGTTTTTAGCTTAATTTCGTGTGAATCATAGTTCACATTCTTTTCTCATTAGCATTCCAGTTTAGCGATACGCGTAGTTCTTGGTTGCCGGTGAGCTTTCTCGGATCATTAGGATTTGTGTGACACCTAGTTCACATTTTCCCGTAGACTTTCACGAAATTAATATGATTAGTGTGACGCGTAGTTCACAGTTTCTGTAGGCTTTCACGAATTTAATATGATTAGTGTGACGCATAGTTCACATTTGCCCGTAGTGTTTCACGGATTTATTACAAGTCAAGTTTACGTATAACTTAACTTTGAGCTTAGCCCGAATCTTGGCTTTCGTTTTACCTCAGTACGGGGTTCATGTTGGAATACGAGTTGGTCATCGAGTGCGTTTTGACTCATTAAAAGTTTACCCTTTAGATAGATGAGGTTCAGATTGGTTTATGATTTAACCTTTTATTAAGGTTTGACTTTTATTGATTGATTGACCTTCCATTCAGGTTCGAGTTTAACTATGTCTTAACCTTCGATTAAGGTTCAAGTCTCCTTACAGTTTAACCTCTGCTTAAGGTTTAAATGCGATTATGACTTGATCCTTTGATTAAAGTTCAATTCTACTTACGAGTAAATTCTAGATTAAGTTTCAAAGGTGATCGTGATTTAACCTTTAATTAAGGTTCAATTCCATTTAGGAATTTACCTTCGGTTGTGGTTTGAACGCATTTATGACTTAGCCTTGGATTAAGGTTTAAGTTCTTTTTACGGATTAACCTTTATTGAGGTTCGATTGTGATTATGACTCAACCTTTGATTAAGGTTCAAGTCCTTTTTATGTATTTTACCTTCTGAAGGGATAGGGAGCCTAATCTGAAAGGCGTCCCTATCCCCGAACAACAGCAACCCCACGCCGGATAATGGCGCGGGAACACACTCGCGCGAAGACAAGCAATCAGCATGTCTCGCGCGCCAAAGCATACGATAAACAACATACAACACCTGATACGCGCGTCCTACCACGCGCGGAATCTTCCCTTGGCACCTCTCATATGAAGTACAAGGAACGGCAGAAGGAAGATTCATAAAGATCCATGTCAGAGTACATACCAGCTGGAGAAGGACATGTGGCAGATAGTACAAAAGGTGAACGGCTACACTGTACATGCTGTCGTGAATAGTGACCAGCAGGCATTACCTCGCCAACTGTCAGAAGTCACATCAGCCAGCAGGATAGCCTGAGCACTGTAGCAAGTACGATGTTACTGTGCACCACCAGAAGCCCGCCACGTGTCAGGCTACTACAACGACCATACTATAGCATGACGACATCAACAGTAACAGGTCCTTTCCCGCCATTATCAGAAGAACCGTGGGCTTGGGCCTCAGCCGGGCCCAAACTGATGGCGTCATCCGTGGGCTGCCTCATGCAGCCCATCGTGATCTCTATAAATAAGATCACATGCAATTCTTGTAGATTTATTCTGAAATAACCACAACTACTACACTCATTGTAATCTTCTTATCATCAATAATATTCCGGTGTACTTACAGTGGACGTAGGTCATTAACGACCGAACCACTTAACTCTCGTGTTCTCACACTTCATATACACTCACTTACATTAACTCTCACACGGGTCACCATTACGGTTTGGGTAAAGGATTACTCTGACAGTAACATAGGTATTAACCCCCCGGTGATTAGTCCTAATCTTCGGGATACTTATTGTTTCTTCACCTTCTATAAAGGTTCGAGTTTAATTATGACCTAACCTTTGATTAAGGTTCAAGTCTATTTACGAATTTAACCTTCTATAAAGGTTCAAGTTTGATTACGACTTAACCTTTGATTAAGGTTCAAGTCTATTTACGAATTTAACCTTCTATAAAGGTTCGAGTTTGATTACGACTTAACCTTTGATTAAGGTTCAAGTCTATTTTCGAACATTCATTTAAACGAACGTCACAATATTAGATAGCCGCATTAATAGGTAATTTAACTAACCAAAGACATACGCAAAAATTTTACCAAAATGGTATTTAGTTTCTTCATCTTAGATGCGGAGTCTTTTGCTTCTTCAACCGCTTTTCTAAAATTTGACTGAACACACCATAAAGTTAACGCGCTGACTTCATTTTCACTATGTATGTCTTCTAGCCCAATAGTGCAATTATCTGCCTTATACCTAGCTTCAAGTGTCCACCTAGGTAAAATATAATGATCAGGATGGGTTTCAACATGTCTCTTCTTCAAGACATATAAGATATGTTTGCATAACATCCCGTATGTTTCAAACTTAGCACATGAACATGTAACATCTATCTTATCTGATAGACGAAAGTTAACATTTCTCCAATAGGTTTTATCAATATCTGATTGTCCAACCTTATACTTGATTTCTTTAGAATTCTTGCTTATCGTCTCATGAGTTACATTGAAGGTAGCTTCCGTCCATTATTTTTTGAATACATCAAAGAGCTTTCGAGTATAACGTGAACCTGCTTTTGCCTCAATCAAATTAATAGAAGAAAGAACGGGCTTGAGTTCATGGTCTTGAAGTCTTCATCTTATTCGGCAGCCCTTCTAGCCTTAACAACTTTAACATAGTGGCTTACAAACTCATTCAACATAGTCTTTGAGTTCACATATCCATCAAAAAAATGAATGAATGCTTTCACTTCTCCCACTTGATGTCATGCCAGCAAAAAAAACAATCTTTCAAAAAAGGCTTTAGCCCAATACTTACGTTGGTTATACATCTCTGTTATCCAACTGCCACTTTCAAAATTATATTTTACACGTAATATTTCCCAACGAGTTTCAAATTCTTCTACTGTATTACTCTTTACGCACTGTTTTGTGCAATTCCTGAAACTCACTATCGCGAACTTTAAGAGGTTGCAGATGTTCGATCTCATGTTTCTTAATATGCCATGAACAATAACGATGACGAGTCTTAGGAAAAACTATTCTAATTGCATTGCCAATAGCTTTATCTTGATAGGTAATTATTGCTGATGGATACTTGTCAAACATGCATTTTAAGAAATTTTGAAATAACCATTCGAAAGTATCTTGTTTCTCGTTCTAATAGCGCACCACCAAAAAGTATGGACTGACCATGATGATTCACCCCGACAAATGGAGAAAATGGCATCTTGAATTTGTTGGTCATGTATATAACATCAAACACAACAACGTCCCCAAATTTTATATACGAGTCTCTTGATCTCCCGTCAGCCCAGAAAATGTTTCTTGGTGAGCCATCATCAGATAAATCCACAACAAAATATAGGTTAGGGTCTTCTATTAATTTATCTTGAAAATGTTTAATAAGCCCATAAAATTCCTTACCTTTGTATTGTTTTCGCTGCTCTGCTAAAACATCTGCACATTTCTTTGAAGTAACATCATTTTCATTTGGATTTTTCATGGTATTTATGACCTTTTTTATTTGACAAGGTTTCAACCTGGATTGGCCAAGCTCCGTCGTTAGAGCTTTGCATGCCCTTGAACGGTGAAGCTTCCCATGAGACCGATGTTTCATTACCTTGGTAGGGGTAACAGTTAGCTCATGATTATGTGAATCGTTGATTTATCCACTACCCATTTTCCATCTTTACTTTTTGATATCTGAATTAGTGCTTCACACCCGGTCCTTAATTCTCTACGACGTTTCTTAACACCTCCTATAGAACTATTACACTTTAGGTCTTTAAAACCCTCTTTGTTGCATACATATATCCTTCGATAAGGCTCATTTGTTGTCTTATTTTTAAAAGACGAAGAAATACGTATTCCAAATCCATGTAAAAACGCATATCGATTGTAGAAATTATATGCATCATCAGGGGAATCAAAAACCATTCCTAATACCTCATCAGCTTCTTCTTTGTCAACCCCAAATACCTCATTAGCTTCTTCTTTGTCAAACCCAGAATCCATGTCTGCATCATTTGTTTTCTCTGTTTCAACATCTGAACTATTATTGATAAGTAAATACCCTTTCGCATCAATATCTTCAATTAGATGTGTAACATCGCAAAATTTTCCCCAAAATTTTAATACATAAAAAGCCCTTATATATATATATATATTTTATTACACCTTTATCATTAATATTATACAAATGTGCCTAAGTCTTTATTTATCCTAACTCACAACTTATATACATACATAAATGTATATAAATAATAATAATAATAATAATAATAATAATAATAATAATAATAATAATAATAATAATAATAATATGATTCTAAATTCTTTTTTTTTTCACATACAAGATTTTTTTTTTTTTTTTTTTTAAATAAAGCATTGAGTCAAATAGTCAAAGTCCTAGTCAAAGTCTTAGTCAAACAGTCAAAGTCTTAGTCAAATAGTCAATTCATCATAAAACCTTACTTTATGGTGTTGACCAATTTTAATGGCTAATTGACTCCAAAACTAGTATAAAAACCCACCCATGACCCATCATACTTTGCACCTCTAAATCGATTGTTTCAATCCGATTAAACTTTCCCTCATACCTTTCTTCTATAGTCTATTACTTCTACAATTGAAGCTTTGATTATAAGCTCTTGTAATTGGCGAATTGGAAGCTTGATATTCTTTCTTTTTCGTTTTCTTCAATTTGGACTAGCTACGTTGTTGAGTCTTTGGGATTCGCCTCACATACATTCACAACACATTATTCTATTTTTTTACGAGACATAACATTTTGCTAAGGTGAGTTTTACATAGCCCCTTTTCTATTTATCACCATTTTTGGGGTGAAACATGTTACAACATTATTCATGCAATTCAATCATCAATGTGTCTATGTGTATTTTCTATGTTGCATTATGTCTTGAACATGACTAGGGTAAGCACAATTCTAGCATAAACATTCATCAGCCAAACGGTATACATTGATAGATCTATTGGACTGACAATCCCACCCGGATACGTGCCTCCTACAAAGGTTGCGTGGGTGTTTGTTACTGCAATATAAACGAGTGAACCATGAGCGTATGGGATGTACCACAATACAACAGTCACAATGGTTGATTATGCACTCGATTTACTTCTAGTATGTTTTCACATATGGACTAGATTGCCATGACACATGAATTGCACAACAATTTCATTCGATTATCAAAACCTATGTAATTCTCACCAACTTTTGTTGACCCAAATATTTTCAACTTAACATGTTTCAGGTTCTACTTGCTTGAAGATTTGAATTGATGCTTGAAGATGTTTGCATAGTTTTATTTAATTTGATGTAAAAATTCTTAGAACAATTGTATGTAACTTATTCAAATTATTTACTGAAATTTATTATTCACCATGAGCTACTGAACAATCATCAATACATGACATCCCGATGTTTCCGCCATCGGTTGGGGTGTTACAGATTGGTATCAGAGCCATGGTTATAGGGAATTAGGTTATTAGAAAAATAATCTAGTCTATAACCATAGGATTTAACCAGTACTTGCTTCTTTTACTTGCTATTCTCTATCTCCCTCCTACTTTTTATCCCTACTTTCATCCTTACAAGAAGGTTGCTCTCCATCACTGGATCTACTCTCAGACTAATAGGACAAAATCCTCTGGTTTTATCTGAACCACCTTGAGATCTCGTCGAAGTTCTAGATCTTAATAACGAACACGTGCAATCTGGAAGGGTGAACGCCTGTATTCTGATTCTTCTGTCTAGGCTGGCATTGCGCATATATCCCAATCAGACGAGGGACCCGGATGCCTACCTGGGAATTCTCGGGATGAGTGTTCACTTATAGGCTAAAGCATGTCTTCACTATGTTATTGGAATCTGAAATCTTTGATACGTCAACGTTTTCGTTTATTCGTTTTAATTAATGAATAAATGATTACATTCCTTATATCACCTCATTCATTTCATGCCACATTGAACCTTCATTGTGTCCCTTACAGATCATGTCTCCACGTCGCAGCACTCGCAATAACAGTGGTGAAAACCAAGAGGAAAGTAACAACAACCACAACACCAACACCAACACCAACCACAACAACAACAAAAACAACAAAGGTGTTGATGCCCAACTGGCTGTGATTATTTCCCAACAAATGGCGCAACAAATCACAACTCTGGTTTCTAACTTGTTGGCTCAAGTCATCCCAATGAATGGGAACGGCAATGGAAATGGAAATGGCGATGGAAATCACATAAAGAACGGGACCTTAGTTCGGAAAGGCGAGAAAACAAGTATTGTGGCCGCGGTAACTACTGAGAACCAGAAGCGCAAGACCAGGGATCCTAATGTAAACCTCACTACACAAGCTTCTAACAAGAAACCCTATACAAGAAACTTTCCATTGTGTAACACATGCAAATGACATCACCCCACTGTTTCAGTGTGTCGCCTGTGCACCAATTGTGGTATGTATGGCCATCTGGTCAACACATGTCGTGAGTCCCCAAACCCTAACACCAACCAACCAACCCTGCTCAGGTTGCTAATCTTAATCGTCCTAGTAAATACAACTATGGTAAATGCTATGAATGTGGAAACCCAAATCATTTCCGTAACCGATGCCTTAAACTAAATCGAGATCAAGACCCTCCAGCTACTTAACAGCAAACCCCACCATTTGAATGATGTCTACTTTTTAATTCTATGTGTTGACACTTTTTGATTCAAGTAATAAACTCACAACTTATATACATACATAAATGTATATAAATAATAATAATAATAATAATAATAATAATAATAATAATATGATTCTAAATTCTTTTTTTTTTCACATACAAGATTTTTTTTTTTTTTTAAATAAAGCCTTGAGTCAAATAGTCAAAGTCCTAGTCAAAGTCTTAGTCAAACAGTCAAAGTCTTAGTCAAATAGTCAATTCATCATAAAACCTTACTTTATGGTGTTGACCAATTTTAATGGCTAATTGACTCCAAAACTAGTATAAAAACCCACCCATGACCCATCATACTTTGCACCTCTAAATCGATTGTTTCAATCCGATTAAACTTTCCCTCATACCTTTCTTCTATAGTCTATTACTTCTACAATTGAAGCTTTGATTATAAGCTCTTGTAATTGGCGAATTGGAAGCTTGATATTCTTTCTTTTTCGTTTTCTTCAATTTGGACTAGCTACGTTGTTGAGTCTTTGGGATTCGCCTCACATACATTCACAACACATTATTCTATTTTTTTACGAGACATAACATTTTGCTAAGGTGAGTTTTACATAGCCCCTTTTCTATTTATCACCATTTTTGGGGTGAAACATGTTACAACATTATTCATGCAATTCAATCATCAATGTGTCTATGTGTATTTTCTATGTTGCATTATGTCTTGAACATGACTAGGGTAAGCACAATTCTAGCATAAACATTCATCAGCCAAACGGTATACATTGATAGATCTATTGGACTGACAATCCCACCCGGATACGTGCCTCCTACAAAGGTTGCGTGGGTGTTTGTTACTGCAATATAAACGAGTGAACCATGAGCGTATGGGATGTACCACAATACAACAGTCACAATGGTTGATTATGCACTCGATTTACTTCTAGTATGTTTTCACATATGGACTAGATTGCCATGACACATGAATTGCACAACAATTTCATTCGATTATCAAAACCTATGTAATTCTCACCAACTTTTGTTGACCCAAAATATTTTCAACTTAACATGTTTCAGGTTCTACTTGCTTGAAGATTTGAATTGATGCTTGAAGATGTTTGCATAGTTTTATTTAATTTGATGTAAAAATTCTTAGAACAATTGTATGTAACTTATTTAAATTATTTAATGAAATTTATTATTCACCATGAGCTACTGAACAATCATCAATACATGACATCCCGATGTTTCCGCCATCGGTTGGGGTGTTACAAGATGTGTATCAGAATCCATTGTATTATGTATTTCCTGTATGAACCAAAGTTAAAACTTAATAATTAAAATCAATAGTTGAATTGCTAGGAAGTAATCGTGGAATTAATTGTAACAACAACCAGCTTACACATTTGTTTACCTCCATTATCGACCAATCAGATTGGGAAATCAAAATTTATTTCTTCGAATTAAGTACCACAGATTAGGAAATCAAAATCAATCGCTATTAGCTGGATGCGGATGTTAATCGGATCTGTTTATGGAGAAGCTAATGACGAGCAGGATTTCACGATATTGTTGGAGAAGATGATGTTTTGCAAAGTTAAAAAGATATATATAATTTTTAATTAGGAATTAAAATTTGGAAGGTTTTTTAACAAAACTGCGTAGTTTTGGATGGTTTCACACCTAAGCTTAGGTGTGAAACAGCCACATATTCACTTTTCCCTTTATATAAACCTAATCTCACATCATACATAACAATTGTATTTCACCATAAATGCACGTTATCAAACACTATGACCCCCACTACAATCTGTACATCTATATCCATCCCATCATCATCATTATCCTTAATCAAAACCTTCAACCTACCCTCAATGGCGACGACGAAGTCTGTCGATGCCTCGTTATGGTGGGACCCCTTCACAGACCTAATCACAGAACTCGAGAACCTCCCTCCTTCATCTGCTCTCCCAATTTCTCTCGTAAATTTTCCTCATTCTTTTCAAACCTCACTTTTTTATATAAATAATAATAATGATAAGTTGGAATTGAAACGTGTGTGCAGGCGAATAAGTTGAAGGAACATCAGTTGTGGTTGTTGAACTCTGTCTTGTTATTCAAGCCGTCCAATCAGAAGTTAAAAGAGGCGTTGGATGCTCAACAGGTTCAGATCGTATTTGGCTGAGATTTTGGCTAAGGTTCTATAGAGTGGTGGTTTGAAGAGGTAGAGATGGCCGATTATCAGGAAGACTGGGAAGACGGTAAGTGGGAGGTTGGCAGATTTGTGACTGGTGTGGGTGGTGAAGAGGTATGAAGCTAGAAGGAGGATGTGAGCCACATGATTTGAGTTAGGTAGAGTTAAACATGGTTTACACGTGTCAATCTGTGGTGGCTTTCTACACTTCTCACGTTAAGGATACTTTGTATTCTATACTTTCTCTAAAATATTACTAAATTCAAAATTAAGTTTAAATACATGTTCGTGAAAATTAATTTAACATAATATACAATTGTTAGATTAAAGTTTATTTTTTTCTTAAACATATCGTGACAATTGTACGTGCAATGATATTATGATATATTTTATTTAACTCGTGTAATATATGGGTTTTTTGTTTTTATAAAAATAACTTTTTATTACTAGATTTATAAAAAACACATTTATTTAATCTGTGTAACACGGCATCTTAACCTTGAAAATGTTTTAACCTTGAAAATGATAGGAGCGGATTAGAAATTTAAAAGAAGGCGTCATATTAAAGTATGTTTGGTAATATAAAGTTACTAGCTGATTACCCCAGGAGGGTCCTGTGTTGAAAAATCTAATTTTACGTGATAACCTATTGCAAATGGCTCAAGTTAACTAACCACAAAATCTCCCAATCATTGTATTTTCATAGTATTCTAATCAGTAATAACTCATATTCCCTAATCTAAAACCTAATCAGTAATCATCTAAAGAATCACTTATGTAAGCTGCAACTATTAAAAAACTCATCACATCTCTCTAATTTCTCACATTCTAATGGCTCTTATAATTCCTAACCTAATCAACTAAACAAACACTTAAGTTGGAAGTTGTAATCATTGCATCTCATTATGCCACGTGGCATAATCAAGAGATGGTTGAGGCCACCATTGAATGCTACGTCAGCAACTATCAATTCTTTTCGGAGCGTCCCGGGGTTGAAAAATATAACCATTCTAATAATACTAATATTAATAGTAATAATTATTACTCTTGTAATTAAATAAATAAAAAATAACCTTGCTATAAGGTGACACCATGTGTTGTAGTGTTGCGCGATTCTTTCTCCTAACTTCTCTTGATAAAGTATACCTAGTAAAATTCCAATGATAACATGGCGATTGGGCTGATTTTCAACATCGTAGATAAGAACATGGTTTACAAGAAAAAACATGATTAAAGAATAACATGAACACTTTGTGTGTTTTTTTCCTGTATGAACGAAACCCCACAAAAAATAGTCGATTTTTCTCCGTTTTTATATACGACTATGGTACTCGTTGGAAAGGTAATAAAACGCTCGTTAATTTGGTGTAATTTTTTTTCTTTAAAAAATCCCGTATATAAAAGATATAAACGTTTAAAAATTATGGGAGGAAACATGAGAGAGAAAATTTTAAATTTATTTTAATTTTTTTTTTCCTAAAATAACTCAATTTAATTTAGGGTTTTATGTTTATCTATTTTTTTAATTAAAAAAGGAAATAGTTCAAAAACACTAAAATCTTTCAATTATGATGTCACGTGGCACTCTCAAGGGGAGGTTGAGGCCTCCATTACACGCCACGTCAGCATATACGTTTTCTTTTTAGATAGATAAATAAATAGGTCCAATCAATAATTCTACATGAAAAGGATGGGAACGGATTACAAACATAAAAGTTAAAAATAACTATTTAAATTCTGTTGTATCAAAACAATATTAAAATACATGCTTAGAGTTCGTTTTAAGTGTTTTTTTCTTCATTTAAATTCGGAAATAAACAGTCAATTATTTTAAAAATGTTGCATACATAATTAGATACAGGGTTTTTTTTTGAAAGGCTTAGTTCAGTGGAAATCCTTATATAACCCTAACCTACTGATCTTAAGTTCGAATCCCTACCCACACACTGGTGTCCTCCTTGCCTAAGCTCAAACCATCATGGGAAATTTTTTTGTGGTGTGCATGAATTGAACTTGTAATCTACCCCCAGGATGGGAGCCCCTAAGAGAAAACCCACCCTACCTCAAACCAGCTGGGCTGGAGATCATTGGCAGATACAGGGTTGTGTATGAGCTTAATCAAACCGATTAGACCTTCATTTGTAAACCGAACTGAACCGGGCGTTTTTTCAACCGAGCCAAAGTCAAACAAGCGTCTTTTGATCCGAGCATTTTTTGAGCAAGTACCGAGCGTCGCAGAACAAAAAAAGGAGATTGACTGTAGGGGTGTTAGTTTTCGTAGTAACTGCAATTTTCGTCCCTAAGGTTTCGTCCAATTAGAACACAAGTATAAATTTAACAAATAACAAGCATAAATTTAACAAATAACAAGGAAATAGAAAACACTCAACTGATTCTATCGAAATCAACAGAACGGGAATATGAACCGTCGACCGATTGAAGCAAAACCCTGGCGAGTTGGCGTCTTGGTAAGTGGCGATGGAGAAATCGAATAGTGATGACCGAATGGGATGTTTGATAGGGTTTTGTGCTTCTGAATTGAATGGCGGGTTCACATTTCAGTATTTGACATTTGACTTTTGACTTAATTACTCAAATGAACATTGAAGTAATGAACAATGGATTGTTGTTATTCGACTTCAACTTTAATTACTCAAATGGGATCTATTTAGATTTTGCACCAAACAATGTTAATGTGGGCATGTAGTCATTTTATTAATATATAGGGAGAATATATGTATATATATATATGTATGTATTTATGTATGTATGTATAACAATTAATTGAGCCAGCCAAATTGGATGAGCAGGCCTTTGCTCGTGCTTGGTTAGTCTACAAACCGAACCACTTTGAACCGAGCGCATTTTTCAATCGAGTTGAATCGAAAGAGAAAATTCCGAGCATTTTTCAAACGAGCATCAAGCGAGTGTCATTAGGCAAACCCAATTTTAGAACCAGTCGGTGAATCAATTGAGTATGTATCAATTTTTATTTTCAAACTTTGAGCAATTCAAATAGCTCCAATTAAATACGACATACAAGTGGGAACCGTTGGCTAGATACCATATGTGGCAAAAAAAAAAAAAAAAAAAAGAATAAGGGTTCTTTGAATCATTTCTCCAAATATTAGGGGCAAAAGAATAAAATCAACTTATCAATATTTAGTAATTTGTGCATGGGAAGGCTAGAATTTTGGACCACAAAGAATGTGACCAAAATGTAATTTAACAAATTGATTATTTAAATTCAAATTAGTTGTTTTGATGTTCGCACATTGCCGCGGCGTCCAATATTTAGGAAAGACGTTGCGACGGTGATCAAACATATGGTCTGCATCTCCGTTGGTCACATAAAAACGTGGAATATCAAATTCCACCATCAAACTTCTTATATTATTGAGAACCCACACCTTCAAACCTTAAGTTGGTCACCATTGAAGAGTCGTATGAGTTACCATTTACCACAAAATACCATTGTGTCCCATAAATTTTAGTAAAAATAAAGTTGGCTTAAAAGGACGATCACATTGAAAAGGCAACTAAAGGCATGTCCCTTCAACAATAGTACATTTTACATAAAAATAAAAAAATAACATTGGATGCAAAAGCATAGCCATTGGGTTTCTGCCGGTAGTAAGTACTAGGAAAATGCTAGTTTAGTGAGACCCATATTCTATCTTGGTGGGGAGTATATTTGGTGATATATAGGTGATAAAATTTTGCTGTTAAAAAAACAAAAAAAAAAAAAACAAAAAAAAACAAAACTGAGCTTAAGTGGTACATCCTTAAACCCTTTTCTGCCAAGTATCTTGAGTTTAGTAGAAGATACTACATCTTTGCAGTAATAGCATATAATCTTTAAAAAAACATGGCCATCATCTTTTTTTCCCTGAAATTAAAAGATCATCAGGTATAAGAGTCGGTGAGTCACAATAAACATCAATCAATAGAATACATCGCAAAGTATAACCAGTGGCGTGGTGGACATAATAAAGGAGGAGGGGTAACACCTGCCACCCATCAACTTTTACTGTGTAGTGAAACTTTTTATTTGTTTTTCACGTTTTACATGTTATGTTACCCTTGAAATTTTTTTATGTTATCCCTCAAATATTTTTTTATGCTACCTCAGATCAACGCCATAAACAATAGTCCATCAATCATCCAATGTAGTTAAAAGCCCTACTTTTGAAAGAAAAAAATTAATAAGCAACACATAGCTCACTCCTTAACGCACCCTGATATCTCTCACCCTTGATTTTGAATGGAAAAAAAAAAAAAGAAGGAAACACACTCCTGCCTAGGGCTGTCCAAAAAGTTCGTGGCTCGAAGCTCACTTAAATTTAGCTCGAAAAAAGCTCGCTCGATATGGCTCGGTTTAAAACAGATCTGAGCTGGCTCAGCTCGATTAGTAAAATTGGCTCGCTGTTAAACAGAACTGAGCCAACTCGGTTTATACTTTATAATCAATTCGAGCCTGAGCTTGGCTTTGATTTGGCTCGTGAGCAACCTTACCCCTGTCCTGTTGTCTTCTCCACAGCCCCGCACACGTATGTCGTCTATTAAGTATTTGTTTAACTTTATTTATTATCGTGTTGTTTTTTATTACATTGTATGAATGTACTATTAAACAAATTTTAAGTGTTACCTTAAAACTTTTATTCTAGATTTGCCACTGAATAAAACCTATGATGCATTGATGATTTACCAAAAAAGCAAAACAAATTTTGATCTGTTATTTACCCCAACAAAAAGAGTTACCCATTTGGCCATTTTGACTTATTTTCAAAACCTAGCATACTAACCCATTCCGCAACTTGTAGTAAAAAAAGTAATGAATAGTTAGTTGTATTTGAGCCACTTACATCACAATAAAATAAACCAAAAACTGTCTCATGGCCCATATGCATTGATAATTTATCTACTCGATCCAATTGCCACCTCTTAACCAAAATACACTCCAATATCTTATAACCCATTCTAAAGTAAATTAAACGCAAGCATCATCCTATTCCTACACATGTAGTTTGCATTAATTAAATTCTTGTAAAGTCCTAACTCATAACAATTAATCATGACATTTTTCTTTGAATATAACCATAGTATTCTATATTACAGTTACACACGCATATTCAAGCCGGTAGATCCATTTAATCGCCCACAGAAATCCAGGTTATAAAATCCTAAGTTTGTATAACAAAACATAATAAAAAGGCTATATACATAGTTAAACATTCACCTAATGTACTTATAAGGGTGGAGGAGGTGGTCCGTGATGGTCACTCCGTGATGCCCGTGACCATCACGACCACGCCCCCATCATTTAATCACGATCGTGATAACACTAGCGTGATGTAATAACATATATATTTATAGTAAATTGTAATTATATTAATGGTCATCGTTGTAATTATCGGTTACCATATTTTGTGGAACCGTCTTGTATTTTTTATAGTCATGATTAATAGAGAGAGGGCAAGGACCCTACACTTTCATGGTATCAGTGTTCAGGGATACTTCCACCTTCCAACCCTAATGGGCCGCCACTATTCTTCTGCGACCGATCACCTTCCCTCTGCCATACTTTTTCTTCCTGGTCTACTATCTTCATCGCATCACTGCCCCCTCCACATCATGACTGACCACCCGCAAGACACCCTTACCACCCCATCCATCAACCTCACCTCTAAAATCCACCCCGCCACCACCGTGTCTAACATCAAAACCTATATACCAATCCTTTTTGAAATCGACTCGGCACAGTATGGTTCCTGGGCGACTCTATTTACAATACACTGCAAAGCCTTCCTTGTCCATGACCATCTATCCCCCAAACTCGAAACATCCTCTTCTGCAGAGGCCGCTGAATGGGAACGCTTAGATGCCATTGTCCTTCAATGGCTCTATAGCACCATCTCCAACGACCTCTTGCATACCATTATCAATAAAACCTCAAACGCCCATGAAGCTTGGATTGCTATTGAAGACCTTTTTCAAGACAACAAAGCCGCTCGTGCCATTCACCTCATGCAAAAGTTCTCTAACACACGCCTAGACGGGTTTCCCAACGTCTCTGCGTATTGTCAGGAACTCAAAACCCTAGCCGACCAGTTGGCCAATGTCGATGCACCTGTTGACGGTGACCGACTGGTCCTCCAATCCTTGCTGGCCTTAACGAACAATATGAATCCATCACCAGCATCCTCCGTAACACCAAATCCTTACCAAACTTTTATACGGCCCGCTCTCAAATCATGCAAGTTGAAACCCACAAAGCCAAACTAGCCCTCCACGCATCCAAAACTTCCTCCACTGCCCTATCCGCCTCCACCACTCGCACACCCCACCCGGAGAACCCACGTGCAGATGACCGGTCCTCTTCACGAGGCCGGGGCCGTGGTGGCAGACGCGGTCGTGGCCGCTCAGGCTTCGGTCGTGGTCGCTACCAACAATCTGCATTGAACCCAACCCCTTACTCACCTTGGCCCAATTACTCCCACACTCCTTGGCCCAACACAAACTCCCCCTCTCCTTGGCCCAACACAAACCAATGGCTCGCCCCTAATCACTGGCCCAACAACAATAACTACTCATTATACTCCTGGCCCATACCACCTTGTCCCTACCCAAATACCAATCGGCCCTCTCAGTTACTTCTTGGGAATCTCAGTCACTCGCACAGGCAACTCCATGTTTTTATCGCAGCACTCATATGCTAATGACATCATTGCCCGTTTCCGCATGCAGTCCTGCAACCCCATCGCGACCCCCGTGGGCACTAATGGTAAACTCAGTGCTACATCCAGTGAACTCTTTCATGATCCCACATTGTACCGCAGTCTAGCTGGGGCCCTTCAGTACCTCACATTCACTCGACCAGACATCACCTATGCGGTACAACAAATTTGCATGCACATGTACTCCTCACGGCTGGATCACTGGAATGCTCTCAAGCGCATCATTCGATATATTAAAGGCACGTCCACTCTCGGCCTCACCTTATGCGCATCCTCTCCCCAACCGTCCCTCGTCTCTTACACTGATGCAGATTAAACAGGTTGCCCTGACACGAGATGTTCCACGAGTGGGTACTGCATTTACTTTGGTGATAACCTCATCTCTTGGTCCTCCAAACGTCAAAGTACCGTCTCACGCTCTAGTACTGAGGCGGAATATCGTGGGGCTGCTAACGTTGTTGCTGAGATATGTTGGTTGAGAAATCTCTTGCTCGAGTTATCTGGCCCGCTATCTCGTGCCACTCTTGTTTACTGCGACAATGTCAGCGCCATATATTTATCTGGAAATCCAGTTCAACACCAGCGCACGAAGCACATTGAGTTAGATATCCACTTTGTCGAGAGCAGGTTCAGCGTGGTCGAGTTCGCGTCCTTCACATGCCGTCCCTCTACCAGATTGCGGACATTTTCACAAAGGGCCTCCCTCGGATCTTATTTGAAGATTTTCGCTCCAGTCTCAGCATACGGTCACCTCCCACTTCGACTGCGGGGGTGTAATAGCATATATATTTATAGTAAATTGTAATTATATTAATGGTCATCATTGTAATTATCGGTTACCATATTTTGTGGAACCGCCTTGTATTATTTATAGTCATGATTAATAAAGAGAGGGCAAGGACCCTACACTTTCATGATGGAATTTTGTGAGCTACATCACGACCCTCATTCTCTCTCTCTCTCTTTTTTTTTTCATCATCATCTTCATCATCGTCACCACCATTGCTTCACCCATCCCTGTCGCCGACCACCATGCATCATCATTAATAAAGTATAGAATGAATATTTTCGGATGATTTCTCATTCATTTGACAATGCAATATATAGATACAAACAATATCTCCTATTTTAGGGGAGATCAATTATAATCAATTTACAATTAATTTACAGCTATACAAATAATCTATTACACCCCCGCAGTCGAAGCGAATGGTAGACGAATGCTGAGACTGGAGCAAAAATCGTCAAATAGTACCCGTGGAAGACCCTTGGTGAAAACATCCGCAATCTGATGACGTGATGGAACGTGAAGCACACGAACGTAACCTCTTTGAACTTGTTCTCGTACAAAGTGAATGTCAAGCTCTATGTGTTTTGTGCGTTGATGCTGAACCGGATTGCCGGATAAGTAGCTGACACTTATATTATCGCAGTAAACTAGAGATGCACGTGTGATAGGGAGCTGAAGTTCTAGAAGAAGATTGCGAAGCCAGTAGAGTTCGGCAACCACATTTGCAACACCACGATACTCTGCTTCCGCACTAGAACGAGAAATAGTAGACTGCCTTTTGGAAGACCAAGAAATGAGATTGTCTCCTAGATAAACACAGTAGCCAGAAGTAGAACGGCGAGTGTCTGGACATCCAGCCCAATCAACATCAGTGTAGGCAAGAAGAGAAAAATTATTAGCAAGTGTGAGATGAAGTGTAGGCAAAAAAAGAGAAAAATTATTAGCAGGTGTGAGATGAAGACCGAATTCCGAAGTTCCCTGAATATACCAAATAATGCGTTTTAAAGCATTCCAATGAGCAACCCTGGGAACATGCATATACATACAGACTTGTTGAACCGCATAAGAGAAAAATTATTAACACGTGTTGCTGCCGGTTTACATGAATCGATGGCAGCACGACTAATGATGTCCCTAGCATAAGTCTGTTGGGACAAAAACATGGTGTCCCTAGAGCGTGTGACCTGGATGCCCAAAAAATATGAGAGAGGTCCCAAATCCTTCATAGCAAACTCACCTGCAAGAGTATGTAATAAACGCCGACGAAGAGCATCAGTGGCGGTGGTAAGAATGATATCATCGACATATATGAGAAGATATGCGATGTCGTGACCACTGTGGTAAACAAATAAAGAATTGTCTGACTTGTTTTGGCGAAATCCATGTAAGGTGACAAAATCGGTAAACCGCTGGTACCAGGCACGTGGTGCCTGTTTGAGACCATATAGAGACTTATTAAGTAAACAAACGTGTTCAGAAAAAGTCTCGATTGTAACACCCCAACCGATGGCGGAAACATCGGGATGTCACGTATTGATGATTGTTCAGTAGCTCATGATAAATAATAAATTTCATTATATGATTTAGATAAATTACATACAATTATTCTACAAGAATTCGTACATCAAATTGAATAAAACTATGCACACATCTTCAAGCATTAATTCAAATCCTCAAGCAAGTAGAACCTGAAACATGTTAAGTTGAAAATATTTTGGGTCAACAAAAGTTGGTGAGAATTACATAGGTTTTGATAATCGAATAAAATTGTTGTGCAATTCATGTGTCATGGCAATCTAGTCCATATGTGAAAACATACTAGAAGTAAATCGAGTGCATAATCAACCATTGTGACTGTTGTATTGTGGTACATCCCATACGCTCATGGTTCACTCGTTTATATTGCAGTAACAAACACCCACGCTACCTTTGTAGGAGGCACGTATCCGGGTGGGATTGTCAGTCCAATAGATCTATCAATGTATACCGTCGGTTGATCAATGTTTATGCTAGAATTGTGCTTACCCTAGTCATGTTCAAGACATAATGCAACATAGAAAAACACATAGACTCATTGATGATTGAGTTGCATAAATGATGTTGTAACATGTTTCACCCCAAAAATGGTGATAAATAGAAAAGGGGCTATGTAAAACTCACCTTAGCAAAATGTTATATCTGTTGAAAAATTGAATAGTGGCGTTGCCCAAATGTGTCAAGTATCACCCTATAATAAGGTAATAAATATGTCTAAGTCTATCTAGTCTACAAATGCATATGTTCTAGGGCTTCGAATTGGGGATAAATACTCGTTTGATTAATATTAAAAATGTTTGATAATTGAGAGAAATTTAGTAAATAAATAGGCAAAAAATCTTTTTATAAAATTTAAATTTAAGATGGTCACAATAATGTGTTTAAAGTATGAAAATAATTATTTTCTTTAAAATAGAATATAATTCTATTTATAACAAATAATCAAAATTTAAATTTAATATTTAAAAATACAAAAATTAAAGAATTATTAGTTTAAAATTTATATTTCTGTTCTAAATAATCAGAAATAATTTGTATAAAATTTTGGTGCAAAAATATTAAAAATTGAATTTATTATGATTTAATTACGATTAAAACTAACAAAAATTGATTAAAAATATTAAATAAATGATTTTTCAAAATTAAAAATCATTTCAGAAAAGTTTATCATTATATAAACTCAGAATAATTTTTGTGGAAATTTATAAGATCGTTTTGATATTTTAATGGAATTTTATAAATATAATAGAATAAAATTGATTTAATTATTATATATATTAAATAAATAAATTTTTGAAAACTAAAAATTGTGGGTGAAACTTTTTCATCAGATTTACTTAAAATAATTTTTGTAGAATTAATAAAAGAGTTTTAATAATTTAAAACGAATTTATAAAATTATAAGTATTATATATAATTAAATTGATTTGTTTGTTTAAAAACGAAATAAGGAAAAAGATATGCCACTGCCGGGACTCGAACCCGCGTGGCTCGGTCAGAGTGCACCAGACACAACCACTTGGTCCAGACCAGTGGTTGTGTTTGGTCTCAGTTTATTAAAAATAAATAATATGTGCAAATCGTGTTCTTCCCCAATTTCAAACATACGAGCCCTAGAATTTGCAATCGATACAATCACACCACATTAACCCAATTAATCATGGGGTTAATGTTGTGTATGTTCCGAATAACAAAACCCATAACAGTAATCGAACTTACAAAACTGAATTGATTAAGAACGATCGGTCAAGCCCCGAAGTCAAAATACGAGTAGAAAGCCACGAACAGAGTTTTTGTGAGAAATTAGAGGTAGAGAGAGATTGTTCGGCGAGGTGAGGATATGGTATGATGTCCAATTTATAGTGATGATGCTTGGATTGTTGGATTGGAAAGTTTGACTCACCATTGAAGGCAAACGCGTAATTATGGAAGAATTAATACGAGTTGATGACAATTAGACGTGTATTTGACTTGTACTAGGCCGGCAATCACGAATACATTCCAAACCAGGATCAAAAACACGTTCAAATGTTTGATTTTGGTCACCCGTTCGTAACAGTTGACTTTCACAAGTCAACTGTTGATTATCAAAGATGCTATATATTTAAAACCGGTTTAGTTTATAACACAAATGTGGTGCAGACCAGATGGTTGGACTTGTTGTGGGTGTGACCCGGCTGAGGGCTCAGGTTCGAGTCCCGGCCCCAGCACTTTATTTTTTTTAAATAAAACTATATATATGTATATTATATGAATAATATAGTGTTAGGGTTCCAAAAATGTCACAAAAATAATTAAATACGAATAATAGTAATAGAACTTGTCGTTTTTATCCAGATTATACGTAACGTGTAATTATTTAACGCGAAATGTTACATCGATGACAAAAACCCATCGGTTGATGCATATAGACAGTTTTTTCCAATTCAGTTCCCATGTAGGAACGCATTTGTGACATCTAGTTGATGTACTTTCCATGATTTTGCCAATGCCAAAGAGAGTACTAGACAAATGGTGGCCGGTTTCACCACCGGGCTAAATGTTTCCCCACAATCAATACCTGGTTCCTGTTTACGACCATCACAAACCAAACGAGCTTTGTAGCGCTCCAAACTACCATCAAACCTGTACTTATGTTTGAATAACCACATGCAACGAATAATATTCATATCAAGGGTTCGAGGTACAAGCTCCCAGGTCTTATTTTTAGTAAGGGCACTAAATTCGTTAGCCATGGCGTTGTACCACTCTGGAATAGCTAAGGCAACCTGGGGATTTTTCGATACGTGTATGATGGTGGTAGTGTGGAGATTAAATTGTTGTTTTGGTTTAACGAGTCCACTCATAGAGCGTGTTCAAATGGTTCGCACGGGAGCTGGTGGGGGTGTGGGTATCGAGGAGGAGTTGGAAAGAGGTGAGGAAGTGGTGTTCTCGGAGGTGGGTGTAGGTCCGGTTTGAGTTTGGGTTTGAGGTGGGGGGGCCAGAATGAGTGGTAGGGAAGGGAAGTGAGCCGGTGGGCTGAGATGTGAGTTGATGAGTTTGGGCCAAAGGGTGGAATCTTGGGGGGTTAGTTTGTTGTGAATCGGGTGGGTTTGGTGTGGGATTTGGTGAAGTGGGAGATAGTGGGCCGAGGGGTGAGGTAGGAGGTATTGGGCTAGGCGTTTGGTTTGGGTGAGTGGTGGGGTTTGTGGATGTTGTTTTGTTGGCGAGGTGGTCTCAGACAGGCAGGCAAGGGGATGGATAGAGGGATTTAGAAAATCACAGTATGGTTGTTTTGTTAGAGATTTGACGGTGTATGGGAATATAGTTTCTTCAAAGTGAATGTGGCGAGAAATGATTAGTTGATGAGAGGTGAGATCGAGGCACTTATATCCTCGATGATTTGGAGGATAGCCTAAAAACACTCATGGGTATGAACGATAGTTAAGTTTGTTTATGTTTGTGGATGGGGCGAGGGGGTAACAAAGGCACCCAAATACGCGAAGATGCTCGTATTCGGGTGTAACTTTGTAAAGAGTGGAGGTGGGTGACCGGAAGTTATGGGTTTTGCTTGGTAAAATGTTTAGCAAGTAGGTGACGGTTTCAAGGGCATGATGCCAAAAATTGGGTGGCAGAGAAGCTAGAGTTGTTTTTGTTGCTGGATGATATCCTAGTTTATCTTGAGCAGGCGTCAGGAATACCAGCTTGCTCAACAGCAGCAACCTAATTTATCCCCCGCCACTCCGTCGCCGCTGCACCAACATCATTACCCATATCACGTCTACGACAACTTTCGTCCTGCTGACTTCGATCCTTGCTTCCGGCGTTCGAGCGCTATCAGCAGTGGATGATTCAGACGCTGCAAGATTTACGGCAACAGGCAGGATTGGCTGACTTACCACTATTACTGTCAGAGGAGGAGAGTTTTTATTTATTCAGTTGATCTTTTAGTAGACATTTAGTTGTATTTTTTTTAAATACAACTGATTATATATTTATGCAGTTGATCTTTTGTTTATACGATGCTTTTTGAATGTTTGTAATCTTTTTGAATGTTTGTTTCGCAACATATTGTACGATGTAGCCATTAACTAAACATGTTTGTATTATTTAATAAAAATTGAAGCTTTATAAAATGTTAAAATAATAGATAATATAAAGCCAATGGAACAATAAAATTGGTTAAAATTTATAAAAAAAATAGCATAATAAGTCACCTATTAAAAGTGTGTATTTAAAAAAAAAATAAAACCTAAAAGCTCAATTTTTAAAAACATATATTTTCAAAAATAAAATAAATTTTAAAAAAACTTTGTAAAAAATAAATATTTAACCAAAAAACACCCACCAAATACACCCAAATTCTCTAACTTTTCAACAAAAAAAAAAAAAACCCGCTTGAACAACGGGTGGTGATATTTAAACCCCCCAGCTTCTATTTAAACCCCCTCCAAGCGCCTTGCTTAGGCCTAAGCGAGGCGCCTGGGAGCTGAAGTCGAGGAGGTCAGTACGAGGGTCAGACCTCCTCGAATTCAGCTCCCAGGCGCCTCGCTTAGGCCTAAGCGAGGCGCTTGGAGGGGGTAATTTATTTTGGTAGTTTTTTGATGTTTTGAGTTGTTTTTTTTTAATTTAATAATTATAAAAAGTTAAAAAAAATTAAAAAACAAAGTAATAACCCTCAACATTGTCAATGACTTAAACAAAGTAATAACCCTCAACATTGTCAATGACTTAAACTTGACATCATCAAAGGATATGTGTAAACTAGGTGTATGTCATCTTGATCAAAGTAGTTGAACATCTGATCATCAAGGTATTTTAAAGGGCTTTGATGGTTTAACTTCTTCATCATTATGTTAGTTAACTATCAGTTTTACACTTAAATTGTATGAAAGATAACATTAATCGGTTTTATTTAGCGTAAAAAGTTCATTGTACATATACCTCCTTATCTAAAACAAATCACTTCTCTATGGAAGTTGCTAAAATAGTTAAACAAAAGCTGAAATTGAACAGTTATTTGAATCTCTCTGATCCATGGTATCCACTTTTAGAATCTGAAGAGAAGCTATCATCTCAGAGAGATATCTGTCAAGTCCAAAAATTGCAAGTCCAAATCATTGTACGATGTCTTTTTCAGAGGACCTCGACTCTTGAGATGTTGCAGGTGTTTGAAAAGTTTGAACTGAAATTGAACTTTTCATGCAAGCAAGTAAAATTCAGTTGTTTTACTAATTTCATAGTCTTGATACTTTTAACAATCGGATCGGCGCTAAACAATAGAAAGTAATTACAATCCGAAACAATAAAAAGTAATTACAAAGAAGATGATCAAAGATGCTACAACATAACTTGCACCGGCTTGAGATATGAGTTTAATTAGCTTGAATCTCTCTGATCCATGGTATCCACTTTCAGGTTGTCTTCATCGTTGACCACTATCTCTCAGATAACAACTGAAAAGTTGTCTCATTAATTCCAATTCCAATTCCAATTCCACCGGTGCAATCAGAATCTGAAGAGAAGCTATCATCTCAGAGAGATATCTGTCAACGATGATGGCGCAGAGGTTAGCGGTAACTTTAAATTTTGAATGATCGTCGGTTTGCTCTCTATATACCAATCAACAGTAGCGATCAGAGAAAGATTTAGTTGAAAGTGGATACAATGGATCAGAGAGATTTAAGCTAATTAAACTCATATCTCAAGCCGGTGCAAGTTATGAAATGACACATGCAGAATGTAATGTCATGCACAATGTGATTTGTATTAATGGCAAAGTGATTTGTAAGGGAAGAAGAAGAGAATGTTATATATGTTTACCTTCCCATGGAAACTTTGAAGACCTTAACGGAGGTTTGCTAGAGGGTCATTGGTCTTTAGAGTTTCCAACCCCTAATACATTCATCAAAGGATATTCATGTGAGAATGATTTTGTACAAGATTCCTATGCAAGCAAGTCAAATTCAGTTGTTAGACCAACTTGAGATATGAGTTTAATTAGCTTAAATCTCTCTGATCCATGATATGAGAGCATAAGAGAAGAGATAATAACATATGAGCTTCAACATAACTTGCACCGACTTGAGATATGAGTTTACAGGTAAAGAGATGAAAACCACTACTAGGGTTCTTTTCAGTGAAGGCTGCGAAAAGCATGCAGCGGATGATTGCCAATGAGATTGATAACTGGACAGGTTAGCCAGGTGTTTGTCAAAAAGGTAGAGCACACCACTAGAGCAAAAAGTTGTGTGTATGAATAGTGACCCTCTGGCAAACCTGCCATTAATCGGTTTTATTTAGTGACCCTCTGGCAAACCTGCCGTTGGACGTTGAAGGTAAACATGGACAGTGAGAAGTGAGATTGATAACTTCTCTATGGAAGTTGCTAAAATAGTTAAACAAAAGCTGAAATTGAACAGTTATTTGGCAACATACTTGAAATCAATGGGAAGATAAACAATCCTCATCCACAATGTTCTTACCTATGAGTTTAATTAGCTTGAATCTCTCTGATCCATGGTATCCACTTTCAGAATCTGAAGAGAAGCTATCATCTCAGAGAGATATCTGTCAAGTCCAAATATTGCAAGTCCAAATCAGTTGTTTTACTAATTTCATAGTCTTGATACTTTTAACAATCGGTTTGAGATACAAAGAAGATGATCAAAGATGCTACAACATAACCTGGTTGCAAAGGAACTTCAGGTTAGCCAGACGTTTGTCAAAAGCAAGTGTGAAGATCAAGATCAAGAAGACTGGATACCATGGATCAAAGAGATTCAAGCTAATCAAACTCATATCTCGAGTTGGTCTAACAACTGAATTTGACTTGCTTGCATAGGAATCTTGTACGAAATTATACAGTTATTTGGAATGTTCCTGATCATTACGGTCAACGATGAAGGCGTGTTGTATGTATAAAATTGTGAATAATTGTGAGAGTCGATATGAGAGCAATAATCCATCGAGAACTAGAGAAACAGAGAATAAGAGAAGAGATAATAACATATGAGCTACAACGATAGGCGTTTTCGATTTCTAAATGAATCAACGACTTAAACTTGACATCATCAACCACGTATAGTCAAATATTTATTCTCCATATCCATACCTTGTTTCAAGTATCTTGTAAAATTCATTTCGTCTTCAAGCTTCATATTCTCTTCGCGGGTTTGGGGCGGGTTTGGGATTTGATGATATACCCGTTTACCCGACCCGATTACCCGATAAAGTATACCCGTTTACCTGATGGGTATTTACCCGACACAAACTCGACGGGTTTTGGGCTGGGTTTGGGACAAACATACCTAATCGGGTATATATGGGGTTGGGATTACCTAAACCCGTCCCAAACCCGACCCATTGCCATCCCTAACCAAACATGGTGATTATTAACAAAATTTAAGTAAAATCGTTTCTTGTAGAAAACTTTATATAAAAAAAAGCAAAACCTTTGTAAAATCAAATGTAGGTTAACATATTGTTGCCAATCTAAACGTGTATACGTATTTGAGTATTGTATTTTTTTTTATATAAGCTCATATATGAGTAAAAACAATTTGAATTTTTTTCACAAAATTTCTTTAGCCCCAAAAGTTGTCAAACATTGAAACTAGAACCTATTAATGAATTTGGTCATCATCTTCTTGGGGAGAAAAAAAAAAGACTGTAAATTTAATGCAACTTCTCATATACTCCTCTTTATACTTATACCTTCAACAACACTATATGTTGTTTTTGCCACTTCCAAACTAACATGCATGTTGCATAATATATACTCATGTTTATGAATAAGAAACTACTCAAATACCCACGACGACCCTTTGATTCGGAAGCTTCTAAATCTTAAAACCAAAAGTAAAAAAAAAAAAAAACTAACAAGACTCGAAGCTCAGACTCTGTAATAGAGGCTAAGCTGATCCCAGATCTCCGTAACGAGCCTCAGATCATCTGGAAAGTCCGATCATCATTACCTTAAATCGAGTTGCGACGTCAGGTAGATTATAGTAAGTAATCAGTGTACTGTATCTCTCTCTAAACATAGTTTCCACACGTACGTAGCATTTTAGCAAAGGAAACGTAGCTAGCTAGGCATGTCAGAACACGTAACGTTTAGCTTTGAGCGTATTAACTTCCCTCTCTCTCGTCTTCAAGACTTCTATGAGTCAACAAAGGTTGACTTTTTTGAGCATTAACAATGACTATATTACATCATTATTATTATTATTTTATTATATTTGTAATTTAGTTACTTTGTTTTATTATTATAATCATTTGTTATTATCAAGAATCGGAAATTAGTAAAACGATTTAATAAATCATTGCTCAGACGTTAGGGTTTGATAAACACAAAACTTATTATTTGTAAAGCAACAAAAACACAAATCGTACCGTGAAATAAAGAGAGGCCCATTAGGAGTGTCGTGGAGGAAGATCGTCGGTTTGCTGTAGTCGATGATGGCACAGAGGTTAGCGGTAACTTTAAATTTTGAATGATCGTCGGTTTGTACAATGATGTGGTGTCTTCAATGATTCTAAAAAACTTGAAAGTAATTACACCGGCTTGAGATATGAGTTTGATTATTATCGTATTTGCAACTTAGTTCCTTTCTCTCGAAAAACAATCCGATTGTTAAAAGTATCAAGACTATCAAATTAGTAAAACAACTGAATTTTTACCTGCTTTGCATGAAAAGTTATTTTTAAATGTTTGTTAATATATCTTTAAATGTTTGATCTGCAATATTTGAAAATTATCATTTTCTTGACATGCTTGGTAACACCTTGATCTGTAATATCTGAAAATTATCATTTCTCGAAAAGTAATTAAAAACACTTAAAAATGAATTAAAAACAATTGTTGCGAGTTAGGTTTAGTCGGAGGACCACGTACAATGATTCATCAAAGTTGTACAAAGCTGGATGTTTTTACTGGAAAACCAAAACGAGCAATTAACGAAGCGAAACGGAGAGTTATAATTTTCTTGGCTAGGAAACAACTTAAAAGAACCAAAAATGAATTAAAATTATTTTTTGGTGATTAACAGATAATTTTAAAGAATTAAAAGAAAATCAATTTTTTTAAAAAAAGGCCAAAGCACCTCGCTTTGGTCAAAGCGAGGCGCCTGTGGTCTAATCAAACCACTAAAGCACCTCGCTTTGATTAGACCACAGGCGCCTCGCTTTGACCAAAGCGAGGTGCTTTGGCCTTTTTTTTAAAAAAAATTGAATTTCTTTTAATTCTTTAAAATTATCTGTTAATCACCAAAAAATAATTTTAATTCATTTTTGGTTCTTTTAAGTTGTTTCCAAGCCAAGAAAATTATATCTCTCAGTTTCGCTTCGTTAATTGCTCGTTTTGGTTTTCCAGTAAAAACATCCAGCTTTGTACAACTTTGATGAATCATTGTACGTGGTCCTCCGACTAAACCTAACTCGCAACAATTGTTTTTAATTCATTTTTAAGTGTTTTTAATTACTTTTCGAGAAATGATAATTTTCAGATATTACAGATCAAGGTGTTACCAAGCATGTCAAGAAATGATAATTTTCAAATATTGCAGATCAAGGTGTTACCAAGCATGTCAAGAAATGATAATTTTCAAATATTGCAGATCAAGGAAAGAATGAAAATACGTGATGCACATAACCCTCCATGCAAATCATCCCAATTCTGTCAAAGAAGATGTATTCACCATTTCAAACGATTTGTCTCCTTTTGAATTCAGGTAGTACTAGTTAAGGGATTGTCAAAGACCGATCGAACATCTTTTTGTTTGTTTGTTTGCTTGAATGTCTATGGAAACAATAATGGATTTGTCAAAAGCAAGTGTGAAGATCAAGATCAAAGAAGACAGTACGTTCAACGATTGAAGTTGTGTTGTATGTATAAAATAGTGAATAATTGTAGTGTGTTCGGTGCAGTCAACGAACATCATTCAAAATTTCAACTTCCCGTTCAGGTGCTTAAGTCCACCTTGAGATATGAGTTTAATTAGCTTGAATCTCTTTGATCCATGGTATCCGGTTGTTTTCAGGTTGTCTTCATCGTTGACCGCTATCTCTCGGATAACAACTGAAAAGTTGTCAACGATGATGGCGCAGAGGTTACAGTTATTTGGAATGTTTCTGATCATTGTCAGAGGGTCACTATTCATACATAAAGAGATAAAGGTTGTACACGAGTATAATCAAACAAGGGTTGCCCGGAGTTTGATTAGATTGAATCTCTCTGATCCATGGTATCCACTAACCGTAGCGATCATTACAGTTATTTGGACTGTTGCTAGTTAAACAAAAGCTTAAATTATACAGTTATTTGGAATATTCTTGATCATTACAGTGAGATATGAGTTTAATTAGGTTAAATCTCTCTGATCCATGATATGAGAGCAAATAATCCATCGAGAACTTGAGAAAGAGAGAATAAGAGAAGAGATAATAACATATGAGCTACAACATAACTTGCACCGACTTGAGATATGAGTTTAATTAGCTTGAATCTCTCTGATCCATGGTATCCGATTGTTTTCAGGCTGTCTTCATCGTTGACCGCTATCTCTCGGATAACAACTGAAAAGTTGTCTCATTAATTCCAAAACCTAAAGAGAAGATATCATCTCAGTGAGATTGATAACTTCTCTATGGAAGTTGCTACAATAGTTAAACAAAAGCTGAAATTGAACAGTTATTTGGAATGTTTCTGATCATTACAGTTATGCGTTTTTTGGTGAAATGAACTTGAAGAAATGATTTGGTGGATATATCATGAGTTAAACAAAAGCTGAAATTGGACGGTTATTTGGAATGTTCCTGATCATTACTTTTCATGCAAGCAAGTAAAATTCAGATCATTACTTTTCATGCAAGCAAGTAAAATTCAGTTGTTGGACAGTGAGATTGATAACTGGACAGGTTAGCCAAACCATACGAGGGTGGCAGGAAAAAGTTGACATTTTGATCCAAAGGAAATTCAGGTTAGCCAGACGTTTGTCAAAAGAACATTTTTTATAATAATTATATTAAAAAAAACAAAAAACTAACTCAAAAGATAAAAAAAAAAAAAAAAAAAAAAATTTGATCCGAAGAGCCTCGCTTAGGCCTAAGCCTAAGCGAGGTGCTTCGAATTAAAAATCAGCTTTTTCTGCCCCCTCGTACTGACCTCCTCTGATTGAATTCAAAGCGCCTCGCTTAGGCCTAAGCGAGGCGCTTTGAGGGGTGGAAATAGAAGGTGGGGGGTGGGAATAGACCGAGCCTGAACAAAACGCAACATTTTAGTTCTGGTCGTCGGTCAGTCTTTGTTGTCTGACCTCGTACCTATACGCTGCATTATTGTCATAACGTAGTGTATTACTCACATGATGTGTGAAAACAGAGACTACAGACATATAAATAGAGTGTTTAAATAGTGAAAACCTCTATAAAACTATAAAAGTACTATAAGAATTTACTTGTTTTTAGCTTTCATAAAGTAAACATCATGTCTTTCTTTTTAATTTTCATAAAGTAAAATATCAAGTAATAAAAGTTTAATACTTTTTTTTTTAAAAGGTGAACTTCATTCCATAAACGCGAAAACCAACGATTCACCAAGACGAGGAGACGGGATCGCCAACTACAAATACATCATATTACACAAACCTTTCCAATCCTTAACGAAACATTTATGCCTATTCGAAAACCAAAGAAAGCCGAAAGCTTTAATATCCGCCACTACCTCCACGACATTACTTCTCCCTTGATTAAAAACATCGTCATTCCTTGCACGTCAAATGCGCCAACAACACACCATTACCATACCCTTTATAATATCCTTGCGCATACCCGATAGGCCTTCAACTTTGTGCATTTTCCCAAGATCGCTCACACTAAAGGCAAAATAGAAAGAAAGACCAAGCCATCTAAGAATACCATTTCACACACTTGTCGACGAGAAAGCGCAACCTGTAAAGATGTGATCCACCTCGTCCTCGCCATCCCCACAAAAAATACATTGACTATTATCGATGTTAATACTTAATACGGATTATTACTCGGCTAATTGCGTGTTGCATTTGAGTTCAAAATAGAATTTTATATATCGTAATATCTGTTCAATGTTTGTCAAATAAAAACGGTCATTTGAATATTATCTATACATATAATAAACCAAAGCCATTTTAATGACATGGCATTCAAAGAGAGTATTCTCTTTATTGAGTGTGCCATGTGTCATCCATGTGGCAAGACCTTTATTTTAGGAAAATAATAATTTAAAATTTAAAAACAAAATTAGATTTTTATCTCTAATGTTTCATCCCATAACTTTTAAACGTTAGTATCTTTTATACACGAGATTTTTTAAAGAAAAAAATTACACCAAATTAACGAGCGTTTTATTATCTTTCCAACGAATACCATAGTGCTATATAAAAAACGGAGAAAAAAACGACTATTTTTTGCAACCCGACAGGTATTATGTCAGGTTTGGAATTAGTTTAAAAAAATTGTGGGTTTGGGTCGGGCTTGGGATTAGGTGATACCCGACCCAATTACCCTTTTTTTATATTAGAATATGATAACTTATGACAGAGATTTGTTTAAAATAATAATAATAATAATAATAATAATAATAATAATAATAATATTCATTAATCATATATTGGCAAGTCATTAATTATGTTGTCATATTAGATATTTTATTATGTCATATTAGATATTTCAACCCAGAACGCTCTCCAACAGGTAATTGCTATGTTTTTTTTTTCTACCATATTTTGAAATAGCTCAAATCTTATTGTATGCAGTTAAAGACCTTTGACTGAATGTATTGGTGCTAAATAATCTATGTGCCCTGGAAGTGCTTGGGATCTTAATATTCTGTTTTAGGTGTTGATGTTGTAAGGTGAAATGGATCTTTTGGTATTTTTTTAAAGTATTCAATGTAAGTTGATACATAGATGTCATTTTTATAGTTTAGATACTTCTAATTTTATTCACTTTACTTAGATATCTCAACCCGGGACGCTCCCGGGATATAAGCTAGTAAAGTTATAAGTTATAATCAGATTAAAATTTATATACGCAAGGTAAGTTTAAACAAACAAAAGCAAAATGGTCATTTGAATATTATAAATTTAAAACATAATCATGGGCCGTCTTTTAAGGGGTGCGAAGAGGACTTCCGACCCAGGCTTAATTTTTAAGGGACACATTTTAAATATATATTGTTAAAATTTTCTATAGTATGAATGGAAATTAATAAAATGAAAATATTAGTGTGGTGAATTAAAAACTAAACTTTTAAGTAGAGTTTTATGCTTTTTTTAATTAAAGTTTTATGTCACTTTATTATAGTTTTTTTATGTTAATTTATTAGAGCCTTTATTTATCAAATTAAGTCTCTAATTAAGTGACTTAGAAATGAAACTTTTGATCAATTCATGTTCTTATATAATGAAGGCTTGGTGCCTCATTTTGAGTATATAGTCGCTATCTTATCACGGGTGTCTAATGTCATCATTAGTGATATTACTCAAACTTAATCAAAGTGCAAGCAATGTAGGGTGAAGAGTCATTTAAGAAACAACCCGTGATGGTAATTGAGAAGTTTTCTCAAACTTCATAAGAAAGGGAGAAAATTTCATCACCCATTTGGAAATTATCTAAGGGGGGACGGGGCACCCACCGAATTGTCCACGGGTACCAATTACCAGCACGGTAACACCGTCGCCACCCACGCTGGTAGTGGTCCAGTGGACCGTTTTACTGGTTCTCTTTACCGTGCTGGTACCGGGTTTTTTGTTGTTTTTTTGACTTTTATATATACATTTTTTTTTGTGTATTTAACCGTTTGTTTTATTTTTGTATTATTTTCACCGTTTGTTTTATAAATATCTTTACCTTTTTTAAACTGTTTGTTTAAAATTTACTTAAATAATAAGAACATTAAAGATAAATACACATAAAAAAACTAAAATTCATAACCATTAAACATAAAAAAAACTAAAAATAAAATACATTAAAAGAAATAAAAAACGTAGGGTTAGCGCAACAATTGCCATGCTTCGACATGGTCAAAGCTGGTGTCATATCGAGCCGCATAGTCCACATACGTGAGCTCGATAGCCAACTCCGGATCAATGCCCGACTCCTCCCTCAACGTGTTCTCATACATGTTGGTCCACCGATCACACTTATTGGTGAGATCGGTCCACTTCTGCTGCAGGCTGATGGTTGTCCGGTCATTGATACCAACGCGTCGACTGAAATCGGACCGTACACGTTCCTAAAAAACCTGCGAATGACGTTGTTGAAGTGCCAGGTAGTTCAAGGCGTCTTGGTAGCATATAACCAATGTAATCTCTTCTTCAGGGGTCCAACGAGTCATCTTCGTGTGTGTTTCTTTGTATCTACGGTGGTAAAAGTGTGTTTTAACCCCACGGTGTGCTATGTTTATATATAAAAACTTCAAATGGTTTGGTGGAACGGTATCAATGCCATTGAATTCGATTGAACGGTTTCCATACTGAATTCTGACTGTGATTAGTGGGACGGTTGAAATAGTTTTGGTAATAAATTTGAGCCTTTAAACCGTGTGAAATAATAATATTAATAAAAGGTTTAATGAAATTATTAAAAAATAAATAAAAGAATTAGTGGAGTGCTGCCTACAAAAAGGTGTTTCAGTGAAGTAAATCAATGAAGTGATGTAGCAAAGCATAATTGGTTAAAATCAGTGAAAGAAATTTTTTTTACTACAAGGGCCCCTTTCACCCTAATAACACTTAAATGTGTGGGTGATTTGCATTTGAAAATAGAAGATTTGACATGACAGATATGAGATTAATGGATATGATTTTGAAAGTACAAATCACACGAACCCATAATGGATTTGTTCTAAGTCAGTCCTATTATGTGGACAAAATTCTTGAGAAGTTCAATGGAAATGACTTTAATGTGGCTAGAACTCTCATTGACACGAGTCAACATCTAGCTAAGAATCAAGGTGAGCATGTTAACCAATTAGAGTACTCAAGAATTATTGGTAGCTTGCTGTATCTGATGAATTGTACCAGACCAGACTTAGCAACAAGCTAAGTAGATACACGAGCAACCCAAGTTCAAGTCATTAGAGTTGCGTGACACAGATGCTTCGGTACTTAAGATACATACGAGTCTACGGGCTGCAATATAAAAGATATCCAACAATTATTTAAGGTTACCGTGATGCGAATTGGATATCTGACACGAATGATTCCAAGGCAACGAGTCGGTATGTGTTCACACTTGAGGTGCTGCGATAACGTGGAAATCATCTAAGCAAACGGTTATTGCTAGATCCATGATGGAATCAAAATTCATCGCTTTATATAAAAAGGATGAATAGGCAAAATGGCTACGTCAATTTGTTAAGGATATACCTAGGTGGCCGAAGCCAGCATCGGCCTAATGCATACACTGTGATAGCTAATCGGCAGAGCTCATATCACAATGTGTATCAGCAAGAACAAGTATATAGACGTAGGTATAATACGGTGCGACAACTAATCTCTATAGGAGTTATCACAACTATGTGAAGTCAAAGGATAACATCATGGATCCGCTAACAAAAGGCTTAAGCAGAGAGTTAGTTAAGAAGTCGTCCCTGGGAATGGGACTAAAGCCCTTGAAAAATTAAGTTCATGCGAAGGAAACCTAACTCAGCTAACTGGAGATCCCAAGATCTGAGTTTAATAGGACAACCTAATTGTATGAACATGTGAGGTCATTTTCGGGGGAGAGTTGTTGGAAACCCCACGCTTTGAAAAAGGGAGTTTGCCATAGGAATCTGGTAAACTTCCTAGTCCATTCCTAAAAGTGACAAGGTTGAGGATAAGCCTATGGCTTTTAATGATTCGACTAAGGTAACCGATCCTAGTGAATCATCTATGTGAGAGAGAAGTGGGGTCACTTCAAAGGGTATTGTTGGGGCACAATACCTAAGAGCTCTCGCAGAACCAGGCACGTGTCCATGACCACAACGAACACAACTATGAGGACTCGACGTTGTCTGGGGAGTCTTGTGTGAAGCATATTGTCGTCTACACAAACAGCGGACGAGTTCAAAGACATCGCTATCTACTCAGAGCTAGTGGGCTAAGGGCGTTTCATAAGCGAAGGTTCAAGGAGTCACACTTGCCTATCATATGCAAAACTCAACTGTTGAAATTTAATCGGAATGAGGTTGCTTCTGAGAATGACTCCCATTCATGCGGGGGATTGTTGAAATTTTATATAGTATGAATGGAAATTAATATAATGAAATTATTAAATGGAATCTTAATATGGTGAATTAAAAACTAAACTCTTGAGTAGAGTTTTATGTTTTTTAATTAAAGTTTTATGTCACTTTATTATAGCTTTTTATTTTAATTTATTAGAGCTTTTATTTATCAAATTAAGTCTCTAATTAAGTGACTTAGAAATGAAACTCTTGATCAATCCGTGTTCTTATATAATGAAGGCTTGATGCCTCATTTGAGTATATAGAAAAGAAATACTCACACACACATATATGTAGAGAACAAACTCAATCGATGTCCGATTATCTTTCAGGCAAGTGTGCAAGTCCGGCAGTGCACCACCACTGTTAAGAACCGGTGTACCCCGGGAACAAATCGCGAATCTATTTAAGGGAATTGTGTCAAACACAAGCCCGATTCACGTTGATGATTTGTCTTCGATTTCAATGTAAGTTTTCTAACCTATATTAAAGTTTCAATCCATTTAAAATTAGTAAGTTTTACACTAGTGGCCTAAAATTTTTGTTTGTATTAGCACCATTATAACTCGAAAGTTTAAAACTCAAACCTATTAGGCTATTAGCCTACTTAAGTAGCTTAGCCATTATTCCATTAGCCAATACCCATTAACCTTTAGCCCCCTTAAGTTAAAAAATGGCTTTACGGATCGACAATGAAAGCTATCGAAAATGAAAAGTTAGATTTTATAATTTATGAAGAGTTGATCCATCAATTTTATATTACTTTAATCATCGTTTTAAAAAATAGTTTATGTCATTTATGTCGTTAACACCTAAGGTTAAGGGATACATTTTTCACGACACAGCCCAAACACCTGAATTTTCATGAACGTCCGATAATCATTATTATGAGATCATAAGCTGACTAAAAATGCAGAGCAACTCCTTTTGTCTGTTTAAAACCCTTTCTTTTTTTCTTGAACTATTTGTTTGACCGTTGAATTTGGTTGTCGGCAAAGAAGTTATGAAATATAAAAGTGTTAATTTGCACTATCAGAAGACAATAAGGACGAAAAATGTGAATACTGAATACCAAGTCGAACAAGAGATGTTTACTTTACATCTACACAATATTTTGGTCAAATCTATACCCGATGCCACCCTACAAGTTTGAAAATACAATATGTTTAGACAATACAACTTTATAATCTATCCATTAGGAGGGTGGGGCGTCATCAGAAATAGTCACGGGTACCCTACTATCAGCACGGTAACGCCGTTACCACCTATGTTGGTAGTGGTCCCGTGAACCAAAATCTGGTTTTAGTTAACGGGCTGGTAAAGTGGTGTATTAAATGCAACGGTCGAATTTATATGTTTTTTAATTCCATTTTTGACCGTTAATATTAATTTGAGTTTTTTTTTTTTTTTTTCAAATAGCCATATTTTGTGACCGTTTTTATTAAATGGCTATATATATATATACACACACACACAAAATAATGCCACGGTTTACTATCAAAGAAATATAAATCATCTTCATACTTTAAAAAAAATGAGTGCTTTTTTCTAAACTATAGATCTTTGAAGTGTTATAGCAGTTGGTAGTGCTAGTTCAAGTCCTAGCTAGTGCATTTTCTGTGTTTTTTTAGTCTTTTAACTATTTTTTTTAATTTAAAACCCACATTAGTCATCAGTTAGGGCCTTTATTATGTTCTCTGATCTGAACCAGACCAAAAATTCTAACGTATGGTTGTGAAAACTTGACCACACACAAAAATAAACCTATAGAAAAAAAATTCTAGCTCATTGGCACCGGAAGCTATCCGTTTTCTAACAAGGGTCAACGAGTTATTCATAGCAATGTTTCGACTCTGGGGAGGCAGAGGTTTGTGTTTAATAGATTGAGTTTTGCGATTTAGAAAGATGTGACGACACAACTTATTACCCGTTTGTCTGTTTTAATATAATTTGACAGTCATAAAATGGAGAAATACGTTCATCACGAAAAAAAAAAAAAAAAAAAATCTAGTACCCTTCTTATCTTATAATAAAATATATCAAGAACCAAATATCTGATTTGTTTTTTCCCTTTTTTCAACGAGACAATGTTACTATGTTACGTTAGATTAGATCGCAAGTTTTCAAACTGGACCCTTTAAAAATATCCTGTCCGATATATGAGTATTTTTGTATATATTTTTCTGAATGGCAGTATTACAGAGGAGTATATGACTACTACTACCTGATTGGGACCAACACAGCTTCCTATACACACAGATGTGACTTGTTTTTAGTATTCAATCTTCAAAACCTGCACCACCCTTGTCTCTAATAATATTTTCACACCCATCTCTAAACTTTTCTCCCCACACACAGTTCTTGAACCCTGCAACAATGGTGACAATAAAACCTCAAATTATGCTGCTAATTCTAACTCTCACTTTTGTCATCTTCCTAAGATTCACTGCATCCAGTGTCCCACAACAAGAAGGTAACACTCTTTTTTTTTTTTTTTTTTTTTTTTTTTTTTTTTTTTTTTTGTTAAAAAGATTACACCTTTTGGGTTTCAAGAAAAAGGGGTTGTGAAATCTTGATTTAGTTTGTCTTCAAATTATATTAATGTTTCTGCAAGTATATTGATTTTGCCTATTAGATGGAGATAAAATCATAAATTTGTTATGATTTCATAGCAGAAAGTTATATATGTTAATTTCAGGTAGTAAAGTTGGCATCTTTATCACTCTTTTCTTGCTAAGTTTCAAGAATTCATGATTGGAGTTATAATAAATTAATAATTCAGCTGTTTGACTTTGAAAGTCAAATAATATGTATTTTCATGATTGGAAGTGTATCAATCTTATTTTTTTTTTTTTTTTAGGATTGATGTTTATTTATATTAAAGTTTGGCTGTTAAATAAAAGGTTGAATCTGATGATTTGTTAAACTAAATGATTGAAATCCCAAAATGAATAGTTTGACTTATATTTTTAAAGTGAGACATGATCTTGAGTTATTCATTGAAAATACTTACCAAAGTATTATTTGCTACTTTTATGTTATGTTGAATTAGTGGAAGCTGTTGAGAACATTCTTGCTGCTATGAATGCAACAAGTTGGAGATTTGATGGCGACGATTGCAGTCTTGATATGGTTTCTGAAGTGCCAAAGCTATCTCAAGAAGCTAATGCTAGCATTGGATGTGATTGCAACATTGGCAATGATACCGATGTTTGTCATGTCGTAAGGATGTATAAACTTCTGTCTTTTAATTCTATTCACTTTCAATTTCATTCAAAGAGTGCTTGTGTTCCGAAGTGAGGGCACTTTGACTTTGGAAGTCAAACTATGCATTTTGTAATGCATCTTTTTTCAATGTCTATTTTTTATCTCTTGAAATTGTTTAGCATTGTTAACATCTTGACTGTGAAATTGGCATATGTTTGACCTAAAGTCAACTCAAACCTTCAAGGGGGTGGTGAGGTGGAAAGTGCTTGAGTCGCTTTAGTAGGGGTCTCATTTTCGAATCCGCTTCCACTGGTTTTCTGCCTTTTAACCCTCTTGAAGAACACATGCCCAATGCAAGCTGCGTTTTACCATATCCCATTGGTTAGTAAGGTATTGGTCGGGTCCTGAGTTTTCCGATAACGGCTTCTCTTGGTTATCAAATAAAGTCAACGCTCTTCGATTACAACCCGACTCAAGTTATGGGAATCTATCTTATTCTTTTCTATATGCAGCACACACAAGTTTTACAGCCTTGACGGGGTACTGTCACCTGAATTAGTGAAGCTTCCTTACCTCCGGTCCTTGTAAGTCCTCTTTCAAACACATGCTTAACTTAAATGGCAAACTTTTTAAATAATCAAGATTTAATGAAACCGAAGTATATCTTCTTCTGTTTTCAGAGATCTTGCTTATAATTACTTAAGTGGCTCAATACCACCTGAATGGGGTTCAACACAGCTACAAGACATGTGAAATCTCTATTTTACCCTTTGAGTTCCATAGTGTTTAATGTACTAGAACTTAAAGTTGTAAACTTTCATCATATCCTTGCATATGCAGCTCTCTTCTTGGTAACCGTTTAAGCGGATCAATCCCACCCGAACTAGGCAATATCACCACCGCCACACAACTGTAAGTTGTTGCTTTTTTCTTTTTATTTTGGTTCATCAGTTATATTCTGGTCAATTTTGACTTTTTATCATATGGGTCAAAATCTTTAGATGATTTTAATTTCATCACAGTTAACTTTTGTAGAAAAATTCTTGAGCAGGAACTTTGAAGCAAACCAGCTTTCAGGAACCGTTCCATCTGAGTTAGGGAGATTAACAAATTTGAAATCATTGTAAGGCTGATTAAGATTTTCCGTTGCAAATTTTCTTCCTTTATTTGAATTATTTCTCAAAAATTTAGAATCTGAATAAGTTATACTTATTTATGCCATAATATTAAATTTCAGGATGCTGTCTTCAAACAGGTTGACCGGAAGGCTGCCAACGACCCTTGGTCAACTAGGAAATCTAACAGATTTGTAAAATCTTTATGTTATACCTGTAGTTAAAAATATTCAGTTCCTCCATTTTCTAAGTCTAAAACTGAGATTCTTGTTCATTTACCATGCAGTAGAATAAACGCGAACAACTTCAGCGGGTCGATACCAAATTTCATACAAAACTGGAGATTACTTGTTAGATTGTAAGTAATCTGATAACTATTTACAACATAGTCTTCTAAGTTCTAGTTACACATTTAAGTAACTGCATAACACGTTATGAAACATTATACTTTTAATGTTTGGATGTTTCGAAGAGAGATGATGGCGAGTGGACTCACGGGACCTATTCCTTCAAACATATCTCTTCTTGGGAATCTAAATGATCTGTAAGTTACGAATCTTTTCTTGATGAAACTGTTCTTTTGTGTCAAGAAAGTGATTAATTAATATATATAGCTTATGATGGCACATGTTTTGCAGGAGAATTAGTGAAATAACCGGACCCGCTCAAGCTTTTCCTCAGCTCAACAATACTAACGGATTAATAAGACTGTATGTAGATATTTCTAGCATTGACTTTTGTGTTGATTCATTTGAGTTCTGATATTCAGTCATAAATTTAGGATCTTGAGAAATTGCAACATATCTGGAGAAATACCAGATTATATCTGGCTAGTGAGAGAACTTGCATTTTTGTAAGTATGCACACAACGAATCGTTATACTAAACCTTCATGATTTATGCGTCTAACGACATAATTTCCTGTGTGCATATGTCAGGGATTTAAGTTTTAATAGGTTAGTAGGGAGAATATCTAATAACATCTTGGGGAGGAGCTTGAGATTTGTGTAAGTTTTAGTAAGTTTGACTTTTCTTGTGCTTCATTGACTATTATGAAGCTACATATCACTAAAATAGCACGATTTTGAATAGGTTTTTGACCAGTAATATGCTAAGCGGAGACATACCAGATGCAATTTTGGTAAATGGAGCTAGTATGTAAGTTTGCTTCTAGAAATAGATGTTAAATTTCTTGTTGCATACTTAGTTTTTGTCAAAACTTAACATTTCTAGTTAACTAATGTCTTGCAGCGATCTTTCCTATAACAATTTTACATGGCAAGGACCTCGTCAAGCCACATGCAGGCAAAACACGTAAGCATTTTTTATTAAAATTTCTCAAAAGATTGCATATAATTTGATGTAATTAATATAGCATGTTTTGAATGACACACTTGTTGCTACTTGGAACTTTTTTAGAAGGTTGTGTAACTTGTGTTTTCGGTTTTCATGTTAGGAATTACTATGTAAACTTGTTCAGAAGCTCCTCAACAGGAAACTCGATGTAAGATGGTTCTCGTTGCTTTTACTAGCATTTATATGTATTTTTTTTTTTATCTTATGTTCTTTTGATTTTTTTCTCAACAGGCAGGACGTGCTCCCGTGCATGGAGAACTTTAAGTGTCCTAGATGTTAGTATATCCAACCTTTAAACCTATTATACGGAGTTCTGATGAGAACTGTTAAATAATTAATAATCTTCTAAAATATAATATAACTATATTACCATCGTCCAATAACTTTGATAGTGTAGCGGACGAGGAAAGGGAAGTGATCGAGATTGAAGTGGCACACAGCTTTTGTAGGAAAAAAGTTTGTTTTCTTGTGCTAAACTTAAAAGCTCCATCTTCCCTAAATCAAATTAGTTTTACATCCACAGATATATTTATAGAAATAAAAAAAACGCGATAGCCAAAATGAATGCCAGTAACAAATCCGCATCAAATTCAAAATTTTTGAGAACTATGGGTTTGACCCGAAAGTCAAAGATGATTACTTTTACTTGGCATAACTCTAAAAGTACGACACCACACAATCTTAATGGTTTTTTTATTTTTTTTATTATTATTATTTTTTTTAATTTTATGGTTTTAACTAATTGATCATATGACAGATGCATGCTCTTTACATGTTAACTGTGGCGGAAATGATTTAACGGTTAAAGAAACCAATGGGCAATCTGTTCTTTATGAAGGAGATGCCAATGTGGATGGTGGTGCCGCCAAGCTGTACATAGCTGATACGAACTGGGGACTTAGTAGCACGGGTGACTTCATGGATGACAACATTTTTCAAAACGCGCGTTACATAGAATCTTTACAGGGGAACACGAACTTACCTGCAGTTTATACGACCGCGCGTCTCTCACCACTTACACTCACTTACTTCAGCTACTGTTTGGAAAATGGTGAATATTCTGTTAAGCTGCATTTTGCAGAGATACAGTTCACTAACGATAGCACGTATAGACGTCTGGGCAGGCGGATATTTGATATCTATATTCAGGTGATAAGCATACAATGTTCTTTAATAGCCTTTAGATTCCCTAATTTAGATTACGATGGGTCAATCTAACGGCTACTAAATTTGTTATCCGAAGTGCTAAATGAGTTGTGTGTGATTTAGGGGAGGCGGGTCAGAAGGGATTTTAATATCGAAGATGAGGCTGGTGGTGTTGGAAGGCCCGTGGTCGTGCCATTTAATGCTAGTGTAACTGATAACATCTTGGAGATCCGGTTTTACTGGGCTGGTAAAGGGACGACCCGTATTCCTAGAAGAGGAGTTTATGGGCCTCTTGTATCGGCTATTGATGTTGACCCATATTTTAAAACTTGTTCGATGGGTGGAAAAAAGTCGAAAAAAGCTGTTTATATAGGTGTTGGTATTGGTGTCCCGTTTCTTATTTTCTTGATCTTGGTAGTAGTTTTGTGGCGGAAAAAATGTTTTAAAGGCCGAAAAAGAAACGATAAAGGTGAAGACTTTACTTCTCTTTTAACTTTCTTGTTCCATTTGTTCAACTGGTTGCTGATGCAAAGTGCTTTTTGAATAGATTTTGAAGGAATGGAGCTGAAAACGATTTCGTTTTCTTTGAAACAACTAAAGACTGCTACAAACAACTTCAAGGCTTCAAACAAAATCGGGGAAGGAGGTTTTGGGGCTGTTTACAAGGTTATAACGCATGTTTTTATCCTTTTACAAAAGGGTTGGCTTGGGTGATTTTAGTTTTGTGTTTATAACGCGTGTTTGATGACTGCAGGGTACATTGAGTGATGGCACTGTGATTGCGGTGAAGCAGCTTTCGTCTCACTCAAAGCAGGGAAATCGCGAGTTCTTGAATGAGATCGGTGTGATTTCATGTTTACAACACCCGAATCTTGTTAAACTTCATGGATGTTGCATAGAAGGAGATCAGTTGTTGCTGATTTATGAGTATTTGGAAAATAATAGCCTTGCAAATGCTTTGTTTGGTGAGTATTTATTTGTTTTCTTGCAAGTTTGACTTTTGAGTTTTGAGGTCAACAAGGGCATTTTCAAATTAGAATACAGATAAAATAGATTTGGAAATATAGAAACATTAAATGGAACTTAGATTCAAATTTACTTTGTTTGACCTCAAAAGTCAACCTTTACCCCTTAACTTTGTATTCATGGTCTGGTTCAGACATTGATGAAAATTGTGTGATGAACCACTGACTACGGCTTCATTAAACCACAAACCAAACCGGCTGGGACACTGGGTTGGGTAAGTCGGTCAAACTAGCCAATTTCAGTAGGTTGGAAGTTTGACAGTTTGAACCAACTTTTGCGCGCGCGAGAACACACATATATATTTCCAAAATCGTTGGGATTGTATTAAAACTTTTTGAATGATAAAGATATTTCATGAATATAATACATGTACATAACTACATATTTGAAAAATGAAAAATAAATAAATATTAAATATTAGATGGCCAGGTTCTTAGCAGTCGGTCAGACAGTTAAAAGCTATCAAAACGAAGCGTATCAAATGTTACACATCCGACTTCCGTTTGGTTTCAACGGTTTATGACCAACTACTAATTTTTCCCTATCTAGGTAAAAGTGGATTTATGCTGGATTGGCCAACAAGATTCAAGATATGTATCGGGATTGCACGAGGTTTAGCTTTCCTTCACGATGAATCGAGAATCAAAATTGTACACCGGGACATCAAAGCCACAAATGTGCTACTTGATAAAGATCTTAACCCAAAAATTTCGGATTTCGGATTGGCGAGGCTAAATGAGGATGATAAGACTCACGTTAGCACACGAGTTGCCGGAACAATGTAAATTGCTCATGCATACATTCCTTTCTTTGATCGGTTCAATGTGCTAACAGTTTTCGTTGATAATTTGTAGCGGATACATGGCACCTGAGTATGCTCTATGGGGTTACTTGAGTGACAAGGCAGATGTTTACAGCTATGGAGTTTTGCTATTGGAAATCGTTAGTGGGAAGAACAACACCAATCACATACCAATTAACGACTCCATTTGCCTTCTAGATTGGGTACGATTAATTTCGTTTAGGTTCATCTAAACCTTTTTCTGCTCACGCTTCGAAAACATAATGAATCAGAATTAGTTATGGGATGTTAAGATGTTCATTTATGGAATCGATTATGCAGGCTTGTCGAGTGGAAACAAGTAAGCAATACGAAGAGCTTTTCGACGAGAGATTAGAGTCGACAATCAATAAACAAGAAGCGGAAACCGTCGTGAAAGTAGCGCTTCTGTGCACAAACGGTTCGCCGTCGATGAGGCCGACGATGTCAGAGGTCGTAAACATGCTTGACGGAAAAACCTGTGTACCGGAAGTCGTTCCAGAACGAACCGATCACTCCGAAGATCTGAGATTTAAAGTGATCAGAGACTTTCGAAGTGAGATGACAGGTGAAGGAAGTCACACCAGTGGTCCAACACAAAATTATAACACGAATCAGACTGATATTAACTCTTCTTTGACATCTGATGATGACGCGTTTGAGATCCGTTCAGTTGATACACGATCATACTGAAATTCAGGTTTAGTTTTTTGTTAATGATGTTGATTCGTAGAATTTAGGGTTCAGAAGGTTGACGTTAATATAATGAATTCAATCAGTGTGAGTTTGTGTTTTATATATTTTTTGAACAATTTTTATACGTTAATATTATCTAACTATTCATTTGTAAAAATTTAAACCTTTATCAAAGCTCCCTAAGAAAAATACTTGTTTTCATCTTGTCATTTTTGTTGACTTAAATTGGTGATAGAACTCCCACTTTGAAGCATAAAAGAAAGTAGATTGGTTCGGTGAAAAAACATTTATGTAATTAGTTTGATGTGCCTCAACCCCATCTAATTACTGTCAAATATATATCTCAGACCTTCAATAACTAACTAGTAAGATTCCTCGCATGTTTCGGCATACATTCGATCAGCATCAATTCAGTTTGTTACAGTGCTAGTATGATACCGGCACTTGGCATACTACCCAAAGAGATACATCTATTGAAAACCATAAAAAAATGAATATCGGTACATGTTCAGATAATACCGGTGTTGGTACTAATGTTATTAAGTCGATATTGGTCTGTTCATAACGACACCAATAGGAACGTCGAGAAAACCATAACAATAAATACCGGTACCAATAATACCGGTGTTGGTACTAATGTTATTAAGTCGATATTGGTCTGTTCATAACGACATTAATAGGAACGTCGAGAAAACCGTAAGAATAAATACCGGTACCAATATTGTGCGGACGGTATCGGTTCAATTCATCACAGAAGTAAAGAACAAAAGATAGACGACGACAATAATCATAATAATAATTGTTTGCGTGTGAAAGGGGTCAACCACACCATCATCAATCTTTGGAAATATGGTAACTAATGTGTTTTTTGTGTTTTCAGTTTTCAACAATTGAAGTGCTGTTTTCAATTAGTTTTCAAGTTTGTCTGTTTAAAATCAAGAAAAAAAAGCAGCACACATTTGTCTTATATTAATTTAACATCCATCATCCATTCCAATCCCACCTATCCAATCCCACCTAAAAATAATATTAATAATAAATAATAATCTTTGAACTCTGAAATAATGGCAACAAGAAAAGCTGAACTCAAGCTGCTTCTGATTCTCAATGTTGTCATCTTGCAAAGATTTGCTGAATCTGCTGTGCCACAACAAGGTTAAAAAAAAAAAAAAAAAACTTTAGTGTGTGTGTATGTGTATTTACATGTTAAGACTTACTAAATTATGATCTGCTAATTTGATTTATAAAGTGGAGGCTGTTGGGAACATTTTTGCTGCCATGAATGCAACAAGTTGGAGATTTGATGCTCATGACTGCAGACTTCATATGGTTTCTGAAGTGCCATTGCTGTCTCAAGAAGCTAATGCTAGCATCAGATGTGATTGCAACATTGGCAACGATACTAATTGTCATGTCGTAATGATGTATATTTGAAGTTTTCTTGAAATTTTTTAGAACTGTTAAAAATTTGACTATGAGATAAAAAGTCTAAACGAATGGCGCAATGAGTTGCGTTTTACCTGAGCCCATTGGGTCTTGTGACAGTTACCAAAATATATGTCGACGGTCTTTTATTACAGCCGACTCATGTTTTGGGAATTTTATTTGATTGTTTTGTATTTGCAGCACATACAAGTATTATAGCCTTGATGGGGTATTGTCACCTGAATTAGTAAAGCTTCCTTACCTCCGATCCATGTAAGTCTTCTTTTAAACGTATGCTTAACTTAGCTGCCAACGTTATAAATAATAATCAAGATTAATTGAAACTGAAGTATATTTTGTTCTATTTATAGAGATTTTGCTTACAATTACTTAAGTGGCATGTTAGAAGTTACTCTTGATTCATTATTATAAACATGTGTTATTTCATATTTGTACATATGTTAGGTTTATTATGTCAAAGTCCTAAGTCTAGAAAACATTATATGTGAACCGGTTTGTCACATATTTTAGCGAAGGGTCATGTTGGTTTTAGTCTAAGGTCACGTCGGTTCAATATGCACCGATTGGTATGTATATATATGTCGAACAAGTGTATGTTTTAGTGTGTGAAAGTTAAAGTTTCTAAAACTTCCTTTCAATAACTTCCCTCCATATTTTCCCTGCATAAACACAATCGCATACATTCATCCAACATCAAACAAACCGATTTCATTCAAAGATTTCAACATGGCATTAGAGCCAACGATCAAGAGAACCTGTGGATTGTTCGATGTAGAAGAAAACGAAGCAGTGAAGATGGGGACACACGGCGGTTATGGGATAGGACCGCTAATCCCTAGTCTAGTTTATGATCATGAGAATCATAGATGGAAGGCCAAGAAGGTGAACCACGAGAGTATGGGAGATTCTCTTAATATGCAATTATCTTCGTTCAACATCGGATCAAGTGGAAGTGTATCCGTGAGGGATTCCGAAGCAAAGAGAAAGAAAGCACAATCGGAATTCAATCGGCAAATCAAAGGGGATAAAGAAGTGCCCGAATATCCGTCTACCATGTGTTGTAGTAAGTGCAAAGAACCCTTTCATTATAGGCGTAATTGTCCTAAGAAAATTGGTAAAACCGAGTTTATGGTTAAGGGTAGTGATGAAAAGGGTTGGAATGATTTGTGGTTTGTTAGTTTGACTCGCCAAGAACACGGTTGTGGCAACAAGAATTTGTTTATTGTATTGAACAATTCATTTGGTATAGAGGGTTGCCCAAAAGGTTATAGAAACGAGTATTTCCGTGGTAAAGGGAGTATAGCGATTTCTAGTTGTGGACGAGAGCACAAGATTCAAAACGTGTTTTATGTACCCACACTTAGAAAGAATGTATTGAGTGTTGAGAAAATAACACAAGAGGGATTTGAGATAGAATTTGAAGGCGATGTATGTTACATCAAGAAGCCTATTATCCAAGAGGTTAGAAGGGTTATACTTTGTCGTATTTGTGAATCGGATGACCATTTCACATTTAAGTGTCCCGCATATGATCAAGTCAATAAGAAAGATAAGAATGAAAGCCGTAGCATAGGTTCAAGCCTCGGCCGAACCAAAACAGTGAGTGTCGAGGGGTTCAAAGACAAAGGAAAGCGGGTTAGATTTGAAGGCGACAAGATGGAGGGTATAACCAATGAAGACAAAGAAAGAGCGTCCATTTTCAAGTATTTTGACGACTATTCCATCAACAAAGATCAATATGAAGGTGTTATGGAAAGAGGTCCGGTGATGTATCCAACCGAAGGATCCCAATTGCAAGATTGCATTGTTTTTATGGATTTAATCCATATTACTAGCACGGTTGAAAGATACAAGAGAAAGTTTGAATTAGAATTTGAGAGAACCGTAGATTGGTTTGTAAAAGATTTTTTACAAATAACAAGAAGAGCACCAATCCCACCAAGAGACGAAACGGGTTATCCAATATGTTTGTTGGATCTTTACAAGACGGTACAAGTATTTGGTGGTTATGAGAAGGTAACAAGAGATGAAAATTGGACGGTAGTGGCTATGTCAATGGGATATGGAAGAGGTTTGCCAAGCCTAGTGTCAAAGATGGACATTACAAGAAATTTGAGGCAAACGTATGTTCGTTATTTGGAGATGTTAGAGTGGTATCATCTCAAGTACAAGGGAAGAGAGTTGGTAGTGGAGATCAACGAAGAAGCAATGGAAGACTACAAGAAGAAGGAAGCTGAATGGGAAGACTCGGCTTTGCCCCCAAAGAAGCGATCAAGATCATCTTCAAGTGAAGACTAAAGACAAGTGCAAGAATCAAGATTAGGGGGGAGATTGTTAGAAGTTAATCTTGATTCATTATTATAAACATGTGTTATTTCATATTTGTACATATGTTAGGTTTATTATGTCAAAGTCCTAAGTCTAGAAAACATTATATGTGAACCGGTTTGTCACATATTTTAGCGAAGGGTCATGTTGGTTTTAGTCTAAGGTCACGTCGGTTCAATATGCACCGATTGGTATGTATATATATGTCGAACAAGTGTATGTTTTAGTGTGTGAAAGTTAAAGTTTCTAAAACTTCCTTTCAATAACTTCCCTCCATATTTTCCCTCCATAAACACAATCGCATACATTCATCCAACATCAAAACAAACCGATTTCATTCAAAGATTTCAACATGGCACAATACCGCCTGAATGGGGTTCAACACAGTTACAAGAAATGTGAAATCTCTATTTGACCCTTGAATTATTGTATTAGAAATTTGACCTTAGAGGTGTGAACTTAAATCATATCCTTCCATATGCTGCTCTCTTCTTGGTAACCGTTTAACCGGAGGAATCCCACCCGAACTAGGCAATATCACCACCCTCACAAAACTGTATGTTGTTATTTTTTTTTTTTGTTTTTCTGTGATTCAAATATCATCCTTGATAATTTTTATATTATATACTCATCTAGAAAAAATCTTGATCAGGAACTTGGAAGCAAACCAGCTTTCAGGACCGCTTCCATCCGAGTTAGGGAGATTAACAAATTTGAAGACATTGTAAGGCTGATTAAGTTTTCGGATGCAAATCTTCTTCCTTTCATTGGTTTATTTCTTCAAGAGTTGGAACTTGATTAAGCTATTTATGCCATAATATTATATTTCAGGATGTTATCTTCAAATAGATTGACCGGACGGCTGCCAACGATCCTCGGCCAACTAAGCAATCTAAGAGATTTGTAAAATCTTTACTTTGTACTCAAAAGTTTTTGGATTCCACCATTTTATAAGTCTAAAACTGAGAATTTTGTTTATTTACTATGCAGTAGGATAAACGCAAACAACTTCAGCGGGTCAATACCTGATTTTATACAAAACTGGAGACTACTTAAAAGATTGTGAGATATTTCATGTTTTTTTTATTTTATAATTTTTTTTTACAATATAGTCTTATAATTATACATTTAAGTAACTGTATAACACATTCAGAAATGTTATAAATTTAATGTTTGGATATATGTTTCCAAAGAGAGATGATGGCGAGTGGACTCACGGGACCTATTCCTCCAAACATATCTCTTCTTGAGAATCTAAATGATCTGTAAGTTAGGAATATTTCTTGATGAAACTGTTCTTCTGTTAATATATAGCTTATGATGGCCACATGTTTTGTAGGAGAATTAGTGAAATAACCGGACCCGCTCAAGGTTTCCCTCAGCTAAACAATACTAATGGATTAAAAAAACTGTATGTATATATTTCTAGCAATGACTTTTGTGTTGACTAAATTGAACTCTGATATTTCATTCATAAATTTAGGATCTTGAGAAATTGCAACATTTCTGGGGAAATACCGGATTATGTTTGGCAACTGAGAAAACTTAAATTGTTGTAAGTACCACAAGACGAAAAGCCAACGTTTAATTCAAGTACCTGTTTTGTCTGGTTAACAATTTGTATGCTTATTGATATCATTTTCTGTGTGCATATGATAGGGATGTAAGTTTTAATCGATTAGTAGGGAGTATATCTAATAACATTCAATGGAGGAAATTGAGATTAGTGTAAGTTTTAGTACTTTTCTTGTGATTCGTCGACTATTATGAAGCTACATGTAACTAATTAAGCATTTTAACACATTAATAGGTTTTTTACCGAAAATATGCTAAGTGGAGACATACCGGATGCACTTTTGGTAAACGGGGCTAGTATGTAAGTTTGTTTCATGAAGGATTAAGTTAAAATGTCATGTTGCATACTTGGTTTTTTATAATTTATTTATTTTAAGAAATTAACATTTTCAGATGACTAATGTCTTGTAGTGATCTTTCCTACAACAATTTTACATGGCAAGGACCTCGTCAAGCCACATGCCGACAAAACATGTAAGCATTTTTGAATGACACTTGTTGCTACTTGGAACTTTTTTAGAAGGTTGTATAACTTGTGTTTTCGGTTTTCATGTTAGGAATTACTATGTAAACTTGTTCAGAAGCTCCTCAACAGGAAACTTGATGTAAGATAGTTCTCGACTCTCGTTGCTTTTGTTTATATGTAATTTTTTTTTTATTTTCTTTTGATTTTTTTTTTGTTCTTGTGATGGAATTCTCAACAGGCAGGACGTGCTCCCGTGCATGGAGAACTTTAAGTGTCCTAGATGTTAGTATATCCAACCTTTAAACCTATTATACGGAGGAGTTCAGATGAGAACCGTTAAATAATTAGTAATCTTCTAAAATATAATATAACAACTATATTACCATCGTCCAATAACTTTGATAATGTAGCGGACGAGGAAAGGGAAGTGATCGAGATTGAAGTGGAACACAACTTTTGTAGGAAAAAGTTTGTTTTCTTGTGCTGAACTTAAAAGCTCCATCTTCCCTAAATCAAATTAGTTTTACATCCACAGATATATTTATAGAAAAAAAAAAACGCGATAGCCAAAATGAATGCCAATAACACACATTCCACATCAGGTTAGAAGATGGTCTTAATTCAAATTTTTGAGAACTATGGGTTTGACCCGAAAGTCAAAGATGATTACTTTTACTTGGCATAACTCTAAAAGTACAACACCACACAATCTTAACGATTTTTTTTTTTAATTTTATTATTATTACTTTTTTAATTTTATGGTTTTAAATAATTGATCATATGACAGATGCATGCTCTTTACATGTCAACTGTGGCGGAAATGATTTAACAGTTAAAGAAACCAATGGGCAGTCTGTTCTTTATGAAGGAGACGCCAATGTGGATGGTGGTGCCGCCAAGCTGTACATAGCTGATAGGAACTGGGGACTTAGTAGCACGGGTGACTTCATGGATGACAATATTTTACAAAACGTGCGCTACATAGAATCTTTACACGGGAACACGAACTTACCTGCAGTTTATACGACCGCGCGTCTCTCACCACTTACACTCACTTACTTCAGCTACTGTTTGGAAAATGGTGAATATTCTGTTAAGCTGCACTTTGCAGAGATACAGTTCACTAACGATAGTACATATAGAAGTCTGGGCAGGCGGATATTTGATATCTATATCCAGGTGATAAGCATATTATGTTCTTTAATAGCCTTTGGATTCCCTAATTTAGATTATGATGGGTCAATCTAACGGCTACTAAATTTTTTATCCGAAGTGCTAAATGAGTTGTGTGTGATTTAGGGGAGGCGGGTCAGAAGGGATTTTAATATCGAAGATGAGGCTGGTGGTGTTGGAAGGCCCGTGGTCGTGCCATTTAACGCTAGTGTAACTGATAACATCTTGGAGATCCGGTTTTACTGGGCTGGTAAAGGGACGACCCGTATTCCTAGAAGAGGAGTTTATGGGCCTCTTGTATCGGCTATTGATGTTGACCCATATTTTAAAATTTGTTCGATGGGTGGAAAAAAGTCGAAAAAAGCTGTTTATATAGGCGTTGGCATTGGTGTCCCGTTTCTTATTTTCTTGATCTTGGTAGTTTTGTGGCGGAAAAAATGTTTTAAAGGCCAAAAAAGAAACGATAAAGGTGAAGACTTTATATCTCTTTTAACTTTCTTGTTCCATTTGTTCAACTAGTTGCTGATGCAAAATGCTTTTTGAATAGATTTTGAAGGAATGGAGCTGAAAACGATTTCGTTTTCTTTGAAACAACTAAAGACTGCTACAAACAACTTCAAGGCTTCAAACAAAATCGGGGAAGGAGGTTTTGGGGCTGTTTACAAGGTTATAACGCATGTTTTTATCCTTTTACAAAAGGGTTGGCTTGGATGATTTTAGTTTTGTGTTTATAACGCGTGTTTTATGACTGCAGGGTACATTGAGTGATGGCACTGTGATTGCGGTGAAGCAGCTTTCGTCTCACTCAAAGCAGGGAAACCGCGAGTTCTTAAATGAGATCGGAGTGATTTCGTGTTTACAACACCCGAATCTTGTTAAACTTCATGGATGTTGCATAGAAGGAGATCAGTTGTTGCTGATTTATGAGTATTTGGAAAATAATAGCCTTGCAAATGCTTTGTTTGGTGAGTATTTATTTGTTTTCTTGCAAGTTTGACTTTCGAGTTTTGCGGCCAACAAAGGCATTTTTAAATTGGAATACAAATACAATTTATTTGGAAATATAGAAACATTAAATGGAACTTAGATTCAAATTTACTTTGTTTGACCTCAAAAGTCAACCTTTACCCCTTAACTTTGTATTCATGGTCTGGTTCAGACATTGATGAAAATTGTGGGATGAACCACGGACTACGGCTTCATTAAACGACAAACCAAACCGGCTGTGACACTGGGTTGGGTAAGTCAGTCAAACTAGCCAATTTCAGCACGTTAGAAGTTTGACAGTTTGAACAAACTTTTGCGCGCGTGTACACACATATATTTCCAAAATCGTTGGGATTGTATTAAAACCTTTTGAATGATAAAGATATTTCATGAATACAATACATGTACATAGCTACATATTTGAAAAATCAAAAATAAATAAATATTAAATATTAGATGGCCAGGTTCTTAACAGTTGGCCGGACAGTTAAAAGCTATCAAAACGAAGCGTATAAATGTTACACATCCGACTTCCGTTTGGTTTCAACGGTTTATGATCAACTACTAATTTCTCCTATCTAGGTAAAAGTGGATTTATTCTGGATTGGCCAACAAGGTTCAAGATATCTATCGGGATTGCACGAGGTTTAGCTTTCCTTCACGATGAATCGAGAATCAAAATTGTACACCGGGACATCAAAGCCACAAATGTGCTACTTGATAAAGATCTTAACCCAAAAATCTCAGATTTTGGATTGGCGAGGCTAAATGAGGATGATAAGACTCACGTTAGCACACGAGTTGCTGGAACAATGTAAATTGCTCATGCATACATTCCTTTCTTTGATCGGTTCAATGTGCTAACAGTTTTCGTTGATAATTTGTAGCGGATACATGGCACCAGAGTATGCTCTATGGGGTTACTTGAGTGACAAGGCAGATGTTTACAGCTATGGAGTTTTGCTATTGGAAATCGTTAGTGGGAAGAACAACACCAATCACATACCAATTAACGACTCCATTTGCCTTCTAGATTGGGTACGACTAATTTCGTTTAGATTAAGCTAAACCTTTTTCTGCTAACGCTTCGAAAACATAATGAATCAGAATTAGTTATGGGATGTTAAGATGTTCATTTATCTAATCGATTATGCAGGCTTGTCGAGTGGAAACAAGTAAACAATACGAAGAGCTTTTCGATGAGAGATTGGAGTCTACGATCAACAAACAAGAAGCAGAAACCGTCGTGAAAGTAGCGCTTCTGTGCACGAATGGTTCGCCGTCGATGAGGCCGACGATGTCAGAGGTCGTAAACATGCTTGACGGAAAAACCTGTGTACCGGAAGTCGTTCCAGAACGAACTGATCACTCCGAAGATCTGAGATTTAAAGTGATCAGAGACTTTCGAAGTGAGATGACAGGTGAAAGAAGTCACACCAGTGGTCCAACACAAAATTATAACACAAATCGGACTGATATGAACTCTTCTTTGACGTCTGATGATGACACGTTTGAGATCCGTTCAGTTGATACACGATCATACTAAAATTCAGGTTCAGTTTTTCGTTAACGGTGTTGATTCGTAGAATTTGGGTTCAGAAGGTTGACACAAACATAATGAATTCAATCGGTGTGAGTTTGTGTTTTATCTTGTCTTGCGATAAAAGAAATGACCCGTGCAGAATGGAGGACATCGTCACGGAGCCACTTGGATGTGGCTCTAATTTTCTATTATTATATATTTTTTGAACAATTTTTACACGTTAATATTATCTAACTATTTATTTGTAAAAATTTAAACCTTTACCAAAGCTCCCTAAGAAAAATACTTGCTTTCATCTTGTCATTTTTGTTGACTTAAATTGGTGATAGAACTCCACTTTAAAGCATAAAAGAAAGCATATTGGTTTGGTGACAAAACATTTATGTAATTAATTTGATGTGCCTCAACCCTATCTAATTACTGTCAAATAATTATATATCATTGAACTTCAATAACCAACTAGTAAGATTCCTCACCAGTTTCGGCAAACATTCGATCAGTATCAATTTGGTTTGTTATAGTGCTGGTATCATGATGCCGGCACTCGGCATAGTACCCAAAGAGATACATCTATCGAAAACCATAAAAAAATGAATATCGGTACATGTTCGGATAATAACGGTGTTAGTACTAATGTTATTAACTCCATATTGGTTCTGTTCATAACGACACCAATAGGAACGTTGAGAAAACCATAACAATATATACCGGTACCAAATATTGTGCGGACGGTATCGGTTTAATTCATCACAGTAAGGCTGTCCGTTGTGAGTCGCGAGTGACCACCGGCGCGAGCAAGGTTTCAGTCCGGTGCTCACCTTCAGCCACAACAGCCCTGGCGCGAGCACATGTGAAGATCCCTGGCACGAGCACACGCGATGGTGCTCGTGTGTGTTAACGGGACAAATTGAGCACAGGTCGCACCGATGCTCACCCCTAGCCACAACATGGTCAAGTGAGCACAGGCGATTGTTGGAGTTTATATAAGGGGAAACCAAATTGGAAAGAATAAAATGTTAAGTCACACTATACTTGGGCGCCTACCCGGTCCAAAAACAGGTTATGTTCGAGAAAAATTCTTGAACCAACACGACTTGCGGACACACGACTGCAGCACCTTTGTTGCAGCAAGTACAATAATAATAATAATTGTTTGCGTGTGAAAGGGGTCCACCACACCATCATCAATCTTTGGAAATCTGGTAACTCATGTGTTTTTTGTGTTTTCAGTTTTCAACAATTGAAGTACTGTTACTGTATTACAATGACTTAAGAAACCCATTACGGCTGTTTTCAAGTACGTCTGTTTAAAATCAAGAAAAAAAAGCAGCACACATTTGTACATTACACATTACACATTTACACATTTATCCTATATTAATTTAACATCCATCATCCATTCGAATCCCTCCTAAAAATAATAATTATAATCTTTGAACTCTGAAACAATGGCAACAAGAAAAGCTGAATTCATGCTGCTTCTGATTCTCAATGTTGTCATCTTGCAAAGTTTTGCTGAATCTGCTGTGCCACAGCAACAAGGTAAAAAAAAAAAAAAAAACTTTAGTGTGTGTGTGTATGTATGTGTATTTACATGTTAAGACTTACTAAATTATGATGTGCTAATTTGATTTATAAAGTGGAGGCTGTTGGGAACATTTTTGCTGCCATGAATGCAACAAGTTGGAGATTTGATGCTGATGACTGCAGTCTTCATATGGTTTCTCAAGTGCCAATGCTGTCTCAAGAAGCTAATGCTAACATCAGATGTGATTGCACCATTGGCAACGATACTGATTGTCATGTCATAATGATGTATATTTGAAGTTTTCTTGAAATTTTTTAGAAACTGTTAACAATTTAACAATGAGTTGCGTTTTACCTGAGCCCATTGGGTCTTGTGACTAGGGGTGCAAACGAGCCGAGTCGAGGCCGAGCTCGACCAGGCTCGAGCTCGAGCTCGATTAACTTGTAAGAGCTCGGGCTCGAGCTCGGCTCGTTAGTAATTTATCAAGCTCGAGCTCGGCTCGGGCTCGGCTCGTTTGTTATCTATTAGTTAATATATTAAATAAAAATAATATAAATAATAATTCGTTTAGGCTCGTGAGCTCGATAACTGAAGCTCGAGCTCGGGCTCGTTAACTCAACAACTTTAAATGAGGGGTAAATATGATTAAATATTAAAAAAAACTAATATTATACATAGGCTCGATAAGGCTCGACGAGCCTAACGAGTTTCATACGTCAGGCTCGAGCTCGGGCTTAATAAATAAACGAGCTTTGTTTTAGGCTCAAGCTCGGCTCGAGCTCGATAAGGCTAGGCTCGTTTCGAGCTTTTTACCGAGCCGAGTTCGAGTAGCTCGTGAGCGGCTCGGCTCGTTTGCACCCCTACTTGTGACAGTTACCAAAATATATGTCGACGGTCTTTTATTACAGCCGACTCATGTTTTGGGAATTTTATTTGATTGTTTTGTATATGCAGCACATACAAGTATTATAGCCTTGATGGGGTATTGTCACCTGAATTAGTAAAGCTTCCTTACCTCCGATCCATGTAAGTCTTCTTTTAAACGTATGCTTAACTTAGCTGACGAACATTCTAAATAATAATCAAGATTTATTGAAACTGAAGTATATTTTGTTCTGTTTTCAGAGATTTTGCTTACAATTACTTAAGTGGCACAATACCGCCTGAATGGGGTTCAACACAGTTACAAGAAATGTGAAATCTCTATTTGACCCTTGAATTACTGTATTAGAAATTTGACCTTAGAGGTGTGAACTTAAATCATATCCTTCCATATGCAGCTCTCTTCTTGGTAACCGTTTAACCGGAGGAATCCCACCCGAACTAGGCAATATCACCACCCTCACAAAACTGTATGTTATTTTTGTGTTTATATGTATTTTATATTATATACTCATCTAGAAAAAATCTTGATCAGGGACTTGGAAGCAAACCAGCTTTCAGGACCGCTTCCATCCGAGTTAGGGAGATTAACAAATTTGGAGACATTGTAAGGCTGATTAAGTTTTCGGATGCAAATTTTCTTCCTTTCATTGGTTTATTTCTTCAAGAGTTGGAATCTGATTAACAATTTATGCCATGATAATATGTTTCAGGATGTTGTCTTCAAATAGGTTGACCGGAAGGCTGCCAACGATCCTCGGCCAACTAAGAAATCTAAGAGATTTGTAAAAAATCTTTACTTTATACCCTTACTCAAATTTTTATAGATTCCACCATTTTCCAAGTCTAAAACTGAGAATCTTGTTCATTTACTATGCAGTAGGATAAACGCGAACAACTTCAGCGGGTCGATACCTGATTTTATACAAAATTGGAGACTACTTAATAGATTGTGAGATGCTTCATGTTTTTTTTTTTTTATAATTTTTTTTTACAATATAGTCATATAATTATACATTTAAGTAACTGTATAACACATTCAGAAATGTTATAAATTTAATGTTTGGATGTATGTTTCAAAGAGAGATGATGGCGAGTGGACTCACGGGACCTATTCCTTCAAACATATCTCTTCTTGAGAATCTAAATGATCTGTAAGTTAGGAATATTTCTTGATGAAACTGTTCTTCTGTTAATATATAGCTTATGATGGCCACATGTTTTGCAGGAGAATTAGTGAAATAACCGGACCCGCTCAAGGTTTCCCTCAGCTAAACAATACTAATGGATTAAAAAAACTGTATGTATATATTTCTAGCAATGACTTTTGTGTTGACTCAATTGAACTTTGATATTTCATTCATAAATTTAGGATCTTGAGAAATTGCAACATTTCTGGGGAAATATCGGATTCTATCTGGCAACTGAGAGAACTTGAATTGTTGTAAGTACCACAAGACGAAAAGCCAACGTTTAATTCAAGTACCTGTTTTGTCTGGTTAACAATTTGTATGCTTAATGATATCATTTTCGGTGTGCATATGATAGGGATGTAAGTTTTAATCGATTAGTAGGGAGTATATCTAATAACATTCAATGGAGGAAATTGAGATTAGTGTAAGTTTTAGTACTTTTCTTGTGATTCATCGACTATTATGAAGCTACATGTAACTAATTAAGCATTTTAACACGTTAACAGGTTTTTTACCAAGAATATGCTAAGTGGAGACATACCGGATACACTTTTGGTAAACGGGGCTAGCATGTAAGTTTGTTTCATGAAAGATTAAGTTAAAATGTCATGTTGCATACTTGGTTTTTATAATTTATTTATTTTAAGAAATTAACATTTTCAGTTGACTATGTCTTGTAGTGATCTTTCCTACAACAATTTTACAAGGCAAGGACCTAATCAAGCCACATGCCGACAAAACCAGTGAGCGTTTTTATCAAACGATTGCATGTCATTGAATTTTGTATAGGAACATGAGTTGTTATGTGTTATACGTAAAGAAAATGTTTTGAGTGACACTCTTTATGCTACTTGGGACTTTCTTTAAATTTGTTGTTGTATAACTTGTTATTTCGGCTGTCTTCTTGTTAGGAATTTCGATGTAAATCTGTTCAGAAGCTCCTCGACAGGAAACACGATGTAAGATAGTTTCCATTGCTTTTACCGGCATTTATATGTTTTTGTTTATGTTATGTTGTCACATATTTGATGTTTATTGTTCTTGTGGTATTCTCAACAGACATGATATGCTCCCGTGCACGAAGAATGTTAAGTGTCCTAAATGTGAGTATGTCCCTCCTCTAAACCTGTTATAAGGGCGAGTTTAAATGAGAATGACCCTACATGATCTTAATGATTTAAATGGTTTTAATCCATTGTTTATACGACAGATGTGTGCTCTTTACATGTTAACTGTGGCGGAAACAATTTAACGATTAAAGAAAGAAATGGACAGTCTATTCTTTATGAAGGAGATACCAATGTGGATGGTGGCGCCGCCAAGCTGTACAAATCAGATAGGAAGTGGGGACTTAGTAGTACCGGTGACTTCATGGATGACAACATTTTTCAAAACACGCGTTACATAGAATCTTTACAAGGGAACACAAACTTACCTGCACTTTATACGACCGCACGTCTCTCACCACTCACACTCACTTACTTCAGCTACTGTTTAGAAAATGGTGAATATTCTGTTAAGTTGCACTTTGCAGAGATACAGTTCACTAACGATAGCATGTATAGAAGTCTGGGCAGGCGGATATTTGATATCTATATTCAGGTGATAAGCATATTATGTTTTTTAATAGCCTTTGGATTCCCTAATCAAGATTATGATGGGTCAATCTAACGGCTACGAAATTTGTTATCCGAAGTGCTAAATGAGTTGTGTGTGATTTAGGGGAGGCGGGTCAGAAAAGATTTTAATATTGAAGATGAGGCTGGTGGTGTTCGAAGGCCTGTGGTCGTGCCATTTAGAGCTAATGTGACTGATAACATCTTAGAGATCCGGTTTTACTGGGCTGGTAAAGGGACGACCCGTTTTCCCAAAAGAGGGGTTTACGGGCCTTTGATATCAGCTATTGATGTTGACCCGTATTTTAAAATTTGTTCGATGGGTGGAAAAAAATCGAGTAAAGTTGTTTATATAGGCGTTGGCATTGGTGTCCCGCTTCTTATTTTCTTGATCTTGGTAGTTTTGTGGTGGAAAAAATGTTTTGAAGGGCGAAAAAAGAATGATAAAGGTGAAGACTTTGCTTCTCTTTTAACTTTCTTGTTTCATTTGTTCAACTGCTTGTTGATGCAAAATGCTTTTCTTGAAAAGATTTTGAAGGTATGGAGCTGAAAACGATTTCGTTTTCTTTGAAACAACTAAAGCTTGCTACAAACAACTTCAAGGCTTCAAACAAAATCGGGGAAGGAGGTTTTGGGACTGTTTACAAGGTTATAATGCATGTTTTTATCCTTTTACAAAAGGGTGGCTTTGGTGATTATAGCTTTGTGTTTATAACGCGTGTTTGATGATTGCAGGGTACATTGAGTGATGGCACTGTGATTGCGGTAAAGCAGCTTTCGTCTCACTCAAAGCAGGGAAACCGCGAGTTCTTGAATGAGATCGGTGTGATTTCGTGTTTACAACACTCGAATCTTGTTAAACTTCATGGATGTTGCATAGAAGGAGATCAGTTGTTGCTGGTTTATGAGTACATGGAAAATAATAACCTTGCAAATGCTTTGTTTGGTGAGTATTTATTTGTTTTCTTGCAAGTTTGACTTTTGAGTTTTGAGATCAACAAAGGCATGTTAAAATCCGAATTTACTTTCTTTGACCTCAAAAGTCAACATTTACCCCTTATTTTTTACTCCTAACTTTCTATTCATAGTCTGGTTCAGACGTTGATGAAAATTGTGTGATGAACCACTGACTACGAATTCATTAAATGACAAACCAAACCGGCTGGGACACTGGGTTGGGCAAGTCGGTCAAACTAGCCAATTTCAACAGTTTAGAAGTTTGACAGTTTGAACCAACTTTTGTGCGCGCGAACACACATATATTTCCAAAATAGTTGGGATTGCATTAAAACTTTTTGAATGATAAAGATATTTCGTGAATATAATGCATGTACATAGCTACATATTTGAAAAATGAAAAATAAATACATATTAAATATTAGATGGCCAGGTTCTTAACAGTCGGTCGGACTGTTAAAAGCTATCAAAACGAAGCGTATAAATGTTACACATCCGACTTCCGTTTGGTTTCAACGGTTTATGATCAACTACTAATTTCTCCCTATCTAGGTAAAAGTGGATTTATGTTGGATTGGCCAACAAGGTTCAAGATATGTATCGGGATTGCTCGAGGTTTAGCTTTCCTTCACGATGAATCGAGAATCAAAATTGTACACCGGGACATCAAAGCCACAAATGTGCTACTTGATAAATATCTTAACCCAAAAATTTCAGATTTCGGATTGGCGAGGCTAAATGAGGACGATAAGACTCACGTTAGCACACGAGTTGCCGGAACAATGTAAATTGCTCATGCATACATTCCTTTCTTTGATCGGTTCAATGTGCTAACAGTTTTCGTTGATGATTTGTAGCGGATACATGGCACCAGAGTATGCTCTATGGGGTTACTTGAGTGACAAGGCAGATGTTTACAGCTATGGAGTTTTGCTATTGGAAATCGTTAGTGGGAAGAACAACACCAATCACATACCAATTAACGACTCCATTTGCCTTCTAGATTGGGTACGGTTAATTTAGTTTAGGTTAAGCTAAACCTTTTTTTGCTCACGCTCCGAAAACATAATGAATCAGAATTAGTTATTGGATGTTAAGATGTTCATTTATCTAATCGATTATGCAGGCTTGTCGAGTGGAAACAAGTAAACAATACGAAGAGCTTTTCGACGAGAGATTGGAGTCTACGATCAACGAACAAGAAGCAGAAACCGTCGTGAAAGTAGCGCTTCTGTGCACATATGGTTCACCGTCGATGAGGCCGACGATGTCAGAGGTCGTAAACATGCTTGACGGAAAAACCTGTGTACCGGAAATTGTTCCAGAACGAACTGATCACTCCGAAGATCTGAGATTTAAAGTGATCAGAGACTTTCGAAGTGAAGTGACAGGTGAAGGAGGTCACGCCAGTGGTCCAACACAAAATTATAACACAAATCAGACTGATATGAACTGTTCTTTGACATCTAATGACACGTTTGAGATCCGTTCAGTTGATACACGATCATACTGAAATTCAGGTTCAGTTTTTCGTTAACGATGTTGATTCGTAGAATTTAGGGTTCAGAAGGTTGACGCAAATATAATGAATTCAATCGGTGTGAGTTTGTGTTTTATCTTGTCTTGCGATACAAGAAATGACCTGTCCAGAATGGAGGACAGCGTCACAGAGCCACATGGTTGTGGCTCTAATTTTGTATTATTATATATTTTTGAACAATTTTTCCACGTTAATATCATCTAACTATCTATTTGTAAAAATTTAAACCTTTACCAAAGCTCCTTAAGAAAAATTCTTGCTTTCATCTTGTCATTTTTCTTTACTTAAATTAGTGATAGAACATTTATGTGATTGGTTTGATGTCCCCCAACTCCATGTAATTACTGTCAAATAATTATATATCATAGAATTTCAATAACCAACTAGTAAGATTCCTCCCCTGTTTCGGTAGGCATTCGATCAATATCAATTCGGTTTGTTACAGTGCTGGTATGATACTGGCACTCGGCATAGTACCCAAAGAGATGCATCGATAAAAAACCATAAAAAATGAATATCGGTACAGGTTCGGATAATGCCGGTGCTAGTACTAATGTTATTAACTCCATATTGGTTCTATTCATAACGGCTAGGGTTGAGCAAATGTCGGTTCGGTTCGGTTTTTACATATAACCGAAACTGATAACCGAAGTTCGGTTTTACGAAAAACCATAACCGAAACCGTTCGGTTAATTCGGTTAATATGTCGGTTATCGGTTCGGTTTCGGTTATGTTCGGTTAATATCCAAACATAAAACTTATGCAAAATTATAAACTTAAAATAGTTAGTAAAGTGTTTGGATCTTTTTGAAGAATACAAATATATAAGAAAACGCAAGAAAAATACATGAAATACCAAGGAAACAAAATAAAAAAATGGTTCAATTATATGGATATACATGAGTTACATAAAAGATATATTTCAAATGCATAGATATACATGAAAGATACATGAAATATACCGAAAATACATGAAAATATGTTCCAAATACATAGATATATGTATGAAAAATACTTAAATATATAACTATCAATTCGGTTTCGGTTATTTCGGTTACGGAAGAAGGAAAAATCGAACCGTAACCGAATGGTTCGGTTTTGGCCATATGTTAACCGTAACCGATCGGTTAATTCAGTTTCGGTTATTTTCGGTTTGGTTTCGGTTTTTTCGGTTACCGGTTTTCGTATGCTCACCCCTAATAACGACACCAATAGGAACGTTGAGAAAACCACAACAATAAATACCGGTACCAAATATTGTGCGGATGGTATCGGTTCAATTCATCACAGTAAGGCTGTCCGTTGTGAGCCGCGAGCAACCACCGGCGCGAGCAAGGTTTCAGTCCGGTGCTCACCTCCAGCCACAACAGCCCTAGCGCGAGCACACGTGAAGATCCCCGACGCGAGAACATGCGATGGTGCTTGCGTGTGTTAACGTGACAAATTGATCACAGGTCGCGCCGATGAGAATGTCGGGGAACTCATTTTTTTATAAAAATAAATTGGTAAAGTTTATAAATTGAGATTTGGTATTGTATGTTTTGTATAAAATTGTGTGAGATGGTGTGTGTTTTGTTTGGGTTGGTGTGTGTTTTTTTTACAAAATTTGGTTTGTATATATAAATTTTTTTTGAACGTTGCCATCCCAAAGCCCTAACGGTTTTTTTCGACCGTTGCAACCGCCACGTGGCATGTTCTAATTGGCCCGTCCACAATTTCACCTATGTGAAGTATTTCACCCAGCCCTTGTTAGCACCCGTTTGGAAGGGGGGGGGGGGGGGGTTTGCTTGGGTGAATTGGGCGCAAAATTGGGCATTAACGCCCCATTCACATGGCCACTACGCTTGGTCTTACCACCTGGTCCATTATTTCTCCATGGCTGCCACCACCAATTATGAGTGAAATTCAGTCACCATCTTCAAAACGCATGTACAAACTATCTTTGAAGAATACCCCCACCCTAATTACACTTCCCTAGCTCCCTTGTTTCCGCCTCACAAACATAGCCCCACATTTCCTTTCACCTTTCAAATGATAGTGATCACCGTTCACACTTCACACCATTGTTTCCGGTGTGTTTGGGTTTTTGGATTGAACGTTACTTTTACCCAACTAAGGTGATGAGAAGATGGCTAAGAGTAAACAAAGGGTGGTTGTGGGGATGTGTGGCACGACATCGGTGGTGGACAAGTTATTTCACGGTTGTAGTGCCTGAGAATGGGGATGCTGGCGGTGGTGAACGATGGTGGTGATGGTGACTATAGTGAACAGTGATAGGTAGTGATAATTATGGCTGGTGATTGGTGATAGCAGATGAGAGAGGGAGAGAGAAGAAGAAGAAGGTGGGGTTGGGTGTTGGGCGACGGTGGTTAGTGTTGGTGGTGATAATGGTGGGGGTGTGTGGCTAAAGAAGAAGGTGGGGTTGGGTGTTCCACGTCATCACTCATTAAACGGGTTAGTCATCAGTTAAAAAAAGTTCACTAAGGAAAATAGTCTAAAAGTTGAGATTGTTGTAGGGAATTTTTAAAGTACAGATTATTGTTGACAAACGAGACAAAGTTTGAATTATTAAAATCTTAAAACATACGTAAAAAGTAACTTCACATAACTCGTATAACAAATCTAATAAACTCTTTAAAAGTCTTTTGATATCTTAGACCAATTGCTTCTTTTTGGTTCACACTCAACACATAAAGAAAGCAAAAAAATATACTTTTATAAAGTTAAGACATTTTAAACGTGTGTTTAAATCATCACTTTTAATTACTGTTTGATACATGAAAGTCTGGAAGATAAGAAAGAAAATTTATCAACTAATTCTATGAGATTAGGATTATTTTAATTCATATGATATACAAAAGTACGTTACCTTTGATAAACAAACAAAGAAAATATGGATTCAGATTATTTTTATAATCACACGTAACATGTGTTCTCATAGCTCAACCATTATGGGATTCCTTATGAGCCCAAAGTCTATATATCATGCAGTAGTTTTCAAACCTGAGTAGGACCAAGCACAGCTTACAACTATGCTGTGATAATAATTTACTTTGTTGTATTCAATCTGCAGTAGACTTACTTGTCTCTAATAATAATTTCACACCCATCTCTAAACTTTTCATCCCACACACAACTCTTGACCCCTGCAACAATGCTGGCAACAAAACCTCAAGTTATGCTTCTAGTTCTGACTCTAACTTTTGTCATCTTCCTAAGATTTGTTGCATCCAGTGTCCCACAACAAGAAGGTAACAATGTTGTTTTTTTTTTTTTTTTTGGTTATAAAGGTCACACCTTTTGGAGTTCAAGAAAAAAGGGTTGTGGATTCTTGTTTTAGTTTGTCTTCAAATTATGTTAATGTTTCTGCAAGTATCTTGAATTTGCCATGCACATGGAGATAAAGTAAAATCATGGATTATGTTATGATTTCATAGCAGAAAGTTATATATGTTAATTTTGGGTAATAAAGTTAGCATCTTTTTTTGATAGATTTGAAGAAATCATATGGATTTTACCATTTTGGAGGTGAAAATGAGATGGGTTGACTTTTAAAAGTCAAACAACATGTGTATTCATGATGGATGTGTGTCAATCTTATGTCTTTTTTTATAATTGAAAGTGTATTAGTCTTTTAGTAATTAGTAGTTTAATCAAATGATTTGTTAAACCAAATGATTGAAATCCCACATGGGTGGTTTGACTTTTAAGTTTGACTTGCATCTTAAACATGATAAATGATCTTGAGTTATTATTCACTGAAAATACTTACCAAATTATTATGTGCAACCTTTATGTTATGTTGAATTAGTGGAAGCTGTTGAGAACATTCTTGCAGCCATGAATGCAACAAGTTGGAGATTTGATGGTGACGATTGCAGTCTTGATATGGTTTCTGAAGTGCCAAAGCTATCTCAAGAAGCTAATGCTAGCATTGGATGTGATTGCAACATTGGCAATGATACCGATGTTTGTCATGTCGTAAGGATGTATAAACTTCTGTCTTTTAATTCTATTCACTTTCAATATCAAGCAAAGAGTACTTGTGTTCTGAAGTGAGGGCACTTTGACTTTGGAAGTCAAACTATGCATTTTGTAATGCTATTCATATATGTTATATAAGGTTTCTTTACATGACAGTGTCCACCTTTTTTCTATGTCAATTTAAATTTATTGAAATTTTTAAAATTGTTGACGTCTTCAATGTGAGATTAGCATATCTTTGACCTTAAAGTCAACACTAACCTACAAGGGGGCGGCGCAGTGTTCAAATCCGCTTCCACTGGTTTTATGCCTTTAACCCCCTTAAAGACCACATGCCCAACGCAAGCTGCGTTTTACCATGCCCAATGCAAACTGCTTCTCATGATTACCAAAAAAAAGTCAACGCTCTTTGATTACAACCCGATTATAGTAATGGGAATCTAACTTATTCTTTTGTATATGCAGCACACACAAGTTTTACAGCCTTGATGGGGTACTGTCACCTGAATTAGTAAAGCTTCCTTACCTCCGGTCCTTGTAAGTCCTCTTTTAAACAAATGGTTAACTTAAATGGCAAACTTTTTAAATAATCAAGATTTAATAAAACTGAAGTATATCTTCTTCTGTTTTCAGAGATCTTGCTTATAATTACTTAAGTGGCACAATACCACCTGAATGGGGTTCAACACAGCTACAAGACATGTGAAATCTCTATTTTACCCTTGAGCTACATAGTGTTTAATGTATTAGAACTTAAAGCTGTAAACTTTAATCATATCCTTCCATATGCAGCTCTCTTCTTGGTAACCGTTTAACCGGAGAAATCCCACCCGAACTAGGCAATATCACCACCGCCACACAACTGTATGTTTTTTTTTTTTTTTGGGTTTTTCAGTTATTTCTTGTCAATTTTGACTTTTTGTCATATGGGTCAAAATCTTTAGATGATTTTAGTTTTCATTACAGTTAACTTTTGTAGAAAAATTCTTGAGCAGGAACTTTGAAGCAAACCAGCTTTCAGGAACTGTTCCATCTGAGTTAGGGAGATTAACAAATTTGAAATCATTGTAAGGCTGATTAAGTTTTTTCAGTAGCAAATTTTCTTCCTTTATTTGAATTATTTCTCAAAAATCTAGAACCTGAATAAGTTATACTTATTTATGCCATAATATCAAATTTCAGGATGCTGTCTTCAAACAGGTTGACCGGAAGGCTGCCAACGACACTTGGTCAACTAGGAAATCTAACAGATTTGTAAAACTTTAACTTTATATCCTTAGTCAAAGTTTTTCAGTTCCACCATTAATCTTGTTAATTTACTATGCAGTAGGATAAATGCAAACAACTTCAGCGGACCGATTCCAGATTTCATACAAAACTGGAGACTACTTAACAGTTTGTAAGATGTTACATGTTTTCTTCATTAATATCATAACTCATAAGTGTTTACATCATAGTCTTCTAAGTTGTAATTACACATTTAAGTAAGCTGCATAACACGTCCATAGACGTTATAACTTTGATGTTTGGATGTTTCAAAGAGCGATGATGGCAAGTGGACTAACGGGACCTATTCCTTCAAACATATCTCTTCTTGAGAATCTAAATGATCTGTAAGTTAGGAGTCTTTCTTGATGAAACTGTTGTTCAGTGTCAAGAAAGTGAATAATTAATGTATAGCTTATACGCGCGGCCATATGTTTTGCAGGAGAATTAGTGACATAACCGGACCCGCTCAAGGTTTTCCTCAGCTCAACAATACTAACGGATTAATAAGACTGTATGTAGATATTTATAGCATTGACTTTTGTGTTGATTCATTTGAGTTCTGATATTCAGTCATAAATTTAGGATCTTGAGAAATTGCAACATATCTGGAGAAATACCGGAATATATATGGCAAGTAGGAGTACTTGAATTGTTGTAAGTATGCACAAAATAGGCCATTGCCATTGTTATACTAACACTTCATGATTTAAACGTTTAATGACTTCATTTCCTGTGTGCATATGTCAGGGATTTAAGTTTTAATAAGTTAGTAGGGAGAATATCTAATAACATATTGGGGAGGAGGTTGAGATTTGTGTAAGTTTCAGTAATTAAGCATCTTAACGCGTATGGGATTAACTGAGTATGATGATGATGATGATGAACGTGTCTTTGAATAGGTTTTTAACTGATAATATGCTAAGTGGAGACATTCCGGAAACACTTTTGGTAAATGGAGCTAGCATGTAAGTTTTGCTTCTTGAAAACTTGTGTTAAAATTTCATGTTGCATAATTTGTTTTTAAGGAAATTAACCTTTTTGATTGACTATTCATGTCTTGTAGTGATGTTTCATATAACAATCTTACATGGCAAGGACCTAATCAACCTGCATGCCGAAAAAACATGTGAGCACTTTTATTACCAATTGCGAAACATGATTTGTTAAGTGTGAGATGTAATGACGGACACGTTTTGAGTGACACTCTTTATGCTAGCAGCTGGCACTTTATTTGAAGTTTGTTGTTGTATAACTTGTTTTTTTGGTTGTCTGCATGTTAGGAATTACTATGTAAACTTGTTTCGAAGCTCCTCAACAGGAAATCCGATGTAAGATAGTTTCCATTAATATATATATATGTATAATTTTTTTGTTTATTTTATGTTCTGATACGCGTGTTTGTTCTTGTGATGATACTCTCAATAGACAGGATGTGCTCCCGTGCACGGAGAATGATAAGTGTCCTAGATGTGAGTATATTCTATCTCTAAACCTAATATTAGGAATTGGTCCAGATGAGAACCGGCAAATAATTAGAAACCCCTTAAAAATATAATATAAGAGCCTTCTTACATAACATAGTAGACGAGAAAAAGGGGATGGTCGAGATTGAAGTGGAGCAAACATAACATAATTGTCTTAGATCTCTACCATCCATTGAAAATGATCCAACGGCCAAAAAGTGGTTCCTTTGGTTTCTAATTATTTAACGTTCCGCATTTTAAATTCTCCCCTATAGTAGGTAATCGAATGGTAAACACAGGGAATATTAAAATTTCAAAAGCTTAGCTAAAAAGGGAACACGACAAAAAGATTTATGTAGCCAATGATATAATCAATTGGATATTGTTAAGAGGTTAAAACTCATTGATTAATAAGAAACCTAAAAACCTAACTGAGCCTGTGGGCACACAGATGGATTAAACCTAACTAAGCCCGTGGGTAAAACTTAAAAGGCATTGAATTGTTTGTATGTTTTCTAAAGTGTATGCAATAACGCACAGATGGATTAAACAGCTTTTGTAGTAGAAAAGTTTGTTTCCTTATGCTAAATTTCATCTTCCCTAATAAAGAAAGATAGTTTGATTATTATGGGTCAAATTCAAATTAGTTTTACATCCATAAATGATACAAGTTTTTATATATATATATTTGAAAAACGTGATAACTAAAATGATCAATAACACACCACCAGGAATAAATCTGCATAAAATCTGATTTTTTGAGAATGCTAGGTTTGACCCCAAGGTCAAAGGCGATTACATTTACTTGGTATAACACTATTAGTCTTGACGGATTTTTATGTTTTTAATCCATTGATCACATGACAGATGCATGCTCTTTACATGTTAACTGTGGCGGAAATGATTTAACGATTAAAGACAGCAATGGGCAATCTGTGCTTTACGAAGGAGACGCCAATGTGGATGGTGGTGCCGCCAGGCTGTACACATCCACCAGGAGGAACTGGGGATTTAGTAGCACGGGCGACTTCATGGATGACAACATTTTTCAAAATGTGCATTACGTAGAATCTTTACAGGGGAACACAAGCTTACCTGCACTTTATATAACCGCTCGTCTCTCACCACAGACACTCACTTACTTCAGCTACTGTTTGGAAAATGGTGAATATAATGTTAAACTGCATTTTGCAGAGATACGGTTCACTAACGATAGTACGTATAGAAGTTTGGGTCGGCGGATATTTGATATCTATATTCAGGTGATAACCTTATGATGTTCTCTCACAACCGTTGTATTCCCTAATCAAGATTATGATGGGTCGATCCAATGGCTACTAAATGTGTTATGCATAGTACTAAATGAGTTGTATGTGATTTAGGGGCGACGGATCAGAAAAGATTTTAATATTGAAGATGAGGCTGGTGGTGTTCGAAGGCCTGTGGTCGTGCCATTTAGAGCTAGTGTGACTAATAACATCTTAGAGATCCGGTTTTACTGGGCTGGTAAAGGGACGACCCGCTTTCCCAAAAGAGGGGTTTACGGGCCTTTGATATCAGCTATTGATGTTGACCCGTATTTTAAAATTTGTTCGATGGGTGGAAAAAAATCGAGTAAAGTTGTTTATATAGGCGTTGGCATTTGTGTCCTGCTTCTTATTTTCTTGATCTTGGTAGTTTTGTGGTGGAAAAAATATTTTGAAGGACGGAAAAAGAATGATAAAGGTGAAGACTTTACTTCTCTTTTAACTTCCTTGTTTCATTTGTTCAACTGCTTGCTGATGCAAAATGCTTTTCTTGAAAAGATTTTGAAGGTATGGAGCTGAAAACGATTTCGTTTTCTTTGAAACAACTGAAGCTTGCTACAAACAACTTCAAGGCTTCCAATAAAATAGGGGAAGGAGGTTTTGGGGCTGTTTATAAGGTTATAACGCGTGTTTTTATCCTTTTACCAAAAGGGTCGGCTTGGGTGCTTTAGTTTTGTGTTTATCATGCATGTTTGATGACTGCAGGGTACATTGAGTGATGGTACTTTGATTGCAGTGAAGCAACTTTCGTCTCGCTCAAAGCAGGGAAACCGCGAGTTCTTGAATGAGATCGGTGTAATTTCGTGTTTACGACACCCAAATCTTGTTAAGCTTCATGGATGTTGCGTTGAAGGAGATCAATTATTGCTGGTTTATGAGTATTTGGAAAATAATTGCCTTGCAAATGCTTTGTTTGGTGAGTGTTTATTGGTTTTCTTGCAAGTTTGACTTTTGAGGTCAACAAAAACATTTTCAAATTCTTAAGGGTAAATTGTCAATTTTGTCCCTATGGTTTTGGTCACTATTGTGAGTTTCGTCCAAAATGTTTTTTTTTTCTGCGTTTGGGTATTTGTGTTTTCTAAATCTTGTCATTTTCATCCAGGTCCTTGACTCCATCCGAATGTTATGTTAACTTCTTATTAACTTAGGGGTATATTTGTCTTTTATAATCTATAATGTTATTATTTCTTTAAATCAATAATTTTATAAACAAGGGTATTTTGTTCTTTTAACAAAAACGTAACAATAAATTTGAATGGTGTTAGTGACGTGCACGAAAATCGCAAGATTTGGAAGCCATGAGGACCCGGATGCGGAAATAAACTTTTGGATGAAATTCGCAAAAATGACCAAACCACAAGGACAAATATGACACTCTACTCAATTCATAATTAACATGGTTTTTAGTAAAATTAAGTTCTTTCCCCAATTTAAATACATATAAAATGGATTTGAAAACATACAAACTAAATGGTACTTATATTCAAATTTACTTTGTGTTTGACCTCAAAAGTCAACTGTTTGCCATTTAGTTTGTACCATTAACGTTGTGTTCATGGTCCGGTTCAGACGTTGATGAAATTTGCGTGAACCACTGACTACGGCTTCATGAAACTGGATTAATGTTGGATTGGCCAACAAGGTTTATGAACACCTGCTTAAATTCTCTTATCCAGGTAAAAGTGGATTAATGTTGGATTGGCCAACAAGGTTCAAGATATGTATCGGGATTGCTCGAGGTTTAGCTTTCCTTCACGATGAATCGAGACTCAAAATTGTACACCGCGACATCAAAGCCACAAATGTGCTACTTGATAAAGATCTTAACCCGAAAATTTCGGATTTCGGATTGGCGAGGCTAAATGAGGATGATAAGACTCACGTTAGCACACGAGTTGCTGGAACAATGTAAATTGCTCATGCTTACATTCCTTTATTTGATTAGTTTAACGTGTTAACGGTTTTCGTTGATAATTTGTAGTGGATATATGGCCCCAGAGTATGCTCTATGGGGTTACTTGAGTGACAAGGCAGATGTTTACAGCTATGGAGTTTTGCTGTTGGAGATTATTAGTGGGAAGAACAACACCACTCACATACCGATTAACGATTCCATTTGTCTTGTAGATTGGGTAGGTCAAATCTGTAAGTGTAGGGGTGTGCATGGTGGGTCGGTTTTGATCTCAAACCTAACCAAAAGCCGAAAATTCAGTTTTTAGGTTTTGTTTTATTTTTCGGGTTTGAAGTTCTTGAGCTCACCCTTTTATATGTTCATTTATTGAACTGATTATGCAGGCTTGTCGAGTGGAAACAAGTAAACAATACGAAGAGCTTTTTGACGAGAGATTGGAGTCGACAATCAACAAACAAGAAGCGGAAACTGTCGTGAAAGTAGCGCTTCTGTGCACGAACGGTTCGCCGTCGATGAGGCCGACGATGTCAGAGGTCGTAAACATGCTTGATGGAAAAACCTGTGTACCGGAAATCGTTCCAGAACGAACCGATCACACCGAAGATCTGAGATTTAAAGTGATCAGAGACTTTCGAAGTGAGATGACAGGTGAAGGAAGTCAAACCGGTGGTCTAACACAAAGTTATTACACGAAACAAACTGATACGAACTATTCTTTGACATCTGATGATGACGCATTTGAGATCCGTTCAGTTGATACACGATCATACTGAAATTCAAGTTCAGTTTTTCGTTAACGGTGTTGCTTCGCAGAATTTAGGGTTCAAAAGGTTGACGCAGATATAATGAATTCAATAGGTGTGAGTTTGTGTTTTATCTTGTCTTTCGATAAAAGAAATGACCCGTCCAGAATGGAGGACGGCGTCACGGAGCCACATGGTTGTGGCTCTAATTTTGTATTATTATATATTTTTTGAACAATTTTTACACGTTAATATCATCTAACTATTCATTAGCTCTCATCTTGTCATTTTTCTTGACTTAAACTGGTGATAAAACTCCTACTTTGAAGCGTAAAAGAAAGCAGATTGGTTCGGTGACAGAACATTTATGTAATTAGTTTGATGTGCCTCAACCCCATCTAATTACTGTCAAATAATTATGTATCATTGAACTTCAGTAACCATCTAGTAAGATTCCTCGCCTGTTTCGGCAAGCGTTCTGCATTCGATCAATATCAACTGGTATGATACCGGCACTCGGCATAGTACCCAAAGAGATACATTGATTAAAAATCATAAAAAAATGAATATCGGTACATGTTCAGATAATACCGATGCTAGTACTAATGTTATTAAGTTGATATTGGTTATGTTCATAACGTCAAAAGTAGAAACGTACAGAAAATCAATCGTAAGAGCAAATACTTGTACCACGTTAAAATTAAAAAAAAAGAACCAGTTATACGATGACGATGACGATGACGATGACGATAATAGTAATAATAATTGTTTGTGTAAGGCCGATCAAAAAAAAATTGTTTGTGTAAGAGAAGGGGCCCACCAGTATGAATCCCATGCTGTTTGGAAATCTGGACGCTCTCACAAACTCATGTGTTAATTGTGTCGTCAGTTTTCAATAATTGGAGGTGCTATATTGCTATGAAAATATATCATGGAACAAAAAAAAAAGAAGCAAGTAGACATTACACATTACACACGTGTACACTAATAATTTCACACCCATCAACCATTGCAATCCATCTCTATCTTCCATTGATCATATGACAGTTGCCTGCTCTTCACATGTTAATCATGGTCCGTGAATATCACCAGGCGAGCCGAACAACAAGACACAACATTGTTAGGAAAAATTTCTTTTGACATTGTGTTATATAGAAAACCAATATAACTATCAATTTAAAACATAATTAAATGTATTTTAAACATTAAATCTAAAATACTATTAGACTAAGACAGACCGGAGTGGGGGGAGGCTATTCACGCCAGGAACACCGCCCCGTGAGGGCGTGGAAGGGGGGGGGGGGGGGAAGCTCACGGGCGTGAGGCTTGGGTGGGGGACATGTGGCACTATATTATTGGGTCTCATTTGTGGGGTCCAGAAGTGCCACATGACGCTTCACCCCAACTTCCCCCTCCCCCCTCCACTCCGTATGGTCTAACAATCAGCCGTAACAGTCAGCCCTAACAATCAGCTGAGACTTATGATAAGTAGAATAATGTTAGCCTAGATTTATGCCTAGGTTTAGAATAGAGATTTCCATATTTACCTGTAATCAACTATATTTATACTCCTCATGTATTCTGCTAATTACAATCAACAATCAATAAAACACAGAAATCTTTATGTTTAATATGGTATCAGAGCAACTAGAAATAAGTGACTGAAAAACACGAAGATGCGGGTGTCCAAGACGATGGTGCCAAATGGTGGAGGACTCTTTTGTTGTTGTGAAAGTGACTTTAGGAAGAGACTTGAATGTAGGAAGGCGGATGGAATAAAGGCCTTGCTCACTTGGTCCCGTTAGAAGGATAGTGCGTGTAGACTCGTCCTTCACAACAAAAAAAAAAGCATGAAACTCAAAGAAAACATCATTATCTGAGCAAAATTTTTGAACAGAAGGGAGATTTTGTTTTAGGGCAGGAACATGAAGAATATTAGAGATATTGAAGGTTTTGTGTGGGGTGTAAATTTTTGAAGAACCAATATGAAAGATGGGAAGGGGTGTACCGCCGCCAATATGGAGAGAGTCATTACCTTGATAAGCTTTAGAGTTGTCAAGACTTGCTAAATCCGAGGAGGCATGATCATTGGCTCCAGTGTCGGGCTTCCAAATGACATCATATTGCGAGCTCGTTTCAGAAAAGGCTGCAAAGTTGGCCTGAGAAGGCTGCCTTGATAAACCAGCCTGATTAGGGCATTGAGTTGGTAAGTGACCAATCCTGTAACATCGCGAATTTTGTTCTCAACTAGATATTTGAACCCTCTTTATTTTCTATAATAATAATAATAATAATAATAATAATAATAATAATAATAATAATAATAATAATAATAATAATAATAATAATAATAATAATATGTTGTAGTTTCAAAGTCTATTTTTTTACAAACATCATCTAAACACTAATACCACCCTTTATTTTCGAAGCCCAAACAGAAGCCCAATCCACCCAGCCCATTTCCCCTCTAACCTGTTAAAAAAAAAAATCTGTTCCAAGACAGACTCGAACCCGAGCTTCGAACCGGTTCAAACCCACACACACACGCTGAAACCACTTGAGCCAAGATCCCTTTCTGTTTGAATCTCAACACAAAATCAATATAAAGCCTAAATATTATCGCTCTGTCAAACTAGGAAAGTCCACGACCAAATCGTGCCTTCCAAATCAAATATTTAAACGCGTTTTTGATCACGATCTGTTTTGGAAAGTAATTATCGGCCTCTAAGTGTGCTCTACACGCTGTAATCATCGTCAAAACATACCCAATTTGTGTCAATTAACGCGTCATCGAGTTTATTACGGTCAACTTACCAAATCGTTCACCCGAGCCCTCACCCTATAAATTGATCACTTCCTAGCAAGCTATACTCGCCGATATACTCTTCTTCCTCTTCAATTTCTGTTTTAAATCACTTCTCAGGCTTCTTGATCGTGTGTTTGACTTTACTGTTTGACGGAGCATTATACACGATTTCGTTTTTGTAAGTCCTCTTTTTTTGATGGGTTTTGATCATCGGCCACTACACAACAATAACCCTATGATCAATTGGGTTATTGTTGTGTAATTCTGATTATTGCAAAAATTAGGGCTCGAATGATTTGAATTGGGGAAGAACACGTGCAGACATGATTATTTATTTAATACAGAAACAAACCAAACACAACCACTGATCTAGATCAAGTGGTTGTGTCTGTTGTTTGTTAACCAGAGCACACGGGTTCGAGTCCCACACTAAACAACTTTTATTCTTTTCCTTTAAAGGGTTTATAAATCAGTTTCACATATACTATATAATTAATTTCAAAACGAGTTTATTCGTTCTCAGGGTCTAGCCCAGTTGGTGGCTAGGCTTGTGATTAAAACGCGAACCGGTCCCAGACCCTGGTTCGATTCCCAGCATCAACAAACATTTTTTTATACCATTTAAGCTTTATATATATTCACTTGTATTTTTAAAATTAGTTTTAAAATACTAAAACTCCTTTATAAATTCTACAAAAATTATTTTATGTTATTCTAGTAGAAAAGTTTAACATACAATTTTTAGTTTTCCAAAAATTATTTATTTAATATATATAATAAATATTTCAATTTATTCTATTTTATTTATAAAATTCTATAAAAATATCAAAACGATTATATAAATTTCCACAAAAATTATTCTGAGTTTATATAACATTAAATATTTCTGAAATGATTTTTATTTCTGAAAAATCATTTATTTAATATTTTTAATCAATTTTTGTTAGTTTTAATCATAAATAAATCATAATAAATTCATTTTTCAATATTTTTGCACCAAAATTTTATATAAATTATTTCTATCCATTTAGAACAGAAATACTATTTTTAATTTAAAAATTCTTTAATTTTAATATTTTTAAATATTAAAGTTATATTTTGACAATTTGAAATATATAGATTAAATATTTTATTTTTAAGAAAATAATTTTATAAAAATTATTTTCATACTTAAAACCTTATAATGTGACCATTTTTAATCTAAAGTTCACACAAAGACTTTTGTTTATTTATTTATCAAATTTCTCTTATTTATTAAACGTTTTATTTATTAATCAAACGAATACTTATCCCCAATTCGAAACCCTAGAAAATACTTGTAGACTAGATAGACTTAGACTTATTTGTTACCTTATACATAGGGTAATACTTGGCAACTTTGGGGCTACACTTATACTTTTTCTCGAGACTTAATACTTTGCTAAGGTGAGTTTACGTAACCATGTTTATACAATTCTTTATACTTGCAACATTATACTTAAGCAATTCTACATACATGTCTAGTTGTAAACTTTAAATGCCTCATGATTTAGACAACAACAACAGTTAGACTCGCTTCAACATACATAATCATTAGCTATGGCCAAGCCGACGATACTCAATAATAGATCTATTGGATTGACAATCCCACCTAGATTCGTTGACCATCTTTTATAGGGAGTGCGGGTGATTGTTATCGTTCCAACATAATATTAAGGTGAACCGTGGATGACGGGATGGACCTAAACTAGTCGGAGGTTTGATTATGTGCATTCAACACTTCATGTTTATTCATGTAGACTTAAACTTACAATAGACATATGAATTGCTAAACTTTTATTCTTAAACTTAATTGCTTGACATGGCTTATGTATTCTCACCAACTTCTAGTTGACCCCCCCCCCCCCCATTTTTCCAAACTCAACAGGAAATAACGATGCTTGAAGTCTAGAGCTAGCATGAGGAGAAAATTTGAAGTTTATGCTTTATTTGACTATTTGATGTATTAGATTTCATTCAAGACATTTAATGTAATTCAATATTGTAATAAAGGATTATGCAAACATATGTTTTACCATGAGCTACTAAACAATCATTCATACGTGACATCCCGATGTTTCCGCCATCGGTTGGGGTGTTACAAATCCCGTACATGTTACAATGGCCAAAAACAGTGTTTTGTGTAGCAGCCCAGGAAAAGTGCCTATTGTTACCATAATTGTCACGGCCCCGATTTGAATTTCCACGTGAGTTGCCATGATAAGTGCCACGTCGATTGCCCTGGTTGTTGTTGGAAGACCGTGGGGCAAAGTAAGCTAGGGGTTGTGGGCTGAAGGCTGGGGATGGCTGATTGGTGTTAGGAGTAGGCTATAGTTGATAGCCAAGTTGAACAGCAAGCAGTTGAAGATTTTAGAGTTGAGATTGGATGTTGTTAATGGTGGGAGGCTGTTTTGTGGTGCTGTTGTAAGCCTGTGGTATTAGGGAGGGCTGTGGTTCTTGGTTTTTAGTAATCATGTAATCATGGTCGGTCAATAAACCATATAATTTGTTAAATTGAACGGGTGGATTACGAGCCAGCAGATTACCTTTTAAGTTATTGTACTCCTCACGAAGACCCGCAATAGTAAGCATCACCACATCTTTGTCTTTCTAGGGCTCCCCGATGTTAGCCAAGGCTGTTGAATATTCTTGAGAACGAGTTAAATAGTCAATAGCTTTCTCATCGCCTTTCATGGCTATTTTCAAGAGTCGGGTCTTCAAGGTATACTCATGTGAGGCAGTTTGAGGCGCGTTGGCGCATTCCAGAGACAACCAAACGTCTCTAGAAGTAGTGCCCTGGATATTTTGGAAGGAGGCTTCAGACACGGTTGAGATGATAAGCATACAAACATGGGCGTCGTTTGCAATCCACCGGGTATAGTTTGGGTTATCTGCAGCAGCCGCATCAGCGGAAACTTTGGGTGGTGGGCAGGGTATGGAACCATCGATGTAACCAAACAGGGAATTGGAGACAAGGAATGGTTCGACCATTGCTTTCCAATAGCCATAATTTAAGGGTGAGAGGGTAAAGGCAAACTTATGAGAGTTGTGAATGGTCTTTTCTTGGGTGGTAAAGATGGAAAGGGTGGCCATAATGAAGACTGGAATGGGTGTGGTTGTTGTTCAAAGGGAGAGTTTGTTGATTAGATTGCCGGAGATATTACTCACGGCTGTACAGCTGCAGTCCGGCGGTGGCCAGAAAAAAAAAGAAGGCGACAGCTAAGGTTAGAGACAGTAGTTAAGGCTACTACCATTCGAGTTGTTCTATCTCTTTCTGTCATTCACAAATGGGTCCTACACCAACTGGATGTTCAGAATGCATTCCTGCATGGTGATCTTCAAGAAACGGTTTACATGAGACAGCCACAGGGCTTCGTTGATCCCTCCAAGCCACATCATGTTTGTCTCCTTCATAAGTCTCTATACGGACTCAAACAAGCTCCTCGGGCCTGCTTCCATAAACTATCCACTGCTCTTCAACAACTTGGTTTTCATGGGTCCAAAACAGACCCATCTTTGTTCATTCTCAACTCACGAGGTACAATTATTTATGTTTTGGTCTATGTTGATGATATCATCATCACGGGGAACAACAACTAGGCCGTTGATCACATCATTCAGAGACTAAGCTCTTCGTTTGCTGTAAAAGATTTGGGCTCTCTTCATTATTTTTTGGGCATTGAAGTCATTTGCCATGGTCTTGATCTTATCCTATCTCAAAAGAAATACATATGGGATACTTTACAACGTTCAGGATTACCTGACTGCAAACCGGTCAATTCACCTATGAGTACATCTCAGGTTCTTATGCCTGATGACAGTCCCTTGATGCCTGACCCGACCAAGTATCATCAGGTTGTTGGAGCCTTACAATATGCTACTTTGACCCGCCCTGATATTGCCTTCTCTGTTAACAAAGTTTGCCAGATTATGCATGCACCCACTAAGAACCATTGGACTGCAGTCAAACGAATCCTGAGATACCTAAAGGGTACCACTGACTTGGATTTACGTATTCGTCACGAATCGGGCTCTATTCTTCATGCCTTTACTGATGCTCACTAGACCAACTCAATACAAGCATATTCTGACTCTGATTGGGCCGGGTGTCCCGTTGACCGTCAGTCCACGGGGGGTTTTGCTATCTATCTTGGATCGAATCTTGTTTCCTGGATAGCCCGAAAACAACGCACTGTGTCTCGCTCATCTACTGAATCAGAATACAAAGCCCTTGCTGATACAGTTGCAGAATTGATTTGGTTAAAGGCCCTTCTTCGTGAACTTGGTGTTGCTAAAAATTATTCTCCCACTCTTTGGTGTGACAACTTAGGATGAGCCACCTACCTTTCAGCTAATCGAGTTTTTCATGCTCGCACAAAACATGTTGAAGTGGACTATCACTTTGTTCGTGAACAGGTGGCTCAAGGTAATCTGCATGTCAAATTCATAGCTACTAATGATCAGATCGCTGATGTCTTCACCAAGCCATTATCTTCTCAGCGGTTCAAGTTCTTACGGTCCAAGTTGCAGGTCGTTCCCCGCCCTTAACTTGCGGGGGGATATTAGACTAACAATCAGCCCTAACAATCATCTGAGACTTATGATAATTAAAATAATGTTAGCCTAGATTTATACCTAGGTTTAGAATATAGATTTCCATATTTACCCGTAATCAGCTCTATTTATACTCCTCATGTATTCTGCTAATTACAATCAATAAAACACAGAAATCTTTATGTTTAATAAATACCATGCGAAAAAATATAATCAGTGTGTTTTAAAATTTAATGTTTAGAATAAGTTTGATTGTGTTTTAAATTGTTACTTTTATTAATTTACCATATAACACAATGCCAAAAAATATAAAATATTCCCTTAAAATTAGATCTCATCTATTAATTACCTTAATCCAATGACATAATCATTGCAAAAAAAAAAAAAAAAAAAAAAAAAAAAAAAAAAAAAAAAAACAGTTTCTAACCTAGCAGATAAACCATATGTTACTGAAAAGAGAAAGTTTAGTGTAAAAAGTAGTTTAACGTAAAAAGTATAAGAAATATTTTGGGCCCTTGATCAAAATAAATCAATGGATGAGATTAAAAGAGGAAAAGTATACGTTGAGTTTCTAAAAGAAGAGGAGAAGGGCAAAATAGGTATAACCTACAATGGTTGAATTCCACCCCCATTTTTTTAACGCCCATAACTTTTTCATACGACATTATTAAAAAAAACACACTATAAAAACAAGCATTTTATCCTCTTTCATTTGCATACCATATTGCTATACTTAAAAAAAAAAAAAAGAATTTTGCTGGGTTGATAGTACTTGCGTCTAAATGTAAACACTTGATATTATCATTTGCGTTGATAGTACTTGATATGTATGTAAAAACATGATATTACCTACTTGCGTTTAAACAATAATAACTTGCGTCTAAATGTAAAAACTTGATATTACTTACTTACGTTTTAGCATGTATAACTTGTGTTTTATCATTTATAACTTGCGTTTTACCAGGTCGTCTTATCAGGTATACATTGCGTTTATAAAACGCAAGTATACCCTCAATAAAACGCAAGTTATCAACCCAACAAATTAAAAAAAAAGTATAGCAATATGGTATGAAAATGAAAGAGGATGAAAAACTTGTTTTTATTGTGTAATTTTTTTAAAAAATAATGTCGTATGAAAAAGTTATGGTCGTTTTAAAAATGGGAATGAAACTTTAATGACGTTAAAAAATTACCATCATGCCCCTGATTATTAAATTTAATCCTACGCTCCATATTGTTTCTTACACTTTGTACTATAAATGACTTTTTATGCATCTCCCTTACTGAAAATATATATGTGGTTTGATATTTTGTAAGCATAGCATTTTACCAAAATTTGAAAATCAAACAATACGATTTTGTGCTAAAAAAAAATACCATCCCAAATTGACACCACCAAATGTCCAAAACCGAACTGTTTCAGTTTAGTTTTTCCAAAAACCTTACTTACCAATTCAGCCGAGAAATAACGTCAAAACCAACCGAACCAGACCCAATTATTTTGTAGGCTTGTCGATTAGAAACAAGTAAACAATAAGAAAAGTTTTTCAACGAGATATTGGATTTAACAATATACAAACAAGAAGCGAAAACCGTCGTGAAAGTAGCGCTTCTGTGCACGAACAGAGTTGCTGTCGATGAGGCCGGCAATGTCGGAGGTTAAAAACTAGTGTACCGAAAATAGTTACGGAAGTAAGTTAATACTAAAGATACGAGATTCAAAGCCATGAGAGACTTTTGACGTGAGATGAAAAGCAAAGAAAGTAAAATAAGTGGTATGAGAGACTCATACCATGGTTGTGGCTCAAATTTTGTATTGTTATATGCTTTTTAAATAACAACTTTATGCGTTAATATTATCTAACTCTTCACTTGTAAAAATTTGAACCTACATCAAAGCTTCGTAAAAATAAGGGAATTAGATTTTAATAATACAAACTATTTGAAATTGGCCGTTGGCACCCTAAACTAAAAAATTGACAATATATAACTTGTACCATTAACCTATTGGATACTGGCACCCAATTTGGGTTAAGTCACTAACCCAGTTAGTGTTTTTGGCTGACTTGGTACTCCCAATCTGACGTGACATGCTGACGTGACACCCCAATCTAACTAGGTTAGTGACTTAACCCAAAGTGGGTGTCAGAATCCGATACATTAATAGTACAGATTATATATGGATAATTTTTTTAATTTGGGGTGGCAACGACCAATTTCAAATAGTTTAGACTATTAAAATCCAATTAAAAAAATAATACTCGTGTTTGTCTTGTCATTTATCTTGACTTAAGTTGGTGATAAAACTTCTTCTTCCAAGCGTATATAAGAAAGCATATCGATTAAGTGACAAACATTTATGTAATTAGATTGATGTCCTCAATCTTATAATTATATAAACCAGGAATCTTTAATAACCCACTAGTGAGATTCCTAGTGTGATCAATATGAGTTCTATTTATTATAGTACCAGTACGATAGTAACACTCTGTACTCAATATAAACTATTGAAAGAGATACATCTATCTAAAACTATAAAAATGAATATCAGTACCGGTTTGGTTAGTTACGATACCAATATGAACGTTGAGAAAACCATAAAAATGAATGCCGTATTGTTGTTCGAACGACATTTCAATTCGTCACAGTAAAGAGCAAAAAAGTAATTATATGATGATGACTACGATGATGATAATAAGAATAATAACAATAATCATTTGTGTGTTAGAGGGGCCCACAACATCAATTCAATGGTGTTATAGCAGCTACAATGCAACAACCAACAAACCATTTCAAACCGTCATGTTATTATGCCACATCATTCCAAACCACAACCCACTTTTTTCCTTAAACCATAAGACAGAAGGGAGTGGGGCGGTAAAAGGGGGGCGGGGAGTGACGTGGAGGCGGGAACACCGCCCCCTTGGGACATGGTGGAGGCGGCGGGGAGGGTGAGGCGGGGAGGGAAGGTTGGGCGGGGGGGGGGGGGGGGGGGGGGGAGGGGAGGTGTCAAAGTGTTATTGGCAGATTTTTTTTTCTTTTTTTTAAACTTTAACACAATATAATATTATTTCTTTCACCCCCTTTCTCCCCCTACGTGAGTTCCTGCCAAACCCAACCCCAATGAACCATCCCTACAATAGCAACTTGACAAATTGTTAGTCGGTCCGATTCTAACAAACCACAATGGACCAACCATTGTGGATGCTCTAACAAACATCCATTTATAGAAGGTTACTCATGTGCTCTTGTGTTGTCAAGTTTCAATAATTGGAGGTTGCTTTGCTATTACAATATATCATAGAACCAAATATCTCATATGTTTTCAATAACTCAAGGAACACCTCACATTGTGACTGTAAGATCATAACAAGTAGTTTTCATGTAGGGCTATTTACGATATATCACAATAAAACAAAGTTGTCCTGTTACACTCACTACCTGCTTAAAATAGCACACATTAGTGACATTACACATTTATCTTCTAATAATTGATTAATTTCACACCCATCATCCACTCCAATCCATCTCTACCTTAAAAGAAATAATAATAAATTATAATAAAAAAATATTTGAACTCTGCAATAATGGTGGCAAGAAAAGCTGAATTCATGCTGCTTCTGATTCTTAATGTTGTCATCTTGCAAAGATTGGCTGAATCCAGTGTGCCACAACAAGAAGGTAAAATAATCTTTAGAGTGTGTGTTTGTGTGTGTTTTGTTGAGAAAAATCACACCTTTTTTGGTTTCAAGAAAAGGCATGTATCTTGATTTTGCATCTTTATCAATCTTTTTATTTATTTATTTATTAATGTTAAGAATTCGTATGGATTTTGGAGTGAAAAATGAGTTGATTTGACTATAAAAGTCAAACAAGATGTATTTTCATTTTTTTAATGGAAGAGAATGGCGTGCCAACCACCGTAGCACTGGGTGCTGTGGCCAAGGTCGACTACTCGACCGCCGTCAGCCCTTTGGCTCTCGTAGATGCGCGGAAATCCGACCTCACTGTGGAATAATCGGTAAAACCTTGCCTTCCATCCAAGTTGAACCGGCGCCACCCGGATTCGCTCTTCACCTAGATGCCAAAGAAAATAACGGCGAGAGTGAGAATCGAACTTGGGTCACAAGGACCAAGGGCGCAGCTCTTAAGGGGCAGGGAGGGGCGAATTTTCGCTCAGAAGTTCTGATTATATAGTATTCGTATAGACATTTTTTGGTATATACGGTCTCGCCCCCCGAAACTAGTGATTTCCGACCCCCCGAAGTTCTGGGTCAAGCTTCGCCACTGACAAGGAACACTGTGTGTCTGCGTCTTTCCCCAACCACTCTACCACTACGTCATTGGCATGTATTTTCATGATTGGAAGTGAACTAAATCATTTGTTCACTTCTAAATGATTAAAATAATAAAATCCCACATGAGCTGTTCATTGATAATGATTTGAAAAGTAACTGAATTTAATAATTTGTTAAGCCAAATAATAAAAATTCCACATGAATAGTTTGACTTATATCCTTAAGTTGAGAACACTTAATAAATTATGATCTGCTTCTTTTATGTTGATGTGGTTTAGTGGAAGCTGTTGGGAGCATTCTTGCAGCCATGAATGCGACACGTTGGAGATTTGATGGCGACGATTGCAGCCTTCATATGGTTTCTGAAGTGCCAATGCTGTCTCAAGAAGCTAATGCTAGCATTGGATGTGATTGCAACATTGGCAATGATACCGATGTTTGTCATGTCGTAAGGATGTATAAACTTCTGTCTTTTAATTCTATTCACTTATAATGTTCAATTTTAAGTAAAGAGTACTTACTTATGTCTCGAAAAGATACCTATTGACTTAGTAAGTCAAACTATGAAATAAGCGTATCTCTGTCCAAACGCAAGCTGCGTTTATCTGAGCCCATTGAGATTTTATTTGATTCTTTTGTAATACAGGACACACAAGTTTTACAGCCTTGATGGGCTCTTGTCACCTGAATTAGTGAAGCTTCCTTACCTCCAATCCATGTAAGTCTTCTTTTAAACATATGGTTGACTTAGCTGCCGAACGTTTTAAATAATAATCAAGATTTATTGAAACTGAAGTATGTTTTGTTCTGTTTTCAGAGATTTTGCTTACAATTACTTAAGTGGCACAATACCGCCTGAATGGGGTTCAACACAGTTACAAGAAATGTGAAATCTCTATTTATCCTTGACTTCCATACATTTTACATTACAACTTAAAGTTGCATACTTTAAACATATCCTTCCATTTGCAGCTCTCTTCTTGGTAACCGTTTAACCGGAGAAATCCCACCAGAACTAGGCAATATCACCACCCTTACAAAACTGTATGTTGTTGTTTTTTTGTTTTTCTTTTATTTTTGATCAATTTTGAGTTTTTTTATACTCATCTAGAAAAAGTCTTGATCAGGGACTTTGAAGCAAACCGGCTTTCAGGACCGCTTCCATCTGAGTTAGGGAGATTAACAAATTTAAATACATTGTAAGGCTGATTAAGTTTTCATTGGATTATTTCTCAAGAACTGGAACCTGATTAATATTATATTATATTTCAGGATGTTGTCTTCAAATAGGTTGACCGGAAGGCTGCCAACGATCCTCGGCCAACTAAGAAATCTAAGAGATTTGTAAAAAATCTTTACTTTATACCCTTAGTCATTTTTTTTATAGATTCCACCATTTTCCAAGTCTAAAACTGAGAATTTTTTTCATTTACTATACAGTAGGATAAACGCGAACAACTTCAGCGGGTCAATACCTGATTTTATACAAAACTGGAGACTACTTACTAGATTGTGAGATGTTTCATGTTTTCTGTTTTTAACAATATACATTTAAGTAACTGCATAACACATTCAGAAATGTTATAAATTTAATGTTTGGATGTATGTTTCAAAGAGAGATGATGGCGAGTGGACTCACGGGACCTATTCCTTCAAACATATCTCTTCTTGTAAATCTAGTTGATCTGTAAGTTAGAAATATTTTATGATGAAACTGTTCTGTGTCAAGAAAGTGAATAATAATTAATATATATAGCTTAAGCGTATACGGCCACATGTTTTGCAGGAGAATTAGTGAAATAACCGGACCCGCTCAAGGTTTCCCTCAGCTAAACAATACTAATGGATTAATAAGACTGTATGTAGATATTTCTAGCATTGACTTTTGTGTTGACTCAATCGAAGTCTGATTTTTCATTCATAAATTTAGGATCTTGAGCAATTGCAACATTTCTGGGGAAATACCGGATTATATTTGGCAAGTGAGACAACTTGAGTTGTTGTAAGTACCACAAGACGGACCATCGTTATACGAATCCTTCATAATTTGTATGCTTGATGACATTTTTTCCGGTGTGCATATGACAGGGATGTAAGTTTTAATCGACTAGTAGGGAGCGTATCTAATAACATTCATGGGAGAAACTTGAGATTAATGTAAGTTTTAGTACTTTTCGACTTTTCTTGTGCTTCGTTGACTTGCTACATGTTACTAATTAAGCATCTTAACATGGTTTTAAATAGATTTTTAACCAACAATATGCTAAGTGGAGACATACCGGATACACTTTTGGAAAACGGGGCTAGTATGTAAGTTTGTTTCCTGAAAGATTATGTTAAAATTTCATGTTGCATACTTAATTTTTTTTTAAAGAAATTAACATTTTCAGTTGACTAATGTCTTGTAGTGATCTTTCCTACAACAATTTTACATGGCAAGGACCAAATCAAGCCACATGCCGACAAAACCAGTGAGCATTTTTAATAATAGACTGCTGTTGATGGATTTAATTTGTATAGAAACATGAGTTGTCATGTGTGAAGTGTAACAACGAACACGTTTTGAATCAGTGGTGATCTTTTAAGGGGCGGCCGCCCCCCCCCCCCCCCCCCCCCCCCCCCCCCCCCGAAACTAGTGCCTTCCGACCCCCTGAAGTTTCGGGTCAAGATTCGCCACTGTTTTGAATGACACTCTTTATGCTACTTGGGACTTTGTTTGAAGTTTGTTGTTGTATAACTTGTATTTTCGGTTGTCTCCATGTTAGGAATTTCTATTTAAACTTGTTCAGAAGCTCCTCGACAGGAAACGCGATGTAAGATAGTTTCCATTGCTTTTACGAGCATTTATATGTTTTTATAATATCAACAATAATAATAGTGCCAATAATGTATGTATAGATATTTTATGTTTGTTGCTCTTGTGGTATTCTCAACAGACAGGATATGCTCCCGTGCACCGAAATTGCTAAGTGTCCTAGATGTGAGTACATCCCACCTCCAAACCTGTTATAAGGGGCGAGTTCACATGAGAATCATAACAGTTTTATGGTTTTAATTCATTCATCATATGACAGCTGAGTGCTCTTTACATGTTAACTGTGGCGGGAATGATTTAACGGTTAAGGGAAGCAATGGGCAGTCTGTTTTTTATGAAGGAGACGCGAATGTGGATGGTGGTGCTGCCAGGCTGTATACAGCTGCCAGGAACTGGGGACTTAGTAGCACTGGCGACTTCATGGATGACAACATTTTTCAAAACGCGCGATACATAGAATCTTTACAGGGCAAAAACACGAGCTTACCTGCCCTTTATACAACTGCGCGTCTCTCACCACTTACACTCACTTACTTCAGCTACTGTTTGGAGAACGGTGAATATTCCGTTAAACTGCATTTTGCAGAGATACAGTTCACTAACGACAGCACGTATAAAAGTCTGGGCAGGCGGATATTTGATATTTATATCCAGGTGATTATAGTATGATGTATTTTAATAGCTGTTGGACTCCCTAATTCAATGGATACTGAATGTTGTGCTAAATGACATGTATGTGATTTAGGGGCAGCGGGTCAGAAGGGATTTTAATATCGAAGATGAGGCTGGTGGTGTTGGCAAACCCGTGGTCGTGCCATTTAACGCTAGTGTGACTGATAACATCTTGGAGATCCGGTTTTACTGGGCGGGTAAAGGGACGACGCGTTTTCCTAATAGAGGAGTTTACGGGCCTCTTGTATCAGCTATTGATGTTGACCCGTATTTTAAAACTTGTTTGACGGGTGTAAAAAAGAAGTCGAACAAATCTGTTTATATGGGTATCGGGATTGGTGTCCTGTTTTTTGTGTTCTTGATCTTGGCTGTCTTGTGGTGGAAAAAATATTTTAAAGGCCGAAAAACAAACGATAAAGGTGAAGACTTTACATCTCTTTTAGCTTTCTTGTTCCATTTGTTCAACAGATCGCTGATGCAAAATGCTTTTGTTGAACAGATTTTGAAGGAATGGATCTGAAAACGCTTTCGTTTTCTTTGAAACAACTAAAGACTGCTACAAACAACTTCAATGCTTCGAACAAAATTGGGGAAGGAGGTTTTGGAGCTGTTTACAAGGTTATAACGTGTTTTTCTATCTTATTACAAAACAGCCGGCTTGGGTGATTTTAGTTATAAGTTAATAACACGCGTGTGATGATTGCAGGGTACACTGAGTGATGGCACAGTGGTTGCGGTGAAGCAGCTTTCATCTCGGTCAAAGCAGGGAAACCGCGAGTTCTTGACTGAGTTTGCTTTGATTTCATGTTTACAACACCCAAATCTTGTTAAACTTCATGGATGTTGCGTTGAAGGAGATCAGCTGTTGCTGGTTTATGAGTACATGGAAAATAATAGCCTTGCAAATGCTTTGTTTGGTGAGTGTTTATACTTCATTGGTTTTTTTTCAAGTTTGACTTTTGAGGTCAACAAATACATATTCAAGTTTGAAATTTTCAACTTAAATTCAAGTTTACTTTCTTTGATCTTTAAAGTCAACCTGTAACCTATTATTTTGTTAAATTTACTTTGTGTTCACGGTCCGGTGTGGCCGTTTTTTTTGATGAAAATTTGTGCTTAAAAATTAACTACTGTTTCGATTGGTTTCAACGGTTTATAAACACCTAATTAACTTCTTTTATCAAGATGATAGTGGTTTAGTGTTGGATTGGCCAACGAGGTTCAAGATATGTATTGGAATTGCTCGAGGTTTAGCTTTCCTCCATGATGAATCGAGGATGAAAATTGTCCACCGCGATATCAAAGCCACCAATGTGCTACTTGATAAAGATCTTAACCCAAAAATTTCGGATTTCGGATTGGCAAGGCTACATGAGGAAGATAAGACTCACGTTAGCACACGAGTTGCCGGAACAATGTAAACTTTTCATACTCACATTCCACAACCCTTTCTTTGATTCGTTTTATGTTCTAACAATTTTAATTGATGAATTTATAGTGGATACATGGCACCTGAATATGCCCTCTGGGGTCACTTGAGCGACAAGGCAGATGTATACAGCTATGGAGTAGTGGTGTTGGAAATCGTTAGCGGGAAGAACAACACAAGTCGCGTGCCGATTAACGACTACGTGTGTCTTCTAGAGTGGGTACGATTCGAGCTTTCATGGTCAAATCTTGGATTACTTGGTCAAATCGGCTAATAAGCCGAATGAGGCTGGTGCTGCCACCTCCATGAAGCTTCAATCGGCTTCCATATTTCAGCAGGGAGTAAACGAAAAAGGAAAGGGGAAAGGGTGGGGGTCCACGTCTAAGGGGTGTGTGTGATTGATGGATAGAGTAAAAATGTAGGGTTTTGGTTTTAGGCTACTTTAGGCTTGCATTTCTAGTGTTTAGGCTAGTTTGGGGTTAAAATGACGTGGCAAAATGAAATTGGTGCACCTTAGGTAATAAGTCATTTTCAAAAGTTAGGACTTGTGGATTTTCCAAATGACTAATGATTTTTTCAAAAAGTTGATAAGTCAGTAAGGCATTTTCCACGTACACTTTAATGCTAACATAAAAGGTTAGATTTTTTAAACCTACAATTTTATCCAACTTTCGAAAATTTAACCAACACGATTCTGTGCTAAAAAACAAGACCAAATTGGCAAACCAAAACCACAAAAACGATCCCTTACACTCTGTTCCAGAGTTTCATTAAAGGATGGAAGAGAAGGGATTGGGAAGGAAGTGGGGAAAAATGTGTTCTAGAGTTTTTTATAAGATGGAAAGAGAGGGAATGAGAGGGATAACAAAGAGGATTTTAATGTGATTTTCAATCTTTCCAATTTGGAAGGAATTGGAGAGAAGGGAAGAGGAGGGAGATCCTTTCTCTTCCCTCCTTTAATGAAACTCGGAAACACAGTGTTAATCTTATGGTTTCCTTCTATTTCGTCAAAAGCGACGGAACCAATCCTCTAACCAGAATCACGTATCATGCAGGCTTGTCAAGTGGAAACAAGTAAACAATATGAAAAGCTTTTTGATAAGAGATTGGATACGACAATCAACAAACAAGAAGCAGAGACCGTCGTGAAAGTTGCGCTTCTTTGCGCAAATGGTTCGCCATCGATGAGGCCGACTATGTCTGAAGTTGTAAACATGCTCGATGGAAAAACCGGTGTACCATTAATAGTTACTGAAGCAAGCAGTAACACCGAAGATCTTAGATTCAAAGCCATGAGAGACCTTCGATGTGAGATGAAGAGTGAAGGAGGGCAAACAGGCTGTCAAAAGCAAAATTCTAATATGAATAAAACTGTAATGAACTGTTCTTTGACATCTGACGATGACGCGTTTGAGATACGATTGGTTGATGCTTAATCGTGTTGATATTCATGTTCGGTTTTGTTAATGGTGCATTTTTAGAAAGACGAATTTCTTTAACTGTGTTATCTGTGGGACTTGAACCTAAGATCTCCAAACACAAGTGTTTCTAAAGGTTTTATCTTTGTCAATAGACCACCAACCCATAACGGTGTTGAATTGTATTATTATACTATTGTTCACCAAGGTAGAAACCGTCGACTTTGCCTTTTGTAACTGATTTTGGAATGATCTATGCCGTTAAAATTGGGTGGTTATTTCTATGATTAGATCATGGCCACAATAATTAGGTGGTTATGACTGAAATTTGGCGGTTTCTTCTAACCTAGAGCGGTTACCACTTTTCTGACTGATTAACCTCCACTGTAAAACTATCTCCTTTTCTTTCTCCTATTTCTTCGCTACAACCGTATACCACTCCTGTATAAGTTATAATAGATGCTTCACCTATCCAATCAACTCCTGGTGATCTCAAAGACCAAAGTAAAATCGTCTCCTAGGTACCTTTTTAAAGTTAAATCTGCTTGAGCTTTCTTGATGGTTGCAGTGATTCAAAGTAAACAAGACACATTGTTTCTTTATTATTTACATCACCGTTCTCTACCTCTCTTTTCAAGACATAATGGTTTTTTGCTATTACAACTCAATTGATTCTATTGTAGTACAACCGCGGTTCCAAATCCCAAACACACCTCGTCTCTCTATGCTCAGGCGGTTGCTCCCTCATCGCAACGGTTTTCCAGTCACCTAACTCCGTCGACGATGAATCCTACAAGTGAGTGGTTGATTTGAAGCTAAGAGGTGAAGATGTAGATAGTAAAATCAACGATCCTGCACGGTGGCGTAGGATAGCGTACGGAACCATGTCATCGTTTGCGCATCTGCAAAATAATAAAAAATGCCATGGCAGCGTTGTCGGAGTTGCGGCATTCGGTAATTACGATGGCCAGTGGTAATCGTACCAAATATGTTTAATTTCGTGAATATTTTGGTGTTGTAAAAGTTATTATATTGATACTAAATTAGGGAAGTAAAATGCTCAATTTGGTAGGTTGTTATGGAGGATGTTATGGTAGCTTAGTTTGTTTTGAGATTGAATAGAATTTTAAATTGGCATCAGGGAAGTAAAATCCCCAAATTTGAAGATTGTGTGTAATTTGTTCTTAGTTGCATATGTTTTCAACAATTTTGAGTTTGTTTGTTATATTACTTTGAAATTAGAATCAACTTGAAGAAGCTGAAATTATGATTTTATGATAGGTGTGCAAAAGGAAAGTATGATTGAAGAAGGTAGGTATGTGTTACGAAACTAGGCTTCAATTTTGATTCTATTTTATAATCCTTTATCTTATGTTTATGTTTGGTTTACAATGAATTAAAACTCAAATTAATATTTGTTTATTGTGATTTTAAAGTTTGTTATATTTTTTTTCTTCTATTGACAGGGATAAATTACTATAATCTCATTAGTACTCTAAATATTCTTCTTCTTTGGCGCTTGTCAATATTCCTAATGAGCGGTTTGAATGGCTTTGTCAATTGTTCAAGCGAAAGAGTGAGGTAATATATTGACATTGTTATAAATTAAAGGATGCCGAATTATCATTTGAATTCTACACTAAATTAAGTGAGTGTTTGGCTTTTATTTACATTGTAAAACTTTACTATTGCTTTGCTTGGTAGGTGTCTGCATTTTTAGAGATACATGACATTGCTGGGTCAGGAAGAACAAGGGCTTGGAAACAATTTCTTATCTCACATCCGTGCAGTTTATGGCAGATTCCACGTTCTACGTATGATTGCATTTTTGTAATCCTTCTAAAATAGTTTTGTTAGGTCATCTTGGATTTGTTTGTCATACATATTATATTGATAACCATATATCAAATCATGTGATTCATGTTTAGATTTACCTACATGTTTCATCCTGATTACTTCTGTTTTGAGTTTTTTGCTTGATTGCTTTCAGAGAATCAGAGTGTGAGCTCATTTGTTGTTGTATATATTTATATAATAGGTGCATTTGAAGACCCTGATATTATTCATGTTGATGACTCTGTTGATCCTGTAAGAGATTTGGAAGTTATAATCGCAGAATTACGGCTGAAGGTATTTTCTAAAATCCTTTGAGCTCACATCACTGTCTTTGTGTTATGTGATATCTAAAGTGCCTATGTTTTGGGCATTTCTTGGTTGATTTGTATTGCTCAATAACCATCTTTCTTTGAATTACATATATTGACATTTGGTTATCACAGTTGCAGAACAGTGACAACATTTACTAAACATGGTTAAATTTTAGTGTTGATCTCAAATGGAAATTCAATAGTCCATGCCAGTCATTACTTCAGACATTAATATATGGTGATTTTAATTCAATTTTTTTATTTAAGCATAATGTCATAAGCTATAAGCTTATAAGGCTATACAGAACTAGTAAACTTGAGTGTAAAGACAAATAAGTTTGATAAGTAGCAAAGAAATATTTTGATTGGACAGATTATAAATTTTATCTTAGTTTCTTTTATTTCATCTACACCTGATACTGAATTATGGATATGTTTTGCGCTATATTTTATATTATTTTAATGCTTAATATTTTTTTTATTGTTGTACATGATGATGATATAGGATATTGAGTTCATTGAAAGAAGGATCGGAGATCTTGAAAAGAGCATCAAGTCTGTGTTGAACTCTTTGTCTACCTATTATTTTTCGTTGTACAAGGCGCGATTAAGGTTCTTGAGGATCTGGATCGTATGTGTCGCGTCTTTTTCAGGGGCGGGTCGTTGTTTGCCTTGGAGCGTAACTAGTTCGCTTCAGTGGCCAGTAGAGTGGAGTCGGGTGGAAGGGGTTGGGCTTGGGATTGGAAAACACTGATTAATGGTGGCGCTGCTGGGATGGAGCTGCTGCAACTGTCCAGAACTGTTCCGATTCCAGTTCTCACGGGTCGTTCAGATTCTTGGGTTTGGGCTTTGGATGGGGATGAAATCTTTTCTGTCAAATCAGTGAACTTTTTGCCGCATTGTTCTCTGTTCGAACTTGGTCCGTATGTTATGAAGAGTAATAATTGGGTTCCATAAAAGGTGGGGATTTTGGAATGGAGGGCTGAGCTTGACATGTTACCTACAAAGAGTGCGCTTCTTAGAAGAAACATTAACGTGGGAAATGGTCTTTGCCCGTTTTGTGGTGATTTTCAAGAAACTTTCGAGCATTTGTTCGTGTCGTGTGGGTTTGCGCAATCGGTCTGGCAGATGATCTCTTTATGGTGTAAAGTTGGACTCGTGTTCGCGTCTAGCTTCAGAGATCTGTTAGAGCTACATAGTTACATCAGTGGTTTGCCAAAATTCAAGAAGGCTTCTACACGGTTTGTCTTACAACTATTTGGTGCCTATGGAATTGCCGTAACGAGATGGTCTTTAACAGTGCTCAGTGCTCTCTTCAGAAGTTGGTGGGGGATGTAAAGTCTCTTAGCTTGCTTTGGGTTAGAGCTAGGTCCAAGGAAGTGCTGCTGGATTGGACGGCATGGAATGGGTTTTATGTGTGTGTGTGTGTTTTTTTTTTTTTTTTTTTTTGTGTGGTCTTATTAATATGGTGATATGTTTAGACAACTTTGGTTGATTGGGTTAATTGTTTGCTTACAGTTTATGAGTTGTAATGTGATTTTTTTTTAAAATTTTTATAATGGCTACATTATTAATATATTGTTCACCACATCAATAACCACCATTTTAGAAAAAAAAAAAAAAAACCGTTTTGCCTTTAATCTCAGCCATCCAAATCACACAGTTTTTTTTAACATTAAATCTTGACCATAATAATTGAGTAGTTATTGCTAGAATTTGGAAGTTATTTGAGATCAAAGGAGGTTAAGCAGTTACCTAATATTTCTGCGTTTTTAACTCTTCGTCTTCTGCAACCTCCATACTCATATCTATTACTATGTTCATCATCTCCATCCCACTTCCCAACCATTTGCCGCTCCAATGAACATAAGCGCATTAACCACGATTAATGCTTTTATCCTGCTCAATGCATCTCAAATTGTGTTTAGTTCTCTTGGATTTCACTATTTGACCGCCTAAATTATCTTCAGTTTCATTCTTCTTGCCCTGATTTATTTTAGGGTTTCCTAATTTTGTTTCTCATTAACCTTAGTTTTGTGTTTGTTTCGGAATCGATGCCTGCTTCTCTTGTAGATATGACATGACTCACAAAATCGACACCATCCGTTTTTCCTCTGACAATTTGGGAGCATGTTAGCGATAGCATATGCCTTCTTCTTTACCGTCCAAGCGTCGCCGTCATCCTCGCAATACATAGCTTAGAGAAATGTTTCATTTAACGGAACCGTCCAAGCGCCCCCGTCATCGGTGAGCAAAGCTGTTTTTTTTTTCAGATCAATCTTGCTTAATTTTGAACTCTGAACGCGAAAAATCATTTTGTTTTTGTAAATTTAGTTTCAGGTTATAGACGATGAGACGGAGTGTAGAAGGTAAAATAACCTGATTGTTGTCATCAATTAGATACTAATTACCCAGTTAAAGGTAAGTCAAAAATGTCAATCATGAGATTTATTCACGATTGTCCAATCCTTTATGGTATCTGTGGATCAGAATCATATTTTGCATACTCTATACCACTCAACTTATGTTATTTCTTTGCTTTATTATGATTTCGTGTTGCTATTCTCAATCAACAAGTTTCTGTATTGATTTATCAAATTAGATATCAAGACCTTTATTCTGCAATCCAAGTGTTTGATGATATGTTTAGGGGAGTATATCATCCAGATGTTGTGAGGCTTTTTCATAAGTGGCCCGTTTCAACTTGAACAAGTTTTAGCCATAACCCATTCATGAGCTGAAAATTGTTTTTTAACCTAATTTGTTGCTTGCTAATTCACTCTAAAAAATTTATTAGTGCATTTTGTTCTATAGATTAGTTCATTTTGTAGGTTTTAATGCAATATGATCATCCATATTTTTGTAGTGTTCTGCGTCATAAATCTATGCCTATTGTGTTGTTGACTAAATGAATGCTTATGCTACTGTGTGATTTATTCAGTTTGAGTATTATAGGCCCTGTGTTAGTGTGTACATTTAGCATTTGTTCAATTTATGGATTATAATATAGGCTTTTGCTTCGACGTTTGCTTATGAATTAGTTGATGTGTGTTATGTCTTATCTAAATCCGGTCCAACAAAATAAAAAAAAAAAATGTTTGCAATAAAGGAATGTGTCAAATGAATCAGACTAGTCAAACGAGTTGAAAGCAAACCAAAGTCAAATTTTATTGCATATGACCTCCTAAAGATTACACATACTTCTATAGAAACTTTGACTTTATTACACATGAACCTCCCAAATTCGTGAGTTTGGGTTTAGGTTTGGTATACACATGAGCCGGGTTAGTTTCAGGTTGATCCCATCTGTTTAGTTAAACGGCCCCGTCGAGTTTATGGGGTAACACGTGTAACACTTATATTTTACTATATTTTCTTTTAATTTGTGTTTGTCATAATTATTACTATATTGTTCACCCCTTAAAAAATCACCCAATTAACATTAATAACCGTTTTTGCAATGATCTTAGCCATTTAAATAGGACAGTTATTTCTAATATTAAATCCTGACCACAATAAACTGATGGTTATGGCCAAAATTTGGCAGTTTTTTTTCTCCATCAGCGGTTACTTGCTCTTCACTTTTTTCTGCCCACTTCTCCACCAAGGAATACAGCCCCAACATCACCATTGCTGAAGACATTCAATTACAGTTTCCACCGTCAATTGTCACCAAACACCTCCGGTTTTCAAAAATCAACTGACAGCTTAACCTCCTTCGATTAGGTAACGAATTCGTTCTTCTCTGCCCCTACTTCTACAAATTCTTACTTTTACAGCTATATGTGTGTTTTGATTATGTTTAATTTCATTTTGTTTCTCTCCATCAAATATGATTATTACAACGCCACTAAAGTCCGGATGAAAGAAGCATTTAGGAATATAGCAAAAATAAAATTCACCCCGACAAGCACTCTGGCCTGGATAGTGCCACCGTACAACTCAATCAAGCGTTCGAGGCTTATGGTATTTTAGTCTACGATCGCAAGAGGACTGATTATAATATTCGGTTCAACTGAAGCTATCAGAGCGATGAAAGCGCGCACAAACCAGGTTCGATTTTTATTCTTCATTATTAGAATTTGTATCCTTTGATGTTGTTAATTATGCTAGGGAAGCAATTAGTGAAATTATTATGATACATGTTCTTGAATTGCTCATCCTGTATTTTGAATTAGGGTTTATTTTTTCAACATTTATAGGAAACAGGACATGAAGAAACAATCAACATGGAGAATATTCTCATTAAGGAATTACATAGCAACAAACAATTTTAATTATGCTAACGCTAAAATCTATTTGCAGATGGATTTGAGCATATATAGTAGTTACGGAATGAAAGTTCCCAGACGTAGTTAGCTTGCTGTCAAAGTACAAGTTTACTGGTTTCCTGACCAGGTAGCTTTCTATGGCTGTCTATGTCTCTTTATTTTATTATGTATGATATGATATATGATATTTTTTTAGTTGATAACAATAATCCTATATCCATTATATTTCTTTTCACGAATAATAATTTATTGCCTATGATGCATGTTCACGATAGGAAACTGGGATGCTAATGGGGTGCAGATGTATGAGTTGCTGACTGTTCCTTGATCAATTGGTCATGCATACAATGGGATAACATACACTTTTTAGAAGTTCATGTTCCTAGATGTATATGTATATACTTTTTTCATTTTGGCTTCCACCTTTAATGTGTGCCTATGTGTGTTTACTTATTATTATAATGAACAAATAATAAGTTAAATAAATGTGAGAAGTATGAACTGATTTGTCTATAATTGTTTTCATCAGCACCATGGTAGGGGGCATACCCGACTGAGTTATTGGAGTTGAACACATAAAGCATGGCGATTTCATGAGACTGGTATACCCTTTCTTAATCTACACTAATGATTTTTTTTTTTAATAAATTGCTTTCTAAATTAGTTAACAGTTAAAGATTATCAGTTATTGACATGAATACGAGTAGGACTGTGTAATGATGTGGGATGCCAAATTTTACATGTGAAGATAGGTAACTTTGAATACACCTCAATTTAAAGTCCACTATTGGCAATAATTCCTATGGCACTCCGGTTTCTCAAAGTTGAAATATGAATCACCACAAGTTATATTTTTCTTCCCCTGGTTGCTACTAAATTTGAACAATTTCCATTTACAGTGTCCCTCTTCACAACTTATGTATGTTGTCGATTTTAGTTCTGATTGATGGTTAAAACACTTGCTTTAAATTGTGCCTAGAATCGATCATGGCATAATATATAGATAGTTGCATTATTTATGTATTTATTTATTTTGATTAACCTAAGAGATAGATGGGATCAAACGCATCAAACGGGTCGCTGGATGTTAAGCTCCTCTGCACAGCTGCAGTCCGACGCAGCCTGTGCAGAGTGGGTTGTTCTGTTTCACGTTTTGCAGCAACAGGTTCTGCGAGACAGGTCTGATTCGTGGTGTTGGATTGGTTCTTGTGCAACACCTTTTTCTGTTAAAGAGGTTAAGAAGTATATGCAGCGAAATAGAGTGTATGGAGATTGGTATAAGTTTAAATGGATTCATTGGGTTCCCTTAAAGTGTAATATTCTCACTTGGAGGGCCGAGATGGATCGTATTCCGACTGCGCTCGCTTTATCCGGAAGGAATGTTGTGCTTCCGGATCAGGTGTGTGTTCTTTGCAATCATGATTTGGAATCTTCGATTCACCTTTTTTCGGGTTGTGGTTTTTCAAATGGGGTATGGAGTGCGATTGGTAGATGGTGTGGTTTGACGACGATTTTTTCCTTTCAAGTGAAGGACTTTTTAGACATGTCAAAACAAGCTTCGGATGATAAACGAGGAAGAAAGGTTATTCAGAGTATTTTCATTGTTACTATGTGGTTATTATGGGATCCTCAAAACAAGATGATTTTCAATAATAAGAAGCTGAAGGTTCACGAGGTAGCGTCGAGTGTCAAGTCTATGTCATTTTTTTTTTATCAAGAATAGGAGTAGGTTTAAGAATATAGTTGGGAAAGATTGGTTTGAGAACCCTTTGTACATGTTTGTAAATGGTTGAGTAGCTAGCGGTCCTCGATTTGAGGACACGTCCTGCTTTTAATGAAAGTCATCGTTCAAAAAAAATTGGAGATTGTTGGCAAAAGCACTTGAGTTGCTTTTGATAATAGACAAGTGAGCAACAACTAAGGTAGTACGAGAAATTTCTAAGAGATGTTATAATATGGATCAGGTTGACCATTTTAAAACTTATTAATAACTGATGAATAAAATATGGTTACAAACACTATGGCAATGAAAAATAATTTGGTGTTGACTAACATTTCTTTAGAATATGGATGACAATAATTCTATAACTTCATATTATAGATGGGTGTTTGCTTTAATTTATTTTTTATGTTTATTTTATTTTTATTTAAGCTAAATTTTTGTTGCCAATATGATTTCACGTGGTGCTAACATCATGACTTGTATCATTAGCTTATACTACTATATTAGCACTATGCGTTTTAGCTCACTTGAGCACCCAACTCTATCCTCTTATATCGCGCCAACTGAATGCTGATGTGGTACCGGATAAAACTTCTGCTCAAGTCACTTGACCCTTTTGTAGTCCAGGTGAGCAATGACTTTATCCATTTTTTCAAATATTTAATGAGTGTGGTAAAAAATGAGGTCGAAATAGTTATTTATAGAAATTTAAATAATTTTTTTTATAAAGCCTCAACGGTCAAATTGACCAACCCACACAAAATTCCAAAAATTAAGCCATTACCCAACGATATCATCATCGCTTTGGCTCGCTCGCGCTGTGTCGTTGCAGTGTTCGCAAGCCACGTGGCTCATGACTCGGTCACACCTGCCCCTTAGCGCTTTCGCAACTTTCAGGCTAATGATAAATGTTTTATTTGATCTCGGAACAATATATGGTAATTTATTGATATACCATATAAAAAATACATAAAACAATAGTAACTAAACCAGACATAACAACACATATACCTTTGGTTGTTTACAATTATGTTGAGTTGTAAGAAGTCCAAAAAAATAATTATTACGTTGTTTATTATGAACAATATAATGCATGGCATAACTTTAGTTAATTGCTAGAAATTCATAATAAATCATAACGGTCATTATATGTTTCAAAGCTATTTCGTTGTTTGTGTTTTTCTTTAAATATTTTTGGATTATACACAAGGAAGCAAAGATGTTAAATTACGGCAACTATATAACAAAATTTGAGTTAAAATGTATATAAATTAATCAACTTCTGCGGCTACTAATCCCACTTAGATAGGATCTTAACGGGATATTCAACTACATAGTTTAAATATTCTACATTTTAGGAACCCGTCCCAGCGGACGGGTATATTACTAGTTATTTAGGGTTTGGAAGGTTGATGCAAACACTTGAATTCAATCGGTGAGTCAGTGAGTGGTTCAAACATCTCTCTTTGGTTTTGCAAATTTTGTATTATTGTTATTAGTGTCAAATGATTTGTATTAGCGTACTTTTGTGCATATTTGTATTAAACACCGATATTTGCAGTTATGGAAATGGTAGACTTGTGTTAAGATTTTTTTTTTTGAAATAAAACTTCATTCAACACACCGAGCAAGTCCTCAAAGCAAGGACCGCCCTAAAAACCAATTACAACATGTACAAGGGGTAATTGACCCAGTCGTCCCAAACAAGCCTGTATCTACTCGATCTAAAGTTTAACCAAAGAAAAGACATAGATTTAACTAAAGCCACTACCTCTATCACCTTAGGAACCGATTTCTGAAAAACCACCTTATTTTTTTTTTTTTGGTTTTGGTTTTAAGGTTTTTACTATTTTTGTTTTAAGGTTTTTTTTTTTTTTTTTTTTTTTCATAATTATACTTTACTCGTCGTTTACTTTTATTGAAAGTTAAACTTCATTCGCCACAGGCCGACTAGGACCTCAAAGCGAGGAACGACGACATTACAAAAAGTACATAGGATATTTACACCATTCAACCCAAGACAATATTTTAAACTTAGATCTATTTTGACACCAAAAAAAGGATAACTTTTTAATGTTATAGATAATAACTCTACTTGGCGTCGTCTTTTCCTCAAATATCTTCTCGTTCCTCACTCGCCAAATACAACAACAAACAATAATGATAGTACCATGAATCAGATTTTTCCTCCAGTTACCGGTCACCATTTTGTACGTTTCCAGAAGATCTCGGACATCAAAGGCGAAAATTGGGTTTAAACCGCACCAAGTACCAATAGCGTGCCAAACTGAATATGTCTTTTAATCATAACTATTTTGATATGTTGAATGGACAAATGTTAAAATTTTGTTTTATGTTCGTGTGAAAAGTCTATTTTATCCTTTACCTTAAAAAACAATAGATTTTTAAATGTAACACTTATATTGAGGTCCACAAACACGCTTTCTTTCTTTCCTTCCACCAGTAATACTTTTCTCTATCTTCTTTTCTTTCTACACCAACTGTTTGAACTTGAACCCATAGAAGTTGTTGGACTCTCATTGAGTCATGTCTTTCCTTTCAATTCAAACATTAAAATTTCCCAGTTTATCAAAGTTCTGAATTTGTTATGGTGTTTCTGAATTTAAGCTAAAGAGTTGTGTTTTTTGATGCAAATATTTTTAAAAAATTATATATTTCATTTCATAATACATGGCAAGTTACAACCGGATGGCAACCCCTTCTGAATGACGAACCCTATCATATTGAAAACAAACCCTTGGTTCCTAGGCCAAAAACTTAACGTTTTATTTTTGTTGGTATGATGGTCATTTTAAAAAATGTAACGCTAAAAACAAATAGAAGACCACAAATGTTACGGTTGTCATAAAAAATTTGAGATAAAAAACCATAATAATCTTACCACAAAAATTTGATGACAAGTTGACGTCGCCAAAAAAGTAATGAAAGGACATACCAAAGCTACTGGAAGTTGTCTCAAACTAATGATTAGGCTAGCATGTTTCAACATATGAGACTTGGGCGCAAGCTTGTTTATAAAATGAGGTTTAATTCATTCTCATGTTCATTTACGCTCAACTTGATTCGAGCTTTCAAAAAACTGAACTCAAGTAGCTAATGAATGTTTCTAATCGTTTACCCCATATAAATATCCATACCTGATTGTGTAAATAACATGATTTGGTCTGGACTCTTTAGTACCTTGCAAATCACAAAACTATTGATCAATCTAAGACTTCAACGATTTGAACTAACAAAAAATATACAAATATAACCATTGAATATAACCAACTTCATCAACAGAAAGAGTGGTACTCCGATAATATTAGAACCACACAGAGAAGATTAGCATGGCCCCTGAGCGCAAGGATGACACACACAAATTAAGAAATGATCCAAAAAAAAAAAAAAAAAAAAGCTTGTAGGAGGTCCACGTGTTCGATCAACAGCCTACAATTTGCATCAATTTGGAGTAGATCAAGGGATTATGCGAGTGAGTCAAAATGGATCACTAGTAATAGGTCCAGTTAACGTGATTATTTACTTAGTGTTGTTCGCGTCGTCAGTAACATGTTAAGACACGATTTGCCAGCCCTACTTAGTTTCATGAAAATTAAAAAAAAATCATTAATTAGTTAAATTCCATATAGTATTTACATTGAGGATACCATTCTTTAATAAACGATTTATATTACATAGATTAAACTGTCAAAATGACTCTTGAGTTTTGGTCACATATGCCACTTTAGACATAATAGTTTTTTTTTTTAATCACTGGGAACCAATTATTTCATTTTTGTGTCATTTTGAACCATTTTTAACGGCATTAGTGAAGTTAGTTAACTCCAGGGGCAAAAATGTCAATTCACATTATATGTTTTAAAACCCTCATTTTAACTCTTCTCTTCTTAATTAGGGGTGTTCATCTAATTGAATAACAATTTTTTTAATTATTCGAATAATTTTTTTTGCTGAATTCGTATTCGATTAAAAGCTGACCAATTCGATTCGAATAAAAAACTCAATTCGAATTCGATTCAAATTCGCAATAGAAACTTGAATTCGAATAAATTCGTTTAAGGTTAAGATCTAAGTTATGGGCTTTAGTTAGGCTTGGGCTTGGTAATGAGCTAATTTATGACTTTAGTTAAATTTATAGATTAGCCCAACTACTGAAGTTATATGTATGTATATGATTATATATATGTATACATTATCATTTTTATTAGAATTTCGAATCGAATCGAATTTAAAATCATAAATTCATATTCGATTTACTGAACTCGAATTGAATGGAATTCGAATTCGAGTTCTTGATCATCGAATCGAATTCTTGATAATCGAATCGAATTAAGTCTAATTTCGAATTTTTTGAATTCGAATTGAATTCTGAGCACCCCTATTCTTAACACTGTCTGCTTCTTACTTCCTTTCTTCCCACTGTGAAAACCCTAAATAACCATCCTAAACATCAACGAATGTGAAGGTTAATTACATCGAATTTAAATCGTGGAAAGTTGGAGACAATGATTCTGCCTTCATTCCTAACATCGAATACGTTAGTTTTTATACGCTGATTCTCCTTTCAATTCACTGCTTTCCAAAAAAAATAAAAATTCACTAATGGTTTTGAAATTTTGATATCAGGTAACAATCCTGATGCTTTTATGTTGAATTTCCATTGTGAGGGTGAACTTACTGATTTTCCATACGTTACATAGCAAGGAGGTAAAATTGCCTTTGTTTGTTTGAAGATCCTACTGATCTTATAGTATTAACGCAAGTGTCTATATTTTCTTGCTAGGATTTTAACACAAACTTTAGAAGCTTAAATTATTTTCTTTATCTTCAAAATTTATATCTCAAGTTCTACAATAATATCTTGAAAAATGCTCGGTCTATTGTGTCAGTATCAGTCTTCTGTTTATTGGATAATGAAACCAAAACATACAGGGCATAGATCTAACATGCCATGGTCATACTTTTCCATATTTTTGAAACGAGTTCATTTAATATTATTGTGGTTGTTGTCCAAGTAATATATTTCGAACAACAAATGTCATATCACATGTATTTTCAATATTTTAACGGCACATAGAATATTATCTAGCAATTTGAATCTATTATTTTTGTTTTGGTTGTGGAAAAGGCAGGGTAAAAACAACAAATTATAAAGTACCTCATAAATGAAAAGAATTGATATGGACAAGTTTTTTTTTTCTACATTTTTTTTGCCACCTGAAGAAACAACGAGTATGGTAGGTGGTAAATGGCAGGGTGATATATGGGGTAATGACTCGTGTTCACAGCAGGATATAATCCTTAGCTCACAACGATGGACGTTCTATGTTTATACACAACTGGTGTGACATCCGTCACTTTTTCTTTTCATTTTATTTCTAAATAATAATAATAATAATAATAATAATAATAATAATAATAATAATAATAAATAAATAATAATAATAATTCAGATTTTATTATATATACATTTTTTTTTATCTAACCAAACCCAATCAAATCTTATAATCCATAACCCAAACCACATAACCCACCCCTTTCCTCTTTCCCTTCGGCCCAATCCACCACTTGAGCCCAAACAATGCAGGCCCACTCCTCTCCCTTTCCCTCTATCTGAAAACAAAAAAAAAAAAAATACTACATCTGCACGCACCAGCTGAGCTACAGCATGTTTGTGTTCTTAATTCAACTCGATATATATATAACACCCTCTCTTCGCGTCCCTTTCCTTCTTCTTCCTTGCTGTGCGATCGCAGCAGACATCAGCCGATAATTCCTCCATCTTTGACCGTAGACCAACCTAATTTTGGTAGGATTAAACACGATTAACTACTGTTGACTCAATATAATGATTGTTACGCGTCCATCATCCATAATTAAACGAATTTCACTTGTTTATTTAAAATCCATGGTCAAAGATTAAGGTTTTCCAAATACACAACTACACTATAAATTCGTACCTTGTAATGATTCTGAAAGTGCCGAAAACCATTTACCTTTCTTCAAAATTCACTCTCAATCACTCGTTCACGCCTTATGATACCCGGTTGACTTTTTGTTTGACCACACTTATAAACGCTAATTCGTATCTGTAAGTGTGTTTATTTTCTATGGTTTTGTTCGAAATTTCATATAGAATAATAGCCCTAATGATTCTGTTGTTATTGCTTGGTAATTACTTGGAATGGAAATCTAGGGTTCGAAATCTTTAATTTGGGGAAGAACACACTCGCAGAAACTGGGTATTTATTTTAAACATACACGAATCCAACACAACCACTGATCTAGATCAAGTGGTTGTGTCTGTTGTTGTTAAACTGAACCATACAGGTTCAAGTCCCACAAGCACCATTTTTTTTACTTATACATATATATCCATTTATATATTTAAAATTCATTTTAAAATACCAAAACCCTTTTATAAATTCTACAAAAATTATATTATGTTGATCTGATGAGAAAGTTCATTACCCAATTTTTAGTTTTTCAAAAATAATTTATTTAATATATATTATTAATAATACAAGTTTATTCATTTATATTTATTAAAATCTATAAAAATATCAAAACGATCTTCTTAATTTCCACAAAAATTATCATGAGTTTTTATAACATTAATCTTTTCAGAAATGATTTTTATTTCAGAAAAATCATTTATTTAATATTTTTAATCAATTTTTGTTAGTTTTAATCATAAATAATTCATAATAAATTCATTTTACAATATTTTTGTACCAAAATTTTACATAAATTATTTCTATTCATATAGAATTGAAATACAATTTTTAATTCAGAAATTCTTTGATTTTAATATTTTTAGATATTAAAGTCATATTTTGTCAATTTGAAATAATTAGATTAAATATTCTATTTTCAAGAAAATAATTTTATAAAAATTATTTTCATACTCAAAACCTTATGTTATGATTATATTCAACTTAAGATTTTACAAAAAGACTTTTATTTATTTATTTATTAAATTTCTTATATTTTAATAAACAATTCATTAATTAATCAAATAAGCATTTATCCCCAAATTCGAAGCCCTAGAAATACATGTATCCTAGAGTTATTCCTTACACATTATTAAATTCTTTAGGTTGATTCTTTGGAATATTTCCAACGCATATTTCGTTGTCCAGTTCAATTACAAGCTATTACGTAAACAGTGAGTATTCCTATCCCCTCTTTTTTTGCTTTTATACATTTTTGGGGTGTTACATGTACACTATTACAAATTTCAAATACAAGTTTACATTTTCACAATACAATTCTAGTACTATGTGCATTGCTTACAACGTGCTTTATGCTTAGACAATACATGTTGAATACATTTGTACTTAGTGAAATCATTAACATGGTACAAGACGACCTTAACATTGGATAGCGCTATTTGGATTGACAACCCGCCTAGATTGATTCTCCCCCTTTTTCATCGGAGAATCCGTGGCCAGTGTTAAGTTATCATCCATTTATTGGTTGAGTACACTACAGTTCATACAGTACATTATACAGTCACAGGGTTGATTTCGCTCATTTGTATGATACATAGTTTACATATTTGCACTGTAGCTTGCACTTGAATTGTATAACTTTTAACCTACTATATATATCAACACTAGGAATGCTCACCAACATTTCATATGTTGACCAAAACTTATTTTGTACATGTTTCAGGTGCAGTTTGATCTAGTGCTTTAACAAGAGACATTTAGTGCTTTATTTTAAATTCAGTTATTTCAATATTTACATTTCATTTAGACAATGTATTTCCATTTCCATGTAAGACAATTTTGGTTTATTCAATAATATTTACATTTTAGTACCATGTGCTTTTGAACAATCGTCACTACGTGGCACCTCGATGATTCCGCCATCGGTTGGGGTGTTACAGATTGGTATCAGAGCCATGGTTATAGGGAACTAGGTTACTAGATGAAATAGGCCTAGACTATAACCGAACTTCAACTTTCATGCATAGTATTTTTCTGAATTGCCTTACCCTCATTTCCCTCTGCTTTCCTTCTTCTATCTTTCCCTTTTTCTCTCTCTCCATTCTTTTCATCCTTCATCATGGTGCATAGAGATGGTGTCCTACCGGGAGTGGAAAGTCTACATCATCATGGAACAGGGACAGTACCTTTCATGAAGACACTCTTAGGCATAATGCCTACTCTTACTTTTGTTCCTTCAAAGTTGTTGAACTTTAATGAGTGTGATAAGGACACGTGCAATCTGGAAGGGTGGACGCCTGTACACTGGGTTTTCTGGCATAGGCAAGCATAGCGCATAAATCCATTTACGGACCTGTTATGCTTACCTGGGGATTCCTGGAGTGAGTGTTCACTTATAGGCTAAAGCACGTCTTCTTTGATCACCATTGGGTTCAATTCCTTTGAAAAGTCAACGTTCTTGTTGGGCTTTACAGCTAGACAAGGGCACTCCAAGCATTTTATGCAAGCTTTTTCAATAATACTCTCTCGGTTCATATACAATATTTTGTATTTCATGATTTTCATATATTGCTTACAAGTTCATACTTTCATAACCATCTATGGATTTCACAATCACACTTCACCTTACCCTCTTAGCCACTTTTTAAATATTCAACACCCTACCCAAATCATATTATTTCTTTTCTCCACATGTTATTTATTTTAAAAACTATAACCTCATACTTTAGCACAAACTAAAGATTTCTAAAACTAGTTGTATTACCTAGCAACTTTACAAAGTACATATTTTCCTCGAACTTAAATTCAATTGATTATTTATTGACGTAACAAACGATTTTCTATATAATGTTTTAAACTATTACAAAGCCTACTTAGCTTGTACTATTTAACAACTTTTGCCTTATGTACAAAACCAAATTTTGAAAATATTTATTTTTTTGGAATAATATCTAGTCTCTAGATTTTACATCAACACTCACTCATTTTCAACTTGTTCAAATTTTTACAATATTTGGCATACACCACAATCATGTTTTCTTATACACTTGATTATAACCTTTGATCCAAACCTCAAAACTTACACTGCTACATAATCTCCTTACTATAAAATAAACTCTTTATCAACTATCTTCACATTCTCTCACAACCTTGATTCTGCTTCAAGATTTTTCATCATCTTCTCAAGAACTAAATTCATATCCTTCACAGTCTCGCACATGAGCTAGTTACCCATGATAATCAAACTACTAAAAACCTGATACTTGATTCTACAGGATTTTTCCAAAACATCATTGTTTGTGAAACTTGATTTCCTCTTAACTTGACTATTCACTGGACATTTAATTATTCATGATACTTGCGTTTTCATTTTCTTGATTCTATTTTCATTTTGTACCCAATTTTGTCGCACTCATTAGCATACAACATCTAGAAACTTCCTTGCATACTATTGTGTATTAACACATAATGGAAATTTATCATATTGATTACGTTTATTTTTAATCATACAAGACTCTACCTTACATTTATTTGAAACATTTACTTGATCCTACAGAGCTTTTCTAGAAAACATCATTTGTTATTACATGAAACTAGATTTTTCCTTAATTTGACTACGCATTGAACATCTAATTATTCATGATACTCGTAAACATTTAATTATTCATGATAACACTTACACTTAATGGTTGTAGTACTTACAAACTTGCTTGCATAAACATGCTATCAATTTGCAATCTATGTGAATAATAATTGATGCACTTAATAGAGGTCATCATGCCTTTTTCAACAGTCGGGAGAGGCCCTACAACCTGCTCCACGACTGGTGGAGGCTATCGAACATACTCAACGATTGGTAGGGGTCACTATGCCTTTCAAACAGTCGGGAGAGGCCCTACAACCTACTCCACGGCTGGTGGAGGCTATCGAACCTGCTCAACAATCGGTGGGATCATAGAAGGACATAAAACTTTAATGTAAGGTAAATTGATGATTCCGGTCCGGAACGTAATCATGAATTTACAGGTACATTAGGGTAGTGTGAAATTCTAGTAGAGTTTTTGGTAGGCATCCAGTACGTTTTCGAGGTATCAAAGGTGTGGTGGGTTAGCTGCGGTACACCCTGTATACAAACACTAATGATGCATTGAAAGTGAGACTGGGAGTCGAACCAGGAACAAACTCTGTTTACTTGGTAGTTCAGTTAGTCTTCTATGATCAATCAACTTGTGCATTCATTTTAGGATTTCTAAGACTTGAAGTTTAGTATCTTACTAGAGACGAACCTAATCCAAATCCTTAACTCACACTTATCAAACCTCTTATCCAAGTCATTCGAATTTTCTAAACCACAGTTATCTTAATTCTTACCCGAACATCCATAACACTATGTTACTATTAACTTCGGGACGAAGTTTCTAAAAGTAGGGGATGCTGTGACATCCGTCACTTTTTCTTTTCATTTTATTTCTAAATAATAATAATAATAATAATAATAATAATAATAATAATAATAAATAAATAATAATAATAATTCAGATTTTATTATATATACATTTTTTTTTATCTAACCAAACCCAATCAAATCTTATAATCCATAACCCAAACCACATAACCCACCCCTTTCCTCTTTCCCTTCGGCCCAATCCACCACTTGAGCCCAAACAATGCAGGCCCACTCCTCTCCCTTTCCCTCTATCTGAAAACAAAAAAAAAAAAATACTACATCTGCACGCACCAGCTGAGCTACAGCATGTTTGTGTTCTTAATTCAACTCGATATATATATAACACCCTCTCTTCGCGTCCCTTTCCTTCTTCTTCCTTGCTGTGCGATCGCAGCAGACATCAGCCGATAATTCCTCCATCTTTGACCATTGACCAACCTAATTTTGGTAGGATTAAACACGATTAACTACTGTTGACTCAATATAATGATTGTTACGCGTCCATCATCCATAATTAAACGAATTTCACTTGTTTATTTAAAATCTATGGTCAAAGATTAAGGTTTTCCAAATACACAACTACACTATAAATTCGTACCTTGTAATGATTCTGAAAGTGCCGAAAACCATTTACCTTTCTTCAAAATTCACTCTCAATCACTCGTTCACGCCTTATGATACCCGGTTGACTTTTTGTTTGACCACACTTATAAACGCTAATTCGTATCTGTAAGTGTGTTTATTTTCTATGGTTTTGTTCGAAATTTCATATAGAATAATAGCCCTAATGATTCTGTTGTTATTGCTTGGTAATTACTTGGAATGGAAATCTAGGGTTCGAAATCTTTAATTTGGGGAAGAACACACTCGCAGAAACTGGGTATTTATTTTAAACATACACGAATCCAACACAACCACTGATCTAGATCAAGTGGTTGTGTCTGTTGTTGTTAAACTGAACCATACAGGTTCAAGTCCCACAAGCACCATTTTTTTTACTTATACATATATATCCATTTATATATTTAAAATTCATTTTAAAATACCAAAACCCTTTTATAAATTCTACAAAAATTATATTATGTTGATCTGATGAGAAAGTTCATTACCCAATTTTTAGTTTTTCAAAAATAATTTATTTAATATATATTATTAATAATACAAGTTTATTCATTTATATTTATTAAAATCTATAAAAATATCAAAACGATCTTCTTAATTTCCACAAAAATTATCATGAGTTTTTATAACATTAATCTTTTCAGAAATGATTTTTATTTCAGAAAAATCATTTATTTAATATTTTTAATCAATTTTTGTTAGTTTTAATCATAAATAATTCATAATAAATTCATTTTACAATATTTTTGTACCAAAATTTTACATAAATTATTTCTATTCATATAGAATTGAAATACAATTTTTAATTCAGAAATTCTTTGATTTTAATATTTTTAGATATTAAAGTCATATTTTGTCAATTTGAAATAATTAGATTAAATATTCTATTTTCAAGAAAATAATTTTATAAAAATTATTTTCATACTCAAAACCTTATGTTATGATTATATTCAACTTAAGATTTTACAAAAAGACTTTTATTTATTTATTTATTAAATTTCTTATATTTTAATAAACAATTCATTAATTAATCAAATAAGCATTTATCCCCAAATTCGAAGCCCTAGAAATACATGTATCCTAGAGTTATTCCTTACACATTATTAAATTCTTTAGGTTGATTCTTTGGAATATTTCCAACGCATATTTCGTTGTCCAGTTCAATTACAAGCTATTACGTAAACAGTGAGTATTCCTATCCCCTCTTTTTTTGCTTTTATACATTTTTGGGGTGTTACATGTACACTATTACAAATTTCAAATACAAGTTTACATTTTCACAATATAATTCTAGTACTATGTGCATTGCTTACAACGTGCTTTATGCTTAGACAATACATGTTGAATACATTTGTACTTAGTGAAATCATTAACATGGTACAAGACGACCTTAACATTGGATAGCGCTATTTGGATTGACAACCCGCCTAGATTGATTCTCCCCCTTTTTCATCGGAGAATCCGTGGCCAGTGTTAAGTTATCATCCATTTATTGGTTGAGTACACTACAGTTCATACAGTACATTATACAGTCACAGGGTTGATTTCGCTCATTTGTATGATACATAGTTTACATATTTGCACTGTAGCTTGCACTTGAATTGTATAACTTTTAACCTACTATATATATCAACACTAGGAATGCTCACCAACATTTCATATGTTGACCAAAACTTATTTTGTACATGTTTCAGGTGCAGTTTGATCTAGTGCTTTAACAAGAGACATTTAGTGCTTTATTTTAAATTCAGTTATTTCAATATTTACATTTCATTTAGACAATGTATTTCCATTTCCATGTAAGACAATTTTGGTTTATTCAATAATATTTACATTTTAGTACCATGTGCTTTTGAACAATCGTCACTACGTGGCACCTCGATGATTCCGCCATCGGTTGGGGTGTTACAACTGGTAAGCAATCATACGTGATAGGCCAAGATTTAAGTGGTTCGATCTTGTAAGATCTACGTCCACTGTAAAAGGTGATCTATATTAATGAATGATATGAATAACAATACAAGTGGAAATACAAGTGTGTTAGTTCTTATTGGCTGGTTTTTTCTCTCCTTAGAAAGGAGGTCAAGTCTTCCTTTTATAGGAGATGTATGGGCCAAGGGTCGTCTAGCCCATTTATCGTTGATGGGCCGGGCTTCGAGGATCGGGCCGGCCGGTTAGTAGGCCCACCTAGTTGGACCCTAACCTTTAGTTAGATAAAGTGACCCAAGTTGAGGAGGGCTTCCTTCGATTGGACCACGTGTTGCCTCGTGGTTGGCTGGCCGGGAGGTGCTTTGTCCTCCATACATGTGGCGTGTTGTGGATGGTCGGCAGGGGTGTCAGCTGTCAGGCGGCTGACTACTTGGCAGCTGACACCTGACGAGAGGAAGCCAGTTGAGTTCCAGGGGGGATGTTTCTCGGGTGCCGCCAACTGATACCTCCGCGCCTTTGGCGCTGCTGTGTTTTTGGAGTAATATTCCCGGCGGGGGGTAGGGTGCGCCTAAAAGTGGTACCCTACCCCTTCAAGTCCCCCAAGTCCAGGGTGTCTCCTGGTCTTGCTTAGAGAGCTGGTGGGGCGCTGGACTAAAATGTGTCCTTTGTTTGAAACTTTTATTTTGAGCGAAAGAGTGCGCGTTGCAACTCTTGTGACATGTGGAAAGATATTGGCGTCCCATTATCTTTGTACATGGCTCTTTTTTGATAAAAGTGTTGCCAAGAGTTTGGCGAGAGTGAATATTTAATTTTTGATAAAAGTGCGCGTTGCAATTCCGATGGAGAACGTTTTTTGGAATTCACGTGAACCCATCGCCAAGTGATGACGTGGCAGTCTGGGTGTTGGAATCCGAAATCCGGCGGAGAACGTCTTTTGGATTTGCCGTTAACCCAGCGCCAAGTGATGACGTGGCAGTCTGGGTGTTGGAATCTGAATTCCGGCGGAGAACGTCTTTTGGATTTAACGTTAACCCAGCGCCAAGTGATGACGTGGCAGTCTGGGTGTTGAAATCTGAAATCCGGCGGAGAACGTCTTTTGGATTTGACGTTAACCCAGCGCCAAGTGATGACGTGGCAGTCTGGGTGTTGGAATCTGAATTCCGGCGGAGAACGTCTTTTGGATTTGACGTTAACCCAGCGCCAAGTGATGACGTGGCAGTCTGGGTGTTGAAATCTGAAATCCGGCGGAGAACGTCTTTTGGATTTGACGTTAACCCAGCGCCAAGTGATGACGTGGCAGTCTGGGTGTTGGAATCTGAAATCCGGCGGAGAACGTCTTTTGGATTTGTCGTTAACCCAGCGCCAAGTGATGACGTGGCAGTCATATTGATGGTGTATTAAATATGTTCCCCTTGTATTTAATTCATGGAATTTTGAAAGGTTTCCTTAATATTTAGGAAACGTGCTTGGAAGATGAGACGGTTTGGTGGACGTGTCAGAGTGCAGAAAGGATGTCTGCACAGTTGGCCGTCACGTCAGAGTGTGGGTGGGGAGTTATCCACCATGTGTCAGGCGAGTGGCCGCCCACTCGCGCGAGTGGTGCAGTTGTCAGTCTGATTGCTGACGTTGGGCAGGTGAGAGACCGTCCTTTTGGCAGACGCGTGGCATCGTGTGCTGGTGAGTAACTGCTCATCCAGCTGTGTGTGCCACGTGTAGCGTCCAGATGTGTCCTTCCCTGGCAAGATGAAAGGTATTCTGCCAGCTGTTCCTGTTCGCATTAAATGCGATGGGTATAAATACCCGAGGAGCCTTTTGGAGTTTCTTCCTATTACTCTCGAATCGTTTTCTTTCTCTGAAAAAACCTTCATCTTCTCCGGTGAATCTTCAAGTTTTCCGGTGTCCTTTTGAAAATCTCTTTTTCTTTTTCTTTTTCTTAAAAACTCTCGTCACCATGTCTGAGGGTTCTGATGTTGGGGGAAACCCTAGTAAGGCTGCCGAGACGTCTAAGAAGCTGTTGCATAACACCACCTGCAAGTGGGGCAAGAAGAGCTTTGCCAGATTTCTGGAAGCTATGGATTTTGATTCCTCCTGGGAGGTGGAGTTGCCATCTGCCCAGAATACTGCATTGGCTCCTCCTCCGGGGAAGATGAGTTTGTATGGGGCCCACCTTGCTTTATGTGGTTCCGTTTGCCTGCTACCAAGTTCCAGGTGGATACCTTGGTGAGGTATGGTGTTCACGTCACCCAGGTGAGTGGGTTCGGGATGCTTCGGCTTGTCCATTTCGAAGCCTGCTGCCGTGCTTTAGACATTGAGCCGTCTTTTGAGCGGTTCAATGTCTTTTATTTGCTGAACATGGAGGGTTCCTGGTTCAACTTTGTTCCTCGTCCCCATGTGCCTCCGTGTGGAACAACTGCTCCCAAATCACTCCATGACTGGAAGGAGAAGTTTTTCTACGTTAAGAGGGGTGTGATACCTGTGGACATGCCATGGAAGGTTGTGGCCGAGCGTCAGAGAGTAGGTGATCACCCGGTTATGGAGGGTTACAGGGATGAAGCCTGGTTCAAGGAGTTGGTGGCTCATGCTTCCCCGTTTGATACGGGTATGTGTTCCGAAGCCATGTTGGCTTTGTTGGGTATGAGCCGGGCTCAGATTGTGCAGGGGAAAGAGCCGGTGATTGTGGTACCTGGTAAGTGTGTTCCAAGCTTTTCAATCGTTATCTTTTTTATGTTGGACTAACTTATTTTTGTTTTGACTTTTAGGGATGTCAAAATTTGATGCTTTCTTGTTAAGGGATAAAGCTCCCTTGGAGTGAAGGGATCCTGCGGAGGGTAGGGTGTCCGTGATAGATGAGATGGTGGATAGGTTCTATTTTCCGTATCTGGAGTTCAAACCAACCGTCCTCCTTTTTTCACGTGAGCATCCTATAAACCCTGACCCTTTATCTTCTGTTCCTCATGCGGGGGTAGACCCTTGTTTTGTCGTTTCCTCTGATGAGGAGTCCACTGGATCTTCTGTAGAGATGGTGGACCCAGCGCCTCCGCGTGGTCGTAAGAAGAGCGTGCCACGCTTTCATAAGCATAAGGTGTTGTCCCAAGCTAAATCTGCGCCTTTGAGTGCAGGTGGGGAAGGTCCTCTCTTTGGTCAACGCGAGAGACGTGCAGAATCGTCTTCTTCCGCCCCTGAAGATGATGCGTCGGTCAGTCCGCTGAAAAAGAAGCGGAAGTTGGGCAAAGTTTCTGGCGGGAAAGCTGCATCCTCCAAGTCTAGCGGACCTGGTCCCGCACCGTTCTCTTTGGAGATTAGTCCTCCGCCCGAGCGTCGTCCTCTGATCCAGAAGACGTTGAAGAAAGTGACCAGTAAGTGGTTCCGCCTTTTTGTTGCCTTTTGCTGTTTTGATATTTTCCTAAGTGTTCTGTTTTTTCTTGCAGTTGTTTCTCCGCGAGCTTCTGGTTCTGCCTCCGAGCCAATTGAGACGGAGGTTGCCAGGAAAAGGCAGGAGGAGGAGGAGGCGAAGGCTCGCGCGGGGAAAGAGGCAGCTGAGGCCGAGAAGCGGGCCAAGGAAGCTGCTGCCAAGGAGGAGGAGGAGGAGAGGGTAGCAGCTGAGAAGCTACGTCTGGAGGAAGCGGCTAGGAAAGCCGAGGAGGGAAGAGTGGCAGCTGAAAGGCTGCGTCTGGAGAAGGAAAAGGCTGAGGCTGAAGCCAGGGCTGAGGAGGCGGCCGCCAAGGCTAGGGCGGAGGAGGAGGCCGCCAGGCTCGCCAGTGTTCAGGCGCTTTCTGGTGGTTCTCCTGGGGGTGGTGGTGGACCTTCTGGTGGGAGGTCAAGTGTGGACCGGAGTGACCCGGGTTACTTCGCGGGCGATGTGATTTGGTGTCCGCATTGGAGTATCCGGGAGAACTCCCGCTTTGCCAACCCTCTAACGGCCGAGGAGTTTGTTTCTGAAGTTGTTCCTCCCAAGGAAAGGGAGTATCAAGATAGCCTGCCCCGGTCGCAGTTGATCACTGATATCTGTGTTGGGCAGGCGCTTCAAGTGGCCGCTATTGAATCTTTAAAGCGGCGTGATGAAAAGCATGCCCGGGATATCGCGGAGTTCAATGCTCGGCGGGCTAGCCAGGCACAGAGGGAAGAAAAATTGAAGTCAGAGGTAGATAGGTACCGCGATAGGGCCTATAAAGCTGAGGACCGGGTGAAGGAGCTGGAGAAGGAGCATGCGCTGGCTCATCAGAGGTGGGTCGATGCTTGTCAAGTGACCAACCAGGATACTATGAAGCTGAAGGATCAGATCCAGACCTTGAAGAATGACAATGCGAAACTTCGGGAAACCGCGGAGGGTCATGCCAAAGTTTTGGCCGATAAGGAGTCGATGTTGGCGGGCCTGCGGTCTGAGTTGCGTGTCAAGGATGATGAGCTTGTGGGTGCTTCTTCTCAACTGTCCGAGTTGGTGAGTGAGAAGGAGGCGTGGGTGAAAGAGAGAGCGGCGTTGACTGAGGAGAGGGCTTCTTTGGAAGAGGCGTTGACCTTGGCACAGACGGAGGCGGAAAATGCCAAGACTTTGCTGGATGAGGCCAACGTTGTGCAGGAGAGAGCCCAGGAGTCTGTCCGTTGGGTGATGAGCGAGGGTATCGCCGGGGTAAGTGTGTTCCCATTTTTTTTTCATGTCATTAGCGTACTCTCTTTCTAATCCTTGTTTTTGTGCAGATTTTCAAGCGGTTCTGGAACGAGCCCAATCTCGGCGATCAGGTTGCTGCTATCGCTGCTGCTGCGCGCGCTGCTAGGGAGGCTGAGGGATTCGACACTGGGTTTTACCATGCGCTGAATGGAGGGCGTATTACTGAGGGTGCGCATGATGGTAAACCCAGGGAGAAGGAGTATGAAGCTGAGCTCCTGAAGTTTGAGCAAGTCGAGTTCCCCATACTGAAGACGGTTGCAGACTGTAATCAGTATGCTGATCCAGCTGGCGCCCTCCGTTACTTTATAGAAGAATCCGACCGTTTGGGTGCGGAGGCGCAGCAGAAAGGGAAAGGAGCAGCAAGTGGTGGTGAAGGTCCGTCTGGGACGCGTCCGGAGGACCTTGAAGAACAGTTGGTGGACTTTGGGGTGTCCGGCGAGGAATAGGATTCCTTTGTATGTGTTATGATTCTGTTAGGTCTTGTAAAGCTTGAGGCAGCTTGAACGCCTCTTTTTGATGGCTTATATAAATGAAACTTTTGTTTTTTACTTTGTGTATTTTTGGATTGATTAATGAGTCCGGCGATAGTGATACATGGTATTTATGCCTTGAAGACCCAAGTTCCAATATTGCACACTTTAAGTTAGGCGATAGAATTTTCTTAGAATTCCCCAAAAAGAAAAATGGCTTAGGCATGTGTAGCCTAAGTCTTTACAAGAATTACATGTAACAGAAACGTAATCGTGCCGCGTTCCAAGAGCGCGGGATAGGCGTGCCATCAATTTTCCCTAGCGCGTATGCGCCTTTGCCCAGAATTTCTTGTATTTGTAGGGTCCCTCCCATGTTGGGGCAAGTTTGCCTTGCTTTTCTGTGTTTGAAGCGCTATTGTTTCTGAGAACATAATCTCCAATGTTAAAGTTATGTAACTTAACTCTTTGATTGTAGTAGCGCTCCAGTTGACTTTTGTATCTGGCTTCTTTGATGGCGGCGAGCTCTCGTCGTTCTTCAAGTAAGTCGAGGTTTAGTCGCAGCTCTTTGTCATTTTGTCCTTTTTCCGCCATGAGTACTCTTGCGGAGGGGCATCCTATTTCGGCAGGAATGACGGCCTCGGAGCCATAGGTTAGACTGAAGGGGGTTTCGCCATTGCTTGTTTTGGTGAGTATGCGATTTGCCCATAGGACGTGGGGAAGTTCGTCCACCCATCCTGTCCGTTTGGTCCCCAACCTCTTTTTGATGCCTTCGATAATGCTTCGATTTGCTTTTTCGACTTGGCCATTCTCTTGGGGGTGGGCTACTGAGGTGAAGATCTGCTGGACGCCCATTTGCGCCAACCATTGTTGCAAGTGTTGGTCGGTGAATTGGGTTCCATTGTCGCTTACAATTTGATATGGCAAGCCGAACCTGCAGATAATAAATTCCCATATGAACTTTTTGGTGTGCGCGCCGTCAATTTTTGCTAGTGGCTTTGCTTCGATCCATTTTGTGAAATAGTCAATCGCCACTATTAAGAACTTAACGTTTCCTGGTGCCGTGGGAAATGGGCCAACGAGGTCTATTGCCCATTTCTGGAACGGCCATGCCGCTGTGACGGGGATTAAGTCGTTTTTAGGGCGCAAGGTGTTTGGCGCGTGGCGCTGGCATGAATCGCACTTGCGCAATTCGGCCACTGCGTCTGGGTGCATGCCTGGCCAATAATAGCCTGCATTCATTAGCTTGGCCACCACCATTCTAGGTCCTGCATGTAGTCCGCATGTACCTTCGTGGATGTCTCGGATGAGGAAAGAGGCGTCCTCTTTGTCGACGCATCGCAGTAGTGGACCCAGGTATGATCGTCGGTAGAGGATTCCGTCCGTTAACTGATAGTGCAAGGCTTTGTGCTGGAGCTTTTGTGCCTCCGCTTTGTTATCGGGTAACGTTCCGGATGTGAAGTAAGCCTTCAGTGGTGCCATCCAAGAGGTGTTTCCTGTTTGGATGACGTTGACTTGCCTTGTAGGAACTGATGGGGCTTCTTGTAGTTCGACGCGGACGTTTTTGGCCATGTGCTCAAAGACTGTGGAAGCCATCTTGCTTAACGCGTCGGCGGGTTTGTTCTCGCTGCGGTTGATGTGGATGACTGTGCAGGAAACGAACTTGCGTATGAGTAGTTTGGCCTGCTGCAAGTATAATGCCATCGTGGCGTCCCTTGCGTCATATGTGCCATTTATATGTCCGGCTACTAGCAGTGAATCGACATGCGCTTCGATGTGGGAGGCTCCCATTTGGTGCGCGATGCGTAGTCCTGCTAGTAGCGCTTCATATTCCGCCTCATTGTTTGTTGCGGCGAAATCTAATCGAATGGCATACGTGTATTCTTTTTTGTTTGGGCTGATTAGCCGCAATCCTGCGCCGGCGCCATCGGAGTTGGATGCGCCGTCGGTGTAAAACTTCCAGCTTTCGTTTTCCGGCGTTGGTGGTGCAGGGTCTTGTTCTGCTAGGCACTCCGCGATTTTGTCTGTTGGGATTTCAGTGGCGAAATCTGCGAGTACCTGTCCCTTAATGGCGGGTCTTGGTTTGTAGTTGATAGTGTGTTCGCCGAGTTCGATTGCCCATTTTGCCAGGCGTCCTGAGGTTTCTGGCTTGCGTAAAACGTCGCTGATCCTGTAGTCTGTTAGGACGTTTATTGGATGGCCGTGAAAGTACCTGCGCAATCTGCGCGAAGCGTGGATGAGGGCTAGCACTAATTTTTCCATGGTGGAGTATCTAGTCTCTGCGTCTAGCAGGGTCCTACTGATGTAGTAGATGGGTGTTTGAACGGTTTTCCGATCTACTAAGAGTACCGCGCCGATTGCCCACTCTGTTACAGAGAGGTACAGGGTTAGTGGCTCTTTAGGTAATGGTGCTGTGAGAGTAGGTAAATTGATAAGACATTGTTTCATTTCTTGAAAAGCTTTTTCCGCCTCAGGGGTCCAGCGGAAATTACTTTTTTTAAGACAAATTTTTAGAGTGTCTACAAATGGGAAAGACTTGGAAGCATAATTTGAAAGGAAGCGATTGAGGTCGACTAGGCGTCCCATTAGGGTTTGAACTTCCTTGATGGATGTTGGTGAAGGCATTCTTTCGATGGCGAGGACTTTGTCTGGGTTTGCGCGGAAACCGTCCCGCGTGACTACAACGCCTAGGAACTTTCCTTCTTCCATGCCGAAGGAACATTTGCTGGGGTTGAGCTTCATGCGTACCTTTCGCAGTTGATTAAATGTCTTTTGGATGTCTTCCAGCATGTTGGCTTCGTCTTTGCTTTTGATGACGAGGTCATCAACATACACCTCCAAGCGTACCCCTATCTCGTGGATGAAGGCGCTGTCCATGAGACGTTGGTATGTAGCTCTCGCGTTCTTTAGACCGAAGGGCATTTTGGTGTAACAGAAAATGCCTGTATCGATGCGGAAGGCTGTTTTGTCTTCATCTTCCTTCGCCATTTGGATCTGGTGGTAGCCTTTGTAGGCGTCGAGGAAGCATTTGAAGCGGAATGGTGCTAGGGAGTCTACCTTTAGGTCGATTTCTGGGAGAGGGTAGCAGTCCTTTGGGCAGGCTTTGTTTAGGTCTTTGTAGTCGACGCACATGCGCCATCCGCCTGTCGCCTTTCCTACCATGACCGGGTTGGCTACCCAGGTTTGGTAGCGTATTGGGCGGATAATGCCTGCGTCTAGTAGTTCGTTGACCTGTTCGTTCATCGCCTTTGTTTTCTCCGGTCCCATTTTGCGCATCTTTTGGGCGACTGGCTCCACTGATCTGTATGTGTTGAGTTTGTGTTCCGCGATTTCTCGTGGAACGCCGATCATGTCAGATGGTTGCCAGGCGAATATGTCTATGTTCTTGACTAATAGTTGCTTAAGGTGCGCTCGTGTGGTGTTGGAGATTTCATGGCCGATGATGACCGTTTGGTCCGGAAATTTAGGGTTTAGAACCCAGTTTTCCGGTTCCGATCGGGTTTGTGTTTCTTGGGGTTTTGCGACATCGATCGCGTGGCATTGCTTGTTGCCACGGATTATTGCAACGCCGGTTCGGGTCGGGAAGCCCACCATTTGGTGTGGGGTGGAGGCGTTGGCGTTGAACTTTGCCAGGCCTTCCAGCCCCAGTAGGACGTCGTGGCGGGATGTTGCTGGTAGGACCATGAAGTCGCATATTTCTGTGCGCTCATGAGTGCCATCCGTCAGGGTGACTGGGAAGCTGATTATGCCGCGCGGCATGATGACTTCGTCAATAAAGCCCGAGATTGGTGCGTTGACTGGGATGAGGCGGGCTTTGTCATCGGCGTCCAGTTGTTGGAAGCACTGATCGTAGATGATGTCAGTGCTGCTTCCGCCGTCTAGAAACATGGATTGAGTTCTATAGTGTCCAACGACACCGGTGACGATCAATGGTGCAGTTGCAGAGGGTCCGCCTCGTACCCGGGGGAGGAGGACATCCACCTCTTTCCAGGAGTCGTTTGCTTCTCTGGAGCGCTTTCCTTTATTTTGGCGTTTTCCCGCGTCGGAGATCATGTTGCAATGATAATGCGGAGTGTGCCTGATGTAACTTGTTTGTAGATTCCGGATTGGTTTCTTTCCGGGCTCTTCATGCTTGTCGTCTTGGTTATTGCGCCCGCCTTTGTTAACGTTTTTGACAAGGTGACCGAGTTGGCCTGTCTTTAGTGCCGCCTCGATTTCTAACTTTAGGCTGTAGCAGTTGTCCGTCAGGTGGCCATAATCGTTATGGTACTCGCAGTATTTGGTGTGGTCCACGTTCTTTCGTTTGCCCAACACTTTAGGCTCCTTGAAAGTGACCTGCTCTGTCTTGAGTACTTGTGACGGAGTTTTGGTTAACGGCGTCCAGTCGGTAGTTTTCTTGGATTGGGCTTTGTGGTCCCTTGATTGTTTGTTTGTGATCGTCTGGCGGGCATCTATGGAGGGCGAGTATTTGCCTTCGTCTGTTGGTCCTGAAATGCGCGACCACACGGATTGCTTGCCCTTGTTTCTGTTAGAGTTGTTGGTTTGGTTATATCCGCGCTGTTGTTTGATGGAGCGCTCCGAGGATGCGTATATTTTTGAAGCCTTGATGACTTCTTCCCAGGAATCAGGCACTCCTGTTTTCCCGGATAGGGTTTTCATCAGATCCTCGCTGCGTACTCCGTGGATGAAGCCTGCGCGGGTTAGTTCTTCTCCGCAACCGATTTGCAGCGCCTCTTTGTTGTAGCGCACGATGTAGTTGTCTATTGATTCGTTGTCTGTGCGCTGGCAAAGGAGGATGTGGGCCTTATCTCGTTTATGCCGTCTGAGATGGGAGAAGTGATCTTTGAATTTTTGGATGAGGTCATCAAAGTCTAAGATGCCCCCGATGGGGAGGTTGTCGAACCAAACTCTGGCTGCGCCGGTAAGGGTTTGTGCAAACAGGTGACACCAAACCTGTACAGGCCAGAGGACTGTGGTTCCGGCGCACTCGAAATCATGCAGATGATCTGTGGGGTCTCGCAGGCCATCGTATCTGCCGATGCTGCTAGGGAGTTTTGCTTGTTTTTCTATAGGTGCGGTGGCTATCCGTTGACAGAATTTTGAACTTAAGGCGAACGACTTAGGCCTGTACGGTCTGTTTAGGTCGTCGTCTTCCTTGTGGTGTGATTGTAACATCGCAAAATTTCCAGATTTTTAAAACGTATATTATTTCCATAATATGCCTAAATCTTTATTTTCCTCATTCACAACTTATATATATATATGTATATATATATATATAATATTAATAATAATAATAATATTAAAAATAAATTTCAGATATTATATGTTAAAAAAAAAAAAAAACTGATCTTTATTAAATTAGAACTACTACACCCAACCCAACCATACCTTTTGTTTCCTGAAGCCCAACACACTAGCCCAACAACAAGCCGGCCCACCCGATAATCAGGCCCAAACATCAAGCCCAAAACCCCCCCCTTTTTAATCTGTTTAAAAAAAAAAGATATATAGGAGGTCCAGCCGGGTTCGAACCGGTGACCTTTCCTACATACACACGCGTTTACACCACTGGTCCATGCTGTTTTATGTTATCAGATCTAGGAGCTATTTATATTTATGACCTTTCAAATTAGGAGCTGTCACCTTCCTTGCAGCTCTGCGCGTGACTGTACACATCAAACCCACAATCTTTGGGTTTTTAATTGATATTAACCAAGGAAACCTTTGACCTTTTTATCTCGCCAACGCGTAACAAGTTCAATACACGTCAATTTCACGTCAAACACATTAACTCGTAATCAATTACATATATTATCATTCAAGCAAGTCAAACTTTCCAATCCTATGATCTGGATGTTTTCCCTATAAATTGAACGTGCTACCTCAGTCACAACTCGCTCACAACTCTTCCTCAATCCCCCATTCTCTCTGATTCACACTGATTATTATTATCTTGTTCGTTGTTGACTTTTTGCTTTGACCGAGCAATCGTGTTCTACACGACATTGTAAGTTTAATTACTCCTGTGGGTTTTGTATATCGGCAATAACTCATCAATAGCCCCATGATTAATTGGGCTATTGATGAGTGAATCAGATTATTAGAAAGCTAGGGCACGATTGATGATATTTGGGGAAGATGACTCTGAGTCATGTCTATTTATATACAACGCAAAACACAAACAAACACAACCTGATCCTCAGATCAGATGGTTGTGTCTTGGGCCCTATACACGAGCCACCCGGGTTCGAGTCCCGCGGGTGGCATCCTTTTTAACCTTTATTTTTTTAAATCAAATACTTATATATATAATACACTTAATTTTATAAATTCGTTTTTAAATATCAAAACCCTTTTATAAATTCCAAAAAAAATTATATTTATCAAATCTAATGTAAAAGATTTAACTACAATTTTAGTTTTCTGAAATTCATTTATTTAATATTTATAATAATTAAATCAAGTTTATTCTATTTTATTTATAAAAATCTATAAAAATATCAAAACGATCATATTAATTTTCACAAAAATTATCCTAAGTTTTTATAACATTAAACTATTCAGAAATGATTTTTATTTCTGAAAAATCATTTATTTAATATTTTTAAGCAATTTTTGTTAGATTTAATCATAATTAAATCATAATAAATCCAATTTTTGGTATTTTTGCACCAAAATTTTATACAAATTATTTCTGATCATTTAGAACAGAAATATGAATTTTAAACTAAAAATTCTTTAATTTTAGTATTTTTAAATATTAAAGTTAGAGTTTGACAATTTGTAATAAATAGATTTTAAAAATCTATTTTAAGGAAAATAATTTTGTAAAAATTATTTTTATACTTTAAACACATTCTTGTGGCCATCCTAGATTTAACATTTATAAAAAGATTTTTAGTTATTTATTTACTAAATTTCTCTCAATTGGCGAATATTTTTAATATTAATCAAACGAGCAATTGTCCCCAATTCAAAGCCCTAGAACATATACATTTGTATGCTAGATAGACTTAGTCTTACTTGTTACCTTATTATAGGGTGATACTTGATACATTTGGTCAACACATTTCTCAACAGATATAACATTTTACCAAGGTGAGTTTTACATAGCCCCTTTTCTATTTATCACCATTTTTGGGGTGAAACATGTTTATAACATCATCATTGCAATTCAATCATCAATGTGTCTATGTGTTTTCTATGTTGCATTATGTCTTGAGCATGATTAGAGTAAGCACCATTCTAGCATAATCATTAACATTGATCCAGCCGGCGGTATACATTGATAGATCTATTGGACTGACAATCCCACCTGGATACGTGCCTCCTACAAAGGTTACGTGGGTGTTTGTTATCGTATAACATATTGGACCATGAGCGTATGGTATGTATCATTTTATAACAGTCATCAGGGTTGATTATGCACTCGATTTATTTCTAGTATGTTCTCACATATGGACTAGATTGACATGACACATGAATTGCACAACATTTTATTCAATCATCAAAAACCTATGTAATTCTCACCAACTTTTGTTGACCCAAAAACATTTTCAACTTAACATGTTTCAGGTTCTATTTGCTTGAAGATTTGATTTGATGCTTGAAGATATGTGTATAGTTTCATTCAAATTGATGTACAAATTCTAGAACAATTGTATGTAATTCAATTAAATCATCTAATGGAAATTTATTATTTACCATGAGCTACTGAACAATCATCAATACGTGGCACCCCGATGTTTCCGCCATCGGTTGGGGTGTTACAGATTGGTATCAGAGCCATGGTTATAGGGAATTAGGTTATTAGAAAAATAATCTAGTCTATAACCATAGGATTTAACAAGTACTTGCTCCTTTTGCTTGCTATTCTCTATCTCCTACTTCTTATCCCTACTATCATCCCTACAAGAAAGTTACTCTCCATCACTGGATCTACTCCTAGACTAATAGGACAAATTCCTCAGGTTTAACCTGAACCACCTTGAGATCTCGTCGAAGTTCTAGATTTTAATAACGAACACGTGCAATCTGGAAGGGTGAACGCCTGTATTCTGAGTCTTCTGTCTAGGCTGGCATTGCGCATATATCCCAATCAGACGAGGGACCCGGATGCCTACCTGGGAATTCTCAGGATGAGTGTTCACTTATAGGCTAAAGCATGTCTTCACTATGTTGTTGGAATCTGGAATCTTTGATACGTCAACGTTTTCGTTTATTCGTTTTAATTAATGAATAAATGATTACATTCCTTATATCACCTCATTCATTTCATGCCACATTGAACCTTCATTGTGTCCCTTACAGATCATGTCTCCACGTCGTAGCACTCGCAATAACAGTGGTGAAAACCAAGAGGAAAGTAACAACAACCACAACACCAACCACGACAACAACAAAAACAACAAAGGTGTTGATGCCCGACTAGCTGCGATTATTCACAACCCTGCTCAGGTTACTAATCCTAATCATCCTGGTAATTATGCTATAAATGTGGAAACCCAAATCACTACCGTAACCGATGCCCTAAACTAAACCGAGATCAAGACCCTCCAGCTACTTAACAGCAAGTCCCACCATTTAAATGTTGTTTGCTTTCAATTCTATGTAATGGCGCCTTTGATTTAAGTAATAAATTCAAATATTATCATAACATCTGTGTGCATGCTTGCTTTAATATGAACTAATTGCTATAACTATGATCATACTTGCTTACTTGTACAACAGTTAGTTGACTACCAAACAATCTACTCAACGATTGGTGGAGGTCATCATGTCTTTCCAACAGTCGGGAGAGGCCCTACCACCTGCTCAACGACTGGTGGAGACTATCAGACCTGCTCAACAATCGGAGAGTCATAGAAGGACGCAAAACCCTAATGTAAGGTAAATTAGTGATTACGGTCCGGAACGTAATCGTAAATTTACAGGTACGTTAAGGTAGTGTGGAATTTTATCAAGGTTTCCGGTGGTTGACCAATTGTAAACCTAATGTTCCTCTTAACTTCGGGACGAAGTTCCTAAAAGTAGGGGAGACTGTAACATCGCAAAATTTCCAGATTTTTAAAACGTATATTATTTCCATAATATGCCTAAATCTTTATTTTCCTCATTCACAACTTATATATATATATGTATATATATATATAATATTAATAATAATAATAATATTAAAAATAAATTTCAGATATTATATGTTAAAAAAAAAAAAAAACTGATCTTTATTAAATTAGAACTACTACACCCAACCCAACCATACCTTTTGTTTCCTGAAGCCCAACACACTAGCCCAACAACAAGCCGGCCCACCCGATAATCAGGCCCAAACATCAAGCCCAAACCCCCCCCCTTTTTAATCTGTTTAAAAAAAAAAGATATATAGGAGGTCCAGCCGGGTTCGAACCGGTGACCTTTCCTACATACACACGCGTTTACACCACTGGTCCATGCTGTTTTATGTTATCAGATCTAGGAGCTATTTATATTTATGACCTTTCAAATTAGGAGCTGTCACCTTCCTTGCAGCTCTGCGCGTGACTGTACACATCAAACCCACAATCTTTGGGTTTTTAATTGATATTAACCAAGGAAACCTTTGACCTTTTTATCTCGCCAACGCGTAACAAGTTCAATACACGTCAATTTCACGTCAAACACATTAACTCGTAATCAATTACATATATTATCATTCAAGCAAGTCAAACTTTCCAATCCTATGATCTGGATGTTTTCCCTATAAATTGAACGTGCTACCTCAGTCACAACTCGCTCACAACTCTTCCTCAATCCCCCATTCTCTCTGATTCACACTGATTATTATTATCTTGTTCGTTGTTGACTTTTTGCTTTGACCGAGCAATCGTGTTCTACACGACATTGTAAGTTTAATTACTCCTGTGGGTTTTGTATATCGGCAATAACTCATCAATAGCCCCATGATTAATTGGGCTATTGATGAGTGAATCAGATTATTAGAAAGCTAGGGCACGATTGATGATATTTGGGGAAGATGACTCTGAGTCATGTCTATTTATATACAACGCAAAACACAAACAAACACAACCTGATCCTCAGATCAGATGGTTGTGTCTTGGGCCCTATACACGAGCCACCCGGGTTCGAGTCCCGCGGGTGGCATCCTTTTTAACCTTTATTTTTTTAAATCAAATACTTATATATATAATACACTTAATTTTATAAATTCGTTTTTAAATATCAAAACCCTTTTATAAATTCCAAAAAAAATTATATTTATCAAATCTAATGTAAAAGATTTAACTACAATTTTAGTTTTCTGAAATTCATTTATTTAATATTTATAATAATTAAATCAAGTTTATTCTATTTTATTTATAAAAATCTATAAAAATATCAAAACGATCATATTAATTTTCACAAAAATTATCCTAAGTTTTTATAACATTAAACTATTCAGAAATGATTTTTATTTCTGAAAAATCATTTATTTAATATTTTTAAGCAATTTTTGTTAGATTTAATCATAATTAAATCATAATAAATCCAATTTTTGGTATTTTTGCACCAAAATTTTATACAAATTATTTCTGATCATTTAGAACAGAAATATGAATTTTAAACTAAAAATTCTTTAATTTTAGTATTTTTAAATATTAAAGTTAGAGTTTGACAATTTGTAATAAATAGATTTTAAAAATCTATTTTAAGGAAAATAATTTTGTAAAAATTATTTTTATACTTTAAACACATTCTTGTGGCCATCCTAGATTTAACATTTATAAAAAGATTTTTAGTTATTTATTTACTAAATTTCTCTCAATTGGCGAATATTTTTAATATTAATCAAACGAGCAATTGTCCCCAATTCAAAGCCCTAGAACATATACATTTGTATGCTAGATAGACTTAGTCTTACTTGTTACCTTATTATAGGGTGATACTTGATACATTTGGTCAACACATTTCTCAACAGATATAACATTTTACCAAGGTGAGTTTTACATAGCCCCTTTTCTATTTATCACCATTTTTGGGGTGAAACATGTTTATAACATCATCATTGCAATTCAATCATCAATGTGTCTATGTGTTTTCTATGTTGCATTATGTCTTGAGCATGATTAGAGTAAGCACCATTCTAGCATAATCATTAACATTGATCCAGCCGGCGGTATACATTGATAGATCTATTGGACTGACAATCCCACCTGGATACGTGCCTCCTACAAAGGTTACGTGGGTGTTTGTTATCGTATAACATATTGGACCATGAGCGTATGGTATGTATCATTTTATAACAGTCATCAGGGTTGATTATGCACTCGATTTATTTCTAGTATGTTCTCACATATGGACTAGATTGACATGACACATGAATTGCACAACATTTTATTCAATCATCAAAAACCTATGTAATTCTCACCAACTTTTGTTGACCCAAAAACATTTTCAACTTAACATGTTTCAGGTTCTATTTGCTTGAAGATTTGATTTGATGCTTGAAGATATGTGTATAGTTTCATTCAAATTGATGTACAAATTCTAGAACAATTGTATGTAATTCAATTAAATCATCTAATGGAAATTTATTATTTACCATGAGCTACTGAACAATCATCAATACGTGGCACCCCGATGTTTCCGCCATCGGTTGGGGTGTTACAGTGATGTCGCCGAGTGGGTTTTTGCTAGCTTCCGCCTTTTGGCCCTTGAGGCTGTTGCGTCTGAATCGCTGGTGGGTTGGTAGCCGTCGGATTCCGACGCGGAGTCTACTAGGTCCTGGTCGCGTGTGTTCTTACTGCGACCTACACCCTGAGACCTTGGGCACGTGGTTTGTTTTTCCTTCCCCTTCCGGCTGTGTTTGGCGGAGGGGGAAGCCTTACCTTTAGATTTACTGTTTTGGATTTTTGTCAGCATATTCTGGTAGATCTTGGTGTTTTTGAGTTGTCTTCTAAAGAGCCACTCGTCGGGGCCCATGGGTGTGTTGGGTGCGTCCGATTCGGAGGATTCTGAGGCCGAAACTGCGCGGGGCGGTGTTTCCTCCCTTGTGGTTGCTGGTTGCGTGTCCTTGTTCGGAGTTTGGAGCGTTGCCGCTCTTGCGGTCTGGACAACCGTAGAGGGGGTTGCTCCCTTGCTGCCGACAGGGGTTAGATCAGCCATTGTGTGAGTTAAGGATGTGTTTTTGAAAGTTTTAGGGATCTTTCAGCCGGTACGGATGGCGCCAATGAAGAAACAACGAGTATGGTAGGTGGTAAATGGCAGGGTGATATATGGGGTAATGACTCGTGTTCACAGCAGGATATAATCCTTAGCTCACAACGATGGACGTTCTATGTTTATACACAACTGGTAAGCAATCATACGTGATAGGCCAAGATATAAGTGGTTCGATCTTGTAAGATCTACGTCCACTGTAAAAGATGATCTATATTAATGAATGATATGAATAACAATACAAGTGGAAATACAAGTGTGTTAGTTCTTATTGGCTGGTTTTTTCTCTCCTTAGAAAGGAGGTCAAGTCTTCCTTTTATAGGAGATGTATGGGCCAAGGGTCGTCTAGCCCATTTATCGTTGATGGGCCGGGCTTCGAGGATCGGGCCGGCCGGTTAGTAGGCCCACCTAGTTGGACCCTAACCTTTAGTTAGATAAAGTGACCCAAGTTGAGGAGGGCTTCCTTCGATTGGACCACGTGTTGCCTCGTGGTTGGCTGGCCGGGAGGTGCTTTGTCCTCCATACACGTGGCGTGTTGTGGATGGTCGGCAGGGGTGTCAGCTGTCAGGCGGCTGACTACTTGGCAGCTGACACCTGACGAGAGGAAGCCAGTTGAGTTCCAGGGGGGATGTTTCTCGGGTGCCGCCAACTGATACCTCCGCGCCTTTGGCGCTGCTGTGTTTTTGGAGTAATATTCCCGGCGGGGGGTAGGGTGCGCCTAAAAGTGGTACCCTACCCCTTCACCACCTATGACGACAGGACTAAATTAATATTATACGGTGTAGCCAATACCAGTGCGGTGGTAGAGGCATTGGTGGGTAATAAGAGAAAACTCAGGGTATCTTGAGTTCGATTTTTTAGCCAGACGAGTTTTACCAGCAATTTCACTGTCGTGTCTATGGGCCAGTGGGTTACTGGGTTTTCCCCGAAATTGGTGTTTGACAACTCGGATTACTCCCGGAATACTCGATTTGTTAAAAAGATGTCCCGAAAGTGCTCGGATTTGATTTGTTAACCGTTAAAAAAAATATTATACGGTGTAGTTGATAAAAAAAAACCGAAGGCCAGAATTAAGTAAATCAATTAGTTGGGTACACATGAAGTTTTAATGGCCCTAATTTGTATGAATTTTTTTTTATTATTTCCTTTTTGGTTTTAAGTAATTCCAGTTATACCATGATGATTTTTTTTTTGATCGGCGAACAACTGTGTGGCAACCACCCTTGCGGGGCGCCGTTGCTCAAGAATCGACTACTCGACTTCCAGCAGCCCTCGCCTTCTCCCGATGCGCGGAAACCCGAGCCCCACCCGCCCGAAGGCACAATAGTGTTATAGAACTCGGTAAAACCTCGCCGCCCGTCAGATTCGAACCGACGCCACCCGTATTCAATCTTCACCCGGATACCAAACCATAATGTTGGAAGTGGGAATTGAACCCATGATCACCTAAGTGAACATAAGGCCTCTCCACCACTCCACCACTATGGATGGATATACCATGATGATTTTTGTGACACCCGACATATTTGGCTTAAACATTTTAGTAACATCTAAGTCTACCTTAGCGAGAAACGTTTATAAACGGACTTAACTGGGTTAGTTGAGTCGGGTCAAGTTAGGATCAAGTTAGGATTGTCCAGGGTTCAATGATCTGGAGGATCATTGGGAGTCGTTTTGGTAATACACTAGTACCGGGTTCCGTTGTTGGTGACATTACATGAACTAATTAAGTATATGTGTAGATTATGGGTCGTTTGGTGGATTATATACATAGATGTGTTTAAATGATGTGTAAATGATTATCCATGCTTAAATATGTTAAACATAGACTAAGGTTGCATGCTCATGTGTTAAGATGTGTTAGAATGCGTTAAACACGACAAACTGGAAAACTAGATAAACATGAGTTCTGGTTCGACCACTTCGAGTGGTCGAAGGAGAAATTTTGTGTTGGTTTGACCCTTTGTAAATGGGCGAACCTGGGATGTGGAATTGAAAGAATTCCCTTCGACCAGGACAGGGCTCATTCGACCCTGTGGAAGGGTCGAAGGAGGCTACCTTCGACCACTTACAGGGGGCGAAGGAGGATCAGTATAAATACCAAACTTTGTTATTTTTCATCATTTCACAAACCCTAACCGTCTCAAAACACTCTCAAACGATTTTAACCACTAAGGAAGGAGTTTTTGCTCTTCTTTTTCATAATCTAACCTATCTACAACATCTAAACAAGAATCCAATGTGTGTTCTTGATCCTAAATCTTTTTAAAGCATTTTAATTCGTTTTCATCTAACCCTAATTGTCTGGATCTGCTATAAGGGTGTTTTCATGATTAAAAACCTTTTAAACATCTTTCTAAATCAAAACCTTATCATTTAAACATAGGTCTTCATGATGATAAACATATGTGAATTGTGTATTATGTGGTGTTATGTGTTGTTCAATGATTTGCTGTTGTATCTATGATAGAAACATGATATAGGATTGTTATTGATGCTAGGTTATTGTTGTTTAGGGTTAGGATTGGATATATGGTGATGTTATGGGTATTTTGGGGGTTTTAACGAATCTAGACTTGATAAATGATATTTATGATCAATAGAACTAATAAGGAGAAATCGAACACTCGACAAACTGAGCATTTTAAGTTGAATATGGATTGATTTCAAAAGTTTCCAAATTGGGTAATGAATCCATGCATGATTGTAACATTTTCATAATTCTTACCATTTTGGGAAAGGGCTGAAATGAACGTATTATCGGGAGAAATCGATGGGGTTTTGTAGGGATAAGTTATTCATGCTTGACTGCTGTGTTTGATAATGTTTCGAGTCGTTTTGAATGTGTTTGAAGCGTTTTTAGGAAAATTTGCACAACAGGGGCGAACCTGGACTCCTTCGACCGATCGAAGGTGCGAAGGAGAGAATCCAGGGTCGAACCTGGGTTATGTTTGGGCGAACGTGGTAAAACGGTCGAAGGAGACATCAAACGGTCGAACGAAACATAAAACGGGTGAAGGAGACTTAAAACGGCCGAAGGAGGCTTAATCTGGCTGGTTCAACCGTTCTGATGCAGAAATGAGATTTTTGATACAAACTAAGTGTTTTATGCTTGAACCTTGTATGTAATCTATGTATACTTGATTAGTTAGGGTAATGAGTCACCAACGGGATGTCGGATCGGTCTAGTGTGTCGGTTAAACATTTAAAAACGCTTTAAAACATACTTGGTTACGATCTGGACAATCGGGGACTAGATAACCTTATGGTTATTAGTCAGAACACTTATGTGAACATTTTGATAGATCTCCGGTAGAGGGATTATCAAGGGCTTAACATCTTTACTTGTAACAAAAGAACGCTATCTAAGGTGAGTTCACGGCCCCACTTTTACTGCTTTAACTTTTGGGGGAGAAAACATGCGCTAAACTATTTTGGTAACATATGTCATACTATGGTTTTTAACTTTGTATTGCTATACGATCTTTGAAAGTCCCGGGGGAAACCATGAATGTGTGGGGATGCACAACGGGGGAAATGTGGATAGATCTATTGGGCGTGACCTGCCCCACTCGTCGGCTTGGAGGGCCGGGCGGGTGCATGTTGTCTCGAATAGGAACATTGGTATCATGCTGAACATTCGGGCTGCTTAAACATATGCTAAACATTGCTAAACGTGTCTAGTAATGGTTTCCAATCGTAGTAGTAATACAACATACGCCTAGCTAGCGTACTTGGTAACATTGATATAGTATGGACATGGTAACGTTTTGGTAACACATTGAACAAACCTGTGAACTCACCAGCATTATATGTTGACGTCTTTTTGGCATGTTTTTCTCAGGTTGCTAAGGTAGCAACAAATGGAACTAGGCGCACGGGTCTGCATTGGCGTCTAGGTTTAGTTCATGTTTGTAATAAACACTTGGTACATTCGGGTCTATGGTTTGTAACATGTTTAATGCTTCCGCTACTGGTTTTGAGTTTATGAAAACTATGTCTTTTTGAATGTCATGTATCTTCATATAGAGTTATTTATTGTGACCGTTGACTTGGATCCTGGTTTGTCATGCGTCTCGCGGTAAAACTCCACAAGTAGAAATTTAAGGGTGTGACAATTTTAAAATCACCAACAATCAACTGCACATCACTTACTATCAGTCTCAACTCACTTACTAATTCATAAATCTAATGTGAAAACAAAATATTTAACTATATATGGTTTATGGGGTCTTTTATTCAAAAGTAATAATACTTTTATTCAAAAGTAATAATTTGAAAAGAACATTAAACATTAAATTAAGTGATTGTCCATGGTTTCATTCAAGCTATATCAATCATACACCTGCCGTTTGAATCATAAACATCCAAATTAAATCAAACACTAGTGTTTATAACTACTCAAATGTGAAGAACCATATATTATAAGAACTCAAGGCCAATAATCAACCAACTGTTTATATCCTCTGAATGTTGTTGTCTCCTTGTTTGGAGTCACTAAGTTGCTGTCTACAAGTCGGCAAAACTATTTTTTTCAATATTTAATTGTTTAAATGATTAAGGGAAAATGATAGATCAGACGGCAAAAAATAATATTTATCAAGTAAGATACTACATATCCACTTGGGAATAGCCCAGTGGTGTAGGAGAAATTAGGAGAGTGAGGGGTGTGGGGTTCGAGTCCCCTAGGGGAATGTAATTAGCCGATCAAAAAAAAAAAAAAAAGTAAGATACTACATTGGGAATGCTAATCATTAATAGATTCTTAGTTGTTGATGACCATATGTATTCATTTTAAAAGTTGTTGTAGAACATTTAGATAGGAATATGCGATTTAGAAAACAGTATAAACGGCACGATAAAATGGAAATGAATATATTGTTAAATGGTTTTTCTTGACGTGCATGTCTCCCCTTTCCTTACACAATAAATCATGTCTAAAACCTTCTCTTGCTACTAGTTAATTTGCTTGATTTAAGAAAATGCAAAATGTGTAGACACAAACTTGAAAACAAAAGTTGCTTTACTATAAAATTAGATTTTGAAGAAAAAAAAAACTGTTAGGGTCTGTTTGGTATGGGGTAATGGAATGAGAGAGGGAATGGAATGAAAGAGGTAATGGAATGGGAGAGGTAATGGAATGGATCATTACCATTCCATGTATTGTTTGGTTATCATGTGGGAATGGAATGAATTCTTACTTTGTGTTATTTGGTATGTAAGAAAAAAACGAAAATATAAAATTGATGGTGAGTAGTGGGTGGCGGCAGTGACGGTGGTGGTGGGTGGTGGCGGCGACAACGGTGGTGGTGGCAGTGGGTGATGGCGGTGACGCTTTGTCGGTGGGCGACGACGGCAGTGGTGGGTTGCAGCGGTGACGGTGGGTGGTGGTGGCGATGACAGTGGGGGAGGCAGTGGGTGGCAGTGACGCAGGTGGTGGTAGTGGTGGTTGGACGGTGGTGACAATGGTGGGTTACGACGATGGTAGCAATGGTTGTGGGTGGCGGCAATAGGCGGTGGTGGTTGGATGATGACAACGATGGTGGGTTGTAATAATAATAATAATAATAATAATAATAATAATAATAATAATAATAATAATAATAATAATAATAATAATAATAATAATAATATATTTGTTTCCATTCCTTGAAGGAATGAAAAAAAAAACACCACCTTACCAAGGAATGAAAATTCTTAAAATAGAAGGAATCTCATTCCTTATGGAATGATCCATTCCATTACTACATGGTAACCAAACATGTTTAATTTCATTCCATGGGAATGATCTATTCCATTCCACCATTGATTCCTTCATACCAAACGCTACCTTAGAAATCCCATCCTACTAGTTTAAATGAGAAACAGTCAAAGCCTCAAAGAGGCTTAGGGGTTGTTTATTTCAACTCTTAATGAGACAGATATTTGAATCGGTCAGATATATTTTATTCAGATTGTTTGTTTCACGAGCAGATGTCTGAATTAGTCAGACATTTGTCTCTGAATGCGTAAACATTATACTGAGTCTGAATGGCTCAGATCTCTTTAGTTCAGCACTTAATGGTTCAAACTTCTTACTGGTTCAGCACTTACCCATTCAGAAGTTGTCAAACAACCCCTCAAAATCGGCTCCGATCCCGGTTCTCGGTCCAATAGATAAAATTTACTTTAAATATTGACTAAAATAATTGGTATTGCATTTGTTTAGAATTTCTAGTGGAAAGTTATTGCTTGAGTTTTATAAAACTTGTAAACAAACACATTTTCTATAATTAGCATCCTACTTTTCAATTTCTAAAGCATTAAACAAACACACTCAATATACATGCAAGGCTTCTATTTTATGTCCAACGAGCTAAAGTTAAACCATTAGAATGGCCGATCACGTATACCTTAATTTAATTGGCCATTACTTATGCAATTAATTTCTTGATAATTGATTGTTTCAACACCGTCAAATACATTACAAAATTAATTTACTTTTATTCCCTTATCACTTAGGTTCTTGTACATGTAGCACAACATATTATTTCTCTCTATATATATATGAGGTGAAGCCTATGCTTCCACAACTCTTATAATTTCTAGTTCTATCTTGTAGCAGTCTCACAAACTACAATTATCATGGACCTCATTGTAATTCTTACATATATATATATATATTCTTATATTCTTCCATAGTTTTTGTTCCCTAGCTAGTATTAGATTTATACATTTCTAATTTTAATGATTTACATGTAATTATTATCAGAAAAAGGATGTATTCATTGAAGGTAAGGTGGACTGGAAAGGAAGAGTTGCAACAAAGAATAAACATGGAGGCATGCGGGCTGCGCTTCTCGTATTAGGTAGGTTTGGTCAGGAGGGTTCGTTAACCCTATCACCGGAATTTGTTGTAACTTCATATATAAAATCCTAGTTTATTTTTTTTATTTAACAAAAACATGAGCCGGACCCCTCTTGTTGTAATCAGTAAAGAAAAGAACCTTATGACGACTCTGACTAAAAATTTCATGTTACACCATTTGCTAACTTTAATATTTATAATGTAATTAATATTATGTGTGTTTTTGTTTTGCAGCTACATTTGCATTCGAAAATATGGCAAACATGGCATTGTCAGGGAACTTTGTGACATATTTTACTCAAGTAATGCATTACAACGTAGCTGAAGCAGCGAACCTCGTAACAAACTTTTTGGGCGCAGGTTACATTATTTCCATTGTTATGGCTTGTCTTGCTGATGCCTATATCGGCCGATTTAGAACTCTTCTTATTGCAGTGTTCGTAGAATGCATGGTAAGTGTTGTATTAGTTACCGTATCCATTAAAAGAACCAATATATCTAATTAATATCTTGTTCTAATTGATAATTTATTACTCTAGGGGTTTTCAGTGCTCACACTACAAGCTCATTACCCAAGCCTCAAACCAGCTCTTTGTAATATCTTTTTGGCAACATCAAATTGTGAGAAAGCAAGCGGTGGAAAGGCCGCCCTCCTGTTTGTTTCGATCTACCTATTGGCTGTTGGCACTGCGGGCGTAAAAGCAGCATTGCCATCACATGGAGCAGATCAATTTGATGAGAAAGACCCTAAAGAGGCTAGACAAATGTCAAGTTACTTTAACTGGTTGCTAGTAGGCGTTGCGGCAGGGGGCACAATTAGCTTTACCTTCTTTGTGTGGGTACAAGACAACAAGGGATTTGATTGGGGATTTGGGCTTTCGTTGATAGCTATGTTCTTGGGTGCGATCATTTGTATTTTTGGATTACCATGGTATCGGATATATATTGTGCGAGGAAGTAGTGTCATTACTGAAATTATACAGGTAAGTGGAGTATAAACATTTGAATGTTTAGAAGATCTTAATACTTGTTACTAATAGAAAATTGGTTGGGTCATTTCCTACACCAACAACAAAATTCATCGATAAAAAGCGTTGGGAAATGACCATTTTCGACAAAGATAGATACGTCGAAATATCTGTCGTGGGAATATTTTCTAAATATTTTTTTTTGACAAAACCGACAGTGTCTGGAATGTATCAATTAGAGCATGCGTAGTGGCAGCGCTAATTAGTGCCCCCTCCTTTTTGATTGGTTGCCACGAGTTGTAGGTTCAGAATCAAAATTTCAGCGTTAAAAATTTAACGTTGCAGGACATTTTTGCAAAATTAACGCCCTTTAAGGCCCCTATGTACGTAGTGGTGTTGGGGGCGCTAATTTTGCTTTAAGGCCCCATTAATGCCTCACTACACATGGTCTAAGTATAACCTATAAAGACCTTTAATATATTTAAGCATTGATTATGGGTTACCCTAAACATGTTTTACTTTCAGGTTTTCGTTGCAGCTATTAGAAATCGAAATCTTCAACTTCCTGAGGACCCTACTGAACTACATGAGATCCCTATGGACAAAGAAGCAGCACTTCATCAAGAATTCTTACCACATAGAGATGTTTACAGGTTAACTTTTGCATAACATTTCAATTCATTTACATTTCTTTAATGTGCTAAATAAAAGGGCGAACCTTTTAGCAATGGTAAGGTTGCTGCCATGTGACATGGAGGTCATTCGAATTCCCTGCGCATGCATGAGCTTTGTGCCAATGATTTGATGTTTTGAATATACTAAAAAAACTAACCGTTCTTATTATTAGGTGGCTAGACAAAGCAGCAATCCGATTTGAGGACGCCAATCAATCTCCAAGTCCCTGGAAAGTTTGTACAGTTACACAAGTCGAAAATGCGAAAATCTTACTAGCAATGGTTCCAATTTTCTTATGTACTTTTATTATGACACTTTGCTTAGCCCAACTACAAACATTTTCAATTCAACAAGGAGTAACCATGGATATTAAGCTCACAAAATCTTTCAATATGCCACCCGCATCTCTCCCAATCATTCCTATAATATTCCTCCTCATTCTAGTTCCAATTTATGACCAAATTTGCGTACCATTGTTTCGTAAATTTACTGGCATCCCAACCGGCATTACTTACTTGCAAAGAGTAGGAGTAGGGCTTATTCTCTCATCAATATCTATGACAATTGCCGGTATTTTGGAAGTAAAGAGAAAAAACGTCGCAAAACAACATAACATGCTAGATGCGGTCCCTATTCTTCAACCATTGCCCATAAGTGTCTTTTGGTTATCCTTCCAATTTTTCGTATTTGGTATAGCTGATATGTTCACTTACGTTGGACTACTCGAGTTTTTTTACTCTCAAGCACCAAAATCAGTCAAATCTATTTCTTCTTGCTTTCTTTGGAGCTCAATGGCAATTGGGTATTTCATGAGTAGTGTCATGGTGAAAATAGTAAACCATGCGACGAAAGGGGGTGCGAAAAGCGAAGGATGGTTGGCTGGAAACAACATAAATAGGAATCATTTGGAAAACTTTTACTGGCTGCTTGCTATATTAAGTTTGGTCAATTTCATAATTTATCTCTTTGTTGCATCAAACTACAAGTATAGACCACAAAGTGTTGATGCTGAGGATGAGTATGAATAGCACATCAAATGAGTACAATATATCATCAAATGGAGGATTTATAATGTGTGAAATGAAAGATCTCTAATTTAACAGTATTTGGGTTTCCTAAGTTTGTGCTTCTTGATTTTCATTTATTTTGTTTTTATGCTCAAAAGTTGTATAATTCCTTTTACATGTAAGTTTTAAGTTAATGTGATGGTGTGAGTGTGTTGTAATATATTTATTAGTTGTTTAGTTGGTTAATTAACCAACAACAACTAATGTACTTAACTTTCAAAAATGAACTTTGTCGTTTGTACCATTATAACATTTGAGAATCGTGTCTTAAGTTCAAAGTTGTAGTGCATGTTGGACTCATGGTTATTTTTCATCGGTGTTGGTTTTTTCATTAATTTATTAACATGTATAGATCAATTTACTCTTAAAAAAAGTTCTCGAGAATCAGTGTTGAATAATTCCATGCCAATCGAAAAATCATAAGGCGAGGGTGTGAGGCGCCATGCCCTTTGGTGCCCCCCATCCATTTGGATGAATTTGATTGAGCCAACTAGGCTCTAAAATGAGATCCACAATTAGAGCCCTTTCACGCTCGCCATCACGTTCGTTCGTATAGGGGTGCTAAATGGGTCATGTATGCGGGTTGGTGGGTCCAACCCTACTCAAATCATAACCCGAAAATCACGTCATACATAAGAACCCGAACACGAACTGAATCTTCACGGGTTTACTTGAACACGATCCTTGCAATCTGAAATTTTGTACTTTTCAATGTTATTTTTTTGCAAATTTTAAAAACAGAAAACACAAACATATATGAAACAAATACATTTTAGTTATATAATCTCGTGTCAATTTCTCTTTTAAATTATAAGAATACAATAAAATACTTAACCAATTTAATTTATGATATAAAACATATTACGAAAAATAAAATATAATATAAATGGGTTAACCCGTCAACCCAATTGACTTGACCTAAACCAACTCGGTTAGCTAAACGGGTTCATGGGTTCAACTTGAACCTGACCCGAACCCATGTAGACTAAACCCAAACCCACGAATTTCGTGTTAGGTTCGTGTCGTGTTTTCGCATTGTGTTAGAAATTCACACCCTAGGTTCGTAGAAGCACCTTGACGCCGTCAAGGCATTGTTGAGGGCCTTAACACGCGATACGCATAAAAAAGAGTGTGTGAGTGTGTTCGGGTCCGTATATATAAACTTTTATCATTAGTTAGTTTTGAACTTTACTAATTAATTTGATCATTTTTCGGAGGTGACTATCATTTAGAACAAGTCTTATAAGATTACTATTTTCTACTTTGTTTTTTGTCGGAAAGAATAATTCATATACCTACACGTAGTGGCAAAACATGCACGTTGATAAAGTCATCAACAACGACATATGTCATCCTATCAACCCCACAACATCAAACATAACCACATAATAACCGACTCAAAACACACCAAATCATACGAAGAACAAAAAAACATAGTTAGCTTCAAATCTTCGATGGCTTCGAGTGATAAAACTCCCGATTCGATGCCGGTGGGCGATGGTTCGGTCCCGCCAGGAAAACCCATGACGATGGGGCATCAAATAATCGACAAAAGTGCTCAGATGTTACAAACGTTGAAACCCATCAAACAAATGAGCCAACATGTTTGCACTTTCGCTGTTTACGGTCATGATATGAGTCGCCAGATCGAAACTCATCATTATATTACTCGTGTTAATCAAGATTTCCTCCAGTCTGCGGTTTATGACTCGAACGAACCCTCAGCTAATCTTATAGGTAATAATACAATATATATGTTTCGTTCTCAAAATATGATAATTTTCTATAAATTGTGACATATTGTGACGGAACCAGAACCTTTTACTCGTTGGTCATCACATGATTGCTTTTTATTTTTTTTAACGACTAACGTTGATACTTTCCATCAATAAGCTGCCTAAATTATACACCATTGTCTAAGTTTGAAACTGAGATAAGCCCTCAAGATTTCATTATCTAACGGCTAAAAAAAGCGATCCAACTCACGTTCTTTTATAAAAGAACTCGAATTTTATATATAAAAATTAAAGAAATATTTTTCTCAGTATTTAATAATCTATATTCATTTATTAGGATTATTTATTATAAATTTAATATAATTGTTTTAATTTAATTCTGTAATTTTGTAGTGTTTAAAGGAAATGTGATTAATTAAAGTGTGACAATTGTGTAGGTGTGGAATACATTGTATCTGATAGGATCTTTGATACTTTGCCACAAGAAGAACAGAAGCTGTGGCATTCACATGATCATGAGGTTTTCTTTTTCTTTTTCGTTTTGTTTATACCAGACTAGTCTATAATCTTATTATAAATTATGAGGAAAGTTCACGTAAAAAGCGTAAGAAGCGAATAAAATGAAAAGACACGCGGTAGCATAAATGTAAATATTAGCAACTTTGTATAACTATAGTAATTATATAGTAACGCTAGAGTAATTATGTAGTGTAATTATATAATTACGCTAGGTATAAAATTATCGTAATATCGTAATTATATAATTACGATATTACGATAATTTTAGATTACTCTAGAGTAAAAGGTTGTCATTATTTACGAAAATGTCACTGCGATTTTTTGTTTGCTTCACTTCGTAGGTTTTGAACAATAAAATCACTTTGTATATGATCTTTTGTCTTTGAATTATAATTCTGAATCCTATTATAGTCCCAAAACTTTTTTTATAACCAGGGGTCCATCTCAGTTTTTGGTTAAAGAAAACACTATATATATAAGAATCCAATTAACAAAATCCGGTGATTGGGTCAGCGGGCCATATTGTCCTTCCTTGGGTTCTGTTAAGGGACGTCCATGAGAATTTGAGGCTTTGTGCGACAAGTATTAATTGGGCCCTTTAAAATAGAAACTTAAAACTGTCGGGCTCCCACAAGTATTAGATGGGCCCTTTTAAATAGGAACTTATAACTTTTTGGGCTCCCTATAGTAGATGAGATTGCTATTAACTTTATAATTGTTTATACATATGAAGAGGGTGTTTAGGAGTAGAGGTGAACAAAAAAAACCGGTTCTAGAATCAGAACCGTGGAATCGAACCGGAACCGGTTCCGGTTCTAAACCGGTATACAGTGGAACCGGTTCCGGTTCCTCTAGGAACCGCCGGTTCCAGCACCGGTTCCACTATTTTAGCCAAAAACGGTTCGGAACCGGAACCGGAACCGATCTCAAGAACCGGTTCCACCGTTAGAATAGGCCATATTCGTTTTTTTGATCGTTGGGTTTGTTTATAGCCGTTAACTACCCGTTTTTTCCACCCAAAATCACCATTTTGCCACCCTTGTATACTATAAATAGGTTTTGGATGTTTTTGTTGATCACAACACTTAAAAACGCAAAAAGAAACAACCTAAAAACGCAAAAACCGCTATCGTATACACTTAATGTTGTGTTCGCTTTGCTTTTATTACATCATTCCGTGGCTTCATCTTCAAACCCATCCCAAACCGGTTTCACAAACGAGCATACCGTTTAAATTTTCGAGACGACACGAAACGCCGAACTTTTTGGTGAAAATGGTTATTTCGACTTGTGTCTTATGTCGAATGGCGAAAAAAAAAAGCACGTTGTAGAAAGTTTGAATTTCATTTTCCATGTCCCTTGTTTCGAAATACTAAAAAAAATAACAAAAGTCGTAATTTTATGTTTATTTTTTTTGCCATCGGCTTATTTTTTTTAATTGTGCGCGCAAGAACCAATTCCAGAACCGAAATCGGAACCAAACCGGAACCGAACCGAATCGGAACCGGTCTTAAAAACCCGTCTTTGGAACCGACGGAACCGGGACCGAAACCGGACGGAACCAGAACTGGTTCCAAACGAAACCGACACTGTAGCGGACCGGTTCCAAACCGGAACCGGTTCCTAAAAAAAACCGATTTGTTCACCTCTATTTGGGATTGACTTACAAAACAACTTATTGACTTATTGATTTCTTTCAAAAGCCAAAACCAAAAATGGTTTTATTTTACACAAACAACTAATTGACTTCTTCCAAAAGCCAATAAGTTAATTAGCTGTTTATGTAAACTAAAACCATTTTTGGTTTGGGCTTTTCAATAAGGGTGGAAAAGCTGTTTTCAAGAAGTCAGAAATCCTGCCTTTTGGCTTGGCTTTTGGTTATTTTACACTAATAAGCTAAACCAAACATTTTTTAAAAAAACAACTTATTGACTTTTTCCAACCACAATAGCTAATCCAAACACTTTTTTTTATAAAGTCATTTCCAAAAGTCATAAGTCAATAAACAATTCTGACCAAAAACACTTTTGGAGTTAAATAATCCCAAACACCCTCGAAATCAATATATGGTACCTAAATGAAAAAAAAAAAAATTAGGGCACATCTAGAAGATGGCTATGTGCGGCCACCCACCTTGCACACCTTTTAAGACGCCCCTGGTTTTGCCCCTGTTAGAATCAAAAGACATACATATAATCATTAGTTGAATAATTATATTTTCCAGGTGACATCAGGAATGTGGGTGAATCCAGGTGTTCCAGAGATGATTCAAAGGTCTGAGCTTGAAAACATTGCGCATACTTATGGAAAGTTTTGGTGCACTTGGCAAGTGGACAGAGGTAGATGTCTGTTTTCGATACTAATTTTTCCAGTAGTGTTTTGCTTCTAGAGTACAGAACTTCTATACCTATTGTTTTCAAATATAGTAATATGCTATACATATAATGGGCATTTTGTTATTGTGGTACTTAACTGAATCTTGCAACATTATTATTATGGGTGTGGTGCAGGCGACAGGCTTCCGCTTGGTGCGCCAGCTCTAATGATGTCACCACAAGTGGTAAACATGGGTGTTATAAAGCCGGAGCTGGTGCACGCGAGGAATAACAAGTTTAAGATATCAACTGAGGAGCTTAAGAAACTAAGGGCCAATATTCCAGTGTCTAAGCCTGGGAATGCGCGAGTAGCGGATTACTGGATGCACACTGGGAAGGGTTTCGCTATCGACATAGAGCAGGCGGAAATGAAAATGAAAATGCTGGAAGAAGGACCGAAGTTTCCATGAATGTTTTTTCGATTTTATATTTATTTTGAGTTTGAAGCACATGGGTTAATTACTTTGTGTGTTCTCTTTTTGTATGGTGTTGGAATGTATTACATAACTCAAAACATAAATTTGGTACCAAGTATTTGATGGCAATGGAATGTTCAATAGCAACTATATGTCTTGGTGCCTAGTGGCCGTGGAGCTTGAACTTTTAGATGTTGAGTTTAAAGTATATGAGCTTGACCTTTTTTTTTTTCCAAATCGGAGGGACAAACTCAATATATACAATATTTTCGGACGAAAAGGAGGAAGTTTACACTACTGAGCCAAAAAGAAAGATGGGGTCAGGCACCATCGAGCCATTCTAATGCTTCATCCCTGTAACCTTGTTGGTGCCAAGAGGGACTATATTAGCATAACTCTAATAGTGTAGGGGCTAAATTGCCAATTCTCTTCAATCTTTAGTATTCCTTTACAAACATTTATGGGATTAGAAGAGGTTAGAAGAAAAGGCTTTTTCAGAATTTTCAGTTCAATGTATTTTACATATCAACAAGGAAATCATTTCTAACTATTTCTTTCATTTCAATTCCAGTTTAACTAATTTTCGTGATTGGTTTTCAATAATTGGTACCAGAGCCTCTATGGATTATTATAATACACCAATTGGGACACTTTTGACCCGTGCAATCCATTTGACATGTCTTTTTCGCTAATCTCTTGTTTTTCCACATATATAATTATTGCTGCAAACGAACCGAACGAACATGAACAAAGTCTTTGTGACAACCGGCAAAATTAAGGTAATTCCGTACTAATTAATTATGTGTAACTAACGTAATTAAGTGCAAATTCGTGTTAACTGTTTAACTAATGCCTTAGAGAATAGCAAATTCCCCATAAGATGCATAGGAATGCACATGTTTAATGTTGAAGCACGATGAAATCACGTGCGAATAAACTTGTTCAGAACGGACGTTGGTGATTACCCGGTAAAAATTAAATAGACAAAAATAATCCCGGACACCCAGGATATAAAATAAAGGGTATTTTCATGAAATATAATGTGTTTTGGAACTCCAAAACCATAAATGAAAACTCTAAATACAAATCTCCCGGTAACGAATAAAGTGCGCGTACCGTACCCGGTACACGTATAACTTGTAATTTCACCCAACGAAAGCCTAACTAATCAACCAACACTTAAACTAGGCTATGTTTAAGGGTTATTAGAGGCTATTATAATGTCCGGATAACGCATAATTAAAATCCGATTAAAACCCGAACGAAACCCGAACGTTATGTGTGAATAATAACCAAGCTAACTAGCAAATGTTTTATGTTGTGGACCCCACAAAACCGCCCAACCCCTCACCATGCCCATAATCTCCTTCCTTGTACTACTAAATATATGAAAATATTCGAAAGATTACAAGCATGGAATGTGAGATTTGTGAAAGGATTTCTTTGTGTCCTTGTGAGATCTCATAAAATCCTCCACATCCTTGCTAGATTTCGGCCAAACACCCTCCCCCATATCCGTTAGGATCATCTTTAAGTACTATCTTCCATGATTTAAGGGATTGGAAGATCTAAGCATAGATATTATGTACCTAAGAAGATCTTGGAAGATATATAAAAGAGGGATAAGCTACAACACTTCATAAAACTCTTTTTGTTTCTTTCTTGAGGCCGTAGGTTTACACACATCCATTTTCAAGTTTCAATCACTAAAAATTCATCCATAAACTTCCATTTCCAAATCCCTAATTGTGTGTTTCAAGCTTGGAGCTTAATCACCTTGGAAGAACACACTAAACCCCTTCAAAATCAAGTATTTTTATCTTCCCTAGCCTTGTGCTAGTTGTAAGTGTTCTTGATCTTATTCTTGTTCTTGAAAGTTTATGTTTTGTTATCTAGAAAGCAAGTTGTACATGGGTTAACATAATGGAATTTTACATGATAAAACATATGCTTTTCAAGACTAAAATGGAGGTATAAAGCTGAATGATAGGGCCGCAAATTTGGTGATGGTTATGTAGTGTTTTTGTAGTTTCCAAAAGTTCACATAAACTTGAATAAAAGGATGAACCAAGTATAGTTTGTGAATGTAACTTGAAAACACTTAAAAGTGGTTTAAATCATCTTAAATAACCATCTAAAACTTAATGTAAAGTTGATCGGTGTCGAAGGACCGGTCAAAAATAAGAATTTTAGAAAAGACCAACTACCTTATTAGTTAGGGTAAGTCGGGTGTCGAACCACGAGGAGTATTGTGGAAAGTGTTATTTTTTTAACAACTAAATTAAACTAGACGGAAATATAAAATTGATTGGTTGATTGACTTGCAAATAATAAAAACGACTTAAAAGAAAGTGATTTGTAAACAATATAAAAAATGGTGACCTCTCCAGGATCCCGGTTAATCACTTTAGACAAGGTTTATTTAGTTTGCCAATTGATATCACATAGACATGATATGTGGATTAATATGATTGATAAAGAAGGTTGATTAATGACTTTGCTGACAGCCGATAACTAGACCGCGACTGTTGACTCGGTTGATTATCACCTAACAATATCTTAATGACTCGCAGTATTGAAAGACACAACTTGTAAATATTCAATGACCCTCGATAAGAAACCGTGTTGGTTGATGAAATCTAAAACAAGCATATCATTCAAATAACGTTCAACATCAATATTAAAATAAACCACAATCAAAACCGAAAGTTTAAACATTCAAAGTTTCAATTCAATTGTTTGACAAACATAAAACCTTGCAAAGATAACTAACCATTCACCCGGAGAGGATCACGGGTGATTAGCCGCTCATGGTGGTGTAGAACGCGTTCATGGATTGATTATTGATGGAAAGCATGTTGATTCTTGAAATCCACACATGATTGTCGTATGTGTGTATCATCTTGAATGGATAATTCTCCAAACAAAATGTTCACTCCTTGAATTTGTAACCAATCATAAAGCAACCAATCATAAACTTCACAAATCCACCTCTTCTAATATCAGTACGATGTGAGATATACGTTAGTAGAACATTATCAACCAAGAAGCTTCCTCCTCTCCTTTTTCGATCATCTCCTCCAAAAAATAATCAAAAAATAATATCCAGCCCTAATTTTCTTTGTCTACGATATGGGCCTAAGGCCATTTATGTCATACACTCTTTTTTTCTTTTAATTATTCTTTTCATTAGTATTACATTTATATTATTATTATTATTATTATTATTATTATTATTATTATTATTATTATTATTATTATTATTATTATTATTATTATTAGCCTTCGACTCGGGTGTTCTTGACTTATCAAAAGTTCCTCTTAACGCTCCAGCGTCCATGAACACCTATCACTTTCCATGCTCCTTTTCAAGTGTACGCGACTTGATCATTTTCCTTCGGCTCACACACGCTACACAATTCCATCTTAAATCCATCTATTTTAGCCGCTTCATCTGCAATCATACAATGTAGCGTAGTTATCTTATTCAAGGCATATAATCACTCAACCAACATTAAAAGCACACAATTAAGCATCTTAAACACCATGATTGACCTCGTCCATCACATTCCCACACTTACCATTGATTGTCCCCAATTAAACCATCTCAAAATGTGACACCCGGCATGTTCGGCTTAAACATATTAGTAACATCTAAGTCTACCTTAGCGAGAAACGTTTATAAACAAACTTAACCGGGTTAGTTGAGTTGGGTCAAGTTAGGATTGTCCAGGGTACAATGATCTGGAGGATCATTGGGAGTCGTTTTGGTAATACACTAGTACCGGGTTCCGTTGTTGGTGACATTACATGAACTAATTAAGTATATGTGTAGATTATGGGTTGTGTGGTGGTTTATATACATAGACGTGTTTAAATGATGTGTAAATGATTATCTGTGCTTTAATGTGTTAAATATAGACTAAGGATGCATGCTTATGTGTTAAGATGTGTTAGAATGCGTTAAACACGACAAACTGGAAAACTAGTTAAGAAGGGGCTCTGGTTCGACCACTTCGAGTGGTCGAAGGAGAGGAAAATTGTCTGGTTCGACCCATGCAAGTGGGCGAACCAGGGAAGTGGAATTGAAGAATTCCCTTCGACCTGGACAAGTCTCATTCGACCCTGTGAAAGGGGCGAAGGAGACCACCTTCGACCAATCAATTGGTGCGAAGGAGGATCAGTATAAATACCAACCTTAGTCATTTTTCATCATTTCACAAACCCTAACCGTCCCAAAACGCTCTCAAACGATCTTAAACACTAAGGAAGGAGTTTTTGCTCTTCTTTTTCATAATCTAACCTATCTACAACATCTAAACAAGAATCCAAGGTGTGTTCATAATCCTAAATCTTTTAGAAGCATTTTAATTCGTTTTCATCTAACCTTAATTGTCCAGATCTGTTCTAAGGGTGTTTTTATGATTAAAAACCTTTTAAACATCTTTCTAAAACAAAACCCTATCATTTAACATGAGTTTTCATAATAAATAACATGTGTTAGTTGAGTATTATGTGGTGTAATGTGTTATTCAATACTTTGCTGCTTTATCTATGTTAGAGACATGATGTAGGATTGCTTTTAATGCTGATTGATTGTTGTTTAGGGTTAGAATCAATTGGATAATGATATGATGTGTAAATTGGGGATTTTGACGAATCTAGACGTAACATGTGGTGTTTATAATCAATAGAACCCATAGGGATGATCGGATGATCGACAAACTGAGTATTTTAAGTCAAACATGAGTCGATTTCAAAAGTTTCCAAATTGGGTAAAGATTTCATGCATGAAAGTGACGTTTCCATAATCTTTACCATTTTGGGAAAGGGCTGAAACGGATATGGTTTGGGGCAAAATCAGTGGGGTTTTGTTAGGATAACATAATCATGATTGACTGCTGTGATTGGTAATGTTTCGAGTCGTTTTGAATGTGTTTTAAGCGTTTTTAGGCAAAATAGAACAACAGGGGCGAACCTGGCCTCCTTCGACCAGTCGAAGGTGCGAAGGAGGAATCCCAGGGTCGAACCAGGCTTTTCAGTGGGCGAACGTGGCAAAATGTGCGAAGGAAGCATCAAACGGTCGAACGAGAGGTAGAACGGACGAAGGAGAGTAAAAAGGTGCGAAGGAGGCCTTAAACTGACTGGTTCGACCGTTCTGATGCAGAAATGAGATTTTTGATACAAACTAAGTGTTTTATGCTTGAACCTTGCGTGTAATCTATGTGTACTTGATTAGTTAGGGTAATGGGTCACCAACGGGATGTCGGGTCGGTCTAGTGTGTCTGTTAAACATTTAAACACGTTTTAAAACATACTCGGTTATGATCTGGACAATCGGGGGCTAGATAACCTTATGGTTATTAGTCGGAACACTTATGTGAACATTTTGATAGATCTCCGGTAGAGGGATTATCAAGGGCTAAACATCTTTACTTATATTTGAAGAACGCTATCTAAGGTGAGTTCACGGCCCCACTTTTACTGCTTTAACTTTGGGGGAGAAAACATGCGCTAAACAGTTTTGGTAACATATGTCATACTATGGTTTTAACTTTATATTGCTATACGATCTTTTGGAAAGTCCCGGGGGAAACCATGAATGTGCGGGTTTGCACAACGGGGGAAATGTGAATAGATCTATTGGGCGTGACCTGCCCCACTCGTCGGCTTGGAGGGCCGGGCGGGTGCATATTGTCTCGAACAGGAACATTATCGTGCTGAACATTACGGGCTGCTAAACATGCTAAACATTGCTAAACGTGTCCAGTAATGGTTTCCAATCGTAGTAGTAATAAAACATACGCCTAGCTAGCGTACTTGGTAGCATTGATATAGTATGGACATGGTAATACTTGGTAACTCTTTTTGAACAAACCTGTGAACTCACCAGCATTATATGTTGACGTCTTTTGGCATGTTTTTCTCAGGTCGCTAAGGTAGCAACAACTGGATCTAGGCGCATGAGTCGGCACGGGCGTCTAGGGTTTAGAGCATGGTCTTCATTAAACATTTGAACTATGTCTTTTGGGTTGTAAACATTTAAAGCTTCCGCTACAGTTTATGCTTTTATAATTATATCTTTTGGGTTTTGTGTTACGCATCTAGTGTTGTTTATTGTGACCGTTGACTTGAATCCTGGTTTGTCATGCGCCTCGCGGTAAAACCCCGCAAGTGGAATTTGAGGGTGTGACAGATTGGTATCAGAAGCCGTCTGGTCTCCTACAGCAACCTGAGATTCCAGAATGGAAGTGGGAGCGGATCACAATGGATTTCGTCACCAAACTACCGAGATCACCAAGTGGCTGCGACATGATTTGGGTGATCGTCGACCGGTTGACGAAATCGACACACTTCATACCTATTAAGGAAACGGATGGACTCGAGCGGTTGGCTCGGCTTTACCTTAAGGAGGTGGTTTCTCGGCACGGGGTGCCTGTTTCTATCATTTCTGACCGTGATTCCCGCTTTGCTTCGCGTTTCTGGAAGGCTCTTCATAAGGCCTTGGGTACTCAGCTGGATATGAGTACGGCTTATCATCCGCAAACTGACGGGCAGAGTGAGCGGACGATACAAACACTGGAGGACATGCTGCGGGCATGTGTCATCGATTTTGGCAAAAGTTGGGAGATTCACCTGCCGTTGATGGAATTCTCCTACAACAACAGCTATCACTCTAGCATCAAGGCAGCTCCGTTCGAGGCTCTTTACGGGCGGAAATGCCGATCACCACTTTGTTGGGCCGAGGCGGGCGAGAGCCAGCTCACTGGTCCGGAACTCGTGTACGAAACTTCGGAGAAAATCGTACAGATCCGTCAACGTTTGGCTGCTGCACGGGATCGTCAGAAGAGCTATGCCGATCGCCGTCGCAAACCGCTAGAGTTCCAGGTTGGGGACAAGGTGCTTCTGAAAGTTTCACCATGGAAGGGCGTCATACGCTTTGGAAAGCGTGGCAAGCTTAACCCTCGTTACGTCGGACCGTTCGCAATCCTGGATCGGATTGGGCCGGTGGCATATAGACTTGACTTACCGGCAGAGCTCGGTAGTGTGCACAACGTCTTCCATGTGTCTAACTTGAAGAAGTGTTTGGCTGATGAATCTCTCATTGTACCACTGGAAGAGATCAAGGTGGATGATCGTCTTCGCATTGTGGAGGAACCTGTCGAGATTCTGGATTACAAGATTCGTAGCCTTCGGCGGAGTAAAATCCGCATCGTTAAAGTTCGTTGGAACTCGGATCGTGGACCGGAGTTCACGTGGGAACGAGAGGACCAGATGAAGGCTAAGTACCCTCATCTCTTCCCGAAGCGTGCGTTCGAGTCCAGGCATGTTACTGCTGAAGCAGAGTGAATCTCGGGGCGAGATTCCCTTTCAACGTGGGGATGATGTGACAACCGGTAACCTTTCTTTTCGTTTTCTTCCTTTTTGTCTTTTTCATTTTTGGGCTTCGTGCAATTTTCGGGACGAAAATTCTTTCAACGTGGGGATGATGTGACACCCGGCATGTTCGGCTTAAACATATTAGTAACATCTAAGTCTACCTTAGCGAGAAACGTTTATAAACAAACTTAACCGGGTTAGTTGAGTTGGGTCAAGTTAGGATTGTCCAGGGTACAATGATCTGGAGGATCATTGGGAGTCGTTTTGGTAATACACTAGTACCGGGTTCCGTTGTTGGTGACATTACATGAACTAATTAAGTATATGTGTAGATTATGGGTTGTGTGGTGGTTTATATACATAGACGTGTTTAAATGATGTGTAAATGATTATCTGTGCTTTAATGTGTTAAATATAGACTAAGGATGCATGCTTATGTGTTAAGATGTGTTAGAATGCGTTAAACACGACAAACTGGAAAACTAGTTAAGAAGGGGCTCTGGTTCGACCACTTCGAGTGGTCGAAGGAGAGGAAAATTGTCTGGTTCGACCCATGCAAGTGGGCGAACCAGGGAAGTGGAATTGAAGAATTCCCTTCGACCTGGACAAGTCTCATTCGACCCTGTGAAAGGGGCGAAGGAGACCACCTTCGACCAATCAATTGGTGCGAAGGAGGATCAGTATAAATACCAACCTTAGTCATTTTTCATCATTTCACAAACCCTAACCGTCCCAAAACGCTCTCAAACGATCTTAAACACTAAGGAAGGAGTTTTTGCTCTTCTTTTTCATAATCTAACCTATCTACAACATCTAAACAAGAATCCAAGGTGTGTTCATAATCCTAAATCTTTTAGAAGCATTTTAATTCGTTTTCATCTAACCTTAATTGTCCAGATCTGTTCTAAGGGTGTTTTTATGATTAAAAACCTTTTAAACATCTTTCTAAAACAAAACCCTATCATTTAACATGAGTTTTCATAATAAATAACATGTGTTAGTTGAGTATTATGTGGTGTAATGTGTTATTCAATACTTTGCTGCTTTATCTATGTTAGAGACATGATGTAGGATTGCTTTTAATGCTGATTGATTGTTGTTTAGGGTTAGAATCAATTGGATAATGATATGATGTGTAAATTGGGGATTTTGACGAATCTAGACGTAACATGTGGTGTTTATAATCAATAGAACCCATAGGGATGATCGGATGATCGACAAACTGAGTATTTTAAGTCAAACATGAGTCGATTTCAAAAGTTTCCAAATTGGGTAAAGATTTCATGCATGAAAGTGACGTTTCCATAATCTTTACCATTTTGGGAAAGGGCTGAAACGGATATGGTTTGGGGCAAAATCAGTGGGGTTTTGTTAGGATAACATAATCATGATTGACTGCTGTGATTGGTAATGTTTCGAGTCGTTTTGAATGTGTTTTAAGCGTTTTTAGGCAAAATAGAACAACAGGGGCGAACCTGGCCTCCTTCGACCAGTCGAAGGTGCGAAGGAGGAATCCCAGGGTCGAACCAGGCTTTTCAGTGGGCGAACGTGGCAAAATGTGCGAAGGAAGCATCAAACGGTCGAACGAGAGGTAGAACGGACGAAGGAGAGTAAAAAGGTGCGAAGGAGGCCTTAAACTGACTGGTTCGACCGTTCTGATGCAGAAATGAGATTTTTGATACAAACTAAGTGTTTTATGCTTGAACCTTGCGTGTAATCTATGTGTACTTGATTAGTTAGGGTAATGGGTCACCAACGGGATGTCGGGTCGGTCTAGTGTGTCTGTTAAACATTTAAACACGTTTTAAAACATACTCGGTTATGATCTGGACAATCGGGGGCTAGATAACCTTATGGTTATTAGTCGGAACACTTATGTGAACATTTTGATAGATCTCCGGTAGAGGGATTATCAAGGGCTAAACATCTTTACTTATATTTGAAGAACGCTATCTAAGGTGAGTTCACGGCCCCACTTTTACTGCTTTAACTTTGGGGGAGAAAACATGCGCTAAACAGTTTTGGTAACATATGTCATACTATGGTTTTAACTTTATATTGCTATACGATCTTTTGGAAAGTCCCGGGGGAAACCATGAATGTGCGGGTTTGCACAACGGGGGAAATGTGAATAGATCTATTGGGCGTGACCTGCCCCACTCGTCGGCTTGGAGGGCCGGGCGGGTGCATATTGTCTCGAACAGGAACATTATCGTGCTGAACATTACGGGCTGCTAAACATGCTAAACATTGCTAAACGTGTCCAGTAATGGTTTCCAATCGTAGTAGTAATAAAACATACGCCTAGCTAGCGTACTTGGTAGCATTGATATAGTATGGACATGGTAACACTTGGTAACTCTTTTTGAACAAACCTGTGAACTCACCAGCATTATATGTTGACGTCTTTTGGCATGTTTTTCTCAGGTCGCTAAGGTAGCAACAACTGGATCTAGGCGCATGAGTCGGCACGGGCGTCTAGGGTTTAGAGCATGGTCTTCATTAAACATTTGAACTATGTCTTTTGGGTTGTAAACATTTAAAGCTTCCGCTACAGTTTATGCTTTTATAATTATATCTTTTGGGTTTTGTGTTACGCATCTAGTGTTGTTTATTGTGACCGTTGACTTGAATCCTGGTTTGTCATGCGCCTCGCGGTAAAACCCCGCAAGTGGAATTTGAGGGTGTGACACAAAACATGACTCACCTTATTAACAAGCCACCTCCAATTCCTTTACCTATCGATTTTCCAAGGTCCCCAATCATACCCGTCCCATAGACTTACACAATCGAGATTGACAATCTGGCGAGCAAAAGTTGCGCAATTCAAAACAAGACTTGTCTATCCAAAACTAACATGCTTATTATCGTCTACATATGCTACACACCCCTCACAATGTTCTCTCCTCTCGGTTAAATATCTGGACTAGCGTGTAATGTGCTAGTATATATATCACTCAAAAAACCAAGAATGTAACCTTGTTATCATAGGTTTGTATAACAATCACACATAAGCTATAAACTGTGCACATATCAAAAGGACTTACGGGTTTTGGGCTTCGGGTAAAGGTAGGATAATTTGGTTAACAAATGGCTCGAAAACAAAAGGATTATCACAAATGCTTGAACATCCTTATTAACATATCACAAGAACATACTAACACACAAACTTGGGCATAATTGACCTATAACAATCACTTCAAATTTTTTTTTCTCTCTTCTTTTTTCGTATATATATATATATATATTTTCTTTTTCTTTTTTTTTTCTTTTTCAACATTTAACAACTCAAACAATAAACAAGGCGAACACATTGGATGTCAACATTTTTATTCAACAAGGTAACCAGGTCGATTTGGGTAATTTTATATGTTTAACAAATGAAAGGTTTAGGCTCAACATGGTTTACTAATGGTGAATTTTAACGAACGGGTCAACACAAACAACACAAGGGTATCAAACAAGTGGGTTCCTACATTGCCTTTCTCATTTATGCACACATATTGCCTAAAGCTTTAGCATGTATCGAATTACACAAATTCTGCAACAAATAAGCATTTGGCCTACTCTCATGAAACAAAACACTTAAATCAATAAACATCTAGTAGGCTCAAAATCTCACAATGTAGGGAAATAGGTTGCCGACATGTAGCATATGCAAATCCTATAAGCATGTTACCCCTAGTTAGGCATCTCTTTTCATTTTCTCTAAAAACGCTCACCAGAAACACTCTCATGAAACTTAAAGGGACAACCATGATTAGGGATCTCGTTTTTCATATTTGGCAAAAGACTCTTTGGTGACTGAAAATTCAGCTTTTATGCCTGATTAAGTAGAAAGGGTGACAAAGTTGCAAGAACATTTCAATTAAAATTTTTTCAAAATTCCCACTTTTTCTTGCAACGGTAAGTAATTCCGCCTTACTTCCCTAGGGTCTCCCATCCCCACACTTGGGATACATTGTCCCCAATGTATGGTGCTTTTAATGTTTACCCAATTCTTTCCCAACCACCAATCTCAACATACGCGACTATTAACTACCACCCGCAATGATTAGTTACTTAAAAACAACCACAAAAATAAAAACACACAAGCAAATAAAAAAAACAAACAAAAACAAGAAAATAAATAAAATTCCGGGCTGCCTCCCGGTAGCACTAAGTTTACAGTCTTCAGCCTGACTTTACCTGGTGTTCTAATCATGGTGGGCGAGTGGGATGCTTGCATCCCTCAGCTACTAAACATGCATCCTCTCTATCTTGCGATAATTCATGAGCCATCCCATAGTTAGGATCTGGAGCTTTTACTCTCATGCCCTCCTGGTTGACCTTGACTCGTTTCTTGACTTTCTTCTTCTTCTTCTTACCTTTCTTGACTCCAGCTTCTTCAGTCCTGTCAACCATGAAACACCCTTCCTCGGCATTTGGGCCAGTTAAACTTAAAAACACATTTAAACTCAGTGTTCTTTCCCCAAACCTCATATTAACCGTCCCATTGGCACAATCGATCACTGCGTGTGCAGTTGCCAAGAATGGTCTACCCAATATAACCATGGGTTGTGTCTCTTTTTTATTAGAAACACAATCCATTACCAAGAAATCCACTGGGTAAAAACAATCCTCCACCTTGACTATCACATCCGTTAACATTCCCCTAGGACGTATCGCTTTTTGATTTGCCAACACCATGGTGATGTCGACCTCTTTCAGAGGACCAAAATCATATTGGTCGTAGATTCATCCCGGAAGAATGCTAACACACGCTCCAAGATCCAATAATGCCTTGTCGATTTTAAGTTCTCCAATCTGAATTGGAATTAAAGGCGTTCCTGGGTCTTGGAGTTTTGGTGGACATGTACCCAATAACGCGGCACGAACATTTACTGGTAAATCAAACTGTTTTGGCAGCTTGTTGTGTCGGTTTTGGGTACTCAATTCTTTCAAACTCTCAGCATGAACAGGATCTTCTTTTAAAACATCAAGTAATGGTCGATTGATTTTCACTTTTATAAACTCTTCCCACTTTTCATCCTTTAGTGGGGTTTCTCTCAAAACTGATGTTTTATTTTGTTCCCCTGCAGATAGAGGGAATGGGGAAGGTTTAACTTCCCCACACTTATCCTCAGCCATAGTGGAATTTTCAATGAAAAACTTTTCACAAAATAATGTTTTTAACTTTTTATGAGTCGTTTGTGAAATTAGATCCTGTTCACCTTCACAGTCTCTAGAACTAGACAGAAGACTTACCGCATTGATCCGCACATTCCGCGTGTTTGATGATGATTGATGTGCCGGATTGACCTGAGTATCGCTCGGTAGCTTCCCGTTCGCCTTCTTCAGCTCTGCCACATCTCCAGCTAATTGCCCAACCTGCGTAGTTAAAGCCTGAACAGTTTTATCACGTACCTCACCCTTTTGCTTGATGCCCTGAATATCCTGCTGAATAGCCTTCAACATGTTCATCACCTCATTCAACCCTCCATCTGATAACCCAAATGACTGACCACCCTTTTGGTATCCCCCACTATTACTCCCATAGCTAAAGTTTGGGTGATTCCTAAGACCTGGGTGATAAGTATTCGAGTTCATGTTTGACCAATTCCTATTTCCCCCTTGTACCTGGTTCACCACTTCCATCCCACCAATTACACTAGGGAAACTATTTGTTATGTGTCCTACATCCCCACAAGCAAATAAAAAAAACAAACAAAAACAAGAAAATAAATAAAATTCCGGGCTGCCTCCCGGTAGCGCTAAGTTTACAGTCTTCAGCCTGACTTTACCTGGTGTTCTAATCATGGTGGGCGAGTGGGATGCTTGCATCCCTCAGCTACTAAACATGCATCCTCTCTATCTTGCGATAATTCATGAGCCATCCCATAGTTAGGATCTGGAGCTTTTACTCTCATGCCCTCCTGGTTGACCTTGACTCGTTTCTTGACTTTCTTCTTCTTCTTCTTACCTTTCTTGACTCCAGCTTCTTCAGTCCTGTCAACCATGAAACACCCTTCCTCGGCATTTGGGCCAGTTAAACTTAAAAACACATTTAAACTCAGTGTTCTTTCCCCAAACCTCATATTAACCGTCCCATTGGCACAATCGATCACTGCGTGTGCAGTTGCCAAGAACGGTCTACCCAATATAACCATGGGTTGTGTCTCTTTTTTATTAGAAACACAATCCATTACCAAGAAATCCACTGGGTAAAAACAATCCTCCACCTTGACTATCACATCCGTTAACATTCCCCTAGGACGTATCGCTTTTTGATTTGCCAACACCATGGTGATGTCGACCTCTTTCAGAGGACCAAAATCATATTGGTCGTAGATACATCCTGGAAGAATGCTAACACACGCTCCAAGATCCAATAATGCCTTGTCGATTTTAAGTTCTCCAATCTGAATTGGAATTAAAGGCGTTCCTGGGTCTTGGAGTTTCGGTGGACATGTACCCAATAACGCGGCACGAACATTTACTGGTAAATCAAACTGTTTTGGCAGCTTGTTGTGTCGGTTTTGGGTACTCAATTCTTTCAAACTCTCAGCATGAACAGGATCTTCTTTTAAAACATCAAGTAATGGTCGATTGATTTTCACTTTTATAAACTCTTCCTACTTTTCATCCTTTAGTGGGGTTTCTCTCAAAACTGATGTTTTATTTTGTTCCCCTGCAGCTAGAGGGAATGGGGAAGGTTTAACTTCCCCACACTTATCCTCAGCCATAGTGGAATTTTCAATGAAAAACTTTTCACAAAATAATGTTTTTAACTTTTTATGAGTCGTTTGTGAAATTAGATCCTGTTCACCTTCACAGTCTCTAGAACTAGACAGAAGACTTACCGTATTGATCCGCACATTCCGAGTGTTTGATGATGATTGATGTGCCGGATTGACCTGAGTATCGCTCGGTAGCTTCCCGTTCACCTTCTTCAGCTCTGCCACATCTCCAGCTAATTGCCCAACCTGCGTAGTTAAAGCCTGAACAGTTTTATCACGTACCTCACCCTTTTGCTTGATGCCCTGAATATCCTGCTGAATAGCCTTCAACATGTTCATCACCTCATTCAACCCTCCATCTGATAACCCAAATGACTGACCACCCTTTTGGTATCCCCCTCTATTACTCCCATAGCTAAATTTTGGGTGATTCCTAAGACCTGGGTGATAAGTATTCGAGTTCATGTTTGACCAATTCCTATTTCCCCCTTGTACCTGGTTCACCACTTCCATCCCACCAACTACACTAGGGCAACTATCTGCTATGTGTCCTACATCCCCACAATGCCCACACATGGGCTGCCCACCAATACCTAAATTAGCTAGTTGAGACTCTATCCTAACTATTCTCTCAACATCCACTACACCACCACTACTTGCAGCCTTCACAGTTGCTTGTCTTGAACGTTTTGAAGATTGTGCCTTCCTCTTTGTTGTCTCAGCTCTCCTCTCGAGGTACTCCCAGTCAACCTGTTCATCGTTAGTGCCAAAACTACCATTTGAAATAGAATCTAACGCACCTTGGTCTTCGTAGTGGAGTCCTTCATAAAATGAGTTGATCAATTCCCACAGCTGGATGTCATGGTGTGGGCAGTTATTAATCATCATCTTGAAACGAGTGAGGGCTTCATGAAAGAGCTCACCCGGTTGTTGAGAAAAGTTCCTGATGTTCTTCCTAGCATCGTTTGTTCGTTGACTTGTGTAAAACTCATCTAGGAACTGTTGCTGCATTTCTAGCCACGTACGGATAGATGCTGAAGGTAGGGATTGTGTAACACCCCAACCGATGGCGGAATCATCGAGGTGCCACGTAGTGACGATTGTTCAAAAGCACATGGTACTAAAATGTAAATATTATTGAATAATCCAAAAATTGTCTTACATGGAAATGGAAAATACATTGTCTAAATGAAATATAAATATTGAAATAACTGAATTTAAAATAAGGCACTAAATGTTCCTTGCTAAAGCACTAGATCAAACTGCACCTGAAACATGTACAAAAATAGGTTTGGTCAACATATGAAATGTTGGTGAGCATTCCTAGATTTGTTATATATAGTAGGTTAAAAAGTTATACAATTCAAGTGCAAGCTACAGTGTGGATATGTAAACCATGTATCAAACAAATGAGCGAAATCAACCCTGTGACTGTATAATGTACTGTATGAACTGTAGTGTACTTATCCAACAAGTGGATAATAACTTAACAATGGCCACGGATTCTCCGATGAAAAAGGGGGAGAATCAACCTAGGCGGGTTGTCAATCCAAATAGCGCTATCCAATGTTAAGGTCGGCTTGTACCATGTTAATGATTTCACTAAGTACAAATGTAATCCACATGTATTGTCTAAGCATAAAGCACGTTGCAAGCAATGCACATAGTACTAGAATTGTATTGTAAAAATGTAATCTTGTATTTGAAATTGTAATAGTGTACATGTAACACCCCAAAAATGTATAAAAGCAAAAAGGGGTAGGAATACTCACAGTTTACGTAATAACTTGGATTTGAATTTGGACAACGAAATATGAATTGAGATTACTCCCAAATGATCAACCTAAAGTATTCGATAATGTGTAAGAGAAATGACTCTAGGATATATGTATTTCTAGGGCTTCGAATTGGGGATAATTGCTCGTTTGATTAATATTAAAAATATTCGCCAATTGAGAGAAATTTAGTAAATAAATAACCAAAAATCTTTTTATGAAAATTAAACTTAAGATGGTTACAAGAATGTGTTTAAAGTATAAAAATAATTTTTATAAAATTATTTTTCTTTAAAATAGATTATAAATCTATTTATTAGAAATTGCCAAACTTTAACTTTAATAATTAAAAATTACTAAAATTAAAGAATTATAAGTCTAAAAATTATATATCTGTTCTAAATACTTAAAAATAAATTGTATAAAATTTTGGTGCAAAAATAATGAAAATTGAATTTATTATGATTTAATTACGGTTAAAACTAACAAGAATTGATTAAAAATATAAAATAAATGATTTTTCTGAATTAAAAATTATTTCTGAAAAGATTAATGTCATAAAAACTTAGGAAAATTTTTGTGGAAATTTATGAGATCGTTTTGATATTTTAATGGATTTTTATAAATAAAATGGAATAAACTTGATTTATTTATTAAATATATTAAATAAATAAATTTTTGAAAACTAAAAATTGTAGTTTGAACATTTACATCAGATTAGTATAAGATAATTTTTGTAGAATTTATAAGGTTGTTATAGTATTTTTAAAACCAATTTAAAAAAAATGAAAGTAAATATATGTAAGTTTAAATGTTGAAAAAAAAATGTTTGTTAATGCTAGGAATCGAACCCGGGTCTAGGACCGGTTCGAGCTTAATCACAAGCCTAGCCCCCAACTGGGCTAGACCCTGAGAACGTTTAATCTTCGTTTTAAATTAGTTATATAATATAAGAAAGATTTGATTTATATACAATTAAAAGAAGAAAAATAAAAGTGCTTGGTTTGGGACTCGAACTCGTGAGCCTTGGCAGACCAACAAATGACACAACCACTTGATCTAGATCAGTGGTTGTGTCTGTTTGCTTCAGAATATATATTAAACGTGCAGGACCAGAACCCTCATCCCCAAATCAAGTCGCATGAACCCTAGCTTCTATAATCAGTTTGATTACTGAGTAATAATCAAATTAACCATAGGGCTCTGATTCGGATCAACATAAAGTAACTATAGCCGAGTTTAATTAAAACTTACAAGGCTCTATGATGCGTGAAGAACGAGTCAAACGCAAAAGTCAACGAAGCTCAATCTGTGAGTTTTTAACGATGAACAGAAGAAAATGATAGTGGGGAAGTGTTTATCGGCACCTTTAGTGTTTGTGTGTGGGTTCAATTGCGTTAAAACATTCGATATATATATAGATTGATAGTTGGGCTTGGAAGCTTTAAGAACGAATTTGAATTGATAAACTCGGCCGCTAATCAAGCATATTAGCGTGAATAGGACGCGTTAAATGCATTAATGGTGCATTTCGGTCAACTGGAATGATGGTTATATACCATGAAATTAGCTGACTTTCCTTTTCTTCTTTGTTCATTGCGCGCAGCAGCAGCAGCATCAAAGGAAAAGAAAAAGGAAATAGCGATAAGAGGGGTTAAATAATATAATGGTTGAAAAATAAATCAAGTGTGTGTGTGGCTCAGTGGTATACGCGTGTGGGTGTGTGTGAGAGTGGCTCGGGTTCGAGACCAGCAGGGAGCAACCTTTTTTTTTGTTTAACAAAATGGAGGGGAAAGGGAGTGATGGGCTTGGGCCAGAATTCTGGTGGGCCGAGGCATTCGTGGGCCTGACATGTGTGGGCTTCAGAAAAAGTAAGAGAACAAGGGGTTTGGGCTTAAGGGATATTGGGTGATGGTTTGTTGGGTTAAGTTTAACAAACTAGTTTTAATAAAAATGTTTTTTTTTTTTTTTTTTTTTACTTTTATGATTATTATTATCATTATTATTATTATTATTATTATTATTATTATTATTATTATTATTATTATTAGGATAAAATGTGGCGTCCAAAATAGGAGGTGCGAAACAAAAGAAATGTGTATATATATATATATATATAATAATAGTGATAAAAGTGACGGATGTCACAGCATCCCCTACTTTTAGAAACTTCGTCCCGAAGTTATTAGAAACATAGGGTTATGGATGCTTGGGTAAAAAAAAAATTATGATAACTGTAGTTTGGAAAATCGAGTGATTTGGATATGAGGTTTGATAGGTGTGAGTTGAGGATTGGATTAGGTTCGTCTCGAATAATAAGGAGAATAAGAATCTAGTAATATACTAATTTCAAGTTTTAGGAACCCTAAAATAAATGTACGAGTTGATTGACTACAGAAAGACTAAATGAACTACCAAATGTCTAGAGTTTGTTCCTGGTCCGACTTCCAGTCTCACTTTCAATGCATCATTAGTGTTTGTATACAGGGTGTACCGCAGCTAACCCACCACACCTTTGATACCTCGAAAACGTACTGGATGCCTACCAAAAACTCTAATAGAATTTCACACTACCCTAATGTACCTGTAAATTCATGATTACGTTCCGGACCGGAATCATCAATTTACCTTACATTAAAGTTTTGCGTCCTTCTATGACCCCACCGATTGTTGAGCAGGTTCGATAGCCTCCACCAGCCGTGGAGTAGGTTGTAGGGCCTCTCCCGGCTGTTGAAAGGGCATAGTGACCTCTACCAATCGTTGAGTATGTTCGATAGCCTCCACCAGTCGTGGAGCAGGTTGTAGGGCCTCTCCCGACTGTTGAAAAAGGCATGATGACCTCTATTAAGTGCAGCAATTATTATTCACATAGATTGCAAATTGATAGCATGTTTATGCAAGCAAGTTTGTAAGTACTACAACCATTAAGTGTAAGTGTTATCATGAATAATTAAATGTTTACGAGTATCATGAATAATTAGGTGTTTAATGCGTAGTCAGATTAAGAGAAAAATCTAGTTTCATGTAATAACCAATGTTGTTTTCTTGGAAAAGCATCGGTAAGATCAAGTATCAAGTCTAAACGTTTCAAATAAATGCAAGTGTACGATAACGTAATCAATATGATAGATTACCAATTTGTGTTCGTACATAATAGCATGCAAGGAAATCTCTAGATGTTATATGCCTATGAGTATGTCATAATTGGGTACAAAATGATAATAAGATCAAGAAAATGAAAACACGAGTATCATGAATAATTAAATGTACGGTGAATAATCAAATTAAGGGAAAATCAAGTTTCATAAACAATGATGTTTTGGAAAAATCCTGTAGAATCAAGTATCAGGTTTTTAGTAGTTTGATTATCATGGGTAACTAGCTTATGTGTGAGAAGGTGAAGGATATGAATTGAGTTCTTGAGAAGATGATGAAAAATCTTGAAGCAGAATCAAGGTTGTGAGAGAATGTGAAGATAGTTGATAAAGAGTTTATTTTATAGTAAGGAGGTTATATAGCAGTGTAAATTTTGGGGTTTGGACCAAAGGTTATAATCAAGTGTATAAGAAAACATGATTGTGGTATATGCCAAATATTGTAAAAATTTGAACAAGTTGAAAATGAGTGAGTGTTGATGGAGAATCTAGAGACTAAATATTATAAAAAAAATATTTTCAAAATTGGTTTTGTACATAAGGCAAAAGTTGTTAAATAGTACAAGCTAAGTAGGCTTTGTATTAGTTTAAAACATTATATAGAAAATCGTTTGTTACGTCAATAAATAATCAATTGAATTTAAGTTCGAGGAAAATATGTACTTTGTAAAGTTGCTAGGTAATACAACTAGTTTTAGAAATCTTTAGTTTGTGCTAACGTATGAGGTTAAAAATAAATAACATGTGGAGAAAAGAAATAATATGATTTGGGTAGGGTGTTGAATCTTTAAAAAGTGGCTAAGAAGGTAAGGTGAAGTGTGATTGTGAAATCCATAGATGGTTATGAAAGTATGAACTTGTAAGCAGTATATGAAAATCGCAAAATACAAAATATTGTATATGAACCGAGAGGGTATTATTGTAAAACTTGCATAAGATGCTTGGAGTGTCCTTGTCTAGCTGTAAAGCCCAACAAGAACGTTGACTTTTCAAAGAAATTGAACTCAACGGTGATCAAAGAAGACATGCTTTAACCTATAAGTGGACACTCACTCCAGGAATCCCCAGGTAAGCATAACAGGTCCGTAAATGGATTTATGCGCTATGCTTGCCTATGCCAGAAAACCCAGTGTACAGGCGTCCACCCTTCCAGATTGCACGTGTCCTTATCACACTCATTAAGGTTCAACAACTTTGAAGGAACAAAAGTAAGAGTAGGCATTATGCCTAAGAGTGTCTTCATGAAAGGTACTGTCCCTGTTCCATGATGATGTAGACTTTCCACTCCCTGTAAGACACCATCTCTATGCACCATGATGAAGGATGAAAAGAATGGAGAGAGAGAAAAAGGGAAAGATAGAAGAAGGAAAGTAGAGGGAAATGAGGGGTAAGGTAATTCAGGAAATATTATGCATGCAAGTTAAAGTTCGGTTATAGTCTAGGCCATTTTATCTAATAACCTAGTTCCCTATAACCATGGCTCTGATACCAATCTGTAACACCCCAACCGATGGCGGAATCATCGAGGTGCCACGTAGTGACGATTGTTCAAAAGCACATGGTACTAAAATGTAAATATTATTGAATAATCCAAAAATTGTCTTACATGGAAATGGAAAATACATTGTCTAAATGAAATATAAATATTGAAATAACTGAATTTAAAATAAGGCACTAAATGTTCCTTGCTAAAGCACTAGATCAAACTGCACCTGAAACATGTACAAAAATAGGTTTGGTCAACATATGAAATGTTGGTGAGCATTCCTAGATTTGTTATATATAGTAGGTTAAAAAGTTATACAATTCAAGTGCAAGCTACAGTGTGGATATGTAAACCATGTATCAAACAAATGAGCGAAATCAACCCTGTGACTGTATAATGTACTGTATGAACTGTAGTGTACTTATCCAACAAGTGGATAATAACTTAACAATGGCCACGGATTCTCCGATGAAAAAGGGGGAGAATCAACCTAGGCGGGTTGTCAATCCAAATAGCGCTATCCAATGTTAAGGTCGGCTTGTACCATGTTAATGATTTCACTAAGTACAAATGTAATCCACATGTATTGTCTAAGCATAAAGCACGTTGCAAGCAATGCACATAGTACTAGAATTGTATTGTAAAAATGTAATCTTGTATTTGAAATTGTAATAGTGTACATGTAACACCCCAAAAATGTATAAAAGCAAAAAGGGGTAGGAATACTCACAGTTTACGTAATAACTTGGATTTGAATTTGGACAACGAAATATGAATTGAGATTACTCCCAAATGATCAACCTAAAGTATTCGATAATGTGTAAGAGAAATGACTCTAGGATATATGTATTTCTAGGGCTTCGAATTGGGGATAATTGCTCGTTTGATTAATATTAAAAATATTCGCCAATTGAGAGAAATTTAGTAAATAAATAACCAAAAATCTTTTTATGAAAATTAAACTTAAGATGGTTACAAGAATGTGTTTAAAGTATAAAAATAATTTTTATAAAATTATTTTTCTTTAAAATAGATTATAAATCTATTTATTAGAAATTGCCAAACTTTAACTTTAATAATTAAAAATTACTAAAATTAAAGAATTATAAGTCTAAAAATTATATATCTGTTCTAAATACTTAAAAATAAATTGTATAAAATTTTGGTGCAAAAATAATGAAAATTGAATTTATTATGATTTAATTACGGTTAAAACTAACAAGAATTGATTAAAAATATAAAATAAATGATTTTTCTGAATTAAAAATTATTTCTGAAAAGATTAATGTCATAAAAACTTAGGAAAATTTTTGTGGAAATTTATGAGATCGTTTTGATATTTTAATGGATTTTTATAAATAAAATGGAATAAACTTGATTTATTTATTAAATATATTAAATAAATAAATTTTTGAAAACTAAAAATTGTAGTTTGAACATTTACATCAGATTAGTATAAGATAATTTTTGTAGAATTTATAAGGTTGTTATAGTATTTTTAAAACCAATTTAAAAAAAATGAAAGTAAATATATGTAAGTTTAAATGTTGAAAAAAAAATGTTTGTTAATGCTAGGAATCGAACCCGGGTCTGGGACCGGTTCGAGCTTAATCACAAGCCTAGCCCCCAACTGGGCTAGACCCTGAGAACGTTTAATCTTCGTTTTAAATTAGTTATATAATATAAGAAAGATTTGATTTATATACAATTAAAAGAAGAAAAATAAAAGTGCTTGGTTTGGGACTCGAACTCGTGAGCCTTGGCAGACCAACAAATGACACAACCACTTGATCTAGATCAGTGGTTGTGTCTGTTTGCTTCAGAATATATATTAAACGTGCAGGACCAGAACCCTCATCCCCAAATCAAGTCGCATGAACCCTAGCTTCTATAATCAGTTTGATTACTGAGTAATAATCAAATTAACCATAGGGCTCTGATTCGGATCAACATAAAGTAACTATAGCCGAGTTTAATTAAAACTTACAAGGCTCTATGATGCGTGAAGAACGAGTCAAACGCAAAAGTCAACGAAGCTCAATCTGTGAGTTTTTAACGATGAACAGAAGAAAATGATAGTGGGGAAGTGTTTATCGGCACCTTTAGTGTTTGTGTGTGGGTTCAATTGCGTTAAAACATTCGATATATATATAGATTGATAGTTGGGCTTGGAAGCTTTAAGAACGAATTTGAATTGATAAACTCGGCCGCTAATCAAGCATATTAGCGTGAATAGGACGCGTTAAATGCATTAATGGTGCATTTCGGTCAACTGGAATGATGGTTATATACCATGAAATTAGCTGACTTTCCTTTTCTTCTTTGTTCATTGCGCGCAGCAGCAGCAGCATCAAAGGAAAAGAAAAAGGAAATAGCGATAAGAGGGGTTAAATAATATAATGGTTGAAAAATAAATCAAGTGTGTGTGTGGCTCAGTGGTATACGCGTGTGGGTGTGTGTGAGAGTGGCTCGGGTTCGAGACCAGCAGGGAGCAACCTTTTTTTTTGTTTAACAAAATGGAGGGGAAAGGGAGTGATGGGCTTGGGCCAGAATTCTGGTGGGCCGAGGCATTCGTGGGCCTGACATGTGTGGGCTTCAGAAAAAGTAAGAGAACAAGGGGTTTGGGCTTAAGGGATATTGGGTGATGGTTTGTTGGGTTAAGTTTAACAAACTAGTTTTAATAAAAATGTTTTTTTTTTTTTTTTTTTACTTTTATGATTATTATTATCATTATTATTATTATTATTATTATTATTATTATTATTATTATTATTATTAGGATAAAATGTGGCGTCCAAAATAGGAGGTGCGAAACAAAAGAAATGTGTATATATATATATATATAATAATAGTGATAAAAGTGACGGATGTCACAGCATCCCCTACTTTTAGAAACTTCGTCCCGAAGTTATTAGAAACATAGGGTTATGGATGCTTGGGTAAAAAAAAAATTATGATAACTGTAGTTTGGAAAATCGAGTGATTTGGATATGAGGTTTGATAGGTGTGAGTTGAGGATTGGATTAGGTTCGTCTCGAATAATAAGGAGAATAAGAATCTAGTAATATACTAATTTCAAGTTTTAGGAACCCTAAAATAAATGTACGAGTTGATTGACTACAGAAAGACTAAATGAACTACCAAATGTCTAGAGTTTGTTCCTGGTCCGACTTCCAGTCTCACTTTCAATGCATCATTAGTGTTTGTATACAGGGTGTACCGCAGCTAACCCACCACACCTTTGATACCTCGAAAACGTACTGGATGCCTACCAAAAACTCTAATAGAATTTCACACTACCCTAATGTACCTGTAAATTCATGATTACGTTCCGGACCGGAATCATCAATTTACCTTACATTAAAGTTTTGCGTCCTTCTATGACCCCACCGATTGTTGAGCAGGTTCGATAGCCTCCACCAGCCGTGGAGTAGGTTGTAGGGCCTCTCCCGGCTGTTGAAAGGGCATAGTGACCTCTACCAATCGTTGAGTATGTTCGATAGCCTCCACCAGTCGTGGAGCAGGTTGTAGGGCCTCTCCCGACTGTTGAAAAAGGCATGATGACCTCTATTAAGTGCAGCAATTATTATTCACATAGATTGCAAATTGATAGCATGTTTATGCAAGCAAGTTTGTAAGTACTACAACCATTAAGTGTAAGTGTTATCATGAATAATTAAATGTTTACGAGTATCATGAATAATTAGGTGTTTAATGCGTAGTCAGATTAAGAGAAAAATCTAGTTTCATGTAATAACCAATGTTGTTTTCTTGGAAAAGCATCGGTAAGATCAAGTATCAAGTCTAAACGTTTCAAATAAATGCAAGTGTACGATAACGTAATCAATATGATAGATTACCAATTTGTGTTCGTACATAATAGCATGCAAGGAAATCTCTAGATGTTATATGCCTATGAGTATGTCATAATTGGGTACAAAATGATAATAAGATCAAGAAAATGAAAACACGAGTATCATGAATAATTAAATGTACGGTGAATAATCAAATTAAGGGAAAATCAAGTTTCATAAACAATGATGTTTTGGAAAAATCCTGTAGAATCAAGTATCAGGTTTTTAGTAGTTTGATTATCATGGGTAACTAGCTTATGTGTGAGAAGGTGAAGGATATGAATTGAGTTCTTGAGAAGATGATGAAAAATCTTGAAGCAGAATCAAGGTTGTGAGAGAATGTGAAGATAGTTGATAAAGAGTTTATTTTATAGTAAGGAGGTTATATAGCAGTGTAAATTTTGGGGTTTGGACCAAAGGTTATAATCAAGTGTATAAGAAAACATGATTGTGGTATATGCCAAATATTGTAAAAATTTGAACAAGTTGAAAATGAGTGAGTGTTGATGGAGAATCTAGAGACTAAATATTATAAAAAAAATATTTTCAAAATTGGTTTTGTACATAAGGCAAAAGTTATAAAAAAAATATTTTCAAAATTCAGTCCTGTCAACCATGAAACACCCTTCCTCGGCATTTGGGCCAGTTAAACTTAAAAACACATTTAAACTCAGTGTTCTTTCCCCAAACCTCATATTAACCGTCCCATTGGCACAATCGATCACTGCGTGTGCAGTTGCCAAGAACGGTCTACCCAATATAACCATGGGTTGTGTCTCTTTTTTATTAGAAACACAATCCATTACCAAGAAATCCACTGGGTAAAAACAATCCTCCACCTTGACTATCACATCCGTTAACATTCCCCTAGGACGTATCGCTTTTTGATTTGCCAACACCATGGTGATGTCGACCTCTTTCAGAGGACCAAAATCATATTGGTCGTAGATACATCCTGGAAGAATGCTAACACACGCTCCAAGATCCAATAATGCCTTGTCGATTTTAAGTTCTCCAATCTGAATTGGAATTAAAGGCGTTCCTGGGTCTTGGAGTTTCGGTGGACATGTACCCAATAACGCGGCACGAACATTTACTGGTAAATCAAACTGTTTTGGCAGCTTGTTGTGTCGGTTTTGGGTACTCAATTCTTTCAAACTCTCAGCATGAACAGGATCTTCTTTTAAAACATCAAGTAATGGTCGATTGATTTTCACTTTTATAAACTCTTCCTACTTTTCATCCTTTAGTGGGGTTTCTCTCAAAACTGATGTTTTATTTTGTTCCCCTGCAGCTAGAGGGAATGGGGAAGGTTTAACTTCCCCACACTTATCCTCAGCCATAGTGGAATTTTCAATGAAAAACTTTTCACAAAATAATGTTTTTAACTTTTTATGAGTCGTTTGTGAAATTAGATCCTGTTCACCTTCACAGTCTCTAGAACTAGACAGAAGACTTACCGTATTGATCCGCACATTCCGCGTGTTTGATGATGATTGATGTGCCGGATTGACCTGAGTATCGCTCGGTAGCTTCCCGTTCACCTTCTTCAGCTCTGCCACATCTCCAGCTAATTGCCCAACCTGCGTAGTTAAAGCCTGAACAGTTTTATCACGTACCTCACCCTTTTGCTTGATGCCCTGAATATCCTGCTGAATAGCCTTCAACATGTTCATCACCTCATTCAACCCTCCATCTGATAACCCAAATGACTGACCACCCTTTTGGTATCCCCCTCTATTACTCCCATAGCTAAATTTTGGGTGATTCCTAAGACCTGGGTGATAAGTATTCGAGTTCATGTTTGACCAATTCCTATTTCCCCCTTGTACCTGGTTCACCACTTCCATCCCACCAACTACACTAGGGCAACTATCTGCTATGTGTCCTACATCCCCACAATGCCCACACATGGGCTGCCCACCAATACCTAAATTAGCTAGTTGAGACTCTATCCTAACTATTCTCTCAACATCCACTACACCACCACTACTTGCAGCCTTCACAGTTGCTTGTCTTGAACGTTTTGAAGATTGTGCCTTCCTCTTTGTTGTCTCAGCTCTCCTCTCGAGGTACTCCCAGTCAACCTGTTCATCGTTAGTGCCAAAACTACCATTTGAAATAGAATCTAACGCACCTTGGTCTTCGTAGTGGAGTCCTTCATAAAATGAGTTGATCAATTCCCACAGCTGGATGTCATGGTGTGGGCAGTTATTAATCATCATCTTGAAACGAGTGAGGGCTTCATGAAAGAGCTCACCCGGTTGTTGAGAAAAGTTCCTGATGTTCTTCCTAGCATCGTTTGTTCGTTGACTTGTGTAAAACTCATCTAGGAACTGTTGCTGCATTTCTAGCCACGTACGGATAGATGCTGAAGGTAGGGATTGGAACCATTGTTGTGCTTTGTCCTCAAGAGTGAATTGAAAGAGGACCAACTTCACTTCATCTTGTGTAAACCCTTGACCCCCAATTGTGTTGCATCTCGCATCATAAGCCCCAAGATGCATATACGGCTCCTCAGTCACTAACCCATGATACTTAGGCAAACTCTGAATTGCCTGTGATCTCACTTCAAACGACCTGCCATGCAGTTGTGGAATGACCACTGCTGATGGATTATGAACAATTGCAGGTCTGAAGTGACTCTCAATCCCTCTTACTGGACCTCTCTCAAACCTCAAAGGAATGCCTGCTTGATTATTAGCCGGAGGCATTGCATTCCTTGGATTAGGTCTCAAAGGCCTGTTCATCGCTTGTTGCTGTCGAGGTGCAGGGTGAACTGGAGCTTCTGGGAATGCATGATACCCTTGATCTGCTTGATTAAACTGAGGGTACCCCTGATGATTCAAATTATGTGATCTTGCTAACTGATATGGCCATTGATCTCCCACTTCTCCATCCAAATCCCCATCATCATACTCATATTGCCCTTGATTAGTTCTTTGACTGAAACTGAATGATGGATATTGAGTTGTAGAAGTATGTGGGAATTGGGTACCAGTTGGGTTTATGGGGTTATCATCGGGAATCACTCTCACATAAGGAGAAGAGTGACTGGTCACAGGTTTTTGGGTGAAACTTGGTTCTTGTGCCGAAGATTGGCCTTGTTGTGGATTGAATCTCTCAAAGTTTGGGAGAGAGGTTATTGGAAAAGTGTAGGTTGTAGTTGGTTGTGGTAAAGATGATGTTTGTGAATGTGATGGTGGAAGGTTATCAAATTTCGGGAATGGTGGAATTTGTGATGATTGGGTACTGGATTGTGGTGGCGGTTCAGAAGTGGCGAAGGTATTGGGTGATGGATGGTTCTGAGAGGGTGAAAACTGAGGTTGTGACATCGGTTCAGTGGTTAGGTTTAGGTTCTCCATAGATTTGAACTGTGAGACTGGAGAATGCAAGACCTTTTTCTCTCTGTGAAATACTCGGTTCTGCCGAGCTGTTTTCTCAATTTCTGGATCGAATACTAGCGGAGATGACTTCCCTGAATGTCTTGTATGATGCATGCAACTGAAGAATTGCCTGCACAAAACAAACAAGAAAACCGAGCGTAATACTGAACAATAAACTAAACAAACAGAAAATAAATATTTTTGGATTTTTGAGTTTTTTTTATATTATATTAACTAAGAAAAAAAAAACACTTTGCGCACGACTCCCCGGCAACGGCGCCAAAATTTGATCGGTGTCGAAGGACCGGTCAAAAATAAGAATTTTAGAAAAGACCAACTACCTTATTAGTTAGGGTAAGTCGGGTGTCGAACCACGAGGAGTATTGTGGAAAGTGTTATTTTTTTAACAACTAAATTAAACTAGACGGAAATATAAAATTGATTGGTTGATTGACTTGCAAATAATAAAAACGACTTAAAAGAAAGTGATTTGTAAACAATATAAAAAATGGTGACCTCTCCAGGATCCCGGTTAATCACTTTAGACAAGGTTTATTTAGTTTGCCAATTGATATCACATAGACATGATATGTGGATTAATATGATTGATAAAGAAGGTTGATTAATGACTTTGCTGACAGCCGATAACTAGACCGCGACTGTTGACTCGGTTGATTATCACCTAACAATATCTTAATAACTCGCAGTATTGAAAGACACAACTTGTAAATATTCAATGACCCTCGATAAGAAACCGTGTTGGTTGATGAAATCTAAAACAAGCATATCATTCAAATAACGTTCAACATCAATATTAAAATAAACCACAATCAAAACCGAAAGTTTAAACATTCAAAGTTTCAATTCAATTGTTTGACAAACATAAAACCTTGCAAAGATAACTAACCATTCACCCGGAGAGGATCACGGGTGATTAGCCGCTCATGCTGGTGTAGAACGCGTTCATGGATTGATTATTGATGGAAAGCATGTTGATTCTTGAAATCCACACATGATTGTCGTATTTGTGTATCATCTTGAATGGATAATTCTCCAAACAAAATATTCACTCCTTGAATTTGTAACCAATCATAAAGCAACCAATCATAAACTTCACAAATCCACCTCTTCTAATATCAGTACGATGTGAGATATACGTTAGTAGAACATTATCAACCAAGAAGCTTCCTCCTCTCCTTTTTCGATCATCTCCTCCAAAAAATAATAAATTGCCGTCAAAAAATAATATCCAGCCCTAATTTTCTTTGTCTACGATATGGGCCTAAGGCCATTTATGTCATACACTCTTTTTTTCTTTTAATTATTCTTTTCATTAGTATTACATTTATATTATTATTATTATTATTATTATTATTATTATTATTATTATTAGCCTTCGACTCGGGTGTTCTTGACTTATCAAAAGTTCCTCTTAACGCTCCAGCGTCCATGAACACCTATCACTTTCCATGCTCCTTTTCAAGTGTACGCGACTTGATCATTTTCCTTCGGCTCACACACGCTACACAATTCCATCTTAAATCCATCTATTTTAGCCGCTTCATCTGCAATCATACAATGTAGCGTAGTTATCTTATTCAAGGCATATAATCACTCAACCAACATTAAAATCACACAATTAAGCATCTTAAACACCATGATTGACCCCGTCCATCACATTCCCACACTTACCATTGATTGTCCCCAATCAAACCATCTCAAAACATGACTCACCTTATTAACAAGCCACCTCCAATTCCTTTACCTATCGATTTTCCAAGGTCCCCAATCATACCCGTCTCATAGACTTACACAATCGAGATTGACAATCTGGCGAGCAAAAGTTGCGCAATTCAAAACAAGACTTGTCTATCCAAAACTAACATGCTTATTATCGTCTACATATGCTACACACCCCTCACAATGTTCTCTCCTCTCGGTTAAATATCTGGACTAGCGTGTAATGTGCTAGTATATATATCACTCAAAAAACCAAGAATGTAACCTTGTTATCATAGGTTTGTATAACAATCACACATAAGCTATAAACTGTGCACATATCAAAAGGACTTACGGGTTTTGGGCTTCGGGTAAAGGTAGGATAATTTGGTTAACAAATGGCTCGAAAACAAAAGGATTATCACAAATGCTTGAACATCCTTATTAACATATCACAAGAACATACTAACACACAAACTTGGGCATAATTGACCTATAACAATCACTTCAAAAATTTTTTTTCTCTCTTCTTTTTTCGTATATATATATATATATATATATATTTTTTTTTTCTTTTTCTTTTTTTTTTTTCAACATTTAACAACTCAAACAATAAACAAGGCGAACACATTGGATGTCAACATTTTTATTCAACAAGGTAACCAGGTCGATTTGGGTAATTTTATATGTTTAACAAATGAAAGGTTTAGGCTCAACATGGTTTACTAATGGTGAATTTTAACGAACGGGTCAACACAAACAACACAAGGGTATCAAACAAGTGGGTTCCTACATTGCCTTTCTCATTTATGCACACATATTGCCTAAAGCTTTAGCATGTATCGAATTACACAAATTCTGCAACAAAGAAGCATTTGGCCTACTCTAATGAAACAAAACATTTAAATCAATAAACATCTAGTAGGCTCAAAATCTCACAATGTAGGGAAATAGGTTGCCGACATGTAGCATATGCAAATCCTATAAGCATGTTACCCCTAGTTAGGCATCTCTTTTCATTTTCTCTAAAAACGCTCACCAGAAAAACTCTCATGAAACTTAAAGGGACAACCATGATTAGGGATCTCGTTTTTCATATTTGGCAAAAGACTCTTTGGTGACTGACTTGACATAATAAAGTTTACTAGTTTAGAAGAAAATTGTCACTTTTGAAAGATTAGGAAGGAAATGTAACTTTTTAAAGTTAAAGGGATTATTTAGTAGCTTTAAAAGTTGAGGGACTTAAAATGTCATTTTGGAAACTTGGATCTAAAAATGTGACTTTGAAAAGTTAAGGTGTTAAAGATGTAAAATATTAACTTTCCAATGTGGTTGTGTAAAAAGTTAGCAAATTTACAAATGTAGAATAAAAATGTATTTTTATAAAATAAGGTTTTATAAAAAATATAGATTTCCAAACATGTGAAAAATATAAAAACAAAGGTTTTTATAATAAAAATGGATAGCTAAAGGCTTGATGAGAACTTGTATAAAAATAGACACTTTTATATAAATGAGAATATAAAAGTGTTGGAACATTTTTATGATGCAAATAGTCAAGTCTTGGTTATGAAATACAAATGTTAATTTTCAAATTTCCAAGCAAAAAAAAGAAGAAATTAAAGGATAATTAATTTCAAGAATGCATATTGTTGGAAACTTTGGAAAATTAACAATATATATATATATATATATATATATATAGTGAAAGGATATTTTGAAAACCCCTTCCACTTAAGAAAATCTTGAAAACCATCATCTTAACCATTGAAAAGCTAAAATCAAGGGTTGTTATTTATTCGGATTATTTTAATAAAAAAGTTGATAACAAAAGGTACAAATTGGCAAAATTGTCCAAAAACAATGTTGTTCTCTCTCTTCTCTCATTTCTCTCTCCTCTCTCCCCTCCTCTCTCAAAAGTTGTGCATTATGTCTTGTTATTTTATTAACATTTAAATGTGAAATTTGAATTAGTAACGAAACTAAACATACACATTTTGAGATTTTGAGTAACATATGTTTTTTTTTATTCTCATTATCATTTTTTTACAAAAATCTTACAATGTTATATAACAAATTATTACCTACGAAGAGAAACTTATGTTTTTACGATTTACACATGTTTTCACAACTTATTTCACAAAATAAAATACAACAATTATAACCTAAGAACAAAAACTTATGTTTTTGCGATTCATCTTACCAAAAACATATAATAAAAATCACAACCCAGTAACAAAAACAGATGTTTTCGTGACTTATTTAACTAAAAAACATTTAATAAAATCATAACCCAATAACAAAAACATGTGTTTTCAGAAACAAGATAACTAAAAAACATATAATAAATTATAACCCAACAAAAAAAACTTATGTTTTCACAAACTTATCTCACTAAAAAAAATCAAATTATGAATCCAAATGTTATTAGATGAAAAACAAGCTTTAATATCTAAAATAAATAAATAAACACAAGAAAACAAATGTTTTTATATGAAAAACAAATGTTTTTAGATGAAAAACAAACTATGATATACACCAAAATTATCTACGCCTTTATCGAAACCCATTGCTGCACCAAACCAAACCGGTGCCATCTATGATTAAAAACATGTCAATATGTGATTTAACTTGCTAAAAACAATGAACAAAACCAAAACCCACAAATGAAAAATCAAACTTTAAAATGTAAAAACAAATATATATATATATAGGGAAGGGATCCTAAGAGAACCAACCCCTATTTGAGAACTGAGAGAACCATTCTGAGCCACACATTTCATATAAAGGCAAAAAAAAAAAATTATTTTATTTTATTTTATTTTTTTTTTGCTTTAATCGCACATTTTTATGCAAGGAATTTTTTTTTTTTTTGAATTTTTTTTTTCATTTATACATATGTGTATATGACAATTATACATATGTGTATATAGCAATTATACATATGTGTATATAGCATTTTTCAGCTATACATATGTGTATATTTCAGTTATACATATGTGTATATAGCATTATACATATGTGTATAATGCAATTATACACATATGTATACTGAAAAAAAAATACAAAAAAAATTTTTCCTTACATATAAAGCAGCGATTTTTGCAAAAAAAAAAAAAAAAAAAAAAAAAAATTTGCCTTAGAGAAATGTGTGGTCCAGAATGGTTCTCTAGTTCTCAATTTGGGAAAAGGTTCTCATTTGAACCAAATCCTACTAGAGAACCATTCTGGACCACACATTTCTCTAAGGCAAAAAATTTTTTTTTTTTTTTTTTTTTTTTTTTGCAAAAATCGCTGCTTTATATGTAAGGAAATTTTTTTTTTTATTTTTTTTGTATTTTTTTTTCAGTATACACATGTGTATAATTTCATTATACACATATGTATAATGCTATATACACATATGTATAACTGAAATATACACATATGTATAGCTGAAAAATGCTATATACACATATGTATAATTGCTATATACACATATGTATAATTGTCATATACACATATGTATAAATGAAAAAAAATTCAAAAAAAATAAAAAAAAAAATTTTCCTTGCATAAAAATGTGCGATTAAAGCAAAAAAAAAAAAAAAAAAAAAAAATTTTTTTTTTTTTTGCCTTTATATGAAATGTGTGGCTCAGAATGGTTCTCTCAGTTCTCAAATAGGGGTTGGTTCTCTTAGGATCTCTACCCTATATATATATATATATATATATATATATATATATATATATATATATATATATATATGTGGGATGCTGCACATATGGCTCATGAAAAATAATGGGTTATATAACAATAAAAAGGAACGAAGATACATAGTCAAAAAAACAAATATAGATATTTGGGATGCTACATATATGGCCCATGAAAAATAATGGGTTATATAACAATTAAAACAAAGAAAGAAGATACATAGTCACAAATGACAAACGAAGCACCAGCGAAAACAAAGATATTTAGTCACAAAAATACAAAACGAAGACGTAGTAGACAAACCCCATCTTTGTTTAACGGTCTGAAGTACCAGCCATCACCAAAATACCACTGTCGTCCACCTTCAAACCTTCGACCACCCGCCATCACCAAAGACCACCGTCGCTACCTCCGCCCGGTTTCAGATCTAAACAAAAATCATTCGACCACCAACCATCACCAACACATCGTGACCCACAAATAAGTTTTCAGATCTGTTATCACTTATTACAGATCTCGTTCGTATTTGTCCCCTTTTAGATCATCATCTTCGTTATCGTTCAGATCCGCCAGGAACCACTGTCGTCCTCGTCATCCTCTTCGATCACCTTCCACAGACCCCTTGTTGTATGATTTAGAAGGATTTGAGTGTATATGTTTATGATATCTTTCTTGTTTGGATGATTAAGAAGGAATTGATTGTATATGTTTATGAGTAAAGTAGTAGTTTGGTGAATTTGGTTGAGAGAGAAAGTGTTTATGTTTAGAAGTGAAACTAGTTTGGTGAACAAAAATGTCAAACATATATGATAAAGAGTGTACATGGATAATAGAAATGTCAGATGGAAGCTTCATAATACCAATAATACCCTTACATATTTAATTGGCAATGGAGACGTGGACAAAGCTGAACCATTCATATGGGTTTACTGGGTTTCCTTAAGTGAAGGTGGTTTTCAATTTATAATTGCCATATATATATATATATATATATATATATATATATATATATATATATAGTTGGAATGTAGGAAAAATAATATCACGACGACAAGTATTTACCCCTACAAAATTATATATACAACTTATACCATTCGGGACACTAAAACATATAAGTTTAAATGATCGGATATGGACGTGTTCATGTTACGACGCGTTAACGGACTAAAACGTAAAAACGGACGAATAAGTATTTGTGTTATTGCGTCTAATGTGGAAATGGAAACATATATTTTAAGGATGTAAAATAAATAATTTGGGTGAAAATACATTACACTTTCCTAAGTGTTGGAAACTTATTCGTGGAAGAAAATAACGTAAATAATCTAACGATTAAGCGTTTAAAACAAGCATATGGACTTGACAATGAAAATATGTTATCAAATCGACAAGATCCTAGTGTAAATTTATTTAATGGGAAAGTAAATATACGGTAAAAGTGAGTCGAATTGAGTATTGGAAATGTTATATCGAATCGACAAGATCCTAGTATATTTATTTAATGGGAAAATAAATATACGGTAAAGTGAGTCGAGTCGAGTGTTGAAAATATATTATCAATCGACAAGATCCTAATATATTTATTTAATGGGAAAATAAATATAAGGTAAAGTGAGTCGAGTCGAGTGTTAAAAATATTATATCGATCGACAAGATCGTAGTATAATTATTTAATGGGAAAATAATTATACGTCAAGTGAGTCGAATCGAACGGTATTATAAAAGTTATGTAATATTCATGGAAATATAAGTGTAACTTGTACGAGGGTAAATCCATCACCAACGGACCTAGGATACACGTTTAACTAAACGGGGAATTAAACTAAATAGTGGTTTGGGAGTTGGACGTACAACTTGCCGAACACATGCACTATAGATTTAGTGATTTATACGTCTAGGACGTTTGTAGGTGTTTGACCTTGGACGAGCTATTCTCTGAGTTGGGATTTGCATACTTTGCTTGAGGTGAGTTTCACGGCCCCATTTTACAGTTTTTACTTTCGGGGGAAAGATATGTTATGTTAGGGAAATGTGTGACATGTTGGATACTTGAGTTTGTGTTCGCCACTCGGGGTTGAGTCCTCGTTGCTGTAACCATTTATTCGTGTGTATGTGTGAAATCGAAACCGAAGGAATATTTGGATAGTACTATTGGTGCCCAACAAGGCCCACCCTTAATCGATAGCGTCGATTATGCAACTGTGTATGCCTGGGGTGCACGTATTCTGAATTAAGTTGTTATTTACCGAAAAACAACTATGAGCGGGGCATTGCTAGTCTTGGTTTGGTTATGGGCTCAAGTAGATTGTAGGAACTTGCAACTCCTACAATAGTCACTACTGGTGTTTATTTCCCAAACATGTTGTTGAAATGTTTTGTAAACTAAAACCTATGAACTCACCAATATTTATATATTGACGATTTTTAACATATCTTTCAGGTAATTAATCGCTGGAAGGTTGCATGGCTAGTACGGGCGGGGATCTTACATAACGTCGGATATTTTGACGGGGCTTCACTTTTATTTTCCATGGGGTTGGAGCATAATTGAGAAACCTATACTTTTGGTTAAACTATATTTGTTTAAGGATGTATAAACATGGAAACTCATTTCGACGTATTAAATAAATGATCCCTCTCTTTTAATTACTTATAGTTTGTGTTAATCTTGACTTTATGCCCTTTGAACGTCGCGCCACGCGTTTCCGCCATTGGCGTGGTGTGACAGTCTTGTTCGTGTTCGTTTGTTAAGAAAATTACGTGTTCATGAACTGTTCATGAACACTTACCGAACAAGATATTCTGTTTGTTTTCGTTTGTTAAGAAAACACTCATGTTCGTGTTCGTTTGTTAATTTTGTTCATGAATGCACACGAACACAAACGGACATTAATGAACACAAACAAGTGTTCATGAACACAAATGAGCACAAAGAAGTGTTCATAAAAGGAAACAAACACAAACAGATATATATTAACTTTTGAATAACACCGAATTCACATGCATTAAGACGTTAGCTAGATCCACCCAAAATATTAACAAATTGTCCAAACATACTCAGTATTGGTGAAGGGTGTTGGAGGAAGTGGATAGCAAAGGGCATTGGAGGTGGTGTCACACCCTCAAATTTCCACTTGCAGAGTTTTACCGCGAGGCGCATGACAAACCAGGATCCAAGTCAACGGTCACAATAAACAACACTATATGAAATACGTAAACTCAAAGCTTGGTTATCAAACCATTAAACCATAGCGGAAGCATTTAAAGATTTAATCAACTACAGAACTGTGTTCCAAAGTATTCAAGACACTTATTTAAAATATGCCACTAAGCCTAGACGCCAATGCAGACCCGTGCGCCTAGTCCAACCGATGCTACCTTAGCGACCTGAGAAAAACATGCCAAAAAGACGTCAACATATATAATGCTGGTGAGTTCACAGGTTTGTTCAATATGTTACCAAGAGTTACCAAAGCGTTACCATGTCCATACTATACCAATGTTACCAAGTACGCTAGCTAGGCGTATGTTTTATTACTACTACGATTGGAAAACCATTACTAGACACGTTTAGCAATGTTTAGCAATGTTCAGCCCGAATGTTCAGCATGTTACCAATGTTACCAGTTCGAGACAATATGCACCCGCCCGACCCTCCAAGCCGACGAGTGGGGCAGGTCACGCCCAATAGATCTATCCACATTTCCCCCGTTGTGCATCCCCGCACATTCATGGTTTTCCCCGGGACTTTAAAAGATCGTATAGCAATGCAAAGTTAAAATCATAGTATGACATATGTTACCAAAATAGTTTAGCGCATGTTTTCTCCCCCAAAGGTTAAAGCAGTAAAAGTGGGGCCGTGAACTCACCTTAAGTTGCGTTCTTCAGTAATATAATAGAAAGCCAAGCCCTTGATAATCCCACTACCGGAGATCTATCAAAATGTTCACATAAGTGTTCCGACTAATAACCATAAGGTTATCTAGTCCCTGATTGTCCAGATCGTGACCAAGTATGTTTTAAAACGTGTTTAAGTGTTTAACCGACACACTAGACCGACCCGATATCCCGTTGGTGACTCATTACCCTAACTAATCAAGTACACATAGATTACACACAAGGTTCAAGCATAAAACACTTAGTTTGTATCAAAAATCTCATTTTTGAATCAATAGGGTCGAACCAGGAAAATAATTCCACCTTCGCCCCTTTTTAAGCCACCTTCGATCGTTTGAAAGCCACCTTCAACCGTTTTTAAACAGATTCGACCAAACTGTCCAGGTTCGACCCTGGGATTCCACATTCGACCACTCGATCGGTCGAATGTGCCCAGGTTCGACCCTGACATATTACTTTTCCCAAAAACGCTCCAAAGACATCCGAAAACATCCCGAAACATTATCAAACACTGCAGTTAAGCATGAATAACTTATCCCTACAAAACCCCACCACTTTTGCTCCAAAACCTATTCGTTTTAGCCCTTTCCCAAAATGCCAAAGATTATGGAAGTGTCACATCATGCATGTAATCTTTACCCAATTTGGAAACTTTTCAAAATCACTCCATAATCATCCTAAAATGTTTAGTTAATCATGTAACTGAAAACCCCCAATAGTTCTATTGATAATACTAACATGCAACAAGCCCTAGAATCAATAGAATCCCCAAATTAGACTTGATATCATCATCTATCTAATTATAACCTTTAATAATCCTAAACTATCATCAATAGCAGCCCTAGATCATGTTTCTAGCATTAGCACAGCAGCAAATCATTAAACAACACATAATATCACATAACACATAATTAACATATGTTTATTGATATGAAAACCTATGTTTAATGATAGGGTTTAGGTTTAGAAACATGTTTAAAAGGTTTTTATTAACAAAAACATCCTTAGAACAGATCTGGACATTTAGGGTTAGATGAAAACGAATTAAAATACTTGAACAAGGTTTAGAATTAAGAACACACCTTGGATTTTTTATTAGATGTTGTTGATAGGTTAGATTATGAAAAATAAGAGCAAAAACTCCTTCCTTAGTGATTAAAATCGTTTGAGAATGTTTTGAGACGGTTAGGGTTTGTGAAATGGTGAAAAATGACAAAGTTTGGTATTTATACTAGTCCACATTCGCCCCTTTCACCTGGGCGAATGTACCCACATTCGCCCCTTTCATAGGGTCGAATGTGTCTTTTTCTGGTCGAATGAAATTCTTTCATTTCCACATTCCAGGTTCGCCCCTTCAGTAAGGGTCGAACCAAGAGTATTTTCCAGGTTCGCCCACACGATGTGGTCGAACCTGGCCCACACGATGTGGTCGAACCTGGACCTATGTTTTTCTAGTTTTCCAGTTTATCGTGTTTAACGCATTTTAACGCACCTTAACATATGAACATGCCACCTTAGTCTATGTTTAACATATTTAAGCATGGATGATTATCTACACATCGTTTAAACACATCTTTGCATATAATCCACCATACCACAATTAATCTACACATACACTTAATTAGTTTATGTAATTTCACCAACAACAGGGCCCGGTACTAGTGTATTCCCAAAACGACTCCCAATGATCCCCCGGATCATTGAACCCTGGACAATCCTATCTTGACCCGACTCAACTAACCTAGTTAAGTCCGTTTATAAATGTTTCCTGCTAAGGTAGACTTAGGTGTTAGTAAAATGTTTAAGCCAAATATGTCGGGTGTCACAGGTGGAGGGCATCAATGTTGGAACGTGGAAACATATAATGAGTTTGGATACAAAAAACAGGTTTATTGATGTCACATAGTCATATATGTACCTCATATATATATTATTTATTATGTAAAATAAATAAAAATAAAAGAATATAAAAAAAGTATAACAATTAAAAACCTTAATAGACTATCGAACATAAACGAACACGTTACCGAACGTTCACGAACATAAACGAACGAACGCGATCTCTGTTCATGTTTGTTCGTTTAACTAAACGAACGGATTTTTTTGTTCGTGTTCGTTTATTTATTAAACGAACGAACACAAACAAACTTTCAGCGAACAGCTGTTCGCTGAAAGTTCATTTCGTTTGTAGCCCTATATATAATTATCCATCAATTTAAAGTTACAAATACACAATATTAGAAAACCTGTCTCTGAACTTGTTAACAAAAGTAGGCTACATTACCAAGTATATGCCATAGGCATGTAAACCTTACAATACTTGATATTATTGTCAAATAAATATGATCCTAAGTAATACTAGAGATTACAAAAGACTTTAGTAGTAGATGTGTTAAACCTGTAGAGTTGTTATCTTGCTAAACATTCTTCCAATACATACTACATCCATATAGCATTAGCATTGATGAGTAGTGGTCTAAGCTTGCTTTCCAAATTAAGGCTGATAAGCTCATTAGCACCGCCGATAAGCTTCTTTCCTATGAACACTGCAGGCACACTAGGGTTGCATCCAAGCTCAATCAACTCTCTCTCTATTCTATTCCCACTAGGAAGCTCGTCAAGCTCATAAATCATAGGGTTAGCCCCGAATTTTCTTATGAGTTCTACGATTGAGTGGCTTATACAACATGTCGTTTTGCTAAATATCACAATTGGATTCTCGGATAACAGACTTGCCACTGTGGTCATCTTTATATGTAAGACGGGCGTTTTGTAGTTTTGCTATGTATGAACAAAGGTTGGATTGCTTATTAGTTTGAGCACCCTTATTGCTTATTTATACCTCTTTTTAGTTACGGATGGATGGCGGATTCGATCCATGCATTAATACAATTGGGAAGTGGTGATGTTATGATTACTCTCTCGTACATAATATCCTTGTCTCATGTAACATCAAGTCACATATCTGAATATTTGAGTAGTGGTATGCACAATATGACTATGCTACATGTTTACTTTATTAAGCAAGTAACGACAATATAACCATAGAAATCAATATTTGAATAAGGACACCTAACTTTTGTAACGGGATATGATTCTTGTGTTCATTTGGTGATAGAATGATCTACAAGTAGTTGGTATATGTATTTTTGTCCATCATTTAGTTAAGGTTGGTTAATGGATCAAAATAAGGTGGGTTGAAATGGGATGTGGTCCGTAAATGGTAAAAAATGAGTTATATATACATTTTTGTCCATCATTTACGGAACACTCTTAATCTCTACTACATTATAAAGAGGGAGTAATGGGTAAAGATGTCCAATTTGACAAAGCTAAGATGGCATTCCAAAAGTCTCAAATGTTATCTCTAAATTTTTACCCCATTTCTTCCATTTATACCCTTGTATACAACCTTTAATGCCAATAGTATAATTGTCTTATACACAATTTCTACCTCTTTAAATATGTAACATTCGTTATAAAGACCCAATTCAATACTACAAATCTCTTTCATTCCCTCCTTTTAATTCTCAATCCCATACCTTTATATATTTAAAAGGTTTAATGAGTATGCAATTTTTTTTTTCATTTTCCAGAGATATCTCATTTGGAGGCTGAAATTAAGGTAGGGGCGAAAAATGAAAATGCAGGCATGAATCCAAAACAATAAGTTATTACTAAATCGGCAGCTCAAATCATTCATGATATAGTGGAAATTAACTGAGTTCAATATACCAACTTGAATAATTAGAATCATAAATAGATGGTTAAACTAACATTTGGTTAGACAATAATGAATAATCTTAACAATTAGTTTCAATAAACTATCGGATTTGATTGGTCATATTGACTTGTAGTGACTTCAAGTTGTAATACCAACTTAGAGAGCATATCCAATCACTTATATATGTTGTACGTATTAAAAATGTTTTTTTTAATTGTTTTAGTATAATTCCTTTTTTCTTATACAACTTTTACATATTTTGAAAGAGAATTTCTGCTTCCTCCGTTTAGTGTAAACTAAAGACCCATCCACATTTTTTTTTTTTTTTTGTCAATATGTACATAGAACGTAACATGGTATCATGTAACTATCCTAATTAATGTTAGAAACTTCCCTGCCGTTAAGCGCGAGTGCTTTTATATATAAATATATACAACTTACATATGATTTTTTTTAATCATTTTAAGGTTTGAATTATATTCCCGGCTTGTATTGTCGACCCTGCCGCACCGCGCGGGTTCCATACTAGTAATCATTAAGAGGCTACCTCTCAATAGTTTATAGCAATTTAATGATTAAAAGGTAAACATTAAGTTTGAATGGGTAAGAGATTACCTTTAAGATGTTAGTCTTAACCATTAAGAAGCTATGAACAATATAGCTTCTTAATGACTATAAAGAGGCTACCACACAGTTTAATTAATATATTTTATAGTGTATTATACTATCTAAATAAATATTGCGATTAAATAAATATGAACGACGTCTTTTTGTTTTTGTTTTGTTTTGTTTTTTTTTTTTTTTTTTTGAAAGATGAACTACAATAAAAACACCTGCTTATAAATGAAGCCATATGCTTTAAAAATATGTGTTACGCAGGTTGATGGATCAAAATAAGGTGGGTTGAAATGTGATGTTTTCGGTATAATGTAAAAAATCAGATATATTTTTGTCCATCGTTTAGTTTTAGTTTAATTAATATATTGTTATAGTGTATTAGCTACATTTACTGATTTTATTCATCTAAACTAGCTAGTAAGATAAAACACAACTAAACACGACATATTTGGTAATATATGGGCCCCATTTCTAGACGTATTTGACATGACCGAGACGGCGTTCATACGATTCTATCGGCTCACACCTAGATTTCATTAATCTTTTTTTATTCTTTTAACACAGTGGGCTCTAAATGAGGCTTGAAAAAGTGATTTAGTGCCCTTTAAGCGCCTTACACCACCTCAGGCTTTAAAAATCCCAAAACAGGTCCAAGGTATTAAATTTTTAACGCTACAACACAATTAAAACCAACCAATAGTATTATTTTGTTCTAATTAAAAAATAAATAAAATAATTATTGGGTAATCATTAGGGGGCATTATGGGACCTTAAACCACTACACCCAATTTTCTTTTAAAGCCCTCGTGTTGACTAGGATGCGACATATCCTAATTTGCATAACTTGGGGCCTTAAAATTAACCCACTACACATGTCTAAGGTTTTTTTTTTTTTTTTGAACGGATAAATTTCTTTCCTTTAAATACACCCCTTTTACCTCTTATGAGGCTTGAACTCTCAATCTCTCATTTGAAACACCAACACCTTTACTACCACACCACAATGGGTGATAGTTATTAGTTATTATCTTTCCTTTTAGAGTGTTTACTAAGAGGTGGTTAATTCTTGCTATTAATTTGTTGATATGTTTGTTATCAAATATTTGTACTAGTTCTACAAAGCAAGTTAATCAAAACCTGTAAGGGAACTAAACGAACACGAATTGGGACATGTTTGTGTTCGTTCATTTAACTTTTATCGAACACATTTTTTTGCTCATGTTTGTTCGTTGAGAAAATGTCGTGTTCATTTATGTTCGTTCATTTAAACCTAAACGAATAGTTCACGAACATAAACAAACCAAACTTAAATGAACATAATTTAATAAACATAAAACAACACAAATAACCATAATTGAACAAACATAAACAAACACAAATGAACATAATCCATCAAACATAAACGAATACAAACGAACGAAAGGTAGTTTTATATACAAATAAATTAGTGATTAATTACGATAAATTTCACTGAAACCCCCATTTTTATTACTAGAAAGCTCAATTACAAATTAGTTATTTTTTTAAGGGTGCGTTTGGTTCACGGAATTGTTTGGAATTGGAATTTGTTAAGGAATTGGAATTGGAATTAATTGGATTTGTAATTCAAACATTCCAAAAGTAATTGGAAATTGTTGGAATTGGATTCTCAAATCCTATATTATTGTGTTTGGTTGGTTAATAAATTGGAATTTATCACCTTTGCCCCACGACCCGCATCGTTGTGACCCGTACCGGCCCGAACCGTTTCGCCTCGTACCGGCCCGTACCGTTTCGACCGGTACCGGCCCGTACCGTTTCGACCCGTACTGTTTTGACTCGAACTGTTGATACCTCTATCGTTTCGACCCGTGCCGGTTCGGGTCGAAAACGGTACCAATCGAAACTGGTACGGGGCGAAACGGTACCGGTAAAAACGGTACCGGTCGAAACTGGTCCGAAACGGTACCGGTCGAAACTGGTACGGTCCGAAATGGTTCGGTCCGAAACGTTACGGGCGAAACGGTACTGGTCGAAACGGTACCGGTCGAAACGGTACCGGTCGAAACGTACCGGTCAAAACTGGTACGCTCCGAAACATTACGGGCGAAACGGCACAGGTCGAAACAATACCGGTCGAAATGGTATCGGTCGAAACTGGTCCGAAACGGTACCGGCCGAAACTGGTACTGTCCGAAACGGTACGGGCGAAGAGGTACAGGTCAGAACGATACCGGTCGAAATGGTATCGGTTGAAACTGGTCCGAAACGGTACCGGTCAAAACTGGTACGGTCCGAAACGTTACGGGCGAAACGGTACAGGTCGAAACGATACCAGTCAAAACGGTGTCGGGCGAAACTGGTCCGAAACGGTTCGGTAGAAACCGGTACGGTCCGAAACAGTTCGGTCCGAAACGTTACGGGCGAAACGGTACAGGTCGAAACGGTATCGGTCGAAACTGGTTCGAAACGGTTCGGTCCAAAACGGTACTGGTCGAAATTGGTACGGTTCGAAACGGTTCGGTCTGAAACGGTATCGGTCGAAACTGGTATGGTCTGAAACGATACCGGTCAAAACTGGTACAGTACGAAACGGTTCGTGTCTAAGCGGTACCGGTCAAAACTGATACAGTACGAAACGGTACCGGTCAAAAATGGTACGGTCCGATTTGGTTCAGATCTGTAAGACCCTAACCCGTAATCACGCGATTAACGCCCAAATCTTACGGGTTTGGACCTTACTTAAACCACTCCCGATTAAAACTTTGGTAAATTATGAAAACCCAACTTAATGAATCCCATACACGTTTAGTTCCAATAAATTTTACATCATTGCTCCAAAAAAAGAATGTATTAAAGTTTGTGTTTTTAACGGGAGTTCGTTAGATTCTAGTGCGGAAGCTTGTATGAGTGATCGGGCGTGTTCGGCTCTTATCGCGACTTGATCCTTGCTCCGGGACTTCCATCACATGTTTACCTAACACCATTACACAAAGAATGGTTAGTGAGTGGTCAAATGAAACATTTAACTAGTACGATAGTCGTTACACGTCGAAACGGAACGAACCAGGCCAAACGGCCCTTTATCAGGAGAACAAACTGCTGCGACTTATGCGCAGCAGCTGTTCGGATCGCTTTTACCCCTTCTAAAACCCAAAATCTGACTTCGACTTTCAAATGAGAATTGTTCTACGCTCCGAGAGCTTCCCAGGCATATAAAGAACACCTCTTAACGATTTTTCTACGATTTTATACGCAATTTTAAAGTTCGTGCTGACGTGCAGGTCAAAGCGCGCGGCCGGTCGGTTTATTCGCGCGGCCGCTCGAAGCTTTTGATGTAATTTTGGTGGCTTTTAAGCGTGGGAATCATGTCGCAACCGCATTTGATGATTCCCGAAGCCTAAGTAATGACTTGCCGACTAAATAAACCTTTGTTTGACTGAAATTATGGTCCGGTTTATGTCGCCATGATCCGGTTCTTAGTTTTGAATGTTTATGGCGACCTTTACCCAATTTGACCCATTAAGGCCTTAATTCAAACAAGGCACTTTTGACCACTTAAATTGCATACCGTTTGAGTTGTCAAGTCATTAGGCACTTGATCAACAAAAGCGTTTGTCCGATTTGTTTCATTACGACTTAGATTCTTAGAATCAACCTTTATTAATCCTTTAAATCCCCAAAATGCCCCTCATGACCAAATCTTTCAATTTAGCCATTCGTGGCGAAACTTCTTGTTTCAAATCCAATGTTTTTGACTCAATGACTTGTTTAAAAACTTCTAAGTCCATACGGACTTAGATTTTCAACATTTATCAAGATTGTTCTAATGTGGTCGATTCTAAGCGCCTTAGCGCGCATTAGACATAGTTATGGAAATAACTTACTTGATTTGCACCCACACCTCATGTGAGTACTTTTATCACCTATATTGCTTCGCCCGAAGGCGTTTATTCGACTACGGACTTACCGGGTGGTGTTGACCCATTCTCATACCTTGTGCGTATCCTCCACGATTCTTAGCATCAAGCGTGCATGCGCAAATGCATCTACCTGCGTGCTTTCTAAATATACACATTAATTCCTCGGAACTCAAATGGCAATAACTTGCCATTTGACCCGTTTAACTTTATGAATCTTAATGCTTGGAATACAAGCATCAAGTGTTGGATTCACATGGTGAGGACATCACCATTTGACCCGTTTAGACTCCTAGTTCATAATGCTATGTTACCCAAGTTTTTATCTATGGTTCAAGTGACACAAACTTGACCCATTTAACATCATGCTTAACGACTCCATTCAATTGATTCAATTTGGATTAAAACATCATTTCTCACATATCTTTATTAGTTGACCCGTTTGATGGATTTCACCATTTGGTCACAACTCATTGTTTCAAATATATGTCATAAACCTTGTTTGTTATGAGTTCTTGAGGCAACTCATTTAATACATTTCACCCCTCGGGGTTTACCTTTAATACATACATGAGATTTATAACCAATATATATGACACTTAAGCCATGTTATAGACTACTAGTGTAAGTAAAACTTACTTGTATTCATTTCCATTTACTTGCACTTTAGGCTCATACCCGCTTGACCCGTTTTGTTCGTTGATCCATTCCATCCAAGCTTGCACCTAGCTTGACAAGATCAACCTTCACCATACTCATAAGATTAGTTAAGTTAGTCATCATATCCAATAACTAACACATCTCATGAGTTTATTCACACCATTATTTCGTTTTCCCAATTATCACGTGGCTAAACTTTTCATGTATGGTGTGATTCATCTTTTAAACATGTGTTTCACGTTTTATATGCGGGTAATTCCATGATTACCCAAATCAAGTTATCACCTCAATTTGCAAACAAGACTATTGAGGCATTTCATTAAACACTTGGTGTGCACCCACCAAATTCACTTGATTTTCATGAGTTTAAGTTTATCAAAACATACCCATCTACCTAAAAATCATCATATCATGTTATTTAGACTTTTTAGCCTAAATTCCTCATTAAGAAAGCTCCTAAGAGTTAACTAAATCATTAAACATAGAGGGTTTCAACCTAGAGGTTAAACCCCAATTTTCACATATTAGCATAACCATATGACTAGAATCAAACATACATGTAGAATGTGATTCGTAAGCAAATTAGGTATGATTGAGGCTTGTGACATCCGTCATTTTTTTTCATTATATATATATATATATATATATATATATCTTTAATAATAATAATAATAATAATAATAATAATAAATATATTAGAATTGGTTTTGGACACTACACTAACCATCCACCCTAAAACAACCCAACTTACAAACCCAAACCCAACCACCTTGTGTCTTGATCTGAGCCCAATTCTCATTAAAGCCCAAACCCTCAAGAGCCCAGTCCAAGCCCACCTGTCCCCCTCCTTCTTTCTGTATCAACTAAACAAAAAAAAAAAAAATGGTTTGTGCCGGGTTTCGAACTCGGGACCTCAGACACACACACACGCGCACAAACCACTGAGCCACAAGCTCTTATCTGAAACAAACCCAACCCTATTTACATTTATCCCTTCTTTTTCCTTGTTCCTTCTCCTTCCCTGATTCACGCGAACAGCAGCAGGTTTATTTATTTTTTTATTTTTATTTTCTTTTCTTCTTTTAACCCTTTAAATTGGTCTAATTAACTCATGATTAATCATGGTTGACTTAGGAAACGTGATTATCGGCCCATCCTTCATCAAATACGCGTATAATTCAAACCAATTTGACCAAAATCATTGATTATTCACGCGTGTGTATTCAAACGGGTCAAAACTTACCAAAACGAACACCAAGCTGCTACACTATAAATTGAACAGCCCCTAATCATTACAACTCGCCAATACATCTCTCTCAATCCCCAATTATTCTCAATTATTCTCTGTTCGTGTTTTATAATCGTGCGATTGACTTTTCACGTTGACTGGCCAATCGAGCTCGATTCCACATTGTAAGTATAAATTTTTGGTTGGATTTTGATCTTCGGCATTCACACATCAATAGCCCTAAGGTTAATTGGGCTATCGATGTGTGAATCAAACGATTGCTAATCTAGGGCTCGAAATAGTGATAATTGGGGAAGAACACTTAGAACAGATATGGTATTTAATTTAAACAGACTAAACAAAACACAACCACTGGTCTGGACCAAGTGGTTGTGTCTGGTGCCTTGTAACCGGGACCACACAGGTTCGATTCCCAGCTAAAGCACTGATTTTCTTTCTTTTTTTTTTCTTTTAACATGTAAGCTAATATGTATATATATATATATATATATAATTATTAGTATTTTAAAATTTGTTTTAAAATACTAAAACCCTTTTAAAAATCCTACAAAAATTATTTTTAGTTAAACTGATAAAAAGGTTTAACCCACAATTTTTAGTTTTCAAAAATTTATTTATTTAATATATATAATAAATAAATCAAATTTATTCTATTTTATTTATAAAAATCTATAAAAATATCAAAACAATCTTATTAATTTCCACAAAAATTATCCTAAGTTTTTATAACATTAAGCTTTTCAGAAATGATTTTTGTTTCTGAAAAATCATTTATTTAATATTTTTAATCAATTTTTGTTAGTTTTAATCATAATTAAATCATAATAAATCCAATTTTCATCATTTTTGCACCAAAATTTTATACAAATTATTTTTAACCATTTAGAACAAAAATATGATTTTTTAAAATAGAAATTCTTTAATTTTAGTATTTTTGAATATTAAAGTTAAATATTGGCTATTTATAATAAATAGATTTAATAATCTATTTTAAAGAAAATAATTTTATAAAAAATATTTTTTACACTTTAAACACATTCTTGTAACCATCTTAAGTTTAAATTTCATAAAAAGATTTTTGGTTATTTATTTACTAAATTTCCCTCAATTGGCGAACATTTTTTTAATATTAATCAAACGAGCAATTATCCCCAATTCGAAGCCCTAGAAATACATGTATCCTAGAGTTATTTCCCTTACACATTATCAATTACTTTAGGTTAATCATTTGGGAGTAATCTCAATTCATATTTCGTTGTCCAAGTTCAAATTCAAGTTATTACGTGAACTGTGAGTATTCCTACCCCTTTTTGCTTTTATACATTTTTGGGGTGTTACATGTACACTATTACAATTTCAAATACAAGATTTCATTTTTACAATACAATTCTAGTACTATGTGCATTGTTTACAACGTGTTTTATGCTTAGACAATACATGTGGATTACATTTGTACTTAGTGAAATCATTAACATGGTACAAGCCGACCTTAACATTGGATAGCGCTATTTGGATTGACAACCCGCCTAGATTGATTCTCCCCCTTTTTCATCGGAGAATCCGTGGCCAGTGTTAAGTTATCATCCATTTATTGGTTGAGTACACTACAGTTCATACAGTACATTATACAGTCACAGGGTTGATTTCGCTCATTTGTATGATACATAGTTTACATATTTGCACTGTAGCTTGCACTTGAATTGTATAACTTTTTAACCTACTATATATATCAAATCTAGGAATGCTCACCAACATTTCATATGTTGACCAAACCTATTTTTGTACATGTTTCAGGTGCAGTTTGATCTAGTGCTTTAGCAAGAGACATTTAGTGTTTTATTTCAATCCAGTTATTTCAATATTTACATTTCATTAGACAATGTAATTTCCATTTCCATGTAAGACAATTTTGAGTATTCAATAATATTTACATTTTAGTACCATGAGCTTTTGAACAATCGTCACTACGTGGCACCTCGATGATTCCGCCATCGGTTGGGGTGTTACAGATTGGTATCAGAGCCATGGTTATAGGGAATTAGGTTATTAGATAAAATGGCCTAGACTATAACCGAACTTAAACTTGCATGCATTTTCCTGAATTACCCTACCCCTCATTTCTCCCTACTTTCTTCCTTCTATCTTTCCCTTCTTCCCTCTCTCTATTCTTCTTATCTTTCATCATGGTGCATAGAGATGGTGTCCTACAGAGAGTGGAAAGTTTACATCATCATGGAACGCGAGCATTACCTTCTATGAAGACACTCTTAGATATAATACCTACTCTTATTTTACTCCTTCAAAGTTGTTGAACTTTAATGAGTATGATAAGGACACGTGCAATCTGGAAGGGTGGACGCCTGTACACTGGGTTTTCTGGCATAGGCAAGCATAGCGCATAAATCCATTTACGGACCTGTTATGCTTACCTGGGGATTCCTGGAGTGAGTGTCCACTTATAGGCTAAAGCATGTCTCCTTTGATCACCATTGGGTTCAATTCCTTTGAAAAGTCAACGTCCTTGTTGAGCTTTACGGCTAGACAAGGGCACTCCAAGTATTTTGTACAAGTTTTTCCAATAATACCCTCTCGTTTCATATACAATACTTTGCATATCATGAAGTGCTTACAAGATCATATCTTCATAATTATCCGTACGATTATACACTTACACTTTCTAATTTCATGATTATTATTTAACTACCTCATAGATGTCTGCTCGCCGCATGCTCCGTGATGCCAGCCAACGCCCTGTTCGTGCTTCTGGACGACGTTCTGATCGTCGCCTCGCATCTTTAGTCGCCGAACAAATTGCTGCAGTGATCCCAAACCTTGTCGGTGAGATAACCCAGAATAGTAACAGTGCCAACACAGGGAGTACGGCTCAATTTCGGTGCACTTTCAAACACTTTAACTCCTGTAACCCTACAAAATTCACTGGTGAGGAGGGTGCTACTGGCCTTCTCCAATGGTTTGAAAGCATGGAGAGTACTTTTGTGAACAGTGAATGTCCTGATGAACTCCGCGTTCGCTATGCTACTAGTGTCCTTCAAAAGGGGGCGCTAACCTGGTGGAATGGCGAAAAACGCAATCGAGGAGCGGATGTTGCTTTATCATTATCTTGGGCTGAAGTTAAGGAACTCATGATCGCCAAATTCTGCCCTAGGAACGAAATCAGGAAACTAGAGGAAGAGTTCTATGGGTTGAAACAAGACAGTGGTGAGAATCTAGCGTATAATACTCGATATCACGAACTTAGCATACTGGTTCCACACATGGTCACCCCGGTCTCTCGAGCAATCGAAAAATATATCGAGGGATTACCTGAACTGATTCAAGACGTTGTCACTGGAGGCAAAGCCACTACGGTAGAAGAAGCCATCCAACTTGTAGCCACATTAACAGACAAACACGTAAGGAAAGGAAACTTGGTTAGGAAGGGCACCAAGACGTCTACTGAGAAAACCACCAATGCTGTTGAACAATCTAAGACTGTTTTCGCAAAGGCCGCCACTACTGCTACGAACTCTAAGAAACGAATGGGCGATAATCAGAACCATGCTGTTGTTGATCCGGAGGCTCAGCCTCCTATCAAGAAAGCCTACACGGGAATCCATCCTCAATGCAACACCTGCAAATATCATCATCCTGCAAATCTTCCATGTCGTCAATGCACTAGATGTGGGAGGTTTGGACACCTTGTTACCACTTGTCGAGTAATGGTTGGAACACAGAGTAATCATCAAACAGCTGCCCAGGGACCACTACAGATTACTAACGGTCGGGCATGTTATCATTGTAGGGACCCTAACCATATGCTACCTCAATGTCCCAAATTGAACAATGTAAACCTGGTGGCACATGGACGAGCTTTCAATAACAATATCAACGAAGCAGACGATCAGGATGATGTTAATCCCACTGGTTAAGCCATGGATGAAATCTTCCCAAGACTCGAGAAATCCAATACCCGTGTTTTCATTTTCTTGATTCTATTATCATTTTATACCCAACTTTGTCGCACTCATTAGCATACAACATCTAGAAATTTCCTTACGTATTATTGTGTATTAACACCGATTGGAAATTTATTATATTGATTACGTTTATCTTAATCATACAAGATTCTACCTTATTTGAAACGTTTGGACTTGATACTTGATCTTACAGATGCTTTTCTAAGAAAACATCATTGATTATTACATGAAACTAGATTTTTCCCTTAATTTGACTACGCATTGAACATCTAATTATTCATGATACTCGTAAACATTTAATTATTCATGATAACACTTACACTTAATGGTTGTAGTACTTACAAACTTGCTTGCATAAACATGCTATCAATTTGCAATCTATGTGAATATTAATTGCTGCACTTAATAGAGGTCATCATGCCTTTTTCAACAGTCGGGAGAGGCCCTACAACCTGCTCCACGACTGGTGGAGGCTATCAAACATACTCAACGATTGGTAGAGGTCACTATGCCTTTTCAAACAGTCGGGAGAGGCCCTACAACCTACTCCACGGCTGGTGGAGGCTATCGGACCTGCTCAACAATAGGTGGGGTCATAGAAGGACACAAAACTTTAATGTAAGGTAAATTGATGATTCCGGTCCGGAACGTAATCATGAATTTACAGGTGCGTTAAGGTAGTGTGAAATTCTATTAGAGTTTTTTTTTGGAAAGGCGTCCAGTACGTTTTCAAGATATCAAGGGTGTGGTGGGTTAGCTGCGGTACACCCTGTATACAAACACTAATGATGCATTGAAAGTGAGACTGGAAGTCGAACCAGGAACAAACTCTGTTTGCTTGTTAGTTCATTTAGTCTTTTATAGTCAACCAACTCGTACATTTATTTTAGGAGTCCTAAAACTTGAAGTAGTGATTACTAGATCCTTATTCTCCCTGTTATTCGAGACGAACTTAATCCAATCCTTAACTCACACCCATCAAACCTCATGTCCAAATCATTCGAATTTTTCCAAACCACAGTCATCGTAATTTTTACCAAGCATCCATAACCCTATGTTTCTAATAACTTCGGGACGAAGTTTCTAAAAGTAGGGGATGCTGTGACATCCGTCATTTTTTTTCATTATATATATATATATATATATCTTTAATAATAATAATAATAATAATAATAATAATAATAATAATAATAAATATATTAGAATTGGTTTTGGACACTACACTAACCATCCACCCTAAAACAACCCAACTTACAAACCCAAACCCAACCACCTTGTGTCTTGATCTGAGCCCAATTCTCATTAAAGCCCAAACCCTCAAGAGCCCAGTCCAAGCCCACCTGTCCCCCTCCTTCTTTCTGTATCAACTAAACAAAAAAAAATAAAATGGTTTGTGCCGGGTTTCGAACTCGGGACCTCAGACACACACACACACGCGCACAAACCACTGAGCCACAAGCTCTTATCTGAAACAAACCCAACCCTATTTACATTTATCCCTTCTTTTTCCTTGTTCCTTCTCCTTCCCTGATTCACGCGAACAGCAGCAGGTTTATTTATTTTTTTATTTTTATTTTCTTTTCTTCTTTTAACCCTTTAAATTGGTCTAATTAACTCATGATTAATCATGGTTGACTTAGGAAACGTGATTATCGGCCCATCCTTCATCAAATACGCGTATAATTCAAACCAATTTGACCAAAATCATTGATTATTCACGCGTGTGTATTCAAACGGGTCAAAACTTACCAAAACGAACACCAAGCTGCTACACTATAAATTGAACAGCCCCTAATCATTACAACTCGCCAATACATCTCTCTCAATCCCCAATTATTCTCAATTATTCTCTGTTCGTGTTTTATAATCGTGCGATTGACTTTTCACGTTGACTGGCCAATCGAGCTCGATTCCACATTGTAAGTATAAATTTTTGGTTGGATTTTGATCTTCGGCATTCACACATCAATAGCCCTAAGGTTAATTGGGCTATCGATGTGTGAATCAAACGATTGCTAATCTAGGGCTCGAAATAGTGATAATTGGGGAAGAACACTTAGAACAGATATGGTATTTAATTTAAACAGACTAAACAAAACACAACCACTGGTCTGGACCAAGTGGTTGTGTCTGGTGCCTTGTAACCGGGACCACACAGGTTCGATTCCCAGCTAAAGCACTGATTTTCTTTCTTTTTTTTTTCTTTTAACATGTAAGCTAATATGTATATATATATATATATATATATAATTATTAGTATTTTAAAATTTGTTTTAAAATACTAAAACCCTTTTAAAAATCCTACAAAAATTATTTTTAGTTAAACTGATAAAAAGGTTTAACCCACAATTTTTAGTTTTCAAAAATTTATTTATTTAATATATATAATAAATAAATCAAGTTTATTCTATTTTATTTATAAAAATCTATAAAAATATCAAAACAATCTTATTAATTTCCACAAAAATTATCCTAAGTTTTTATAACATTAAGCTTTTCAGAAATGATTTTTATTTCTGAAAAATCATTTATTTAATATTTTTAATCAATTTTTGTTAGTTTTAATCATAATTAAATCATAATAAATCCAATTTTCATCATTTTTGCACCAAAATTTTATACAAATTATTTTTAACCATTTAGAACAGAAATATGATTTTTTAAAATAGAAATTCTTTAATTTTAGTATTTTTGAATATTAAAGTTAAATATTGGCTATTTATAATAAATAGATTTAATAATCTATTTTAAAGAAAATAATTTTATAAAAATTATTTTTTACACTTTAAACACATTCTTGTAACCATCTTAAGTTTAAATTTCATAAAAAGATTTTTGGTTATTTATTTACTAAATTTCCCTCAATTGGCGAACATTTGTTAATATTAATCAAACGAGCAATTATCCCCAATTCGAAGCCCTAGAAATACATGTATCCTAGAGTTATTTCCCTTACACATTATCAATTACTTTAGGTTAATCATTTGGGAGTAATCTCAATTCATATTTCGTTGTCCAAGTTCAAATTCAAGTTATTACGTGAACTGTGAGTATTCCTACCCCTTTTTGCTTTTATACATTTTTGGGGTGTTACATGTACACTATTACAATTTCAAATACAAGATTTCATTTTTACAATACAATTCTAGTACTATGTGCATTGCTTACAACGTGTTTTATGCTTAGACAATACATGTGGATTACATTTGTACTTAGTGAAATCATTAACATGGTACAAGCCGACCTTAACATTGGATAGCGCTATTTGGATTGACAACCCGCCTAGATTGATTCTCCCCCTTTTTCATCGGAGAATCCGTGGCCAGTGTTAAGTTATCATCCATTTATTGGTTGAGTACACTACAGTTCATACAGTACATTATACAGTCACAGGGTTGATTTCGCTCATTTGTATGATACATAGTTTACATATTTGCACTGTAGCTTGCACTTGAATTGTATAACTTTTTAACCTACTATATATATCAAATCTAGGAATGCTCACCAACATTTCATATGTTGACCAAACCTATTTTTGTACATGTTTCAGGTGCAGTTTGATCTAGTGCTTTAGCAAGAGACATTTAGTGTTTTATTTCAATCCAGTTATTTCAATATTTACATTTCATTAGACAATGTAATTTCCATTTCCATGTAAGACAATTTTGAGTATTCAATAATATTTACATTTTAGTACCATGAGCTTTTGAACAATCGTCACTACGTGGCACCTCGATGATTCCGCCATCGGTTGGGGTGTTACAAGGCTCCCTAAAGCTAGAGGAACCTCTAACAACTAATAATCTCACGTTTTTATCAAAACCCTAGATTTTTATCATTCATATAAACTCCCAATTTAGCATCAAGACTTAATTGGAGGTTACCTTAGGGTTTGTTAGGACCTAGATGATGGATTTGCACTTCATGCACTCGAATTTGATCTTCAATTGCCTTTGATTCATGCTCAATTGAGGTTTAGAGAAGTGTATATGTTTTGTGTGTGGATATTTCATCTCCTGATGAAAATGTCGATCCACACATACACATGTTTGTTCTATATTAAATCAAGTTTATCAACTTGACCATATTGGCCCTTCAAGTTTACATTTCCATGTTTATTAGATAACTTCACTATCTAGGTTGGTCGGTATCGTTAAGTTTTAGCTCGTTTTTATCCGTTGATTAAAACACCCACCATTAAATTCGTTTCGTTATTTAATCACGCCTAATGGCGTAGTTAGACGAACGAATGGTTTTGGGGTGTTACAAGTCTACCCCCCTTAAAGAGGTTTCGTCCTCGAAACCTTTCTTGTGTTGTTGCTTTGGTTACACCAAAGAACCTTAGTGTCTCTAATCAATTTTGAGCACCGCTCAATCCCTTGACATTCTATAGTCTAACGAGTAGTACTATATACCTATTGTTTGTATCCCTTTACTCGGCTTTCTAACTTTTATTATATGGAAGCCTTAGCTTTCATATTACGACTTGAGTCATCCTATTATTTCGGTTAGCTAGGGGCAATATCTACATACTTACCCCCTACCCGACATTTTAGCTACTTATGTTCTTCATAGGTCTTCCCTAGATCCGTAGACTATCCCCGTCTACTATTATCCCGAATGATGTAATGTTTTAAGGGGCCATTCTATCATGCACCTTAGGGCATCTACTGTAATACTCGATTGTAGCATGCATAGGCATACATGTCTATGCGTTTATTTCTAACAAGTAATTTGTCTTGGTTTCCAAGATTAACCCGACTTTTTAACATAGTCGTTTTCTAGCTTCTTGGATTCATCCCCGAATCCAACCCTCGTTTCTTTTTGGTTTGCTAGAATGCTATAAACAAACCTTGCTTTACACTAACGTTTTCCTTTCTTTGGCTAATCCTATTTCAAGAATTTGCCATTTATTGGGTTTACCCAATTTCCCGTTTTGCTAACTCGATTGGTGGTCATAGCCCCACCCGACCCGTTTAAAGACCTTTGAGTTTTAGATTTCAAATCGTTTATATATTTAGAACGCTTAGTTTCTAAAAGTCCTCTTTCTGATTACCGATCTCAATATAAATTGAGGTTGGTTTTCTTTTCATAAAACCTGGTGTTGATTCGTCATTACAACGTATTGTATCGACTAATCTCTTATTATCCCGATTTTCATTAGATTGTACCGATTATACAATCCAATGTTTTCACAGTTTACACGAGGGTTGAATGATTTACTGGTCTATCACGGCCCCAACTCGTTGTTTTAGGTCATTAATCCGAAGATTCACGACTTACCTGAATGTGATTATGACTCAACCCTTGATTAAGGTTCAAGTCCCTCTTTACGAATTTAACCTTCTATAAAAGTCCGATTTTAATTATGACTTAACCTTGATTAAGGTCCAAGTCTGTTTTCAAGCTAAATCTGTTTATGACTCAACCTTGATTAAGGTTCAAGTCTATTTCCGAACTGAATCTATTTATGACTAAACCTTGATTAAGGTTCAAGTCAATCTTTGTATCAACCTAGGATAACTCGTATCGTATATTGCCCGTTTTGCTAGCCCAGCGTATAAGCTGGTGCCTCGCTCAAAGTCTTGCATGGTTCGCATCCCTGCCGTGTTAGACAGTGGACTACGTCCAAACGCTCCAGTTTTTGTCCTCTTTGCTAGCCCAGCGTATTCTAGCTGGTGCCTCGCTCAAGGTCTTGCATGGATCGCATCCCTGCCGTGTTAGACAGTGGACTACGTCCAAAATCCCCCCGGCACCTCACACTTACTAAGCCTTTGTTACATAGGTTGTATATGTATTAATCGTAAGAAACTCATGGTATCATATGTTTAACACTTACCTAGCCAGGGTAAGTAATTCGCATATGGTACACACGGACTTATTATAATTAAGGCATTACCCCCTATGCAAGCAAATTTTCAGCTCATGCTTGTGCCCCCTATTTTATTTGGTAAAACCTTTTTATTGATAAATTATTCCATGTTAGGTTTTACCTTCATTCATTAAGAATAAACGTTGCGTTTTTGTTTTGTAAAGATTTGTGTGATCACAACGCCTTTCTAGCATCCTTTGATTTTTAAACGTTAGTTTGGGATGATTACCCCCAACCCGGTCTCGATGTTCGAGTTACGCTTGTGTATTGATTGTTCACTAGTGTGAACAATGCACATTTCCCATTTAGCTTCTTGCTTGCGTATGCAAGTACCATCCTTCATGTGATGCTTGCATACTAATACGCTTAATATAATTTAGAGCATGTACCTGACTGGTTAATACTTGCCCTTGTATTCCCTTTTTGTTAAATATCTGTTAATCCGAGTCGTTACTTGACTTGGTCCTTAGTGAGCATGTTATCAGTCGTGCTCCCGAACCATCTACCACCTCATTTGGTGATTCATTCGATCCTATCTTGATCGAATAAATGTTCTCATCCCTGTCACATTTACAAAATCAATTAATTAGTAATATGACATTTCAGTATTAGTGTGCATCGTTGCAATAGTAGTGCTAGAATTCTTGTTATACAAGAATGTCGTTGTCCGAATTAAACTTTGGATAGGCCCCATTTCACCTAACCATTTCCTTACCAAGCTTTAGAGATGTCGTGTGTATACACAATATCCTTATTGATTACATATAACAATCTCTGATCCAACCAGATTGTTATTGCAGATATTACTTACCGGATTCCTTGATCAAGTCTCGAACCGAACACCCTTCAACACTTTGAGCGCACGGTTTGAGTCCAAGTATCCTTCACGATACTCGGATTCCTCAAACCTATGGCTCTGATACCACTTGTAAGACCCTAACCCGTAATCACGCGATCAACGCCCAAATCTTACGGGTTTGGACCTTACTTAAACCACTCCCGATTAAAACTTTGGTAAATTATGAAAACCCAACTTAATGAATCCCATACACGTTTAGTTCCAATAAATTTTACATCATTGCTCCAAAAAAAGAATGTATTAAAGTTTGTGTTTTTAACGGGAGTTCGTTAGATTCTAGTGCGGAAGCTTGTATGTGTAACATTACGCAATTAATAATTATACATTACCAATAATTTGGATTTAAACGACTAGCTTTATTATTATTTATTTTGTAGCATTTTATATATATATATATATATATATATTTATATATATACAAAGATTTATAATAATAATAATAATAATAAATATAATTATAACAAAAAAAAAACTTGAGTTGTGATTTTCTTACCCTAACCCCTAGTCCATTACCCAAACCATCCCAGCCCAAAATCCCATAACTGAAGCCCAAGCCTCAGCCCACCTAGAATCAGGCCCAAGACCATGAGCCGGCCCATCTAAAAACAAAAAAATGATAATTGTTTCAGACGGGTTTCGAACCCGGGACAACCCACACACACACTCACCCTCACAACCAGCTGATCTAGAAGCCTTATCTGTTTCTAACCCAACCATTTAAAATTATATGATGTGTTGAAATATGACAGTTGACTACGAAAAAGTCAACTGTGGTGCTCGGCCATTTTAATTATCATCAATCAACGCGTGATTGATCCAACTTTGGAATGTTTACTTGATTATCGGCCTCTTATGATCTGTATACACGCTAATTACCAACCAATTGACCACCAATTAATACTATTACGCGTATGGACTTAAACACATAGTCAAACTTGCCAATTCAAGGAAACAGATCATCACCCTATAAATTGATTGCTTCTGGACCCCCTATACTCGCCGAATAATCCCTCTTCACCTCTAATTTCTCTTAAAAACCTCTGGTTCGTTGATTTCTGTTCAACATTAACCCGAGTCTTGGCCGAAGCAATTCTGTGTCAAATCAATACTGTAAGTTATATGTCTTGTGTGGGATTTGTTAGTCGGCCTATGCACGACATTAACCCCATGATTAATTGGGTTAATGTCGTGATTATTGATCAATCGAAAATTCTAGGGCTCGAATTTGATTAATTGGGGATGAACTCGATTTTTCTTAGTGTATTTATTTTAATGGACCATCAACCAAACACAACCACTGGCTAGACCAGATGGTTGTGTCTGTGGCTTGTTTACTAACCCACGCGGGTTCGAGTCCCGGGTGTGGCACCTTTTTTTATTTATGCTTTGTTCTATAAAAAGAATTAACCTTTTATTACTTAAAATTTTATAAATTCATTTTAATTTATTAAAACTCTTTTAATAATTCTAAAAAAAATTATTTTTAGATAATCTGATGAAAAGCTTTCACCCACAACTTTTGGTTTTCAAAAATTAATTTATTTAATATATTTAATAAATAAATCAATTTTATTCTATTATATTTATAAAATTCCATTAAAATATCAAAACAAATTTATAAATTTCCATAAATTTTATTCTGAGATATTTTAACATTAAGCTTTTTAGAAATAATTTTTATTTCTGAAAAATCAATTATTTAATATTTTTAACCAATTTTTGTTAGTTTTAATCGTAATTAAATCATAATAAATCCAATTTTTATTATTTTTGCACCAAAATTTTATACAATTTATTTTTAAATATTTAGAACATAAATATGATTTTTAATATAATAATTCTTTAATTTTTGCATTTTTGAAAATTAAAGTTAATTTTTGGCAATTTGTAATAAATAGATTTAAAAATCTATTTTTAAAGAAAATAATTTTATAAAAATTATTTTTGTACTCTAAACAACATTTTTGTGACCATCTTGAATTTAAATTTCATAAAAAGATTTTTAGTCATTAATTTACTAAATTTCCCTCAATTGTCGAATATTTTTAGTATTAATCAAACAAGCAATTATCCCCAATTCGAAGCCCTAGGAACTTATACATCTATAGACTTGATAGACTTAGACATATTTATTACCTTATAGGGTGATTCTTGACATACTTGGGCAACACACTATTTTTCAAGGGATAACATTTTACCAAGGTGAGTTTACATAGCCCTTTTTCTATTTTACATTTTGGGGTGAAATATGTTTAAACATTTTATACATTATCATTTACTCATTCTTACATTGTTGAAACTTGTGATTCAATTACACTATCATTTGACTGTAACAAAAAGACACAGTACAATCATTAACATTGATCAAGCCGCCTGTTTAGATTATAGCGCTATAGGTCTGACAAACCCATCCCACCCGCATAGACTCAGGGATGATCGATAACAGTAATAACATTTAACTAACTTGCGAGTTAGTCATCAGTCGACACAAGGTTTGGTTGTACAAAGACGCATTGTTGCATGTCGGTATCATACTCTATCATCATACAACTCTGAATGTTGTACAAACTATGGTTATCAATTATTTCCAAAAACCTATGTAATTCTCACCAACTTTTGTTGACCCAAAACATTTTCAACTTAACATGTTTCAGGTTCTATTTGCTTGAAGATTTGAATTGATGCTTGAAGATATGTGTATAGTTTTATTCAATTTGATGTACAAATTCTAGAACAATTGTATGTAATTTAATCATTTAATGGAATTTATTATTTACCATGAGCTACTGAACAATCATCAATACGTGACATCCCGATGTTTCCGCCATCGGTTGGGGTGTTACAGATTGGTATCAGAGCCATGGTTATAGGGAATTAGGTTATTAGAGAAATAATCTAGTCTATAACCATAGGATTTAACCAGTACTTGCTTCTTTTGTTTGCTATTCTCTATCTCCCTCCTACTTCATATCCCTACTCTCATCCCTACAAGAAGGTTGCTCTCCATCACTGAATTCACTCTTAGACTAATAAGGCAAAATCCTCAGGTTTAACCTGAACCACCTTGAGATCTCGTCGAAGTTCTAGATTTTAATAACGAACACGTGCAATCTGGAAGGGTGAACGCCTGTATTCTGAGTCTTCTGTCTAGGCTGGCATTGCGCATATATCCCAATCAGACGAGGGACCCGGATGCCTACCTGGGAATTCTCGGGATGAGTGTTCACTTATAGGCTAAAGCATGTCTTCATGTGTTATTAGAATTTAGAATCTTTGATAAGTCAACGTTTTCGTTTATTCGTTTTAATGAATAAATGATTACATTCCTTATATAAACTCTCATTCATTTCATTGTGTCTATTACAGATCATGCCTCCTCGTCGCAGCACTCGCAACAGCAATGGTGAGAACCACGAAGAAGGTGGTGACAACCATAACCATGACCAAGTTCCTAACCACAACAACAATGGTGTCGATGTCCAATTGGCTGCAATCATTTCTCAACAAATGGCGCAGCAAATCGCAACTCTGGTTCCCAACTTACTCGCTCAGGTCATCCAATTGAACGGCAACGGGAATGGTCACAACAACGGAAACGGGAACGGCAATGGCAATGGAAATGGACCCCAAGTCTGCACCCTTAAGCATTTCAACTCTTGTAACCCTCCAAAGTTTAGTGGAGAAGAAGGAGCTACTGGACTCCTCCAATGGTTTGAGGGTATTGAGAATACCTTCATCAACAGTGAATGCCCCAACAACTTCAAGGTTCGTTACGCCATGAGTGTTCTCCATAAACGAGCACTCACATGGTGGAATGAAGAAAAGCGTACTCGTGGGGCCGAGGTTGCTCTTACTATGACATGGGACCAAGTCAAAGAGATCATGAAGGAAGAGTTTTGTCCTCGCAATGAAGTTAAGAAGCTTGAGGATGAGTTCCACACCTTAGCTCAAGATAGTGGGGAAAACCTTGCCTACAACACCCGCTTTCATGAGCTTAGCTTATTGTTGCCCCACAAAGTCACTCCCCTATCGGTAGCCATCGAGAAGTACATCGGTGGTCTGCCCATGCAAATCCAGGATACGGTGTGGGGAAGGAATCCTGCCACCTTGGAGGAAGCCAAACGTTTAGCAGCTACCTTAACTGATAATCACGTAAAGAACGGGACCTTAGTTCGGAAAAGCAATAAAACAAGTATTGTAACCGCGATAACCACTGAGAACCAGAAACGTAAGACCAGGGATCCTGCTGCAAACCTCACTCCACAAGCTTCTAACAAGAAACCTTATACAGGAAACCATCCATTGTGCAACACATGCAACCGACATCATCCCACTGCTTCAGCATGTCGCTTGTGCACCAATTGTGGTAGGTATGGCCATCTAGTTAATACATGTCGCGAGACCCCAAACCCTAATGCCAACCAACCCATCAACCCTGCTCAGGCTGCTAATCCTAATCGATACAACTATGGTCAATGCTATGAATGTGGAGACCCAAATCACTTCCGTAACCGATGCCCTAAACTGAACAGAGATCAAGACCCCCCAGCTACCTAACCACAAGACTCACCATTTGACTATTGGTTACTTTTATTCTATGTATTAACGTTATTCGATTCAAGTAATAAAATTCAAGTATTATCATAACATCTGTGTGCATGTTTGTCTGAATGTGAACTAGTTGCTATATCAGTAATCATATTTGTTTGTACAACAATTAGTTAACTACCAAACGATCAGCTTAACGATTGGTAGAGGTCATCATGTCATTCCAACAGTCGGGAGAGGCCCTACCACCTAAACGACTGGCGGAGACTATCAGACCTGCTTAACAATCGGTAAAGTCATAAAAGGACACAAAACCCTAATTGTAAGGTAAATTGGTAATTACGGTCCGGAACGTAATCATGAATTTACAGGTACGTTAAGGTAGTGTGAAATTTTATCAAGGTTTTCGGTAGTCGACCAATTGTAAACCTAGTGCTCCTTTTAACTTCGGGACGAAGTTCCTAAAAGTAGGGGAGACTGTAACATTACGCAATTAATAATTATACATTACCAATAATTTGGATTTAAACGACTAGCTTTATTATTATTTATTTTGTAGCATTTTATATATATATATATATATATATATTTATATATATACAAAGATTTATAATAATAATAATAATAAATATAATTATAACAAAAAAAAAAACTTGAGTTGTGATTTTCTTACCCTAACCCCTAGTCCATTACCCAAACCATCCCAGCCCAAAATCCCATAACTGAAGCCCAAGCCTCAGCCCACCTAGAATCAGGCCCAAGACCATGAGCCGGCCCATCTAAAAACAAAAAAATGATAATTGTTTCAGACGGGTTTCGAACCCGGGACAACCCACACACACACTCACCCTCACAACCAGCTGATCTAGAAGCCTTATCTGTTTCTAACCCAACCATTTAAAATTATATGATGTGTTGAAATATGACAGTTGACTACGAAAAAGTCAACTGTGGTGCTCGGCCATTTTAATTATCATCAATCAACGCGTGATTGATCCAACTTTGGAATGTTTACTTGATTATCGGCCTCTTATGATCTGTATACACGCTAATTACCAACCAATTGACCACCAATTAATACTATTACGCGTATGGACTTAAACACATAGTCAAACTTGCCAATTCAAGGAAACAGATCATCACCCTATAAATTGATTGCTTCTGGACCCCCTATACTCGCCGAATAATCCCTCTTCACCTCTAATTTCTCTTAAAAACCTCTGGTTCGTTGATTTCTGTTCAACATTAACCCGAGTCTTGGCCGAAGCAATTCTGTGTCAAATCAATACTGTAAGTTATATGTCTTGTGTGGGATTTGTTAGTCGGCCTATGCACGACATTAACCCCATGATTAATTGGGTTAATGTCGTGATTATTGATCAATCGAAAATTCTAGGGCTCGAATTTGATTAATTGGGGATGAACTCGATTTTTCTTAGTGTATTTATTTTAATGGACCATCAACCAAACACAACCACTGGCTAGACCAGATGGTTGTGTCTGTGGCTTGTTTACTAACCCACGCGGGTTCGAGTCCCGGGTGTGGCACCTTTTTTTATTTATGCTTTGTTCTATAAAAAGAATTAACCTTTTATTACTTAAAATTTTATAAATTCATTTTAATTTATTAAAACTCTTTTAATAATTCTAAAAAAAATTATTTTTAGATAATCTGATGAAAAGCTTTCACCCACAACTTTTGGTTTTCAAAAATTAATTTATTTAATATATTTAATAAATAAATCAATTTTATTCTATTATATTTATAAAATTCCATTAAAATATCAAAACAAATTTATAAATTTCCATAAATTTTATTCTGAGATATTTTAACATTAAGCTTTTTAGAAATAATTTTTATTTCTGAAAAATCAATTATTTAATATTTTTAACCAATTTTTGTTAGTTTTAATCGTAATTAAATCATAATAAATCCAATTTTTATTATTTTTGCACCAAAATTTTATACAATTTATTTTTAAATATTTAGAACATAAATATGATTTTTAATATAATAATTCTTTAATTTTTGCATTTTTGAAAATTAAAGTTAATTTTTGGCAATTTGTAATAAATAGATTTAAAAATCTATTTTTAAAGAAAATAATTTTATAAAAATTATTTTTGTACTCTAAACAACATTTTTGTGACCATCTTGAATTTAAATTTCATAAAAAGATTTTTAGTCATTAATTTACTAAATTTCCCTCAATTGTCGAATATTTTTAGTATTAATCAAACAAGCAATTATCCCCAATTCGAAGCCCTAGGAACTTATACATCTATAGACTTGATAGACTTAGACATATTTATTACCTTATAGGGTGATTCTTGACATACTTGGGCAACACACTATTTTTCAAGGGATAACATTTTACCAAGGTGAGTTTACATAGCCCTTTTTCTATTTTACATTTTGGGGTGAAATATGTTTAAACATTTTATACATTATCATTTACTCATTCTTACATTGTTGAAACTTGTGATTCAATTACACTATCATTTGACTGTAACAAAAAGACACAGTACAATCATTAACATTGATCAAGCCGCCTGTTTAGATTATAGCGCTATAGGTCTGACAAACCCATCCCACCCGCATAGACTCAGGGATGATCGATAACAGTAATAACATTTAACTAACTTGCGAGTTAGTCATCAGTCGACACAAGGTTTGGTTGTACAAAGACGCATTGTTGCATGTCGGTATCATACTCTATCATCATACAACTCTGAATGTTGTACAAACTATGGTTATCAATTATTTCCAAAAACCTATGTAATTCTCACCAACTTTTGTTGACCCAAAACATTTTCAACTTAACATGTTTCAGGTTCTATTTGCTTGAAGATTTGAATTGATGCTTGAAGATATGTGTATAGTTTTATTCAATTTGATGTACAAATTCTAGAACAATTGTATGTAATTTAATCATTTAATGGAATTTATTATTTACCATGAGCTACTGAACAATCATCAATACGTGACATCCCGATGTTTCCGCCATCGGTTGGGGTGTTACAGTATGAGTGATCGGGCGTGTTCGGCTCTTATCGCGACTTGATCCTTGCTCCGGGACTTCCATCACATGTTTACCTAACACCATTACACAAAGAATGGTTAGTGAGTGGTCAAATGAAACATTTAACTAGTACGATAGTCGTTACACGTCGAAACGGAACGAACCAGGCCAAACGGCCCTTTATCAGGAGAACAAACTGCTGCGACTTATGCGCAGCAGCTGTTCGGATCGCTTTTACCCCTTCTAAAACCCAAAATCTGACTTCGACTTTCAAATGAGAATTGTTCTACGCTCCGAGAGCTTTCCAGGCATATAAAGAACACCTCTTAACGATTTTTCTACGATTTTATACGCAATTTTAAAGTTCGTGCTGACGTGCAGGTCAAAGCGCGCGGTCGGTCGGTTTATTCGCGCGGGCCGCTCGAAGCTTCTGATGTAATTTTGGTGGCTTTTAAGCGTGGGAATCATGTCGCAACCGCATTTGATGATTCCCGAAGCCTAAGTAATGACTTGCCGACTAAATAAACCTTTGTTTGACTGAAATTATGGTCCGGTTTATGTCGCCATGATCCGGTTCTTAGTTTTGAATGTTTATGGCGACCTTTACCCAATTTGACCCATTAAGGCCTTAATTCAAACAAGGCACTTTTGACCACTTAAATTGCATACCGTTTGAGTTGTCAAGTCATTAGGCACTTGATCAACAAAAGCGTTTGTCCGATTTGTTTCATTACGACTTAGATTCTTAGAATCAACCTTTATTAATCCTTTAAATCCCCAAAATGCCCCTCATGACCAAATCTTTCAATTTAGCCATTCGTGGCGAAACTTCTTGTTTCAAATCCAATGTTTTTGACTCAATGACTTGTTTAAAAACTTCTAAGTCCATACGGACTTAGATTTTCAACATTTATCAAGATTGTTCTAATGTGGTCGATTCTAAGCGCCTTAGCGCGCATTAGACATAGTTATGGAAATAACTTACTTGATTTGCATCCACACCTCATGTGAGTACTTTTATCACCTATATTGCTTCGCCCGAAGGCGTTTATTCGACTACGGACTTACCGGGTGGTGTTGACCCATTCTCATACCTTGTGCGTATCCTCCACGATTCTTAGCATCAAGCGTGCATGCGCAAATGCATCTACCTGCGTGCTTTCTAAATATACACATTAATTCCTCGGAACTCAAATGGCAATAACTTGCCATTTGACCCGTTTAACTTTATGAATCTTAATGCTTGGAATACAAGCATCAAGTGTTGGATTCACATGGTGAGGACATCACCATTTGACCCGTTTAGACTCCTAGTTCATAATGCTATGTTACCCAAGTTTTTATCTATGGTTCAAGTGACACAAACTTGACCCATTTAACATCATGCTTAACGACTCCATTCAATTGATTCAATTTGGATTAAAACATCATTTCTCACATATCTTTATTAGTTGACCCGTTTGATGGATTTCACCATTTGGTCACAACTCATTGTTTCAAATATATGTCATAAACCTTGTTTGTTATGAGTTCTTGAGGCAACTCATTTAATACATTTCACCCCTCGGGGTTTACCTTTAATACATACATGAGATTTATAACCAATATATATGACACTTAAGCCATGTTATAGACTACTAGTGTAAGTAAAACTTACTTGTATTCATTTCCATTTACTTGCACTTTAGGCTCATACCCGCTTGACCCGTTTTGTTCGTTGATCCATTCCATCCAAGCTTGCACCTAGCTTGACAAGATCAACCTTCACCATACTCATAAGATTAGTTAAGTTAGTCATCATATCCAATAACTAACACATCTCATGAGTTTATTCACACCATTATTTCGTTTTCCCAATTATCACGTGGCTAAACTTTTCATGTATGGTGTGATTCATCTTTTAAACATGTGTTTCACGTTTTATATGCGGGTAATTCCATGATTACCCAAATCAAGTTATCACCTCAATTTGCAAACAAGACTATTGAGGCATTTCATCAAACACTTGGTGTGCACCCACCAAATTCACTTGATTTTCATGAGTTTAAGTTTATCAAAACATACCCATCTACCTAAAAATCATCATATCATGTTATTTAGACTTTTTAGCCTAAATTCCTCATTAAGAAAGCTCCTAAGAGTTAACTAAATCATTAAACATAGAGGGTTTCAACCTAGAGGTTAAACCCCAATTTTCACATATTAGCATAACCATATGACTAGAATCAAACATACATGTAGAATGTGATTCGTAAGCAAATTAGGTATGATTGAGGCTCCCTAAAGCTAGAGGAACCTCTAACAACTAATAATCTCACGTTTTTATCAAAACCCTAGATTTTTATCATTCATATAAACTCCCAATTTAGCATCAAGACTTAATTGGAGGTTACCTTAGGGTTTGTTAGGACCTAGATGATGGATTTGCACTTCATGCACTCGAATTTGATCTTCAATTGCCTTTGATTCATGCTCAATTGAGGTTTAGAGAAGTGTATATGTTTTGTGTGTGGATATTTCATCTCCTGATGAAAATGTCGATCCACACATACACATGTTTGTTCTATATTAAATCAAGTTTATCAACTTGACCATATTGGCCCTTCAAGTTTACATTTCCATGTTTATTAGATAACTTCACTATCTAGGTTGGTCGGTATCGTTAAGTTTTAGCTCGTTTTTATCCGTTGATTAAAACACCCACCATTAAATTCGTTTCGTTATTTAATCACGCCTAATGGCGTAGTTAGACGAACGAATGGTTTTGGGGTGTTACAAGATCTAAGCGGTTCGCGTTGAAATGACATGGTTCGAATCGGTTCAGGTCAAAATGATGCCAACCGTTCGAAGATTACAATAAATTGAAGTGAATTCCTTCTAATATTGGAAGGATTTTGAATTCCCTTAGGTAAAGGAATTTGAAGGAATTCATACCAAATTCCAATTCTAATTCCTTTGTCAACCAAACACACAAGATTGGAATTGAAATTCCAATTCCAACAAATTCAATGAACCAAACACCTAAAGAGTTGGAATTTAAATTCCAATTACATTAAATTCCATTGAATTCATGCGAACAAACACACCCTAAGTAGTTAGAAAGCCTGTTGTTAATTTATACTTATATAAGTATAACTACTTATGCATTTATTAAAATTTAAATGAACAAACATAAATGGACGTTCACGAACATAATATGTATTCATGTTTATTCGTTTAATTAAATGAACATTTCTTTTTGTTCATGTTTACTCATTTATTAAATAATTGAACATAAACAAATTTACCCTACCGAATAAGTTCACAAACAGTTTATGTATATTTTGTTCGTTTACAAGGCCTATCAATATGTACAATGCCAAACTTGAAGAAACTAGTGGCGTGTCTTAAAATCACGAGACCCAAATTTTTTTCTATCGATGAAGTTTGGAAGATCAAATAAGTAGGAGTTGGACTCAATTCTTATAAATATCCTTTGCCATTGAATATGTACACTTGGCTGATTTCATTCATTTGTGTATACATTTAAGTAAACGGGGGCATGATGGTGCTTTCAAATGTGTTCCATGACCAAAATTGTCGTGACGTTACTACAATGTTATGCACTTGTTTATTTATCTTCATTAGTGAAATAGTTTTGGTTTGCAAGTTGTCTTTGAGTACATGTGATTGTGGGGAACTTTGTTTGACATTCTCTAGATGCCCTTCTCCATACCACACAGAGAATATAGAGGGGATTGTAATCTACACCGGGTACTTATCTTGTTTTTAAATGCCATTTTTTGGATTCGAAAAGAATACAAGTTGATGTCTCATAAAAAAATGAGTAGCTAATATTATTCGAACCTTGAGATGGAAATGTCATGATCGGTGGAGTCGGCTTTTCGGGACGTTGAGCGGTGTTTAGTTGGCTAAATGGCTTATTTAGCATTTTTTATTTAGCATTATACATTAACTATCCTTCGTCACTTTTTACATTTATTTTGTAGGGTCAAGTTATCTTACACAGTATATAAAACATGAGAATGGTGAGAATGATACAAAAAACACAATAGATCATGAAATATAATATAATGGACCACAAAATATAACACAATAGACTATAAATATAACACAATCATATCATATCATCATAATCATAACTATATATAAAAGAAAAGCACTATGATGACATGTCATTCAATGGGGCAACCCTTCACCTTTTAAATGTGCCATGTGGCATCATGTAGTGCATTCTTTTTAATTTTTTTTATTTTCCTTTTTTAAATTTTAAATAAAATTAAATCACATAAAACCTTACCTATCATCATATATAATCCTCATCTTCTCACCTCAAACCCTAAAATTCTTTTTTATTGTATTACTTATTTTACTGATGGCGATAAAGTATAAACTACAAATCTAAATTCGAACAGAGCGAGTGTGTTGGGTTTCAAAGTAAGGTTTGTAGTTTATATAATAATAGTAGTATGAGATACAGTTCACAATAATCTATTAAGTAAATCGTTTTACTACTAAATAATACTTTGCCTAATTATTAATATTATTAACGATGTAAACAATTCAGGTAGGTGGCACATGTTCGACTTTAATTAATTATTTACGTTATTCTTTTTTCGGTGGTACAAACCATAGTTGTTAAAGGCATAAGGCATACTTAAGACATTAAGGGTGAGTTTTGAGCCTTAGTGCAAGGCGCTTAAAAAGTAAGAGTTTTTAAGCGAGGCACACAGTATTAAATTATATTTTTAGGAGTTTTAATCATGTTTTGGAATTCTTGAGGTTGGTTTAGGTTGTTTTATGTTGATTATAGATTGTTTAGGGCATGTATAATTGTTATTGTTTTAGACATGTTCAGACAATTATTTGCTGGAATTTCATCAGAACTTAGCCTGGAAAATGCATATGAGGGCCTCAAAGTAGGGCTTTTGAAGCGAAACTGAGCATGAAAAGTGGGCCTAGACGTGCACATGAACGGGCTTTGACAACAAAGGTACAAATAACAGTGACCTAATGTTAATGCTTTGCGGTGAGTTTACGTTTGTTATGTTTTCTTCTTTTATCATTTTCTTATTAAGTCATATTAGATTTTTCAACCCCGGGACCTTTCCGGGGTAATCGGCTAGTGTTAAATAAAAATGACACAATAACACAAATAAAAAAAGACAATCATAAACATTACTTTGCTCCATTTATTTGAACATTTTGTTTTGCATAGTAAAATACTATGGCATCTTGCCACCAGTACTGATTTGTTGGTAAGGGTATGGAAAGGCTAATGCAATTTATAACATAAGTACTAATTTGAAGAAGGATTGCTAAGAAGATACGTATCATGTTGGTATCTTTCTAAGAGGCAAAAAGTCTCTACCACCTGGCCAAAGCTTCAATAGCCTTATTTCCTCTTTTCGTCTCTCTCTTAAATGCTAATTTAACACTCTGTTCCAGAGTTTCACTAAAGGATGGAAGAGAAAGAATTGGGAAGGAAATGGGGAAAAAATGTGTTTCAGAGTTTTTTGTAGGAGGGAAAGGGAGGGAATGAGAGGGATAATAAGGAAGATTTTAGTGTGATTTTCAATCTTTCCAATTTGAAAGGAATTGGAGAGATAGGAAGAGGAGGGAGATCATTTCTCTTCCATCATTTAATGAAACTCGGGAACACAGTGTTAATGATTTTTTTTCTTATGTATATCCCTTTTTATTGGTCTAACGACACTTTTTAGTAAGATTTCCATCTAAATTCAAATTTATATATTTGCGGTATTTGTGATGATTTTAGTCAAATGCTACACTTTTAATATTCCTTATATATAAGGGGAAACGGAATTATATAATTACAAGTTTGTTAGGTTGGAAGGTAATAATTCCAACTTAAAAACAAGAATCTAACAGACTTAACTTGTCTTGGTTTTTAATTCACTGGATAAACCCAGTTAGTTTTCTGCATACGTGGCATGTTATTTTATACATTTTATTGACCTATTTGCACTTTATGACATGTCACGTAGGCAGAAAACTAATTGGGTTAAACCCAGTTAGTTTTGGTTCAGTGAAATAAAAAGCAATACAAGTTGGGCCTGTTAGATTTCAATTTTCATGTTGAAATTATTGTCTTCTAACCCGATAAAATTTGGATTATTTAATTCCAATTCCCCTGTATAATAATCATTGTATAATTTGCTTAAATAAATTTTGAAATATTTGAGTATTAGTAAACAGATGAAGAATTCACACACGTTCTTTTAGAGGGAGAATCGAATAATAGAACAAGATTGCTTAAAGTTGCTAAGATAATTGATTCCCGTTTTCATGCATGTTGGCTCGAAATCTCTAGTCACATTAATCCCTTTGATGTACGGAATGCCATATTGAAAAACCGAAGTATATATTATGATTAGATCCTAGATGTGCATTCTATATAATAATTGTTAATTTGGTAGATGTAGAAGCATTATATATTTTAATCTCACACACATATATGGGTGAATACGCAAAAATTCATGGCTATATTTATTTCAACACTGATACGTCTTGTATAAGTCTGTACATATAGACCTGACAGTGTCAGATCCATCTAGTAGCTGGTAAAATATACCTCTTATAGGTCTATCCTGGAGTATAGCCCTTATGCCGGGCTATACTAGGTGTATCGAAGGATTTTTTTTTTCAAACACTTTTTGTTAATATTTATCATTTTAGCAAATTATAATAAAAAGTTATGTAATTTGTTTTTTGAGTGAATAACCAAAATCGATCTTAAGGCTTGCAAACTTTTACCAGATCCTTAGAAAAAAAGTTTTTTTTTTCTTAACTAAACCTCCGAGGTTCAGAAACCATTGCTAACTCCATCCATTTCTCAGCAATGGGAAGTAGTGATGAAGGTGGGTGATGCTGTTTGGTGATGTTGAACGGGATATAGAAAGGGTTAAGAGTTTTAAATAAAAATAAAAATATCTTTTATTTTTTTATGTACGTGTCGATATAAATTAAGTTAGTTTGGAAACATGTATTTTTTTCAGGGATGAGTCAGGTCTATTATAATCCGTTTCCGTGCTTATTTTTAGCACGTTGATTAGTTGGTCTACGTTTTGGAAAAGAGTTGTATCAAATATATTCTATTTTCATTAGATGGTATAAATTCGAGTTACTTTAAGTTTTGACACTGCCGCAATGCTCCTTTAACTTAGAAACACACTATTTTTTACATGCTTATTTTTATGTACATGTCCGTATAAATAAACTTGGTTTACATATAACGTAATTTTTTTCTTCATGTCGGTATAAATTCAAGTTTGTACGTTTCGACGTTTATTTTTTCAGAAATGAGTCAGATGAAATATAATTTGTCTTCGTACTTATTTTTATGTATGTTTTTTAGTTGATCTATATTTTGGAAAATAGTCTTGTCAAATAATTCATATTCTTATTAGATTGTATAAAGCATAGTTAATTACGTTTCGATACTATCGCAATGCGCGATACTATTCTTTAACTTATAAAAACACTATTTTCTTATGTGCTTATTTTTATGTACGTGTCGGTATAAATTAAACTAGGTTTACGTTTCAACATAATTTTTATTTTCTGGAAATGATTTGGGTCAACTGTAATACGTTTTCTTGCTTAGTTTTATGCATGTTTTCAGTTAGTCTACCTTTTGACGTAAATTTTCTTTGGAAATGAGTCAATTCAAATATAATATACTGACATTATACGATATAAATTTGAGATATTTTACGTTTTTGACGCCACCGCAACACGTGACATGAATCACTACTTTATAACTAAAACAACATGCATAAGACCACGTATTCGTATTTTCAAGCAACAAACTCAAGCTCCCAATTAACGTTCATTTCTCCTCAACTCCACCTCCAACAATTTGGTCAGCACTTATAGACCATTTCACCATTAGCCCGTTGGTTGATTAGAAACCCATTTAGGCCCAATATATGATGCTGACCCGAATCCATAGCATCGACCCGTATCCAGCAATGTACCCGACTTTTGACCTGACCCATCAAGATTAACCCAACGTAATTTGTAGAAGTAAAATTGGGGATTCGGTAAGTTACACTACTCTCTTTACAAAAAGCAGGTTTATTTTTTTTTCTTTAAACAACGTCACCAATAAATCTTCATAGTCATCTCAACTTAGAAAGAATTTGATCATGCTTCTAATTTTATAGTGTCTAGTAAGTACCATAACATTTCAAAAATATCGAGTCCCGTGCTTTATAAAGATACGTCTCTTTGTATGTTTAAAACTGCTAAAGTAAGATTAGTTCAAGTAGAAAAAGAAAAGAAAACATGCTATTATGAGAAGTTATAATAAACATTTAGGTTTACAAGCTCAAGGTATTTGGATCAAAATAACCTACATCACATGAACTTATTTAATACCAACAAAGTTCGGCTAAGAAGCAAAAATAAGGACACCATTTCCAATACTTGAAAGGGGGTCCTTCTGTACGTAACAAACAAATTATAAGACAATATAGAGTGTGTACATTTGAACAAATCTCATTCACCCATCATAGAGCACTTCAGGTCCATCACTCTCTCTCTCTCTCTCTCTCTCTCTTTCAATTTTTGAGGCTGATAATCAACATTCAACAATTAGTATACCAAAGTCATGAACAAAATATTAGGTATTTCGATCAAGAAGTGTTTTAAAAAAGTTTGTTAAAATCATGGACAAAGAGTCATTGTCCACTTTATAAAAAATCATCTTCTATCAAACTCTCTTCCATTTATTGCATCTTTTGTGCTTAGTTTTGAAGAAAGGCTTAAAAAAAGCAAAAAAGAGAGAGAAATTTTGTAACTTGATTAATTTCTCTCATCATTTATACATAAAGATTCATCCCTCAACCAACCCATTGTTTCTTTTGTGAAACAAGTATAGTTTCTTCACTAATTTTCTTGAGGTGTGTAATTTACTTCAGGATTCATGGAAAATTCTGAGGCTACTGAGTGTGATTTCAGCTGTATCGATCGATCCATGTCGATCCAGAACGACGACGACATGTCTCCACAGAGAAAGATTGGGAAGGGAAAGATCGAAATCAAGCGGATCGAGAACACAACGAACCGACAAGTGACTTTCTGTAAGCGTCGAAACGGGTTGCTCAAGAAGGCCTATGAGTTGTCTGTACTTTGTGATGCTGAGGTTGCTCTTATTGTCTTTTCGAGCCGTGGCCGTCTCTATGAGTATGCTAACAGCAGGTATAAATTATGGGTATTTTATTTCTAAAGTTCTTGGATCATATAATTATGTAATTGAGTTTTATTGTTGGTGTTGGTATGTCATGCTTGTGAGTTATGACAAATAAAAATAATTAGGTCAATTTTGATCAGTAGTCTTTTTAGGGTTTGAAGAAATAGTACATAAATGAATGTGACTTCTGGAGAAGATTTAAGTACAAAGGACACAATATCTTAAGTTATTTGCAAGATATTTTTAAGGGTTAATTGTTTACCTCAAGTTAGATAGTTTCTTTTACTTTTTTGTTTTCATTTTATAACTTACTTTATATTTTTATGATCTAATATTTCTTTCATATTTTGGTAGCTACAAGATTTTGTTGTAAAAGAAGGCATCATAGAAGTAAGTCACTAGCTAGTGGATTTGTTGTAAGCCAATAAGCAAAGATTTAGGAAGTTTATTTGCAGACCTCTTAGATCACCTTCTCTCTCTCTCTCTCTCTCTCTCTCTCTCTCTCTCTCTCTCTCTCTCTCTCTCTCTCACACACACACACACACACACATACACAAATTGTTGTCAAGTTTCTATTTGCTCAACTCTTCCTTACTAAACATGTCAGTTAAACATCATCAAAGCAAAGTGAAAGGACTATGGAAAAACATAGTCATCAAAGCCTAGTAAAGAATGGAAAAATAACTTTAGTAGCTAGGTTTTAAGATCAATATAAGGAAATCAGTCTTAAAAAATATTTTTCTTATTTTTAAATATGTTAGGGTTCCCAAATTATCATGTGAAATCAACTATTAATAAAATCTCTCAAGGGTGTCACTTTTTATGTTAAGATGAACCAAATTAGGGTTTATATAAAAATGAATTTAACTAATGAGTTCTTTTTACAACATTAATTGGGGAAATGAAGGTAAAACTGAATCTAAAATAAATTCCCTTATCAAATTAGTTTAGTATCTTAATGCTAAAAATGAGGGTTTCAATAAAAGATTTTAAATTTCTATGAAAAGATAAAGAAAAATAGTTCGTACCAAATCCATAACAATAATTTAGTATTTTTCTTGAAAATACAAAATACATTTTAGATCTAATGTCTAGAAATTAGGGGGCGAGGCGCTACCAGTGAAGCCCATGGGTATCCCAGTTTTTACACGGTAAACACCGTCGCCGTGGTCACAGGTAGCGGTCCCGTGGAGCTTTTGCTGGTTCTAATTAATGGTTGTTTTCACTGGAATGTGAGATTCTAGGTTATTTTTTTTTTATTTAAGGTGGAGCTATGGTTTAGAAGGATTTTAGGGTAAGAAGATGAGACTTTGGGTTTTTTTTATTTATTTTAGGGTTTAGAGGATGTGGGTGGAAGAAGATGGTTATAACTTAGAAGATGGGGTTTTTTTTATTTTATTCAAGTTTGGGGTTTTTTTAAAAAAAAATTAGAAGATGAAATAAGATTGAGTTTTAATTTGGGTTTTTTATTTTAATCTTTATGTTATCATGTATAATTAAAACACTTATTTTATTTAAAACAATAACTAAAAAAGAAAAAAAAATTCAGTGTAGTGGTTCAAGGTAACGTTGCTTCCACACTTTACCTACAAAACTGTGCTTTAATGAATTTAATTAGTGAAATGATGTAACAGTACGTATATGATTGGTATAAGTCAGTAAAGTTGAAAATATTTCACTGGGACGCTCCGCCCCCCCCCCTTAGGGTCATCACCTTGGATTGTAAAAAGCTCATTATTTTATCTCATAAAAATTAGGGTTTATAACAGATTAAACGGTTGATAAATATGGCTTTTTGAACCCAAAAAAAAATAAGAAAAAAAAAAGACTTGAATAACATATGTAATTGAACCCAAATAAAACTTGAATAACATCACAACTCAGATTTTACTACTAAGATTTTTGAGTTACTGACACTATATATAAGTGGCTTCTTTTTCTCAGTTCCAAAGTTCTTCAATGGTCAAAGACAACACACAATAGTCTTTCCCTCTGGATTGTCCATTAATGACTTTTTACAAGCTTACCATCCTATTGAACCTAAAACAGCAACCTACAAAACAGAAGTGTGTGTGTGTGTAGAGAGAGAGAGAGAGAGAGAGAGAGAGAGAGAGAGAGAGAGAGAGAGAGAGAGAGAGAGAGAGAGAGAGAGAGAGAGAGAGAGAAAAAGAAGAGAGAGTGTGAGGTCTATTCCATGTCACTAGATTATTTGTGAAATATAAAACCTATTTGTTTACCTTTTTTTTTTTTGTAAGTGTTTCATATTTTTTAAATTTGTACACAAAAAAAAAAAATCAAAATAAATTGTTCATGTTTTTTTTTTTTTTTTTAATTTTAAAACGTTTATCCACATATTTTTAGGTTAACATGTAGGTAATACAACTTACATGTAACTTGCATATGTTTAATTAGTTTCTATAGAAAGACGAACTTAAACTTATTTTATTATTTCAAGAAAATGAATATGCATTGCATTTTGATATTTTCTTTTTATTTTATTCTGTGTTATCTTGAGAATTTTCCTTATGTGTGTTATGTATATTTTGTGTCTAATATTATAATCTATAGGTTGTCTAAAATTTTACACAAATCCTACTGTTTAATAGTAACCGAATAGAAGTAGGGGAGTGGGAATAAAACGAGCCATTATTAATAGTAACTAAATATCTATATTTAGGGCATTAATCGTAGAATTTGCCTAGGTTTTTGTGTGTGTGTGAGAAAGAGAGAGATTGTACGAACTAGGGAGCCAATGAAATGCTACAACAATCTCTGCTACCCATGAAATGGACATCTCTGATATACTCAGAGTTTACAGAGGTAAAGAGAACATGGGTAAGGATCTACATGGAGGGTAAAAGGGTGAATGCAAACGAATTATCCATTGTGTAATGGGTTCTCAACACGTGGCAAACATCTAGCCGTAGAAAGACACAACCAATCATATTGATAGATGTTTTGACAGCGTGGCAGAGACGACCAATCAGTAGCTTCGACTAAATTTAGTCAATCTAGAGTGTGTTTTTATTTGGTATCCTTAAGATCTCCGAGAAAAGTGAGATTTTATACAGCTGGTACAATTTATATATGTTGGCCCCTCAGAATCATACACAAATCTTACTGTTTCAATTGCTTTAAGGATCAGATTACGCTTCATTGTCTTGTCTTAACATCAATTAATCCTATGGGCAAATTTAAGAAACATATATGTCAACACACCATTTATAAGAAACTGCCCTCTTTAATTTTTATATTGTTATTTATATATTTATATATGTTAGGTACTAAAAAATAATATGCTAACTTTGTTGAATTCTGATATAAATCGGATTGAGTTTGTATTTGAACGGTTGGTTTGGAGGGAAATGTATAGGAGATTTAGAGGGAATATATTTGTAAGTTAGTTATAAACATAACATACACACAAACAAATGAATGTGTTCGACCCCTATATATACAACCTAATCGGTGTGATGTAAACCGACATGACCCTTGACTTGTGTATTATAACCGCTAACTAACTTGTGACATATCGGTTGGTATATAACCGTCACAATCCATTTTGCTAACTTAGGACACCACTAATTAACATATGTACAATATTAAATAACATAAGTTTAGTAAATCAAGATTATGCATTCTAACATTCTCGCCCCTAATCTTGATTTAGTATGAGCTTGATTCTTCACTTGAGGATGTGCGGGATCTCTTCTTTGGTGGGAGGTCTTGATCTTTCCACTCGGCGTTTCTTTTTCCTTGATCATAAGCATCTTCTTCATCGACTTGTACTACCATTTCTCTTCCTTTATACTTCAAGTGATACCACTCCATCATCTCTAGGTATCGGACATAGACTTGCCTTAGGGTCGTTGCAATCTCGTCCTTTGTCACTAAACTCGGTAGTCCTCTCCCATATCCCATTGACATAGCAATCACTGCCCAATTGTCATTATTCGTCACTTTATCATAACCTCCGAACACTTGCACTTTGGTATAGAGATCCAACAAGTTTATTGGATAACCACATCCATCTCTTGGAGGCATTGGTGCTTTATTTGTTATCTTTAGGAAATCGTACATGAACCACTCAATGGTTCTCTCAAATTCTAGTTCGAATTTCCTTTTATACCTTTCGACCGTAGTGGTGATGTGAATCAAGTCCATAAACACCACACAATCGTTCAATCTTGTGTTATTTGTTGGATACATAACCGGTCCCCTTTCCATGAACTCCTCGGCTTTATCTTTGTTGATCGAAAAGGTTTCAAAGTTTCTGAACACTGCTGCTCGTTCCTTGTCCAGATCAGTGAGTTCGCTTCCGGTTTCAAGCCTTACTGTTTTGTTTCTGATGGCCGGTCCTTCTGCAGTCGCATCATGCGCCTTATGTATGTTCATTGTATCCATTTTCTGCACTATATTCCTCTTCTCGGGACACTTAAACGTAAAGTGATCATCACCATCACACACTCTACACGTAATCAATTTTCTAACCCTTTGGATAATCGGCCTTCTAACATAACACACATCCCCTTCAAATTCAATTTCTAGGCCCTCGTTTGTGAGTTTCTCAATACTCAAAACATTCTTTCTAAGCGTTGGTACATAAAAAACAGATTTAATCTTATGAACCTGATTTCCGCTTGTGATGATTACGGTCCCCTTGCCTCTAAAGTATTCCTTCCTATACCCGGTTGGGCATCCTTCGACTCCGAATGATTTGCTAAACAGTGTGAATTGGTTTTTGTCTCCACATCCGTGTTCTTTGCGTGTTAAACTTGCAAACCATATGTCGTCCCAACCCTTCTCATCGGTCCCTTTAACCATAAACTCCGTCTTTCCCATCTTCTTGGGGCACTCGCGTCTGAAATGGAATGGTTGTTTGCATTTACTGCAACACATCGTAGGAGGATGTTCTGGAACGTCTTTCTTGGCTTTCACTTGCCGATTAAACTCCTTTTGGGCCCTTGACCATTCACTTCCTTGGACCTATGATGAAGATCCTATGTTAAACTTTGAGAATTTGATGTTGATAGGATTCTCACAATCCTCTTCTTCGGCCACTGCTTTGCCGATCTTCACTGCCTTCTCGGCATTTCTTTTATGATCAACATGATCACTTTCTTCCTTGGGAACTAACGCTCTATCGTCTTTTCTTCCCATACTGTCAACATCGTCTGATTCTCGAGTATCAAATATGCCACGGGTCTTAGATCTTTGCTCTGATGCCATGTTGAATTCTGATATAAATCGGATTGAGTTTGTATTTGAACGGTTGGTTTGGAGGGAAATGTATAGGAGATTTAGAGGGAATATATTTGTAAGTTAGTTATAAACATAACATACACACAAACAAATGAATGTGTTCGACCCCTATATATACAACCTAATCGGTGTGATGTAAACCGACATGACCCTTGACTTGTGTATTATAACCGCTAACTAACTTGTGACATATCGGTTGGTATATAACCGTCACAATCCATTTTGCTAACTTAGGACACCACTAATTAACATATGTACAATATTAAATAACATAAGTTTAGTAAATCAAGATTATGCATTCTAACAAACTTTGACCAATAAAAATGATAAGACTCAAAGTGTAAGACTACATGGAGAGTGGTCATGGGAAAGCCCCTTTTGTTTTGGCACGTAGGTGCTACATAGGCAAGGAGGGTTTTATCCTTCGGTAGGAAAAAGAACAGGGTGGTGACGAAGGGGAAGAGATAAAAAACTAACCATTCAAAATCCAGCATTAAAAAAATAAAAACTAAAGGTGGGCAATGCCCATGGGTTTTCGCAAGGTGGGGGCAATGCCCGAGTGGCAAAGGGAGAGGCAATGCAGTGATAACGTTGACACGACAGCTCTCTCCTATGCATTTTAACGCCCCACACCTTGGGGTCTAAGATATAAAAATTGAATAAACTATTGTACCAAAAAAAATCTCACCAAAAAGTAGAGTGTGGAGGCTAGGGATGTGAGATGTATACAAAATTTCTCTAATGGAGAAGATAAGGTGATTTCCACACACAGTTTCCTTTGATTTCGGAGGGTTTGGGACAATCTTATTGGGTCTCCTTAGGTGTTAGGGGGTGTTTATGGTCTTGGTGGTTCACCTCTAGGCGGTTTTGATGTATGGTGTCTCTAGCTTTTGGTCAGTGGTCATTTTGGTATTAATAAAAGTCCTTTGCCGTTAAAAAAAATCCCATAAAGCGCTCATTTTTATATATTCATGGAAACCATTGCCGTTACTTTAATGTAGAATTGAAGCAACTTTGATGAAAGATGAAGTGGCAATCTTTCTTATAAAAGTATAGCTTGTTTTCTTGGAGAAAAATGCCGGTTTAGAGTGTGTGCTTTTGCGAAGTTTTGTCAATGTGGTAGGTTCACTTAAGAGATCATGGTCTAATCATAATGTTTTTGTGTTTTTCTTTATGTTCAGTTTTACAAGTCGAATGTCAAAACTAGAAATGGTATATCATTAAGATGCAAAGATATATAAATGATAAATCTATAATGTTATCACACAAATTCAACGTTGATGTTCGTTGTCTTCTTGTTGTTGCAGTGTTAGAGGGACAATCGAAAGGTATAAAAAAACATGCTTAGATCCTCCTAGCAATGGTTCGGTTGCTGAAGCCAATGCTCAGGTACCCTTTCAGGTCTAGGCTATTAACTTACTATAGTTGTAGCTAATTAACCGCTACAAAAATCAAGTTAAATGTAAGCACTTAAAAGTTTATTATTGTGAAGTCCATGCTTCTAGCTTGTTGTGACAAATTAATCTCTACATTTTGAAGTGTGGATATAATTTAATTCTAGCATTCTGATTTATAGTGCAATTAGAGAGAGTTGAAACAAAATGATGAACAAGAATATTAAAGTATAAAATTATATTAACATCTCTAAATATATATATCTCTTAACTACAGTTTTACCAACAAGAAGCTATTAAGTTGCGTCAGCAAATTGCAAACCTTCAGAATCAAAACAGGTACCTATCTAACTACATCATGCACACATTTATATATACTTCATCTATGTTCTTATGAGCACACCAACAATGTTATAACCTTTTTGCACACAAGGCAATTTTACAGGAACATCATGGGTGAATCTTTGGCAGACATGCCGGGAAAGGACCTAAAAAACCTTGAAAGTAAGTTAGAGAAAGCAATTAGCAGAATTCGTGCGAAAAAGGTATAACTTGTTTTTAACTTCTTATGAAATTTTCATGTTTATAGTTTAGTTGGATATAACAACTATTTGCTTTTTCTTTGATAAATAAACATGCAGAATGAACTGTTGGTTGCTGAAATTGAGTACATGCAGAAAAGGGTAAGTAATTATGTACATTTAGTTCACATTGATCTTATTATCTTGCACTAGTTCTAACGTTATTTTACTAATTTCGTGAAAATAACGTTAAAAACGACTGACGTTTAATCATGCATCATGTGGTGGCGTTGATAGCCAAAAGACGAAGGGGTACATGCACCGATCGGGTTTGTCCCGATTTCTAATTGTTCTGTGCCTTATGTCCAAGGCTTAATACCAAACCACATCGAGCCGGGGGTCTCACTGGAAGCAGCCTCTCTATTCTTAGGGGTAGAGGTAAGGCTGTCTACATCTTACCCTCCTCAGACCCTACCTTAGCTTTGCTATAGGTGGGATTAACTGAGTATGATGATGATGATGATGATGATGATCTTATTATCTTGACGGTTCGTAAAGTTGGGAGCTTCGTATTTGGATGAGCGAATCAAATGGGTTGCAACAACAAATTTATTTAGTCACGTTTATTTTATGTTTAACTTCTGTCAAAATAGTGGGCCTATGACATCGATCATGTTATGTAGGCTTGACATAAATTAAACATAAAATAAGTGTGACTAAATAAGCTTTCTATTGCAACCCATTTTACCCTATCATCCAAATACGAAGCTCCAACTTTATAACCCGTCAAGATTAGCATTACATATAATTTGGTATATTTTAAAATAAAACAAAACATAAATTCCAGTCCTTTCTAAACATTTTCGTAATGCAGGAACTTGAACTGCATAACAGCAATCAATTCCTTAGAGCAAGGGTATATCTATCTATCTCTCTTATATTAACAATCCAATCCTTTATTCAATGATTTATTCCTTTAACGATTACTTAGATAGCTGAAAACGAAAGAGCTCAGCAGCAGCACATGAACTTGATGCCTGGAAGTTCCGGTTATCATGACCTCGGACCACACCAGTCTTTCGACGGTTTGAGTGAGTTGCAACTTAATAACAACTACTCTTGCCAAGACCAAACCCCTCTCCGGTTGGTGTAAGTACACTTAAACGTAGAAATATACATTTTAGTTTACTTTTTGATTTTCAGTCCATTAATTTGATGTTTTTTCCTGATTAGTAGCTTCTTGACTTATGATTTGGTGTAGGTAATATCAACATGGGGTTCTTGATCGCTCAATCACCGAAGCTATAATAACCTGATAGTGATTAAGTAATAAGGACCAGACTTGTATTTGCTTGCTTTAGTATGGATTAAGTTCCTGGTTATCTTAGCCAGAGAGCTCTAAATATATATGTATATTTTCATGCTTTCTAGTATTGTGAAGCAACTTATATATGTGTTACTCTTTGTGTTCATCTTTTTTAGTGTGATTAATGTAATTCTTGAAGTAATTCGGTGCTTGATTCAAAGCGGATCCAAGAGTTGAAGGTCTTATCGACCAACTAGATAGTATTGCTATAACTTTTGATATACCTACGTTTAGAGGTGCACAAATCGAGTATTTTTAAAACCTGGTTTCAGGTATGTTGTAGATAAATACCGATATCTAGAAAAAAAAATCATACCTTGTGTACCCAGTTCTGGGTAGGGTATGGAAACGGTTCTTGAGGAACCGGTTTTTAGGGACCTGGGCATTATAAAACTCGGTCCATGTAGTCTAGGAGGCTAAAACTATTTTTAGTTTTAGCTGTATTTTTTTTTTGTTTTTGCCTAAAAACCACAAAAATCAATATGTAACAAATAAAGTAAAAGTGCATGTGTATTAGAAACTTAAAATATTACAAAGATATGAAATTTAGAAACATAGATAAAAACGAGTACAAATCGGGTATTGAAGCGAAAACAGAAAAAAAAAATGGGTATGTGGATTGAACTGGAACCAGTACCGGCTATTATTAGGTACAAATCGGGTCCAATTCCTGGTACGACTTTTGGCATTGAAATCCATACCCCCATGCATAATCGGTGGCTGTGTAAGGTTCTGTATAGGTCCGGTTCCTAGATACACGGTTCCAGTTCCTGGATCCCCGATTTTAGTTCCTAGATACTCGGTTCTAGGGTTTTTTTAACACTTCTAAATTTAATATTAAAACCTTAAGTCGTTAAGCTTCAGTCATTGACTTCTTTTTCTCTATAGAAAACTAGAGGGAATGAAAAGGTTTTCTTAAAATTTGTCATTTAAAGTAATTACTTGAACTATATTTTCATTTGTTAACAACTCAATCAAACAATAATAACAATATATGCAAAGTAAGTAAAGAGACATGGGTCAGAGATACACAACCGATTTATAGGGATTCAAGAGAAGTTAACTAATCTCTCTAAATCCATTCCCCGATCCTCTGATCGAGAGTTTCTCCACTAGTCGTCTCCCTAAATCCAGTTGGGATACCCGTTACACAATCATCTCATTAAGAAGGTGGTGATCGTATCTTACAAGCGTCTCACTCTTTCTAAAGAAGTGATCACCTATTCCAAACGTATCACTCTTCTCAAGAAAGTAATCACCTTCTACGTCTCACTAATATTAATTTGTAATGATCACCGCTATCTCCAATCACTAAACAAGCTTAGTGATGCCCCTTACAAAATTCTTATAACTCTATCTTTACAATATCTCCATACACAAGAATGAATAAATGTTTAGTTATGGAACAACAGTTTTTTTTTTTTTTTTTTTTTTTCTCTTGATCTTAAGTCTTTAACCTCTTTTTAAATATATGTTGAAATATTAAGGGAACTAGAGAGATGTATTTAAGAATGTTATTTTAAATGTTTAGAGCACATGGGGTGAGTGAAAAAAGGTTGGGTTGGCTTATACTTATAGGCAAAGACAATAGTCAAAGAGTTGTATGTTTCCAGCTCGATGATCGATTCCACTGTCGATACCATCGACCCTAGATGTCAGATTTGGCTTTTGACTGGTTAATAACTCTTGAACGTTGTGCAATAACTGTAAACTATTACAAACACCTTTTTCACACCCATACCTTTGATTTAGAGTTTTCGAACCATTCATACCCAATGCATGAATTTTAGGGTTGACATTAAAAAATATAGGTTGGGATTTGGTAAAGCATGGTGATCGCTTTCCACTTTGGATAATACCTTATCAAGATCTACCATATCAGCTGAAGAAACAAGTACCTGAGGGGTATAGTCTGAGGGGTATAGTCTTCTAGAAATAAAGAAATCTTGGTTCTAACTGCACCGAACAGGTTAGACCTATATTACTGCAAAACAGAACACCGTTAGGACTTGTCACGGGAATGGGGGTATCCCTGTGACCACCCTCCGGCGTGAGAATAAGTATCTCTGAAAATCGATGAGAGTAAATGTGAGAGTATTGAGAGTTGGAATGAATCCTACGGTTTACCTTGGACCTCTTTTTATAGTTGAGGCCACCCTCTATCGATAACCCTAAAGAGTTGTATCATCATCACGATGCGTCCCGGAGGAGATTGAGATAAGCCTTATCGTTTACTAACGGCTTCATAAAAGGCTCCATGGTTGTTGTGATAAGGAGATTGGCTTATTAGCTCACTTTTATCCATATCACTTTATTGTTTAAATTAGGTGGGCCGGGTTTGTTGGACTTTTATGGTGTGGGCACCAAACCATTTACTTAGCTTTTACAATGAAACTTCTAACATCTAGCATGATTGATTTGTAAGGCGAATGTAAGTGCATGATGTCCCTAGGCTAGTATATATGTTGTTTGGACGTGTTACGGGGTGTTTGGAGATGTTGATACGCGTTTCGGGACGTTTGGGACACTTCAAGTGAGTACGGTGTGGCTTTAGGCATTTACGGCCTATACCACATTAGCTTTAGGCATTTACAGCCTATACCACATCAGTCTTGATGTGGTATAGCCCTACTCGCATGAAGCTACTAGTGAGATAGGCCCTACTCGCTAGTTGTTGATGTGTGATAGCTTCCTACTCGCCTAAAGGGGTCTGTACGAGTATGGGAGGTATAAATAGTCCCAATCATTGCCCTAATCATTAGTTCTTGCCTCACACACTCTCCAAACACCCTCCCATGGTCTGTAAGGTCTGATTTGATCTCTGTAAACACTCGAGCTCTGTTTTAGTGATTAATCTATAATCTTTTGACCCGTGTGTGTGTTGTAATTACTCGTTTATCATTGTTTCATCTTTGTTTCTGTTATTGAGACATATTCAAGGGATTCCGCACCTTGAATATAGCCCTCGTGATTGTCGGGTGACACGTAGTCAATCCTACAAGTGGTATCAGAGCCGAGGCTCTTATCACGAGTGTTTTGATAGCAAAAACGAGCAAAAACAGGTAGGTTTTTATGGGAAAGTTGTGATTTTTAAGCAAAAACCTGTTTTGAAGTTTGAAACTTTGAGTTTTTGATAAAAACCCTTATTTTCAAATTCTTGGTGTGTGTTTATGGATTAAAACGTGTGTTTTTTATTAGGTTTTGTTCTAAAAGTGTTTTGGAAACTTTTCCAATCATTTGGGGTATAAACACATTGTTTTGGTTAAGATTTTGAGGCAAAAACGACTGTTTTTGAGCAAAAGTGGGGTTACAGATCAGATCTAGCGATTACGCAGACATTCTAGCACTTACGAAACCCTAATCGCCTATATTTAGGCGATTACAAGAAGAATCAAGCATTTAGGCTTCTACTCGCCTATATATTAGGCGATTACAGCCCTATCACACATCAAGAGTGCTAATCGCCTATTACTTAGGCGATTACAAGGTGCCTTCACACATTTAGCCCCTACTCGCCTCTAATTCTAGCAAATAGAGGCCTACTCGCCTAAACTTCGTGTGATATAGCCCCTACTCGCCTCAAGGTCCCCATACACTAGCATTTACACCCTAATCGCGTGTAATACTAGTGATTACAACCGTACTCGCCCCAACAAAGCCCTAATCGCCTATAAACTCACAAATAGAGTTCCTACTCGCCTGAAAGGACCTGAAACCTAAAATTGACCTAAGTTTGACTCTTGTTGACCGAAGTTGACTTTCGTTGACCAAGTTTGACTTTCAAAATAGGTGTTAACCGTCTTTGACCGAAGTTTGACTTTTGTTGACCAAGAGTTGACTTTTTCACAAGGCTTTCATAATGGTAAATGCAACCAAACCATGGGCTTTCGCGTCTTCAATGAACACCCAACCGGCCCAACAACGACAACAACAGAGGATTTCCGGATGTAATCCGTGGGCCCATCTGGAGAGGAAATCAACGTCAGATGCTAGTCAAAGTCAACCGAATCAAACCAGACAACTTAACAATGTTCAAAACAATCAAGAAACGGTTGTGGTTTCGGTTACTCCTATAATTCACTCTGTCTCAGCAAACACGGATGCTGCGAGTGTACTTACTGTGCTTGCTGAGAAAGGCTTTGACCAGAAGACACAACTCATGGGAGGTGTTAATGGGGAAATTGCGTGTTTTGCTCAACGAGTAGAGACTGTGAATCGGGAGAAGTGTTAGCGAGTGCTCAAATCTCAGAAGAGAGTACAGACGTAGATAGTGAATCATCATCCGGTGAACAAGATCCTGAACGAAGTTCTGAAGAAATCAACAGAACTGATGCAAATTGTTCAACTTCTGAAAGAAGTGAATCAGAAGAGGAAGATGCTGATGATGAAAATCCAGAAGTTGGAGTTCAAATGAAGCACGGAACTGACCCTATTGCTCAAGGATATTCCAGGTTTGTCTGTTCTAACTGTGCCGAACTCCAAAGTACGATTGAAAGGCTGTCTGAAAACGACCAGACCCTTACTTGCGATCTAGCAAATTGTATAACCATCAATGAAGTTTTGAGAGCAAATGAAATGGAGCTTAAAAACTTAAATGAAATTTTAATGAAAGAAAATTCTGAGCTTTCTAAAACTCTTGAGGAAATAAAGAAAGAATTAGCGCAAACAAAATCTGATTATGAAAAAGCTCAACATAAGCTAGATGGTTTTCAGTTTGCAAAGTTTGTGCTAAGTAAAAATGATGTTGATCTTAAAAAACAGTCTCGGCAAAAAGAAAATCAAGGATTTGGTTACAATAAACGTTCTGTAAATAGACGGAAAGAGAAATTGAAACCAAAGGCCTTACCGGAGGCAGACCTTGAGGATTCTAATAAAGAATCCCAGGAAACTGAGAAGGCTCAATCAGGTTCACATAGCTCTATTAAAAATCACATTTTGTGTGAACCTGAACCGGAAAAGAAACACTTTCAGTTTGCTGAAGGCACGGAAGGGCTGTATATGTTGGTGGGATCTGACAAATTGTTTTCTGATAAAGAGTTTCCCATTAAGAATGTGGATCAATCCTTGATTAAACATATTTTTGAGGAAGTACCAGTTACTGAAGCTCAGATCAGAAAACTCGTTGATCAGAAGAAACATGTTGAACACAAACCCACCAAACATGTGAATCAAAAGAATCGGTCTAGGAAAAATCAAAAGGGTCCCAAGATAAATGAACTTAAGCCCATCAAATCGAAAGGTACTAATCAGATGAGACATTCTCTTCAAAATCATCAAAGAAATTTTTCACCAAGATCATCTGATTATGATTCATATCCGAGTACCTCTCGATTTAGAAGCTCACAAGGGAGCTGTAGCCCTAGATTTTCTCAGGTTAGTTCGAGACAGTCACGGTATGAACCCCAGTACTATGAAGAATGGAGGTCATGCTATGAATGTAACGAGATTGGACACTTGATTGCTAATTGTCCCTATCTGAGAACATTAAAGGGGAAAGCACTTAAGCCCCCTAAATACAACAACCAAAGATACAAGACACCTGAACAACAAGTTCAGGTGACACCAAAGAATGTGAAAAAGAAACAAAGGGGTGTTGTTGATGGTGCAAAGCCTAAAGCTGATCAGGCATCAAGCTCCAAGGCTCCACCTAAGGTTGCAAAACCCAAGGGAGGCCCAAAAGCAGGTCCAAAGACTAACCTAAGCGCAAAGCCACCGGCTGACCCAAAGGTGAAGTCTCAGGTACCACCCAAATCTGTGAAGCAAAGACCTGTAAAGGCTAAGCATGACCAGATTTGGAAGCCAAAAGCAGCTGAAGCACCATCTGTGAGTTTATCTACTTCATTAGCACCATCTACATCAACTGTTGTTGATGAGAAAACACCTACCCCTCATGGTAGGTGGATGGAGCTGCCTATGATTGATGACTTAGGCCGACCAGAGATGGTCATGGCGTGGGTCCCCCTCGAGAACTAATCTTTAAACGAGTGTGCAGGGTGTTCCAGGAGGAACTATCTGCAGTCATTTGATTGTTGACAGTGGGGCATCTTAGCACAAAATAGGTGTCATATTGCTCCAATAAATTGATCAGAATATCTTTGGAGGATATGTAACCTTAGCCAATAAAGGGGGGGATGTGTTATTGAAGAAGAAGAAAGAAGAGAAAATGCTCGATAAGAATAATTCCAGACCCAGTGTTTCGACTTAACAACGGATGTCAGTAATGAATAAGAGTGGACTGGGTGATTGCTGCAGAACGGTTCCTTCATTATCTAAAGGGTTACCGACCAAAGGTCTATGGTACCCTAATGGCGATAAGATGGATCTCGTTGAGTTTAGTGAATTTATCAATTGTGGTTACAATATTGAAGCTGGATCCGCAACGGGTGGATATCAGTTCTTGGGAGGTCGTCACATGTGTTTCCTGCAACCTCTGAAGACGAATCAGGTAGCTGCATTGAGCTGCTGTTTCCAGGTTTATCTTTGGATACTTCTACACACATGCTTGACTACGGTTTGCATTTTCTTATCACCTCCATTTTCTTATTAATTGTGTAACTTCCATAACAATCACTAAGGATCCAGTGATTATTTATGTCCACACTGACTACCGACTTGCCAAAATTTTTACCAAACCACTTGACAAATTGAAATTTGACTATCTTTGAAAGGTAAAAGGCATTTTGGGAAAATCTGAGTAAACCACATCGGAAAAATTTTTTTATTTAATATTTTTCTTCAAAAATCAGAAAAATCCAAAAATATTGTCTTTTCGCAAATTTTTTAGATTTTTAGGGGGAGAAAATTAAAAAAAAATGAGAAAAATGCAAAAATGAGTTTCTTTGGTGAAAAAGGGAAGATGATATTAACCAATCAGTCGGACTGTCTGGACCCTTATCATCTTAAAAATATTGGAACTGATAGGTAGCCTCTACAATGATGTGTTGGTAGGCTCAAAACCATTTCCAAGTTCGGCACGGTGATATAAACCTAAATCTACTGAATCGTGTGTGGATCAACGTGCGTTGGCATATGGTCTTGGTGCCGAAATCTCGTTTGATAGCATGCCAAAATCCGAGGTTTCATGGTCTTTAAGAGGTTGGTACATCTGGGGTGAACTGGACGTCTCTCAGAATAAATAGGAGTGGCACATGTGTCGTACGTTGGGGTCGCAGCCTACGACTGAGACACCCCTATGTCATTTCCTGAAAAAAAAAACAAAAACAAAAAAAAAAATTCTGATCAGGGGACGTCCGGGAATCCTAAAAGAGCAAAAAGATTCATATATGCCAAAACCCTATTCTCAATGAGAATTCGCTCTAAGGTATCAAATCATATACCTAAAGCATCGTACCGTGAAAAATCAAATATACGGTATTTGACTTGAACCCTGGTTTGGATCTCACTGGTCTCTCTGTTGCAGCGTTTCTGCAGACCTGATCACCACTGAGTCCACTCCTTGTAAAATACGGATGACAACAGCTTACTCACCGGTTACGAGGAAGCTTGGTGCATGACTTGATACGGGAATGTGTCGCGTGGCGGGGAACACCTTGTATCTCAGTCTTAATATTACCTTAAACGTATCTAAAGTGCCTAGCGATAAAACTTGATTTTGAGTGTAGGTGGACAACAATATCGACAGTTGTTGTAGGATGCTTATTGGTAATTTAAGCAAAAACTGAAAATATAAGGGTTCTAGATTAGTCCGTACACTGATATGTTTCCCTAACAGATAAGACTCGCAAAAATATGATAGTGAATAGTGTTTTACATTTCCTGCATTTTTAATTTTTGTTTGATTATCTTGAAAAACCCAAAAAGATCTTTCTTTTGTCTTTATTTTTGATTGATCGATGTTGGAATACAAGTATTCTTCAATTGGAATCTCAGATCCGAAGCCGAAACTCAAATAAAATCAAAATTTTACAAAATTGAAGGGTCAAATATCACTTTCAGGGTCACAAATTGTCAATCGTGAGAGTTCAGGGTAAAATTTGAAAGGATCTAAATGTTCAGGGGGAGAATGATTCGTTTCTCAAATTGGTGGTCACTATGAGCAAATCTTGAAAGTTCATCAAATGATAAACTTCAAGAATTTGATTGACTCCGGATTATTTGTCGTATCTAATACAAGTTGTAGTTTGTGTGCAGTTTTTATTAATTTTTCCTGCAGGATCAACACAACGTCTGTGCATACCATGATTCAAACGACAAGGCTCGAAGCTGAACTAGGCCCGAACCTGAACAACAAAATCATCCTGAACAGCAAGAACCCGATATTTCATCTTCGAAGAAACCAGATCGTGGTAGAGCTCCAGTAATCGAAGCTGAAGAAGATGAAAGTCAAGAGATGAAAGTGAAGATGATATTGATCTTCGTCCAAGTCAAAGATTTGTCAATCATTAAAAGCGGAGATGTCTTGTTACCTCCCAAGTTATCGAAGCAAATGGATGACCAAGACGAGATCTTATGAAGCCACGACTGAAGCTCAAATTAGTTGATATGTTCAAATCTTCAGAGGTCATACACTGCGGTGTCCCCTAAGTTGAAGGATGCTGAACTTGACGACTTGAAGACTCGAAGACCATATATCTACAGCTAGATCCAACGAGGAGTCTGTAAATGCACTTCTTGGGTGTCCCCAGCTAGATGATAGGTTGAGTCTGTAAATCACTAGCTAGGTCCAAGGGGGAGTCTGTAAGTGCATTGTTTGTATGTCCCTAGCTAGTGATAGGTCCCTATAGGTCGTTGGCTAGGTTAATCGAGCAGTTTGTGGCTCGTAATCGTATACTAGCCTGATCCAAGGGGGAGTCTGTAAGTGCATGATGTCCCTAGGCTAGTATATATATGTTGTTTGGACGTGTTATGGGGTGTTTGGAGATGTTGATACGCGTTTCGGGACGTTTGGAGCACTTCAAGCGAGTACGGTGTGGCTTTAGGCATTTACGGCCTATACCACATTAGCTTTAGGCATTTACAGCCTATACCACATCAGTCTTGATGTGGTATAGCCCTACTCGCATGAAGCTACTAGTGAGATAGGCCCTATTCGCTAGTTGTTGATGTGTGATAGCTTCCTACTCGCCTAAAGGGGTCTGTACGAGTATGGGAGGTATAAATAGTCCCAATCATTGCCCTAATCATTAGTTCTTGCCTCACACACTCTCCAAACACCCTCCCATGGTCTGTAAGGTCTGATTTGATCTCTGTAAACACTCGAGCTCTGTTTTAGTGATTAATCTATAATCTTTTGACCCGTGTGTGTGTTGTAATTACTCGTTTATCATTGTTTCATCTTTGTTTCTGTTATTGAGACATATTCAAGGGATTCCGCACCTTGAATATAGCCCTCGTGATTGTCGGGTGACACGTTAGTCGATCCTACAGTGAATATGGTATGTGCATCTCTTGATTCAAAGAACCATGGTGGTGGTGGTGGTTGATATTACATGAAAGATGATAATAACATTCCATGATCGTGGAGTTGATCAAAATCTTCAAATTGTTCCAAATTAAAGTTCTAAATTATAACTACCATTGCTCTTGAAATTATGGTTGGTATGAGAGCGAGTCTAAGGGACTTTAAGAGGAAAAGATAAAGGATATGGATAATATGTAAAACGGGGTTTTTGTTTCATCTATAACTTATAATAAAAGAATTGAGTTTGTATGAGGTGGCATTTAATGGAATGTGCCATGTGGCATCATGTGAAGCTTTCTTTTAAATTTATTTATTTTGTATTTTTAATTAAAATCTATATCTATATTATCTTAAAATTTCAAATATATTAATTAATATCTTTTCCTTATTTTTCTCTTACATTTTTAAATGTTAGTGAACTATTAATTATTTTAAAATTTCAAATATGTTAATTAATATTTTTTTCTTTATTTTTTTCTTATTTTCCGCTCACAATTTTTAAACGTTAGTAACTTTTATGTATGACATTTTTTTGAAAAAAAATTACACCAAATTAACGATCGTTTTATTATCTTTCCAATGAGAACCATATATAGTGCTATACAAAAACGAAAAAATGTATTTTTAGTGAGTTTTTGTTCATGCAGAAAAAAAAACACAATGTATTTAGGTAATTTCTTAATCATATATACGCAAGTCACTAATCATGTTATGATAGTATATATGTTTTCAAACCTACTATTATATATATAAATTGCCCATGTTCATGTGCTATAACGATATGCTTAGCATTAAAAGAGGTTGAGATTTTTTAATCTGCTGGGAACGCAGCATGAGAACCCCTTTTGATAGTATAAAAATTAGAACAACTTTCTTTAACATTAAAAGAGGTCGAGACTCTTTACTTCTTTTATCTTTTTTTGTTAAGTATTATTAGATTTTTTAACCCTGAAACACTCCCGGAGTAATCAGCTAGTTGAGGTATATTGGAAATAAGAGGAACTACGTGAATTTACAAAACTTAGGTGTGTTGCTCAAGTGACAGACTTTACTTCTTTTATCTTTTTTTGTTAAGTATTATTAGATTTTTTAACCCCGAAACACTCCCGGGGTAATCAGCTAGTTGAGGTATATTGGAAATAAGAGGAACTACGTGAATTTACAAAACTTAGGTGTGTTGCTCAAGTGACAGACTTAAACACCCAAAGTTTTTTTTAGAACGAATCGTAATTATAATGTACTCTATTGATTAACTACAGACAACCTATATTTACGCCTTACAGGATTTGGACTATCTACATTTAAGATAAAGGAGAGACACCTTATCACTTAAGTGTATTTACATCTTTTCCACTATCTCCAACTCTATAATTACACTAATGGACTGGAAGGGGGAATGAAATAGACGAGGTAATGGAATGGACACAGTAATGGAATGGCTCATTACCATTTCATGTCTTGTTTGGTTACCATGTGGGAATGAAACAAACATTATTTTGTGTTGTTAGATAGGCATGAAAATAATACATTTTATACTGTTATCATTACCCTTTTTCTTTCTTTCACTCACAACCACTTTTAAAAAATATTAAATTATTATGAATAATAGTGTTTTTTCAAATATAAAGATGGACAGTAAAATTTCTCTCTCCTCCACCTAGACACACTTTTGAAAGAAAATAGTGGGATCACCTATAAAACACATGATATGTTTATCAAACCGTAATTTACCCCAAAACAGAGGACCAAAATGTAAATTATTCAATACTTTTTAAATATAAGTATAATAAACTGTGATATTTGTAAAAAATTCTATAAGTAATTTTCTTAATGTAAGAAAAAAATAGAATATACTATTAATAAATAAATATTATGTAAATACATTAGTTTTTTTCATTTAATTCATTTATATTTACGTAAATCATTTTTAGTTGTTTTTTTAATACAGTATTCATAATATACATAATTAAAAATACATAATGAAATTTAAAAGAATTTCCTTTTAGAAATTAAAATTATAAATTAAATAACAATATTTTGTGAACACTTTTTTTAGTTAAACAAGCAGTAAACCCGCGCGCGTTGCCGCGTGCCAAACAACTTATTTCGAAGCATGATAAACACCAAACAATTTTAATAAGCAGAAAACAACCCCAACATCAGAAGTTATGTGAGTCTTTATACATTACAAAAATGATCATAATATCCATGTGAATGTTTTGCACAGTGTATTTCCAAGGGCTGATTACACAAAGAAATACGCAAGAACAAATAGCTATAACAATTGTAAACCAATATCCTGATATCAGGTTATCCATAATCATAATAAAGAAGCAAATGTTCCATTTTTCTCTTCATGAAGGCACAAGTGCACAACTATTAGATTTGTTGCAGGGAATGAAATAACTTTATTTGGATAACAAAGGGACAAAGGATTAAAAAAAACTATTAAAGGTTATATAGCTGAATTTGAATTAAATAGGAAAAAAAAAACAAATTAAAATATGTACAAACCAGGTGGACCATTGGGGAGCTGATTTGAAGCTAGCCTGATTGGTTCGAGTAGCAGCGCGCTAGCTATTACACGAGGCATCCAATTGTGTTGAATTCACTCCCATGTTCTTGGCCTTTTGATGGACCATTGGAACTTCATAACAAATAGAAAAAAAATTTACCATTTACGAATGCATTTTATGTATTTTTTTATAAACAAATTAGAACGATCACTAGTAGACTTAACACTCATAAGGATAACTACACCCCTAGCGTTCCCATTCTGATTCTCCAATTTCAAAGCAACCTACATCCCAATATGTGAGTAAAATAGATTGTTGAAATACCTATACATCATAATTGTTAAATTTTATACCTCAACAGTAAAAAATAAGACAAAATGTGATTTAGAGGTTACATAACTACAATTAAAGTTGGTATAGACATGTCAAATTGGTAATTTATTTCTTTTTATGGCGGCCAAAATATTCAGCCTAGGAAGGATGTAATCCATTTGGGTTTGCTAAACCAAAAATCAGAATTAATGTAATCTAAGGTTGTAAACCATCTTACTTTTAAATCTACACATTTATCTACCATGAGAGTTAAATCCTCAATCTCATAGTATACAACTCCCATAAATCTTACTTTTAAAATGACACACATAATACAAACACCTATAAATGTTACTCAAAACATTGATCGCCATTCCATGTAATCTTTTTGGGGGCCAAAGCGAAATGTATTCCGGGGCTCTTTTGCGAACCCCGTTGTTATAAACTCTATTTGGCTATTTTTTATCCGTGCTTGGGACCAACAATAACAAAATAAAGAGTTTACAGTTTGTGGACTTAAATAAATAAAATAACAAATAGTAATGAACATATATTTCTAATGTTAGCACAAAGTTGTCAACAAGTCCCTGTTTTCTCAAAGAGGTACCTCTTGCTTTTGTTGTTTAGCAAAAAGTCAAGGCAATACAATTAAAAAGACATAAAAATAGGCAAATATTAATAAATTGTTATAAAATAAGAAAATATTGAAACTTATACCTTAGGCATCAACATCAATGCATAGCAATCCTCCCACCATCTTTAATCCCTGATTGTTGACAAACTTACATATTTCAACCTGCATTATAAATTACCCAAATTAATATGAACATGTGTTAGCATGTCGTTATGATGTTTAAAGTTGCTTATATAAGAAGTGCCAATAGGAAATGCCTTCATTTTAATCGGTGGAATAGAATATATGCCCAAAATTAGACCAACACAATAAATGGAAGTGATTAACACAATAGGAAATGCCTTCATTTTAATTGGTAAAGTTTACCCCAAAACATTCAGAAATCTATAAGGGGTGTTTGAATTTGCATGAGAAATCTCCTAATGTACTTGTTTTAAAACTTAAATATATTTCATCATGACTTCCGCTTGATATTTTATTAAGCATGTTCTTTAATGAGTAACCAAAGCATGGTTGGACAAAAAAGGCATTCCAGTTAGACTCATACTTGGTTTTCAAATTTTCAAATCTCAAGATTATAGCATCTAACACATTTCGACATAAAGTAGGTTTCTTATCCGGTTGTCCATACCTCAACCTCCTTTAAGAGCTCGGATTGCGTTCGGCGTTCATTGAGCATGTTTTGGACAACTTGATCTTTAAGTGACATGCGAACCATCGAGCCCTAACCTTGGCTTGGATCCGGACCAGACCCTATATACACCACAACGTCACAATCGACTGTTTTATGGCTTGCTGCCCTCAGACTATTTGCCGCCTTGCCACTCCTTTTTAAAGCTCTTAAAATGCATCTCGCCTATAGCAAATTCAAATCATAATATATGTAAACTGTAGCAATTACATGAATAATGGAAATTGTAAAAGAAAATGTCCAACTTACCTTCCTCTTCTTGTAAAACAGTAAATCTCAAGACGAAGGTGAAAGAAATCCTAAAAACTATAATCATAAAGAAAACGAACAATTAATAAACCAATAAAGACTAAAGATCATTTTTTACATAGGTTTCATCCTTGCTTCATTGTTCGGGGTATCATACTTCTTTATTACACCATTTGCATCAAACAAATGCATAATGTTTCTGCTTAACGGTGACCGAAGAGCCTTTTGCCTAGCCCCATCCAATCCACCTTTGCCATGTCAAATCTACACCCAAGTAGCCGAGGGAGTGGTGGTGGTGTTGTCGCGCGACAATCTAACACCCCCCCCCCCTTGTCGTGGATTTTCATCGATACAACATTGTTTTTTGCAAATGATGGCTATACAAAGAAAACACTAATAGTAAGAAGCTAACTGCAGGAAAAATACAAAAAACACACAACCATAAGTGTATTTTTTTTAAATCACTCGATACAATTCAAAGTATTTTTCTTTTTCAATTGACAACCCACATAAAAAGAGAAAAAGGATAATATCTTCAAAAACCATTTCCTTTTCGTTGCTTGTTAGACCAAAACACCACCTCATTCATATTACCCATATGACCCACTATGTGGTAAGAAAAAGTAGCACCTACCACTTCTTATTCAAGGCCTATAATTGTGTCACCTAAAAGCAATTAACGAGATTTCCCAGTCCTTTGGAATTCATAAGATGTTGGATTTTACACAAGTTTTAATCAAGATATAGCAGAAAATCAATAATAACATTTAATACATTAAAACTTATCTAGTGGTCCAGTTGCATAAAATGAAGAAATCCAAAAAATACAACCATGTAGTGTTAAAATACATAAACAATATGATTTGAGGGAATCACAAATGTTGACACACTGTGATTACACATGATCTAGCTACTGGTACGAGCCCTTCCAAGTTCCAAATCACCAAACACCATTGCTCTCATCGAACTGCCACAAAAAAAACACCACGAAAATCCAACTTAGTTCATTTGAAAGGAATCGCAAGAGTGGCGTAAGCGATGGTGGTTATGGGTCTGACAAGGGGGTGAGTTAGTGCACAAAGGGGGAGAGAAAGGGGAGGCCAAGGTTCAGTGAATTGGATAACCTCAAGGGATTTGAAAACTGACATCCATTGAATTGGACTTTTGAATGAGATTAATTAAAGAGATTGAAGAATGAAGGGTTATGATAAAAACTTGATTCATTAAATATGTTTCATTCAATCTTCTGTCGATTCAGTGATCATAAGGACATAGATGGAACACCATTTTCATATTGTGAAGGAGTGGGATGGTGAAATGTCTAGATTATCCTTCAAAGTGTCTTAATTGTCACCAACATCCTTATAATACCCTTATCAAATGAGCTTAAATATGTTGTACATGTTTCTTCTTAACTTGTATGGATATGAAAATTACCAAAGTGTACATCACTCCTCCTTAATAAGATAATATAGATGATGTATTCGGGCCGGCCCAATTAATTTCCTTGGGGATATCATTTCACACGAATGGTTCGTCTTTTTTTTTCATCGAAGAAACACTTGTATAGACTATAGTGAGAATCTTTATGGCACCTATAGGCTATAGTGAGAATCTTTATGATGTATTCGAGCCGGCCCAATCAATTAAAAAAAAAATCTTTTAGAGATTAAAATATAAAGTAAATAACAACTAGTATTTTGCCCACCGCGCGTTGCGGCGGTGCACGGCGGGTTAAACCATACGGTAACATACAAATGTAAAATACAATGCGTAGGAGACAATGCGCTATGTATAATGCGTAAAAAACAACCACAAAAAACGTAAATCATAATGCTTTTAACTAAGCCAGACACTTCGTAGAGCATAATAATCATAAAAAAAACTAGAAAACCTTACCAATGAACCACAAAGAAGAAACACAAAACAAACTCAAAATCCATTTTCTTTTTATAAACACACAGACACACACACAAACCATAAACCTTCCGTTCTATAATAATAATAATAATAATAATAATAATAATAATAACAATAACAATAACAATAACAATAACAATAACAATAACAATAACAATAACAATAACAATAACAATAACAATAACAATAACAATAACAATAACAATAACAATAACAATAACAATAACAATAACAATAACAATAACAATAACAATAACAATAACAATAACAATAACAATAACAATAACAATAACAATAACAATAACAATAACAATAACAATAACAATAACAGTAACAATAACAATAACAATAACAATAACAATAACAATAATCATCATCATCATCATCATCATCATCATCATCATCATCATACCAATGAGTGACAAAGAAGAACCCAGATTCACCCATCTTATAAACAGCCAACCGTTGAACCATAAACTTACTCCTTCTAACTAACTTCTTAACCACCTTATCCACCTCATGATCATCATTACACCTTTGACACCAATGTTGAATGCAAACCAAACGACAGAACCCAACATATTTATTATATATAATTTTAAAGCTAATTATAAGCATCAAACAAAAGCAAAAACTGTTAGTAATCATAAACCCATGGTGGTTTTGTTTTAGCCCACCGTAACATGGAGTAATGGTAGTATATGGTTTTGTCAAAAGCTTTATTCTTACTTTCTCTATCCATAATGTATAAAGCCTGCCTTTTCTAGAGGTCACCACAACTGTCATAACCACCGTCCATAGGCACCATTAAAACGCCACCAACACCACATCGAAAACAACGCTGCTGCAACCGTCGTCGTACACCACCAACTACCGGCTGACACAACCCCCACTCAACACCAGTATTTTCACCTCCGATGGTCATAATGGAGGTCACATTCTTGTGCTGATGGCCTCGGCGTTTTCTCTCGCCCTACTTCCACCGACCTTTGTCTAGCGGCAATAATGTCAATTTCTTATTTGAAAGAAGGGCATAAGTTTGTCAGTGTATGGTTCTGCAGAGAGTGGTAAAACATCGTGGGATGTTGTCATTGGCTCAACGGAGGAACTGACGGCGAATGTTAACGACGGGGATGATGGTGCTTCCGATGGTGTTCGGAGATAACTAAGATGTGGCTGAAGAAGACGGCGGCTGAGGGTGATGTCTCCGAATAACCGTCGGTAGCTGCTACGATGGGTGGTGACAGAGGGCAATACCGATAGAAGTACAGATCTAGTAAAAAATGAGATATGCAGGTGAAACCTAGCTTACCGAACCGTCAACAGAGCGTGGCCGAAGCTGGATGGAGTCGTAGCTGTCTACGCCTGATAAGGTGTTCCACCTTAGTTGTCTCGCCGTTTGACCCAACACCGGCGGCAGTTTCGTTGGTGTGAAGAAGACGACGTAGGTTCTGGAGAAAGAGAAAGGATATATATGGAGGGGCTGGTGCTTAAAGGACTTGTACGCTGCTTCAGTGAGTTGTATTGAGCAAAGCAGTATTCTCGCTTCACAACGAAAGTTGCTATTTAAATCTATTTATAATTATAATATTTTGTGAACACTTTTTTATGACACCTGTAGTGAGAATCTTTATGGCACCTATTGTGGATGGTTTTTACTTTTCAAGGGTTGTGGTATTATGCTAGTATCTTTTTGATTTTCATTTAATATGGTGAAGTGGGGAGGAGCAATATACAGTGAGGAATTGTACAAATATAATTATTAAAATTTTGAGTTAAATGTCAATTTCGTCTATGAGGTTTGGTCCAATTTGTCGCTTCAGTATAAAAAAAGATTTTTTTTTGCAATTGAACCCCTGATGTTTGAATTTTCTTGCTATTTTCGTCCTTTTCACTAACTCGGTTAAAAAAACTGACGTTAAATTAGGGGTAGTTTCATCTTTTTGCCTGCAATTCAAAATTTTAATAAAAAATCTTTATTTTCACTAAAAAATCAACCTTACCCCACCCACCCACACCCCCTGTATATATATATATATATATATATATATATATATATCCTTCTCTCTCTTTCACAGTTTTACTCTGCTTCTAATAATAATAATAATAATAATAATAATAATAATAATAATAATAATAATAATAATAATAATAATAATAATAAAATAACAATAATAATAATAATCTTGTTTCTTCTTCAAGTTCTAGGAGATGTATTATTATAACACAGATCTGTCGCCGTGTCTGAGCTTGTTTCTTGTTTCTTTTTCAAGTTCAAGGGGCACCGTAACCTCTAATTAGACACAGATGTACACAATATGTGTTGAAAAGCTGAGGAGTGTGAATCATCGAATCTGACGGACGCAGTGTTGTTCGTGTGGGATATCCTTGGTGTTAGGGATTGCATCGAGACATGTTCTTAGAGGAACTAGGGTTCCCTATACAGTTTCTGATGGTGAGGGGATGTGTTGCTGATGTACGTACGATGGTGGGTTCAGTATGAGGGAGGAGGAAGATGGTGGTGGAGGAGATGGGTTTCAGGTCATGGCAGCTGAACAAAGTTAAATTATTTTTATTTTCAAACAAAGTATAATTGATGCAGGGATATTAGAGAACTTATCGATAGAAAAATGGCTGAAATCAGAGGATAATGCATTGTTAGAAGATAGCATTGTGAACATCATTGATGGAAAGGTGATACAAGAGGTTACACTTAAACTCCAAAACGTTGAATCCGGTGAAATAGACATGCGGATAGAGTGGATGCCACTTGAATTGCATTCCTACTAAATTAGCGCTTCGAAGAAGGAATATTGATGTTGGAGACGCTATGTGTGTTTTCTGTGGTGATCAAGAGGAGTCTTCTGATCATATCTTTAGGGGTTGTGGATACGCTTTGGGAGTGTGGTTTGGTATTGCCAGATGGTGTGGTCTTCCGCCGATTTTTTTGTTCGATACAAAAGACACGATGGAGGTTCATAAGTTTTTTGATAATTCGACGATTAAGAGGAAGGCTATGCAAGGGATTGTCATCATCACTTGTTGGAGGATTTGAAAAGCTAGGAACGAGAGAGTTTTTAAAGATAAGAGGCATATGGTGACGGAGGTAGTGGCGGACATTAAAGCTTTGGGTTTTCTTTGGTTTAGAAGTAGAATAAAAGAGGTTTCGATAGATTGGACTATGTGGTGTAATTTTGTTTTTGTATAAGTTGTATATTGTGGCCGTTTGTTGTTTCTCTCCTTCTTGGAGTAGTTTCGCCGGTCATTTGTGAATAAAGTTTGCCTTTCAAAAAAAAAAAAAAAACTTGATCAGTAACAAGAAATTCATGATTAATTAATACTTGTCATATATTATTGTTTTTTATTTTATTTTTAAACACATTTTGTGATTAATAAGATTCTTTGATTGTAAGGGTATGTGTAGTGGTGGGGGGTTATGTGGGGGTTATGGGATTAAAATATTAAAAAGTAATAGAAAAGGGGTTATGTGGGGGTTATGGAAAAAGAGGGTGTAGTGGGAAGGGGGGTTATGTGGGGGTTATAAATGATTAGTAATGATTGGTTAATTATTGTTTTTTATTTAAATAAGAATATTAAATAGTTAATAATATTTCATTAAATATAAAAATAATAATAAAAATAAAAAATTAAACTGAAAGTTTATTAAATTAATAAAATAATAAAAAAATATTTAATATTAAAAAATAATATTTAATAAAAAAAATTTTGAATTTCAAACGGTTACTGTTCCAAACCGTTTGAATTTCAAACTTTCCCCCCCAAACGTTTAAATTTCAAAGTTTGAATTTCAAACTTCCCCCCCCCCCCCCACCAAATCTCAGTCACACCTATAAATACCCCCCTCCTCCCAAATCTCAGTCACACCTCTTCCCTCTTCCTCATCCTATCCTCACCCACCACCACAATGAATAATATGGGCGGTTTTCAACCAGGAGCTGCCGGACCTTAATCCTTAGTTATACATGAGGATTCGACTATCTACCATATTTGAACATTTGAAACTAGAATTCATGGAATATAAACTATTTGCTATAGACACACCTAGAGTCATTAACCTTGTCTAGGACAACACTATTACAACTCGCATGCTATGCTTGATACTTGATTGTTTATATGTACATATTATCAATTTGCAATTTATGTGTGAAATAATTGGTACACTTAATCAAACAACTGGTAGAGGATGAAGTACTTGCTCAACAGTTAGTTGAGTACCAAATAACCTACTCAACGATTGGTAGAGGTCATCATGCCTGCTCAACAGTCGGTAGAGGCCCTACAACCTGCTCAACGACTGGTAGAGGCTATCGCACCTGCTCAACAATCGGTAGAGGTTCTTACTCACTGACTGGTAGAAGTCTTTTTCCTACTCAACAGTTGGACTCATTTTTGGATACATTGTAAACGATTCAATCACAAGGTTATTTTGCATTACTTACATGTGTGTTTAGAGTCATAGAAGGACACAAAACCCTAATGTAAGGTAAATTGGTGATTGCGGTCCGGAACGTAATCATGAATTTACAGGTACGTTAAGGTAGTGTGAAATTCTAATAAGGTTTTAGTAGTTCATTTGGTTTTCATATAGCCAATCAATTCATGCATTTCTTATAAGATTCCTAAAACATAAGTTTAGTATTTTGCTAGATTCTTATGCTTCTTGCTACTTCAGACGAACCTAATCCAATCCTTAAAACTCACATCTCAAACCTCTTATCCAAATTATTCGAAACAAATTATTCTATTACCTATAAATTCATGTCGTGCCTTAACCCAAACCACAGCTGCCTTAATTTCTACCTAATCAACCTCAAACCTGTGTTTTAAATAACTTCGGGACGAAGTTTCCAAAAGTAGGGGAGACTGTAACATCGCGAATTTCCCCTAACTTTTTTTTGATAAAAAGAATGTATTGTTTTAAACAATATATGTTTTAAATACCTTAAACTAATAATTGTTTGTATCTCGACACTTTTGTACGTTTTAAAATATTTCGAGTCACTTTCGGGCTTATATAATCATATTATGAATTTAGAATAATATAGTTTTAGGGAAATAATTGCCAAAAAAAGATTTGTGTGGACCGGGACTCGAACCCGCGTCCACAGCCAACCAACACACAGTGACAACCAACTGAGCCAACTATCATCTTGTGTAGTATTTCAGAAGAAAATAAACTTAACACATTCCTTAAATTGATTAGTCAAAGTCTTAGTCAAACAGTCAAAGTCTTAGTCAAATAGTCAATTCATCATAAAACCTTACTTTATGGTGTTGATCAATTTTAATGGCTAATTGACTCCAAAACTAGTATAAAAACCCACCTATGACCCATTATACTTTGCACCTCTAAATCGATTGTTTCAATCCGATTAAACTTTCCCTCGTACCTTTCTTCTATAGTCTATTACTTCTACAATTGAAGCTTTGATTATAAGCTCTTGTAATTGGCGAATTGGAAGCTTGATATTCTTTCTTTTTCGTTTTCTTCAATTTGGACTAGCTACGTTGTTGAGTCTTTGGGATTCGCCTCGCATACATTCACAACACATTATTCTATTTTTTTTACGAGACATAACATTTTGCTAAGGTGAGTTTTACATAGCCCCTTTTCTATTTATCACCATTTTTGGGGTGAAACATGTTACAACAATATTTATGCAATTCAATCATCAATGTGTCTATGTGTATTTCTATGTTGCATTATGTCTTGAACATGACTAGGGTAAGCACAATTCTAGCATAAACATTCATCAGCCAAACGGTATACATTGATAGATCTATTGGACTGACAATCCCACCCGGATACGTACCTCCTACAAAGGTAGCGTGGGTGTTTGTTACTGCAATATAAACGAGTGAACCATGAGCGTATGGGATGTACCACAATACAACAGTCACAATGGTTGATTATGCACTCGATTTACTTCTAGTATGTTTTCACATATGAACTAGATTGCCATGACACATGAATTGCACAACAATTTTATTCGATTATCAAAACCTATGTAATTCTCACCAACTTTTGTTGACCCAAAATATTTTCAACTTAACATGTTTCAGGTTCTACTTGCTTGAAGATTTGAATTAATGCTTGAAGATGTGTGCATAGTTTTATTCAATTTGATGTACGAATTCTTGTAGAACAATTGTATGTAATTTATTTAAATCATATAATGAAATTTATTATTTACCATGAGCTACTGAACAATCATCAATACGTGACATCCCGATGTTTCCGCCATCAGTTGGGGTGTTACAATGTGTTTATGTAACGTGTTTATGTAACATTTTAATAAGTAGTTTAGGATTAGGAACTCTGTTTGTAATAAGTAATTTAGGATTGTAATTTTATGTGTTTATGTATTATGTGTTAATGTAATGGTTTAAATTTAAAATATTATGTAATCTTTTAAAATAAACTAACATTAAACACAAAACCAAATAAAACTTTAAAAACTAAAACCTTAAATATTACAAATACAACACTAAACATAACACATTACATTAAACATAAAGCCTAAACATTAAAAATTAAACATAGTGAAAACGCATCAGAGACCACGACAAAAGATTGGTGATTGAGAAGTCGTTGTCGTATTGTTGACGATAGGCGTCGTGTGTCAACTGAATTGCCATCTGTTCGCTAACCCCAGGGTGCGCCTGCATCGTCGCTTCATAGACTCCATGCCATCTGTTAACGTTATTTTGTATAGCAGACCACTTACTGGTGATCTGCTCAACGGTACGGTGGTTCGTTCCCGTGATTTGGTTGAACTCGACCAACACATTGGGCCAAAAAGCCTGCCTATTGGTTGACGGGATCTCCTTAACGTTTATCCACGCCCGCACCAACTCGAGTTGCTCTTGATTCGTCCAGGCTGCCATAGGTTTGGTTTTTGGTTTGTATTTGGTTTTCTTTGTTTGGAAAAATGTATATAAGAGTGTGTGTATGTGTGAATTGTGAATGTGTTGTATATGTATATATATAGATAGATTTTATTGTTTAAAAAAAAACATTAAATGAAATGGACCGTTGTCCAACGGTCAAAATAAACCAAATCATCCAAATCAATCCCACAACGCTCGTTATCACCACAATATTTCTCCCCCAAAACGCTCCATAGCGCCGGAGGGGGCGGTGTTCCCGGCGCTATGGAGCCCTAAAACGCTCAATAACGATCACCACTACACATACTCTAATTAATGATGTGACCAACATGTATTGTATTTAAAGTTTTAAATTTGTCTTCGTTGATAAAGGTTTTAAAACTATCAACTTATATCATTAGTTTACTTTTACCGCTTAACTTCCCATGTATAATGCCAATGATGTCCAGCCCAACTGGTTGAAGGTGGGAGGGTTTACTCTTTAAGAAGGTTTTCGCCCGGGCTTAGTCTCAGGTTCGAGTCCCCCCACTCGCACTAAGGGATGAAAAATTCAACACTCGCGTTTAGCCTGGATTCGAACTGGGGTTGAGGGGTTGTGCGTCGTTTGGATTCTCCGCTGAAACACACCCTCCAAAAAAAAAAAAATTCCCATGTATAATCACTATTTAATGCATTTATTTCTAACATCTGTGCATAAAAATATTTTTTTATTAAAATTTTGAATTGCATGCAAAAGAACAAAAATACCCCTGACTTAACGTCAGTTTTTAACTTAGTTAGTGAAATGTACGAAAATAACAAGATAATCCAAACCTCAGTGGTTCCATTACAAGAAAAAAAAAAAAAAAAAAAAAAACTTTTATAAACTGAAGCAGCAAACTAGACTAAACCTCATAAATGAAATTGACATTCAACTCTAAATTTTTTGGTACCCTTAATTAGGTACAGACAAGCACGGTTATGTGCAAATGTGCCTTAAAAGTATAAATTTTTCATAACTTTGTTGTTTGTAAACAAATGATTCCTTTTACATAAAACATATTCATAGGCCAATATAGATTTATAGAACATAAAATCATAACATGTCAAATTCGTTACAAGAAAAGCTAAACGACCATAACTAATTATTTTCTTTTTTATTTTTACCGACTAACTCATACACATTCTAATCGTAGTCTTAAATATAAATCTTTATCTACCATTAGGCTTGAACCTTCTGACTCATGGTGAGAACATATTTCATTCACACCTTCATGCTACTAAACAACAAGCCCTTTGGTATAACTGATTACATGCATATTTATTATATATAGAGAGGGATTTGTTGCGAAATTAGGCAAGAGTCTTCATAAGAGATTTGAGAGCTTCTTCAGAAATAATTCTATACATTTCTTCAGTAAAATGAACAGCATCCCAGTAAATGTATTTGCTTCTGTTAGCACAAGTAGGCAACCCTTTACAACTTTGCCCAAACTCTAATCCTGATCCACAACAGCCCTTTGATGTCTCCACAAAACCTACAATGTATTAAAACACTTTGATTTTCGAATAACCAACATTATATGTAACTCTATCATCATGAAACTTTTTGAAAACTTCTACTTACCATATTGTTTTGGATTTTGAATCGTGTCCTGTATGAGGCCGTAAATATCTATATAGAAAATTTTAATAGCTAATGATGGTCTAAGAGTAGCCACGAGTGATTTGATCTTGGAGTTAAAGGAAAGAGCTGCCTTGTTGTACTCATTGTCGCAAGCAATTGTGCCTCTAAGCGCTCTAACAAGTGGAGAGCATCCGAATGGCTCCATTCCTACCACTGCCAATCTCATTGCACCTTCGGCATGGATAGCCTATAAAACCCCCAACATTTTTTGTTAGGAAAGAACAATGAGTATGAAAACAACACGGCATAAAGCATGCAATAGGATGTGAACATGACACAGAGTTGATCTAAAAGTTAGTTAATTTTTGTCCAGACCACATAGCAAATATGGAAACTAAAACGACCCAAACATGAAAAATGGTAACTTTGGCAATGACTAGAGTTGAACATTGCCAAAGACCCAATTGTGGTACTCGAATTCCATCCCCCGGAGCTCCGATTTCGTAACTGGAACTTTGTTTACTAAGTTTGCAATTTTCAGTATTTCCTTTTATAGTGTAAAAACAAGTAAAACATTCATTGTCATAATATACGCGTTTATTCATCTCTTTAACGTCAGTATCTATATACCAATGGTCAAAGTCGAATATTTTAAAAATGACTGGCAAAGTTACAAATTTGTATATAAAGGCCCTTACTACGAGCATGTTTGGCTCCCCTTCTTCGTTTCTTCTTTCTCCTTCTTCTACCTCAAAAGCTCCTTGATCTCAAAAGTCACAAATTATTACTTATGACTTTTCTCCTCTTTTCTCCTTTTCAAAGCACAAAATCTTCCAAACGCTTTTTTTCAAACAATTACCTAAACACTTTTTTTTTAACCCTTTTCAGTTTGACTTATTGAATAAGTCATAAGTTAAAAGGGGGGGGGGGGGGGGGGGGAATGGACAGCTAAACACCCTCTACAATGTTTTCAGCGTTCGAAATATACTATTTTCTATAAGAATTCTACCTTTTTACTTGTTGTCCCTCTCCTAAATGGGTATATTTCAGTAAAAAAGGTTTTTATTTAATGTTTCGTTAAGTATAAGATTAGCTAAATACAAATACAAAAAATACATTTTTTAAAGGCGTAGTTTAATGGTGAAATCTTAATCTTAGCAACCTTCGGGTCACAAGTTCGAGTCCTCCCACACGCTGGGCCCTTTGAACCTTAATGGGTATGATTTTTCGATGGACGAGAATCGAACATGTGACCTACCCCGGGCGAAAACCCTCTAAAGAGGTAAACCCTCCCACCTCAATCCAGTTGGGCTGAAGATCATTATCAAAATACATAAATACATAAAGACTTAAATAGAGAGATAGAGACAACAAACCGCCCATGATCCACCAAGTGGACCAATGAGAGTGGAGTAGGCGTATTTAGAGGTCGATCACTACTAAACCTTCTTACTACTATTAGGGGGAATGGACAACTAAACACCCTCTACAATGTTTTCAGCGTTCGAAATATACTATTTTCTATAAGAATTCTACCTTGTTACTTGTTGTCCCTCTTTACTTGTTTCAGTAAAAAAGGTTTTTATTTAATGTTTCATTAAGTGTATAAGATTAGCTAAATACAAATACAAAAAATACATTTTTAAAGGCGTAGTTCAATGGTGAAATCTTAGTCTTAGCAACCTTTGGGTCACAAGTTCAAGTCCTCCCACACGCCGGGCCCTTTCAACCTTAATGGGTATGATTTTTCGATGGACGAGAATCGAACATGTGACCTACCCGAGCGGAAACCCTCTGAAGAGGTAAATCTTCCCACCTCAATCCAGTTGGGCTGAAGATCATCAGCAAATACATAAATACATAAAGACTTAAATAGAGAGATAGAGACAACAAACCGCGCATGATCCACCAAGTGGACCAATGATAGTGGAATAGGCGTTATTTAGAGGTCGATCACTACTAAACCTTCTTACTACTATTAGGGAGAATGGACAGCTAAACACCCTCTATAATATTTTCAGCGTTTGAAATATACTATTTTCTATAAGAATTCTACCTTTTTACTTGTTGTCCCTCTCCTAAATGGGTACTATTTCAGTAAAAAAGGTTTTTATTTAATGTTTCGTTAAGTATAAGATTAGCTAAATACAAATACAAAAAATACATTTTTAAAGGCGTAGTTCAATGGTGAAATCTTAGTCTTAGCAACCTCCGAGTCACAAGTTCGAGTCCTCCCACACGCTGAGCCCTTTCTACCTTAAAGGGTATGATTTTTCGATGGACGAGAATCGAACATGTGACCTACCCCGGGCGGAAACCCTCTGAAGAAGTAAACCCTCCCACCTCAATCCAGTTGGACTGAAGATCATCAGCAAATACATAAATACATAAAGACTTAAATAGAGAGATAGAGACAACAAACCGCCCATGATCCACCAAGTGGACCAATGAGAGTGGAGTAGGCGTTATTTAGAGGTCGATCACTACTAAACCTTCTTACTACTATTAGGGAGGACGGAGCGACAGCAGAACTGGTCACGGGTACCCTACTATCAGCACGGTAATACCGCAGTCACCCATGCTGGTAGTGGTCTCGTGAACCTTATGTTCAAATCCTTCTGATCAAAGATGTGTTGCAAACTCTTATGATCAGTGAAGATCGTGCACTTGGTTCCATACAAATAATGCTTCCAAATCTTGAGAGCGAATACCACTGCACCCAATTCCAAATCGTGTGTAGTGTAATTCCTCTCGTGGATTTTTAATTGTCTGGAAGCATATGCTATCACCTTTTCCCGTAGCATTAACACGCAACCTAAGCCTTGATGCGAAGCATCACAATAGACCACAAAATCTTCCGTACCATCGGGGAGTGATAATATTGGAGCGCCACATAACTTCTCCTTTAACAATTGGAATGCCGATTCTTGTTTCTCAGTCCACTCGAACTTTTTATCCTTTTGGGTTAGCATGGTCAAGGACTGTGCTATCTTGGAAAAATTCTCGATGAATCTTCTATAGTAACCCGCAAGGCCAAGAAATTGTCGAACTTCGGTAGGAGTTTTAGGGGCGTCCCAATTTTTGATTGCCTCGATCTTGGCGGGATCGACATGTATACCCTTTTCATTCACCACGTGGCCTAGGAAGTGGACCTCTTGAATCCAGAAGTCACATTTTGAAAATTTGGCATAAAGCTTCTCTTTGCGCAGTACTTCTAGGATTAAACGAAGGTGATTTTCATGATCTTCCTTGGTGCGAGAATAGATCAATATGTCATCAATAAAAACAATGACGAACTTATCCAAGTACGGCTTGCACACGCGATTCATCAAATCCATGAAAACTGCCGGTGCGTTAGTTAAGCCAAACGGCATCACTAAGAATTCATAGTGCCCATAACGAGTCCTGAAAGCTGTTTTCGGTACATCCTCCTCTTGGATACGTAACTGATGATAACCGGACCGTAGATCGATCTTGGAATAAAAACTGGATCCCTGGAATTGATCAAATAAATCATCAATCCTGGGAAGAGGATAACGATTCTTAATGGTTAACTTGTTCAACTCCCGATAATCAATGCACATACGAAAAGTGCCATCTTTCTTTTTCACGAATAAGACAGGAGCTCCCCAAGGTGAGAAACTCGGTCTTATGAAACCTTTGTCTAACAATTCCTGCAGTTGACTGGATAGTTCCTGCATCTCGGATGGAGCTAAGCGATATGGCGATCGTGCTACGGGAGCAGCTTCAGGAACAAGGTCGATACGGAACTCGACTTGTCGAGGTGGTGGCAACCCCGGCAAATCTTCAGGAAACACATCAGGAAAATCTCTCGCTATCGGAATATCTTCCAGCTTCCGCTTGTCGGCTTTCTTATCTACTACATGTGCCAAGAATGCGATAAGACCCTTTCGCAAACACTTCCAGGCCTTCATGCTTGTAATAATTCTCAATGGCGTCCCACGTCTTTCCCCTTGAATCGAAAGAATTTCACCACTCGCGAGAGGAACTTGAATTATTTTATCGTTACAAACAACGACGGCACGATGTGCAGATAACCAATCCATACCAACGACTATGTCAAAACTACCCAGTACTACCGGTAAGAGATCAATACTAAATTCGTGCCCACAAAGATTCAATCTACAATCCCTCGCCACCTCACTTGTTTCTATAGTTTTACCGTTTGCCAATTCTATAGAATAAGGTGTATCTAGCTTACTAGTTTTCAGCCCAAGTAATCGTTTAAAGTCAACAGATACGAAGCTAAAATCGGCACCAGTATCAAATAAAACAGAAGCATAATGATCGTTAAGAGGGAACGTACCGGTGACCACATTAGGGTCCTGTCGTGCGTCACCAGCACCGATCACAAACGCCCTTCCACGTGCTTGATTGTTAAGTTTGGGGCAGTCCCTCTTCTAGTGGTCGGGCGACCCACACGCGAAGCATGGCCTCGCTCCCCCAGTTTTGGGTGCTCCGGACCTACATTCCTCGGTCTTGTGCCCCGAACGGCGGCACTTTCCACAAATCACCTCATTGTTCTTTCCCTGAAAACCTGTCTTTCCACCATTCCCACGCCCAGTTGCCACATACCCTTTACCCTTCTTGTTAGAACCTCTGGTTGACCCTTCCTTCTTTCCCTCATTCCTTTTCCGCTTCCCAAACCTTGACCTATTCACCTGCTCACTAGACCCAACAACCGTATTCGAACCCAGATTCTTTCCTTCAACACTGCTAGACTCTGAAATCTTCAGTCCCGACACCTTTCGAATTAGAGTGCCCATTCGGATGGCATCTTCAGTAAGGCTCAGAGCAAGGTCAATGGCCTCACGCATAGTCGTGGGCTTAGAAGAGGTGACCATGCTACGTATCTGGGGTGCCAACCCGAACAGGTATCGCTCAATCTTTTTACTCTCCGGCGTGACCAGCCAGGGAACCAACCGCGAAAGGTCGTGGAACCTAGACGTATAACCTGCCACGTCCGCACCTGTCATCGTGAGATTCCAGAACTCAGTCTCAAGCTTTTGTACTTCACTTGTTGGGCAGTACTCCGCAATCATAAGCTCTCTTAATTCCAGCCAGGAGGGAGAGTATGCAGCATCGTCTCCCAACGACTGAACCTGGCTATTCCACCAAGTTAATGCCTGATCAAGAAACAGGTTTGTGGAGTACATCACGGTCTGGCGAGGAGTGCAGCTGCTGATGCGGATTACCGCTTCAGTTTTCTCAAACCATTTAACCAAGCCAACTGAACCTTCGGTACCACTGAAGTTAATCGGCTTGCAATCCAGGAAAGCCTTGAACGTGCAGCCACGTTCTCGCGAGGCGGTTTCTACAATAATAAAATAGTATGTTACTATGGAATAGGAGCATCATGATACTCTCCCATCACTTCTCATTTTCATAAACCTCTTACCAGTGGGGGAGGTCTCGCGTCGGTCACTCCCGGTTCGGTCTTGAGATCGTTCAGTTCGTGCGGCGTCATGTTCCGCAATGGCTCGGGCGATGCGTTCTGAGATCAGTTGTTCTAGCTCAGCAGGGGTCGTGGGCAATCCATCGTTGCCGGTGTTACTCCGTGTGGCTGGTGCCATTGTACTTCAATAATAATTATTAAAGGTTAATTTTGACGAACTTTTATACAATTATTGTCACGCACAACGCATAAGTAACAACCCATCACATGAACATAATCATCAACATGACATCACAATATAATCGCACAACCACAAGATATAGAGTAGATAATAATAATCATAGACAAACACAGGTACATAATATAACGACAACATATTTTACCATAATAACAATAAGATTTTCATTAATTCCAATGTCACGAGTACAACACTTTGTTTATAACAACAAAATAGGGGATAACATCCCTCATACATCGCTTTGAAATACAACAAAATATCATGTCATAAGCCGGCACAACCCGCACGGCTGGGTAAAAAGCAAAAGAGTGCTACAACCCGTGCTATGCTACAATACTACTACTACTATATACATATGGAGATGATTCTTCGAACATCCATGAAATGTCTCCCTGTCTACTGAGGTGGTGGTGGGGGGTACTGGTACTGAGGGGCGCTCATGCTGATAGCCATGCTGATGGCCAAGATGCGGTCATATAGAAACTGGCGGTGAGCAAAGTGTGCGTCACCGGTAATGCCGCAATGAGAATCCATGCTCAATAGCTCCTCTGCATAACGTGCCAGTGCGTCCCTGGCATCGATGATCCCAGCCCACATGAGACGCGCCTGCTGGTCCATGTGGGTTACGGTGCGCTGCACCGTATCCGCGAGAGTCTGAAAGTTACTCTCCAAGGATATCACAGTGGACCAGGCAGGTCCGGGCAAAGAGGCCATCCCAAGGGGCTGTGACGGCCCTGGCATGTCGAAGAATGCCGGCTGCGAGGGGCCAGGTAAATCAAAGTACGTCGGCTGGGATGGGCCGACTATGTCTGGTACAAGTGGTGGCAGAGGTGCAAAAGGCTGGGGAAAACCTAGCAGCTCGGGGGTGAAGAAGGGTGGCATCATGTATGGGTCTCCTACACCTAAGGCATAAGGTGCAGGTGGTGGTATCAGGGGTATCTCAGGGAGTGGTGGTAACATGGGTAGGGTGGGGATGGGTAAGACCATAGGTGCTGGGGGTGGTAACATCGGCTCGGCAAAGGGGGCTATGAGGGGCTGGGTGACGGTGGCCCACTCAGGGGTGGACACCACAACGGTAGGGGTGGCGGGGCTCGCGGTAGCAAAGGCAGTCATGTCCGCTCGACGTAACTCAGAGCTGCGGGCTGGGCTACCCTCGAGGATGTGTCCTGCAGATGCTGGCTCATCCTGTGGTATAGGCTCGGGGAGGGCAAGAGGGGCTACCGGTGCAGCGGGGGCAGCCTCGGGTACCGGATCAGCGGGCTCCTCATAGTCAGCAGGTGGAATGGGTAGTGCCACATGGTCTACGGATGCTACTGACTCATCATCAGAATCGTCAGATATCCATCCATTCCGTCCTCGAACATGAGGCACAAGCCTCATGCCCGGAGGGACGGGAATGTGAGGGGCTGGGAGTGGCTCATGATCGACGTGGGCGTGTCGATCAAACGAGGTCTCGACGGTCTCTGACTAGGCTGGGGCAGGTCGCGAGGGGCCTGCACAATCCGCAGGGAAATCCCTGACGGTTGGGACGGGGTGTGGTGGTAGTGGGGCTGCGGGGATGGGTACTATAGGCAAGTCGGCACGTGGCGCCTCGGCCATCGGCTCGTCAGCGGCGGCTGCGGGGGCATGGCAGCATCGTCTCCAGCAAGGCCCTGCTTCGGGTCCTCACTCGGGTCAGTCTCATCCGAGCTCTCACCACCCGCACCCTCTGCGGCGGCATCTACCTCCATATGGTCATCCTCTGGGTCGAGTACTACGAGCTCGACCGGCTCGGCTGGCGGAGCTGCGACGATCTGGATGCTACTATCGTAGCTGGGTGCTACGCTACCTGCGTCGGACATCCCTGGCAAAAAGAACCGTACTAATATATATGAATTATCAATTAGAAAGTTAAGGCGTAAATTCATAGCAACCTTCCTAACTTCTAATACTAACGTAACATATATTGACACCCATGGCTAGCTTGGTCGGAATCTCCTCATACCCAATGTTCCTTTCTTTTGAAAAATTACTTTGTTGCGTTTTTATATATATATATATATTTGAAACCTTATCTTTTGAACCAAATCCGGTTATAGTCTAGATTTTTGAAAAATACTAGTTCTAATAAACCAATTTTGGTTTATGGTTGTGTAAACTTAAAACATGGTTATGACGCCTTAATAAATGATCCCTTTTCTTTTAATTACTTATAGTTTGCGTTAACCTTGACTTTATGCACTTGAACCGTCGCGCCACGTGTTTCCGCCATTGGCGTGGTGTGACAGAAAGTGGTATCAGAGCCAAGGTTATAGCGAACTAGTATTTTTCAAAATCTAGACTATAACCGGATTTGGTTAAAAAGATAAGGTTTCAAAAAATATATATATATATATAAAAACGCAACAAAGTAATTTTTCAAAAGAAAGGAACATTGGGTATGAGGAGATTCCGACCAAGCTAGCCATGGGTGTCAATATATGTTACGTTAGTATTAGAAGTTAGGAAGGTTGCTATGAATTTACGCCTTAACTTTCTAATTGATAATTCATATATATTAGTACGGTTCTTTTTGCTAGGGATGTCCGACGCAGGTAGTGTAGCACCCAGCTACGATAGTAGCATCCAGATCGTCGCAGCTCCGCCAGCCGAGCCGGTCAAGGTCGTAGTACTCGACCCAGAGGATGACCATATGGAGGTAGATGCCGCCGCAGAGGGTGCGGGTGGCGAGAGCTTGGATGAGACTGGCCCGAGTGAGGACCCGGAGCAGGGCCTCGCTGGAGACGATGCTGCCATGCCCCCGGCAGCCGCCGCTGACGAGCCGATGGCCGAGGCGCCACGTGCCGACTTGCCTATAGTACCCCTCCCCGCAGCCCCACTACCACCACACCCCATCCCAACCGTCAGGGATTTCCCTTCGGATTGTGCAGGCCCCTTGCGACCTGCCCCAGCACGGTCAGAGACTGTCGAGACCCCGTTTGATCGACACGCCCACGTCGATCATGAGCCACTCCCAGCCCCTCACATTCCCGTCCCTCCGGGCATGAGGCTTGTGCCTCATGTTCGAGGACGGAATGGATGGATATCTGACGATTCTGATGATGAGTCAGTAGCATCCGTATACCATGTGGCACTACCCATTCCACCTGCTGACTATGAAGAGCCCGCTGCTCCGGTACCCGAGGCTGCCCCCGCTGCACCGGTAGCCCCTCTTGCCCTCCCCGAGCCTATACCACAGGATGGGCCAGCATCTGCAGGACATATCCTCGAGGGTAGCCCAGCCCGCAGCTCTGAGTTACGTCGAGCGGGCATGACTGCCTTTGCTACCGCGAGCCCCGCCACCCCTACCGTTATGGTGTCCACCCCTGAGTGGGCCACCGTCACCCAGCCCCTCATAGCCCCCTTGGCCGAGCCGATGTTACCACCCCCAGCACCTATGGTCTTACCCATTCCCACCCTACCCATGTTACCACCACTCCCTGAGATACCCATGATACCACCACCTGCACCTTATGCCTTGGGTGCAGGAGACCCATACATGATGCCACCCTTCTTCACCCCCGAGCTGCTAGGTTTTTCCCAACCTTTTGCACCTCTGCCACCACTTGTAGCATTCTAGCAAACCAAAAAGAAACGAGGGTTGGATTCGGGGATGAATCCAAGAAGCTAGAAAACGGTTATGTTAAAAAGCCGGGCTAGTCTTGAAAACCAAGACAAATTACTTGTTAGTAATAGAAGCATAGACATGTATGCATATGCATGCTACAACCGAGTATTACAGTAGATGCCCTAAGGTGCATGATAGAATGGCCCCTTAAAACATTACATCATTCGGGATAATGGTAGACGGGGGTAGTCTACGGATCTAAGGAAGACCTACAAAGAACATAAGTAGCCAAAATGGCGGGTAGGGGGTAAGTATGTAGGTATTACCCTAGTTAACCGAAAGAATAGAGTAACTAAAGTCACATTATGAAAGCTAAGGCTTTCATATAAAAATCGAAAGGTTAGGAGGCCGAGTAAACGAAGAATCGCCTTAAGTATGCAGTACTAGTTGTTTAAACTATAGAATGACAAATGAACGAGCGGTTCTCAAATCGGTTTAGAGAACCAAGGTACTTTGGGGGTAACCAAAGCAAATACAAAAGAAAGGTTTCGGGGACGAAACCTCTTTAAGGGGGGTAGACTTGTAACACCCCAAAATCATCCGTTACGCTTAATTACGCCATTAAGCGTGATGAGCAAAATAATAAAACGAGACTCGAACAATAAGAACTTGGGTTATGTTCTAATATGGAACTAATCCATTTAATGTTACCAATCTTATAAATAAGCAAGTATTACAAGAAAATCTAGCTTGACTAGCTAAGTTTAACTAGAAAATGACATTCGGGGATTTTGGAGGGACCATAGTTGGCAAAATGGCAAACTTGTGTGTGTATAATGTTGAAAAGGAAAGAACACACACACACTTATGTGTGTGTGTCGATCATCATCAGGAGAAAACAACCTCCTTTACCTCCAAACCCTAAACATCAAACCCTTGCTCAAATCCAAGCCAAATCAAGGGGTTTTTCCGTGCATTAGCAAGAAACGAGTCGTCTAAGGCTTACTAAACATCAAGGTACCTTTTATTTGGTAGAAATTGATGCTATATTCATTCTTGAACATGGTGTAAATTGAGGGTTTTTGCAAAAACGTGGAATTGATGGTTAATATGGGTTACCCTAGTCTTGGGGAGCCTTAAACATGTATAATCCAGTCACAAATCACACTAATATGTGTATTTGATTTTGATCATATGATTATGTGAATATGTAAGATTTGGGGTTTAACCTCTAGGTTGAAACCACACATGATTAGTAGTCTTGGGTGACTCTTAGGAGTTGTTATAATGATCAAATTTAGTTGAAATGCCTAAATATCTTGTTATGATAATAATTAGATACATGGCTATATTTTGGTTAAACTTAGAATGTTGAAAACTAAGTATATTGGTGGATGCACACCAAGTGTTTGATGAAATGCCTAGATGAGTTAATCTTAACTAGACATGTAAGAAAATGGCTATGGATTTAGCTAGAAATGATAATGAATACATGATGTTATGGATAGTGAACAAAATTCCATATTATGTATTCTAATAGACAAGTTTGACTCATCCCCAAGTTAGGTACAACCAAGAGGGAGCAAACGGGTCAAACGGATGCGAGGCGAATACTTATGGAAACAAGAATGGATGCGAGGTAAGTTTTACTTACACCAATGTACTATAACATAGCTTAATTGTTGTGACATTAGTCTTAAATCTTGAATGTGTGATAAAGATAAACCCCAAGGGGTAGAAGCTATTAATGGGTCGCCTTATGTGCACTCAATATAAAACGTGGTTTATGACCTTAATCAAGACAATGCGTTATAACCAAATGGTGAAATCCATCAAACGGGTCAATAAATAAAGATATGTGAAAATGATGTTTTAATCTAAATGAAAGCATTTGAATGAAGCCGTTAAGCATGGTGTTAAATGGGTCAAGTTAGTGTCACTTGAACCATAATAAAAACTTGGGTAACATAGTATCATGAACTATGGGTCTAAATGGGTCATATGGTGAATTCATCATCATTTGAGTCCAACACTTGATGCTTGTTTTCCAAGCATTAAGATTCTTGAGGTTAACGGATCAAATGGCAAGGTATTATCATTTGAGTTCCGAGAAGTTAATGTGTCTATCTAGAAAGCACGCAGGTAAACGCACTCACGTATGCTTGCTTGATGCTAAGAATCATGGAGGAGGAGCACAAGGTATGAATATGGAACACGGGCACCCGGTAAGTCCGTAGTCAAATAAACGCCTTCGGGCGAAGCAACATAGGTGATAAAGTACCCACATGAAGTGTAGGTGCAAATCAAGTAAGTTATTTCCATAACTATGTCTAATGCGCGCTAAGGCGCTTAGAATCGACCACATTAGAACAATCTTGAGAAATGTTGAAAATCTAAGTCCGTATGGGCTTAGAAGTTTTTAAACAAGTCACTGAGTCCAAAACAATGGGTTTCAATCAAGAAGTGTCGCCACGAATGGCTAAATCGAAAGATTTGGCTAGGAGGGGCATTTTGGGAAATTATAAAGATTTACTAAAGGATAAATCTAATAATCGGAATCATAACGAACAAATCGGACAAACACTTTAGTTGATCAAGTGTATAATGACTTGACAACATGAACTAGATGCATTGCGCATGGTCAAATGGTGTTTGGATAAGTTAAATGTCTAAATGGGTCAAATTGGGTAAAAGTCGCCATAAACATTCAAAACTAAGAACCGGATCATGGCGACATAAACCGGACCACAATTTCAGTCAAACAAAGGTTTATTTAGTCGGCGAGTCATTACTTAGGCTTCGGGAATCATCAAATGCGGTTGCGACATGATTCCCTTGCTTAAAAATCACCAAATTCACATCAGAAGCTTCGAGCGGCCGCTCACAGAGACCGAGCGGCCGCGCGCTTTGACCTGCACGTCAGCACGAACTTTAAAATTGCGTATAAAATCGTAGAAAAATCGTTAGGAGGTGTTCTTTATATGCCTGGAAAGCTCTCGGAGCGTAGAACAATTCTCATTTGAAAGTCGAAGTCAGATTTTGGGTTTTAGAAGGGGTAAAAGCGATCCGAACAGCTGCTGCGCATAAGTTGCAGCAGTTTGTTCTCCTGATAAAGGGCCGTTTGGCCTGGTTCGTTCCGTATCAACGTGTAACGAATACCGTACTAGTTTAAATGTATCATTGACAACCCACTAACCATTTTTTGTGAAATGGTGCTAGGTAAACAAGTGAAGGAAGTCCCGGAGCAAGGATCAAGTCGCGAGAAGAACCGAACACGCCCGAACATTCATAAAGCTTCCGCACTAGAATCTAACGAACTCCCGTTAAAAACAAAAACTTTAATACATTCTTTTTGTAGCAATGATGTAAAAATTTATTGGAACTAAACGTGTATGGGATTCATTAAGTTGGGTTTTCATAATTTCAAAGTTTTAATCGGGAGTGGTTTTTAGTTAAGGTCCAAACCCGTAAGATTAGGCAATAATCGCGTGATTACGGGTATGGGTCTTACAAGTGGTATCAGAGCCATTGGTTTGAGAGATCCGAGTTTCGGGAAGGATACTTGGACTCAAACTGTGCGCTCAAAGTGTTTAAGGGTGTTCGGTTCGAGACTTGATCAAGGAATCCGGTAAGTAATACCTATAATAAACATCCGTTTTGATCGGAAATTGTTATAGGTAATCAATAGTGATATCTTGTAGATACACGCTATCTCAAAATCTTGGTAAGGAAATGGTTAGGTGGTATGGGGCCTATCCCAAGATCAATTCGGGCAACAAAATTCTTTTATAACAAGAATTCTCGCATCTATATAGCAATGCATACTAACCATGTGACGTCATATTACTAATCAATTGTGATGTCACAGGAATAATATCACTGTGATCGATAGTTGGGATCGAATTATCCGGCCAACGAGGTGGTGGGGTTACGGGAGCACGACTGATAGCATGCTCACTAATGACCAAGTCAAGAAATGATTCAGACCAATGGATCGATAACGAAAGGGAAACTTGCGGGAAAGTATCAAACAGGTACACGCTCGAAATCATAGTAGGTGCATTAGTATGCAATTATCACCCGAAGAGTGGTAATTGCATACGCAAGCAAGAAAAAAAATGGGAAATGTGCATTGTTCGCGATAGTGAACAATCAATACACAAAGGTAATTCGAACATCGAAATTGGGATGGGGTAATCATCCTAAACTAATACTTAAAATCAAAGGGTGCTAGAAAGGCGTTGTGATCATACCAATGAGTGTGATCACACAAAGCTTATTAAAACGAAAACACATCGTTTATTCTTAATGGATGAAGGTAAAAACCTAACATTGAATAATTTATCAAGGAAAGGTTTTTACCAAATAAAATAAAAGACACGAGCATGAGCTGAAGCTTTGCTTACATAGGATGTGATGTACTAATTATAACAAGTCCATGTGTACCATATGCGGATTGCTTACCCTGGCCAGGTAAGTGTTAAACATATGATACTGTGGGTTTCTTACAATTGATACATATACAACCTATGTAACGAGGTCTAAGTAAGTGTGAGGTGTCGAGACAATCATGGATTAGTCGAATATGGTCCGAAGGGCCATGATAAACAAAGAGGCAAGGAAAAACCAAGGTATAAGCGACCCGTGGGGATCGTAGAGGCCGAGGTATTGCTTTAGTAAATAAATCATAACTACGGTTTTGGTTGATAAATCATAAACAACGGACATCCGTGATAAACCCATGGGTCAACTGGACTTTCGGGTCAGTGACAAAATTATACACTAATAAGCCGAGGTATAAGCAATCCCGAGCGGGTTGTAGAAACCGAGGCATCCCCATACACTAATAAGTCGAGGTATAAGCAATCCCGAGCGGGTTGTAGAGACCAAGGCAGTTGCACTCTCAATCAAAGTGATGAACTTGGTTGAATCAAAGTGCAAAAACATGATCATAAACAGCGGTCTTGGGCCGTGACAAATCAGTAAATCATTCAACCCTCGGGTTAAGGATGAGAAAGTGTAAACTGCAACAACATTAGATTGTATTGTTGGTACGATTTAATACAAAACATAATAACGGTTGGATTATATAGTTATTACAATCTGATGCAAACCGTGATAACAGGAAATTAGTCGATACAATACGTAGTAATGACCAATCTACACCGTGTTTTATGAAAAGAAAACTGACCTCAATTTGTATTGAGATCGGTAATCAGAAAGAGGACTTTTAGAAACTAAGCGTTCTAAATATATAAACGATTTGAAATCTAAAACTCAAAGGTCTTTAAACAGGTCGGGTGGGGCTATGACCACCAATCGAGTTAGCAAAACGGGAAATTGGGTAAACCCAATAAATGGCAAATTCTTGAAATAGGATTAGCCAAAGAAAGGAAAACGTTAGTGTAAAGCAAGGTTTGTTTATAGCATTCTAGCAAACCAAAAAGAAACGAGGGTTGGATTCGGGGATGAATCCAAGAAGCTAGAAAACGGTTATGTTAAAAAGCCGGGCTAGTCTTGAAAACCAAGACAAATTACTTGTTAGTAATAGAAGCATAGACATGTATGCATATGCATGCTACAACCGAGTATTACAGTAGATGCCCTAAGGTGCATGATAGAATGGCCCCTTAAAACATTACATCATTCGGGATAATGGTAGACGGGGGTAGTCTACGGATCTAAGGAAGACCTACAAAGAACATAAGTAGCCAAAATGGCGGGTAGGGGGTAAGTATGTAGGTATTACCCTAGTTAACCGAAAGAATAGAGTAACTAAAGTCACATTATGAAAGCTAAGGCTTTCATATAAAAATCGAAAGGTTAGGAGGCCGAGTAAACGAAGAATCGCCTTAAGTATGCAGTACTAGTTGTTTAAACTATAGAATGACAAATGAACGAGCGGTTCTCAAATCGGTTTAGAGAACCAAGGTACTTTGGGGGTAACCAAAGCAAATACAAAAGAAAGGTTTCGGGGACGAAACCTCTTTAAGGGGGTAGACTTGTAACACCCCAAAATCATCCGTTACGCTTAATTACGCCATTAAGCGTGATGAGCAAAATAATAAAACGAGACTCGAACAATAAGAACTTGGGTTATGTTCTAATATGGAACTAATCCATTTAATGTTACCAATCTTATAAATAAGCAAGTATTACAAGAAAATCTAGCTTGACTAGCTAAGTTTAACTAGAAAATGACATTCGGGGATTTTGGAGGGACCATAGTTGGCAAAATGGCAAACTTGTGTGTGTATAATGTTGAAAAGGAAAGAACACACACACACTTATGTGTGTGTGTCGATCATCATCAGGAGAAAACAACCTCCTTTACCTCCAAACCCTAAACATCAAACCCTTGCTCAAATCCAAGCCAAATCAAGGGGTTTTTCCGTGCATTAGCAAGAAACGAGTCGTCTAAGGCTTACTAAACATCAAGGTACCTTTTATTTGGTAGAAATTGATGCTATATTCATTCTTGAACATGGTGTAAATTGAGGGTTTTTGCAAAAACGTGGAATTGATGGTTAATATGGGTTACCCTAGTCTTGGGGAGCCTTAAACATGTATAATCCAGTCACAAATCACACTAATATGTGTATTTGATTTTGATCATATGATTATGTGAATATGTAAGATTTGGGGTTTAACCTCTAGGTTGAAACCACACATGATTAGTAGTCTTGGGTGACTCTTAGGAGTTGTTATAATGATCAAATTTAGTTGAAATGCCTAAATATCTTGTTATGATAATAATTAGATACATGGCTATATTTTGGTTAAACTTAGAATGTTGAAAACTAAGTATATTGGTGGATGCACACCAAGTGTTTGATGAAATGCCTAGATGAGTTAATCTTAACTAGACATGTAAGAAAATGGCTATGGATTTAGCTAGAAATGATAATGAATACATGATGTTATGGATAGTGAACAAAATTCCATATTATATATTCTAATAGACAAGTTTGACTCATCCCCAAGTTAGGTACAACCAAGAGGGAGCAAACGGGTCAAACGGATGCGAGGCGAATACTTATGGAAACAAGAATGGATGCGAGGTAAGTTTTACTTACACCAATGTACTATAACATAGCTTAATTGTTGTGACATTAGTCTTAAATCTTGAATGTGTGATAAAGATAAACCCCAAGGGGTAGAAGCTATTAATGGGTCGCCTTATGTGCACTCAATATAAAACGTGGTTTATGACCTTAATCAAGACAATGCGTTATAACCAAATGGTGAAATCCATCAAACGGGTCAATAAATAAAGATATGTGAAAATGATGTTTTAATCTAAATGAAAGCATTTGAATGAAGCCGTTAAGCATGGTGTTAAATGGGTCAAGTTAGTGTCACTTGAACCATAATAAAAACTTGGGTACCATAGTATCATGAACTATGGGTCTAAATGGGTCATATGGTGAATTCATCATCATTTGAGTCCAACACTTGATGCTTGTTTTCCAAGCATTAAGATTCTTGAGGTTAACGGATCAAATGGCAAGGTATTATCATTTGAGTTCCAAGAAGTTAATGTGTCTATCTAGAAAGCACGCAGGTAAACGCACTCACGTATGCTTGCTTGATGCTAAGAATCATGGAGGAGGAGCACAAGGTATGAATATGGAACACGGGCACCCGGTAAGTCCGTAGTCAAATAAACGCCTTCAGGCGAAGCAACATAGGTGATAAAGTACCCACATGAAGTGTAGGTGCAAATCAAGTAAGTTATTTCCATAACTATGTCTAATGCGCGCTAAGGCGCTTAGAATCGACCACATTAGAACAATCTTGAGAAATGTTGAAAATCTAAGTCCGTATGGGCTTAGAAGTTTTTAAACAAGTCACTGAGTCCAAAACAATGGGTTTCAATCAAGAAGTGTCACCACGAATGGCTAAATCGAAAGATTTGGCTAGGAGGGGCATTTTGGGAAATTATAAAGATTTACTAAAGGATAAATCTAATAATCGGAATCATAACGAACAAATCGGACAAACACTTTAGTTGATCAAGTGTATAATGACTTGACAACATGAACTAGATGCATTGCGCATGGTCAAATGGTGTTTGGATAAGTTAAATGTCTAAATGGGTCAAATTGGGTAAAAGTCGCCATAAACATTCAAAACTAAGAACCGGATCATGGCGACATAAACCGGACCACAATTTCAGTCAAACAAAGGTTTATTTAGTCGGCGAGTCATTACTTAGGCTTCGGGAATCATCAAATGCGGTTGCGACATGATTCCCATGCTTAAAAATCACCAAATTCACATCAGAAGCTTCGAGCGGCCGCTCACAGAGACCGAGCGGCCGCGCGCTTTGACCTGCACGTCAGCACGAACTTTAAAATTGCGTATAAAATCGTAGAAAAATCGTTAGGAGGTGTTCTTTATATGCCTGGAAAGCTCTCGGAGCGTAGAACAATTCTCATTTGAAAGTCGAAGTCAGATTTTGGGTTTTAGAAGGGGTAAAAGCGATCCGAACAGCTGCTGCGCATAAGTTGCAGCAGTTTGTTCTCCTGATAAAGGGCCGTTTGGCCTGGTTCGTTCCGTATCAACGTGTAACGAATACCGTACTAGTTTAAATGTATCATTGACAACCTACTAACCATTTTTTGTGAAATGGTGCTAGGTAAACAAGTGAAGGAAGTCCCGGAGCAAGGATCAAGTCGCGAGAAGAACCGAACACGCCCGAACATTCATCAAGCTTCCGCACTAGAATCTAACGAACTCCCGTTAAAAACAAAAACTTTAATACATTCTTTTTGTAGCAATGATGTAAAAATTTATTGGAACTAAACGTGTATGGGATTCATTAAGTTGGGTTTTCATAACTTCAAAGTTTTAATCGGGAGTGGTTTTTAGTTAAGGTCCAAACCCGTAAGATTAGGCAATAATCGCGTGATTACGGGTATGGGTCTTACACCTGCTGAGCTAGAACAACTGATCTCAGAACGCATCACCCGAGCCATTGCGGAACATGACGCCGCACGAACTGAACGATCTCGAGACCGAACCGGGAGTGACCGACGCGAGACCTCCCGCACTGGTAAGAGGTTTATAAAAATGAGAAGTGATGGGAGAGTATCATGATGCTCCTATTCCATAGTAACATACTATTTTATTATTGCAGAAACCGCCTCGCGATAACGTGACTGCACGTTCAAGGCTTTACTGGATTGCAAGCCGATTAACTTCAGTGGTACCGAAGGTTCAGTTGGCTTGGTTAAATGGTTTGAGAAAACTGAAGCGGTAATCCGCATCAGCAGCTGCACTCCTCGCTAGACCGTGATGTACTCCACAAACCTGTTTCTTGATCAGGCATTAACTTGGTGGAATAGCCAGGTTCAGTCGTTGGGAGACGATGCTGCATACTCTCTCTCCTGGCTGGAATTAAGAGAGCTTATGATTGCGGAGTACTACCCAGCAAGTGAAGTACAAAAGCTTGAGACTGAGTTCTGGAATCTTACGATGACAGGTGCGGACGTGGCAGGTTATACGTCCAGGTTGCACGACCTTTCGCGGTTGGTTCCCCGGCTGGTCACGCCGGAGAGTAAAAAGATTAAGTGATACCTGTTCGGGTTGGCACCCCATATACGTAGCATGGTCACCTCTTCTAAGCCCACGACTATGCGTGAGGCCATTGACCTTGCTCTGAGCCTTACTGAAGATGCCATCCGAATGGGCACTCTAATTCGAAAGGTGTCGGGACTGAAGATTTCAGAGTTTAGCAGTGTTGAAGGAAAGAATCTGGGTTCGAATACGGTTGTTGGGTCTAGTGAGCAGGTGAATAGGTCAAGGTTTGGGAAGCGGAAAAGGAATGAGGGAAAGAAGGAAGGGTCAACCGGAGGTTCTAACAAGAAGGGTAAAGGGTATGTAGCAACTGGGCGTGGGAATGGTGGAAAGACAGGTTTTCAGGGAAAGAACAATAAGGTGATTTGTGGAAAGTGCCGTCGTTCGGGGCACAAGACCGAGGAATGTAGGTCGGGAGCACCCAAAACTAGGGGAGCGAGGCCATGCTTCGCGTGTGGGTCGCCCGACCACTGGAAGAGGGACTGCCGCAAACTTAACAATCAAGCACGTGGAAGGGCGTTTGTGATCGGTGCTGGTGACGCATGACAGGACCCTAATGTGGTCACCGGTACGTTCCCTCTTAACGATCATTATGCTTCTGTTTTATTTGATACTGGTGCCGATTTTAGCTTCGTATCTGTTGACTTTAAACGATTACTTGGGCTAAAAACTAGTTAGCTAGATACACCTTATTCTATAAAATTGGCAAATGGTAAAACTATAGAAACAAGTGAGGTGGCGAGGGATTGTAGATTGAATCTTTGTGGGCACGAATTTAGTATTGATCTCTTACCGGTAGTACTGGGTAGTTTTGACATAGTCGTTGGTATGGATTGGTTATCTGCACATCGTGCCGTCGTTGTTTGTAACGATAAAATAATTCAAGTTCCTCTAGCGAGTGGTGAAACTCTTTCGATTCAAGGGGAAAGGCGTGGGACGCCATTGAGAATTATTACGAGCATGAAGGCCCGGAAGTGTTTGCGAAAGGGTCTTATCGCATTCTTGGCACATGTAATAGATAAGAAAGCCGACGAGCGGAAGCTGGAAGATATTCCAATAGCGAGAGATTTTCCTGATGTGTATCCTGAAGATTTGCCGGGGTTGCCACCACCAAGACAAGTCGAGTTCCGTATCGACCTTGTTCCTGGAGCTGCTCCCGTAGCACGATCGCCATATCGCTTTGCTCCATCCGAGATGCAAGAACTATCCAGTCAACTGCAGGAATTGTTAGACAAAGGTTTCATAAGACCGAGTTTCTCACCTTGGGGAGCTCCTGTCTTATTCGTGAAAAAGAAATATGGCACTTTTCGTATGTGCATTGATTATCGGGAGTTGAACAAGTTAACCATTAAGAATCGTTATCCTCTTCCCAGGATTGATGATTTATTTGATCAACTCCAGGGATCCAGTTTTATTCCAAGATCGATCTACGGTCCGGTTATCATCAGTTACGTATCCAAGAGGAGGATGTACCGAAAACAGCTTTCAGGACTCGTTATGGGCACTATGAATTCTTAGTGATGTCGTTTGGCTTAACTAACGCACCGGCAGTTTTCATGGATTTGATGAATCACGTGTGCAAGCCGTACTTGGATAAGTTCGTCATTGTTGTTATTGATGACATATTGATCTATTCTCGCACCAAGGAAGATCATGAAAATCACCTTCGTTTAATCCTAGAAGTACTGCGCAAAGAGAAGCTTTATGCCAAATTTTCAAAATGTGACTTCTGGATTCAAGAGGTCCACTTCCTAGGCCACGTGGTGAATGAAAAGGGTATACATGTCGATCCCGCCAAGATCGAGGCAATCAAAAATTGGGACGCCCCTAAAACTCCTACCGAAGTTCGACAATTTCTTGGCCTTGCGGGTTACTATAGAAGATTCATCGAGAATTTTTCCAAGATAGCACAGTCCTTGACCATGCTAACCTAAAAGGATAAAAAGTTCGAGTGGAGTGAGAAACAAGAATCGGCATTCCAATTGTTAAAGGAGAAGTTATGTGGCGCTCCAATATTATCACTCCCCGATGGTACGGAAGATTTTGTGGTCTATTGTGATGCTTCGCATCAAGGCTTAGGTTGCGTGTTAATGCAACGGGAAAAGGTGATAGCATATGCTTCCAGACAATTAAAAATCCACGAGAGGAATTACACTACACACGATTTGGAATTGGGTGCAGTGGTATTCGCTCTCAAGATTTGGAGGCATTATTTGTATGGAACCAAGTGCACGATCTTCACTGATTATAGGAGTTTGCAACACATCTTTGATCAGAAGGATTTGAACATGCGACAACGGCGATGGGTTGAGTTATTAAACGATTACGATTGTGAAATAAAGTATCATCCCGGAAAGGCGAACGTTGTGGTAGACGCCTTAAGTCGCAAGGAACGGGATAAGCCATTACGTGTCCGAGCTTTGGGTTTAACTATTCACACGAATCTGACTAACCGAATTCGTGAAGCCCAAATTAATGCTCTTAAGCCCGAGAACGTGAAAGGTGAAAGGTTGCGGAAAATGGTTGATTCGTTGGAGCCAAAGGCGGATCAAACCCTGTATTTCAGGAATAGAATTTGGGTTCTAGTATATGGTGGATTACGTGAGCTAGTATTGGCTGAAGCTCACAGCTCTCGATATTCAGTTCAACCTGGTGCAGACAAAATGTTTCACGACCTGAAAGAACATTATTGGTGGCCAAATTTCAAGAGGGATATAGCGGCTTACGTTGCACGTTGTTTAACTTGCGCAAAGGTCAAAGCCGAACACCAGAGACCGTTCGGTCTGCTCCAGCAACCGGAAATACCTGAATGGAAATGGGAACAAATTTCCATGTATTTTATTACCAAATTACCCAGGACAACAAGCGGCCATGATATGATTTGGGTAATTATTGATCGATGGACAAAATCCGCACACTTCCTTCCAATTCGCGAAACGGATAAGTTGGAAAAATTAACCCGTTTGTACATTAAGGAAGTGGTGTCTAAACATGGTGTACCAATCTCCATCATCTCTGATCGAGATAGTCGTTTCACCTCGAGATTTTGGGAAAGTTTGAACGAAGCCCTCGGTACTCGCCTAGACATGAGTACCGCATATCATCCTCAAATCGATGGTCAAAGTGAACGAACCATCCAGACCTTGGAAGATATGTTACGGGCGTGTGCAATCGATTTCGGTGGTAATTGGGATACACACTTACCATTGGTGGAATTTTCATATAACAACAGCTACCATACGAGCATTCAAGCTGCACCTTTTGAAGCTCTATATGGACGTAAGTGTAGATCTCCGTTATGTTGGGCTGAAGTCGGAGAGAAAAAACTTACCGAGCCCGAAATTGTTCAAGAGACGACGGATAAAATCTTCTTGATAAAAGAACGTCTCAAAGCGGCCCGTGACCAGCAGAAAAGTTACGCGGATTTGAGGCGAAAGCCTTTGGAATTTCAAGTCGGAGACAGGGTCCTACTGAAGGTGTCACCTTGGAAAGGTGTCGCGCGTTTTGGAAAGCGCGGGAAGTTGAACCCACGGTATGTTGGTCCATTCGAAATTTTGTCCAGAGTAGGCCCTGTGGCATACAAGCTCAAGTTACCACAAGAGCTTAGCGGGATACATGACACGTTTCACGTGTCGAATTTTAAAAAGTGTCTATCCGACGAAACTCTTGTTATCCCTTCCGACGAAATCCACATCGACGATAAGCTACATTTTTTCGAAGAACTAATCGAGGTGACTGATTGGAAGGTCCAAAAACTGAGACGCAGTAAGATCAGGTTGGTCAAAGAGCGTTGGAATGCCAAGCGTGGACCGGAGTTCACGTGGGAAAGGCTGGACCGGATGAAGCAGAATTATCCCGCCCTATTCGAGAAGACCCCTGGACCGGAAAACTCGAAGTGAATTCCGGGACGGAATTCTCTTAACGGGGGGAGAATGTAACAACCGGCAAAAATGAGGTAATTCCGTACTAATTAATTAATATGTGATTAACGTAATTAAGTGCAGTTATGTGTTGATTATTTAACTGAGGCCTTAGAGAATAGTAAATTCCCATATAATGCATAGGAATGCATACGTTTAATGGTAAAACATGATAGGATCATGTGCGAATAAACTTATCCGGTATGGACGTTGGCGATTACCCGGTAAAAATTAAATAAACGAAAAGGATCCCGGACACCCAGGATATAAAATAAAGGGTATTTTCACAAAATATAATGGGTTTTGGAACCCCAAAACCATAAGTGAAAACTTTTCATACAAATCTCCCGGTAACAAATAAAGTGCGCGTACCGCACCCGGTACGCGTATAACTTATAATTTCACCCGACAAAAGCCTAAATAACCAATCAACGCTTAAACTAGACTATGTTTAAGGGTTATTAGAGGCACTTTTAATGTCCGAATAACACGCGGTTAAAACCCGAAAAATACCCGAACGACACCCGAACGTTAACTTAACAAACAATTGGTAAATATTTTGTGTTGTGGACCCCACCAAACCACCCTCCCACAACTGGCCACCCCCCCCCCCCCTCACCATGCCTAAATCTTCTTTTTGGTGTACTAACAATCTAGGAAAGATCATGATTAAGTATGGAGATGATCTTGGGTATGATTGTAAAGCATGATATTGTGTCCTTGAAAGATTGGAAAAATCCTCCATTCTCTTGCAAAAATCTCGGCCAAACACCCCTTACAATCTAAGAGAGATCACTCAAAGATCATACTAGTACCTCAACAATCTCTACAAATCTAAGCAAGATCACACTAGAGATTTATGTCCTAGAAGAATTTATAAAAATATCCTTTTTGCTTCTACAAACTCACGGCACAAACACTCCCATAAAATAATCTTCACAATCCACCATAGATCACTTGGTACACCACACAATCTCTCACAAATCCTTGGTAGATTACATATGATCTTGGAGATATGGAAGATTTATAAAAAGAAGGCATGTGGTGAATACATGAGATAACAAAGCAAAACAATCTTCTTCTTCTTTCTTGGTTGGCCGTAGGTTCCCAAGAGCCCACACACACATTTCTTTCAAGTTTAACACCTCCAAATTACTTCTAAACATCCATCTTTCAAAACCCCATTGTGTGTTTCAAGAGCTTGGAGCTTAACCATTTGGAAGAACACACTAAACCTCATCCAAATCAAAGGTTTTTGTCTCCCCTAGCCTTGTGCTAGTAGTAAGCTTCTTAATCTTGCTTTAGTTCTCTAAATATTCATGTTATGTGTTTTTAGAAGCAAGTTGTACATGGGGAAACTTGAATAAGATTTCATAAGAAAACCTATGATTTTAAAGACTAAAAATGGTGTTTAGTTAGTATAAATAAATTGAAAGCTTAGTGATGGATGTTAAGTATTCATGTAGTTTGTAATAAAAAGATGAATACTTAAAGAAAAATGGTGATTTGGATAACACTTGTTAATGGAACTTGGATGACTTAAAAATGATTTTAATCATCATGGATTAAAGATTTAAAACTAGTCTAAGTGTTATTTTTACTAGAAAACTAGTATCATAAAAATCACATTACTAAAGACTACTCACTTGGATAAATGAAATTTGGATTTATTGGACAAAATACACTAATCACACATATTAGTAGCCTTATCAATGGAATATGAGACTATTAAAAGTGGTAAGATGTAAAAATAATCCAACATTAAAAAGATGATCCTTTAAAGTCCACCAATTTAGGAGAAAAATGCTAACTTTGAAAGTTAGTATGGAAAAATACAACTTTTATAAGTTGAGGGACTAATGTTGTAACTTTGAAAGTTGAGGGACTAAAATGGATATTTTAGAAACTTGAGTCCAAAAATGCAACAATGGAAAGTTTGGTGTCAAAAGTATAAATAATAATTTTTCCAAGGTTGGTTTGGTAAACACTAGTAAACTTACTTATGTATTTTGTATAAAAAGTGTATTTTTATAAAATGAAAGTTTATAAAAATATGGACTTTTACTAACATAAGGATTTTTATAAAAACAAAGGTTTTTATAAAATGATGAACAAATTAAAAACTTGGAAAAACTTATATAAAAATGAACACTTTTCTATAAATGGGAATATAAAAGTGTTGGAACATTTTTGTATATAAGTTGTCAAGTTTTGGGTTAAAAATACAAAGGTATTTTAAAACCATCCAAGTTATATGTGTTGAGAATTAGAAAAGTGAATAATATTTCTATAAAACACATATTGGAAAAACTTGGAAAAATTAACTATATAAGTTAAGGAAATCGGACAATGACGTGTAAGCGGGCAAACAAGGAAAATGCCGTTATGGCAAGATAAGTATATATATATATATATATATATATTAAGAAGTAAAATATATAACTTGGGTGAAAAAAATTACATAACACTTTCCTAAGTGTTGGAGAAATATTCGTGGGAGAAAACATAACGCAAATAATCTAACGATTAAAAACGTTAAACGAACGTATGGACTTAACGAGGAAAGTACATGTATATATATATATATATATATATGTTCGGCTCGGCGAAATTCTAGTGCATCTACTTAATGGGAAAGTAGATATACGGGAAGGAAAACCGAGACGAGTAAATAATATATATATGTGTGTATACCGAACCGACGAAATCCTAGTATGTTTACTTAATGGGAAAGTAAATATACGGTGTGGTGAGTCGAGTCGGGCGTTAAGAATATGCTATCGAACGACAAGACCTTAGTATATTTACTAAAATAACACGTATTCTTACCCATGGCTAGCTTGGTCGGAATCTCCACATACTCAAATGGTCGTTGGAAAAATTAGTTTATTGCGTTTCGCATTTATTTTGAAAGCTTTATCTTTTGAACCAAATCCGGTTATAGTTTAGATTTTTTTTTAAAAATGCTAATTCGCTATAACCTTGGCTCTGATACCACTTTCTGTCACACCACGCCTATGGCGGAAACACGTGGCGCGACGGTTCAAGAGGATTAAGCCAAGATTAATGCAAACCACAATATTAATTAAACAAACGGGCATTTATTCAACGCCGAAAATCATGTCAAATTATTCGTACATAATCTTAAAATTTTTTTTGAAATAAATAGGGAGGCTCCTCCCTATATCCCGAAGTCCTTGGGATAGAGAGATGAGACCCCTTCATGACATCCAACGCCCGACTTGGAGATTCCCCCGACCCTGCTTGCCACGTTAACCTTCATCAGTCAATTACCTGAAAGATATGTTTGAAAATCGTCAATATATAAATATTGGTGAGTTCACAGGTTTTGATTTAATAAAACTTTATTAAGTGGGAATATCCTTGTTATGACATTTATAGGAGTTGCAAAGTCCTACAATTTACTTGAGCCTATAACCAAACCAAGACAATTAATAATGCCCCCGCCCCAAGTCGTTACTCGGTATTCCTACGACTTGATTTCAGAATACGTGCACCCCAGGCATACGCCGATGCATAATCGACGCTATCGATTAGGGGTGGGCCTTGTCAGGCACCAATAGTACTATCCAAATATTCCTTTGGTTTCTCTTTCCTGAATTAATGATTATAGTGGGGAGGTCTCAACCCCGAGTGGCGATCATAACTCAAGTATCCAATCCGTCATACAAATCCCAACATATCTTTCCCCCGTAAAAACGTTAAATAGTTTAGAAATGGGGCCGTGAGACTCACCTGTAACTGTGCTCGGCTCAAAGAAGAAAATAGTGAAGTTTGTGATCCTGCACCTACAAGTGTTTCTAGGCGTATAAGCCACTACACCTATAGTGTATGTGCCTTGGCAAGTTGTACACCCAACTTCCCGACCACGTCTTTATCCCAATTCCCGTTTAATAGTTTCGTATCCTAGGTTCAATGGCGATGGATTACCCTTTCCTTGTAAGTCGTATATTATTCTTATTAATATTCTTTGTGACTTGTACACTATTATTCTCGACACGATTCTACCCAACGTATAATTATTTTCCCATTTAAATAATTATACTTAGGATCGTTTCGCTCGATATAATGTGATTTCTTTCATCCGACCCGACTCACTTTGCCACATATTTATTTTCCCATTCAAATAAATATGCTAAGTTCTTGTCGTTCGGTAACATATTCTTAACGCCCGACTAGACTCGCCACACCGTACATTTATTTTCCCATTTAAATAATTGTACTAGGATTTTGTCGGTATTCACACGTTCATAGATATATTTCACCTACTCGTCTCGGTTTTCCTTCTCGCATATCTATTTTCCCATTCAAATAGATATACTAGAATTTCGTCGAAAACGAGCATTTGTACATATACCATCGCGTGGATACTACATGTGTCGTTTTAGCGTTTCCAATTCGTTACGTTGTGTTTTTCTTTTCCCACGAATATTCTTTCTACACTTAGGAAAGTGTTACGCACGTTTCACCCTTGTCATATATATTTTATCTCTTAAAATATATGTATTTATTTTCATCTCGCCGCAATGGCATTTTTCTCATATGTCCGTTTACGTTAGCTCATGTAACTAAGTTCGTTAGTTAGCGTTTTTCATATTTGTTTCCATTGCGCGTTTTTATGTAAAATATACTTTGTATGTTTAGCCCAACTTGTCCAACTTGTAACCCAAAAATGTTTCCGATACTTTTATATTCCCATTTATATAAAAGTATCCCTTTTGTACAAGTTTTCCCAAGTCTTTACTAATTTTTTATAAAATCTTATTTTTATAAAATCCTTGTGTTACTTCTTTTATTTTTATAAAACTTCCATTTTTTTTATAAAAATGCTTCCTTTAGTTCACACAAGCAAGTTTCTCATGATTGTCAAAAACTACACTTGGAAAGCTATTATTTACGCTTTTGACACCGAACTCTTTGTTAATGCATTTTTGGACTAAAGTTTCTAAAATACATATTTTAGTCCCTTGACTTTCCAAGTTCCAATATTTGTCATTTAACTTATATTTGTTGCACTTTTCATTTCATCTTGCAAGGTTAGTGTTTCCTTTCCATTTTAGTGGACTTTGAAGACCCATTTTCTTAATGCTTCATTGTTTTTACTTCATTCCACTTTTAATGATCTTATCATCCATCCTAAATGCTATTAACATGTTTGTTCCATATTTTTATCCAAAATATCAATTTTTCACTTATTCAAGTGAGTGGACTTTGAATATGGAACTTTTTCATCTATGATTATCTAACCCATTTTAATCCATTTTTGTCATTAACTTATCATCTTATGATGATTAAAATCATCTTCCATCTCATTCAAGTCCTTCTCATTAATCATACCCAAATCATCAACTTTCTTAAGTGTATGTGCATTTCATCACATTTTCTCCAAATATTACATTTATTAATATAAATCCAAGATTCATTTAAGTTATTATTATTCTTCCATTTTTATTCTAACAAAACACATTAACTTTATAAAATCCATTTTATTACCCATCAATGTACAACTTGCTTTCAAAAGCACAAAACATGAACATCTAAGAATAAAACAAGGTAATACTTACTACTAGCTCAAGGCTAGGGAAGACAAAAACCTTGGATTTGGGTGAGGTTTAGTGTGTTCTTCCAATGGGTTAAGCTCCAAGCTCTTGAACACACAAAGGGGGTTTTGAAGGATGATGATCTAGAGGTGATTTGGAAGTATAAAAATTTAAAGAGAAATGTTAATGTAGGGGTGCAAACCTACGGCCAAGAGGAAGAAGGAAGAAGAAGTTTGTGATTTTTGTTGTTTCAAGTGTTTATATCTTGATAATATCTCTTCAAATCTTCAAAGATCACCTAGCATCTTTAGTTGGATTATGCAATATCTTGGAAGGATTTAGGGAAGATTACACTAGATATGGAAGAAAAATCTTTGGAAGATTATTATGGGGGTGTTTGGCCGAGTTTAAGAGAGAGAGAGGAGAGGATTAGTTAGTTTCTTGGCCAATGAGAGTCCATGCATGATCATGATTAGTTCTAATTATTAGATATTAAGGAGATGAAGGGTTTAAAGGAGATAATAAAAGATTTTACCCATTTGGGTGGGCCATGGCCGGCCCCCAAGGGGTGTGGGTGGGGTCCACTTTGCTAAATATTGTCCAATATTATGTTTAAGTTACTTGGTTCGGGTACCGTCCGGGTATTCTTGGGTTTTTAACCGTGTGTCACCCGAATATTAAAATACCATTAATATTCCTTAAATTTTGCCTAGTTAAATTACTGATAATTTATTTCGGCTTTTGTCGGGTGAAATTACGTGTTACGCGCGTATCGGGTGCGGTACGCGCACTTTATTCGTTACCGGGAGATTTGTACAATAAGCTTTCACGTATGGCTTTGGGTTTCCAAAACTCATTATATTTTGTGAAAATATTATTTATTTTATATTCCGGGTGTCCGGAGTTCGTTTCGCTTATTTAATTTTTACCGGGTAATCGCCAGTGTCCATACCGGATAGATTTGCTTGCGCACGATCCTATCATGCTTTGCCATTAAACTTATGCATTCCTATGCATTATTTGGGAATTTCTATCTTTCTAAGGCCTCAGTTAAACAATCAGCACATAATTACGTTTAATTACGTTAATCGCGTTTAATTAATTAGTACGGAATTACCTTTGTTTTGCCGGTTGTTACAGAGGTCGCGGAAGAGGAAACGGTAAAGGAAGAGGTCGAGGAAATAACCCGAATAATAACAAAGGTTACAACAGCCATGGTCGTGACAAGAGTTCGGTTCGTTGTTACAATTGCAATGAATACGGGCATTTCGCATGGGAGTGTCCGAAGCCGAAGAACCAACAAGATAATCCAACTCAAGATGTTAAAGAAGGAGACGAGTTACTGATGGCCTCGGTTATTCTTGGAGATGAAGAAATTACTCTCAATGAAGAGAAGGTGCATCCAAAGTTGTATCTTAGTGATCATAAAACCGAAGAAACATGGTACCTTGACAACGGGGCTTCAAATCATATGACGGGCGACAAAACCCACTTCGCAGAGATTGACTACAACATAAATGGTTTAGTCAAGTTTGGAGACGGGTCCACGGTTCGCATTGAAGGCAAAGGAACCATAATTTTTTAGTGCAAGAATGGTGAACAAATAATTATGGAAGACGTTTATTACATCCCGAAGTTGAGCAGCAATATTCTTAGTCTCGGACAGTTGACTGAGATTGGTTGCAAAATCATTATGATGGATGAGTATCTTTGGTTATACGAGTATGACGGAGGTCGTCTTTTGATGAAGGTTCCTCGTTCTAAAAACCGCTTATACAAGAGAGAGCTCAAAACTGGTAAGGCTACATGTTTATTAAATGTTTTAACTAATGAAGCTTGGTTGTGGCATGCCCGATTAGGACATTTGAATTTTCAGTCAATAAGCCTAATGTCGAGAAAACAACTCGCAAAAGGTTTATGTATATAAGGCAAGAATCAAAAATATGTGATGCTTGTATGCGTGGAAAACAAGCACGGCACCCATTCTCGAAGTCGAGTGATTACAGAGCTAAAAAGCCTCTTGAAATAGTTCATACGGATTTATGCGGTCCAATTACGCCCTCAACACGGGGAGGAAGTCGCTATATTATGCTATTGGTGGATGACTATAGCAGATTCATGTGGCTATATACCTTGAAACAAAAGAGCGATGCGTTGACTATGTTCAAGAAATTTAAAGCAGAAGCCGAGCTACAAAGCGGGTACAAGGTAAAGGCGTTAAGAAGCGATAGAAGGGGAGAGTTTCTCAATAAACTCTTCAATGAATTCTGCAGTGAAGCAGGCATAAAAAGATTATTTTCGGCTCCCTACACGCCTCAACAAAACGGTGTTGTAGAGAGACGAAATCGGACCGTGTTGAACATGATGAGAAGCATGCTTAAGGCCATGAAGATGCCTCAAAATTTGTGGGGAGAAGCCGCAAGACATGTCGCTTACTTGATTAACCAGCAACCAACAAAAGCGGTGAAGGACGCAACTCCGTTCGAAGTGTGGATGGGAAAAAAACCCGACTTTAAGTATCTTCGTGTGTTTGGGTGTCGAGGATACATGACAACACCCCCGGTAGGTGTGACGAAGCTAGATGATCGAGGTCTTGAAGTTGTTTATCTCGGAAAAGAGCCCGGGAGTCCCTCGTACCGGGTATATGACCCGGTTAGTAAGAAAGTGTACGAAAATCGTAATGTCAATTTTGATGAATATGTTGGTTATGATTGGTCCAAAACAACAAGTGATGTAACTGCTTGGATCGAATTTCAAATTTTAGAACAAGATTGTGTGGGACAAAATTCAACAGAACCAATACAAATGGGTAATATTAATCATGAAGGGCATATGCAAGCCTCATCAAGTGAGTCTAGTCAAGTTAGTCTCGATACTCCAATAGTTAATGAAGAAGATCACTTTGAGACAGAAACTGAAGAAAACGAGGAACCCGTATCAACTACGCCACTTCGAAGATCAACTCGACAACCGGTATTACCAAAGCACTTCAACCAGTTTGTCATGTTACAAGAAAAGATGCAAACTCTCTTGATGCTTGAAGGTGAACCCGCAAATTACATGGAGGCTAAAGATCACAAAGAATGGAAGGTTGCTATGGATGCTGAATTAATCTCTATAAATAAGAATAAGACTTGGCACCTCTGTTCGTTACCGAAGGGATGCAAAGCTATAGGGTTGAAATGGGTTTATAAAATAAAACGTGATGCAAACGGGTCAATCACGAAGCACAAGGATAGGTTGGTAGCGAAGGGCTACGTACAGGAGCAAGGGGTGGACTTTGATGAAGTGTTCGCACCCGTCGCAAGGCTCGAAACCATTCGGTTAATACTAGCAGTGGCAGCTCAAAGATCTTGGCTCGTATACCATTTGGACGTCAAGTCGGCGTTTTTAAACGGGGATCTAAAAGAAGAAGTATATGTGAAACAACCGGATGGCTATGTAGTCGAAGGCAAGGAAGAGATGGTATATCGGCTATATAAAGCATTATATGGGTTGCGAAAAGCTCCACGTGCTTGGAACGAGAAACTTGACACAACGTTGAAAGAGTTAAAGTTTGCTCGATGTCCGCATGAGTCCGCTATGTACAAGAGGTGTGATGGTGATTCATTAATTATAGTCGGAATCTATGTAGATGATTTGATAATCACCGGTTCAAGTCATAAGGAAATCGAAGCATTCAAAAGGCAAATGAAGAGCAAATTTGATATGCAAGACTTGGGTCTCTTAACCTATTACTTGGGTTTGGAAGTATGTCAAAAGAATGGTATGATCACAGTCAAGCAAGAGAGTTATGCTAAGAAGATTTTGAAGCTAGCTGGGATGGATGAATGCAATTCTTCTCGATATCCAATGGAAGCAAGACTGAATGTGACTAAAGACGAAGAAGGGGAGCCTGTTAATGCAACCGAGTACCGAAAGCTCATCGGGAGTTTGAGGTATTTGACCCACACAAGACCCGATCTAAGTTACGCGGTTGGTATTGCAAGTCGCTACATGCAAGAACCGAAAAAATCACATTTTCTAATTGTCAAGCAAATGTTAAGATATTTGAAGGGTACCATCGGGTTTGGATTATGTTATAGATCCGACAAAGAAGCTAAGTTGGTTGGATATTGCGACAGTAGTCATGGCACGGATCAAACCGATGGTAAGAGTACAACGGGTATGGCGTTTTATATTGGTAATTCGTTAATATCATGGAACTCGCAAAAACAACAAACGGTGGCGTTATCTTCGTGTGAAGCGGAGTTCATGGCAGCCACATCCGCGGCGTGTCAAGCTTTGTGGTTAAGAGGTTTGTTGAGCAATTTGACTGGTCGAGATGAAGAGGTGGTGAAGTTACGAGTCGATAACAAATCGGCAATTGCTTTAATGAAAAACCCCGTATTTCACGGACGTAGTAAGCATATCAATACGAGGTATCACTTCATTCGTGAGTGTATAGAACGGGGAGAAATCGAAGTTGAGTATGTTTGTGGGAGCGAGCAAAAGGCAGACATTCTAACAAAGGCGTTGCCTAGAATGAAGTTCGAAGAAATGCGCGAGTTACTCGACATGGTAGATCTTGGTGGCACGCATTAAGATTAAGGGGGAGATTGTTGGACTTAATCTTAATGGGCTACAAGCTTATTGGATTAATGATCGGGTCAAGTCCAGAATGTTGATTGAGAAAAAAGGAAACGTGCAGGAGATGGATTCAAAGAAGCAGATAAGGATAGAGTTATCTTTGAGTTTATCTTAGTTTGATTTTTGTATTTCAATTAGGATAGGTGTCATTGTCTTGCATTCCAAGTTTTTTTTTTCTAGTATAAATAGATTAGAGTATTTGATGTAATTCACAAGTTGAACAAGTTTAGTTTTTCAAGTTTAATAAAATAGAGTCGTGGAGTTCCCATAGATCGGTTGCGTGTTCGTGTGCTTTATATCAATTGTTTCCAACAGGTCCTACCTACTTTCTAGCACGGTTTTTATATTGATATATAGATGTTTTTTGTTAAAAAATATATTTTTCTTTTCCTTTGTACTATTATTTTAGTATTAATTTTTGGTTTTTGGCATCATCTATCGATTATAAATAGTACACCAATATTAGTAATATATATACACACACTAGCTTTTATCTCGAGAACATCCCAGGGTTGAAATATCTAATATGACTAATGAATAATAATATTGTCTTGTAATTAACTAAGTCTAATATTGTCTCCTAAACCTAAGTCTAATATTGTCTTGTAATTAACTAGCATACTGGAAGGTTTAATACTAAATTTAAAATAATATTATGACAATAAAGGTTTACTATAGAAAAAGAAAGGTTTCGTTAGAGTCAAGGTCTCATTGGTAGAGTCCTCGTAGAGTCCTCACAATCTCGTGAGATTGAGGATAAGTTGCCTCTTGTAACCCTCTCTAAACCATACTCTATGAATAGTATATTACTAAGTGAGTTTTTGTTTTTGTTTTTTAGGTTTACTCATCATGTACTACTAGAAAACCGGAAGATGTTCTGCCTAGTTTTTGCTGGAAATAGGGGTGAGCATAATTGGGCCGAATCGAAGAAAAACTGAGAACCGGCCTGAATTTGCATCATACCCAAACCCTAACCGGAGTATAGGTTCTTTGGTCGGTCCGTATATTTCACCCATTTCAGGTATCGGGTCGAGTCGGTCCAATAACAAGAAAAACCCGAATACATCATGATGGACCGAAAATTTTGAAATACAAATAAAACCCAATGGGCACAGCGACCTTAACCTGCACTAACACATGTTCTTTACCTAATAAAAGCTGAAACTTGATGCACCAAAGCTATAAGACATAGTTCCAGGTTCTAACCTTGATTTTGATCGTTCAAGTTGTTGTGATACAAACATCCAATACTTCATTTATCAATTGACGGCATACTGAAAACACGACATAACATACAACATATCAATACTAATAATAAAGATAAAGAGATCATATATCAATATGAGTTATTGGGTTAAGAAATTGAAGGGATCTATCAACAGTTGACGTTTGTTAAGACGGTAATGACTTCTGATCAGAAATTCAAAGCGAGGATTGTCCGATTAGATGCTTGGTGGTCGGGTCGGGTTTTGTATTTGGGACCGACGGAACCGTCGGTACAAGGACCGATGACCGAACCTAGTTTTATGGTTTCATTTCGGTTCCTTGTTTATATGGTGGTCGGGTCTCGAGTCGGGTCGGGTCGGGTATTTGCGGGTCGGGTCGGTTCTGGACAAATGCTCACCCCTGACTGAAAACGTGTAGTAAACAACTATTTCTGACAAAATGGTATTTGTGGGGTGAGAAAAGAAGTTTTCGCACAAATACCATGTTGTCGAAAATGTGGTGGAAACGGTTGTTTCCCATGCATTTCTGACGAAAATTGAGATACGATATTATCACCCGGTTTTCTAGCGGTGGATAAAGTTGGGACAATAATGACATTGAACAGATCACCATTTGGATTAGTTTATTTTATATAGATACAAATTTGCATCTATAAAAAAATAAAAAGGGTTGGATTTGGCCACGTTTGTATGTAGTAGGTCTAAGAATTGAAGTTCAATTATAGCATTTAGTTCTAAAAATAGTTCAGATGCTTTGTAGGTAGGAGGTTGGCTTCAATTGGCAAATTTACTGGAGATTTTGAATTAGATACTTAGATGATAGTGCTTCCCTTAAAGATAAGACTTTGGCCCCATCAAAGACGAATTTAATTAGTTTACGGCTGTTTAAAAAAGTTTAAATTCATTATAGAGAGAATTACTATTTGCGTCCCTGTGTTATAGTGGTTTTAACTACTTGAATCCAAAAGTGAAAACTTTAACTATTTGTGTCCCTGGTTGGAAATTAACTAACATCTTGAGTCCAAATTTCTAACTCCGTTAAAAAGTCTGTTAACTTGAAGGCCATTTCTGTCATTTACACAAAATGTATAAACATACAATGCACAATGTATTTACAGTTTATTTTTTAAATATTTATAATAATTATTATATAATTGATAATATTGATACTAACACACAGAGAAACACCCCCCCCCCCCCCACCCATCTCTGTCTCCTTGACTTCAACCTTACCTCACCACCGCCGCCGCCGCACTGCACCACCACCACCACCTGACTTCAACCCTACCACCTCACCTCACCATACTTGACCCACGACTAGAACTCGAAAAGTTTGTATCTCTTTCTTTGTAACACCCCAACCGATGGCGGAAACATCGAGGTGTCAAGTAGTGACGATTGCTCAATAGCTCATGGTTCTAAAGTGTAAATTTGAATACATTGAATTGAATAGTTTATTACATTGAAAGAAATTACAATATACAAAATTCTAAAGTAGCAACTAAAACTGAAATACAATAACCCAACATCTAAGCAAAATTGCCAAAAGCTTAATAGTCATCTCATATATATCCTGAAACATGTACGAAAATAATTTTGTCAATACAAAATGTATTGGTGAGCATACCCTGTTTGAATACATATAGTAGAAAAGTGTTTCGCAATTCACGTGTTGTATACTGTTTGCAATTATGTAATAAGTAATATCCGTTCAAAATCAACCCTAAATGAATGAGACTAACACATGACTAACAATTTGAATAATGAATTAACAAGACAATGACCAAGATTCTCTCAACAGAGTCTCAAGGGGGGTATACCATAGTACTATTCATTGAAGTGTCATGTAACACCCCAACCGATGGCGGAAACATCGGGATTTCATGTAATGATGATTGTTCAGTAGCTCATGGTGAATAATAAATTTCATTAAATGATTTAAATAAATTACATACAATTGTTCTAAGAATTTGTACATCTCAAGATGTAAAAAAATACTAGCTACACATCTTCAAGCATTAACTCTAATCTTCAAGCAAGTATAACCTGAAACATGTTAAGTTTGAAAATATTTTGTGTCAACAAAAGTTGGTGAGAGTACATAGGTTTTGCACATAGTTGAAAGCAATATGTTGTATTGCAATCATAGTTGAAGTGTAATAATGAGTAATGATAGAATATGAGTCTGACATGTAACAATGTGTCTTTGTACAATCAAACCTTGTGTCGACTGATAACTAACTCGCAAGTTAGTAAAAGTGTAACTGTTATCGATCATCCCTGAATTTATGCGGGGGGGTGGGTTTGTCAGACCTATAGCGCTATAATCTAAACAGGCGGCTTGATCAATGTTAATGATTGTACTGTGTCTTTTTGTTACAGTCAAATGATAGAATAAGTAAATGATAGTGTAATCAAATCATAAGTTTCAACAATGTAAGAATTAATAAATGATAGCGTATAAAATGTTTAAACATGTTTCACCCCAAAATGTAAAACAGAAAAAGGGGCTATGTAAACTCACCTTAGTGTTAGAATGGAGACCCTTGCTATGTGGCTCGTGTGTAACCAAATATCACCCTATTTCAAGGTAATAAATAAGTGTTGGGGAAAACTTAATAAGTCTAAGTTTTCTAGTCTAAAATGTGCTAGGGTTCCTAATTTGGGGATTAATAAATGATTATTTGAATAATTTAAATAAATAATGAAATAATTAATGAAAATGTTTTCTGACCAATATTATCTAAAAGTAGTTGAATTATAATGTAATAAATGTGAAAATAATTTTTATAAAATTATTTTCTTAATTAATGAATATTTATATATAAATACTTATTTGACAAAACATAGACTTAATATTTAAAAATATTAAAATTTATAAATTTCGAATCCAAAATTTATATTTCTGATTTAATTGATTAATAATAATTTATGTGAAATTTTGATGTAAAAGTAATGAAAAATGAATTTATTATTATTTATTTATTATTAAAATAACAAAAATCGATTAAAAATATTAAAATAATGATTTTTCAGAAATAAAAATCATTTCTGGAATGTTTACTGTTTTATAAGTTTGGGATAATTTTTGTGGAGTTTTATAAAATCGTTTTGACATTTTTATAGAATTTTATAATTATAATAGAATAAACTTGTAATATTTATTATATATAATAAATAAAAGATTTTCGAAAAACTAAAAATTGTATGATAAACTTTTCTATTAGAAAATCATAAAATAATTTTTGTAGAATTTATAAAGCAATTTTAGTATTTTAAAACCATTTTTAAAAATAATAATGAATATATATATATATATATATAAGTATAGAGGGTAAAAAAATGTTTTACATGTGCCAGGGATCGAACCCGACACCTCACCCGGTTCGGGTGACTCGGACAACACACACAACCAACTGATATGCACGTCTGTTGGTGTTTTATTTGATTTCAAATTAACTTTAAACAAGTAGGAATTCTAGTCTTCTTCCCCAATTCGTAATAAGATGAACCCTAGTTTTCTAATCGCTTCAATTACAACATATTAATCAGACTAATGATGGGGTTTTTATCTAAAAAGTGCCGATAAGTTTACCTGGACAAAGAATTTTGTTGTACAGAACACACGTCTTTATATCACGAGTCAAACCAAAAAGTCAACGGCTTCAAGTAGAATAATTATTCATGCGTGTGGGGTACAATTGAAGGTATGTAATGATAGACGATGCATCCAGCAATGATTTGGTGGGTTTAATACATAATGAAATTGAAAAATTGGAAGGTTTGACCGATTAGACCAAGGGACGCGTCAAAGTGGTTTAAAATAGAAGATTTGCGGCTGAAATCACGCAATTAACTTAGAGCGCAGACGCGTAGATTATTGTCGGTCAAATCTTTGTCATTTAATTTGGTTATGATTTCATCTCATAGCTTGATTATGCGATTAAGGTTGTTAGTGGGTTAATGGGTCGGGTTTGGGGCTCCGAGTGGGTTAGGCGGGTGGAGATGATGGATCTGGGATCTGGGATCTGGGCTCTCTGATTTGGGCCGGGTATTAGTTGTTGGGCTCAGGATTTTTACAATGGTTGGGGTTGGGTTGTTTGGTAATGGTTTGAGGTGATTTTGTTTAGTCGAGAGTTTATAAAAATGAAAAATTTTCATTCTTCTCTTTTTTTTTATAACAGAAATCTTATTATTATTATTATTATTAATATAAATAAATAGAATAACTAGAAAGGTTAAAATAGATAGTTTATTGAAGAAATTTTATATTTATTCGAATTTATACCACTTTTAAAATATTTGAAATATATAAGAATGCTTTGAAATAATATCAAGATTTAGTTATGGTTATATTTGTAAAAAAATATATTAATAATAACATAAAGTGGTGGTTTTATTATTTTGTAAAAAAAAAATTGGGGACAAATTCATGATGTTACAGTCTCCCCTACTTTTGGAAACTTCGTCCCGAAGTTGTTAAAAACACAAGAGTTTAGAATGGTTTAGTAAGATGTCCATCGATTAGTATGTTAAAATTTTATAGGTATAAGGATAAAGTGTTTCGAATGATAGGATGATATGTATAAGTTATACGGTGAAGTGAATAGGAATAAGATTTGGATTACGTGGTCTGAACTAACTAGGAGGGTAAAAGTCTGTATAAAAGTACTAATCCTACGCATATATTGACTGACTATATGAACTACCAACTACTAGGTTTTGTAATTGGGTATCTACCGAAAACTTTGATAGAATTTCACACTACCTTAACGTACCTGTAAATTCATGATTACGTTCCGGACCGCAATCACCAATTTACCTTACATTAGGGTTTTGTGTCCTTCTATGACTCTAAACACACATGTAAGTAATGCAAAATAGCCTTGTGATTGAATCGTATACAATGTATCCAAAAAATAAGTCCAACTGTTGAGCAGGAAAAAGACCTCTACCAGTCAGTGAGTAAGAACCTCTACCGATTGTTGAGCAGGTGCGATAGCCTCTACCAGTCGTTGAGCAGGTTGTAGGTTATTTGGTACTCTACTAACTGTTGAGCAAGTACTTCATCCTCTATCAGTTGTTTGATTAAGTGTACCAATTATTACACACATGAATTGCAAATTGATAATATGTACATGTAAGCAATCAAGTATCAAGTATAGCATACGAGTTGTAATAGAGTTGCCCTAGACAAGGTTAATGACTCTAGGTGTGTCTATAGAAAATAGTTTATATTCCATGAATTCTAGTTTCAAATGTTCAAATATGGTAGATAGTCGAATCCTCATGTATATCTAAGGATTAAGTTTGATGCAACACACAATCAAGTTTCAATAGTTTGGTTATCATGGGTAACTAGCTCATGTTTGAGAAGGTGAAGGATGTGAATTTAGTTCTTGAGAGGATGATGAAAAATATCGAAGCAGAATCAAGGTTGTGAGAAATAGTGAATGTGAAGATGGTTGATAAGGAGTTTATTGTATAGTAAGGAGATTATGTAGCAGTGTAAATTGTGGGGTTAAAGTAGGGATAAGGAATAAGATGAAGATAGAGAATAGAAACAAGTAGGGTTGCAAGTAAAAGGAGCAAGTACTGGTTAAAATCCTATGGTTATAGACTAGATTATTATTTTTCTAATAACCTAATTCCCTATAACCATGGCTCTGATACCAATCTGTAACACCCCAACCGATGGCGGAAACATCGGGATGTCACGTAATGATGATTGTTCAGTAGCTCATGGTGAATAATAAATTTCATTAAATGATTTAAATAAATTACATACAATTGTTCTAAGAATTTGTACATCTTAAGATGAAAAAAAATACTAGCTACACATCTTCAAGCATTAATTCTAATCTTCAAGCAAGTATAACCTGAAACATGTTAAGTTTGAAAATATTTTGGGTCAACAAAAGTTGGTGAGAGTACATAGGTTTTGCACATAGTTGAAAGCAATATGTTGTATTGCAATCATAGTTGAAGTGTAATAATGAGTAATGATAGAATATGAGTCCGACATGTAACAATGTGTCTTTGTACAATCAAACCTTGTGTCGACTGATACCTAACTCGCAAGTTAGTAAAAGTGTAACTGTTATCGATCATCCCTGAATTTATTTGATTTCAAAATAACTTTAAACAAGTAGGAATTCTAGTCTTCTTCCCCAATTCGTAATAAGATGAACCCTAGTTTTCTAATCGCTTCAATTACAACATATTAATCAGACTAATGATGGGGTTTTTATCTAAAAAGTGCCGATAAGTTTACCTGGACAAAGAATTTTGTTGTACAGAACACACGTCTTCCATATCACGAGTCAAACCAAAAAGTCAACGGCTTCAAGTAGAATAATTATTCGTGCGTGTGGGGTACAATTGAAGGTATGTAATGATAGACGATGCATCCAGCAATGATTTGGTGGGCTTAATACATAATGAAATTGAAAAATTGGAAGGTTTGACCGATTAGACCAAGGGACGCGTCAAAGTGGTTTAAAATAGAAGATTTGCGGCTGAAATCACGCAATTAACTTAGAGGGTAGACGCGTAGATTATTGTCGGTCAAATCTTTGTCATTTAATTTGGTTATGATTTCATATCATAGCTTGATTATGCGATTAAGGTTGTTAGTGGGTTAATGGGTCGGGTTTGGGGCTCCGAGTGGGTTAGGCGGGTGGAGATGATGGATCTGGGATCTGGGCTCTCTGATTTGGGCCGGGTATTAGTTGTTGGGCTCGGGATTTTTACAATGGTTGGGGTTGGGTTGTTTGGTAATGGTTTGAGGTGATTTTGTTTAGTCGAGAGTTTATAAAAATGAAAAATTTTCATTCTTCTCTTTTTTTTATAACAGAAATCTTATTATTATTATTATTATTATTATTATTATTATTATTATTATTATTAATATAAATAAATAGAATAACTAGAAAGGTTAAAATAGATAGTTATTGAGGAAATTTTATATTTATTCGAATTTATACCACTTTTAAAATATTTGAAATATATAAGAATGCTTTGAAATAATATCAAGATTTAGTTATGGTTATATTTGTAAAAAAAAATATTAATAATAACATAAAGTGGTGGTTTTATTATTTCGTAAAAAAAAATTTGGGGACAAATTCATGATGTTACATGTCAGGCCCTCAAATGTTAATGATTTTGACAAGTCATAGACACACAAATTAACATAAAGCAAACACACATGAGAATTGCATTTAGTGAAAGTTTAACATTTAGTCTTAGTGTACATGAATAGCCCCAAAATAGTAAAACATGAAAAAGGGGAAAGATATACTCACAGTTTGCGAAAGCGATCAAAATCCAACTTAAGCGGTCGTGAGCTATATAATGGGAATTCCGAGGAATTCAACCTATAATGTATAAGAATACTAATAAGGTAAGTGACTTAAAAAGTCTAAGACATCTAGGGTTCTAAGGCATTAGGGTTTGCTAAGATGATTTGGGGAATTAAAGTTTCATGATAAGTGGTATTAATAATAAGCGCGTATAACCAAAATTATATGTTTAAATATGTTTATGGTCTATGAACATGATTAAGTAATACAAATATTTCAAATTGAATATTTAGCTAAAAATATGTTTCAAATAAATAAGTCAAAATAATTTAATTAATTATTTTAACTAAAATTGTAAATAAATATAATAATTATAAGTAATTGAATAATAATTATGAGTTACAAAAATGATTCAAACAAATGAAGACTATGACTTTTCAACATAGAAACATTTCTATTTTATAGAAATATATTCATAAAACAAATTCTATAATCAATATTTAATTAAATAATTTATTATATCTAATTAAATATAAATACACTAAAAATACTAGATATGATCCAAAACTGATATTTTTATGACAAATTATTGTTTTCTAATGTAAAATAGTAAAAACAAATTTTCCATAATTTATCTCAATTTATTTGCATTTAAAATAGTTTTAATGAGTTTAAATAGTGTTTTAATGATTAAAAATGGTAAAACAACAAAAATAACAATTTTCTAAGAAAATAAATTTTATTTCAGTATAAAATACTCAGAAATAATTTTTCAGAAAATTTGAGATCAAAATCATTAAAAATGAATTTTTAATCAATTAATTATGATTAAAACAAATTAAATCAAGAAAAATACGAAAATGATGTATTTTTCCGAAACTAAAAATATGATAATTTTCTTTAGGGTGTCAAAGTGTTATACCTGAATTTTCATAAAATTTGGAGCAAAAATGAATTTTCTAGGAATATTATAAGAATATTGTATTTATATAAATAATAAAAGGAAATTTCAAAAGGAAAAGAAAAGAAAAAGAAAATGAAACTTGATCAGACCCCTTTTCAAGGGGATTCGAACTCGGGTAAATTCTCCTACACACCAACATACAAACCACTCTACCACAAGCTTCTAATGTTGAAAAGTTTCAAGTTAATTTATACTTATATTATAAAAGAAACATCATCTTTTCCCCCAAATTCCTACCAAGAACCCTAGCCCTAACCCCAAATCTAATTGACTCAATAACCAACCAGGTCAACAACGAAAACATGGGCTTATAAAGAGTACTAACCTAGAAACAAAACGACGCCAATTAAACGAACTTACAAATCCGATTAGAGGCGATATGGAGGAAAACGTCGGTCGAAGCTTTAAGCTTCAATTAGAGGATCTAGAACACGTTTGTGATGAATTAAAAATTGGGTTATGAACTTGCTAAAAACTTGATAATTGTTTTTTACCAAGCATAGAGAAGGAACCAAAGAGGGTTTTACTCTACAATGAAATTGTAACCACCATTTTAGTATTTAGTGAGGACAAACATATTGTTTAATGTTTCTTGATGGTCAATTAGTGTTTTGGCGAAACGGTTGGAAATTTGGCTTTTTGGTTGACTCATGGGATGAAAGAGATTAGTGGGTTTCATACATAGTTTGCAAGACTTAATAACTATTTATTTTTAATTCGGTTATTTCTTCTTGAAACCCTCCATATAATTAATGTCATTTTAATATATACTTACCATTTAGTAATAATCTATTTTTCATTAATAAATTCTTGATAATTCATGTTCGTAAAATTATAATGTTAATCTAATACTAAATATTTTAACATCACGTTCTCTCAATTAGTTCATACTTTTGTTTTATTATTTTATATGCCATATAAAAGAAAGTAATTGCGAAAATAAATTTGATTAAGAAACTTTAAAATACAACGATGCAATAATAAATAATGAATGAGAATTGAAAGTAAAAATTCAATATTTGACTAAGGGTTAAAAGTGTACATAGATTAGAAGTACAGAGTGCAGTTGTCGCAGTCTCCCATACTTTAGAAAATTGTCTCGAAATTTCTTTCAAGTGGATGTTTCTATAAGATAAAAGGCGTTGTAAAAGTCAAGTAGGTAAAACAAAATGTATGTGTATATATATATCAGTTATGATTTGCCAAAATTTAAAGTAGTTGTCTATTATCCAAAGTAAAAGTTTCAAAATCTTTGGCAGTTGACTCGATGTTAGAAAGTTGAAAGTTTAAACGAGAAAGGTTTTGGAAATGTGTAACTAGTGAGGGCAGAGGCACTAATGAAGCAGTCTCCCCTACTTTAGAAAGGTTTCTCACCGAACTTTATTAAGGACATGCAACAGGATTTTGACTAACAGAGAGTGTAAGAGTATACAAAGTTTAAGGTTTTCTGTAGAGGTGGTCAACAAGGAAGGCTCCTACATAACTAATTGAAGCTTATGTAAAATGTTCTTTATAAAAAAAAATGCTAGCTATTAGTCAACGACCTAATGAAGAGGTAGTAATGGGTAGGTTCTTTGGTCAGACTCCTAGTCCGCTCCCGCAGTATCGTTTATGCTTATATATTGGGTGTACCGCAGCTAACCCACAACACTCCCGATACTTTGGACTCGTACTGATTGTCTACCAACAGCCTAAATACAATTACACACCACCCTTATGTATTTGTAAACCCATGATTGCGTTCCGGACCGTAATCATTGGTTTACCTTACACTAGGGTGCTATGCTTTTCTATAGCCCTAACATAAATAATACTAGAAACAAATGCGTGCAACCCATATGTAATAGCTACTGTAATGAAATAATGTTCAATCATGACATGGTTAAAGGTCATTCCCTTCCGGGTTTTCCCTTTAACCGTAATGAGGATAACATGTAAGTATAAGACATGGTTAGAGGTACTTCCCTTTCGGGTTTACCCTTAACCGGCAACTTCTGTTCGCATCGTTGGCTCTAAACACTCATATTGATAAACCCTGAGGTTTACACCGTTCCCCTCGGATTAAAGAAATACTCTAATCCGAGTCGTACGTGGGCACTGGCTTAGATCTCATACGAGTTATCAAATAGTATGTTCATTGGCCATGATGAAAAACAAAATAATGTAAAGTATAACAGGGTTTTGCTCAAAATAGGAAAGAAAATATGCATACCAAATATGTGTTCATGTAAGTATATAAGTATATCATAAAATTTCGATTGAAAGAATAGTATAATATAAATAGAGTAAATCGCACAGTTTGCATAAAATGAAAGTAGACGGGTTAAATTAATGCTCAAAACCAATGTTGTAGAAATAACTACTAATAACTAGTGCGTATCGTGTAGTAGGCATTTATGTATGAGTTTAGTCTGACTAAGAAGTGATAACTAATGGTAGTTGGCTTAGGGTTTGCTAAGATGATTTGGGGAATTACGTCACTAAAAACGTGTTAATTAAAAGGTAAAATGTTCGGTCGCAATTAAAAATATTTTGTTACAAGTTGTATTGGATTAATTAGTTAATTTTCCGTTATAGTAATGTTATGTCACGATGAGCTCTTAGTGTAACTTCTATTTTATTTTTTTTTCAAATGAAACTTTCTACCTTTTCATTGATTCTTCAGAGTTCAGAACTAGGAGTGTGACTGGCTTGTCAATAATAGAATGGTTTCGTGTTAGATGGGGATAATTAATAGTCTGGCCTTTATTTATTAATACCTTTCAGACAATGTACAACAGTACGTTGTCCTCACAATTATACACTAAGCTTTTCTTTTTAACATGTTGAGTTAATTGCCAATTTAGTCCCTGAGGTTTGTCAAAAATTACGACTTTCATCCAAATCTTTTTTTTTGTCAATTTAGTCCCCGTGGTTTTATTTTTTTGTCATTTTAGTCCCTGAGTTTTGTCAAAAATTGTCACTTTCATCCAAATCTTGTTAGTCCACAGGGACTAAAATGACAAAAAAATGAAACCACAGGGACTAAATTGACCAAATAAAAAGATTTGGATGAAAGTGGCAATTTTTGACAAACCTCGGGGACTAAATTGGCAATTAACTCTAACATGTTTTTTTAAAAGCATCCTCATCCGCTATGAAGTAGTATGGATGTTTAATGAAAGGTAACTTGGGGCCTAAAAAAAATGATTACAAGTTCGAGCCTTGAAGAATACCAAGTTTTAGTGATTGATTATTCACTGTCGTGCCTTTAAGCGGGTGGGTGGTCGGGTTTTCCCTGAATTGGTGGACCTGGAGGACCGGATGCCCTGTGAGTATACTGAATTCGTCATAAAAGATTCCCACGGGAGACCGTTACGACTTTGTTAGTCTTTAAAAAAATATGTCTTTTTAATTTAAGTAAGTTTTTTCATAACATAACATAACAAAACTCAAAAAAATATAATGTTAAGGATAGGTTTTGGTTATTCACACGTCATTTGCTTCTCTGAAAATTTATGTTTCTTAACGAATTAAATAATTTAAACTAAATTTAACGGACAACGATAAAAGTTATAAAAGTAAACATAGCATTTAGCAAAATCATATTAAGAGGGTGTTTGGGATTGAGTTTCAAAACAACTTATTGACTTATTGGCTTTTTCAAAAAGTCAATAAGTCAATAAGCTGTTTGTGTAACCCAAAAGCAATTTCTGTTTTGACTTTTGGCTTTTAAGGGTGAAAAAGTTGTTTTTGAAAAGTTAGAAATCCTGGCTTTTGGCTTTTGAAAAAAAATTACAAATCTACCACCCATACAACCAATATTCACAATAAGTTAAGCGAAACACTTAAAAAAAAGACAATATATTGACTTTTTGACGTTTCTCATCCCAAAAGCTAATCCAAACACTTTTTCTAAAACTCATTTTCAAAAAGTCATAAGCCAATAAGCACTTTTGACCAAAAACACTTTTGCATTTCCAAACTCAATCCCAAACACCCTCTAAATATAATGAGTTTTAATGGTCATATAAGTATTGGGTCTATAAATGTGTTACAGGTGACTTAACAAATTAATAAGATTCAAGTTTTAAAAGGCTCATGTTTAAGTATTAAAAGAGTTTTTTATTTAAAAATGCATAGATATATAGGAATTTTATGCCCCCTAAAATTACGGGCCCTATTCGTGGTCTCTTCACGAGAATCGGTGAGTATCGGTTAAAGGCTAACGTGGCTAGGTTCACGTTCGAAGAAGGAGAAATACGACCGGATCCGGGAACATTCCAGAATAATAAGCAGCAGAAGACGGATAAACCAGCCCCTCCTCCTACGGCATCCTATTATAATGGGACATGTTCTTTTGCAGATAGGCTTACAGGCAGACGTGATAGCAAGACGGTGATTGTTAATGACTCGGTGAACGCTTTTGCCAATCTGCATGGTAAGGCGGTTGTGGTTCGTATGATAGATTTGGAAGCACTAAAAAGTATTCATGTCATCGTAGAAGGGATATGTCCAGGTATGTTCAACGTACAATATATTGGAGGATTAACGGTTCTAGTGTCCTTTGAAACTAAGGATTTAGTTTCACAATTTCTCACGGCGGCTAGAGAGATTGTTGGAAGGTTTTCTAAATTGGATGTGTGGGAGGGTCAATCATTCGGGTTCGAACGGCTGGCTTGGTTTAAACTTGTTGGAATCCCGTTACAGTTGATCACATCGGAGGTTATTGAGTCGGTCGGAAAGCTATTCGGTAAGATTATTCATTTACCTCCCAGGTCTGATGCGGATAGCACTCTCTCGTATGATTGTGTAGGAGTTCTTGTCGGCGATGGTAAGAAGATTAACGATGAAGTCAAACTGATTTGGCGAGAAAAAAAGTTTTCGGTTTGGGTGACGGAGGATGCTGAAGAATGGGTACCGGGGTATTATAAAGTGCAATCTTCGCCAACTAGATCGGATGAGGAAAATGATAATCTGGATAATATGGAAGTTCACGTTACGACACCGGAAGATGAACCGGAGGCGGAAGAGAATATTCCGGTGGAAGAGCCGGTTTTGGTAACTCCAATCACAATTAATGCGGTCATTAATGAGAATAATAATAGCCCCAATTTTGAGGAAGAATTTCCGGAATTATTGGAAGAGAATGAGGCATTTATTCCTGGTGGGAGATTTAATTTTGACAGAGAATTTGAAAATACAAATGTTGAGAATTTTGGGAACGGGAATGTGGTCCATAAACGCAAGAAAAAATCTCTAATGGGCTCTCTTAACAGGCCCAACCCTGCCTACTCAAGCAGCCTAGAAAAAATTAAAGTGGGTAAAAAGCCTAGAGGGGAGGGAGAGATGGTGGATCACAGTAATGAGTCCGGAGAGGACTTTGGGTCGGCCCACCAACCTTCTGAAGTCCACGAAACTGAAGATATTGTTGGTAGAATTTTGGATCTAAATTCAAACACGGGAGAATGTAACAATCAGGCAGAGGAAGTTGTTTCGACGATTATTATGGGGGAACAACTCGGAGCTGACTTGGGTAACGCCACGGATTTAATTGTTCAATCGTTGTTTTGTGAAGGAGTACAAGAAGGTAACAAATGAATTGCCTCTCTATTAACATCCGAGGGGTTGGGGTTGGAGGTAATCGGGATGGATTAAGAAATTAAAAAAAGAGAATGGTATTGGCTTTATTGGTATGCAGGAAACAATGACGGGTAACATTCAATCGAATACAGTGGCGAATTTTTGGGGAGGTACGGGGTTTGAGTTTGATTATGTGAATTCTATTGGTAATTCGGGGGGTTTGATTAGCATTTGGGATCAAAAATTTTCGTGAAAGAGTCGGTATATAAGGATAATAATTTTCTACATGTCGTGGGGAGGGTTTTGGCAGGATCTGTAAAACTAAACATTGTTAATGTTTATGCACCGCAAGCGAATGTGGAAAAGAGAAATCTTTGGATGAAACTTTATAATCTAATGCAATCGTTTGATGGGTGGTGGATCATGTTTGGTGATTTTAATGTTGTTCGGGACCGGGATGAGAGAAAGAATTCCAAGTTTGATGCGGCTAGTACAAAAGACTTTAACGAGTTCATTGAAGAAGCGGGATTGCGTGAGTATTATTTAAAAGGGTTGAAATATACTTATATGTCCTACAAAAAAGGGTCATGTACTTGGAGTAGAATCGATAGAGTTTTGGTGTGCAACAATGTTTTTAACCAATGGCCGAATGGTTGTGTTCGAGCACTAAAAAGAGAGTTTTCAGATCACTCTCCGATGATTTTTTCGGTAATTGACACCAACTTCGGGCCTAAACCATTTCGGATGTTTGATTCGTGGTTAGACCGACCTGGGTGTTCGGATATTATTAATACGGTTTGGACGAGTTGGCGTGACAACGGTAGTTCAGAAATTAATTTGTTGTCCAAACTAAAGGCTCTTCGCTCGGCCCTCAAAGATTGGTTTCGTAGATATAGTGCGGATGAACAAGCAGATGAGGCTCGGCTGAGGAAAGAAAAAGAAGATCTCGAGATTGAAATGGAAAGTAAGGAGCTTGATGAAGCGGACCTTTGGGTCTGGACCGAGTGCAAGTTGGCTTTAGACGAGATCGAGCACCACAAGACACGTGACCTTAGACAAAAATCTCGTGTTCAGTGGGCTACGATGGGTGACGAAAACTCGGGATTCATTCATAATGTGGTTAATGGGAGGAAAGCGAGTAACTTCATTCCGGGTTTAGTGATAAATGGCGAGTGGGTTACAAAACCGTCTTTGGTGAAAAGAAAGGTGTTAAAGCACTTTCGTGATCATTTTAAAGAATCTATTCCTGATCGCCCTTCTTTGACGTGTACGGGTATGAACAAAATCACGACTCAAGATAGTTTTGAGTTGATAGAAATGTTCTCTAAAGAAGAAATTAAAAAGGCGGTTTTCAAATGCGGTTCTAATAAGGCGCCGGGTCCTGACGGGTTCAATTTTCGCTTTGTCAAGCGATTCTGGAACCTTTTTGAAGAGGATTTTTCCAAAATATTGGCTGAATTTTACGCGACGGGTACAATCTCTCCGGGTTGCGGCTCTTCTTTCATAACATTGATCTCGAAAGTCAAGTCTCCTATGGGTTTACGCGATTACAGGCCTATTACTCTAGTTGGGATGGTGAGTAAGGTTATTTCTAAAGTCCTTGCTAACCGGATCAAAAGAGTGTTAGGCCAAGTCATTTCAGAGAACCAATCGGCTTTTTTGGCTAATAGATTCATTCTTGACGGTCCGCTTATGGTTAATGAGGTGTTGGGGTGTTTGAATAAAAGACGGAAAAAAGCTTTCCTTCTCAAATTGGATTTCGAAAAGGCATATGATAATGTGAATTGGAATTTCTTGGTATCCATTTTATCTCAAATGGGATTTAGGTCGGAGTGGTGCAAATGGATCAAGGGTATTTGTTCATCCGCGAGAGCCGCCGTTCTAGTAAATGGGTCCCCCACATTTGACTTTAAATGTGAAAAAGGTCTTCGTTAAGGAGACCCGTTATCCCCCTTTTTATTTCTAGTGGTGATGGAAGCTTTATCATGGATGCTTAACAAGGCACAAGAAATCGGCATTTTCAAAGGGATCCGGGTAGCCGAGGGTGAAGGGGAACTAACTCACCTCTTTTATGCGGATGGCGCCCTCATTTTGGGGGAATGGTCTAGTGATAATATACGAAATATAGCTAGAGTGCTTCGGATTTTTTATATTTGCTCGGGCCTTCGTATTAATATTCATAAATCCAATATTTTTGGGGTTGGGGTGGAGGATTGTGAGGTAGATAATATGATCGACTTATTGGGTTGTAAACGAGGTGTTATTCCATTTAAATATCTCGGCATTCATGTGGGAGCAAAAATGACTCGAATATGTAATTGGGAGCCGGTGGTGGAAGTCGTTCGAAATCGTCTCTCGTCATGGAAGGCGAAAACGTTATCTATTGGTGGGCGCTTAATCCTCATACAATCGGTGTTACAAAGTTTACCGATTTATTATCTCTCTTTATACAAAGCTCCCTTGGCGGTTATTGAGTCTATTGAGGCCATCATGAGAAAATTCCTTTGGTCGGGCACAAGCGACGAGAAGAAAATCCATTGGGTTACATGGGATGTTGTCACTAAACCGAAAAAAGGGGGTTTGGGGGTGTTTAGATTACAAGACGTCAATGACGCCTTACTCCTTAAGTGGACTTGGCGATTTAAACAAGAAGAGGCGTCTTTGTGGAAAACAATAATTAAAGGATGCCACGGGTCCGGAAGACCTTGGGCGATGCTACCTTGCAACTCTTCTCTAAACGGATGTTGGAAAAGGATTGTTAAAGTTGGAGATAAGAGAGATCCTAATGGGGTACCGCTTTACTCTTTTTTTGTAGGTGAATTCGGCGATGGCAAAGCGATTCATTTCTGGAATGACCCATGGCTTGCAAATGTTCCTCTGCGTCTGCTATATCCTAGCTTGTTCAGATTAGAAAAGAATAAGTGGGCGATGGTAGCTCAACATATCATATGGAACAATGGCGTAAAGTACATGCAATGGGATTGGAGGACGAACCCAGCGTCTGAGGTTGAAGTTACCGAGTTATTCAGCCTTCTCAACGATGTTCATGATCTCAGCTGGAAAGGCGGAAGGGATTCATGGAAATGGAAAGCTGAAAAGGATGGTCTATTTACTGTGGCTTCGGCAAGACGAATTTTCTCTAATACTCAAGGAGATCAAGAAGCCTCGTCGGTTAATTGGAAGAGTTGGGTTCCTCTCAAATGTAAAACCATGATGTGGAGACTTTTTAGAGATCGTCTTCCTACAGTGGCGGAGCTTATGAAAAGAGGAGTCTCAATACATCAATCGGAATGCAGCCTTTGTCACGAGTCCATGGAAACAGCGATTCATTTGTTCACGGCTTGTCCCTTTACTCAAGAGGTGTGGTTTCGCATCGAATCGTGGTGTCGTATGCCGCATGGGTTTTTGCTAGAGATCGAAGACATTGTGAAAGCGGTGAAGATTCATTCAACTCGTAAAGACAAAAGATTCATCCTTCTCGGTATAGTTTACACGACGATGTGGACGCTATGGAACGAAAGAAACAATCGGATTTTCAACAACAAATCTCGGAGGCCTATCGAAATTGTGGAAGTGATTAAAGCTAAGTCGTTTTTTTGGTTGCGTCATAGGTCTAGAATTAAAAATATCGAGTGGAAGACGTGGTGTATTTGTCCCTCGGATTGATGTAATCGGCTTGTGTTTGTTCGCTCGTAGGTCCTCGATTTGAGGACTCTTCGAGTGCATGTTTTATGAAGTTCTCTTTTCAAAAAAAAAGTATGTATGAGCGTATAGGTTTAGTTTTCCCTTTTTGTTTTACAATCACTTTTATACTACTACACATTTATTAGATTGTACGATATTATAGTATATTATGAATACCAATACTAGTCATAATCCTATACAAGACCTATACTACAAACATAGGCCTATATGAGGTCTATAAGGGACCTATACTACACTCATAGGTCTATACAAGACTTATACTGCACTCATAGGCCTATATTAGACCTATACGAGACCTATCCAACACATATAGTAGACTATACAGTATAATACAATAATATACGATACGATACTATAGTGTACTACTACACACATAGGCTAATATGAAGCCCATACGGGTGCTAACCTACACTCATAAGCCTTTGCGAGATCTATACTACACATATACGAGGTCGATACTACACTTGTAGGCCAATACGTGACTTATCCTACACCTATAGTAGATTATATGGTAAAATACGATAATATACGATACTATAGTGTACTATCAATATGTATATTATACTTATAGGTCAGTACATGACCTATACTACACTCATTGGCCTATACAGGCCGATACTACACTTGTAGGCCGATAGAGGACCAACATTACACCCATATGCCTATATGGGACCTATACTAACTCATAGGCCTATATCAGGTCTATACGGGTGTCACACCCTGCCCAGGCCGGGTCATTTACGGTGACCAGTTGGCGTAAACTTATAACGGAAACGTAATATCATTAGATAACTTAAGTATTTATTACAACCCAGAATAACAAAAGTACATCAAAACTACACACCAGTTAATGATAACAAGGCAATGTGTACAGTCTTTAACACTCAGCTCTAAATCCCCCATCCTTACTTCATCAAACTGAGATACATGATCGAGTAATAAAATACGTTTGCACACAGCTGGTGAGCCACGTAAATTGACTCATTAGTAAAACAAATGCATACACAATCATATTGATCAAGTGTGAGATCCTTGCATGTCACCATAATCATAATCTGGACTAAGCATTATATATTCACACATACAGCCTAAAACCCGTAACTAAGGTTGTAAATGCATGTTCACGCCTGAAAAATATAATGATCATTATAATATATAACACCCTTGTATGAGGCCTATACATGGTCTATTCTACACTTACAGGCATATATAAGACATATACTACACATATTTCTATATTGTAAAAATATGTTTGTAAAAAAAAACTAGAGATATACGCCTTATATAGACCTGTAGTCCTGTACAGATATTTTATAAAAATATTTGTAAAAAATAGAGCTACACACCAATATAGACCTATATGGCTCCATATAGGTACCATAAAAAAACTAGACCTATACGCCTCATATAAGTATTGTAAAATAAAAAAAAACTAGACCTATACGCCATGTGTAGGTCTATACGTCCCGTATAGACCTATACGTGGCGTATATGTTTGTGACTAATGTGACTGATAGACATTAATGACGCATGGTAGTTTATGTACAACTATACGACACATATAGTGCTATACGTGATGTATAGAGAGGTCAAAATAATTTGGGATTGACGTATAGTGCTATACATGTTTTGTATATATATATATATGGCCCGAAGTTGGTTATTATTACTTACACGAAAATATCAATTAGTCTTCTTATTGCCTCACAAATTATATTAATTTACATCTATTATTTTTTAATTATTATATTATTATTTAGGAAAAATTATAAAATTCACCCTTTAAGTTTACCTCGTTTTCCAATAGACACCCTTTTGCATTTAAAATGATGAGATTAATCTTTAACGAGTTAAAATGTTACACCCACTGTCCCTAGGCACTAACCCGGTTAGTTTTTAACGTTAAATCTGATCATATGAGGGACATGTGAGGGCATAACAGTCATTTCACCTCCCTCTCTTCATCTTTCACCTTTAAAACCACAAAATTAGGGCAAAATGTTCAGATGATTTAAGGTTCTTCAAGAAACTCAAATTAGGGCAAAATTGTTCACACGATCATGGACCCTGTATACTGCCATTGTGGAAAACAAGCAATTGTACGTACATCGTAGAAAAGTAAAAACATAGGTCGACACTTTTATGCTTGTCCTGACCAGGTAATTTACACTCACCTTTCTGAATTTACAAGCTGATTACAAAATGTTGCATCTGATGGATTTTGTTTCTTTATATTAGCGATCACGATGTGGATTTATTGGATGGTGTGATCAATTGAAGTGCCAAAGGTGTACAAACATCATACCAGATCTGTTAAAAGCCAAGAACAATCTTGAAGTGTATAATGACCATCTTGTAGTTGGAAACGACCATCTTGAAGACAAGGTAAAAGCTTTGAAAGGTCAAGCAAGCAAATAGAAAAGGATGTTGATTTTTAGTTTGTTAGGTTTCTTGGTGTATATAATATTGTATTCTTAGTTGAACTGTTAATAGGTATGTACCATGTAATGAAAGTGCATATAATGCACCTATTAGGACCTTTGTAAGAAATGGTTATTGATAATGAAAGTGCATATAATGCACCTTTTGGCATGTGATCTAAATTTGTACAAACTGTAATAAAGTGCATAAAATTTGCAATGTACATGAACTATATTAATCAACAACTGCCCATTCTAACCCAAATTAACCCATTTGTACAAGCAGTAGAATGTGCATGAACTGTATTAATCAACCACTACCCATTTAACCCAAATTGACCCATTTCAACAAGTAGTTGAATGTGCATGAACTGTATTAATCAACCATTGCCCACTTAACCCAAATTGACCCATTTCAACAAGCAACAGAATGTGCATATTGTGCATAACCCATAATGACTCATTTGAATTGTGCATGAACTTTAATAAACAACAACCGCGCATTTAACCCAAATTGACCCATTTAACCCAAATTAACACAACTACATAACCTGAATAAACTGCATAACCCATAAACCAAAATTGCAACTTTTATAGCTGCATTAACTACATAAAATGCATGTTCAACAGATCCTAAACATTACTACATGTTCAACAGACATAAACATTAAACATTACAACCAAAAGACATGTTCCCAAAAGACATGTTCAACAGACATAAACATTACATGACACATCCTAAGCCTTGCTAACTTGAACCTTTTCACTGTTACCCTTCTTGCTATTCTTCTTTTGACCCTTCTTTCTAGACTTGGCCTGACTACCTTGAACCTGTTGACTCTGTCCCTTGCAGGTCCTCTGGTTGTGTCCACTATTCCCACACTTGCCACATTTTCCTTTGGTGTTTTTCCTAAACAGCCTGCCCCCGAATATTAGATCATCATTTTCAAATTCTGATCTCTTTCTAACCTTCTTGGGTCTTCCAACTTGTGTGTGATGATTTGGTGGTGTTAGAGTTATAGGAACTTGAGACTTAGGCCATAAAGCTCTGCCATTGATTAGGTTAATCTTAAAGGAATTTACAAGTCTCCACTATCCATGGTATACACTGGATTAACCCAACTCTCCAATGCCCCAACTCTACCTCCATTAGTAGCTTTGAACCAAATTGCAGCCACTGCATGTCTGCAGGGCATTGTTGTCCATTAAAGTAACAAAATTTGAGTTGAACAAGCTATACCTACTTGTTATTTCCCAACCTCTGCAAGCACAAGTCTTGTCAGCCAAATCCACAACACGTGTGTGACCAGGTTTACCACTAACCCCATATTTATCCCCTCCATTCCACTGCACATGATAGAAGGTTGCATCTCTCTTGATTGTATCAAACATTTATGTGGCCTTAGGTGTCAACAGACCTTCACTGGCCTCTATATCTTGCAACACTGAAACAATCCTACTCATGCAATACTCCCTGATGTACTCCAGTGCATTAATGATGGGCTTGTCTCTGCATTCAACTATCTTACCATTGAATGTTTCACACATGTTGTTTAGTAGCATATCAGTCAATCCCCTACCTGTGTTATGTTGGTATATCAAAATTTTGAAATATAAATCTAAAAAGCATTAGCTATAAATAACATACCTGAAAAATGAGACCTGGTCCAGTGTAGAGGTGGAATTTTGACAACCACGGAATCTGCCTTCTTGTTAAGAGCCTTTAACTCATTCATTGCAACAGTGAATTCAGGGATTGTTGTTGCACTAACACACTTCCACAACAAGTCTTTATACAATTTGCCTCTGAAACTTAGCTTCATGTTTTCATGAATGTGCCTGAGACAGTATTTGTGCTCAGCATAAGGATATAACCTTGAAAGTGCTGGAAGTAGCCCCTATTTAAAAATTTTTGATAAGTCCATGAAGATGAAATGAATGCTATATAGTTTACTAAAAATTTTTTTAGAGAAAATACCTTCTGTCTATCACTCATGAAGGTGAACCTTGACTCTCTCTATCTAAATCCAAGTCATCTCCCAACAGATCTAGAAACCAGGACCAAGAGTTGTAGTTTTCAGCCTCAACAATTGCATAACAAAGTGGGTAGATTCCATTATTTGGGTCAATACCCACTGCACTCAAAATTTGACCAGGATAAGGTCCTTTCATGAAGGCACCATCTAAACCCAAAACATCCCTACCAATAGCCTTAAAACCTTGTTTTAATGCTCCCAAACAAATATATTCTTTTAAACTTCTTTGTGGGGTCATCTGGATGATTAGGTAACTCAGCCTTTATCTTAACAGTTGTATCTGGATTTTTATCCTGCAATTCCAACACATAATCCCTTAGTAAAACATATTGTGATGTGTAATCACCATCCATTATTTTCTTAGCTTTTGTCTTAGCCCTATATGCTTTCATCCTTGATATTCCAAGTTCATATTTCCTTTGAAACTGTTCCTGAACATCTTTCACATGAACATCAGGGTTTTCTTCAATCTGATCCACCAGTTGTTCAGAGAGGAAAGTAGATGTACATGCAGTAATCTTCCTTGTCTGAACACATTTATGGTATTCAATTAATGTCCTCACCATATAACTTTCTTCATTAGTAACTTTAGAAATCAAAATTACCTATGGACATTGGTATTCAGTAGGGTTTGTCTTGTTAGCCCCGCCACCAACATTAACATTGGTTTCTTCCCTAACTTTACCCTTGTTTACAGGAGGTCCCCTAACTATACCTTGTTCATAATGGGCCCCTTATCTTTTGATTTTTCCATAGCAGGTGTTGCAGTTCGTAACTTTTTCCCAGCAGCCCCCTTAGGTTTTGGTTGACTTGCAACATGAACTCCATAATCATCAACATCAAATTCTGGTAGGGTACCATGATACACTGCCCTAAACCTTTCCTTATCATCCTTCACAATAACAATTTTCCTTCTTGTCTCAACTGAATGAGTTTTAATCAACTTTTTTGCTTTTTCCTTAGTTCCAAACACTTGGGACACAAAAAAACTACTCTGTTCTCATCTCTATTCTGATTTGCCTTTCTGATTTTATTTTGGTGTCTTCTCCTAGCACTAGTTTCATTCTCATCAGACTCTGATCCACTTAAGAAAACATCATTCTACAACACTTCAATTTCATTAGACTCTAAACCATGTTGTTGATTACCTATATCTTCTTCTTCAACATCAAGGTCAACATGCATCCTATAGTCACTCATATCCACTTCATGGTCAGTCATACAATTGTCATCAACTATAAAATCACTATCACTATCCTCCTTATCATTTCTCATAAAATCACTTTCACAATTGTCTTTATTGGACTATGTTGCACTACCTATAACCTCTTCATTGGACTGTGTTGCACTAGCTATATCCTCTTCATTTTGCAATGGTCCATTATCATACAAAAACATGTCATCATTAACCTCTAATGGAGTTACACTACCCTTCCCAACCATACTAAAATCCCCACCATCATAGTTTTGACCAGCCCCACTAGACTCCACACATTTGCCTAATTCACTGAAGTTTAAGTTTCTGACTACATTTAGCTTAGCAGGGACTAGTGCATAGGGTCCAGGTTCATTAATTACTTCAATGGTAACACTCTTCCTAGGTTTAGTTGGTGTCAATAAAATTTGCCTTATGTTATCTAAACCATGTTAAGTAAAATCATTGATTATCTATATAACATATATACCCCTATAGGTGATAGAACTGTCACAAACGCTTCATTCATCACCTAGGCCTCATGTTATACAAGGGATCGAGTTGTGTGTGTTTGGAGTAGTTCAACTCCAAGTCTCCAACTAAGGCTGATAATTAATTTATGAAATGACCTGTTAACATAACATGACTCGAGATGAAGTTAAAAGAGTTAGTGTATGGAATATACAAATCAACACTTAATAGCATGTATTTGGCATTATGCACACAACCAGATAGATTAATCTTCCAACATCATTGGCATATTGCACATTCACTATTTTCCTAGTTTGTGGAGAATCTTTGCTTGAGGGTGCAAAGTGTTTGGTCAATATGAAATGTCATACTTTTGATTTTAATTTTTTATACATTAAGAAATAAATTACTTAACACTTTCTTTTAATCACATGCTTATTGTGTTATTTCCAGCCTTCTAAGCTTTTTATTCCTATTAATTTCAATCCATTATATTTTCTTACCATTATAGCATTTGCCGTTCGTTAGTTATTAGCGGTATCCCAAAAACATCCGGGTCAAAATATGGCCCCGCATAATAGACTCTTCCATAAGCATAACTTTAGTATCATCAATATCAATCTTATCGTTACATAACACTAGTGATGCAAACAAGACCACAAGCAAAACACATGGAAATAAGCAAACGATTATATTCAAAAGCTTCAAAAACCGAAAAAAAATGTTTAGTAAAAAAGCCGGGTCGAGCTAATTTAAACTTGTTTGCAACCAGAGTCCAAACCTAAAAATAAGCTTCTTTAGTAAACGAGTCTGAGCTCGAGCCTCACTTACAGACTTTGTTGTCAAGGCTCAGGTAGGCGCATGCCTAAGCCCATTTTTCGGGCCAAGCACAGCTTTCTTGCTTCGCTTCAAAAGCTACACTTTCAGGCCCTTAGGCGCATTTTTCAGGCCAAAAATCGTTTGAACAGGTATGAAACATTTTATACAAACTCTAAACAAGTTTGGAATCAACCTAAAACAATCTAAACTAACCTAAAGAAGCCTAAAAAATGTACAAAACCCCTAAAAATGTATTTTCATATTGTGTGTCTTGCTTAAAAAAAAAACATTCACTTTTTTAGCGTCTTGCACTGAGGCCCAGTGTGCACCCTTTAATAACTATGCTAAACGAGCCGAACTCGAGCTTGAGAAACTACCAACAAACCAAGCTCAAACTTTAAAAACAAAGCCTAAACCAAGCCAAACTCGCGCATTCATAAGCTAATTGAACCCGAGCCTGATCAAGTCCAGGTCGGCTAGTTCTTCAAAAATCGCCCAAAACGTAGATTTGTAAATAGTTTAGGGACGATTTCTACAATCTTCCAAGAGTCAAACACCACCCGACCCGGTTTATTATCTATATAACCATCTTCGCACCTTATTATTATTCGTCACTATTCCTCCATTGGTCGCACTTAAGATACGAACTCGCCGGCTGCGTTCAGGTAACCCAAAACCCTAAAAATTATATCTCTATTTTTATAAATTCTTATTCTGTTTTAATTTCTAATCAATCATGTATAACTGTTTTTATTATTCGATTATATAACAATTGTACACATTCGATGAGTTGTTTCGAACCAATGTTTTGATTGGTTTTTATTCTATGAGTATATGAATTTAAATTGTATTTGATTGTTTATTTATATGTTTTGCTATATTAGGGTTTAACTATTTGCGAATTGGAAATAGGGTGGATATTTTTCTGTTTTGGGATTGTAATTAGGGTTTTGGTGTTTAATTGGAATAATAATAATAGTTGAATATAAGTTGTTGGTTTGGTGATTAGGGTTTATTGATTCTGATTGTGATTTTGATTGATTGGTTAGGGTTTTGATGATTTTGATTTGGGGAAGAATAATGTTTAGGGTTTTATTAGGGGTTTAATTTATGGATTTAAGGAAAAGTGTTTAACCTAGTTTATAGTCAATTATGATGTGTTTTGTTCTTAGATTTTGTAATTTGTCTCGCCTTATTAGAGCATCTGCGTTTACATCCACCGTGACCCGTAAAATAAAAAACAATTTTAGGGAAGCTACAGTGGTTGTCTGTAAGTGGAATAAATAGAAAAGTAATAAAAGAAGGATAATAAATTATTGTTTATATTAATAGGGATTGATGTGTGGAGTTGGGATGTGGGAGGTTTTTAAAAGATGAATAAATTTTGGGGATAGTAAATAGTTGTGTTTTTAGCTTAAATTATATAAGGATGTGACAGAGAGCCTGATATGAAAGCTAGGCAAATTCCTCATTGTTATGTTATGTTTTCTCCATAAGAGAGATACTGGGCCGTAAGGAATGCTTCACCTCAAATATCAGCAACGCGTTTTGGGCGCAATGGTTGTGGATGAGCGGAGCGTGCTCGAGTGGAAGTAGATCTAGGATACAAAAATATTGGTTGGTATGAAAGGCTGACTGTTAAAGATTTATGCATAGTTAATTGAAGTTTTGTTGTAGGTTTACTGCTTTCCAAATTTAGTATTGATTGGATATGTATTTTTGAAAATCTTGTTTGAGATTGTAATTGACCTGAATCTTTACTTCTTATTTCAGCTTTGTTTTTTCAATCGCTTGCTTAGCGTGAGAAAACAGGCTTCATTCGTGTTTTGAAGTTGCAGACATGGTGAAGATCATATTACCGGGCTCTAAAAAAAGGCAAGAACCGCCTGAAACCTTGGAAGGTCCACATCAGAAAAAGCAGAAGATGGATAAAGGGATCAAGATTGAGTGCAGAAAGATTCTGAGAACATTAATGATCCATAAATACGCGCCTGTTTTCAATCAACCTGTGGACCCTATCGAGCTTGGCATTCCTGATTATTTTACAATAATCACTCATCCGATGGATTTTGGAACAATAAATAAGAAATTGGAGGATGATGTCTATTCTTATGCAGAAGCGTTTGCTGCTGATATCAGACTCACGTTTTCCAACGCGATGAGATACAATCCTCCTGATAACTTTGTTCATAAGATGGCGAAGGAATTGAGTGATATTTTTGGTAGAAGTTGGAGATCTTTAGAGGCAAAGGTTATCAAACAAAACAAAAAAGTTGCAGAACAGAGCAAATTGAAGAAGAATCTTCTAAACACAAACAAGCCAAATGGTTTACCAGCAAAGACATCAGAAAGCAGACCCGTCAAAGAACAGGGTGTTGGTGTCAGTTTAAAAGCAAAGAAAACCGAAGATACAGCCAATGTTACAACGTGCTCTGAGGTGAAACCTTCAATATCTAGTGCGGAGAAGGCGAGGCTTAAGAACGAGCTCATGGTAGCATTAAGAGGTGACTTGAGTGGACCATTGCGTGGTTTTTTAAGGAAATATGGCTTGATTTCCTCAAAGAAAGAGAAGATCGAGAGTGTTTTTGGTTCGTTCAGTGATAATATGTTATTGGAGTTGAAAAGAGCCCTGAAAGCTTGTTTGGGTTCAAATATAGAAAAGGTATTTTACATGACCTCATTGCTTGTATAGGGATTATTCTTTTGTATGATTATATTGTTTGATTCAAGTGTTGAATATCATGCAGGGCAAGGTTGATAGTGTAAAAACACCGCAGTCGAAGGAAGTATCAATAAGACAGAGACTTGAAGGTAAAGATATAATAATATCATTTTAATTATGACGGTGAAATGTTATCTCAAATTCTCAATCATATTCATAGTCAAGATCAAGAATTTTATTTGTGTTCTTTACAGAAAAATCAAATATTGAATCGCGAATCAGAGCTGCCCGGGCTGCTAAAGAAGCCATACTCGAGAGTGCAAAGTCTGATTTGCAGATGAAACGTGAAAGGGAAAGAGAGAGTATAGAGAAGGTTTTCTTTCTCCTACCAATCTTTAGACACCCGAATTGCAAACTCGTCTACTTATTAGTTAGGGGTTAAAATCTTTAAAAAGATCAACTAGTTTCAATATTGTTCCAGTGAACCAAACATTTTTCTTACAAAATTACTCATAAGTTTCAATTTTGATCGATTCTTGTGAAATTCTAAAATAAATGTTGAAATCCTTTAAATTAAGTGACCTATATGGAAGATATATAAACCTTGGATACTATCTAGTACTTAATTTTTTATGTCGACTTAAATGCAATAATTTTTAAACCTGATTATTGTTTAGTGAACTGTTTTACCTTGCAATAATCTCATAATTTAAGTTCAACTTGAAAAAGTTAATCACCAACTAGTAACACCAAGTTTTATATACCTTTCATTTAAGTCAATTTCTAATATTTCTACATCTGTTAAGAAATTTCACAAGATTAGAAGAATATTCAAACTTGAGTGGGTTTTGTTGTTCAAGAAAAGTGAGTGACTTTGGTTAAACAAAGACGAAACTTGGTTACATTACAGTACGTTAAATACTCCCTTATTAACTAATTCATTACCTTTATCGGTGTCCAGATGAAAAGAACAGTAGCGATGGATGACAACCTAGCAGTTCTGATGGAGCTTGAGAAGCTGTGCCAATATTCCGGGATCAAAAACCCGTTGGAGAAACTCGGGCTTCGGTTGAAGGAAGAATACTATTATGGGTATGAGTACATTGATGATGACGATGATAATGGTGTTATTTTTGATGAGCTAGAAGATGGTGAGATCTTGTGACACAGACTTCTGCAGGTTTATTGTAGTGTTGCTTGTACTCTAAACCCAGTAAATATATATGTACCATGGGAGTTATGTTAGCAAACCACATAAATTGTGATGGTAATAGAATTTATTACTGGTTGCATTAGAGTTTTGTGTTTGCATCTGCTTGGCAACACTCGGTTTGGTCCCAGTTATAATTGGGTTTTGCTCAATGATTTTGGCCATGACGCCCCAGGCGCTTCATGGTCGCCTCATAATGCATGATACGCTGGGAAAAGTCATCAAGGTGGGTTCCATGATATCGGTTGTGAGTTAGACCAACGATTTTGCAAATTAGAACGCAGTTTATATGATTTTAAAAGGTGCGTACATGAACCGGAATGGAACCGAAACCGAAACGGATCAGGGTAAAAGAACCAATTCGGTTTGGCTTAGAACCGGTCAAAGTCAAACCGGTTCTGACTCGATACCGGTTTGTGGAAAAACCGATATGATGGTGAATAAGTTACCGGAACATGTAGATTGCGTTCTGGCAATGATTGTTCATTCTTCGTTTTATAGTTCCAGAAGACTATAAAGCATGAAAGAGTTGGATATGTTTGTTAAGCATTGCATTTTCTTACACTGTGGGTGCAATCAATCAATCAAAACAAACAACTTTCTTTTCATAGAGAAAATGATTTTCATGTAGTCATATTGATTCACTGTTCCTGTAGAATATTTTTCTTTCGATCTAATTTTGAGTAGCTAGACTAGTTTGGCAAACATATAATATTATTTGCTTCACTATGTTTGTTCTCGCAAGGTATTTATTGCATTTACAACTTTATATGCTATGTTATGTTCAAATGTATGATTTGATTCACATTTCGGCACATTGAAACACCCGACCAACAAACTTGTAGGTTAGTTGCACTTGAATGGGAAGGGGATGCCAAATCTATAGTCGTTTTTAATGTATTTCTTTCTTTTTCTCGCATCTATATAATATCTATATCTATCTATTAATATATATAAAAGAATTGAACATTGCTGACGTGGCGTGCAATGGTGCCTTCAATCTCTCCATTAAACTGTCACGTGACATCATAATTGAAAGATTTTAGTGTTTTTGAAATTTTTTTCCTTTTGTAATTAAATTGAGTTATTTTAGGAAAAAAGAATTTAAATTTAAAATTTAAAATTCTCTCTCATATTTTCTCCCATAATTTTAAACGTTTATATCTTCTATATACGGGATTTTTTAAAGAAAAAACTTACACCAAATTAACGAGCGTTTTATTATCTTTCCAACGAGTACCATAGTCCTATATAAAAAAAACGGAGAAAAAATCGACTATTTTTTTTTGTGGGGTTTCGTTCATACAGGAAAAAAACACACAAAGTGTTCATGTTATTCATTAATCATGTTTTTTTCTTTTAAACCAGGTTCTTATCTACGATGTTGAAAATCAGCCCAATCGCCATGGTATCATTGAATTTTACTAGGTATACTTCATCAAGAGAAGCTAAGAGAAAGAATCGCGCAACACTGCAACACATGGTGTCAGCTTATAGCAATGTTATTTTTTTATTTATTTAATTACAAGAGTAATAATTATTACTATTAGTATTAGTATTATTAGAATAATTATATTTTTCAACCCCGGGACGCCCCCGGGAAGAATTGATAGTTGCTGGCGTGGCGTTCAATGGTGGCCTCAACCATCTCTTGATTATGCCACGTGACATAATGAGATGCAATGGTTACAACTTCCAACTTAAGTGTTTGTTTAGTTGATTAGGTTAGGAATTATAAGAGCCATTAGAATGTGAGAAATTAGAGAGATGTGATGGGTTTTTGAATAGTTGCAGCTTACATAAGTGATTCTTTAGATGATTACTGATTAGGTTTTAGATTAGGGAATATGAGTTATTACTGATTAGAATACTATGAACATGCAATGATTGAGAGATTTTGTGGTTAGTTAACTTGAGCCATTTGCTAGGTTATCACGTAAAATTAGATTTTTCAACCCCGGGACCCTCCCGGGGTAATCAGCTAGTAATATATATAAAAGAATTGAATTATGATGATGTGTCATTCAATGGAGGCCTCAACCACTCCTTGAATGTGCCACATGGCATCATGTGAGATTTTTTAATTTTTGAGTTTTTTTTAGTAAATCTATATATATAGTTATAGATAATTATTTTAGGAAAAAATAAGAATTTAAAAACAAAATTAAATTTCTCTCTCATGTTTTCTTCCATAACTTTTAAACGTTAATATCTTTTATATATGAGATTTTTTATAGAAAAAATTACACCAAATTAACGAGCGTTTTATTATCTTTCCAACGAGTACTATAGTGCTAGATAAAAACGGAGAAAAAAAAACGACTATTTTTGTGAGGTTTTGTTTTCAAATATATTTTACTCGACTAATAAATCACTACTTAGGGTTTTTTATATTTGAATAAGAAACGATAAACATAACTTCATAGGCAGAGATTCCTTTTTTTTATTTGAATATGATAACTTATGGCAGAGATTTGTTCAAAATAAATAAATATTATTATTATTATTCATTAATCATGTATTGGCAAATCATTAATTATGTTATGATATTAGATATATTCACTCTATCTTTGTTCTACTTTTATTTGTCAACCCGGGATGCTCCCGGGGTATAATATAATTGTATTGGAGCTTTTGCAAAACATAATGAATTATTCATTTTTTTAATACGTTTGGTATGTTTTCTTCTTTTATCATTTTTTTATTAAGTCATATTAGATTTTTCAACCCCGGGATCTTCCCGGGGTAATCAGCTAGTATACAATATAATAATAAAAGAAACCATGGAGCACAAGTGTCAACACATCTGACCATCTTACATTTTGGTTTCCCGGTTCTCTCTCATATTTAGTTATAGATACTTATTCTTTAATTATTAATAGGTCATCCTATTTTTGGTTTTTGTTTTTTCTCTCATATTTAATCATAGATGCTTATTTTTTACTAGCTGATTATCCCAGGAGGGTCCCGGGGTTGAAAAATCTAATATTACGTGATAACCTATAGCAAATGGCTTAAGTTAACTAACCACAAAATCTCTCAATCATTGCATGTTCATAGTATTCTAATAAGTAATAACTCATATTCTCTAATCTAAAACCTAATCAGTAATAATCTAAATAATTACTTATGTAAGCTGCAACTATTAAAAAACTCATTAAATCTCTCTATTTTCTCATATTCTAATTGCTCTTATAATTCCTAACCTAATCAACTAAACAAACACTTAAGTTTGAAGTTGTAACCATTGCATCTCATTATGCCACGTGGCATAATCAAGAGATGGTTGATGCCACCATTGAACGCCACGTCAGCAACTATCAATTTTTCCCGGGAGCGTCCCAGGATTGAAAAATATAACCATTCTAATAATACTAATACTAATAGTAATAATTATTACTATTGTAATTGAATAAATAAAAAAAATAACCTTGCTATAAGGTGACACCATGTATTGCAGTGTTGCACGATTCTTTCTCCTAGCTTCTCTTGATGAAGTATACCTAGTAAAATTCCAATGATAACATGGCGATTGGACTGATTTTCAACATCGTAGATAAGAACCTGGTTTAAAAGAAAAAACATGATTAATGAATAACATAAACACTTTGTGTGTTTTTTTTCCTGTATAAATGAAACGCCACAAAAAATAGTCGATTTTTTCTCCGTTTTTTATATAGCACTATGGTACTTGTTGGAAAGATAATAAAACGATCGTTAATTTGGTGTAATTTTTTCTTTAAAAAATCCCGTATATAAAAGATATAAACGTTTAAAAATTATGAGAGGAAACATGAGAGAGAAAATTTTAAATTATTTTTAAATTCTTTTTTCCTAAAATAACTCAATTTAATTTTAGTAATTGAGAATTTAGGGTTTTATGTTTATCTTTTTTTTTAATTAAAAAAAGAAATAATTCAAAAACACCAAAAACACTCAATTATTAAGCCACGTGACACTTTCAAGGGGAGGTTGAGGCCCCCATTACACGTCACGTCAGCATATACGTTTTATTTTATATATATAGATAGATTATTAGTAATAATCATTATATCATTAACCAGATAAATTTAATATAAAATTAATTAATAATTTTCAAAAAAGCCTTGTTTTTCTACTTAAAAACTTCTATTTAAATCTCATATTATCACTAAGTTTAAAATTATATTCCTTAATATTCATTTAACAGAATATACAACTGTAACATCAATCTTTTTTTTTTTCAAAACATATCTTTACAATTGTACGTATTATGAGATTATTGTATTTTTTATTTAGTCTATGTCATACACAGGTTTTTACAGACATAACTTTTTTAATACTAAGTATATAAAATTACATTTATTCAACTGGTTTAAAAAGCGAGATCATAACCTATTTATTTTATATTATTATTATAACATATATTTTTATAAAAAAATATTCTTTTTATTTTTATTCTTATTCACGTAAAATGTAACTAATGTTTAATTTATAAACTCTCAATTTTATTAAAAGCTTAATTCATCAAATATGTAACGACCCTGGCTGACGTGGCCGGGTCGTTGGGTCGAGTGATCGGAGCTACGCAGCGGATACGGATAATAACAGTCTTTAGTCTTTCAGGATCCACGTCATCATATCTGTTGGGTTACCTGAACACATGCCAAAAATAGTTTCTGTCAACATAAAGTTGGTGAGGTCGTGTATTTTATAAAGTGAATGGCCAGTTCGTTTATCAATAATTCTTTTATATAAACATTCTTTTATAAACATTCTTTTATAAACATGCTTTACATTTGTAATTCTGAAGGGGAAAATATATTCTATATAACCAGCTCTATTATACATCCATTCGATTATATCCCAATTCTATCATATCGATTATAGTTCATGCCATTCCTATCGATGGTACCACTCTGATTATGGTAAATACTTGTTCCTTTGGTTCCTGCCCTCTAGTCGGTGCAAGAAAGGAAATGGCGGATACCGTCCAGTACTGTCCTCGTTGTTTCTATGTCCCCGTCATACTTCTTTTGATAATCGTTTATTTTGTAAAGCAATTCTGGTTTTAATAAATGACATGTATTCCCCCAAAAACACTTAATAAAACAGTAAAAGTGGGGAGTTCACGATACTCACCGGTTTGCTTATAATCTCTAGCTAATCCTCTCATTACAATTATATGTCATATATATATGGATACGTTTTACGCGTGGGACTTGTTAGATTGTACTACTTAGGATATATATCATATATACAATTTATACATATAGAATTCGGTATATATTAGATAGTCCTAAACTCGGGGTTTGGTCATCCTAGGCAAAAAGAAATAAAGCTGGCCATTACAGCTTGGCACGCGAACCTAAAGAACTCTAGACACTGCTAACCCGAGTCTAGTATATCGTTTTATATATCGAATCTTATATATATAAACATATATATATTTTATATATGTTTATTATTCTCTTATTATTATTATCAAGTCCGTACGTTATTCGTATTATATATATATAATCCTTATAATTATAATAATCCTCGTCTAGATATCGGACCGGGTTCTATTCCGGGTGTTGACCGAGTCACTGAGTTGACTCGGTATCGGTTTAAGCTTCCCAGCTCGATTAACGGTACCTCGCAATCAATATAATCACCATATTAATATTAGATTATAAGATGGTAATTAATCAACCCGTAGGATATAAATATTATCCCATAAGTGACCGTACCTTACCGAGTTATCTTCCGAAATAAATATCGGAGATATAACTGGATCTCGCCGGAGAGTGACCGGAACTTCATCGAAGTACCGATTGGAGACGAACCGAATCTAATCGGAGCTCTATACACGAACATGTCTGACCCGTTCCTACTTCCTGTTCACAAACACGATCCGGTTATAATTCCCGAGCATACTAAACGGGTTTGGTTATCGGATTAACATATAAAAGGGTTACAAATCGGATGACAGTCACCTTAACTCGGTGACTGTCTGATTATTCAGACCAACAATAACAAGAAGGTGGGTTATAAAAGTCCGATGATACTCACCCAATGAACCGGTGACTGTCCGGTTAATCGGAACAGCACCCGGTCTCAGTTCAACCCGGAACAAAGGGTAACAAAGACTCACGACAGTCACCTCAACCTGGTGACTGTCCGATTATAACAACAAAGAGGAGCAAGTCGTGATTCCGCTTGTTTATAACAGAAACAGAAGAAGAAAGGGTTCGGCGAGGTGGAGTCTTACCGGATAAAGGAAAGACGCCGGAGATGGTGGCCAGAAAAGGGATGACGGCGGCAGGGGTGACCGGAAGCAACAGAGGCAGCAGCGGCTGCCATGGCTATCCGGCACCTAGCTGCTCTCGTGTGTGTTGTATGTTTTCCGGAGAAGAGAAGAGGGACGATGACGGTAACCGGAGGAAGAGGCGGCGGCGGCCAGCCATTAACCTCCGGTGGGAGCTTTCATTGGCACACACACAATGTGTGTGTGAGTTATGTGTGACTGCAGAGAGAGATAAGAGAGAGACAAGTGAGAGGAGGTTTTTATACTTGAATTTAAATAGAGGGTGTTTGGTAACAGGGATAATTTCTAGGACTCGGGTGTTTGGCAACGAATATAAGAGCTAAATAAAAACGTTTGGCGGCGTTTTAATTAGCAGATAAGGAGCGTTTAACCGAGATAATAAAAATCCAATAATTATTATCTCTATATTCGGTTGAAACGGTTGGTCGCGAGATTCGAACTTGAATATTTTATTACGTAATCGGGTGGTCGGGTACGACCCGACCCATTTAAGAGACCCGTAACACTTCGAGGTGTTACAATTCTCCCCCCCTTAGGAAATTTCGTCCCCGAAATTTGAGTGGTCTTGTCCTTTACACCCTTAATCTATAAGGATGTTACAATTAGGACCAAAATACTTATCAACGAGACATGATAAGTTCTATTGGTTTGCGAGGAATCGATCTCGCATCAATCCAATATTATATATATTAGAAATGTCAATCTGTAAGACTACATCTTGACCATACTTCTAATTACGTTTTAACCTTTCTTGCTATAGTCATATTAATTCAGATATATGGATTATCTGTATTTTTATGGTATGACTATTAAAGGTTCTAGATATAGATTGATATTTTCTATATAAAGACCTTGAGATTCTAATCGTTTTTCTTCTGAAAGATTTATAAACTTTCAGTAAACATTTCTAGAGTCTCAAATCGATACAATATTCCCCTCGTTTAATATTCGGATTCAATTACAATGATGGATTCTATTTAGTTCTCAGGAGATAGATACGGAAGTCCCATCATTATAATGACTTGAATGGGATCCGAGCTACTACCTCCCTTATTCGAACGTTAGAATTTATCATCATTGTAATTCCGATTTTTAAAGAGTAGGAATATTTTCTGGTAACTATCGGATTATTTCTTATAAATTCTATCTCTTAGGTTCTATCTATATCGGTATGCTATGGTTAACCTCTGGGTTATCCCTATTCGTGAATATACTTAGGTGGTTTCTCAGATCGCTAGACGTACCTTATCCGGAATTTAAAGGTACCTGAAAAGACTACTTGAACTTGTTGAATTACACGGTTTCAACAATTCTTTTCTATTATCTTGACCTACCGAATTTTGGTCATTCTTAAATTATCTATAATAATCTTACTGCCTATTTCATTGATGGTTGACTGCATTATTTATCGTTAGCCATTCCTTGACTTAAGATTCTTATGATAATGCATCACTTATTCTATCTCAAAATCATGATTATCACTCGGGACTTAAATACTTATTGCATTAAGTATTTCTATAAATTTATCTCTATATTCGGTTGAAACGGTTGGTCGCGAGATTCGAACTTGAATATTTTATTACGTAATCGGGTGGTCGGGTACGACCCGACCCATTTAAGAGACCCGTAACACTTCGGGGTGTTACAAAATACTACGTTCAAAATAAATAAATAAAAATATTTAAATAAAAATATTTAGGTTTATTGTGTGGTATTTAGGGCTGCAATCGAAACGAACGAACACGAATAAGGCCTTGTTTGTGTTCGTTTCTTAAGAAAATTATGTGTTTACGAACAGTTCATGAACACTTACCGAACGAGATTTTCTGTTCGTGTTCGTTTGTTAAGAAAACACTCATGTTCGTTTGTTCATGAACGCACACAAACACAAACGAATATTAATGAACACAAACAAACACAAAGAAGTGTTCATGAACAGAAACAAACACAAAAGGGACATATATTAACTTTCGAATAAAATTGAATTCACATATTAATAAATTAACTAGATCCACCCAAAGTATAACATAGCTATACAAATATATTTAGTACTTAACATAATATTGGTAAACATAATAAAGTATTCTTTAAAAAAACTAAGCTCGCATCTTAAGTTTGAAGTCTTCATTAATTATTTATTTAAATTTGAACTCTTCATGTATGATTTATTGATCTCATATAACCATATATTTACCTCAAACAAAATAATTTATTTATTTGGGTAAAATAATAAAAAGTTAAAGAATGTGAAAAATATTATAAAAGTTAAAAACTCTATTAAACTATCGAACATAAACGAACATGTTATCAACTGTTCACGAACGTAAACGAACGAACACGGCCTTTGTTCATGTTCGTTCATTTAACTAATCGAACATAATTTTTGTTTCCTTTATTAAACGAACGAACAAAACGAACTTTCCGCCAAACAGTTCATGAACCGTTCGCTAAAAGTTCTATTCAATTCGTTTGCACCCCCGTGGTATTGCTTTGTATTATGTTATATTAAGTCATTTCTTTTTGTTATACAAGTCATGTAGTGTTAATAACATAACTGGTGTATAAATTTTTTATTTTTTTTTTTGGAAATTAAACTTCATTAGAAACAGCGGCCACTCCAAGCCAGAGCGCAACCGCAAAAACTACATCACATCAATGTTAAATTTACACCATGATTTCCAATCTACGTTACCTTCCTTAAACCTACTTTTGAACCAAAGAAAACCAAGACTCTTGATGTCCGCCACCACTTGAGTAACCTTCACTTCAACATTGCGAAAAATGTGATCATTACGAGCCTTCCATATCCTCCAACAAGCCATCACAAAAATCCCATACACAATAATCTTTTTCTTCTCGGCCATAGTATCTTGATTCAGCCAGTGTTGTATATCCGCAATCGAGAACCAAAAAACAGGGGGAACCTTGCACCAAGCCGTAATGCCGCTCCACACTCCTGACGCGAAGCTACACCCGGTGAAAACATGATCAGTTGACTCTTCCACATCTTTGCAAAAGACGCATAACCCGTCTCCAAAATTCATATTCCGTCGTCTAAGAGCCGCCATGGTCGGAATTCGATCCATATTAGCTCGCCACATAAACAAGTTCACCTTAGACGGGAGCCACTTGCACCACTTAAACTCGTTACCCCCATTGGAATTCAGCGATCCCCTTAACCATTGTCGAGCCTCTTTAACCGAGTATTCCCGCGAAGTACCTTCAATCCAGCACCATTCGTCCCTGTTATCTAGGAGCTGAACCACCGAAATAAGGCTATAACACTCCACCAGCTCGATCATAGCCGTCTCCGAATCTGGATAACCGCTCCAATTCCACATAACATTCCTGTTGCCCTCCACGAAGCTGATACGGTCTGCCACATAACACCATTTCTGCCTTTCTAGCCGAAACAAGTTAGGAAATCTAACTTTTAACGGCTCTGGACTAATCCAAGGATCCACCCAAAACCGGATACTTCTACCATTCCCAAGAACGCCACGAATCAAGTTAGCGAAACACACATCTTGCACTTTAGTTTTCATACCTGTCCACACCATCTTTGTCCACGTGCTATGAGTCTGCCCATTAGCCGGGTATACTTCCCAACGTCTATTAGCCCCGTGAATTGCAACAATAACCCTTCGCCACAAGGCTTCCCCCTCCACCCGGAATCGCCATAACCATTTAAGAAGAATAGCAACATTACTTTGTTCGAGAGAATTAATGCCCAACCCACCCTCATTTATCGGCTTTGTCACATGATCCCACGCCACCCAATGAACTTTATGAACCTCCTCACTACCTCCCCAAAGAAAACGCTTCATTTTAGATTCCAAAACCTTGATCACCCCCACTGGAGCTTTATAAAGTGAGAAATAATACATAGGAAGACTTTGGAGCACGGATTTAATTAAGACAACCCGACCACCCATCGACAGAATATTAGCCTTCCATTTAGACAGACGAGCATCAAAAATCTTCACAATCGGCTCCCAATTGGCTATCCGGTTCATATTCGCCCCCACTAAGATCCCCAAATAAGTAAACGGCAACTCACCAGACTTACATCCCATGGAATTAGCCTCTGCCATCACCTCCTCACCTCGCAGACCAACTCCAAAAATCGTAGACTTAGTAATATTGAATCTAAGCCCTGAACACATATGAAAAATCCTTAGAAGCCTTCGCAGACATCTAAAGTTGACCCGCGACCACTCTCCCATCACCATAGCATCATCCGCGTACAATAAATGAGTCACCTCTGGCCCGTTATTAGGAAGACGAACCCCATTAAACGCTCCAAGCCGAGTCGCTCTTCTCAGCAGACTAGAGAAAGCTTCCATAACTATAACAAATAAGAACGGCGAAATCGGATCTCCTTGTCTAAGCCCCTTCTCACAATTGAACTCAAACGTAGGAGAACCATTAACCAGGACCGCTGACCGAGCAGACATGAGGACCCCTTTAATCCATTTGCACCACAATTCAGGAAAATTAAGCTGACGCATAATCGATATCAAAAACTCCCAATTCACGTTATCATACGCCTTCTCAAAATCAATCTTGAAGAAAAATAATTTTTTCCCAACCTTCTTAGCCCAAGCCAGAATCTCATTAAGAATTAAAGGGCCATCAAGAATATACCTACCCGAAAGAAACGCCGATTGGGTCTCATTCGTAATCTCACCCATAACCAGTCTAAGCCGATTGGCCAAGACTTTAGAAATCACTTTACTCACCACCCCAATAAGATTAATCGGACGATATTCACTAAGATCAACAGGATCGCTAACCTTAGGAATCAAAGTGATGAACGAAGAACCAACACCTTTATTAATTCTCCCCGAATGAAAGAATTCATCAAAAATTCTAACGAAATCACCTGATAAAACGGACCAAAACTTTTTAATAAAGCGAAATGTAAACCCATCCGGTCCCGGGCTTTTGTCACCCCCACAATCGAAGACAGCCACCTTAATCTCCTCTACCGTGAAATTACTAATCAAACCCGCTGCCATAGAATCGTTAAGTTTCTTCAGGTCATAACAATTCAGATGCGGCCGAACCTTCTCCTCCTCCTTAAACTTCCTTTTGTAAAAACCAAGAACCTCTTTTTTAATCAACGAAGGTTTAGTTTCCCAAGACCCATTGACCATCAGACCCGGAATATTATTTGCCACCCGACGCTTATTAACCATCCCATGAAAAAAACAAGAATTCTCGTCACCGTCTTTGGCCCAACGAACTTTAGCCTTTTGACGAATGTCTTTCAACTTGAGATCTTTTAAAACACGAATCCTAGCCTTAGCTTCCTCGTACACCCAAACCTCCGCCTCAGTTAAATCCCTTTCCTCGACTGCACAATCAAGATCAAATAACTCCTTGAGCAAATTCTCCTCCTCTTCTACTTCTTTAACATCAACGTCTTTCTTCCAATCGATGATTGCTTTCTTCACTGCTCGAAGTTTATTCATCATATTCACATCCGCATCGCCGTTATCCACAAAAACCTCCAATGCTTTATTTACGGCTTCATCAAAACCATCCCTGGACATATAAGAATTAAACAGTTTAAAAGGTTTAGAGCCAAAATTTTTGTACGTCACCTTCAAGATCAACGGGCTATGATCCGAACCATCCCTCCCAAGAGCCCGATACTCCGCATTTGGCCATTCATTGAGAAAACTCCAAGACACGAATATCCGATCAATCCTACTACACTTGTTCCCTGTGACAAATGTGAATTTACGACCACATAACCCATACTCCTGAAGCATACATCTATCGATGAAATCATTAAATTCATTTGCCATAGCCACGTTAAAATACGAATTCCGCCGTTCACCTCTCTCCCTAACACAATTAAAATCACCCCCTACAATCCACAACCCGTCTTCTCTACGAATAACCTGTTCCAGCTCGTTCCATAAGTCTCTCTTTTCAGTCGCTTTTTGAGGAGCATATACATTCAAAACATTCAACACTTTATCACTCCCTTTTACCACCCCCCGTAGTAACAAGAATCTCCTATGTTTCACCACCGAAGACAAGCCAAATAGCTTCGAGTCCCATATCGTAACAATACCCCCCGACCTCCCAACAGCATCCACATGTTCACTCGCAAAAACCCCACCACCCCAAAACCGACCAAGATCAATACCTTCTAAAGAAGCAAATTGTGACTCTTGCATCAATACCATCCCCACCTCATTTGTTGTACGTAACTTTCTCACCCAATCACTTTTTTTTTATCACAACCCAGCCCTCTAATATTGATGGAAAGCACATTCATTGATCCACCACTTGAAAACCTTCTTCGCTAACCTTCTTTATAAGAGTGTCCCTAAATTCTGCCATATTGTCCGCTCCCAACACCTTAGCGAACTCAATAGTTTCCCCCACTTCTACTTCCACTCCCGAGTTAACATTCAAATCCAAACACGACCTGTCATTACGAATAGTCACATTCTCCAAACCACTAAAACCGCCTACCTTGTGAGTAGCCGAACCCACCTCCTCATGAGCCAAGAACGGTGCATTGACCACATCGCTGAACCGGTTCAAGTCAATTGTTTCTTCCCCTTCACGACTCCTCTTCTTAGGACGTTCTAGCCCAGATGGTGATCCATTCCTACTACCACTTGAATGTCGTCTTCTAGAAAACTTCCTACCTTTCTTTTTTCCTTTCACTCCTTCATTCATAATCCCATCACACCCTTCAATCCCCTCATTCACATTCACAAAATTGTTCTCCTGATCCCCACTTCCTACTTCCGGCTCAGTGTACACAGACTCCGAGTCGCTACCACTTGTTCCTCCTCTTCTATATCGTTACCATGTGCTTCTGTCCTATTATCATCCTTTGAGGAAAAACTCTCATCCTCTTCCAAATCATATAAACATTCAGGACTCCATTCCCCCATATCCTCCTCTACCACCACCTCAAAATTCATGTCTCTCCACTTAATATTCACTTTTTTCGCAATCCTATTAACCAATTTGACCAGAACCCCAACACACCCATAAGATAGATCCCTACCACCTTCAAGAAATTCTGTAGATTGTATAACCGTACCAAGTTTTTCCGCAACACTATCAAAAACAACTGTGTGAGCAAGGTGTAGAGGCAAACCGTAAATCTTCAACCAAGCGATCCGTTCGAAGTCTATAATCTGCCCATTCCATGCTTCAACACACTCGAAATACTCCGTCCAATCCTCCTTACCCGCTAAGAACAATGACCGTTCGATCCCACCCCGAAATACTAACATCACATTGAATCCTCCAATATAATTGATCTCTATATCCAAATCAGAAATTTCTTTCAGGATCTTCTTCAAATCTGTCAACACATTGAACTTCTTGACTCTAGCCACAACCCCTTTTTCAAATAAATCGCTGAACGCAATGACACTATCCTCCACCACCACTTCAGGCACATCGTGGGTCCTTTCCTTGTTCAGAAGAGTATCCACAAACGACCTATTCCCAACCTTAGGGTTCACAGTAGCATTCTCCTTCGCCGGTTCACCCTCGTCCCTAACCGGAGACATGTTAATGTCATTCTGATCTTGACTATGTTGGGCCACCGGTTTCCACTGTTTTTCATCACTCCTCATCACCCTTTCACCATCAACAAACCTCGCCAATACGATGAACAACTTATAGCTTCCTATCCACACATCTTTCAAACTCTTTTCCAATTCTATCGGATCCTTGACATTACGAAACGTAACAAACCCAAACCTTTTACCCAACCTATCCAGTTTACGAGCAATATACGTACCATTAATATCTCCATAACCTTTAAGCACACCAATGAGATCAGCAGAGGAGCACCCGTTAGGCAGATTAGAGACGAAGTATTTCGTTCCTAACGTCGGAGACGGATGAGACTGCTTGTTTCCTTGTCTTCTACCCTTCCTAGCCGGCGCATCATACCATTGATTGACCTTGTAACAATCCCGTGCCGCCATGCAGATGAAAAATCCAGTTCGCCGCCTTTCACCTTCCTATCTTTTCGGAGCTAGGGTTTTATGTTTTCGAAGTGTTTATCTCGAAGTTGTGATGATAACTGGTGTTTCGAAGTGTTTACTGACAATGTGTGTTATCATGCATGTATTAATGGTTTGCATTAGGTTTTAATGATTTATTTGTTTCTTACTCAGATAAGTTTGTTATTTAGATCATATTAATTCTCCGAAAAAGTAGGGCGATTTGACGGCGACGGCAAGACGAATAGGCTGAATCCTTCACGTTCAATGGCAACTAAAGAAAGGTTCAAGGTGGATACATGGTATGATGCTCCAAAAAGAAAGGGTTATAGATCGGATCAAGCAGAATCATCAAAAGGAAAGGAATGGGGGCAAACGAAGTTTTTCGTTTCTAATTTGCCGAATGGATGTGCGTCTACGGACTTGGTAGCGGTGTTGAAGAACTTTGGCGTTATTCAGAATACGTATATTGCACGGAAGTACGACAAGTTGGGTAAGCGTTTCGGTTTTGTTACGTTTATAAATGTGTTGGATCCGGTGGGATTAGAGAAGGAGATGGGTGATGTTTGGATTGGTTCATATAAACTTTTCATTGCGTTGGCACGTTTTGTCAATGGGGAAAAGATAGACTGGAAAGGGGGTAACACTAGACTGCCGGAGAAAAAAGATATTGCTATTCCAGTTTCTGATCAAATGGGTTCTGGTAGCGAACCGGGGGTGGATAAGATAACTGTGGGTTCGGGTCTGGGAGATGAAAGATCCTTTAGGGATACATTATTGAATGTGGAGACGGTAGAGGTTAAGAGTCGTAAAGAGATTGTGGTGGATTCAAACGTTATAGGGAGTTTAATGTGGATGGGATGTGCTGCTGTCGGAAGGATGCTTGATCTCGAGAAACTATCAAAATTACGTACCTGGCTTAACTCTATCAATCTTAATAGGGTTGGTATAAGGTATGTGGGGGGTTTCTGGGTGGCACTTGTGTTTGACTCGAGTGCATGCATGGAAGAGTTTGTTAATAATAAGGAGGTTTGGAATATGTGTTTCGAGTCCATGGATAAATGGGATGGGCAGGTGTTACCTAGGGAAAGGGTGGCGTGGATTAAGTTGATTGGGGTTCCGTTGGGTCTGTATGACATTGGGATTCTTAACGAGATTGGTACGTTATTTGGAAAGGTTATTCATCCGGCTAAGATTAGTGAAGGGGAAGCGGACTTGTCATATGTCATGCTCGGCATACTTTGTGAACCGGGTTTGATAATTCATGATACTGTGGAGGTTAAGTGGAAAGAGGAAGTTTTCGTGGTGACGGTGCTTGAGGAGCAAGATGATTGGATTCTGGATTGTCTGTTGGACTCGTGTGATGTTTTTGAGGAAAGTGGTGTGAATGTGGAGATGGAAGAGGTTGGTGCGGACAATATGGAGGAGGAGGATGACCACATGGCTCGAGATGACGATGTTGTTGAGAATTGTTGTTACGAAGTGGCTGCGGAAAAGCAAGACGAAGAAGTGCTTAATCTCAATGTGGATATTAGTGCCGGTGGGGATAAGTCTGTTTCAGCCGTGAATAAGATTAAGAAACCTCGAGGTTTTCGTAAGAAGGATAGATCGCAGAAATCGCCGTCTCCTTTAGGACAAGAACGTCCTAAGAAAAGAGCTAGAGACGGTGAGGACCCGTTCGACATTGACAGGTTCATATATAGCGTTAATGGGGCTGAAGTAAACGATGGGGGCAATCAGAAGACGGCTGAACTGGAAGTTAATGAGCTGCAGAATTTTGCGTCTGATACGAGTGGAGGTAATATGATAGAAGACTGTAACCGGCTGGATCAAGATGCGAATGGGATTGGGATTGAAGTGGCGGAAACGGTAAGGTTTGGCAAGGCAGTGGGTGTAGAAGAATTCGAGGGGATGATGGATTCTATCGAGAAAACTATTCGGGAAGAAGGATTTCAACAGGTTCGTCAATGAACGTGCTATCTTGGAATGCCCATGGACTAGGATCGGTTAGCAAAAGTGATTGGTGCCGAAAGTTGAAAGTGGAAAACGACATTGGTTGTCTGCTTATTCAGGAAACTCAATTCGAGTCTCTGGATAATGTGGATGTTGGTAAGTTTTGGGGTATGTCTGAATTCGAGTATGAACATGTGGATGCGGTAGGCCGGTCTGGCGGTTTGATTACATTTTGGAATCCTAAATTGTTTTCGAAGAATGTGGTTCTCAAGCGGGTGAATGTATTAGTAGTTTCGGGCTTTATGAAAGGAGATGGTAGAAAGGTGACGATTATTAATGTGTATTGCCCTCAGCGCATTCAGGATAAGAGGGAGGTTTGGGGATATTTGAAATCGGTGATATCGGATGACGGGGGTTTTTGGATCGTGGGCGGTGATTTTAATTGCGTTCGTGATCGGGTTGATAGAAGAAATTCAAAATTCAATCAGGTCGAGACGTCCGAGTTTAATGATTTTGTGGAAGACGCGGGTCTTTTTGAGTATTCTCTAAAAGGTAGGAAGTTTACGTTTTTATCGGGGGATAAACTCAGTCGGATTGATAGGATTTTCGTCGATTGGTCGTTTGTTAATGAGTGGCCGAGCGCGGAATATCGGGCTTTAGAGCGAGGTGGTTCGGATCATTGCCCTCTCGTTATTAAAATTCAATGTCGCAATTTTGGTCCGAAACCATTTAAATTCTTTAATTCATGGTTATTACGTGATGGTTTTGATGATGTGGTAAAGAATACGGTACATAGTGTTGTTTTCCAAGGGGAGCCAGAGTTGAAATTGCTTCTCAAGTTCAAGAAACTGCGATCGGCTATTAGTACTTGGAAGGAGAAAATGTTTAATGATGAGATGGAGGAGGTTAGAATTCTTACGTGTGAAGTTAATTCCTTAGAATTATTATTGGAGGAGAGGGATTTAAATGAGGAGGAGCTTTGGTGTTTAGAGGAAGCGAGAAAACGGTTGAAGCAGTTGGAGTACTTTAAATCCAAAGATTTGAAACAAAAGTCGAGAGTGCGTTGGGCGAAGGAAGGGGATGAAAATTCTCGTTTCTTTCATGGTTCGATAAATAGTCGAAGAGTTACGAATTCTATCACAGGTTTGTCAGTTGACGGTGCTTGGGTTACCAAACCGAAGGACGTCAAAAGAGAGGTGTTGCGGTTTTTTAGAAATAAATTTATTGAAGATGCTCCGGTTCGGCCAAGGCTCAACTGTTTCGGTTTAAAATCTCTCACCGGGGACGAGGCAGCGTGGTTGATGAGACCTTTTGTTGAGACGGAAATCAAGGATGCGGTATTTAAATGTGGCAGTGACAAAGCTCCCGGCCCTGACGGGTTTAACTTTCGTTTTGTTAAGAGGTATTGGGATTTATTTGCTGCTGATTTTGTTGATATTTTTAATAAATTTGCGGCTAGTGGAATGATTAGTCGTGGAGCGGCGTCGAGTTTTATTACGTTAATTCCCAAGGTGAAAGACCCGGTTTCGTTAGGGGAATACCGTCCTATTAATCTGATAGGGGTGATTTCTAAAGTTATCTCAAAGGTGCTGGCTAATAGATTGAAGATGGTTATGGATAATATAATCAATGAGACGCAATCGGCGTTTGTGGAAGGTCGGTATATTTTGGATAGTCCTCTTGTTATTAGCGAGGTCTTATCGTGGGCGAAGAGGAAAAATAAGGAGTTATTTATGTTTAAGATTGATTTTGAAAAGGCATACGACAATGTTAATTGGGCGTTTTTAATATCGGTCTTGAAACAAATGAATTTTCCGGATATATGGTGTAAATGGATTGAAGGCATCTTGTGTTCGGCTCGCTCGTCTGTTTTAGTGAATGGCTCGCCGACGTTTGAGTTTGATTGTGGTAAGGGTATTCGGCAGGAGGACCCCATTTCGCCTTTTTTGTTCATCATTCTTATGGAAGCTTTTTCGGGGTTAATAAAAAAGGCGAGTGATATTGGCGAGTTTCGGGGGGTTGAAATGCCTAGAGATGGCCCGGTTCTTTCTCATTTGCTATACGCGGATGATGCATTGATCATGGGTGAGTGGGTGGAAAGTAATTTTCTTTGTCTAAGAAGGTTACTTAGAGTTTTCAATATGTGTTCGGGCCTAAAGATTAATATCCATAAATCAATTTTGTATGGGGTGGGGAAGAGTATGGAGGAGGTGAGTGATAAGGCGATAGGGATGGGTTGTCGTGCGGGGGAGATGCCTTTTACTTACTTGGGTATACAGGTAGGCGCAAATATGAATAGAATCAACAACTGGGAGCCGGTGGTCAAGGTGTTCAAGAACAGATTATCGTCATGGAAGTCTAAAGTTCTTTCTATTGGTGGTAGATTGACGCTGATTAAATCGGTGTTGGAGAGTCTTCCGTCTTATTATTTTTCTATCTTTAAAGCGCCTACTGGTATTATTAATAAATTAGAAGGCCTGATGAGACGATTTTTATGAGGTGGAAACGAAGACTCAAGGAAGCTCCATTGAGTGAGTTGGGATATTGTAACAAAGACCATTAAAAATGGAGGTTTGGGCATTCGAAAATTAGAAGAGGTGAACAATGCGTTTCTGGTTAAATGGTTGTGGAGGTACCGCCAGGAAACGGAAGCGCTTTGGAAAAGGGTGGTGGTGGCGATTCATGGCGCTAATAGAAAGTGGGAAGCCTATCCTTGTAATTCAAAGTTTTCAGGTACATGGTCAAAAGTGGTTAAAAATGGGTACCGGTTAAATGTGGGTGGTTTCAATAGTATGAGTATGATCCGAGGCGTTTTGGGAAATGGCTTGGAGATTAGATTTTGGATAGACCCTTGGGCGTCGAGAGTTCCTTTCAAGAGTTTATTTCCGGATATCTTTCGGCTAGAAGTGGAAAAGGCGTGTCTTGTTAATGATCGGCTCCGGACGTTGCAAAGTGAAGGTATGATTTCATGGAACTGGCGGCGCATTCCCTCGACTGATATTGAGGTTACACAATGGGAAGATTGTATTCAATTGATGGATGGTCTTGAGTTACGTAATAATAATGATCGTTGGATGTGGGATGCTAATCCTAGTAAAGAGTTTTCGGTTAGTGCAGTTCGGAAATGGTTGAATTCCGAGCAATCTTCCCACCATACCTCAGATTTTGTTTGGTGTAAGTGGTTACCGATAAAGTGTAACGTTTTTATGTGGCGTATGTTGATGGATCGGATCCCGACTAAGAAGGCATTACGAAGGCGAAACATTGATTGTGGGGATATTATATGTGATATGTGTTTTGAGCAGGAAGATTGCATCGACCACACGTTCACGGCTTGCCTAGTAACGTGTGGGGTATGGAATGGGATTGCTGCTTGGGTTAAGCTTCCTCAGTTTTTCTTTTTCTCGGTTAATGACATCATGCAGGTTTATTCGTCTTCGTCATGGGCCGCGGATAAGAAAAGTGCGTTACAAGGTATCCTTATTGTTACTTGCTGGAGGATTTGGAAGGCTAGGAACAAGATAATTTTCAGGGACGTCCGGCGTAATGTGGTTGAAATCGTTTCAGACATTAAGATTATGGCGTTTCTGTGGTTTACGAGTAGAAGAAAGAATGGGTCTATGGATTGGAAGGATTGGCAAAGATTTAATTTTGATGTAATGTAAATTTTATTTTGTTGGGGGTCTCCGTCTTGGAGATGTTCCCTTGTGTGGTGGTGTTTTAATAAAATTTGCCTTTCAAAAAAAAAAATTGTTTCTTACTCCTAACCACTAAACCTAATTCATTAAAGATGCATTTAATAAAAAAAACTTTTATTTTTATAAAACTTATTTTGAAATAACCTATTTTATAAATCTAAAAATATGTATTTAATATTATGAAAACCCACTACCAAATAATTTTAGTTATACTCCTATAATATGTATTGAATTAAAAAAACTGAGAATTCCCTCAAACCTATTTACAATCATTGCTAAACTTCCTTGGGCGTTTGGTGTTTTTTTAAATAAACAATATAACAACCTTTTTTTTTTCCAGCTTGAGTTTAGATTTTTTAATCACTCATTCCGTTGCTAACTTATTTTTTCTTTTTTTAAATCAAGTTCTCAAGGTTTAGGTTATGGTGTTCGAACACACTGAAGAGTTAGTAGGTTTGAATCTAATCCTTATACCTCACTTGTTCATACATATTATAAAGAAAACTAACATGCTTTTTTTTCATAAAATATAATTTAGAAGGATATAACTGAAACTGTTTAAATCAAACCTTAAATACAAATTTCTAAAACAAGTTTTATTTCTTTTCCTAGTTGGGTCGATTAAAAAAATGGTTTGTTTTAAGTGGGTTAATCGAACCTACTAACTCTATCGTGCGTATGCATAATTTTTTATGGGTTATTCTTACAAAATATTGTACTCAAAATGCGAATTAGACATCTAAATCAATGTAACAAAATATCAAACAATTATACGGTCTATTCTCAAAGTATTGAACATATCATTCATTAACTAATGCAACTAGTTTACAAAAACATATTTTGTTACTTATATAAAAGACATAAGACAAAACAATCATAGTGGCCGTATATAGATTTGAGTGAATATCTCTAAGGGTATAACTAAATTCATTTGAATTACACGTAGCTTTTTATTATTAACCACTGATTTTAAGATTTCTAATTTTTTTTTTTTTCAAAAAGTAGATTTATAAAAAAAAACTAGTTTTCAATTTAAAAATTCTTAAAAAATAAATTGCGTAAGAAACCCAATACTATAGTTAAATCAACAATTACTTAATGAATTGAATCTATTCAATGATATTTCGAGCGAGAAACAAATAAATAATAATTCTTTAAAAACTTCTAACAACACCATTTTGTTAAATACTTTTTCCATCAACATCACTATAGGAAACACTACTAGAAAATTGGGCTTTTGTCATCACATTTTCGGTCACATAACGGTAGCAATTGCTCTGTAGTCACCATTTTACAACCGAAAATGCGGTAGCAAAAACACCCGTGTGTGTTGCCCTAATGCCACCAAATAGCTACCACTTTTGTATTTTGCTACCATATTTTTATCACCAAAAAAATGGTCAAAGTTATCGCTACCGCTCCTACAATGTTTTAAGATCTTTTGCTACCGTTTTGATACCATTTAGCCATCGATATTGCCACCATTTAGACACCATTTTTATTGAAAATTTACATCTTTTTTTTAAACGGTTTTGTTACCATTTAGTCACCGCTTCATTGAGACTTCAGAGTTAATATTTTATTGAGCATAGCCTATTTTCGACCCGTAGCTGTTAACATAGCTTCAATTTGTGCTATTTTATTGAGCATAGCCTTTTTATCCGCATTATCTTTTTCTTTTTCGGCCACCAAGCCTGCAATAATTTCTTCAAAGTTAGAGCATTGTAACCATAGCCAAATTTGTAACTTTATTAATTTACCAAACCATATGTCAAGAGACTTCAGAGTTACATCAATGGCAATTTTGCATCCAACTTTAGTGAAAACACAACAATGGTAACCCATCAACAAAAACCAAATCTTACCTGGTGATCATCGTTCCGGCCCCTTCATCCGTTAGAACCTCCAACAGCAACGAATGATCCAACCGCCCGTCTATTATACTCGCGGTTTTAACCCCTTGAGCAAGCGATTTCACGCAGCAATTCACCTTCGGTATCATCCCACCCGCTATCTTCCCATCATCCATCATTTTCCTCACCCCCTCCGCATCAATTTCCTTCACTAAACTTTCAGGATCATCTTTGTTCTCAAGAATCCCTGCCACATCCGTTAACAGCAACAACTTCTCCGCCCCCAAAGCGGCCGCCAGCTCCCCTGCAGCCGTATCTGCATTTATATTATACGACTGTCCCGTTCCATCTGCAGCCACCGAAGCAATCACAGGAATAAGATTGTCATTAATCAACGGCTGCAACACCGACGTATCCACACGCGCAATTTCACCAACAAAACCCAATTGAGCCGAGTTCGGAGAGGGTACAGCAGTGAAAATCCTTCCATCTGTTCCACACAAGCCAACTGCTGTCGCACCAGCTTTGTTAATCAATCCAACCAAATGTTTATTAACCTTACCAACCAAAACCATCGACACTATCTCCATCGTCGACGCGTCAGTCACTCGCAGCCCGTTAAGAAAACTAGACTGAATACCCAATCGATCAAGCCACTGATTGATTTCAGGACCGCCTCCATGGACAAACACGATACGAAGGCCGATGCAAGAGAGGAGAACAAGATCGGCAATAACAGATGACTGGAGAGCTTCTGATTTCATGGCCGCACCACCATATTTTACCACCACGGTCTTCCCGCGGAACTTTTGGATGAAAGGCAGGGCTTCGGAGAGGATCTTGACCCGGGTTTGGGCAGGGGTTGTCGATAGAGTTTCGGTCAGGACCGACTGTGATGATGACCGGAGACATACTGATGAGAATCTTGAGGGCTTTTGTGTGTTAGGGTTTGAGAATGTTAATGTTTGATGAAAACAGGGACCAACAAGAAGGGTTTTTGCCGCCGCCATACTTGTGTCACTCAACAACGTTACACGACTCGTTTAACACGATTAAAAACCAAAATCAATCTGCAATAAAAAATACACAAAATTAGTACACAAATAAAACCAAATGTAATCAGAATATTTAACCAAATTTCAGCTTAGTCTATCTATTGCATAAACAACTTGAAAAAGATACATAGCTTAAATCACATTATATCAAATGCATTAACCAAATCTCTATTATCACCATATAATACTCTCGTTTCTTTAACCAGATAAAAGCTAAAACAGAGCATACGATCAAAGCAACGTTACACAACACGACACGTTTAACATGACTAAAACCGAAATCCATCTACAATACAAAGATGCACAAAATTAGTACAATAAAATGTCTTCCTTTCCTCCACTGCAGCAAATCAAATTAATAACAACCTTTAAACTCCGCCTATTGCATAACGAACTCGAAACAACAATCTATAAGCTTCATTTAACTTAAAATTCACCAAACTTTTAGTCCTAAATCCTAACAACTTCCATAAAAAAAAATCATTAACTGTATTTAGCTTAACATTCATTTGAACACACAACTTGAATAACATTATCACAAATGCATTAAACAAATCCCTCTTTATCAAATCCTTATTTCCAAATGCATATTTAACCCTCTTTTTCTCAAACAACATGTCTAAATGCATAAAAATATATATATAGTTTTTTTTGGTAAGTTAAATTAAAATTTATAAATGCCATAAAAAGTGAGGATTGTAGCGCTTGGTATTAAAGCTGAGGGTGAGACGCAAATTAATGATATATTAAATCAGATTATACGATATACTAAATCAGAATATATAAACGTTTTGGAGAATGGGTGTATGATTGATCGGTGGAAGAAGAAGCATACCTGGAATGCTGAAAGGAGGAAACACTATTAGGGCTACAAGGTTAGGACTGTTCTAAACTTATGGGCTTTTAAAAGTTTTACGGTCTTATGGGCTTTTACAGGTCCATTACAACTTTGATACAACATGACAACTTTCGTAATAAGTAATTTCAAAAGCTAGGATTTGGTGAGTTACTGGTTTTTCAATAAGTCAATAAGTTGTTTTCAAACTCAATCCCAAACACCCTCTAAATAACACCGATTAAAAAAAAATTAGAGGTGCACAAAAAAACCAAACCTGGAACTAGATCCAAGAAAAAAACCCAAAACCAGTTATTTTTACACCCGTAACCGAAACCGTTCCTACCCATAGGGTACGAATATGGTATACATTTTGAGCTCAGTACTCGTACCCGAATACACCCAGAATTACTCGAATCTAGTTATACTCTATATCCTAACCTAGTTATGCCCTATACCGGACACGGGTTTTTCTTATACCCGATAGAGTAACCAAATATTTAGAGTATTTTTTTATTTAACAACTTGTATACTTAAGTTGTTACAAACTAGTGAAAAGAAGAGATGGCAAGGGAGACATACATGATTTACCTTTTTGTGCACAAAAATTTACCAAAAACAATATTGGAAAAAGATGTCATATGCACATAGAATAATCAAGCCTATAGGTATGTCTTGGATTAACGGTAATTCCCAGAAAAAAGCTAGAACTTTCTTTGTTAAACTTAAGGCACTTAAAGTGGAGATTCAACAGAAAAGATATTGTATGCTTGTGCATATTTGACATTTGATCCTCAACCCAAATGAAAACACATATGTACAGATCCGACAAGGACATATACCCGATTCAGATCACAGATATTATCCATATTGTTTGAATTTGCATTATCCTGTTCATGACTAAACTCAATCGTGAACTATGTAATGTTAACAAGTAAGTGTATTATGTTGCAGGTCAAGATGCATCAATCCTCGGTCCCAATATAAGCAAAGAAAATCTTCCCAACAAAATAAACACAAACAATGACCTCCCTAGGTACACACGCAGCAGACTGAGCATCAAGCGGCAAAAAAAAAGAAACTGATTCAATCAACTTTCTAAGTAGCTACCACAACAAAAACATACTTCATCTCACACAACAAAAACAGTAACCACCATATGCTGCTAGATATACACAATCAAACGTGAAGAAATACAGTTTTATATAGATGCAAGGTCACATACTTCTACAAATCCACGCAAACACAGCTCAAACGACTAAATAGCGAACACAAACCTTTTTTAAGAGAAGACACAAATCATTGTAATTCTAACTACTATTTTCTTAGCTACATATATAGCAGATTGAGCATCAAGCGTTGAAAAACAAACCGATTCAATCACCATTATCAATAGCTACAACCACAAAAACATATTCCAGCTCACACAACATCAACCACAATACACCGTCAAACAAACGCAACTTAATATAGATACAAGCTCACATAGTTTCAAAACTCATAAAACAAACACTTCATATCAGTAACAAATCGTTTACAGTAAACCGACTCCAACACACACACTGCTACATCTAATACGCAATTCAACAATCAACGAATATCAGCTCCTTTATCAAACATGACATTAGTAAAACTAATAAAACTACAAAATATTAGGTTACTGATTGAGAGAAACGACGTCGTTACCTAAAGGATGCGGTGACGGAGGTGAGATGGTAGCGATCGATCTGTTGATTAGGTTTTGATAGATGAAGAAGATGATCGAGATTGAGTAATATGATTGATTGACGGTTAACAATAATATTAATAATATTATTGCAGGTTTTGAGGGAGAGGCGCAGAGAGATTGGAGAAGATGTGTGGGTTTAGGGTTAACAGGTTGGGCTGTAAAAGGGCTTTAAAGTTGCAAGCTAATAATCCTACATGTCATAATATTAGGGGTGCAAACGAGCCGAGCCGCTCGCGAGCTACTCGAACTCGGCTCGGTAAAAAGCTCGAAACGAGCCGAGCCTTATCGAGCTCGAGCCGAGCTTGAGCCTAAAACAAGGCTCGTTTATTTATCGAGCCCGAGCTCGAGCCTGACGTATGAAACTCGTTAGGCTCGTCGAGTATGATTGTAATCGAGTATGATTGTATATGTTCATCATGGTGTTCTTGAGAGTCATATTATTTTGATCAAGATATAATATTTATAATTTATTGTTGTAATCTGATGTTATAATTTTCGATTGTGGTTATGAAGATTTATGTCTAGAATTGTCTAATTATTTCCATTGTTAATTTTTTAATCGAGTATGATTGTATTGTTCTTAGGATGTCTTTGAATATTCATATGTTCATCATGGTGTTCTTGAGAGTCATATTATTTTGATCAAGATATAATATTTATAATTCATCTAAAACCTACCCATTAAGACGCTACACGAACCATTAAGACGTGTCTTTTTTATGTGAACCAAATATACTCTTAACTCTGCCCAATTCAGATGTAGGCTCTTAATGGATTCATTAAGAGGCTACCGAACAGCCCCTTTAATGTTGTTAATATTAAATTGTATAAGTAGATAACATACCTAATTTAGCAGATCTTCCGGTTTCAAATGGAGAGAGGTCGAAGTTGTATGAGAAAATGAGCAGGGATTTGGATGAGCATGGCGCACTTTTTCTTAAACGTGGAGAGACTTCACAGGCTTTGTTACTTTCTGATCTGTTTGATATCAAAAATGGATATGTGACTCCTGCTTTGAAGGTGATTATGTGATATTAATACCTTTATGAATTCGTATTTTCGTTTATGAAAATTATAATTTGTTAGCTAATGTTGTTACTTCTGCAGGCTGCTAATCCTCCTGTTCGAGCTAATGTCCTTCATTTAAGCACTGAGTACTCACTTCCTATCGCGTATGAGAATTGAAATCCTTATCGATTTTTCAGTTTTTAATCATGTTTGTATGAATTTATGTGCGTTGTTTCTTGATGCAGGAAAGCAGTGAGGAACATATTTTCACCGACTCTTAATGAAGGTAAGTTTAATGTTTTATATAAAACACGCGTTTGTGTCCGCTACAATACGCAAAAACTTGCATTGTTATATTGTTTATCTCCCTTGTAAAGCTTAATCATTTTTCGGTTAGTAATTTGGTTTCAGAATTCTGAGCTCTACCATTTTAGTATGTTTCACGCTTCACACCATATTTCACCCGTTCCCGCTTCAGAAGAGGAAGTAAGCATCTTTCTATAACACCTTCATTCTTTTTAACTGTTTATATTCTAAACGTAAATTTTGCAGATTGAGGCGGAAGTTGGTGCTGTAAAATCAGTTGCAGATCAACTCTGCCCGGTGACGATTGTGTTGGATAGGGTCGTTTTAACTTCAACTGGTGTGCTTTTAGGTTGTTGGCAGGTACAGTAAGTATATAGTTCTATTCAGTTATAGCTTTTTATAATATTTGATGATTTTTTGTACTTAGGTGATCTCTGGGACGGATCCTGTGAATATCCGCTCTAAATTGAGGAATGCTCTTCCACGTGCACCAGAAAAGCAACTTGTAAGAGCCTTACCGAATTTCAAATCTTGCCCTGCAATCTTTTTACGGGATTTATATGATATTAACGATTTGACTTTAATGTTGTAGTATGCTCCTGCCATACTTCATACATCGCTTGCAAGGATACTTGGTCACCAGTTTAACATCCATTTAAACTAAAAAATACAGACTTAATTTAAGAACAATCTTTAAACTCAATTGATCGCATAAAAACTAGAATTAACAATCTTTAAGCTTCACTAAACTTATAAATCTTAAATTCTAACTACTTTCATCACAGATCATGAACAGAAGGTACAAATTTTCAGTCTTAGCTCCTAAACTGTATTTATATCCAAATCTATTTGAACAAATAAGCTTCATTTAACTAATAATCCAACAACTCTATGTCTAAAAACCTAACTTACATAACAAATGATGAACAGAAAGCAGAGAACTTCAGTTCTAATTTCAGAGCTTCAAATCTATTTAAGCATAACATTACATAGACTTAAATTACTAGAATGACAGCTTAGTATACAACTCACATCATCAAATGCATTATTATTATTATTAACTGAATCTCCTCCTCATAAACTCATTTCTTTAATCAGATCAAAGCTAACACAGAACAAAATATTATACAGAATCAGTGTATAAATGTAAGAAGGATACCTCGGCGTGAGTATGGAACGGCGTATAGGAAAATATTATACAGATGATTAGGGTTTTGTGATAGGGCTATGTTTGTTTTATAGTCACCGTTGCTTTTCTTAATTTTTTGGGCTGGTCAATATGGATCACTACATGGGCTTGCCAACTACCGGTCCATTCACACCAACACACAAGTGATGTTGACAAACTGAACGTAAATTATCTTATATGTTAATTTTTGTATGCTCATGAATAGCGTTTTTTAAAAGGTGATATATAGTATTATGTTTAGTAATACTAACAATTGATATTGTGGGCCAGTTGGTTTGTCTGGTCTTTTGCCTCTCTTCCTGTGTCTGTTCGATTCTTGTGGTGGGCTGGATTTTTGTTTTTTTTAATTTCTTTTTGATAATAAAACTGAGATAGTGCTGTACAGGTGTTGTGTTGGTGAGCTCTTTTGGCTGATTCATTGTTCCACTTATATTTTTCTCTTTATAAACCTCCCCACTATCACACGACCATTGAAGCTGTCCTATTTTCCAGACACTGCCACCACTCACCCCCCAATCTCCACCTACGGCCTTCAACCGTATAGGAAATCGAAGCGTACTGTTGCTGTTTGCTTCAATGTCTTCTGCAAGGTTTAGCTTTTCTCTATAACAATCTTTGTCTGTCAGTATACAACCATGTGTTTCTCATTTTGTTTATTGTTTTCGCGAAAATGTTTGTATAATAGGAAGATTTATACAACTTATCCCGATCCATCATCATGTTGGTTTACTTTCGGCTAGGTTCATAAAAAAAAGTACCATATACCAAAGCTGCCAAATGATGGTCCACAAATAACTTATGATTTGAAGCCTGGATATTGTAGCCTTAAAAGAGAAACACATTACAATTGCACCTTTTATCTAAAAGGGAAATGAAAAAAACAACAAAATTTAGTCACATTTCTGTGAGAAAAATAGGAAGTACAAAAGGAAAGATGAAAAGGGTGTTTCACGGTTTGAGATTTATGTAGGTCTTACTTTTTTCTTCATTGTTCTTGAATAAAACATATAGAAGAGTGTGAGTTAGAAAAAGGTTCTTTCTTCTTTTACTCTTTTTAGGTAATAAAAACAATGGGTAGTGAAGTGTTACTGGGAAAGGCTACTATGTGGGAGGATGGATGGAGGGAGATTTTTGAGGTGTGAGGTGTACAGAGGATTTGATGCATTTTAATTGGGACTTTCAACCATTGTTACCAGTTATTATGAGGTAACAAGAAGTGCTTTGAACGTAACATATTTCCATATTCGTTTAATATCTAATTTTAGTTCTTTGTTGATTATAGTTTATTTAGATGTTCTGGTGTTGATAACATTGGTGTGGGATGGATTTTTTTGTGTCTTATGTAGGATATTAAATCTACAACTAAATTGGTGAATCTGAGTTAACAAACAAAGGAAGACTTGATTCAATGACTGTTATTTCTTATGCTTTGGCTACTGCAAGGTATATCATTTGTCATAACTACTATCCTTTTTTTTACCATTTAATTTCACTCCATGAAAGAATGGTTGTCCAGACCAAAAACAATAATATTTTCAACACTGATCCAAATTCCAAACAAACAAACTTGAGCCGTTATAAGAATGTAACATTAAATAAAAACTTTTGCTTGGTTCTGAACAATCTGGGCTGATCTGTGTTAACTTTTATCTATGACCCCAACAAACTAACTTGATTGTCATAAAAACGTTCGGGTTGATTTTGGCGATGCTTTATTTCTGACCCGACTAAACACGTTGTGACCCATTCTACGAATGCAGACATGTTGATTTGGGTTCAGTTTTACCCCACCCATTTTGACCCGATAAAAAATGAATTTGTTCCTCCACACTGGGCTAGGGGTGCCCTCCCCCCCCCCCTCATTTTTGGCGTAGTGGTAGAATTTTGCGATTCCCCCACCAATTCGCCACTAACGATCGAAAAAAATTGAGTTCGGCCCCCATCGTTTGGAAAACCAAGCTTCGCCACTGTTTTCACCCATTACAAATTTGCACAGTTGGGTGTAACAAACAACTTTTTACTTGAAACGGCAGCGGATTTAAGTGTCAGGAATATTTATTGTTTTATTACCTTTTCAATTAAAGTTTGTGCATATCTTTTTATTTTACTAGAACGGTAAGTTTGTACATACCTATCTGATTTATAATATTTGTTTTTTTTCCTATAGATTTTGTCAGTAAAACGGGTCAGATTGCAGCTTGCGCTTCATTGAAACAGGTTAACAGCCGCATTAATACATTACAGTTATAAAAACCCTGCCGCATGCATAACATATGATGTACATCACATTAGTATATGATGAAATGTCCTATATAATGGAATTTATTAGCTTGGGGTCACTACGCAATGTAAGTTCTAAGGGTTCTAATTTTCTAAAGTATATAATTTGTGATAAGCTGGTAATTAAAAAAACAACAAAGGTTACTACGCCTAACCAAGGTCCCACCACTGTTTTAAAAATCGGTTTTTATACTTAATGGGTTGCTCTTCGAAATGGTTAAACCGGTCGTACCTTGAAAGATTGATCAGTTTCACTTCCTTCATTAGGTCCCAGATTAAAAATTCTGAGTATAAAACAATAATTGTGTATGTCATTCATGTTAAGCGTAATCAAATTTATCACATTTGTTCTTCATTTGATCACACATCAAGAATTCTCAGTATAAAGCAATAATGATGGATAATTCTTGGTCTTATATGATTTTAATTTGATACGTCGTTGGTTTTATCTTTTTGCTTGGGTTTTATCTTATGCATTGTCATAAACCCATGATTTTGCGTTGTAATTGATTGTCCGTGTATGTTTATGTTTGAAGGCCTGTTACACTACCTGTTGACTGAAGATGGCCTTTACTTCATCAATGATATCCTTCACCTTTGAGCCAAACTTACTATTAGGCATTGAAGATTTAGCCATTGATATTTTTAACTTCAAATGTTCTTCGCTTAAAGTGAATCAAAACCTATGTGCTCTGAAAAAGGTTAGGAAATGTAAATTGGTATTATGTTTCTAAGTCATTACTGTTTATTTGGTGCAAATTAGTATGTAAACCGTTGTCTTGCTTGATATGCCTTTATCTATAATTTACTATATACTAAATTTAGTGTCTTATGATATAGCAATCAAAACCCACAATCTGCAGAATCTAAAAATGCAGCAGAAGAAGTCATGTCGTTTTCAAGATGTGAAATCCAGCGATGTTGTTAGAAGTGGCGAGTTATGACAACTAGGTTTTCTTTGGCTTGGTGATCTGCGGCGTTGTTTCGCCTGGGAATTTCATTTGGTGAGTTCGATTGTCAGGTAATATGATTTTTATTTGTGAACTTCGTTTGGTATGTCAATGCCTTTTAGGGTTCATCTTTCGTTTGTTACAGTTTGTTAACCAACTTAAAAAAATCGTTTGAAATTTCACAGTTTGTTTTCGATTACTTCTTTAGGTCTGAATTTCACAGTTTGTTTTCCCACATAAAGAAATCGTTCCATTTGATTCGTTTCCGGACACGTTGAAGCTGGAATCAAAGGCAATACTCCGTATATGAATGTCGCGATCAGTTTGTTTTAAAATTTTAACAATTGGTAAATAAATAGGTGTAAGTTGCATCTTGATGAATTGTAAATGATAGTGCGACATTATTTATCTTCACCTGTAAAGACGGATTTCCTCATTTTCGAATATAGTTACGTTGTTTTCGTAATATTTCTCATAATTTGTCTTTTGTGATCTGTCAATCAAATTGGCGGGGCAATATTATAGAAGAGACATGAACTGTATTGCCTTTTCTGCTAAATTTCCCAAATTGAGATGTGGTTAAGTCGGTAATGACATTGTAGGTGTGTCGTCCTTTGCTAATCCCAAAAAAAAGGGCAAGGACCACAACACTGGCAGCAAAACAACTAGTGGCCTATTTTCAAGGGCTCAAGAACCATCGTGAAGCACCAAGTTTTGAAATCCAAAATGTTAACACTAACCCATCATATTTTTTATAATGAAATCGTTTAATGCAGCCAATCTATAAGCACCATTTGAATGATGTAAACCAACTTTAAATACTGAATGAAAACCATTGCACCCGCGCAACGCGCGACTATAGGAAGCAAGCGCAAGGCGCGATCTGTTTCATGCAAAAGGTATAAACCAACTTTTCAACAATTATTGCCACAACACAAGAATTACTAACTTTTTTTCCCTGTGTTAACAGAACCATCCAATCTAGCAAAAAAACCAACCACTGACAAGTAAACGCAGAATGAATCAGAAACAGCAAGACAGCCTCACCTGATTTTTGTTTACTATCAACTCTGTTCTAAACAGATGCTGTTTACAATTACTGTTTGAAGCATCAGTTTCTGTCTTTTGATACAACCTGTTGATCTTTGTTGTTTCTTTCTGTTTATCATTTTGTGTTCTAGACACCTGATGTTTCCAGTTTCTGTATATAACTAAACTTGCTGTCGTTTTTAGCTTCTATGTATGATGTTCCGCTTTTAAACCTCTAATCAACCAGCTTATGTATAACCTGCTGCGCTGCTGTTAAAGAAAGTTGCGCAACGCGCAACATAGAATCCTACTAGTTAACATAAATAAACAAACATAAACAGACGAGTTAATAGCCATTTTCGTCTTGAGGTTTGGGTCAGTTTGCCACTTCAATACAAAAGTTTTTTTTTTTTTGCAATTCCTTCCCTAAGGTTTGGATTTTGTTGCCAAATTCGTCCTTATCACTAACCCAGTTAAAAAAGCTCGTTAGTGTCAGGGGTATTTTTGCCTTTTTACCTGCTTAATGAGGGACAATTTAGACTTTTCATCTTATGAGTATTTTAATAAAAAAAAAAAAAACCCTCAGTTATCTTCTTCCCCTTTTCCCCCAAAGGTTAAAACCCTAACCACCACCTCCATCATGTCCACCACCCCAATCCCAACTCCCACCACCCCCACTGTATTGTACCCTCTCTGTCGCTCCTGTAACCCAACAACCACTGAACAACCATCATCTTCAACCCCTAATCAAAACCCTAGTTGGAACCTGGTCCTCCGCCGCCTTTCACCACCACAGTCACCGTCGTCGTCCTCCTTCTCCTGTTACTCGCCCTCTCCCTCTCCTCTGTCTGAATCATCTCTCTTCCTCTGTTTCCTTCTCTCTCTCTCTCTCTCTCTCTCTCTCTCTCTGTGTGTGTGTCCAGATCTCAGATCGATGTGGTTTGGTTGTGTTTGTATTGGGAGTGGTACCACCAAGAGAGGTGGGGTTGCGGGGAGCAGCTCCGCCGCTGATTCATCTCTCTTCCCAGCTTCCTCCCGCCGTTGGTACACATTCTCCACCCACCCTTGTTCCACCACCACCACCATGACTCCACCACATGTTGTTGTTATTATTATTATTATTATTATTATTATTATTATTAAGTCAAAATCATTCTTCTTCATGTGTCTGTGCAGAGATTTAGAGAAAGAAAGAGAAAGGGAGTGAAAGAGAGATAGATATAGGGTGGGGTGGGTGGGGTGGGGTAAGATTTTAATTAAAATTTTAAATTGTAAGTAAAAAGACAAAGATACCCCTGATCTTAACGAGCTTTTTTAACTGAGTTAGTGAAAATGACGAATTTGGCAAAAAAATCCAAACCTCAGGGAAGGAATTGCAAAAAAAAAAAAAAAAAACTTTTGTACTAGAGTGGCAAACTGGCCCAAACCTCAGGGACGAAAATGGCTATTAACTAAACGAACAACTGCTTTTGTTCGTTTATTAAATAAACGAACTTACCGCCAAACAAGTTCAGGAACGTTTTGTTCGCTTACACAACGTTTGTTCATGTTCGTTCATTTAACTAAACGAACAACTGCTTTTGTTCGTTTATTAAATAAACGAACTTACCGCCAAACAAGTTCAGGAACGTTTTGTTCGCCTACAGGCCTAAACACAACAACACAATATTGAACAAATCATTAATTAATTTTACTTTACATTTGGCATTTTAGGATTTGTGCTTTTCAAATTTTTTAATAAAGTTAATTATTAATCGGTAGTTAGTGATGTTTTTATAAATTGCAAAAACAAAAATGAAGAAACAAATAGTCTTACCACCGGTTAGGGATAGCAAGATTATAAGGTTCCACAGAGTTGATCCTTCACTAGCAGCTATGGAACAAAGGACCTGCAAGAAGAGAATGTGTATGTGGGTGTGGAGACGACTACACAAGGTAGTTGTTTGTAACAAAAACGGGGTGAATGGGGATACTATCTAGTATGATAGCTCTCCAGGTCAGTAGAAAGTGTCCTCTCCCATTGGGGATGTGATCCCTTTTATAGGAGAGTCCGTATGCCACCATTACCCAAGTCCTAACCGTGGTTAGGTTGTCTCCATCACCCTTAATTGTGTTAGTGTGATGAAATAATGAAAGCTAAATTAATGGGAATGATGGAACCGTGTACCGCCTTAAATGGTGTGATTACGAGATTCATGCATGGCTGTTGACCATGCATGACATTCGCCTTGACCGGGTGTTGACCAATCATTGCCTTATTAATGTTCTTTGACCGTGCTTTGACTATATACTGCGCATTGTCCCTGTCCGCATAGTGGTGTTGCGTCCGGGTCTTGCATGCGGAATGGTTTTGTTAGTACCCACTCCCTTCAAGTCCCCCCAGTCCAGTGTGTCTCTTATCTTGAAGAGATGTGAGGGATGCTGGACTTAATAGGTGTGGGTTGTTGGTGTAGTGTCTTCTCTAAATTTGCACGTACGTGTGTTGGTCATTTCTTCATCGGCTGCGTAGCCTTTATGCGGAGAACGTCATTTGAAATTCTACGTCAACTGGCCGCGGAGAACGGGATTTGAAATTTTACGTCAATTGTCCGCGGAGAACAGGATTTGAAATTTTACGTCAATTGTCCGCGGGAGATGGGACACGTCAGATGACACGTGGTGGACAGTTGTCATTTCCCCCTTGAATTTGAAAATTTGTGGTCCATATGGCGAGTGGGATTTGACGTGACCTCTATCAGTTGGGACGTGTGCAGACACGTTTGAACGGCGGTTGTCAGGCGAGTGGGCGCGTGAGGCGCGTGTGACGCCTGTTTGTCTTCATTTTTACACGTGTCGTTCTCCTATTGGGCTCACCTCCGAAAAGCTTGTCAGGCACATTAATTGCAAAGCCTATAAATTAAATTTTGAATGTTGCCTTCCCGTTTACAACTATTTCAAAATTTTGAATACTTTCTTAACGTCTTGTTTCCCTGTAACCTCCCATCTCTTCATCATGTCTCAAGATTCTCAAGATGTTCAAGCTTCTAGCAAAACTTCTGATTCTGCTAAGGATCTGGGCAAAGAATCGTCCAAGAGTATAGAGGCCACCACCATCAAGTGGGACAAAGCCTCCTATTTGAATTTTATTGATCAGTACAACATTTTGCCGGAGTGGGGGCCTGAACTTCCGGCTGAGGAACAAACTGCTTTGAAGGCTCCTCCCGGTAAGATTACATTATATGCTGCAACCTTTGCCAAATGCTGTTTTCGTCTGCCGGCTTCTAAGTTTGTGGTGGATGTTTTGTTGAAATATGGGGTTCATCCAACACAACTGACCCTTTATGGATGGTGCCGGATATTGCATTTCGAGGCTACTTGCCGGGCTTTAGATATTGAGGCTACCTTTGAAAGGTTGAATGTCTTCTATGTTCTGGAAGCAGCCCGTGGTGGGAGCGGTTGGTACAGTTTGGGTGCTCGCCGGAAGGTTAAACAACTTGTTTCTGAGAAGGTAAAGTCTATGTACGAATGGAAAGACAAGTTCTTTTACATTAATCATGGTGTAATCCCTGCCCCCTTTCAATGGATGATGCTGGGCCTGAAGGAGAAGATTGCCGAGTTCCCTCCTATGGAGGGTTATAAAGACCAAGGTTGGTATACAACTCTCTGTGATCATGCTACTCCGCTGATGATGGATGAGTGTCCGGAGAGTGTTTTGAATTTGCTGGGGATTAGTCTTATCTGCCCTGAGGGTCATGACTCCAATCCTCCAAAAGGTATTGTTGTTGTAATTTTATAGTTTTTCATTTTCCTGTTTGTTCTTCATGTCTGTCTATCCTTCATCAGATTCGACTTTGTTTGAATTATTTGCCAAGCGAGGCGAAGCGAAAGTATTGTATGCACCTGCTGTTCCCGGTGTGCCACACTTATGTGAGAGAATAAGGGGGAATTTCTTGCATCCAAACTTGGTTGATCCTCGAAGCAGTATGTTCGGACAGGTCTGTCTTTCTCCCTTTCCTTAATTTCATTATTCTGCGCGAAGAAAGTGCAGTAAGTACGCGTTATGCGTACTGATTTAGCGCATTCTTCGTGTTAGGTGCGGGTATACAACTCCGCGGGAAAGCCATAATTGATGTTGAAGAGGTTACTTCACAGCGCAGAAAACCATTGGGTTAGTTCTTGTAACCTCTGATTTGATCCTCACATATGATTTCAATTTATACAGATGTAGTTTCTGCGTCAGGCACGGGTACATCTAGGAAACGCGCTATAGCGAGCAAGAAGACCAAGCCGCCTGCTATTCCAATTGTGGTTGAGGAAGTGGATGAAGAGTTAACTGAATCTGATACGGAGTTGGAGCACAAGCGTGCTAGACGTTCATCACCCATCCATCAGTCGGAGGGTGTTACTGAGGAACTGTTCCAACAGCGCGTCGCTGAGCTGGATCAAAAACAAGTGCGCATTCCTGATTCTGCGGAGACTTCTGGTAATTTTCCGCGTCCGGACCCCATTTCAGAGGTTCCGGTCAACGTTTTCAAGCCTTTGTCATGGCCAACTGCTGACAAGTTAGAGATACCTGTGAAGCCTCCACCTGTTCGCGCCAACTTGCCAATGAAGACATTGAGGCATTTCTCTGGTATATATGCGTTTACCTTCGTCCTTTATCTTTTGAGTCAGTTTCTTGACTTGTTGTCGATAGCTTTTGTTGTAGGTCAGCATCCTTTTGCGGAGACTCAGAAAAAGCAGACACCTTTGGCTTCGGAGAAGCCGTCCTTGTCTAAGCAACCTCTGGATTCGACTACCCAGATTGTTGCGGATACGTCTGAAGTTGTTATGGAGGAAACCTCAATGCCCCAGGCTGAGTCTTCGCCGAAAGAGCTGATGGTGAATGTGGAAAAAGATGTTGGGAAGGAGATAGATGAGACTGAGACTCCCAATCTGCGTGTTGAAGATCCTGCTACCTCTGTTCATGCGCCAAGCTCTCCGCAGAAGGAGAAGGATGACGAGGTAATTGTTGAGAACTCTCCTTCATTTGAGCCTACAGTTGTTGAGACCAATGTTAGCCAACCTCCTCGTCCTGTGAATGTTGCTGCTAATCCTGCAACTTCTGGGCGTCGCTTAAGGCTGTTTTCTTCTCGTCCCTCTGACGTGCCGAGGCCATATCAGCCGCGCTGGGATATTACGGACACAACTCGCTTCTCTAATGCGCTCGACGCGCAAGAGTTTGTGATGTTGTCTGTTCCTCCTGCGGAGCGTGATTATCAGGATAGCGTCGATCGACGCTCATTGTTTATTGATATGGCAATGAATCTTTCGCTTGGTGTGAGCGGTCTGGGATCCCTTATTAGACGTGAGAATGAGTTTCAAAGGGATTATCAGAACTTAAAGGATTCAGAGGCTTTGTTGCTTGCGCGTGAAGAGGAGTTCCAGCGTGCCCGCAATGAAATTCGAGCGGAGATCGACCATCATCAGAAGGTTGCGCGCGATGCTGTTGCGGAAATGGAGAGGGTGAAGAAGGAGAGAGCTGATGCTGCTAAGGCATGGTCCGCGGCGTGTAAGCGGACTAATGAAGAGACTGAGCATTTGCGGACATCTATCGAGGCATTGAAGGTTGAGAATGCCCGCCTGAAGCAAGAAATGGAACAAGGCAAGAAATCTCATGAAGAAGCTCTTGCGGATGCTGTCCAAAAATACAATGCTCAACATAATGAGCTCATTACTGCTACTTCCTCCTTGTCTAATGCTGAAGCCAAAGTGAAGGAATTGGAGTTGGAGAACTCCCAGTTGCAAGAGGAAAAAGCCTTGGCAGAGTCTTCTTGTACGCAGGCAAAGGTTGAGTTGGACAAGACCCAAGCCATGTTTGAGCAGTCCGCGGACATGGCTGTGGCTGCAAATGAAAGAATTGCTTGGCTGATGAGTGATGGGGCTGCTGGGGTAAGTTATGAAATATTTTTCCCATCTACTCTTTTATTAGTTGATTCCTCCGTTGATACTTTGTTTTTCTCATTTCGCAGATTTTCAAGCGTGTTTGGAATGATCCCGCCCTGACAGAAGTGATTGCTCGCATTTCCAGCTCTTCCGTGAAGCAGGGAGTAAAGCTTGGATTTGATGAAGGCTATTATCATCGCGCAGAGGGCAAGGAGAAAGAAACCGGACCATACGAGAATGTGTCGTATGATGAAGAGTTAATGAAAGCTTATGAAGATTATGAGAACCTGAAATTCGAGGTTTTTGACTTGATTGAAGCTTGCGCCAAAACGGATGACCCTGCTGGTGAGTTGCGCAGTTACTTTATCAAATCTGATCGTCTTGGAGCTGAGCTTGCTGAGAAAGCGCAGATGGAGGGGAAAGCCAAGATGGTTGCAACTGATGGTGAAGCAGGAACGTCATCTGCTGCTGAGGGGAAACGTACTGAAGGTGCTGGGAACGAGGATATTTCCCAGTATTTGAACCTTGGTTGAAATAACTTTTTATTTTCTTTTCTTGCCTTTATGAACAATTTTATCCTGCATGTGTATTTTGAACACTGTTGCTCCTCCTTTTTATATTTTATATTCCACGTATGCATAGTAATCATTGGATGATGTCATCCGTTGTACTTTCATGACGCGGACGGCTGTCAGTCTGCCCTTGATGTGACGCTTGTGACGGCGGTGGCAGGGTGATTTGACAGGTGTCAATAGGGTAATTGAGTGATTACCATTAATGGTAATTAATAACTATAATCTCTCTCCTCTATATATAGTAAGTGTACCTTCATTTTTCCCATACTTGCAAAAACTTTCATCTTTCTTTTTCTGAAAAAATGTCCTCTCATTCTTCGAGCAATACTTTAAGTGCTCGTGAAATCTTAGCTGTTCAGGGCATCATCAGGTTGTCTCATCATCCTCATCATGATCACTCCTCCACTGATGCTCTTGATCGGCTTGCTGATCATTGTGCATTCCTTCTTTCTCAGGAAGACATGCGTCCTGATCACTTGGATGATCAGGGTACTTCTGATGGGAAGCCTTTGAAGGTGAAGAAGCTTTCCGAGCTAGGTGATGTTAAGAAAACTACCACTAAGAAGTTTGGGGTTTAGGGCATCCTTTCCATGTAATGAAGCTTTTTGTGTAAAGTTTTAGCTGTTGGGTTAATATCTCTATGGGGTTTAGGTTGTATGTCTAGTAATCCCCCCTTTTTTGGATGTTTTGGTATATGTAGTAGTGGTCTACTTGTTTGGTATGTAGACTGTATTTCTGCCCAACAGTATGTAAAAAATGTTTTTTCGTAATATAAATGAACTTGGACGTCAAGTCCTTATTACAATATTATTGTAGTTTACATGTAGCATACGCGCAGCTGAGCTGCATTCCATGTGCGTGGTATTGGTGAACCATCTAGTCGTTCTAAAGCATACGCTCCTTTCCCCAACACCTCTTGAATTTTGTAGGGCCCCTCCCAAGTCGGAGCCAATTTTCCTGGTTTTTCCGCGTTTGAAGCTTCATTGCTGCGGAAAACAAAGTCACCGACGCGGAAAGTTTGTTCCTTGACCCGCGCATTATAATACTTCTCTAATTGTCTTTTATATGCGGCTTCCCGGACATAAGCCGAATCTCTCCGTTCATCTAGAAAGTCTAGATTCATTCGCAGTTCTTTGTCGTTGTCAATTGTTTGCGCAAGTAAGATTCTGGGGGAAGGATTTGTGACTTCCGTTGGGATAACCGCCTCAGTTCCATAAGTTAGACTGAATGGTGTCTCCCCATTGCTTGTTTTAGGAAGTGTGCGGTGAGCCCAAAGGACATGTGGTAATTCATCCGCCCATCCGCTACGCTTTGTGCCCAAGCGTGCTTTAATTCCTTCAACAATACTTCTGTTTGCGCGTTCGACTTGGCCATTGCCCTGGGGGTGCGCAACGGAAGTGAAAATCTGTTTCATTTTCATTGAATGGAGCCATTCTTGTAAGTGTTGGTCCGCAAATTGCGTTCCGTTTTCGCTTACAATCTCCATGGGTAATCCAAATCTGCAAATGATGAACTCCCATATGAACTTTTTGATGCTGCGCCCGTCGATTGTGGCTAGTGTCTTTGCTTCCACCCATTTGGTGAAGTAATCTATGGCGACTACGAGGTATTTGACATTGCCGGGCGCTGTGGGAAAAGGTCCCACAAGATCAATGGCCCACTTTTGGAATGGCCATGCTGCGGTGACTGGTACCAAGTTATTTTTTGGTCTAAGTGTTCCAGGTGCATGTCTTTGGCATGCGTCACACTTCCGCAACTCTTTCACCGCATCAAGATGCATTCCTGGCCAGAAGTAGCCTGCGTTCATGAGTTTGGCTACGACCATGCGCGGCCCTGCGTGCAGTCCGCATGTGCCTTCGTGAATGTCTTTGATCAGGTACGTGGCTTCTGCGGAATCTACGCATCTAAGCAGTGGTCCAAGGTAGGACCGTCGATATAAGATGCCATTATTTACTTCGTAATGCAAGGATTTGTGCCGCAACTTTCTTGCTTCTGCTTTGTCTGATGGTAGAATGCCCTTTGTTAAAAAAGCCATGATGGGGGTGATCCAAGACTCTTTTCCTGTTTGGACCACGTTCACCTGTTTCGATGGAACAGACGGTTTCGTGAGTGTCTCAACTCGAACTTCTTTTGCCATGTGGTCGAACGCAGTTGATGCCATTTTGCTCAATGCGTCTGCTGGCTTGTTCTGGCTTCTGCGCACGTGGCTTACTTTGAAGTAAGAGAAATCATTCATTAGCTCTTTCGTGTGTTGCAAGTACAGGACCATGGCTGGCTCTCTTGCTTCATATGTGCCGTCAATGTGATTGGCGACTAGCATTGAGTCCACGTGCGCTTCGATGTGTTGGGCGCCCATCTTTTTTGCAATTCGCAATCCTACAATTAGAGCCTCGTATTCTGCCTCATTATTTGTTGTCTGGAAATCAAGCCGGATTGCATAAGTGTATTCTTTCCCTTCTGGTGTTATTAATCGTAGGCCTGCGCCGGCCCCCTCGTCGTTGCACGCTCCATCTGTGTACAACTTCCATATCTGGGTTTCGTCCGGCGTGGTTGAATTGGATGATGTTTCATTTGCGCATTCTTCGATTTTGTCAGCTGGGACTTCTGTGCGGAAGTCTGCAAGGACTTGCCCCTTGAAGGATGGTCTCGCTTTGTATGAAATCGAGTGCTCTCCCAATTCTATTGCCCATTTTGCTAAACATCCGGAGAGTTCTGGTTTGCGCAAGATATCATTGATGCGGAAGTCTGTAAGGACATTAATTGGGTGTCCCTAAAAGTATCTCCGCAGTCTTCTCGATGCGTGGACCAGCGCAAGTACCAACTTCTCCATGGTTGAGTAGCGCGTTTCCGCGTCCAGGAGCATGCGGCTGACATAATAGATTGGGGTTTGTACTCCCTTTCTGTCGACCATCAGAACTGCCCCAATTGCCTTGTCTGTTACGGACAAGTAAAGGGTGAGTGGTTCTTTTGGTAATGGGGCTGTCAGCTTGGGTAGGTTACCCAAACACTTCTTCATGTCCTGGAACGCGGCTTCCGCCTCCGCCGTCCAGTTGAAATTAGATTTCTTCAAACAATTCTTTAATGTGTCCACAAAGGGAAAAGATTTGGACGCGTAGTTTGACAGGAATCTGTTCAAAGCTACGAGTCGTCCCATTAGTGTCTGTACTTCTTTAACTGAGGATGGGGATGGCATCCGCTCAATTGCTTGAACTTTTTCTGGATTTGGGCGGAATCCATCTTTTGTAACGACAACCCCGAGGAATTTTCCTTCTTCCATGCCAAAGGAACACTTTCCTGGGTTGAGTTTCATCCGCACACTCCACAGTTGGTCAAATGTTTTCTGTATGTCGAGTAACATTTGATCTTCTTCTCTGCTTTTGATTACCAAGTCGTCAACGTAGACTTCTAGGTTTACACCAATTTGTTTGACGAACGCTGTGTCCATTAGCCTTTGATACGTTGCTCCTGCATTCTTTAGCCCGAACGGCATCTTGGTGTAGCAAAAGGTGCCCATATCTGCGCGGAAGGCAGTTTTGTCTTCGTCCTCCTTGGCCGTTTGGATCTGGTGATAGCCTTTGTATGCGTCAAGGAAGCACTTGAATCTGTATGGTGCTAAGGAATCGACTTTTAGGTCAATTTCGGGCAACGGGTAGTAGTCTTTTGGGCATGCCTTGTTTAAGTCTTTGTAATCGACGCACATGCGCCATGTGCCGTTGGACTTCCCTACCATGACTGGGTTTGCAACCCACGTTTGGTATTTGCTTTTGCGCAATATTCCGGTCTTCAAGAGTTCTTCAACTTGCTCGTTCATCGCCTTTGTTTTTTTCTGGCCCCATGCTCCGTTTCTTTTGGACCACTGGCTCCGCGTTCTTGTAGACATTAAGTCTATGTTCCGCGATGTGTCGCGGGACTCCCACCATGTCTGATGGTTTGAATGCGAAGATGTCCATGTTCTTTGTCAGCAATTGTTTTGGGTGAGTGCGAATGGGGTCAGAAATTGCATGGCCGATGACAACTGTTTGCTCCGGGAATAGAGGGTTGATAACCCATTTTTCCGGTTCGGTTCTAACAGTTGGTTTTGCTAATTTTGAACGCCTTGATGTTTCTGTTGTGTGGCACGTTTTGTTTCCACGAATGAACGCGACTCTTGTTCGCGTTGGAAAACCCGTCATCTCGTGTGGCGTGGAAGCGTTACAGTTGAATTTTGCCAGCCCTTCCCGTCCCAGTAGGATATCATGTGAATAGTTGACGGGAAGTACTGTAAAATCGCACGTTTCAGTGCGTGAGTGCTTTCCGTCTGAGAGTGTTACTGGAAAAGTGAGCGTACCCAAAGGGTAGATTGATTCGTGGATGAAACCTGAAATTGGCTCTGTGGTTGGTATTATTCTTTTCTTGTCATCATCATCCAACTGGTCGAAGCACTGTTGGTACATGATGTCAATGCTGCTGCCATTATCCAGGAACATGTATCGTGTTCGATAATGGCCAACGACCCCTGTGATGATTAGCGGTGCGGTGGAGCAGGCTCCGCCTTTTACTCTTGGCATGATTACTTGCTCTTCTTTCCAGGAATCGTTCCTCGTTTCTGTAAAGGTACGCTTGTGGTTCGCGTTCCTGTGAATCATGTTGCATGTATTGCGAGAGACGCTATACACGTGATGCGCATTGAGATTGCGTATCTTCTTTTGAGAGGGCTCTCTTGTCTCTGTGTTGTCTCTCTGTTTCCTTCTCATATTCTTTACGAGATGTGTCAGTTGCCCAGATTTGATGGCGTTTTCGATTTCTATCTTCAGGCTGTAGCAGTTGTCTGTCATGTGGCCATAGTCTTCGTGGTATTCACAGTATTTTGACCTGTCCACGTTCTTCCTGTCACCACGGAGCTCTTGTGGTTTCGGGAATTGGATTTGCTCTGTCTTCAACACTTCTGATGGTGTTTTGGACAGTGGTGTCCAATCATAATTCTTCTTTGAATGCCCTTTATGGCCGCGGGACCCTTTTGAGCTCAGCATGTTTCTTGCATCTTGTGAGGAGGAGTATTTTCCTTCCTCTGCTGCACCTGAAATTCTTGACCAAACGGATTGTTTACCTTTTCCTCTGTTGTTCGAGGATCCGTGATGATTGTTGCCTTGTTGCGTGCTTTTCTTGCGATGAAAGGAGCGTTCTGATGACGCGTAAACTTTGGCAGCTTCGATTACTTCATCCCAAGCTTGTGGTACGCCATCTTTGCCGGTTAAGCATTTCATCAGATCGTCATTTCTTACCCCGTGTATGAATGCTGCTCGGGTAAGTTCTTCTCCACATCCTAGTTGTAGGGCTTCCTTGTTGTATCTGACAATGTAATCTTCCAAGGACTCATTATCATTGCGTGAGCACAAGAGGATGTGAGCTTTGTCCTTCTTGTGTTTGCGTAGATGGGAGAAGTGGTTTTTGAATTTCCTTATTAAATCGTCGAAGTCAACAAGACTTCCCACCGGCAAACTTTCGTACCACACTCTAGCTGCACCCGTTAATGTTTGCACGAATAGGTGACACCAAGCCTGAACTGGCCACAGTTTGGAACTTCCTGCGCAATCAAATGCGTGAAGATGGTCGTCAGGATCGCGCAGACCGTCATATCTTCCAATGGTGCTTGGTAACTTGCACTCTTGGGGCATTGGTGCTTGTGCAATCCGTGCGCAGAACTTTGATCGTTCCGCGAACGTTTTTGGCCTGTATGGCTTGTACAGATCATCATCTTTGGGTGCCAGGCTGCTGGCGGCATTTTTAGAATGTTGCTTTTTATTCGAATCATGATGCACTTCATCTTCAGATTCGTAGCCGTCTGGTTCACCGTTCAGGTTGACGGGGTCCTGACCGTGAGTATTTCTACCACGGCCTCCACCACGTACCACCTGACAATGTCCTTTTGCGTGACGACCACTGTTGTTCTTTCGTGGAGATTCAGAATCATCTCCACTCAAGTCAAAGCTTAAAGCCTTCTGGGTCTTAAGCTTTGCTTGGTTCATTACCATCTTCTAGTATTCAGCAATTGTCTTCGAGTTTTGTTGGGCTAACCATTCATCCGGATCAACCGAAGAAAGGTTATCCTGTGTTTTCTTTCCTCCCCTTACGGGATGAAATTGAAAGGTTGAGGCTGGTTGTTTCTGGGCCAAATTCTTGGTTATTGTGTTTGGTGTCACGTCTTGGATTTCTTCGTTCACTGTGGCCTCAACATCAGCGTTGTTGTTTCCATCCTTTGAGAAAGCCATTATGCTAGTTTGAAAGATTTGATGTAACCCACGGATGGCGCCAATGAAGAAACAAATAGTCTTACCACCGGTTAGGGATAGCAAGATTATAAAGTTCCACAGAGTTGATCCTTCACTAGCAGCTATGGAACAAAGGACCTGCAAGAAGAGAATGTGTATGTGGGTGTGGAGACGACTACACAAGGTAGTTGTTTGTAACAAAAACGGGGTGAATGGGGATACTATCTAGTATGATAGTTCTCCAGGTCAGTAGAAAGTGTCCTCTCCCATTGGCAGTGGCGGATTCAGGATTTTTTTCCTATGGGTTCCCTTTTTTTTCGTTGAGAAGATTTCACACGACCAAATGTCATAATTTTTGAACCGGGTCAGGTTTAGTTTTGAAAACAATAGACCAATGTGTAGCAAAACATCATAATTTCACTTGTTTACCTTTAATGCATAAAATCCAAAGTGTAGCCTAGAAACACCATCATGTCACTCATCAGCTGAATCGCGTCTGAAATTACCTGAACTAAGTCTAAAATCCTGAACTACACATATTCAAAAACCTCCGTGTGTTACAACTTTTCAACATGACATTATGAAACTAGCATCATTATTAGTAAATAGTTTATTTAAAAATCATATTTTAAATAAGAGAAATGCTACACTTACAAAACTCATTACAACAATGTGCACACACACTGTAGACTTGTAATCTATGTTATAAAAACCATTAGTATGTAGCTCACCTATTAAAGATCCATGAAATATTACTACTGCTTTGCACTCCTATTATCATTGGATATGCTGTATCATGAAATTTACTACTGTTTTAAGATTTGGTACTGGGTACTTTTTGAGTCACCAAACTAAATGGTTCCCAATTCCTTCGAACGATAAGAACTTATCTAATTAAGAAACAACAAAACGATGGTTCATACTGTAAGAATTGACAACTTAATAAATCAACACTAACAATCAAACACATATAAATACATAGAAAAACTACATATAAAATTAAACATACCTTACCCAAGAATGTTCTTCAAATTATGAGCAGAAGGAGAGAGGTGTTAGCACCCAACGGAGCTAACAAACAAGCAGCAACAACCTTCATTATGTTGCATTAAACAACACAAATTCAATAAAAAATGGTCCTTAAAGTTGTTAGAATGGCATTCTTATTTCTAGATAGTGGAAATGGGTATACTTATTCTATCAATTGATTGAAGAATACGATACCTGTAATGTGTTATTTGTTGAAGACGACGATCCGCATGAGGAGAAGGGCAGGAGGCGGAGCAGACAAGGATGAGGAGGAGGAGGGCAGACACGGAGGCAGAGCAAAGGTCAGAGGGGATCAGGGGTGTTGTTGGCATTTGGCTGCTAAAAAAAGAGAATTAAAAACCAAAATAAAACGCGTGAAACAGGTATCGAACCCGAAATCTTGGGATTGTGATGGCGAGTTTCTACCACTGCAGCACCTTTTTACTTTTGTAATGGGTTCCTACATTATTTTTCTTATGGGTTCCTTTTTAATTTTCTATATACACTAACACTAAAAATTACAAACCGACTGGGTTCCCGGGAACCCGCTCAAACACCCTGAATCCGCCCCTGCCCATTGGGGATGTGATCCCTTTTATAGGAGAGTCCGTATGCCACCATTACCCAAGTCCTAACCGTGGTTAGGTTGTCTCCATCACCCTTAATTGTGTTAGTGTGATGAAATAAGGAAAGCTAAATTAATGGGAATGATGGAACCGTGTACCGCCTTAAATGGTGTGATTACGAGATTCATGCATGGCTGTTGACCATGCATGACATTCGCCTTGACCGGGTGTTGACCAATCATTGCCTTATTAATGTTCTTTGACCGTGCTTTGACTATATACTGCGCATTGTCCCTGTCCGCATTGTGGTGTTGCGTCCGGGTCTTGCATGCGGAATGGTTTTGTTAGTACCCACTCCCTTCACTTTTCTTTATCTTTATCTTCACCTTTTTCCATGACAAGCTCTGTGATAACCAAGTTCAACTTTTCAATCTACAAAACAAGCAATGAATAGAATCAAGAAGTCGGAATTAACAAAAACTAGTAACAGGTCAAGTGAATTAACCAATACTATGGTTGTGAATAAACTCATTAGCAAACTTAATGGAACTCCTAGTGATAATAACAATATTAGCATACACGAGAATACAGCAAAGTTGTTTTATCTATATCTATGTAGTAAAAAAAGATAAAAAGTACACTATACTCCAATGATTTTAACACCAGTACACCACACCTTAAATAGATGACACATCACACAGCAAAATGAAATAACAAATTATGGAAAGTTTCTTTACAAACTTATCGAAATAAACCTATAGAAGTATTATAACCATGAGAAGTCAAAAGTTTTCAAAACTAATAAACAATATATTTAAGTCTATCTGGTATATCCATCACAACTTTAAAGCTAACCTGAAGAGTTGAAGCTGCAACTTAGATCTCGAACAAGTCTTATGCAATTTTTAGTTTCTCCCAATAACCAAACTAATTTAAAAACTATCAACTGTCGGCTTATGCTTTTTTCAGCTAATTGATTGGTGTGGTTCAGTTTTGATTATGGGTTTTACCCTAGTAGCAAATTGATTTTTAGACATGCTTTCAGAATTATTTTTAGACGCCTTCTAAACCCAGCACCTTCTCCTCAACGTGAATCAGGCACGCTTTATAAATCCATGACAATATCAAGGTTGAAGTCACAAGGTAGCATGATTTGTTTAGTTAAGTAGGGAAATGAAAGAAGCATAAGGATATGTTAGGTTTAGACATTATATACCTGAAAAAGCAAAGCATAAAATGTAGCTCACCCATGACATGATGTGATTTCCCTTCGTTCCAGCAATACCTATACAAGCTATTGTATAGATGTTAGCCTTAGCTTTTCTCAAATGAATATGCAAGAACTAAAGATAAAAGCTAACTTTGACGATGTAGACTGACCTCAACACCACATGTCATCTCTATGGTTCCTCATTAATGAAATTAAAAAAAACATCTTCACCTATAGAGTTTTACAACAGTTAGGTAGACCCATTTTGACCCAAACCCAATTGATACTTTCAAAAGTACCCAATTGGAAATTCCAGCTACTACCCAAACCATTATTTTGACAGGCATAACTGAGTGGATCAACTTACCTCCAAATTCCAGCTACTACCCGCATTGTGATACATACATACCAACAATCCGACCCAAACTCCTGCAAGAACGAATTTTGGACCAGCAAGAAGAAAGAATGCATAGGACTGGGTTTTAAAAAGAAGCTAAATAGCTATAGGATATATATGGGATATATAAAAAACCATTATATAATTAGCTTGCGCCTCGGGTACCAAAACCCACCGCTTTTGCGCTTTGCGCCTCGCGCTTAGACATCATCGCTTTTGTGTGCCGATCGCTTTTTAAAACCTATGCATAGGTTCCTAATCCAATTACCACCTGAAAAGTATATATCTATCAAGACTTGAGACCTGAGAATCTAGTTGACAAAATACAAAATCAATGTGTCACAAAGGGGGCTGAAGATAGCAAGTTACCAGGGAATATAAATCATATCCAAAGTCTGAAACTACATAATATAGCCCATCAAGAACAAAATATATAACGTTTATCATCTGAGATGCAGTTACAAACTAAATTATACAACCTGTAGAAATGTGGTAAAACAATTAAATTGTTTACACCTCAAAATGCCAAAACATCACCCATAAAAGGCTGAAGTTTCTTACCGATGTACCAGACTTTGCAATATTTAGAACTTCTGAATCGGTGCTGATTAAATAAGACCTATTACCTAGAATGATAAAAAGAGTACATGACCAAATAATTAATATTGATGCAGATTGATATAACTATCATTTTTGTTCCTAGCATATGAAACAAAGAAAGCAAAGCAAATATGATACATGAACATAAACAGGAGCATATTACCAGGGATTTCAATCACAATCAAACCTAGTCTAAACTTGCGAAATCAATTCATAACACTTAGGGTTAGAATTCCATGGCGTCCGAGGAATACAAAAAAAAAAGGCACAATCAAATGTTGTTCGAACTCCATGGGTGCAAAGTCACCATATGTGATTGTCCACAAAAATCACAATCAAATGTTAGTTAGACACCATAAGAACGCATTATCTACTAAATAATATTGGATTTAGAGAATAAGTTACCTGCATAATCATTCAAATTGTGTAACGTTCCGTCATATGAGGCCACTTAGGGTTAAAACTATCGTGAAGAAGCCAGAAGCACTTTGGGTGACTTAGTTGTTAGAAAACTAGGGTTAAATTAGAAGAGGTATTTTGAAATTTGGGGTTAAATTAGAAGAAGGGTTTTGAAATCTGGGGTTAATCTGAGGGGGTGGGGGGATTTTGAAGATTTCAATCAACTGAGCTAGAGTTTAGCCGAATAAATTAGCGGGAATATGAACATCAAGTATTTGAGGACAAATTCGAAGATGTGAGGGAATATTAAAATGTTTTAGGAGGGAAATAGCAATTTTTGTTTGAAAATTTCAATGACATACACTAAACTCATGTGTAGTGTGGGGGGTTATAGGGCATTATGGGGATTAAAATATTATAAAGTAATAGAAGGGGGTTATGGGGCGTTATGAAAAAAAAAGGTGTAGTGGGAAGGGCGTTATGGGGCTTTATAAATGATTGGGTAATCAATGTTTTTTATTGTTTTATTATTATTATTATTATTATTATTATTATTATTATTATTATTATTATTATTATTATTATTATTATTATTATTATTATTATTATTGGGACATAAAGACCCACACACTCCTTCCAATTCCAACACCAACATCTATTGAACATCTTATTCATCTTCTCACCTACCCCTTCCAACCATCCATCCACAAGGTTACCATATCTATACATAGAATAAATATCCAAAACCCAAACCACCCCTCTATTCTATATCTATACACAGACACACACACACATATGTATATATATATATAGAGAGAGAGAGAGACCCTTCTTCTCCGGTGACACCATCTTCTCCAGCGACACCCTTCTTCTTCACTTCTTCTTCCTCTCCTCTTCTTCTTCACTTCATCTTCCTCTTCTCACACACACACACACACACACAGATCAATAATAATAATTATAATAAGAATAATAATCAGTTCAGGGGCAACGCCCGTTGTGAACATAATGCTCAAAGGGGCAGCGCCTGGGGGGCGGTGTTCCCCGGCGCTATAGGGCCCAAAACGCCACTATGGCGCCACCACTATAGGTGATCTAACGATGACATCAATACCTGAAGGGGTAGGGGCCTAAAAATCCATTAAAGACAACACGGGCCCATACCCAAAATAAGCCCAAAGCATGCTCGGCCCACGATACATGCGGATGGCGGGTGTATAACTGGCGGACACTGCACCCCGACAGACATGAGATCCCGACGGGTGTGTAACACAGACAACACCCGCCAGGTTCTACACAAAGAACTAGTGACGAAGATTACTAGGACACATGGTAGACAAAGGTACAAACGTACAAGTCTGTATGGACCAATCACAGCAGCTAAACGTGTGGGGGAGGTCATGCTGCACGATCAGCCAACCAGGAGGTGCTAGCAAGGCAAATCCCCGCGGGCATGCGTAGCCGAGCAGACATCATGTACGATCTACAGTTTGAACGACCAATCAGGAGGCCCCATTAAAGGGACGGGTCTATGAGTACGCGGTCGCGGATCCGCCAAATGGGACAATAGGTACAGCTCATGCCCGCATCAGCCAATAAGACCACATGAGGCCACCTCAGCGATGATCTCCACTAACGTTTAACAGCATAGGGGACAATAGTACACTAGGCAAAGAGAATTAGCGAGTCACGGCGTGTCAGGCCTGCAGCTAGCAAGCGGATGACAAGTGCCAATCCCTAGACGTCTTCCAAAGGCATATTGCCACGTGGAACGAACAGTACACTCTCTCTTTCTATGATTTATATAATATTATACAACATATTAAATGGGACTAATCATGGGCCGATGTGGAGGCAAGCCCTTAATGGGGCCTCGGCCCACTGAGTAGGTTAAGGGTGAATGTTGAGGTCCGTGTGGAACCTATTTAAAGAGGACTTCACTTCCTTGGATATACCATTTAGAAAACCCTGAAGAACACACTAAGGCGAACTACGTTTTTGTGTCTGCTAAGTATAATCTCTCGGGATTCGAGGCGGTCACCCCATATCAGATTATTGTGTTCGTTTCAGGTAAATCACTCCCAAAGCTCGATGTGTCATTCTTCTAGAAAATGATTAAGCTTGTAGTAACGTGGTTTAGCCTCCTTAATTAAAAGTTAGACTATTGTTTCTTCAATACCGATACAAAATTTCTATAAAAAGGGGTACCGAAAACCTTGCCAAATGTATCGGCATGGGAACGATACCGTATTCATCAGAAATATCTTTCTATTTGGTATTAGTACAAGAAACACCGTTACCAATTTTTTGGTAAATTAGCTACCAAATACCATCATTGGATCTAATGACGCTAATTGGTTCTAATTGACCATCAACGGGCCTAATTGACCATCATCGGGTCTAATTGACCATCATTGGGTGTAAATGATCTTCATTGGGTCTAAGTGACAATGATTGAATCTAACTAACCGTCTTTGGGCCTAACTGACCATCATTGGATCCAATTAACCATAATTGGATCTAATTGATGATAAAATATTTATAATTACTAGTTTTGTTTCTTTCATTAAGTATGGCTAAAGGTAGGCTAGAAGGTTTGAAAATGTGATTAATGACCTTTAGCCACACATTTAATTGAAAGTGTGTCAGGCAAGTTTTAGAAAAGTGTGGTTGTAGCCCTATTTTGACGTATTGTTATTTATCGTGGCTAATATGGTAACAATTTAGTCTCAAAATTTACTACAGGTCCCCAAATTTGCTACCGCTAAGGTGGTCACAATTCAATAGGTTTGTTATTTTTTTATAAATTATTATTTTTTAATTATTTCTTATTATTTTTCTCACGAATTAACCACAAAAAATAAACGGTGTCAAAATTTTCAACCGATTAGTTACATTATCTTATAATGCATATTTTGGGGGTAAAATCCGTTGCTAAATTTGCTACCATTTTTCTAGGTAGCAACTTTTGGTAACAATAGCCCAGTTTTATCGTGGCTAATATGGTAGCAATTAAGTCTTAAAATTTACAAATGATTAGCTACCCCATATATATGCATTACACTTTAAGAAATATGTCCCTAATTTGCTACCGCTAAGGTGGTCACAATTCAATAGGTTTGTTTTTTTATATAAATTATTATTTTTTAATTATTTCTTATTATTTTTCTTACGAATTTACGACCAAAAATAAACGGTGTCAAAATTTGCAACCGATTAGTTACCTTATCTTATAAAACATATTTTGGTGTAAAATCGGTTGCTAAATTTGCTACCATTTTTTTAGGTAGCAATTTTTGGTGACAATAGCCCAGTTTTCTAGTAGTGAAAAAACTCTTGATAAGATTGTATGTTGACCGGTCGGGGATATCACCCGGAGTAATAATAATACGCGATTAAGGCATTCGGGCCGAGAGGATTCCAATTTGCAATGACTCTCCACTAATTAAGGAGAGAATAATTACAAATAAATTACAATAATAATTTACTAAATATAACACATGCTATTAGAAGTTATAAATAGCTAGTATCCAATTATTTTCTCTAATGAGATACGGAAAACATATGTAACTTTGAATACATGACATTTATTTTTCTAGATGTATATATAATCATCCAAAGAGCTCATATTAACTATGTTTCATGACCATCTTCATATTTAATCTTCATTTTCTCGAGAAATGTTTTTCCATTGAGCTTACGTGAGAAGAATTCTTTGAGATACTGTTCCATTACGAGTGTTTTATACAACGGTGGGTTTTCAGTATTTCTTGTGAGGCTCTTCGAGGGTCCAACATCTGCTTCCAACTTTGGGTTGAAGAACATGGCTAAGGACAACCTCTCTTTAGTCGCATTCACGATTGCTCTATGCTCAATGCTGTTGCAAACACCATTGCTCAATATCTACATACCCATGAAGCAATTACTACTAGTTTCAAATTAGAAAGTATATCTACCCTTAATTTGATTCAATTTTATATTGTAACTAATTGATGGGTACCCGAAATAGTCAGGATGGTGGTTAAAAAAAAATACAGGCATCTATTAAAGTGTTGGACTCTTCAATTACTATAGTAGTGTTACTAAATTGAAACTACGATACTTTGACCCTACATGCTATTAAAAATATATGCAACCAATATTTTTATTCAACATGTGACCACAAAAAGATAACAACGTACTCTCTAGATAGATTCTCCAATAATTGGCGATATTTAACATGTTTCAGATATAAACGTGATTGTCATTTTCAATCATGTAATATATATATATACCCACATTTCAAATTCGCTATAAAAAAGAATGCATGGTTCATTTATCTTTCTAACTCTACGCTACCGTTCATTTTATATGTGAAATTAATTTATTCACATGTTGTGAAAATAATGATTTTTTTATAACTTTAGGTAGCTTAGAAAAATCAACTTGCACATGTACCTGGGTTTTGAAGACCATATATCATATATATATATGATCTAGCCAACTTGCTCCTTGCACAAGCAAATCCAAGCCAAGTCGAAAAAAAAGTTTAAAAAATTCGATAAAAGTGGCAGACGAATTCAATAAGCTTGCTTGCAAGGTATGCTAATTCAAAAGAAGGCAAATATCCCCTGCAACCATTTTGTCTTATTTAGAATTCGCTCCTTATGCAAGCGAACTTATTGAATTCGCTTACCACCTCAGCGAATCCTTGAAATGTTTGTAGTGACATAGCTTGAATATTCGCTTGTGCAAGGAACGAATTGTCTAGACGTACAATAGTTTTCAAAAACCACCTAGATATGCAAGCACGTTTTCCTAAAGACCTAAACCATCTAACTCTAGGAAAGACTATGAAAATATACATAAATGGAAAATACACAAAAAAAAATAAAAAATGATAGGGGGCTAACCTCAAGAATATCGCCAACATTGACAACAAATGCATCTGGAAGGAAATTAACAGGAATCCACATACCATCTTTCTTAACTTGCAAACCTTCAATGTCATTAACTTGAAGAAGAATTGTGATTCCAGCAGCATCGGAGTGAGGGGTAAGGCCAACTACCAAATCCGGTTGAGGGCAAGGCGGATAATAAGTCATCCTCACTGATTGCATTCCATCTTCAAAAATGTCTAGCATTTCTCCCTTGTCGATGTCAAGTGATTGCCCGATTAGGCCGAACAAAGTCATTGCAAGTTTCTGTAGTTCTAGCAAATATTTTTCAACAGTTTCCCTGTTGAAAAATAAATATAGAAACGGTCATAACTTTCGTCATGAAATAAGTGAAGACACTATCAAATAATAAAGAACTTCGTAATTATATAAGTACTCTAGTTATATAACGAGTTATATAACTAAAGTAATTAATTATATAGTTACTCTAGTTATAAATGGCACCGCGTGTTTTTTCCTTCAGTTCGTACAGTTCGTACCAAAAAAGTTGTTTGTATTTGATCTTTTGTCTATGTATGATTAATTAACTATAGTTTAATTCTTGGCCAGAAAGCTCATGAAATAGTGCTATGTGAGAGCATTATAGCTTATGTAAAATTAAAGCAACACAATTTAGAACAGGCATAATATTTATCAAGTTACAAAGCAAACCCTAAACAACCCAAGGAAAGGCCACACATTACATAAAATAATCTATGGTAGATTAGCAAAATGATTAGACCAAAAAATCATTACATCAAATCTGCTAATTGTTTCAAGCATATGCATATTATTGATGGAAGATCAGGCCCAAAGGCGCTTGATAATCAACTATAAGTGGAACGCACAATTTTATTGTGAAACATCCGTGTACCACACTACCACGTCTCTTTTGTTTTATCAATCACACAAGCAAACAAAACCGTTTACATTAATCCTTATTTAAGTAGATCTAAATATATACCACCTAAAACCTATTAGGACCAAAACACCAATTGAATAAAATCAAATAAAATAAACCTATACTTATCCCAATGTTCTGTGGACTCAATTAAAAAACCTCTTAATTAACCTCTTAAACTATTAGAAAATTAGTCCAACTATGAACTTGGATAAAGAGATAGTGTCATGACACTTTGCTTTTTAACATCTTATATATAAAAAAACATACGAAAAATTTGACTTTTTAACTTGTGTTTTTTCTAAAAGCAAGAGTACTCTTTCTAGCTTCCATACATAATTATTTGTTCTCATTTATAAGCATAAATTCTTAATGTTAAGTTAACACTTGTGAGCGTAAAGTTAAAGTTATTTCCACACTTAGACCTGTATAATAAAATATATTAGTTAGGGTTTATTATAATTGTTTCTGACATAATTATATGACTTGATTAAATTTACTTTGTAATTATTCTTATAGCATTTTAATTATATATAGTACTTATTTTCAGGTGTCCCTATACATAATATCTAACGGGGTTTTCATTATTCTATATACCAAAACTAGTACTACTCTTAACTGAGCCCTCTTATGTAAGTGTATGCGAAATTGACAAGAGTGAGTGAGAAAGACCTTAGTAATGTAGGGAAGGCAGGAAGTAAGTTGGGTTTTCTCCTATGAAGAGGATTGGTAATCATAAAAAATCGATCAGCCCAGTCTATTTTCTGACCTTCAGCATGGACTATGGTTTGGCCATACCCTTCATACTCACCTCCCTTCAACTTGTACCTCATCTTCTCTTCTATCGGCGATTCAAAGAAACCGATAACCTCCTTTTTCATTTGGTCCACCAAGGATTTGTCAACACCATGATTAACCAACTACAATTAAATTATGATTAACCGATACAAATAAATCATAATTTTTTTTTCTAACAACATATTTTCTTATTAAAAATAAAAGGATAAATTATATAAGGATGGTAGGTAGTTTTTGGGATTGTTTTGGTTTCTCGTTGGGTAGTCCACTACATCAATAAGCAGGCTATGAATTCGTTGTAAGGGGAGCATACACCAGCTCACGAACTTGCACACATCTATATATGGTACGCGAAACACTCATATTGTAGAACACAAATGTTTGGACTCTTTTCATGGCCCTAACATGTCTTATATAGTCTAACATGCAACTAGCCTCACAAGATAAATACCCTATAATAATCCTAGCTACTACAACTTGATATTCAAGAATAAACCTTACTTAACAAGTTAAACCAAATTACTACTTTTGGTTCCTATATTGACTTGTGATCTCCTCCTAACCACCCCTTTTAGATTGTCCTTACCTACTTGCCGAGCCCATCAAGTTCAACCGTCTTATGTTGGTATTGTTATGTTTTAACGGTCTAATGTTGAGAAACCCTAATCGGAGGTTGCTCGTCAAAGGAGCAGACTCCTTCAAATCATACTCCACTTATTGAAGTAACATGCTACCTAGAAACCAAAATACCCCCCCCCCCCCCCCCCCCCCCCCCAAAAAAAAAAAAAAAAAAAAAAAAAACCACATACAAATAGTTTTAAAATTTCTATAAAAACTAGCCATAAAAAAATCAACATAATTAAAGAGGTTCTTAACCTGAAATATGCCCCAACTACAGCATACCGCACGTAGATTTCTCAGTTGGAGATCTGTATTCGCTCCTTCCATTATCAAATTATTCATGTCAATGACTGGTATAGATGGAAAAGGCGAAGAATCATTCGCGATAAAGGTGGGTTCTCGATGTTCTTGAACATAGTTATGAGGAACACTGAGGTCGATGTGTTTTGCAAGCTCTTGAACACTTCCATGGCTCAGTAAAGGTTGTGAGAAAGCCATTGCAGATTAATTATGTTGTTCAACCAACTTGGTAGCTTGTTTAAAATACAAGTAGGGTGTCAACTTCAGGTTACAGACACTAGATAGATAGATATTTGTTTTGATCGGGATAAGACAACCTTTTAATAAGTGTATAAAACACATGTTTATAATAGATAAAAGGTTTGATTGACAACGACAAGAATCTAACGCTACAAAAGACAAAATATTAATAAGCTATATTACTTAGTATTAATAGTTGCATTAGTTAAATAGTAATGCTATCTTTAAAAATGTGTTCTTATTATATAGTAAATTTTCAGGTTGTAACTGCTCTTTGTCTATTGCCATATTAAAACTGTTTCAACATTTTATAAAATTAATTAACAAGTTTTCATATTATTAATGTGCAGGCGACATATGGTTTTATCTAGATAACATATGGAAATTCTTTAAGTCACTATAACAATTATTTGAAATCTTCATGATTTATATTGTAGAAAATCATACAACTTAGAAGTTTTTTGTTTCATTAATTTTTTTGTTAGGTGTACGTACATGTTAAGAATTGATAAAACTTTGAGACCGTATAATAGTGATACACCCAACACTTTTTTTCTTTCAACTTTGTCCCACATAATTTTCATCTTTCGTAATTTTTTCGTTTTAAGTTTTGCTCTAAATTTTGAGAGTTATAACAAGTTCGTCGCAACGCGCGGGTCTTAGACCGACTCAGTTACTTCACATTAACCGTAGTTGTTAAAAGTCATCGATTTTACGCCTTTGGCATTAACACGTCTTAACGAGCGTTCGTGGTTCTACGATTTTATGCCATCTTTTCATTCGGTGTTATTTTTTCTTTTTTTTATTTATTTTACTTTTACGAGCTTTTTGGTGTTGGTGGTCGCTGGTGGTGGTGTGGCATTGTTGCTACTTGGCACGGTTTAACAACCCGCCGCAACGCGCGGGGTATTAATACTTAATACTAGTTTTTTTTTAAACTTGAAGTTTTGCAAGTAATCTTTCAATGTGTGAATGAACTAATAATAACATTGTGATAGCTTATTCTTCACTTGATGTTATTACATGTGCCATAGTGAGCTAATTCTTGTTACTTAATTCTTGCACTTGATGTATATATGCGCATCACATTGACGAATGGATCATAATACAATTATCAATAAATTAATAAATGTACGTATATATGTACATGCATATGCTTATTGGTTAATTATTACTTAATTATGACAGGATAATCAAATAGTCACAGGAAGAGATCGGATTAGTTACATATATATAATATATATATTGCCGATATCAATATGAGTGGGCTGAAAGTAGTAAATGTCGCTAATAGCAGGCAAAGTCTCCTCCTATCCATGCGTTCTGAAAAGTGACCTCCATTTGCTTTGTAAAAGGTCAATGACATGGTGCGGAAAAGCATTATTCCATATATATATATATCTCTCCTTTACCAATTAAAGACTCACGTACACTAGGATCACTTTTAGATACAAGACAATCAAATTAATTAACAATATACAGCTTACCATGAACTATTGCGTCACGTGTGCTAGAAGGAAACGTTTGTCTTCTAGATTTCCTGTAATTTGTCTGGCATTTGAGCTTGATTAGTGGTGAAGCTAAAGATTGAATCGGCGGAAGCCGGACTCATTTTTTCTGATTGATAGGGGCCGGAAGATTAAATCGATGGAGGCCGGACTCAATTCATATAAAATTTAACTACGAAAATCGTAAAATTCTACCACCACGCCAAAAAACATGGGGCCAGAGGGTGCCTGGCCCCCACCGATTTTTGGCGCAGTGGTGAAATTTTGCGATTTTCGTAGGTAAATTGAGTCCGGGTTGAGTCTGGCCCCCACCGATTTGATCTTCCGGCCACTACCGATCGAAAAAAAATTGAGTCCGCCCCCTACCAATTCAAGAACCAAGCTTCGCCACTGCTGCAGAGCTTGATGATATATCCAGAATTCATAGACACATATGTCAAATTTGGTGGGATTTATTATTATTTTTTTCTTCTACTTTAATTATATAAAATGGTTTTTTTTTTTTTTTTTTTTTTTTTTTTTTTTTTTTTTTTTACAAAAGGCAAAACGTACACACCCTTTATACTGACTACTAAATATGTAGTAATACTTATCATGAGACTAGAACGCTTAATTACTTGGTGAGAACTAAAACACCTTTACTGCACACTATGGCAAAGACAGATCTAGCACAAGTTGAGGGAGTGCCCATGTTACCCTCAACTTTGTCTTCGAAATGCAAATGCTCGGATACCTATGAGCAAAGGTTGTGCGGTTCAAAAGGGATGAAATTGGATGTTAGGTTGGGGTTGGTTACTAATTTTACCTATTATTGTGTATTTGATTATATAGTAACAATGTGATATATTTTGTTAATAGTTTGTTAGTGAACAATTGGGACCCTTTCATTTGTAATCGGTTTCCTTGATTAAGTTGGCAACAATGTGATATATTTGATACGTGAGCTCAAAACATGTGTTAGCGTTTACACATATGCTTCAAGTGGGACTTAAACTCAGCCAAGCGCGAACGTAATTTATTATATGGTTTGCGGTCAAGCAACACCACACTATTTTAATTTAACGTGTTTATCATGTATGTTACCGATTTCTGGCCATACACCAAAGATTTTTGAACACTGATATTTATGAAAAAAGTTATTACCTTTATACCCCAACGTTATAGATTTTTAACACATCACAATTAAAAAATAAATCCTTTTAAAAAAAGAGGCCCAAAATATGTAAGACCCATGTCATAATTACCAAGTTTTCATATAAGTTCTCAACAAAATATCAGGTTTGAATTGCATTAATAACATAATGTTTACACAAAACGCCTTGTTGTCATTTCTAGGCCAAGGTGTTCATGATTTAAAACTTTCCAAATGTCTAACAACAAGTTGACGTTAACCCGCGCGTTGCAGCGGGATGTAGAGTATGAATGTTCTTTGTATGTAAGATGTGAAAATTATTAAGTCTATATAAAACATTCGTTTTATTTTGCTTTGCACCACCCTACAATATCACATGAAAGTTTTTTATTTTCAAAGAAGAGCATGTTTTGAAGATAAACATACTATCATTTTAAAGAATTAAGTTTAACCATATATTCTTTTATGTAATAAAAAAAAGAAAAAGAAAAATCAACAGTGTAGTTTAGACATAAAAAAAATCTGAGTTGTACACATGAATTGTACTCTTGAATCAATTTTGTTTGTTTGGTTATGTGATATTTTTATAAGAAATTGATGTCTTATGCTAATATAAATGCCTAGTCCAATTACCCCTGCTTAATACTTCGTAAAAATGTCATAACACACACAACTTCTCAATGTTTATATAATCGGAGCATAGAGTGAACCTGTCGGCTTACTTGTTCATCAGTTGGACCCCGAACCAGATTTAAGAATTGGTGTACGTCATATTGTATATTTTGTTTAGTAAAAAGGGATATTTAATAAACAAAATAATAAAATAAATATTGAATACTAAAGATATATAAAGAAACCAAATATGTCATATTTACCTGTGTTGTAGGTGTGTAGCTCTGTCAAATTTGACTTTAGTGTCTCTTCAGATTAAATTTTTTATTTCATTTTCAATTTTGGTTTTCAAAAAGTACAACGTCCAACAATAATTTAGTCATCTTATCTTCCCCACTCGTTGGTTTGGTTTCAATTGTTTGCATCATATTCTTGTCACTGCCTGCTCTAGCCACCATGTCCGTTCAACATCAAAGAAAGCCCTGTTCAACCTCAAAATATGGCCATCACAACCTGCTTAACCACAGCCAACATCTGTTTCACCACCGGCGGTTGTTTCACATTTGAGAATTAGGGCAAACAGCCAGAAGCTTTGTAAGGTTCGCGCCCCAACCGGCCCGACAATGTAAAACCGGACGGCTTTGTTGCCAATTCCTGCAACCCGGAGGTCCTATCCGTCCACAAATCCATGCAATTTCTTACAACACACAAATAACCCTCATTTGGTCCTCTCTCCAAACCCTCCTTTGTTTCTTTCTCTAAAATCATTTGTTTCTCTGGGCAATCATGTTTTATGTTTAATATCAAAATTTCTCCAAATCTTCCCAAGAGTATGTATATGTACCTCATCGTCGTATCAGCCACGCGCTCGCACATGCATGGCCTGAGAACAACCGTCATCTTCGTAACATCTTCCTTCACAACCATCGGGGATCTACGTTGTCTTTCTACATCATCACGACACATAAAAGACTCTCCCCACAACGACTGAAACGGTTTTCCAGCGGTTCTAGGTGGACTAAATAATAATTCTAGTTGTTTTTGTTCGGATTGTTCACTTGTTCTTATGGTTTCTACAGAGATGATAGCCCTCTTAGGGTTTCCAATTAGATCTGTGTTGTTGAAGGCTTATTTTTATTTTTTTTAATTATAGAAAGGTTGAGGCAGTTAACTAATGTGGTAGAATGAAGGTAAAGGATTTGGCAGTTTGTCTGACAAACAAAAAGGCGATGTGGAAGAAGAAGGCGTTAAAGCGCCGTTAGTTTTCTAAAGAAAGAGTTAAAGTTCCGTTAAGTTACTTTTTGTATTTATATATAATGTTAACTAATGACATTAAAACCCAAAGAGAACATAAGTGCGGAAGCATTGTAGTATGTATGCGTTTGATCTTCAAAACGAGCTTTGTCATCCTCCGTTTCATATCCTATCCATACCTAGGATCACCCATGCAAGGAAACCCATTAAAAGTTAGCCAAAAACATGTTAAAATGACCAAAGAACAAAGCCAATGAGGAGTTGAAATCCCCGCTGTAGGATATGATATTGCAACCGTAGCCTACGGGTACTGTTTGTTGCTGTTGGTTTTTCAAAGACAAGCCAGCCATAGCCTACGGCTGGTTGGCCATAGGTTACGTGTCACACCCCGCTAAGGTGAAAACACGGGGATGTGATTCGAGAGGTTTTCAAGCACAAGGTTCGAGCAACACATAAATATAAACTAAATATATACCATCAAAAGATAATCATTGTCATAATTTATTAAGAAAACATGAGATTGTCTGAAAAACCACTGGTTTAACTATCAAGTCACAACATAACTGAGATCAATGAAATCCACCCAATGATGGTACCACAACATGCAAGCTCCAACCCCTCTCTCAAGTCTCCGCCCCACATGATCAATTACCTGAAAAACATGCATAAAATATTTGTTAACATAATGTCGATGAGTTCACAGGTTTTAAAGTACTATGTAAAGTGCTCGTGAAATTCGTGTATGACCAATCATAGGCTAGCTAAGCGAATGATTACTGTGCAAACCATGAGTCCCATAACCAAACCTCTTGACTGTTGTTCCTCGCACATTGTACAATAAAGACAACGTATATGTAGTAGAACACTAACACTCTTTTGTATGTAACCGGTTAGAGCGACCAACCAAGAGTGGGGGTGTCAACCCAATAGATCTATTAAAGTGTTCCATGGCTACTGATAGCTAATGGTTATAGTGTAAATGTAAGTACGAGGACTGTTGAGCTCATGAACCATATGTCTCACGTTCCACATGGTAGTCACGATACACTAACACACCAAAATGAAATGTACTAGAATGTAGCATGTTTATCCCCAAAAATGGAAAACAGTAAATATGGAGCCATGAAACTCACCTGATGACTGAAGATAAGGTCTCGTAAAGTAGAAAAGTGGAATAGCTACTGTTCCGACAAATGATACCCTATGATTATCAATGACATAGTAAGTTGTACGGTCTTATCATTTATCATACAAGTTGTTCACCCAACTTGTGGACCCTTATGTTAGTTATATGTGGGTCATGGTTCGTTCACGTGACAATTATTACTTGATTCATTTGTACTTTGTAAAATGTACGGTTTCGGGAATCTCGGGCGTTTTATTGTGAAAACGTATCTATAGTTAAATAAACAGGCTCCACACGTTATTATAGGTAATATAACATTCCCCATTCTAATGTGTGTGGTGTATTTATGGAAAGTGCAAGGATTTAACATACATTATGTGGTGTTATGGTGTCATATTAGCATTAACACACGTTTGTTACCTTTTAACATATCTTTATTATCATAGCCGAAATCTTTGTATGAATAAATGGCTTGAATCCGATAGTTTAACATATCAAGTGACTCACCAATTAACAATCAATGCACAACCGAATGTCTACAAGTGTGTGTTAGTGCATTTGTACGAAATCGTGTATAGTTATATAAACAAAAGATCACGTAGTTTCGGGTTGGAACATATACATGTTTTTGGGTTGAAAAGGTCGATCTATGTCTTATGTTTTTGACATGGCACACTTGTCACACCCTCAAATTTCCACATGCGGAGTTTTACCGCGACGCGCATGACAAACAAGGATCCAAGTCAACGGTCACAATAAACAACACTATATGAAATACGTAAACTCAAAACAAAGTTCTCATAACATAAAGCCGTAGCAGAAGCATATAACCAGTTACAAAACCATGTACCAACATGTTCAAAATATTTAGTTCGAAAACATGAAACTAAGCCTAGACGCCATGCAGACTCGTGCGCCTAGTCCAACTGATGCTACCTTAGCGACCTGAGAAAAATATGCCAAAACAACGTCAACATATAATGCTGGTGAGTGTTCAGCAATGTTCGGCCCGAGTGTTCAGCAATGTTTAGCAAGTTCGAGACAATATGCACCCACCCGGCCCTCCAAGCCGTCGAGTGGGGCCTGTCAAGCCCAATAGATCCATCCACATTTCCCCGTTGTGCATCCCCGCACATTCATGGTTTCCCCCGGGACTTTCAAAGATCGTATAGCAACGCAAAGTTAAATCATAGTATGACATATGTTACCAAAATAAGTTTAGCGCATGTTTTCTCCCCCAAAAGTAAAAGCAGTAAAAGTGAGGCCGTGAACTCTCCTTAAGTTGTGTTCTTCAAATAAATAAGAAAAGCCAAGCTCTTGATAATCCCAACTACCGGAGATCTATCAAAATGTTCACATAAGTGTTCCGACTAATAACCATAAGGTTATCTAGTCCCCGATTGTCCAGATCGTGACCAAGTATGTTTAAAAGTGTGTTTGACTATTCAACCGACACACTAGACTGACCCGACATCCCGTTGGTGACCCATTACATAAACTAATCAAGAATACATAGATTACACATAAGGTTTCAGCATAAAACACTTAGTTTGCATCAAAAATCGCACATACAGAGTCGTAGGGTCGAATCAACATTTTAAGGGTCCAGGTTCGACCCTTTTTGACCTTGGTTCGACCCCTATGAGGTTCCTTCGACCTAAATTAAGTTCGTTCGACCAAACTGAGTGTCAGACTGCAGGTTCGACCCCTGACCTCTACCTTCGACCCCCCGCTAGGTCGAATGAGGCCAGGTTCGACCCCTGTAGTGTTGTTTTTCCTAAAACGCCTCAAAACTATCCGAAAACATCACGAAACATCACAAAACACTGCAGTCAAACATGATTAACATATTCCTACAAAACCCCACCAACTTTGCCCCAAAACCAGTTCGTTTTAACACTTTCCCAAAATGGAAAAATTATGGAAATGTCACATCATGCATGAAATCTTTACCCAATTTGGAAACTTTTCGAAATCCTTTCATAATCATCTTAAAATGTTTAGTTCAATGCGTGTATGAAAACCCCCAATGGTATTACCAATAATACTAACATGCACAAACCCTAGATTTAACAAAATTCCCAAATTAGACATGTTATCATCAATCATTTAATTGTAACCCTAACAATGGCAGCCCTAGATCATGTTTCTATCAATAGTATTGCAGTAAGTCATTAAACAACACATAATATCACATAACACATCACTAACATATGTTTATTGGTATGAAAACTCATGTTTAATGATTAGGTTTTGTTTAGAAAGATGTTTGAAAGGTTTTTAATCCTAAAAACATCCTTATAACAGATCTAGACATTTGGGATTAGAGATGAAAACGAATCAAAATTCTTTAAAAAGGGTTTAGGATTAAGAACACACCTTAGATTCTTGATTAGATGTTGTTTGTAGGTTAGATTATGAAAAACGAGAGCAAAAACTCCTTCCCAGCGATTAAAATCGTTAGAGAGTGTTTGGGGGCGACTAGGGTTTGTAAAATGGTGAAAATGACAAAGTGTGGTATTTATACTAAACCCACCTTCGACCCCCATCATGGGTCGAATGAGAGGAATGTTGGTCGAATGAGCTTCTTGCTAGATCCCATTCCTGGTTCGACCTCCCCCAATGGGTTGAATGAACCTTTATCAGGTTTTCATCCTTGGTTCGACCCCCTACAGGTCGAACCAATGTTTATGTTTTCCAGATTTTCTAGTTTTGTCGCTTAAACGCGTTTTAGCACATTCTAACACATGAACATGCAATCCTAACATATATTAAGCATATATAATCATGTTTACACCTTTGAAGCACGTATTTGCACATTGTATCACACATATGTATCAATCTACATATACTACTTGATTCAATTCATGTAATTTCACCAACAACGAAACCCAGTACTAGTGTATTCCCAAAACAACTCCCAATGATCCTCCAGATCATTGAACCCTGGACAATCCTAACATAACCCGACTCAACTAACCCAGTTAAGTTCATTTATAAATGTTTTTCGCTAAGGTAGACTTATGTTTTACCAAAATGTTTAAGCCAAACATGCCGGGTGTCACATCATCCCCACGTTGAAAGAATTTTCATCCCGAAAATTGCACGAAGCCCAAAAATGAAAGAGACGGAAAGAAGGAAACGAAAAGAAAATTTACCGGTTGTCACAACACTAGTTATAGCTTCATGGTCCTATGTACCATCTTATAGATTGGTTTGATCACAATGTATGTGCCATGTGCGAGTGTATGCGTTAACATAAGTTTAGCTTTGGAAAACAAATTATCACAACTTATGTCTTCATAACCAAAACATTTTTTTAGGGTGTTCATGTGTCGAAGGATTGGTTTCGTTTATCAAAGGGGTCGGGTGCTCAATGAGGGCTGAAAGAATAATGGTTTCAAAAGAATGTGAAGGTTAATTATCATACCTAGTTGAAGCAATGTAGAACCCGAATGTATGCACCACTATTCCTTCCACAAGAGCGACCTGATCACGAACCTTGAGGGGTGAGGCTCTTTGACCGATTGAAGCTTGTAAGAAATAAAAAGGGTTGGGTTTCAGTGGGTAAGAGTCGAGAGAAAGAGGGTGTTTGTGTGTGAGTTTGGATAATGATGGTGCTCCTATATATAGTGGTTGAATTATGTGAGGACAAAGGAATAAAATTTAAGATCATTCTTCTAGGTTGGTGTTGTGATTAGTGGCTTTAAACATTAATTAATGCAAGATTGTGTAAGGGTCGATTGATGTGCAATCATACAAATATGAGGTAGGTTGTCTTACCGTGGGAAATGATTCAAGTCTTGGGATGTTGCCTTCTTTGGTATAAGTTGACATTGTGTCTATGTATGGGTCGATGATCATGAACTTTTCATGAGTTTGGAAAGTGAATTGAAACTGGTGTGGGGTGATGTATGGATCGACCGAATGTGGTGAAAGAAAGAAAGATGATGGTGACTAATCCTAGAGACAAAGATTTGTCTTTACCTTGTGAAAGTGATGGTTCTCTTCTTGGCCCTTGAATCCGATTGGTGTGAAGTACTTGTAGGAAAGATTATGATCATGCTAGGATGGTTAAGTTAGTTGTCCATTGCTATATTGGTATAAGATCTTGACAACTATTTGAAAGGGACATGATGTTGTCTATGTTTGGTAGTTTCGGCCGAGTCAAATGAAAAGGGACAAGGGATGGTTTGGGTAAGGATCACACATAGAGTTGAGATGATCATAAAAGCAAGGCTTTGTTTGGTATAATTATGGATTTGGATCTAATGGCATGCATGTCTAGTGAGGACAAATTGGGTGAAAGTGACTTATGATGGTTTGTTTCTTCTTGTTCTTGTTCATCGGCCGAATATAAGGAGGATCAAGGGAATTATGGCAAGTGATCATGCATTGGACTAACCTCATGACATAGAAGCATGGCTAATTAGTGATAAGAGGGTCTAGACTAGGCTTGATTATAAACAATCTCTGTGTTCTTCCCTCCATGTGTTTCGCATGTGCGTATATGTATATCTTAAAATGGTCTTGTCCCTTTCTTTCTCACATAGTGTCGTGGGTGTGTGTGTTAATCATGTGGCCAATTATATGTAAACATTTATGGATATCATGGCTAGTTTTCTTGGTAAAATAAATATATGTATGTACATGGATATGGCCGACGATGTGTATGTAGTTGTGTGTGTACATGGTGCGTCATTGATAGTTGTGATCACTCATGGTATGGGAATAGGTTTCGTGTGTTGGCATATACCCATACGTGTAGTTCTAGTGAGTTGATATAGGTTGATGTAATAACAATACATATGTTAAGTATCGATGAACACGTGTTATCGGGTAATAACATTAGTTAACAAGGATAAAGTCCATTATCCATGCCAGAATGTAACTTAGTTTTATTTAGGTTACATAAGTGCACGATGACGATATTAACATGTATTAACTTCCACAAGTGATGGGTTCCTGACCACATATTATTGAATGTTATTAGTTCTTAACCACATGTGTTGTTGTGTGATCTTAACTCAAGTTAACACATGTTCGTGTTCTAGATAATGTTCGATGATTCTTGTGTGTTATGTCCATAGAACGTATTGAGAATTCTTTGGTTTTTTAGTGGAATTGTGTAATTTCCCACTTAAAGTTTATCACGTGTATTGTTGTTTTGATCATGTGTAGAAATTGGGTATCCGGTTGCTCTCTTTTGAGCGTGTGATTGGCTTGACTGTTCAACGCCAATTGTCTAGTAAAGTCCGGGTGTTTTATGCATAACGGGTAATCTATTGCATTTCTACAATAATTATGGCTTTACTAGACTGGGGGGGGGGAGTATAATGTGTGTAAAAATGTCTAATTATGCACATGAAATGGCAGTAAAAGTAAAATGCGTACGGATGTTGACCTGGATCATTGACCGGTGTCATATTATGTGACACCCTGCATGTTCAGCTTAAACATTTTGCAAAATATATAAGTCTAACTTAGTGAAAAACATTTATTAACATACTTAACTGGGTCAGTTGAGTCCGGTCATGTTAGGATTGTCCAGGGTTCAATGATCTGGAGGATCATTGGGGGTTGTTTTGTGTATACACTAGTCTTGAGTCCCGTTGTTGGTAAAATTACATGAATTGAATTAAGTGTTATACATAGATTGATACATACATGTGATATAATGTGCAAATGCGTGTTTTAACGGTGTAAACATGATGGTACATGATTCTATATACTTAACATATGTTAGGATTGCATGTTCATGTGTTAGGATGTGCTAAAACGCGTTTAAACGACAAAACTGGAATATCTGGAAAACATACATATTGGTTCGACCTTAAGGGGGCCGAACCAAAGATATGGACCTTTGAAACCCCCCATTCGACCTGACAGAAACCCCATTCGACCCTTGCAAGGGTCGAACCAGGTGTAACTATAAATACCATACTTTGCAATTTTTCATCATTTCACAAACCCTAGTCGCCTCTAAACACTCTCTCTCGACTTTAATCACTGGAGAAGGAGTTTTTGACCTTTTTTTTTCATAATCTAACCTACAAACTTTCCAAGAGAAGATCTAAGGTGTGTTCTTGATCTAATACCATTTTTAAGCATTTTTTATTCGTTTTTATTAAACCCCAAAGGTCCAGATCTGTTCTAAGGTGGTTTTTATGATTAAAAACCTTTCAAACATCTTTCTAAACAAAATCCTATCATTAAACATGAGTTTTCATACAAATAAATATGTGTTAATGGTGTTTTATGTTGTGTTATGTGTTCTTTAATGATTAGATGTTGTTTAGATGATAGAGTCATGATCTAGGGCTGCTATTGGTATTGGTTTATGATTGTTTTAGGTTACAATTGGATGAATGATGATGTTTTGTCTATTTTGGGGATTTTTGTTAGATCTAGGGCCTGATGCATGTTGTTATTGTTAATAAAACAATTCGGGGTTTTCATACACATTAAACTGAGCATCTGGAGATGATTATGAAAGGATTTCAGCAAGTTTCCAAATTGGGTAAAGTTTACATGCATGATGTGACATTTCATAATTTTGCCATTTTGGGTAAGTTATAAAACGGACCGATTTTGGAGCAAAATTAGTAGGGTAGCAATATGTTATTCATAGTGGACTGCTGTGATTCATGATGTTTCGTGATGTTTTTGGACTGTTTTGATGCGATTTGACGTGTTTTAGAGTGTTTGTAGCAGAGTGGGTCGAACCAAGGTCCCATTCGACCCATCGTGGGGTCGAATGAAGACCTCTGGGGTCGAACCAGTTTGCAAACAGGTCAAATGAACTTTAAATTGGTCGTACGAACATGATTTACGTCGAATTAACACGTGTTAGGGTTGAATTAACATGTGTTAAGGTCGAATGAACATGTGTTAGGTTGTATGAACTTGTGAATAGGTCGAATGAAGTTTATGAGGGTCAAACAAAGCTTTGGGGGTCGAAGCAAGCTTCCTTTCTATGCTGATTCGACCTTACAGCTTTATATGTGCGATTCGTGATGCAAACTAAGTGTTTTATGATTGAACTTTATGTGTAATCTATGTGTACTTGATTAGTTTATGTAATGGGTCACCAACGGGATGTCGGGCCAGTCTGGTGTGTCGGTTAAACAGTTAAACACGTTTTTAAACATACTTGGTCACGATCTGGACAATCGGGGACTAGATAACCTTATGGTTATTAGTCAAAACACTTATATGAACTTTTGTGATAGATTCCCGGTAATAGGAACTATCAAGAACTGTTGGTAACACTTTTATTTGGAAGAAGCAATCTAAGGTGAGTTTCACAGCCCTACTTCTTACTGGCTTTACTTTTGGGGGAGAAAACATGTGCTGAACTTATGTTTTGGAACTTGTGTCATACTATGGGTTACTTTTTGGTTACTATACGATCTTTGGAAGTCCCGGGGAAAATCATGAATGTGCGGGGTTGCACAACGGGGGAAATGTGGATAGATCTATTAGGTGTGACATGCCCCACTTGTCGACTGGAGGTCGGACGGGTGCATGTTGTCTCGACCTATGCTAAACTTGCTAAACATTATTCGGGCGGCTTAAACATATGCTAAACTTCCTGAACTTGCTAAACGTGTCCAGTAATGGTTTTCCAATCGTAGTAGTAGCAAAACTTACGCCTAGCTAGCGTACTCTTGGCTTACACTTGACATAGTATTGACAGGCTTAACTTGGTACACTTTGGTAACATTTGGTAACACTTGGTAACATTTTAAGAAAACCTGTGAACTCACCAGCATTATATATTGACACCTTTTTGGCATGTTTTTCTCAGGTCGCTAAGGTAGCAACACATGGACTAGGCGCACGGGTCTTGCATGGCGTCTAGGGCTTTAATACACATTTTTGAATAAAAACATTTGAGACTATGTTGGTCTTTTGAGCATGTAAACTTGATTATGTTTCCGCTACTATTTTGAGTTACTAAAGTTTATGTTTTGGGTCTACGTATCTTTCATATAGTTATTGTTTATTGTGTTAGTTGACTTGGATCCTAGTTTGTCACGCGCCTCGTGGTAAAACCCCGCATGTGGAATTTGAGGGGTGTGACACATTATGGTTGGTGGACTCTGATCTCAGGGGACTGTTTTAGCCGTAGCCTATGGTGCAAGGCCGTTGGTTACTGGCTAGGGCTACTGTAAGAAGGGGTCCTTTTCCTACCCAAATTTAAGAATTATACACAAGTGTATACTAGCAACACAACTAAACCTAATTGAACTGCACATTCGATCCCTTTTGACTGCAACAATGGAACTCAATACAGACTCCTCCTACCATGAGAACCCACAATCATTACAACCACCTAATCAATTTACTATGCACAACAAGTTAAAAAATAAAACCCAAGAATATTAGCGAATCATAAAACAATAATTAATATATTTACAACAACCGTACCTTGATTTTCAACACTAGTTAGAAACAAAGGTTGAGAGGGTGTTTCATGATCTTCATTCAAATGAGATTGTGATTCAATGTTTTCGTGTATCGAATTATTGTCCATAACTAGATGATCAAAATCAATATGTTGTATGTTTCCTTCAAATCGAAAATTATTAATTCGATTATGAGTGCCTGCCAATCGAAATTTTTTTAAATCAAATATGTTGATTTCGATTTTTGCTATGTTTCAATTATGGGTGCCTGTCAATTCGATCGTGTGTTAATAATATGAATTGAATTATAGATAATGTGGATGAGAGATTTAAGGAAACCATATAACTGCCATGATTAACAATTATAATTATAAAAAAAAAGATAATTATTTAAATGTATATTTATACTAATACCCTTTAGATTAAAATCAAAGAAGGAAGGCTAAGATTGGTTCCCATGGTTCCTAACTATAGTGGTGGTTCCTAATTGATCTCAATCCTATATATATATATATATATATATATATAGGGTTGGGTTATTTTGAGAACTCACGCGAGTTGCGAGATCCATAGGAACTCATCTAGGCCATTGATCTTCTCCATCCAATGGTTGAGATTACATCTTAAGGTTTTTGTCTTCATATGTTATTTAAATTTGTATTAAGTATATTTTAATATAATAAGGTACAATTAGAGGTGTTTAGGTAAAAACACCATGGAAAGAGGAAAAAATAATATAATACTATATTAATTTTGTATTCAATTAATCAAAATATAATATTTTTTTACTATATTTTATTTTTTAATTCCTTTACTTTCTTAAAACAAATAATAAGATAAATCTGATGAGGATAATTTACACTGGTGTAATTATTTACACTAGTGTAAATCTACCATGATTTACATTGGTGTAATTATTTACACCAGTGTAAATCTACCATACACAAACTACTACAACAATACGCTAGTGTAAAAAACCAAACAAACATCTATACATTCGTATTACGCTAGTGTAAAAAATACATAGTACCATCTATAACATTGTATTACACCACTATAAATGCCCCAAAACATCAACAAAATTGTTTTATTTACTTTATACAAAAAAAAAAAAACAACAACAAAACCTTCATCTGCAAAAACATCATCATCATCAACAAAACATCATTATCTTCAACAACAAAACAATAATAACAATTACAATAATAACAATAATAATCATAACAACAACAACAAACCTACCGTCCTTCGCCGTCCTCCGCCACCATTCACCATCTTCTCCACCCCCTTCGCCCCCTACCCCACCAAGAACCACCCCCTCCGCCTCCAAATCTGTTTAGAGCCCAAAACCCACCACCAAAAACTGACCCCCACCAAACCCACCATCACCATCACCTCCAAGACCACTGTCGACCACCGCTTCATCACCTCCACCCACATATCTCACGCAGCCACGAACCACCACCATTCAAAACCCCCACCTTCGAAAAACCCACCACGTTCAGATCCCACCCCCACCCCATTCAGATTTGTTCAGATCCCAAAAACCACCACCATTCACCATCACCTCCACCCCTACCTCCACAGCCATGACCACCGTCCCCAAAAACCTCCTCATCCATGACAGAAGAGAGAGAAAGAGAGAGAGAGAGAGAGAGAGAGAGAGAGAGAGAGAGAGAGAGAAAGAGAGAGAGAGAGAGAGAGTCGTGTGTGTGAGCATCGTCGACCACCATTCGTTGACCACCGCCTTCGTTCGGATGAGAGAGAGAGATAGAGGAGTGTGTGTGTGGGAGAGAGAGAGTAGTATGTGTGTGATGGTTATTTAAAAAAAAAAAGCAGTGTTATAAAATGGTGTGGAGTGGGGGGTGGGTGGGGATAAATTGCTTTCTTGCCCTTTAATATTATAATGATAGGTGGTATATGTGTCACCTTGTAATTGGTCTAGAGGAGTTCTCAAGTTCTCGCAACTTAAGTGAGTTCTCAATTGAACCAGATCATATATATATATATATATATATATATATATATATATATATATAGGGTAAGTATCTAGTGAAAACCTTGACGAGTTGTGAAAACTCTAGAAACCCATTGCATGGTCCTTATTGAGCCACATATATCTTTTAATTTGAAGCGTTAAGGGTAGTTTTGACTTTTACTCTCTTCCATGCTTTGTCCTGCTTTTGTCAGTGTGATTGAAGAAAATAACACTTAACCATTTGTACCCTTTCATTTCTCTCTCTTCCACACCAAAAGAACCAAGCCATCCAACTCAAGCCACGTGCCTTACATCTCTCTCTTTACAGATCCAAACACCACCTACAAAACCTTCCCCAAGTCATCACCTAACCATCTTCACAAACCATATTCACACACCTGCTCCAAACTCCTCTCTCTATCTCTATTCTTTTGAAAACAAAACTTCATAATACCCAACAGAGTAATCAAGGTCCGGTGGGTTTTTTTTCAAGATCCGGTGGTTTTTTTTTTTTTTTTTTTTGGTAAATGATCCGCCAAATTAGATACATTGGATAACTCATCTTTGTCTGAAATTGAGAGATCCAATAATTCTTGTTGAAGAGAGTGAGCAAATGTAACACCCCAACCGATGGCGGAAACATCGAGGTGTCACGTAGTGACGATTGTTCAATAGCTCATGGACTAAAAGTGTAAATATTGATACATTGATTAAATAGTTTATTACATTGAAATGAAATACAATAATTCTAAATGCCAACTAATCTGAAATACAATGAATCAAATTTTAAATATAAATCCGAAAGCTTAAAGAATGCATCTCAAAACAACCTGAAACATGTACAAAATGATTTGGTCAATACACAAAGTATTGGTGAGCATACCCTGTTTGAATAAATATAGTAGAAAAGTGTTTAGCAATTCATGTGCGGTACCATTTGCAATTATGTAATAAGTACTATCCGTTCAAAACCAAACCTTGATGAATAATGACTAACACATGACTAACCAACTGAATAATGAATTAACAAGTCAATGACCAAGATTCTCTCAACAGAGTCTCAAGGGGGTATACCATAGTACTATTCATTGAAAAGCTAGGCCGCAGAACGGTTAATGATTTTGACAAGTCATAGACACACCAATTAACATAAAGCAAACACACATGAGAATTGCATTTAGTAAAAGAAATAGAAACTTGATTGTAGGTACATGAGTCACCCCAAAATAGTAAAACAGTAAAAAGGGGAAAGATATACTCACAGTTTGCGAAAGCGATCAAAATCCACTTAAGCGGTTGTGAGCTAAGTAATGGGAATTCCGAAGAATCCAACCTATAATGTATGAAAGTACTAATAAGGAAATGTCTAAAAAAATCTAAGGTATCTAGGGTCTAAGGCATTAGGGTTTACTAAGTCGATTTGGGGAATTAGAGTTTTTATGATAAGTCGCGTTAATGTAAAAGTTGTATATCACAAATAATATATGAAAGGTTGTAAATGTGGTTTAAATAATATAATTTTTACCTTTTGAATATTTATATAAAAATATGTTTGAATAATTAAAACAAAATAATTTAGTTAATTACCTTAACTAAATTGAAATAAATACCATAATCATAAATGTATAAATAAATAATTATGTATTTCAAAATGATCAAATAAATGGTAATTAAGATTTACAAACATAAACTATTTCTATTTTATAAGAAAAATATTTATAAAATAGATATTTAAATAGTGTGAATAAATAAATGCTCAATTATGTCTAATTAAACATAATTAATATTAGAAATACAAGACATGATCCAAAAATATTGTTTTTATAGAAAATGGATTCTTAAAGATGTAAATAAGTTAGAATAATTTTCCCATAATTTATATAAACTTATTTATATTTAAAACTGATTTAACGCGATTAAATTATGTTTAAATGATTAATAATAGGGAAATTAATAAAAATAAATGTTTTCTGAATCAAATATTTTTATTTCAGTTCATAATGATTAGAAATAATTTATCAAAAATTTTGAGTTTAAAATCATTAAAAATGAATTTTTAATCAATTAAATACGATTAAAACAATTTAATTCAATAAAAATATAAAAATAAAACATTTTCCAGAAAATAAAAGTAGGATAATTTTCTATGAGGTGTCAAGAAGCTACTCCTAAATTTTCATAATTTTTGGAGTAAAAATGGATTTATTATGAATATTTAAAGATTAATATATATTTATATACTTAATATATAACTAATAAAAAAAACAAAATCTGGAAAGAATGTATGAAAAAAATTCGCGTGTGATGGGATTCGAACCCGGCCCTCTCTGTTCCCATAACCAACAGAATACCACTAGTCTACCAAGGCTTTTGTTGATTATTTAAGAAGCTAAAATATAAAAACCATATCCCCGATTCATCTTCTTCCCCAAAATCTTAACATAAACCCTAACCCTAACCCCATTTCAAATCGCCAAGATCAGACACGATTTATAATCTGTGATAAGGGGGTTTTGTAAAGGGAGGATAATGGAACAAAACGGCATAAATAATTAAGACTCACAATGTGAAACATAGCCGTGAATGAAGAGTTAAAAGGCCGAACAAAACCCGATTTCTGGACCTGTTCTGGACGCGATTGGGAGGATTTTTTTGTGTGTTTTGAATTAGAATGAGTGCAGGAACAAAATGGTAACAAATATTTATACGATTTTCAATTGTAACGCATTATTGAATGATTAAAAATTTCCGGTCGGTTTCACCTCATAGAGTCCGATTAAATCCCAACTAAAACGCGTTAAATACCTATTAAAATCATGCAACAAGCTAAATAATGATGGAGATAACGGATTAGAACATTTAAACGCATTAAAACTGGGTTATAAGGCTCGCCGGAAAAGATTCCGGTGGCCGGAATCTGGATCGCCGGAATAGCGTGACCAGGGGGAAACAAGAAGAAAATTTTTTTAAACTTTGAACATTGGCAGAAATGGCCCCTCATGTTTTAACTAGGTTAGATTAATTATCATCTTGGTTAGATTTTCTTATAACACTTAACTTAACTAACCAAGCTTAACTTAAATGTTTTTAAACTTTTATAAAACTTATTTTTTTTAAATCTTTTACGAATACGTTTCAACATACACATTTGATAAAAAAACGTATACCGATCCATAATAAATATAAATGATAAAAAAAAATTTATTTATTTTGAAAACGACGAAACTTTGTGAAAAAATAAAATGAAAATATTTGAAGGGCTATTATTGTAAATTAGGTGAAAGACGCGGGTGACGGATGTCACAGTCTCCCCTACTTTAGAAAATTTCGTCTCGAAATTTCTTTCAAGTGGAGGCCACTATGAAACCGAAGGCGTTGTAAAAGCCAACTAGATTTTTAAAAGAGATTTCCATCATTTATGATTCAATAAAATTTAAAATAGTTGTCTAATATCTGAAGTAAAAGTTTAAAAATCTTTGACAGTTGACCCGAAGTTAGAAAATGAGAGTTTAAATGAGAAAAGTTTTGGGAATATGTAACGGGTGAGGGCAGAGATAATAATGAAGTAATCTCCCCTACTTTAGAAAGGTTTCTGACCGAACTTTATTAAGGACAGGCAACAGAATTTTGACTAACAGAGAGTGTAAGGGTACACAAGGTTTAAAGTTTTCTATAGAGACGGTCAATAAAGAAGGCTCCAACAAAACTACTTGAAGCTAGTAATGAGTAATGGGTAGGTTCTTGGTTAGTCTCCTAGTCCGTTCCCGCAGTATCGTTTATGTTTATATATAGGGTGTACCGCAGCTGACCCACCACACTCCCGATACTTTGGACCTGTACTGATTGTCTACCAATAGCCTAAATAGAATTACACACCACCCTCATGTACCTGTAAGCCCATGATTGCGTTCCGGACCGTAATCATCGATTTACCTTACACTAAGGTGTTATGCTTTTCCATAATCTTAACAAGAAATAAATGCGTGCAACTCATATGTAATAGCCACTGTAATGAAATAATGTTTAATCATGACATGGTTAGAGGTCCTTCCCTTTCGGGTTTTCCCTTTAACCGTAATGAGAGTAACATGTAAGTATAAGACATGGTTAGAGGTTCTTCCCTTTCGGGTTTACCCTTAACCGGTAACTTTTGTTCACATCGTTGGCTCAAAACACTCATATTGATAGACCCTGAGGTTTACACCGTTCCCCTCGGATTGAAGAAATACTTTAATCGAGTCGTACGTGGGCACCGGCTTAGATCTCATACGAGTTATCAGCTAGTATGTCCGTTGGCCATGATGATGAACAAAATAATGTAAAGTATAACAGGGTTTTGCTCAAAACAGGAAAGAAAATATGCATACCAAATATGTGTTCAAGTAAGTATATAAGTATAGCATAAAATTTTGACTGAAAGAATAGTATAACATAAATCGAGTGAATCGCACAATTGTACAAAATGAAAGTAAACGAGTTGAATTAATACAGATAGACAATGTGAAAATAATCACAAATAATGTGTTAAAAACAACTATGAATAAAAATGGTGCAAGAGTAAAATAATGAAATTTACAGCAAATGAATGTGCACGGAACGGATGTACTGCCTACTGGCATGTGAGTTAAAATCTAGTAATTTTACATATATGTGTTATATTATAAAAGACATTTAGCAACATTTCGATAAAAGATATGTCCATTGTTTTGTTAAACCGAAAGTTTTGCGACTGAAAAAGTGTGAGTGTAATAAGATAAATTTTCGTTTATCAAAAACGTAGTTTGCTCAAACTTTGTGATATAGTTGAAAGAATAGTAATAATGCATGAGAATAAATTTTTAGAAATCGAAGTGTGTTTTAAATTCAAAACAGATTTATTTGCAAAATCTTCGTAAATACACATTTTCATGTGTCTACGAGAAGTCGAGATTGAAAAATGTTTGGATACGTTATACGAAAATAAAAGGTTTAAATTTGACCTTTAAAATATGCAATACAAGTTTGTAAGATGCAAAATGAAACCATTCCATGAAGTATGTGTTAATCTGATGTGCTTTAAAATACCAAGATTTAAAATGATGTGAATGATAAAATTAACGTATGTAATAGATTACCAATATTTAAGAAAGTTCATAATCAACGAGATGTAGAAATAGATCCTTGAGATGTGGATTTCACTCCTAACTCAAAGATGTATTTCAAAATTGAAAACGATTGTGGAATGAAACCAATCACTAAGTTAAGGATATCACTCCCAGCTTAGTGGTTAAGTTTCTTTTTGAAGGAAACACTCTTTGAGGTGTGGATGTCACTCCTATCTCAAAGATATATTCCTAAGATAAATAACCTATAGAGGAGTGAAACTAATCACCAAGGTATGGATACCACTCCTAACTTGATGATATCGTTTCGTTTGCGAAATACGAGTGTCTTTCCTCTCTAAGCAAAATACCGAAAGAATATCGAGAAAGAATCATAGCGAAAATATCTTGAAAGAAAATGTAAGGATAAAGAGAAATATGTACGAGAGGACTCGTGAAAGTAAGCTTAGTTATAGACTAGGCTAAAAGGCATTCTAATAACCTAATTCCCTATAACCATGGCTCTGATACCAATCTGTAACACCCCAACCGATGGCGGAAACATCGAGGTGTCACGTAGTGACGATTGTTCAATAGCTCATGGACTAAAAGTGTAAATATTGATACATTGATTAAATAGTTTATTACATTGAAATGAAATACAATAATTCTAAATGCCAACTAATCTGAAATACAATGAATCAAATTTTAAATATAAATCCGAAAGCTTAAAGAATGCATCTCAAAACAACCTGAAACATGTACAAAATGATTTGGTCAATACACAAAGTATTGGTGAGCATACCCTGTTTGAATAAATATAGTAGAAAAGTGTTTAGCAATTCATGTGCGGTACCATTTGCAATTATGTAATAAGTACTATCCGTTCAAAACCAAACCTTGATGAATAATGACTAACACATGACTAACCAACTGAATAATGAATTAACAAGTCAATGACCAAGATTCTCTCAACAGAGTCTCAAGGGGGTATACCATAGTACTATTCATTGAAAAGCTAGGCCGCAGAACGGTTAATGATTTTGACAAGTCATAGACACACCAATTAACATAAAGCAAACACACATGAGAATTGCATTTAGTAAAAGAAATAGAAACTTGATTGTAGGTACATGAGTCACCCCAAAATAGTAAAACAGTAAAAAGGGGAAAGATATACTCACAGTTTGCGAAAGCGATCAAAATCCACTTAAGCGGTTGTGAGCTAAGTAATGGGAATTCCGAAGAATCCAACCTATAATGTATGAAAGTACTAATAAGGAAATGTCTAAAAAAATCTAAGGTATCTAGGGTCTAAGGCATTAGGGTTTACTAAGTCGATTTGGGGAATTAGAGTTTTTATGATAAGTCGCGTTAATGTAAAAGTTGTATATCACAAATAATATATGAAAGGTTGTAAATGTGGTTTAAATAATATAATTTTTACCTTTTGAATATTTATATAAAAATATGTTTGAATAATTAAAACAAAATAATTTAGTTAATTACCTTAACTAAATTGAAATAAATACCATAATCATAAATGTATAAATAAATAATTATGTATTTCAAAATGATCAAATAAATGGTAATTAAGATTTACAAACATAAACTATTTCTATTTTATAAGAAAAATATTTATAAAATAGATATTTAAATAGTGTGAATAAATAAATGCTCAATTATGTCTAATTAAACATAATTAATATTAGAAATACAAGACATGATCCAAAAATATTGTTTTTATAGAAAATGGATTCTTAAAGATGTAAATAAGTTAGAATAATTTTCCCATAATTTATATAAACTTATTTATATTTAAAACTGATTTAACGCGATTAAATTATGTTTAAATGATTAATAATAGGGAAATTAATAAAAATAAATGTTTTCTGAATCAAATATTTTTATTTCAGTTCATAATGATTAGAAATAATTTATCAAAAATTTTGAGTTTAAAATCATTAAAAATAAATTTTTAATCAATTAAATACGATTAAAACAATTTAATTCAATAAAAATATAAAAATAAAACATTTTCCAGAAAATAAAAGTAGGATAATTTTCTATGAGGTGTCAAGAAGCTACTCCTAAATTTTCATAATTTTTGGAGTAAAAATGGATTTATTATGAATATTTAAAGATTAATATATATTTATATACTTAATATATAACTAATAAAAAAAACAAAATCTGGAAAGAATGTATGAAAAAAATTCGCGTGTGATGGGATTCGAACCCGGCCCTCTCTGTTCCCATAACCAACAGAATACCACTAGTCTACCAAGGCTTTTGTTGATTATTTAAGAAGCTAAAATATAAAAACCATATCCCCAATTCATCTTCTTCCCCAAAATCTTAACATAAACCCTAACCCTAACCCCATTTCAAATCGCCAAGATCAGACACGATTTATAATCTGTGATAAGGGGGTTTTGTAAAGGGAGGATAATGGAACAAAACGGCATAAATAATTAAGACTCACAATGTGAAACATAGCCGTGAATGAAGAGTTAAAAGGCCGAACAAAACCCGATTTCTGGACCTGTTCTGGACGCGATTGGGAGGATTTTTTTGTGTGTTTTGAATTAGAATGAGTGCAGGAACAAAATGGTAACAAATATTTATACGATTTTCAATTGTAACGCATTATTGAATGATTAAAAATTTCCGGTCGGTTTCACCTCATAGAGTCCGATTAAATCCCAACTAAAACGCGTTAAATACCTATTAAAATCATGCAACAAGCTAAATAATGATGGAGATAACGGATTAGAACATTTAAACGCATTAAAACTGGGTTATAAGGCTCGCCGGAAAAGATTCCGGTGGCCGGAATCTGGATCGCCGGAATAGCGTGACCAGGGGGAAACAAGAAGAAAATTTTTTTAAACTTTGAACATTGGCAGAAATGGCCCCTCATGTTTTAACTAGGTTAGATTAATTATCATCTTGGTTAGATTTTCTTATAACACTTAACTTAACTAACCAAGCTTAACTTAAATGTTTTTAAACTTTTATAAAACTTATTTTTTTTAAATCTTTTACGAATACGTTTCAACATACACATTTGATAAAAAAACGTATACCGATCCATAATAAATATAAATGATAAAAAAAAATTTATTTATTTTGAAAACGACGAAACTTTGTGAAAAAATAAAATGAAAATATTTGAAGGGCTATTATTGTAAATTAGGTGAAAGACGCGGGTGACGGATGTCACAGCAAACAATTATCCATTGTAGTGTTCATGACATATGTTTACATCATGTTGATTGATATCGCCATAATATGTAGAACTAAAGATTCGGTCCACATCAAGGTAATGAAGACCCCATCTAACAACATCTGGATTCGGTTCACACATATTCGGCCCACACAATCACCATCCCTAACCTCCCACCCCCACTCGCACCATATCTGAACCGACGATGTGCAGAACCGGCTGACAAGAATTATGAATATCCATGAAAGCTAAAACACGAGAAACAGATCTGAAAGCTAAAACACCAGATCTGGTTTGTTCTTTCGTTATAGGGAACTGAAATAGACCTGAATGGTGATGGTGGTCGACGGTGATTTTTGAGGTGATGGGCAGTGGTCAACAGATCTGAATCAGGTAAGTTTGTTATTACAAAGGGCTTCAATGATTTTGTTTTATGGAGATCTAGATCTATATACACATAAAATTTAATTCTGTTTTGTGTAATTTGTTTTCAAATCTAAAGATAGAAAAATGATTAATATGTATGTAATTGTTTTCAGATCCTCGTGTGATTACTTTTAACATGATTTTGAAAAAAAAAAAGCTGAAAATAAGTTTTTTATTGATTATGACGAAAGCAAAACAAGTTCATTTTTTTTGAAATATCCGTTTTTATGTTTTGATGATTAATATTTGTTATTTGTTTTTGTGTAGATGGGGTTTTTAATGAAGGGTGAGAAGAACATGAGATGATTTGTGTTTTTTTTAAAGGCATGAGATACTTTGTTAAAATGAATATTTTTTATTTGGGCATGTTACTATATTTTGTGTTTTCTTGTTACGAATGTACATGTAATCATTAGCATATTTGATATTGTTTATTTCTTTGAATCCAAATCAAATGTATTTTTTTCTTTGAATTCAGATTATGTTACCTAAATCTAACATCGGAAGTGTAAACTGTAACACATCAACAAAAGTTGTAACATAATAGTAGTATAAGTTGTAACACGGTAACAAGAGTTGTAACACATTAAAGTATAAGTGGTCAATACAGTAACAAAAGTTGTAACATACTAGTACTATAAGTTGTAACACGGTAACAAAAGTTGTAACATATTAAAGTATAAGTGGTAATACAGTAACAAAAGTTGTAACATACTAGTAGTATAAGTTGTAACACAATATTAAAAGTTGTAACATACTAAAGTATAAATGGTAATACAGTAACAAAATCGTTTCCTTTTTGAAAAAAAAAAAGACTATTGTTATTTGTATTAGTTTTGTTGTTTATTTATAAAAACATTGAATTTTACAATTTAAATGAATATAAATATTAATATATTATTGACTAGTACTTTGTCTTTGATATTTGAAAGTTGTGTCAATTAAAATATTATTAACTTTTGTGACCCCATTTTTTATATCTCTCAAATTGATAGTGTCAGGTTTGTATCGAACGAAGGAATTGAGAAAATACCTATTATGCCCTTTTAGTGTTATTAAATAAAAATGACATGTACTTTTAATTAATAAAATAAGTTGGATGAATCTCAGCCATTGATGAGTGTAGATCAATGGTTACAAATGAGTTTCTAGGGTTTTCACAACTCAAGAGGGTTTTTATTTTAACCCAACCCTATATATATATATATATATATATATATATATATATATATATATATATAAGGGAGGGATAATTTGAAAACCCTCCCCACTTGAGAAAACTCCTTAAACCCCCATCTTAACCATTCATTCACTTTGATCTACGGTTCTTGTTTTTTCTGCTTTTTGATCAAGAACAAAGATGTTCTTTTAGTCATCAAAGGGTATAATCGTCCATTGCTTTTTACCCTCTCTCTTACTTTTGACAAAAAAAAAAGCTGGCATGTCATGCAAGTCCAATCAATATTATTCACTTCCTTATTGTAAATATTTTATACAAGAGAGAGGAGAGAGAATACTCCCACAAATTTCAAAACCTACTATCAGCTTTATGTTTTCTAATACAAAATGCTCTATATTTTATTAATTTATAATGTTGGCCCTTGTAATAGAAACAGTAAAACCATGAAGTTGTTTATGTTTTTTTTATAATGATCTTTCTTAACCAAAAAAAACATTTAATTTTTATTTTAGGTGTAAGAAAGAACAAATACATACGTTTTTAGGATTTTAATATATAAATATTATGTTTTCAAGGATTTTTATATGTTTTCTAGTGTAAAAACGAACATATGTTTGTTTTTTGTAAAAAATAACTAAATTATGTACATAGTAAGAACAAAAAACATATGTTTTCCAGGATTTTTAAAATATGTAAATATTGTATTACAAGTGTAAGAACGAACGTCACATATGTTTTTTTTTTTTTTTTTTTTTTTGTAAAAAATAACTTTATTGCTTTTTTCGATAAATTCTCTATACATACATCAACATATGTTTTTTTGTAACATGTTTGTGTATCAAGAAGTCTCATGTACAAATGTTTTTTTGTAACAAAAACACATGTTTTCACAAACTTATTTCACCAAAAACATATAATAAATTATAACCCAACAACAAAAACATAAGTTTTCACATACTTATCTCATTAAAAATTCAAATTATAGATACAAACAACAAAAAAAACATATGTTTTTAGCTGAAAACAAACTTTGAGAGACAAAAACGTATGATAATTTATAACCAAAACACAAAAACATAAACAATTATCTAGAACATGTATAAAAATGAACGTTCATAACCCTGTTTCAAAATATAAAACCCACTGACTTATCTGAGTAAAAATATTCACAACCTTATATCAAAAATACAAGCTTTGATATACAAAATAAATAAATAAACAAACAATTCTTCTTCAACACCCATGTTCCAACTGAGCACCAACTTCATCAAAACCCAGATTTAGGTCTTGAACATCAAAACACCAAAATTATCTTCGCCTTTATCGAAACCTGGGGCTGCACCAACCGAAAAAACAAACCAACAAATGAAAAAATAAAATGTAAATACAAAAAAAAAAAAAAAATAGATCTATTGATTTATTAACTCTTATCTTCACCACCAATTCAAGAAACCCATTATATCCACAAAACCAATCAAACCAACAACCCTTGAAATCAAAAATAAAGAACAAAAAGATTCTACAAACTTATCTGATCGTCGGTTGTTTGTTTTATTGCAAAAGAGAATACAACTTCTTATACTCTTGCAAAAGCTTGTAATATCTTTCAAAATTCAAACTTCTTATACTCTTGTTAATTGATCTTCAAGCTCAACAAGGTCCAACTCTGGACGAACAGCTGAAAGGCCCTGCACAAATGAACGTGATCAGTAAGCAGGGGTAACAGAGAGAATATATTTCTCAAAGACAGTAAACATTGACCAATACAATAAAATATCAAGGCGATTTCTCAGTCATAGCTGGCTTATGATGGTTCCTTTCAAGGTGTACCGATGAGTTTCTTGATCACTCATAGTACTTGGGTGGACTCATTGTTTTTGCAGTTGTTTAAATCTTTCTTGCAGTAGAGCGAAGCTTGAACCCAGATCTAGATCTTGAAACCATCGAAAGCTTGAAACCACCGAAATACCATCAGGAACCACCATCGAGACTGGTGTTTTGTTCAGGTCTGTTGCCAACCCCTGTTCCGATCATTTGCAAAATACTAAAATCATGATGAAAAAAAGGTTAAATATTCCACCAGATCTAGATCTGAGGATGTATGTTTTGAGGTGAGAGAAAGTAAATTATGTGTGTTTGATTTAGGTATGGAAAGATGGAGATGGTATAAAAAGAAAGATATAAGAAAGAGAGTGTCAGAGTTAGTAAGAGGAGAGAGATTTTTAATGAAGTAAACTACCTAAAATACCCTTTTGGGTTAGTCAAAAGAATAAGACGTGGACTAATTAAAGACCACACATTGAGGTTTCTTTGGTTTGCACAACTAGAGGTAGTTTGCATTTTAGAATTCCCCTATATATATATATATATATATATATATATATAGGTTTAGGTTCCTGTACAAAAGATCAAAAGTGTGAGAAGTGTAAGAAGGAACAAGAGAGTGACACGTGTCACTAATTAAAATCAATTAAGAGGGTATTAGTGTAATTGTATCATTAGTCAAATATGGAATATATGATGCAATTATTATTTTTTTGGAGGTTTTACCATAAACTGATTAACCATCATCAATGATTATATTTTTGTTAATCAACCATTCTTAGCACATAAACAATCACAAATCTTGATCTGATAATTATTGGTGTTTTATGTTCAAACGTCATACAATGTTGTTTTAAGGTGGGGGTGTTTTATTTCATAAACGAAATTATGTCACTTTCGAAAACTCATTGTGTTTTATATTCGTGTTAAGCAACAAATGTAAAACACATTGTGTTTTATATTTAAGTTCCTTATTGGTTAGAACATTCAAAATAAAACACATCTTTACTAACAACTAAATAAACGATGAGTACAAAACCTATTTTCATACACAATCAGTATCCCATGATCAGAAAACACACTAGAATGTACAATTGAAAAAAAAAAAACACGTTTATAAACCATCGTTTGTATGTTAAACCAAAATGTTGATCAGAATCATTTTTAGATGAAGATAAAACACACTAACGAAGATAAAACACATTGTTGAAGATAAACACACTAATTAAGAAAAACACACTGATGAAGATAAAACACGATGATGAAGATAAACAAACACACTGAATCGTAATGCAATCATTCCAGATAAAACACCATGACTTCAGCCTAGTTTCTTTGAAATCGTGATTGATTTGAAAGTTAAACCCAATATTTGTTTTGTTTTCCTCATATGATTTGAAGTTTGATGATCATATTCTTGATGATTATAGGTTTTTCATGATAGAGAGAAGTTATTGCTGGTTTTAATGATGGAGAGAGAGAGAGAGAGAGAGAGAGAGAGAGAGAGAGAGAGAGAGAGAGTAAAAAAGGAATGAATATGAGAGAATGAGAAAATATTAATGGTTGATAATAAAGCCTCATTTAATTTGAGTGTGTATTTTACTATCTTACCCCTAAATAGTCTAATCAATTAATAAAATTATAACACTAATTACAAGATTGCCACTCAATTAATCTACACCCTAGATTAAACTCATCTAATGGTCATAATTCCTTCTTAGCCTTCTCACAAAAAACACTCTTTGTACAGGATCTTGACCCTATATATATATATAAGTAGAGTGCTCGAATGGTCTCTGTGGGTAGCTCGGTCATTTTATATAGCTTAACTGAAAATTTTAACTAAGTTAGCTTACAAAGACCATGAGAGTTATGAAATATCAAAGATACGGACCAAAGGTAATAAATGGGGGCATCTTTTGAAATTTGTGTAAACTACAGGAACCATCTGGGCACTTTACTCTCTCTCTCTCTCTCTCTCACACACACACACACACACAAATATAGAGAGAGAAAGAGCACACGCGCATAAATAATGTGTTCATTTTACACCAACTTTACTAAGAAACTTAACTTCCATCCAATTCATAAACCATTCTATATATATAGTAATTCTATATATATTAATAGTTTAGATCAAATGAATAGTGAGTTGACGCTAAAATGAGTCGGCTAACACTGTTAGTACTAACAGCGTTAGTGTTAACGGTCTCCGTTAACTTTTAATCGTCGTTAGGTAACTGAGTTATAGTTCCCCGTTAACTTTAACTCAGTTAGTTCAGATCAAATGAATAGCGGGCCGACGCTAAATTGAGCTGGCTAACGCCGTTATTACTAACAGTCTCCGTTAACTTTTAACCGTCGTTAGGTAACTGAGTTATAGTTCCCCGTTAACTTTAACTCCGCTAACTTCCAACCGTCGTTAGATAACTAAGTTACTGTTAACTCCATTAACTTTTAGCTATCGTTAACTAACTGAAAAGTACAATATGCCATTTTTTCACTTTTTTTTTTAAATAATTAGAATTAAGAGGCAAAGATCCACCATTTATCTCTTTTGGTATATAAAACGTATAATTGTGTTATAAACATGGAATATAAGGTAGTTACACGAGTTGTGTTCATGTTTTAAACTTGTGTTGTTCGCGTTGTCAAAGACTTGCTAAACCTGTTAAGACACGATTTGCCAGCCCTACGTGTGTGTATTAATACACCTAGTTATAGTTATAAAATTTCAACCTCAAGCACCATCATTCATCATTGTAGTTTTAAAAAACTAAGTACCAAATAGGGATGAGCTCGGGACAGTATCGGTACCAACCGATACCGATCCCGAAAACTCCCAAAACTCAATACCGATACCAAAAACATACAGTACATTACCGGTATAGCATGGGTATTTTAAGGAAATACCGATCCCGTACCGAAACCGAAAACCTCTAAATGTGGGTACCGATACCGAACACCCTCAGTTCGGTATCAGTTCGGTACGAGATCGGGATTGGGATGGGACGAGATCGGTATTCGGCGCTATATACTCATCCCTAGTACCAAACATGTGAACTATAAAAAAAATAAGCGAGGCTGTGTACCAAACCCTACCCTTTGTTAGGGGTCAAGGGGTGCATAACTGGGTTTTTTTTTTCTTTAATTGATTTTAACCAATCATGCTTTGCCACATCATTTCACTGATTTACTTTACTGAAACACTTTTTTGGAGGCAACACTCCACTGATTCTTTTATTTATTTTCATTTAAAACCCAAACGTTTTTTTTTTTAATTTTCACACGGTTTTTTAAAATTTTATTCATACTATTACAACCGTCCCAACAAACGGTCAGCAAATTTAACTAGTAATTCTTGGAAACAATCGAATGAATTTAATTGTTATCACCTAAACGGTCTGACCTTTAATTTTACCAATTCTTACCGTTCAAAATTTTTGTATATAAATAGAAGAAACCGTGAGGTTAAAAGCCACGCAAACAAACGGTAAAAAAAACAAACACCCACCCACCCACCAAAATGAATCCGTAGACCAAAGAAGTAGAGATGGCACTAGTGGTGTGCCACAAAGACGCCACAAACGACCCGGAGATTCAACAACTCCCGAGGGACGAAAGGTCGGTCTACCCCCAGAGGGGTTTTGGGCCCGCGTGTTTAGCGACTTCAACCAACACGTTGGCACCAACAACAAGACCCTCCGAGACATCCAGTTCAAGTGGCCCGATCTCAATATCAAGTGCGAGAGGTAGACCACCCTCTACGAGCAAACGATGAGGGATGATCCGGACCTCGATCACGAGTTGGCTATCGACTTCACTCACTATGAGTATGAGGCTCGATACGACAACAATTTTGACCATGACGAGGCATGAGAATTGTTACGCCGACCTTAAGTTTTTTTCTTTGTTTTAATGTATTTTTTTATGTTATTATTATGTTTTAATGAAATGTTCTTATTTAATTAGTTTTTAAAACAAACAAACTAATTAAACAAATTTATAAAACAAACGGTAAAAATATTAAAACAACACTAAAAATAAACGGTTAAAACAAATAAATTAGCATTTATAAAAGTTAAAAATAAAATACAAACTGGTACAAGCTCGGTAGATACAATCAGTAAAACGGTCCACGAGACCACTACTAGCATGGGTGACAGTGGTATTAATGTACTGGTAGTGGATACCCGTAAACAATTCGGGTGACGCCCCGTCCCCCTTACCAGTACAAAACAAATTTGAATTCCGAATCTTGATTACACTAGATTCATCGAGTGGTAGATTCATCGAGTGGTACTTGCTACTCCAACAAAGGCCCTACAGCAACCCATTTAAACACCACTCAATAATATTAATAATATTAACACATCCTCTGTTTCTTCACCTCAATCATGCCGTCAGGCGCCAAGAAGCGAAAAGCTGCTAAGAAGAAGCAGTCTTCCAAAACCACCCTTCAAGGTACCATCATTCCCACATCTTTTTTCATGCATTTCGGTTCATGGGTATGTCCCAGTTTCTGTTAATTTATTGCATAAAGTTAAGGGTTTAGTGTGTTTATTTATTTAAATTGTGGGTATCTGATTTGAAGCTTTTAGGTTGTTTGTTTGCTGGTTTTTGATGGATCTTGTGATTGATGTGAAGTTTGATCTTTATAATTTAGTTTTGTTACTTGTTTTAATGGAATCTAGCTTTTAGACTAGTTTATTATATCTCTTATGATTATTATTTGATTTATCATTTATCTTTAATTTATTTGGTACAGTTGTAGAACTAAGGTTAATGACTTTTAAGGAGGGTATAGATTTGTGTTAGTGCTTACTTTTTTGTATACTTTTAGTTGCTTTTGCATGTTTATTCTATCTTGTCTTTTGTGCCTTATATCCAATGCAAAACTACTATCGAGCTGAGGCTTCACCGGAAGCAGTCTCCCACTCTCCCTAGGGGTAGAGGTAAGGTTGTCTACATCTTACCCTCCTCATATCCTACCTTGCTTTGCTATTGGTGGGATTTACTGAGCATATATGATGATGATGATGCCTTTTGGGTCTCTTTTGTGTGTGATTTGTTAAGTGTATATTCTATGACAAGCACTCTTTATTACTAATATACTTTTCATGTCTATATATGGTATTGGAGTGGGTGGTTCCATTGGAATCAACCTCTTTATATCCCTTGGGATAGGGGCATTGTTGTAAAAATCGGCCTAGGCGCTAGGCTGAAGGCTATATCGGAATTAAGCCCTAGTCGGAGTTCTGGGCGTTTTGGCCATCAGGCAGCCGTTAGGTGGTCCTAGGCCGTGTTTTGTTTTTTTTTTTTAAATTTCTAAGTATTTCTAGGTATTTCTTAGTATTATGTGTATATATCTAAGTATTTTTAAGTATTACGTGTATATATCTTAACATATTTTCAAAAAACACCTAAATTTGTGTGTATATATATAAAATACGTATAAAATACCAAAACGTCTAATTCCGCCTAGTCCCGACTAGTCCTTAGGCTGGACCTCACCGTCCGCCTAGCGCCTTTTGTAACATTGGATAGGGGTATGGTTTGCCTGCGTTCCACCCTCCCCAGACCCTACTAGTAGTTTACCTACGGACGAGATTTTACTAGGCATGGTTATTATTATATATATAGGTTTTGAGTATTGAGATAGTTATAAACATTTTATCATTATCATGAGTTGGTTAGCTTTATCAATATTCTAATAATTGCTCTACTATAGTTTTTCACCATTTTGTGTTATCAGTAGTTTATTGGTATTGTTTTTATTAATGTTTTGATTTCATGTGCCATACTGTATGTTATCTGGATACTTTACTTTATATGTTAAGTAAAGATTTTTGGAGGCTCGGTCTCGGTGGGCGAATCCTAGACGAAATGTTTGCCACTTTGCCCCATCCTACCTTCCCATGACCGAACCATATGAATGCGATTTTACTTTTGTTTGTTTACTTGTTTGAATGGAACAAATTATGGCAGGAGAGAATGATGGTGGGGAACTTAGTTCTCCAACTTCACAGTATCCATCGGTAGAGGCGGTGACGAAAGAAGATAAGTCATCCGAAAACAAATCCAAGAATAATATTACGATTGAAGAAGGGTCAAAATCAAAGAGTTCTCATGTCAGTAGTTCGAATTCCAGCGCTAGTTCAGATGACGAGTCTCGTGTAGTTGAGAAGAATATAGTGGTTGTTGAATCTGGTCCAAATGATGCGGTTTCAGCTGTTGAATCTGTGCCTGAAAAGATATCCCCAGTTGTTGATCCGGTTAAGCCTGTAGATACGCTGTTAGAAGAAGTATCGCAAGTGTTTGACGAAATACAGAATGAGAAGAAGAAAGATTTGGTTGTGGAGGAAAGACCGACAGTTGTCGAAGAACAGAAGGTGGCTGTTAGTGAAACTGCTACGAAGGATGATTGCCTGACTTCTAGTGTAGCTGCTGAGCCCGCTTTAAAAGAAACTGAAGCGGAAAAGTTGATTTCGGTGGATGAAAAGGCTTATTCAGTATCGAAGGATTATGTACCATCTTCTACGCCTCCAGAAAACTTAATTTCCGAAGTTAATGATGCAGACCGTGCAAATGAAACTGATACAGTTGGACATTCTAATGGGCAGGTATACCCTTTGTCTTTGTAATCTTTGAATGTTTTTTTGTTTTAACTTTGAATATTAGATGTGGCGGTCCGTGTACTTATGAATGAGTTAATTTGTGTTATGGTTTAAATCCACAACGGAAAATTTAAAACTTTCGGCTATAAATAACGGTCAAACATGTTGAAAGCCGTCCATTTTAACCCTACCGTTACAAAATGTGATTGTTTTTAGAGTATGAGAACCTGGGTTTTAAAAAGCGCGCCTGAGGCGCAAGGCACAGCCTAGGGCGCCTCAGGGCTTTGCACCTATCCTTTTTCCCAAAGGCGCGCACCTCAGACGCTTTTTTGTCAAAATTTCGGTCGCTTTTCACCTGAGGCACACGCCTCACGTACATAAGGTATTTTTTTATGCATAAAAATTTTGTACCTTGGTGTTTTTGGCTTGTACATAGGTAAAATCACATAAAAACCTTATTTATAGCTATATTTTGGGTAAATGAAGCTAAAAACTCATGGAATATAATTAGTGTGCGCTTCGGGTACGAAAATCCCACGCTTTTTGCGCTTCGCGCGATGCGCTTAGACCTCGTTGCTTTTGTGCGCCTAGCACTTTTTAAAACCAAGATGAGAACACATCACATGGGGCGAGTGTGACCAATTTGGATTTGGCATAATACTATGCAAGATTATTTTTAGTTGAATTCAGTTATTCACTTATGAAAGGGGATGCTTTGTTATCAATCTTTATGTTTCGCTATTCAATCAGTTTGTACATTTAGAACTTTTAGTCGCCCAAATATGCGTGCTTCATAAACTTCTGAAACTATATGCAGGCTCCAGCAGCTTCACCTGCAGTAGCAGTGCAAAGAACGACCTCCTGGAAGAGCTGCTGCGGAATATTCGAGTTGTTTTCAGGGTCAGAGAGGTGATATCAGGTGGGTTTTCTTATAACGATCTTTAAGTTAATTTGTTTAACGTTTTTGGGTAATATAGTGCATTTCGCAATGTAGGGTTACTAGTTCTATTATGAAACTATAAGTGTCAAGGTGAGCACATTTCGGGGCTCGGGGGGTTGGGCTACAGATTAAAAACATGTTTATAAAAAGGTAAATTTATAGCGCGGGTCAAAACAGGGTGGGTCGGATTGACCTGTTGGTGCTTTTTAGACTGTTTTTTTTGTTTTTTTTTTAAATTAAAATTTAACTAGATTGTAAAATATCTTGACAAACAGTCATCATTAGAATAAGGATTTAACTTATTTAAATAAATTGAGCTTGTAAACAATTTGATACACTTTGTCTAAAGTAGTCAACCCATTTGACCCATTTCATTTAGCCATGTTTGCAAAACTATGGATCTGACCCATTACCCAATTAAGTTGGATCTTGGATCAGATCAGATAAGATAAGATTATAATCCATTGCCAACATGTCACCATCATCACTCAAATCTTGTATGTAGGGGCAGGGCTGTAAATTAGCCAAGCCGAGCATGGCCAGGTTGAGTTTGGGTTTGGGCTCGGCTCGTGTATCTTAACGAGCTAAAATATTGAGCTTGAACTCGGCTCACAAAAAGCTCGAGCCAACTCGTTTATTAAAAACAAGTTTATATGTTTACACGCATTGCTATATTATATATAAGCAAATAATAAAAATTTTAACATATACACATAATGTAGAATTTATAAACTAAAGTATTTATTTATAATTTATATATATTAAAATTTGGGCTCTAATTTAAACAATCCTACCTTGGCTCGGGCTCAGCTTGTTTACAAATGAGAGAATTTCAAGCGAGCTTTTTAAACAACCCCTACTTATATCAGATTGTAATCTCTTATTGTTAAAAGGTTATTTATGTATGTAGGATTTTACAGTGTTCTTTGTGTTTGACATTCTTGTTCATTTGTTTGGATACAGAAACTGACCATATTACGCCATGGTTGCTCTGCGTTCCGTGAATCTTGCCCAAGGTAGCTCGACTTAGCTCATCACTCTTGGTTTACTATTTTTGTATTTTTTTTTCCTCTCATGATACCAGATTATATTTCCGCTTCTTATATTTTGGTTGTTGTGTTATGGAGATGAGTTCCGTGTTAAATATAATATGTTGGCGCGTCGAGTATTATGGCCACATGTTAGTTATACGAGTCAAGGGTGGTCACTATGGCTTTATTTTACATCATCTTGAATCTGATTTTATAGTTTATTTTAAATTTAAATTGTATCAAATGAATTGCCTTTCCATTAATATTCGCGGAGTAGGGATTTCCGGTAAGGCGGGTTGGATTAAAAAACAAAAAAATGACTTTGGTATTTCATTTATTGGCATGCAAGAGACTTTGGTAGCAACCGATTTTCCATGTTCGGTGGTTACGAATTTTTGGGGTGGTAAGGATTTTGATTTTGTTAATGCTAACGGAAACTCGGGCGGTCTTGTAAGTTTTTGGGACCCAAAGGTGTTTAGTAAGGATTCGGTTGTTAAAGAAAGAAATTTTTTGCACGTGGGGGGAACGATTATGGCTGGAGCGGTGAGAATTAATATGCTCAATGTTTATGCCCCCGAAATAACGTTGAAAAGAGAAATCTTTGGGATAGAATTACTAATCTGATGCAATCGTTAGAAGGGTGGTGGATAGTTTTTGGGGACTTTAACGCTGTTCGAAGTCGGGAGGAGCGGAAAAACTCGAGCTTTGATCCAGTTTGTACTAGTGATTTTAATGGTTTTATTGATTCTTCGGGGCTAAGAGAATACAATTTAAGAGGCTCGAAATTACATATATGTCCAATAGACGAGGGGTTTGCACATGGAATCGTATTGATCGTTTTTTGGTTTGCGACAATGTCTTTAATAAATGGCCTAATGCTTGCGTCCGGGTGTTAAATAGAGAGTATTCGGATCATTCTCCTTTGGTCTTCTCTATTATCGATACAAATTTTGGCCCCAAACCATTCAGAATGTTTGATTCTTGGCTTGATAGACCGGGGTGCGTTGATGTGGTTAAATCGGTTTGGGACGGATGGGTAGATCAAGGGGCCGCTGATGTTAACTTGATAAACAAGCTTAAAAAGCTTCGAGCAGTACTGAAAGATTGGTTTAAATCTTATAGTGCTAAAGAGAAAGAAGTAGAATGCCGATTACGTGAAGAAAAAGAAGAATATGAGACCCGCATGGAAAACAACGACTTTGAGGAAGCGGATCTATGGATTTGGTCAGAGTGCAAGATGGCTCTTGAGGAGATCGAGCATCACAACGCCCGGGATACTCGTAAAAAATCCCGGGTAAAATGGGCGTCATTGGGAGACGAGAACTCTAGTTTTTTCCACTCTGTGGTGAACGGTAGAAAAGCTAGAAACTCTATACCGGGTATTATGATCGATGGGGTTTGGATTACAAAGCCAACACTTATCAAGAGAGAGGTGTTAAAGTTTTCCAGAAACCATTTTAAAGAGGAGCATAGTAATCGGCCTAACTTACTGTGCGACGGTTTAAAGAAGCTCAACGAAAACGACAGGCGTAAATTGATCTCCATGTTCGCAAGACAAGAAATCAAAGATGCGGTATTCGACTGTGGTTCTAATAAGGCGCCTGGTCCGGATGGGTTCAATTTCCGCTTTGTTAAGCGGTTTTGGGATTTGTTCGAGGAGGATTTTTACAATATTCTTACAGAATTTCATTCGACCGGGAAAATTAATTCGGGGTGTGGCACGGCTTTTATTACTCTTATACCGAAGGTGAAAACTCCTATGGGCTTAAAAGATTAGACCTATTACTCTCGTTGGGATGGTTAGTAAGGTTATTTCAAAAATCCTTGCTAATCGACTCAAAAAGGTGATGGGACAGGTTATTTCGGAGAATCAATCGGCGTTCTTAGCCGATCGTTTTATTCTAGACGGGCCTCTTATGCTCAATGAAGTTATGGGATGGTTGAAGACAAGAAATAAAAAGGCTTTTTTGTTGAAAATTGATTTTGAGAAGGCATACGACAACGTGAATTGGAATTTTTTTATTGTCTATTTGGGACCAGATGGGTTTTCAACAGACATGGTGTAAATGGGTTAAAGGCGTATGTGAGTCTGCTAGAGCCGCGATCTTAATTAACGGGTCTCCAACTTTTGATTTCAGATGCGAAAAAGGCCTTAGACAAGGTGACCCGTTATCACCCTTTCTTTTCTTAATTGTGATGGAAGCTTTATCATGGGTGTTGAAAAAAGCTCAACAGATTGGTATTTTCGAAGGGGTGAGAAGGGGTGAGTTTTACGAATGATGAAAGGGAGTTGTCCCATTTGTTATTTGCTGATGATGCTCTTATTTTGGGAACTTGGTCTCGAGATAACATACAGAGTATTGCTAGAGTCCTTTGTATTTTTTATCTTTGTTCGGGCCTCCGTATTAACTTACACAAGTCTAATATCTTCGGGGTTGGAGTAGAAGAGTGGGAGGTGGACAACGTGATGGAACTATTGGGATGTAAACGTGGTGGTTTTCCATTCAAATATCTCGGTATTCAAGTAGGGGAAAAGATGTCCCGGGTTAGTAACTGGAACCCGGTTATTGAGGTGGTTAGAAATCGGCTTGCCTCATGGAAAGCTAGAACTCTATCCATTGGTGGTCGCTTGGTTCTTATTAAATCAGTATTGGAAAATTTACCTATTTACTATTTTTCTCTTTATAAAGCTCCTAAGGCGGTCATTGAGTCTATTGAGATGATTATGAGAAGGTTTTTATGGGCGGGTAGTAGTGATGAGAAAAAGATCTCTTGGGTGGCGTGGGAAGTTGTCACAATGCCAAAACAAAAAGGGGGATTGGGTATCACTAAATTACAAGCGGTTAATGATGCGTTGTTACTAAAGTGGACTTGGAGATTTAAAAATGGTGGAAATGGGTTATGGAAGAAAATCATCTTGGGATGTCATGGGTCGAGTAGGCCTTGGGCCTTGCTCCCGTTGAACAGATGTTGGAAAGATATAGTTAAAGTGGGGGAGAAAAAAATTCCAAACGGGTCATCTCTTAATTCGTTTTTTGTTGGAGTGCTAGGAGATGGTACGTCGATTAGTTTTTGGGGAGATATTTGGTTGCGAGATACACCACTTCGGGTCCGTTATCCTAATCTTTTTAGATTAGAAAAACATAAATGGATCCCTGTTTCGCAACGTCTACTACGGGTTAATAACTCTAAAGTTTTGAATTGGGAATGGAGAGCTCAACCTTCCACGGTTGAGGAAGTTTCGGAATTTAAATGATATTCATGATATGCCGTGGGGAAATGGAGCCGATGTATGGAAATGGAAATTCGATAAGCACGGTATGTTCTCAGTTGCTTCGGCTAAGAAGCTTATTTCGCAAAATGATCTTATCACTTCAACGGCTCCTATTAACCGGAAGACTTGGGTTCCCTTGAAGTGCAAAGTCATGGTTTGGAGACTTGTCCTTAACCGATTGCCCACGGTCTCAGAACTAACCAAAAGGGGTATCACCATTCATGATCAGGAATGCAAGTTCTGCCTTTCAGAAATGGAATCTGCTATACATTTATATACGGGATGTTTGTTTACTCAGGAAGTGTGGTATCGTGTCGAGTCTTGGTGCCGCATACCCCACACTTTCGCGTTTGATATTGGTGACATTATGCAGATTTCGGAAAATAATTCATACTCAAAAGGAACGAGATACATCTTGCGAGGCATTATCTACACGACTATGTGGGTTATATGGAATGAGCGCAACAATCGGATGTTTAATAATAAAAGCCGAAGACCTATGGAGTTAGTAGAACATGTAAAATCCACTTCGTTTTTCTGGTTTCGTCATAGGTCTAGACACAAAAATGTCGATTGGAAACTTTGGTGTAATAGTCCATTGGATTGATGTATTGGTTTTTCGCTCTTTGATCCTTGCTTTGAGGACCAATTGAGTTTGTGTTGTTAATGAAGTTCTTAAAAAAAAAAAAAAAAAAACAGTTTGAGATTTATATGATGTTTGTGTCACATAATATCGTTTTTCAAAGTTTTAATGATAATAATACAAATAATGATTTTAATAAAGATATAATACAAACCGTCCAAGCCACATAAATAGAACCGCTTTGGATAGTCTGGCTTCCCTAACATGTTTGGCCAGTAACATGTTTTTGGTGATCCTTTTTTCTTACGGTATATTACACGGATGGTGCCTGTGGGCTGCGGCATGTCTAAATTTTAGGTTTGGCATTTAAGTGTTGGAAAATACTATAACCAGTTTTAAGTTTGCACAAACGTAACATGTAGAGGTCGTCGACTTTCTAGTTGAAGACGAGGTGACCAAAGAGAGGGCGGCACTGAGGTAACGGCCGTGATGAAGAGTGAAACATTTTTTATAGTCAATAACCGAATTACACATCACCCATCTTTTTTTTTTCTTTTTCTTTAGTTTTGCTTTTTTGAAACATTACACACCTTTGAGAGAAAAGTTAATGGAAGTCTCGGCCTACCTACGTGCATGTCTAGCATAACTAGACAAGACACTTTAATTAATTTGTCGAGCATCTACAATGCATTCATTTCGGACGGTCCGAAATGAATGGAAGGAACCAAGCAATGGGTTTGTAGCATTGGAGAGGGTTGAAAAGAATAGGTTCGTCCGGTGCAATGGGATTTGAGGTGGGGCCGCATGTGTACTTTAATATTAAATAAAAAAGAAGTTTTTTTTTTACGTGTTGGTATAAATTAAATAAAAGAAAACGTAGGTGATGAGCTGGATGTTTAAATGTTTTGGAGTTAGAGGAAAAAAGTGAGATTTGGTTTGGAATATTTTGAAATGATGTGACATGGTGACATGACGGTTTAGATTTGTTTGTTTGACTAGCATTGTGGGTGCTCTTAGTAAAACATTACAACTTTTGAGAGAAAATCAGTGAAAGCCGCCACCTACCTACATGCATGGCTAACATAACAGATAGACAAGGCACAATAAGAAAGGATGACTTGTGATACTAGACGTCTAGACATGAGCATGAAGTGATGACTTATTGTGTCATTTTTTTTTTCAAAACAAAAAACGACTTGTTTAGAAACAGGACACAAAACAACCTGTTAAGAAACCTATTTAGGGAGACGATAAATATCAAATAATCAGTAACATGTTTAGTGAAAAAAAAATTATTATGAAAGTTCATAAAAGTCTTAGCTAATACAGAATCAGTAACATATTAATCCTTAGCAAATTTAAAAAATTTATCCATAAAAGTCAAATCATAACATCCATTACAAGTATAAACATGTCAGTAATAGGTGCTAACAGGTTAACATGTCTTTAACCATGAATTTTATCTTTTTCTTAAATGTGTCACCCTTGTTTCAGACACGAAACTTGTTAAGCCTAAAGATGAAACCTACTAAGACTTTCGTTTCATGCTGTATTAACATATACGTGTCTAAAATTATTAGCCCTATCTACGTGTCGGTCAATTTTTCACTTTTTTCACTTTTTATTTAAATCCGTGCACATAATCTTACGCGAGTCCATTACTTTATCTTTGTTTTTTATTTTATTTATTTTGTGTTCTAATAGCATAGGGTAGTTTGGTCATTGTAGTTACAAAAAAAATGTTAACGTCCCATCAAGTGTCTAGACCAAACATGTTAAGTTGTTGCATAAGTTGGACCATCAATAAATACTTAAATACCAAAACCAACATTTGAATATACCGTAGGGACTATTTGTTTAATTTACTCTTTTTTTTTATCATGTCACCCATTTAGGGTTGTGCAAGTTGCTCGACACTCGACCCTCGTTCGATGCTCGCTCGTAGTGTGCTCGTTCAATTCAGGTTGATTGAAGTAAGCGTTTGGTTGGATCGGTTTGGTTTGTAAACGAATCGACTAAGAGCAAAGGTCCGTTTAGTTAGGTTGGCTCGATTAATATTGTTTGGTCTAAGATCCAAATAGAGCCATTTAAGTAACTAGAACTAAAGTCCAATATCAATACTAATACCAATTGTCCATTGTCTAATACTCCATTTTCATTTGAGTAATTTTGTCAAAATGTCAAATACTGACCTGGAAAGCGTTGATCGAAACTCAAGTCTCAATCTGCCATTCCATTCAGAAGTACATAACCCTAAGAGCACTCACGTCCCATCCATCAAATGTATGTGAGTGTGTCCACCAAATTATATGGGGTGAGTGTAAGTGGTTGTGAGTGGAGGAGAGAAAATATTTGGTGGAAGCACTGTTCCACCCTAAATATGAAAAGCTACTGTTCACCCCTATATATATTTTAATATTTTTGTAAGTAGTTGTGAGTGAGGAGAGAGAAAATGTAATGATAAAATTATGAAAAAGTATTATTATTTTAATTAGGAAAGAGAAGATTTAGACTATGCGGAGTGGGGGCGGGAGAGAGGGCGGGAAGGGGGGGAACACCACCGCTTAATGGCGTGGAGAGGGGCGGGAGTGGGGGGGGGGGGGGGGGCGGGAGGAAGTCCACCGGCGTGGGGGGGGGGGGGGGGGGTGATGGGGGACACGTGGCGCGAGTTTAGTGGAGAGGGCTTCATTTTCAACGGTCAAATTAAAAAAAAAAAAAAAAATTTTAAACCCAACGGTCATGGCAACGGTCAAAAAAAAAAAATTTATAAATTACCCTCATTTCACTACAAAACACCCACTTTAACCAATTTTTATACACTTTTCAACCAAAATTTATACACTTTTCATCTAAATTTTATACACTTCCTCAACCAACAATGAACCCATACAACCGAGGCTTCGACCCGAACAACCCTTACGCGTTTGTCCCAAACCCGAATACACCACCGGTTCGCCCGATCCCAAACCGTCCACCCATTCCTTCACCTTGCCCCGACTACGCGGGTTATGCGGGTTTCATTAGTGGGCAAATTTATCCTAATTTCCCATTCAATGATTCGCTCGTTCCTTCACAACTTCCTTTAACCCAAACCGTACCCGAAACACAACCCCAAAATGTCGCGGGATCATCTTCGGGTAAAACCCCCCTGCAAGAAGAAGTCACAGGAGGAAGACCCCGGAGGAAAAAGCAATAGCCGCTGCTAACCGCCAACCACTTAAGTGGACACCCGATGAAGAGCTCGCTATAACGAAAGCGTGGATAAGCGAGTCGGAAAAACAAGAAGGTATTTGTAATAATTTTTTTAACATGATTTTTATACACTTGGTGTTGCTAATATTTTTTTTTTTTTTTTTTTGTAGGAACTAGTCGCCATAAAATCGACTTTTGGAACGACATAAACGCCGCGTTCCATGGGTTGATGGGACGAGAGTTCTATCGAGCAAACGATAGTCTCTCGTCCAAGTGGACAGAGATAAACAGGGCAATGAACGCGTTTCAACCGCATTATTATCACGCAAGAAACAATCCAAAAAGCGGTGAAACGGACACCGACAGCCTCAGCCGGTCGCTATTAGCGTATCGTAACGAAACCGGTCTCGAATTCAAGTTTCTTCATTGTTGGGAAGTCGCCAAGAACCACTCAAAATGGGCGTACGTCCCCACTGCAAGCAACTCCGCAAAAAGGTCGAAAACAGGATCGTCAAGAAACCGTCAAACTGATCCTGAAAACGTAGAAGCCGTTAATTTGGATGATGACGAGTTTGAAGAGTAATTGAGTCGCCCACCCGGTAGAGATAAGTCAAAAAAGAGGGCGCAAAAATCTACTGCCTCGGGTTCGGGTTCTGGATCAACCGGCGCTTACAGCGCTGACTTGCAAGATTTAAATGCCACCATGATTCAGTTCAATACGATTCAAGAAAAAATGCTCGAGGAGAAAAAAAATATTCGCGAAGCGTTTGAAAAGAAGTTGACTATGAAAGAGCGCAAATTGTCTATCAGAGAGCAGCGCGAAAAACGCGAGGATTTGAAATTTCTCGCCATGAACACCGACCATATGCAAGGGCCGGAGTTAGAGATGACGCTTCAAATGAAGCGTGATATTATCGAAAAATATAATCTGAACTGATTTGTTAGTTTTTAATTTTTTTCGGTTTTATTGTATTTTTTTTAATTTTCTAGGTTTTTTTTTTGTATTTTTCTAGGTTTGTTATTAATAAAAAATATTTATTATTATTATTGTTTTATATAACAAAGTTAAAAAAAAAAAGAAAAATAAAATGCCACATGGCACTTCCCCCCACCTCTTCCCCCCCTTCCACTCCCCACAATTATTTTCCCCCCCAAAAGGGCCCCACAAGTGCCACATGGCGCTTCCCCCCACCTCTCCCCCCCCCCCCCACCACTCCTCATAGTCTTAGGGTTGAAATAGTGATTTTTAGTGTAATTTGATGGTTAAGATTTGGTTGAGGGGATGTGAATGCTCTATCAGCTCCCCCTAATCATCCATCATTATTCGGTTTTGCTTCAGATAGAACAAGGATCTTCTTCAATAAGCCCACAATTCACCTTCCCACTCACTTGATTTCGATGAACCAGTTGAGCGTCATTTTATTCCTTGTTATTTGTTAAATATATACTTGTAAATAAATTGGACGAAAACTCCACTTACTCTAAAAACTAACACCCCATCGTCACTTTCCCTTTTTGTTCTGTGACACCCTATACTGGCTCAACATTCACTCGAAAAATGCTCGGAACAGAAGACGTTTGTTAGGTTTGTAAACAAACCGAGCACAAGCAAAGGTTCGATTCGATTCGTTTAGTTCGCTCGACTCGTAAACAACCCTACATGCATTAATAAACTCGATCACCAAATTAACATTACAAATCATTTCCTTTACAAGTACGTAAAAAACACACTTCTTTTTATTAGTTTTTTAGATGCAAATACAATCATAACAATTATAAATAAAAATGTGAAATATAAAACTAGGATGTTAAGTTGACAAATCCATGCCCAAGTCAATACACACGATCGAACACTCTTCAACACTTGACATACGATGAGATCTCGTGTCGATCCCTCGAGACACCGATCACCCGTAAAGAGCGGCTACGTATACGAGTTGAGTTGCTGAAAGGATGATCGTAAAAGCCTCCATTGTTCTCTAAATTACAAACCAAAGAACACATTATTAGTTATCTAAATACTATTCAATCATGAAATTTTATGTTAACGAACTCACCAAACGAGTATTTCTTCCTTTAAGCTCGATTTCCTTCCATGCAAACCTGCATTAAATCACATTTAGACACGTTTAAGTGTAAAACTATGTTTGTACAAAATTACGATATTTTATTTTAGACTATATCCAAAGCTAGCACACTCTTACTTGGACCACCTTCTATAAAGGTAGACCGCATGCTAGAAAATGGCTCAACTTAAACAGAACATAACTTGGGCTACGACTTGAGTTGTGGAACCCTATTGGACCTGAATTCCATCATCCGGAGCCCAAATGTCTGTCGTTAATTCAAATAATGTACGAATTCATTTAAAAAGTAAATATTAATTTATAGTTAATCAACCCGGTTTGCATTTTTTGCATTTATAGGTGATTTTGAAAAGAGTGTTCTTGAGTGTTTCATGGATAAAATTACGAAAATAGGTAGTTCGTTGATTGGATCAGCGAACTCTCAACAACCTTTGTTGAAGATTGCTGATTGAATTAGCGAACCTCAGCAAATTCTGTTGTAGTTCGCTGATTCTATCAGCGACCAACCCATAAACACAATTTTTTGCATGAAACACTTAAAAGAGCTCTTATTTCTTCAAATTCACCTATAAATGCAAAAAATTCAATCAGTTTTTTTAAATCTTGCTCGACCTATCAAACTTAGATTTACCAGTTGTCACATATTTGTGCAAAAAGATAAAAATTAACCAAAACAATTTAGAGGGAATCATGTATTATATATACCCCATTGCAAGAACAGTAAGGGCCCATGCAATTAGGGCAGATGATACGGCTGCAGGCCTGCTAGATGCATCCCAAGAGCGATAATGGTCGAATCCAGCTAAAATCGACGCAATACCAACAACACCAGCAATCAAAGCGAAAGTTACAAAGAATCCGGTGGCTTCATTTCCCATTGGGAAGTAAATCGGCGAAAAGTGAGCTGGCAAATGAAATTCTGGACCTGTTTATATTATACCACACATATATAAGCATTAGTAACCTATATGTGTAATTATGTATGCTCTTGAGGTAAGAAGAAGTATGAGAGTTAACATGTACCAATGATGAAACCATGGTCAATGGCTCGATTCATCGCCCAACCACCGATGCCTAAAAGAATGGCATACATGCAAAAGTTCAACACCATAAGGAGGGACACCACAGATTTCATTTGCCCGTTAGCCATTTTTAGCGATTTTTGTTTTCGAAGATGAGAGATCGTTGAATGTTGGTGTGATTAAGGTTAGGGTTGAGGGTTGAGTGTTCTTATAGATGATTTGTGTTCATATAAAAATTTTAGTCTTTGTTTATTTTTAAATTTAGGGTTCTTTGCTTGTTAAGGGATGTTTGTAGCAAAGGGTTTTGTGGGGTTGTAAAGTTGGTAGAATTAGTGTTTCATGCAAGTAAGGCAAGTAAAAAGATATGGTATATTCTTTGGTAAGGCTTTTAATCAAACATTCTTTATGTTAATTCTCTCTAAAATGATTGAAGAATATTACAAAGGGAGAGTGTTGGGTTTCTATTTTTATTGTAATCCACTTTTACTTTCTAGTAAAATATTATGAAAAGAAGTTGTATAATGAAGCTTCAAGCTCATGTAAATGTAAACAAATAATATAGAAGAATCTATACTTGTGTGTATATATAAAATTTATAATAATAAAAAAATAACAAAGCTTCACGTTCATAGCTAGCCAGCTTTTAAACATTTGACAATAGTTACAATATCATGAATACATACATAAAACAAAAGATGTTACATATTATGAAATGAGAATAAAAATTATTTAAAGTAAGTGAACAGAGATGCGTTAATACTTATATAATAGATAGAGGTATGTCACGGCACAATATTTTGTTACATTCTGATAATATCGACAACGATATATATCACTATAATTTTGCACAATCGAACATAGTTTTAGTTTGCACAAAAATTTCCAAATAACTCTTAAATAATATTTTCAAAGGCCGCAAACCGAGCGTAAGCTATGTTTTAACTTATTTATTGGTTAGCAGAGTGGCCCTAACATTTTAACCAGTTAAATATAAAACTTCATAGTCAATTGTTGGGCTCGTGTAATAATAAGCTTCACATGAGTCACATGTCGGGCTCCTGTAACGGATCATTTCGTACGGCCACAAAATGCATTGTTAGCGGGCTGAATTGAGTAGATAAGCTACTTGAAATTTCGGGGTGCACATTTGGACTTATCCCATACCCAGTTCTGGGTATGCTTAACAAATTCAAATACCGAGTATACGAGCCGAGCCGCTTGCGAGCTACTCGAGCTAGGCTCGGTAAAAAGCTCGAAATGAGCCGAGCCTTATCGAGCTCAAGCCAAGCTTGAGCCTAAAACAAAGCTCGTTTATTTATCGAGCCCGACCTTGAGCCTGGCATGTGAAGCTCATTAGACTCGTCGAGCTTTATCGAGCCTAGTATAATATTAGTTTTTTTTTTTAATATTTAATAATATTTACCACTCATTTAAACTTGTTTAGTAATGAGCCCCGAGCTCAAGCTTCATTTATCGAGCTCACGAACCTAAACGAACTATTATTTATATTATTTTTATTCAATGTATTAACTAATTGATAATAAGCGAGCCGAGCTCGAGCTTAAGCTCTTATAAGTCGATTGAGCCCGAGCTTGAGCTTGGTCGAGCTCGGGCTCGAGCTCGGCTCGTTTGCACCCCTAATACCGAGTATTGGAATATCTACGTCCAATATAGAACATTAGAACCGGGTTTTGAAGAGGAAGCGGTTGGGGTGTTTTTTTCTTTTTCTGGTTATAGGTTTTGATCAAGTAGGGTCAGGTATACCCAAATTGGACCGGTGTTAAATCATAGGGTATGGATTAAAGGAGTTAGTCGGTTAGATACTTAGAACTCGTTCCTTGTATTGCATATATTAATTGAATTACATGGAGTTGTATTTATAGACTACACAATCCTAATCTTCTAAGCAATATAATCATACTAGGAAACCTCTCTAAGTAATATGGAAACTTATCTCAAAACCTTATGTTTGCAAGTAATCATATTTAGTCCTCATACTTGCAAACCTTTACAAGATTAGTCTAACAACCCCCCCCCCCCCCCAATCTTGTAACACAAACTAGGTACCTCATCTCAGCAAACTTCAACCTTGGTAAAGCCTTCGTTAGAATGTCAGCCTTCTGCAAATTTTCACTAACATGTTCAATCTTGACTTCTTCTAGCTCCACACACTCCCTGATGAAGTGGTAACGAGTACGTATATACTTGCTTTGCTTGTGAAGAATCGGGTTTTTCATCAGAGCTATGGCTGATTGGTTATCGACTCGTAGCATCACCTTCTCTTCCTTTTCTTCGGTTACCTCTGACAGCAAGCTACGAAGCCACAACGCCTGAGAAGTTGCTGAAGTAGCGGTTATGTATTCTGCCTCACACGATGACAATGCAACGGTTCCATGTTTTTGTGAAAACCAACTCACCGGTGCGTTTCCATAATAGAACACCACTCCTGTTGTACTATTTCCATCATCATTGTCGGTCGAGTAACTGTTATCACTGTACCCGTTATAAAGAGCATATACCACCTATTGGATAATAAATGCCAAAGTCGATGCTACCTTTTAAATATCGCAATATTTGCTTTACTCCCGATAATTTTCCTAAACTCGGTTGGATCCACCTTCTTTCCACCATCTTACTTTGATAACTTTAATCCGGGATCTAGTGGAAATTGTGTTGCATTACAATCCCAAAGGCCGAATTGTTTGAGGATCTTTACTACATAGGCTGTTTGCTTTATACCGATCCCTTTGCTACCTTGCTTAACTTCTATTCCCAAATAGTAATGGAGTAAACCCATATCACTCATCTCGAACATTGTCTCCATTTGTTTCTTGAACTTTTGAATGTCTTGTAAAACTTCTCCGGTCTCTATTATATCGTCCACATAAGTACCGATTATGAGAAGCCGTTTCTGTTTCTTTCTTTTGTAAATGACTTGCTCATGTTTGCATCTATCAAAGCCAAGATCTTTTAGGTCCGTATCGAGGCGTTGATTCCACGCTCTTGGTGCTTGTCGTAACCCATATAATGCCTTGATCAATTTATACACTTTTCCTTCTTGACCAGTTTTAATATATCCTTCCAGTTGTTGTACAAAAACGTTCTCCTTTAGCTCACCATGAAGGAACGCTGATTTTACATCCAAATGGTGGACCTCCCATCCTTTATTGACTACAATCGCAAGAAGTAGCCTCACGGTTTCAATCTGTGCCACCGGTGCAAAGACCTCTTCGTAATCGATCCCAAAACGCTGAACATATCCTTTAGCGATAAGTCTCGCTTTATACTTTGGTATAACCCCGTTTGCATCCCTTTTCACCTTGTAAACCCACTTCACACCTATGGGTTTTATATTAGGAGGAGGATCAACTAACTTCCATGTCTGATTCTTTTCAATAGCCGAAATCTCGCTATCCGTTGCCTCCTTCCAATGTAATTCTTTCACCGCCTACCTGAAGCTTGTTGGTTCATCATCAATAGATAATAACAACATAATCTCACTTGTTTCTTCGGCTGAGGAGTTACACGGCATCCCCTCAAAAACATAGTTGTTGAGCCAACATGGTAGTTGCCTCTGTCTTGTTGATCTTCAAACAAAGTTCGGTGGACTTTCGTCTGCTTCTTCCCCAGTTAACCCAATGGTGATTTCTTCATTAATCCCCGTGTTTTCTCCCAGATTACTACCTGAATCCGAGCTGCTTTCGACTTTAACATCTGAGTCATTACTCGAGTCATCATTCTCTTGAATCGGTTCATTTCCTTGATTTGGATTCCGATATGTTACTTGATTCTCACTCACCACCATAAACTCTACCCGGCTTGGATCGGTAGTGTTAACCTCTTTTAAGTAGTCCTTCCAATTGTAACCGGCTTCCTCTTTGAATGTGATATCTCCTTCACGAGCAATGCTCACCCTTTTAGTAACCGGATCAAACATCCGATGTGATGTCGATTCTGATTGATTTCCTAGGTGGACCATTAGTCGACCTCTATCATCCAGTTTTCTAAACCCTGTTGACAAGTCCTTTACAAAGCCCACAGATCCGAACACTCCCAAGTTGGTAAGATCTGGCCTCTCGCCTTTTAGCTTCTCATAAGGCGTTATAAAGTTTTGCAACACTTTTGTTGGTGACCTATTCAGAAGATATACCGCCTGATGTACAGCTTCTCCCCAAAAACTTTGTGGGATCTTCTTAGTGTTTTGGTCAAAAATTATCCAATACAAATAACTTTGTATTCCAAATTAGTTTATGTGAGGTAGAGTGCTAAATGTGTAGAAATGTGTTTGTAAATCAATAATATTCTTGAGATGGTGTATCAGGATGTTTAATAAATAAAAATATGACAACTATGATCGGGATGGCTTAGGTTAGTTTCGGGATGAACAGTTATTTCCTCAGGATGGACAGTTATATCCTCAGGATGGAACTGTTAGAAATAGACAAATAAAGCAAATAACGAGAAGAACAACACATGATCTACGAGGAAAGCCCTTGATCAATTGTAGATTGTCGGCATAAAACCTCGAGAGGAGTCTAGGCCCCTGCCTTGTTTGTTAATATTAAAATAGCAAAAAAAGATACAACTTTGGATGAGTTTGTGGACGAGTGTACTATGATTACAATGATTGTGTGAGTGTTTTTTATCAGCTAAGTGTATGTGTGTGTAGTTATAGTGTAAGCAATGTGCATGTCAGTGTCCTATACTCGTCCAATACCCCCTTTATATAGTACATGAAGTTAACAAAACAACCCCACGAAATATGCTAAGTAGTTAAAGTCTTCAATGTTGCGTAACAGCTTCTTCAGGTGAACGTTGGAGTTTTTCAACAGAAAGTAGCCGTTGTTTAACGGTTTCTCCTTAGTTAGTCAATGATCTAACTGTTTCCTTGTTTATCGCCGATATTAAATGTATATCAGTTACAGTTTTAACTCCATTTTGACTATATCTTCCATCTTGACCACGAGTTGTATCTCTATCCTTGACTTCTTTAATTGAGGGTGATAATATAGATGTTACCAAGCATATAAATCCATATTATAACTTATTTGTACCTGCAATCATACATAGGAGAATCAACTCGTTAGCTTATTCTCAGGATGTGCACATGCTGAGGTACTGTCACATCCTGAAGTTAGTCAAGTCCTTCAGCATCCTGGGGATGGAATATTAGGGATGTGAGGTAAAATCATCCTGAGGATTTTCACCCACAACACTTAGCCTTTAGCATACTTCGAGTCGCTCCCAAAAGCGTTATGTTTTTTCTTTCGACCACCCCATTCTGCTGTGGGGTGTATGGTGCAGTAAACTGACGTGCAATCCTTTTTCTCTTGCAAAAATTCACGCAACACATGTGAGGTAAATTCTCCTTTGTTATCGGTACTTAATGCCTTGACCTTCCTGCCATACTTATTCTCCAATCTTGCAAACAACTCGATTAGAACTCTGGGCACTTGGTCTTTGGTCTTCAATAACGATACCCACATGTAGCGGCTGAAGTCATCAACTATTAAGAGTGTATTGATTTCCCGAATTTGTGTTTCTGATTGATTAGTCCACATACATCTGCATATAATAATACTAGCGGTCCACCGATTCGATAATGGGACTTATTTGGAAACGAGCCTTGCACTTGTTTAGCTAAAGCACATGAGTCACATATTTGCTTTGGATGCACCATTGTGGGTAAACCGATTGCATTCTTGGATAAACTCTTGATAGCATCAAAGTTTAGATGTCCGAGACGAGCGTGCCATAGCCAAGCCTCATCATCTAATCTTGCGTGTAGGCAAATTGGGGACACTACCTTCAACGCAATTTTGTAGGTTCGGTTAGATGTTCTTGGTACTTTCATCAGTAAAGTGTCATCTTCCCCGAACATCCATAAAATTCCATCTTGAATCCCAATCTTACATGTCGCTTCATCCAAATTTCCAACACTTATAATATTACTTGTAAGTAATGGAATGTAATAAACATTGTGCAGTACTCTTTGTTCACCCGACTTTCCTTCCAAAATCACCATGCCTCGTCCCATGTTGTTAACGTGCGACCCGTCACCGAACTTCACTTGTCCCCATATATGCCCATCCAAATTAGTAAACCATTCTTTTATCCCTGACATGTGGTTACTAGCGCCATTATCTATTAACCATGTATTCGACTTGTGTGAATCCGAATTGAACCTTTTTGGGTTCACACCCTCCTCATTTAAGAATACTGCTTGTTCTTGGACAGCCATATAAAGAACTGGTGTCACGTCTTCTTGTATTAGGTTGCTTGTTTCTTCCTTCTTTTGAGTCGGACAGTCAGAGGAAAAGTGGCCTAAACCATCACACCAATATCATTTAAGTTTTGATCCGTCCTTTTTCTCCTGTTCCTTCCCTCGACCTCCAGTTCTTCCTCGGCTTCTTTGACTCGACCCTGTTGATCCCTTCCCTTGTCCATAACCCTTTTCTTGACCCTTCTTTGCTCCCCATTCTTCAAAGGTCAACAATATTTGTTCGTTATTTGTGACTTGTGTCTTTCCTCTTGTATTAATTCTTTCCTCATATGCCTTAATACGCCTAACTATGTCATCAAAGGTTATAGATTTCAGATCAACAGTTTGTTCTAGAGAAGAAACCATATGAATAATTATTTGGTAAGGCGTTTAAAAAACGTTTGACAAGTCTTTCATCTTCAGTTGTTGTTCCAAGTGAAGTTGTCCTTGATGCTATTCCGGCCATCTTATTTGCAAACTCATCTACATTTATTGTTTCCTCCATCTTCAAGTTCTCGAACTCGGATGTCAAGGTCTACAATCTTGCCTCTATGACTCTGTCTGCTCCTTGATGTCAAACTTTCACTGCGTCCAATATCGCCTTGGCTGTCTTGAGATGTCCGATTCGTAAGACTTATTCTTTTGGCAAGAATTGATAAAGAAGAGCAATAGCAAGATGATTTTTCTTTGAATCAGTAGAAGTTCCTCGTTCAATCATCTCCCATACGCCATTCACGTTGAATAAGGCTGTCATCTTCATCACCCAAACCGTTTAATTTGTTGAGGTTAATAATGGGCACTATAAAATCGTTGAGATGCCTTCCTTAACTTGTACTGGTCGAGTATTATCACCCATAGTTCTCCTCTTTTACTGATCATTGACTTGATCATAGGAGGACCGAAGCTGCTAAACGGTTGTTTTTTGAGATGGATTTAATAAACTAGTTGCATAAACAATAATTTACGCAGGTCCATCTCTGAAAAATGTCCAAACGTGTAGCTCCTGGGGCCAATATAAATAAATCGAGCCCATATAATTTTATCTCACTCACAAGGGACACAATATTAATTAAGTTTAACCAGTTAAACTTCATCGGGCTTATTTTTATTGTGTCTAGTCTCTTAAACAAATTGGGCATTTATCAAAATATTAAAAATAATAGTTGTTAAATAATAATACTTTAAGGTTTTATATTGTTTACTCTTATTATTTTTAGGTACTTAAATGTAAAATTAGTTCCCTATATAATGTACCTTGTAACATCTTTTTCATTTACACAATTGAGATTCATTGCTCATTCATTGTATCAGCCTACACCCTTCTAGGTTGAGTTTCCCTTGACCCTTCTTTTCTTCTTCCCACCTTATCCTCTTCCCCTTCCTTCGTTTCTCTTTCTACCCCCTGTTCGATCCTACCCTGTCTTCTCCTTCTTTTCCTGCCTTGTTCTTCCTTCTGTTCTTTCATTCGTGTGTTGATAATGGCCTCCTCCTCACAAACTACTCCCCCGATGAATGGTCTCGCACCAATGATAGCCATTAAGCTCTCGACTTACAACTTTATCTATTGGCGAGCACAAATGTTTTCGTTACTCGCCTATCAACGATTACTACCACATATTGATGGTTCTCAAACCACTCCTCCCATGATTACTAATAATGATAAGGAAGTCAACAATCCTGCATATGTCGATTGGGTCCAAGCCGAGCAACAAGCCATTATTCACATCAACGCCTCGTTGACTAAAGAGGCATTATCAGTTACTGTGGGTTTATCATCGGCTAGGGAAATTTGGGCTGCTCTTGAAGCCGCCTTTTGCAATTCCTCAATTGCGCGCGTGCAAAATTTACGGGACAACTCGCGCTCTCTAAAGAATGGCGACAAAACTGTTGTGGAATTTGGTCGTGCCTTTATGGCTATTTGTGATCAACTCTGTGCAATCGGCCATCCGGTTGATGATATGGATCAACTGCATTGGTTTCTTTGCGGTCTCGGGGGCTTCGTTTGAAAGTTTCTTCATCAATATTCAATCGAAGCATCCAATTCCGACCTTTGCGGATCTTCTCGCTAGCACCGAATGCCATGAACTCTTTATCAAAAATCTTCATGCTGATGATCCTGTCCTTACTGTAGCCTTCACGGTTCAATCGACCACAAGTGGTTCTAATTCCTCTAATGAAAATATGCATAGAAATACAAGTGCCTTTAGGCCCAGATCTCAGGTGGCCCAATTCAGGCCCAATAGGGCTGCGAGACAATACAACCGTGGCCAAAACAAAAGCTCTTTTGGTGGTCAGTCTTATAATCCTAGGCCTCATACGTGTCAGTGTGCCGTAGGCCCGGGCATTATGCATCTCAGTGTTATCATCTTGCCTCGTATGCGGCCTCTACTCAACCAACTCCTAATCAACTCACTCATGCCTTTCATGCACAGTGTCAACTAAATGCTTCCATCCCTGACTGGACTGGCGACACTGGTGCCTTCACTCACATGCTTCCTAATAATGCTTCGCTTCCAAATGCCACACCCACCTAAGGTAATGAAAAAGTCTATTTTGGTAATGGTCAATCATTATCCATTACTCATGTTGGTCATACTAAATTGCTTGGTACTCTCTCTCTCAATAATGTGTTAGTTGTTCCAAATTTGACAAAAAAATTGCTTTTCATTGGCAAACTAACCGAAGATAATCCTGTTGATGTTGTTTTTTTCTCATCCCTACTTTTATATTCAGGATCGTCGAACCAAGAATACTCTAGCCCAGGGATGTCGTGAAGATGGCCTCTATGTTCTTCGTGACACCCATCAAGCTTTAATGTCTACTCGCTCCTATCCAAAGGCTTGTTTTGAGTTATGGCATTCTCGCCTTGAGCATGTTATTTTTTATTCCGTTTCTTTGCTTAAAAATAATGGTTTTCTTTCCTTTACTTTTGTTTTGCCTAAACCGGGTCTATGTACTCCGTGTGAACTTGCCAAGTCAAAATGGCAACCCTTTTCTATTAATAATAAACGGGCTTCTTGCCCATTGGAACTAATTCATTGTGATTTATGGGGGTCATCCCCGATGAAATCGGTTGACAATTTTCTATATTATGTTGCATTTGTTGATGATTATTCTAGATTTACATGGTTATATTCAATGCGATTAAAATCCGATTTTGTTGACATCTTATCCGTCTTCGTACCTTTTGTTCAAATCCAATTTTCTACAAAAATTAAAACTTCTCAAAGTGATGGTGGCATGGAGTTTACTAATTTGCATGTTCGTAATTTATTTGAACAAAACGACACGTTTCATCGGATGTCTTGCCCTTATACTCCTCAACAAAACGGACGTGTTGAGCGTAAACATCGACATATTGTTGAAACAGGTTTGGCTATATTGTTTCATGCCAAGATACCAGCCACTTTTTGGGTTGATGCTTTTTCCTCGGCTGTGTTTATCATAAACTGGTTACCCACTACATTACTTCAAGGCAAGTCTCCATTCGAGATGTTGTATCATCAAACACTTCATTATGATTCCTTTCGGACCTTTGGTTGTCGTGTTTTTTCCATTCCCTCGTGATTATGCTCAAAATAAATTGGTGCTTTGACCCATGCACCTCTCGTATTTATGTTACTCAACATGCCTGGTTTGATGAACATTATTTTCCTCTTGATACATCCACCACTGCTTCATCAATTAACCACTTTGAGGTCTCTACATTTTTAGACACTTCCCTTGATATCAATACAAGCTCTAATAGTCACCATACAACACCTACGGTGGAACCCACTAATTTCTCTCAAGCACCCACACTAACCCCACAACCTCCATCTGTTCCTTTCTTACCTGCCCAACATCCTATTGTTATCCCACAAGAAGCCAAAAATTCCCCTATGATCCAACAACCTTCTACTACTAATATTCCTACCCCATCCCAAACTCCATTTTCGAACCTTCAACATCCTAACCCAATTCCGTTTAATTCTCCTAGCCCCATTTCATCCGCCACATCTCCTCATGGCCAGGTCCCTCGGACTCTTTGGGCTACGATCCAACGGCCCATTCGCCCTCCTCCACTCCATCTACTACACCCACTTCAACTCCGTCTGGTTCTCCGCATTCTTCCACCGGCTCTTCCACTATGGGCAGCCCCATGCCCATTCATGTGTCGGCTCCACCTCCTCTACCATCTCACCCAATGATAACGCATGCCAAATCGGGAATATTTAAACTGAAGCATCACGTCAATCTTGCTCATGTTGAGGTTATTCCTCTCCACCAAGCTTTGTTTGCTTCAAAAAATCCAAAAACTTATAATGTTGCCTCAAAAAACTCAAAGTGGATTCGTGATATGGAAGCTGAAGTACTTACCTTACACAAAAATAACACATGGCCCCTTGTCCCACGCCCAACCGATGTAAATGTGGTTGGCTTTAAATGGTTGTTTCAAACAAAATTCAAATCGAATGGCATAGTTGAGCGTCATAAAACGCGACTTGTTGCACAGGGCTTCACTCAGGTTCCTGGTTTAGACTACTCACATATGTTTAGCCCTTTTGTGAAAGCTGGTATAGTGCGTACTGTTCTTGCTTTAGCCATCATCAATGGTTGGAAGCTTCATCAGTTGGATGTCAACAACGCCTTCCTTCATGGCTATCTAATTGAAACCGTGTACATGGAGTAACCTATGGGTTTTGTGGATCCTCATTTTCCTTCTCATGTATGCAAATTAAATAAGGCTATATATGGTTTAAAACAGGTACCCAAAGCATGGTTTCATCGTTTAAGCTTGTTCCTCACGAAAAATGGCTTCTCTTGTAGTCGGGCGGATCCATCCTTATTTATAAATAAGCGTGATTCTTGCATCATATACTTGCTTGTTTATGTTGATGACCTCATTTTAACGGGAAACCAACAATCTGTCATGACTTCATTCATTACTTGTCAAAATAAAGAATTCTCTATCAAGGATCTTTGGAAACTCAACTACTTTTTGGGTCTGGAGGTTACTTACACTGACACTGGTCTTTTCTTAAATCAATCAAAATATACTTTGGATATCTTGGATCGTGCTAAGATGTTAGATGCAAAACCTGCACCAACACCTTTAAGCACAAATGTGTCTCTTGTTTCTGCAGGTACTTTATATCCGGATGCTACTCATTATCGTTCTAGTGTTGATGCTCTCCAGTATTTGACGATCACAAGACCTGATATTGCCTATGCTGTGAATCAAGTTAGTCAGTTTCTTCATGCTCCCACCACGAATCATTTTTAGGAGGTCAAATGCATTCTTCGTTACCTTAAGGGTACTCTTTCTTATGGTTTACATAATAGTCGTCCCACGCATACTTCATTACTTGGGTACTCTGATGCTGATTACGCTCGTTGCTTGGAGACTAGACGTTCTACTTATGGTTATTCTATTTAGGGGGGGGGGGGGTAATCTCATCTCATGGAGTGCAAAGAAGCAACCCACTGTTGCTCGATCCAGTTGCGAATCAGAATATCGTGCCATGGCGAATACTGTTGCTGAAATTGTACGGTTAACCCATCTTCTCCAGGAATTGTATGCTTTACCACTTGAAAGACCCACAGTTCTCTGTGATTTCTCACTCAAAATCCTATTTCTCATAAATGGGCGAAACACATAGATCTTGACTATCATTTCTTGCATGAACTAGTGGTTGCGGGTAAACTTCATACGAAATTTGTTCCAACCAAGCTTCAGGTGGCTGACATTTTCACCAAAAGTCTTCCAAGTTCTCAATTCAATGTTTTCATCAAATGCTTCGAATTGGTCCTCCACCATTCAGCTTGCGGGGGGATGTTAGATAATAATACTTTAAGGTTTTATATTGTTTACTCTTATTATTTTTAGGTACTTGAATGTAAAATTAGTTCCCTTATATACCTTGTAACATCTTTTTCATTTATGCAATTGAGATTCATTGCTCATTCAATAGCCCACAAGTTCAAACGTATGAATTTTTCTTACAAAAAACACATATAATATATAATTTTATTTAAAAAAAGAGTTCGAGCCCTTGGGATATCGGGCCTGGCCGTCGCCCTCCTAGCCCGCCCTCATCACCGGGCCCGGATTTACGGATATTATATCAATGGAAGATTGATATGGTTAGATGCGAGATGAACCAATCTCCAAGATAAAACTCCTAATTAAAGAAAACAAGAACGAGACTTTTGACAAACTTTTTTAGGCTTTTCTATTCGTGATCAACTCTTAAATACCCTAGAATGAAGAATAAGAAATAAACAAAAAGACCCCGTGATGAAATCGTGGGTTTACGTGCATGCATTGCATTAGAATAACCAAAAATAAAGGAAATCGTGTGTAGTGGCAGAAGGTTTCCATTGTGCATGGAAGTCATGGATTCATGGTATGTATATGTTGTGAGATTGTTTCATGAGATACCAGGCAGGAGTGTCAAGGACCTTAATGATTATTGATTAGTAGTTTTGGTCTAGTTGAGGAGAGTGACGATGCTTTATTTCTCTTCAACAAGATGTTGTTTTGTGGTGTTTGGCCTGCTTCGATTACGTTTTTCATCTGTAATAACAGCTTGTGAGAAATTTGTTAAAATTGCATTTTGGTGTCAAGATTCATGGCCAAGCATGGTTATCTCAGAAACCATTTCTGTGGTAGAGTGGATATATTCCTCTATTAATCGGCTACAGTTTTGATGCAAACATGAGAATGTATTCCAGGTATTTTTCGGACAGGTTTACATCCAGTGTTCCTCCCAGTGCCGTCTCCGAGCATCCTAAAAAAATTTCGGGCCCGGAGCGATTAGAAAATTTGGCCTCTACCATGGCATGAAGACATGCAAGAAAACTAAAAATATATGCTTGGTAAGGGAATCGAACCTAGGTGCTGCAAGTTGAGAGCATGTGGAGTAACCATCAGGCTAAACTTTGCTTTTGTTTACAATTTTACTTATAAATATTATATAATATATATACATATATATAAAACCTTCGGGCCCTCGGGATTTTCGGGCCTGGGGCCGTCGCCCGCGTCGCCCCTACTAAGAGCCGGCCCTGGTTCCTCCTAGTCGATCGCTATTTATTGGTGGCTTAAATTAATGTGGAGAGTGTTGGTTTTGTGGAGCCTTGATTTGGGCTTTGGTTAGAAGACAATTAGTTGGCAGATTAATTAAAGACAAGGGTCCGGCCCATTTGTTTTAGTTAGCCCATAATTAGTTTTCTTGTTCCCCAAGGGTTAAACCCTAATCTTGTATTATAAATATAGGCATCTTGTACTTGTAATCCTCATCACGAGTGAGGCAGAAAGCAATAATAAAATATCCTGGTTGCAGCCCGTGGACGTAGGTCAGCCGACCGAACCACGTAAATCCTTGTGTTCTCGTGTTCGTTTATTTTTATCTCTTGCAGTTTGTTTGTGTTTGGTGTGTTGATCGAGAGATCGAATCCTAACAACTGGTATCAGAGCTACGGCTCGTTACACACGGGTGAAACACAACGCGAGAGAAATTGTTTGGGTCGACATAGGGTTTATAGTGGCAGCCGGCCATTGGACCTAGGATTGTTCGATCAAAAAGTTCAATTCGTAAAACCCGCTTTTCTATCACAATGGAAAAGACAAAATCACTTTGTGATTTTGTTTGGTGGTAGGCGTCTCCCAAGATTTTTTTTTTTTTTTTTTGAGCCACAAAGGAAAAAGAAAAGACAAAACAAGGAAATAGCTACTGGAAGGAGTTTTGTTTTGGTGTTGAGATATCCCCAACAACAACACATATTATTTCGTTTCATTAACAAGATCGAGTGCCTTTTTTTATGACCAGGTATTAAATTTTGTTTATTTAATTGGGTTGTGAAGTAGGGCAGTAGCTCAGTTTTGTTTGTTTATCAGTCTGGATCAAGTTTGTTTCTTCGATTTTCGGGTCTATTGGGATTGACTTTGGCTTACGGTTGTCGGGAAGTTTAGCCGAGTAATTTTGGTGTGATTATTGTGGTGTTATTGGTTTGTTTTATTTGTCCAAGATTATTTTTCTGGTTGTTTTTTACCGAGATCCAAAGTCAGAAAATTACTCAGTTTGAGACAATGGCTGAGAGTGGTAAACTTCAGATTGAGAAGTTTGATGGAAAAGACTTTGGTTGGTGGAAAATGCAAATGGAGGATTTGCTGGTTCAGAAGGATTTGGACATGGTATTGGGTGACAAACCGGAGAAGTTAAAACAGGACGAGTGGGAGGCCTTGGATAAAAAGGCTAAGGCAGTTATTAGATTGTCGCTAACGAAGGATGTTGCGTTCAACATTCTAAAGGAAACCACAGCGCGTGGGATTATGGATGCACTTTCTAATATGTATGAAAAGCCTTCGGCAGCTAACAAGGTTTTCCTGATACGTGAACTGGTGAACACGAAGATGAAAGAAGGAAGTTCAGTTACAGTGCACATCAACAACTTAAACTCGATTTTGTAAAGACTTGGGTCAGTTGGTATTAAATTCGAGGATGAGGTTCAGGCTTTACTACTGTTATCATCATTGCCAGATAGTTGGTCAGGGACTGTTACAGCGATTACTAGTTCTACCAGCGAGTTCACTTTTAATGGGATTCGGGATCTTATTCTGGGCGAGGATGTCAGACGAAGAAATTCAGGTGGATCATCAAGTGAATTACTGAATGTTGGCAGAGGAAGGAAGAATAACAGAGGTAGTGGGAGCAAGAACAGGATGAGGAGTCAGTCTAGGGCTCGAAGTGATGTAATCTGTTGGAACTGCAAAGAGGTTGGACATTTTAGGAATCAATGTCGAAACGAGAAGAAAGAAGTCAACACTGCATCAGATTGCTCAGATGATGACGCATTAATCTGTAGTGTTGAGAGTTATGTGGATTCCTGGGTCATGGATTCTGGTGCTTCATTTCACGCTACCCACAGCACTGAAGCATTGCGGAATTTGAAGAAAGGTGACTTTGGTAAGGTAAGACTGGCGAACAATGATATTCTTGATGTTACGGGCATGGGTGACATGGATATAGTAACTTCAGCCGGTTCATGGACTTTGAAGGATGTCAGGGTGATTCCAAGCTTAAAGAAACAGTTGATTTCAGTGGGGCAGTTGGATGAACAGGGACATGAGGTTAAATTCGGGAACGGGCAGTGGAAAGTTATCAAGGGAAATCTTGTCATAGCTCGAGGAAGAAAGAGGGGTTCGCTTTACATGGTCAGTTTACCGTCTGAGGGAGTGACCGTCCCAGTTCAGAAGAGAAACAAAGTCGGGTTCACAGAGTCTTGTGGGCAGAAGAAGGTTTGTTTTGCAGATGATAAACCCAGAGCCACAGGTAAGATTCAGGTTGAGCATGCTAGGAAAGGTTCAGAACTACAAGTCAGGGGTTTTCGTGGCAGTGGGAGCATGAGTTGTGCTTCAGTCAAAGTTACTAAACGACAATGGGTTAAGAGAACCAGTATTCCAGCTGTCAAAGTCTCTCCATGTGATTATCTGCTTTATTCGGAGAGTGTTTATTCTCAGGGTGTTTCAGGATCCGGCAGTTCGTGTCAGTGGGAGCCGGTAGAGACAGAGAATGGGTCAGCGGCAGACATAGCCATGACTGATGTGTTGGAGCCCGGGGGAGCTTCAACGGGCCTTCAGGTTAACTGATGAGAAGGCCGCTGCAACCAGGAAAAACGAGGAAGATTACAAGAGGTACAAGTGTTCACAGCGGATGGCAGTTTGAAGATTATCAAGCCTCCAAGTGGGAGATTGTTGGTTTTGTGGAGCCTTGATTTGGGCTTTGGTTAGAAGACAATTAGTTGGCAGATTAATTAAAGACAAGGGTCCGGCCCATTTGTTTTAGTTAGCCCATAATTAGTTTTCTTGTTCCCCAAGGGTTAAACCCTAATCTTGTATTATAAATATAGGCATCTTGTACTTGTAATCCTCATCACGAGTGAGGCAGAAAGCAATAATAAAATATCCTGGTTGCAGCCCGTGGACGTAGGTCAGCCGACCGAACCACGTAAATCCTTGTGTTCTCGTGTTCGTTTATTTTTATCTCTTGCAGTTTGTTTGTGTTTGGTGTGTTGATCGAGAGATCGAATCCTAACAGAGAGTTGAACTGTTGAATTCAGCCTTTGGATAGAGGAAAAGAAGTTAAAGGAGTAGGCGTAAAATTAGGAATTGGAATAGATCTGACTTAGCACCCTAATTTCAATCTGGAGTGCTTAAGCTTGTAGAATTATTTTTTACATTTTATGTGTAGAGAAATGAGAGGAATTTACATGTGTGTATATTAATAGCATAATGTTTGCTTTAATCATTCTTAATGAGATTTTTACTATACAAAGGTTCTCCACTCAAATCTTGACCATGAATCACAAGAAGTCGATCATCAAATAAGTTAGAATTGTTGTATTAGTTAATCTATAAAGCATGTATTCTTTTCATTCTAATTAGCATCTTATTTGTCAGTGTGTTTAGATCATGTCAACCCTCTTTGACATACGAAGCGATATCCTAAATGGATCGCACTACCTTAGGGTCCGTGTTAATAAAGACTAAAAGATTTAACTCGTTTTTACCCCACAAAGGGGGCTTCGTTGCCAACCGTCCAAAACGTAATCTTTGTTGAAAAATATCAGTTTGGGACAGATTAGAACATGATTTTACATTCCTGTTTAAGTGGAATGTGAGTTTGATATGTTTCGTGGTTGAGAGCTTCAATGCTTCATATAAACTATTAGTACAAGATAAGGATGACTAAGGTGGAATGTTGCTAGCTTGTTAATTCCTTGATCACATAATTGCTCAAAGAGTGACTTTGTATATATTCTATTTGGTCCCATAGTTGTCTTCTGATCCTATAATGCTTGCCTCCATACATTTAACCATTGAATGTCAATCGACAGACTAGATTGATATGACTATAATTACCACTCTGTGTCGAATATTTCTCTCTTTATTTGGTTTTTGCGTAAATAGTAAATGATGTCTCATGATATTTTGGTATATGCCTATGGTATATGCTATATAGGTAACTAATGTTATTATAACCTAAGAGATATAGGGGAGGTGGTAATCATACTGTCCACTACATCATGTATGATGATATTAAACAAACTGTGCTGAAGTTTAATATGCTACTCTTAGTTTGTTGATCTTGATTCATCTAGTTAGAATCAAACCTATTGATTTTTAAAACACATGATCCATTCCTGACAATTGTGAAGTCAAAGAGCAACTCATTTGACACTTGAAACTCAAATGGAGATGTAATATTATTTAATTCCATGTGTTTCTGCAATGGGGATATGAACGCAGAATATTTTTTGTACCATTATTATGAACTTGACTATGGTATTTGCAAGATCTGCAGGCATGGTTTCTGAGTACCCTGCCATCCACCATGTAAGTGCATTCTTGACTAGACATCCTTTCCCTTACATGTATTTGAATTCATATTTGTTTTGGGTCATGATTATGTGATGTGACAATAAATGAATCTGAAACCTGCAAAATGGAGGAAAGTGGTAAAAAGTTGAATCTTGTTGGCATTACAAATCTAACTGTATGTAATTTGCTTAACTCATGTCGGCGTCCGGCCCCACATTTTTTATTCCAGTTAGATCCAATACCACTAGTTTGCTTCCGGTTCAATCGGGCTTTGTATTATAAGTTTGAATTTATGCATATGGTAAGGTTGAAAGGGATCAAACTACACGCGTATGGCTTGTTGGCTGTTGCGACACGCAACAAAGATTAGACACCATGACACTAAATTGTATCATATGTGATGTTGTGATGTTATGTCAAGATCTTAATCAACTACTTGTTGCCTACTATGTATCTTTACACATTATATTTTATAGCTTTGGTTTTCAATATACGACAGAATAGACTCTCTATATCTCCTCATATGTACATGATTGTGGGACCCTCTTGATTGTTTTCCAGTTTGAAGCACACATTAGATTGTGGATAGAAAATCACAGAAGCCCATTATTGATAATGGAAATGGACCTAAAAGAAAAGAGTAGTTGATATTTAAAGCAACATTCCTTTTCGTTAATCATAAATGAAAACACTTCCTGACCACACATTTAATCTGTTAAAAATATTGAAATCTTGGTCAGTTAAAATCCATGTTCATTCTTGATCATTCATAGGGCCACAAAAGTTTGTGGTTTATATTTTCTTAAAGAGAGGACCAATCAAGATTTCTTGATCATTTTGGCCTGAAATTCTGAGATCATTCATAGTTGGATCTCTATCTTCGTAATTACTAGTGGGGAGTCGCACGATGCGACGGGATAAACAATTTACAAGTATAAATACAACTATGTTGTTGATAATTCAGTAGGATGCATGAATAAGTTATTTTAGACCAAATATTTTGAAAACTAATGCAATAGACAATTTAAAAGTTAAATTGAGCATGTTTCACAAGCAAGTAAAAGTGACCAAAATGTGTTAAGTAATAACATCTTGTAACTATATTTAGAACGTAATTGGTTAAACCATAAAATAGATATAAAATATCACTACATTGTCACTCACGAGATGTTCATCGATCAAGTAACACATCTATGTAGATAACATTTAAGGTGTATACTATGTGTCATCTAAAAATTGTTCATTTACATTAGTTATTGAAAACTTATCCTTTGTTATGGCAAAGTCACTCATTTATATCACCTATTAGTAGTGTAATTAAGTTTTGGCTTCAAACATATAAGGGTTGGAGATTTCAAAATACAAATTTCATTAAAAGAGTGATTGTGATGAAAAGCTAATAATTGTCCGGTTTCAAAATTTTGATCATACATTCCATGTAATTAAAAATGAGTCGCTAATTTATTTAAACTTCTAATAGTCAATTACATTTTAGTCTTTCATGAAAGTTTTAACGACACATTTAGAGTTTAAAGATTCATTATCAACGATTAATGGTTCATTATTACAATTATCCATCACATATTCTACAATAAAATATATATTTTTTCAATGAAAAAACTTATATTAGCAACTAATAATCTACCAAATTGATAACAATAATCTAACTATCACAGGACATTATATATTAAGTATTAAAAATTTTGGCGCTAATTTTATAAACTCAAGTAGGTACCACTTATCATGAATTTTGATAAAATTACCTTATTGGATATCTTTGGTACTTAATAAGGTAATAAAATAAAATAATAGAGATAAGGTAATCTATAGTACATGACTTATTATTATTATTATTATTATTATTATTATTATTATTATTACATTAACTTTCATTCACAAAGGCGACAAGGACCTTAAAGAGAGTCCTGCCACAAAAACCAAGCGATTACAAAATATACATGGGAAACACAAACCAATCTTTCCATCTAAGATGTTTATATCTAGCCCTATGTTTAAACCACAAAAACGAGATGGACTTAATACTAGCCACGACTTCTCCAAGATTCGCTCTCTTGTCTCTAAACACCCTATCGTTTCTTTCTTTCCAAAGGCACCAAACAGTGACCAAAATGATGCCGAGCACTAAAGATTTACCTTTGTTGCCATACGACGCCTTCTTGTGAATATCCAAAACTTCTCGAAAGCCATGAGCAGCGAACGGCTCCATCTTCAACCATCTCATCACAAAAGACCAAACACCATTCGCAAAAATACAGTCACAAAAAATATGATTCAGCGTATCCTTGTCCGAGTCGCACAACTTGCATTGCGCGTCCTCAAAACTCATCCCCCTTTTAACAAGAGCTTCAATCGTTGGAATTCGGTTCAATTCAGCTCGCCATGCCAAAATATTACATTTTAGCGGAACCCATTTAACCCAAGTAAAAGTGTAGTAGTTTTCGTATCCTCTCGAGTCACGCAGCAAATTTTTGACACTACTAACAGAAAACGAACCTACCTTACCGTCGACAACCCAAAGCCATTTGTCTTGCCCAATCCCAAGAGTACTTAGCTCAAACATGTAGACAAGGAGCACCATTCCTCCATCTCCTCTAAACTGTAAGTTTCGTCCAGCGATAAGGGGTTCCAACCGGTATCGGACCAAACGTCTTTAACAAAGGCCCGCTTATTAATCGCCTTTGTAAACAGCAAAGGGTATTTACGTCTAATAGGAACCTCAAAGAGCCAGGAATCACTCCAAAAGCGGATAGAATCACCATTACCAATTTTACCTTTGAAAAAATCAATGAGCCTGTGATCGCCAAATCTCATCCTCTCTGCATTTTTAACAATATTACCCCAACAACCACCGGATCTAGATGAACAAGGAAGAAAACTCCAATTGCCACGAGTCGCATGACACGATAAAATAACCTGTTTCCACAGCCCACTTTGATCATTTTTAAAACGCCAAGGCCACTTAGCCAACAAAGCTTCATTAGCATCTTTAAGTCTAGAAATACCCAAACCCCCGTTCTTCTTAGGAGTAGCAACTCTATCCCAAGCCACCCAATGAATCTTCCTACTCGTATCCGAACCAGACCAAAGAAAGCGTTTCATAATACCTTCCAATTTTTCAATAACCCCAACCGACGCTTTATATAACGAGAAATAGTATACCGGCAAGCTTTCAAGAACCGATTTAATTAAAGTAATTCTCCCGCCTATGGATAATACATTCGCCTTCCATAAAGCCAAGCGGGTCTCAAAAATATCCACAATCTTGCGCCAATTGCAAATTTTATTCATATTCGCCCCTACTGAAATGCCCAAATACTCAAACGGCGACGACCCAGTGTTGAATCCCATAAACGAAGCCATATCATTTAATTCCACATCAGTCGTACCAAGACCAAGGAGGTTGGATTTATGAATGTTAACTTTAAGACCCGAACAAGCATGGAAACACCTCAGGATTCTCGCCATATTAGCAACATTGTCGCGAGGCCAATCTCCTAAAATAAGGGCGTCATCTGCATAGAAAAGGTGCGACACGGTTGGACCATTCTTAGACAAAGATAAACCCTTGAAATCACCACCATCGATAGCCTTATAAATCATGCACGAGAGAGCCTCCATAACCACAAGAAATAAAAACGGTGACAAGGGATCTCCTTGACGCAAGCCCTTTTCACTTTGGAATTCAAAAGTAGGCGACCCCTTAACCAAAATAGCCGATCTAGCCGACTGTAGGACGCCCAAAATCCACATACACCACTTATCTGGAAAACCCATCTGATGCAAGATAGAAATTAAAATACCCCAATTAACGTTATCATAGGCTTTTTCAAAATCTACCTTTAACAGAAACGCCTTTTTATCCTTCTTCTTGATCCAAGATATAATCTCATTAATTAATAACGGCCCATCTAAAATAAAACGACCAGATAGAAAACCCGATTGGGTATCCGAAATTATATGATCCATGACCTTCTTCAACCGTTACGCTAAAACCTTGGATATGACTTTACTGATAATACCAATCAAAGTGATGGGCCTGTATTGTTTCAGACTAACCGGGTTCTTGCACTTGGGAATGAGAGTAATAAAAGCCGAGCTGCAACCTCTATTAATTGTCCCTGAATGGAAAAATTCATTGAAAATACCAAAGAAATCATCTTCAAGAAAACTCCAGAACCTGCGAACAAAATAAAAATTAAAGCCATCGGGGCCGGGGGCTTTATCCGCCCCACAAGCAAAAACCGCCTCCTTTATTTCTTCCTTAGAGAAAGGAAGAATAAGATCGTCCACAAGATCTATAGGAACTTTCTTAATATTCTCACATAAAAGAGAAGGCCGAACAGGATAATCTTCAGACTGATAACTATCCAAAACCTGCACTAACAAATCCTCACAACCCTCCCTGTCAAGCCAAGAATTGAACCATCGAAAAGGTCTCAGCCCAAAATTTTTATTAACCAAGGACAGCGATACCGGGCAATGATCTGAAAGCTTCCTATCGAGAGCTCGACAACACGCATCGGGCCATCTATTAAAAAACTCCCCACACACCAGATATCTATCCAGTTTACTCAATTTACATTTATTTCCAAAACCAAACATAAAAGTGAAACGCTTACCCTTCATCCCATATTCTCTAAGGCACGCTTCATCAATAAAGGAATTAAAATCCGCAGAACTGACCAGGTTAAACTTTGAATTTCGCCTTTCATCTTTATTACGGACAGCATTAAAGTCGCCACATAGGCACCACATCCCATCTCTATCTTTCATAACATCAAGAATAGCAGCCCAAAGAGAACGCTTATCCACCTTTTTTTGTGGTGCATAAACATTCAAAAAATTAATCTTAGTACCGTCTTCTACAAGTCTACCAAAAACCAACAAGAAGTTCTGTTCTCTAACCGACCCTTCTTTCGTAAAAACCAACGGGCCCCACACTAACATAAGGCCCACAGACCTACCTGCCGACTCAACCCAATCCCAATCAAACTTCTTCCTACCCCAAAAACAACTAGGGATAACAGCGTTAATATTATTACAAAGAGTTTCTTATAAAGCAATAACTGAAACACCATTTTCCTCTTTTAATTTTCTAACCCAAATATCTTTCCCATCAACCCCAATACCTTTAATGTTCAAAGACAAAATATTCATTTTAAACCTGATTGTAAACCTTCTTTAGATATAATCTCCTTAATGACATCTAGTCGGTTATCAACTTGTGCACCAATCTTTATGCCCAAAGCAATTGTGGCTTGAGTCTCCTTCTCAAAACTAGTCAAAGCATCCATCTTCTCGGCACCAGCTGAGGTAGGGGAGCCAGAGTTCGAAGACTCACAAACCCCTCTCTCCGACTCACCACTAATTTGGGACTGCTCCATCCTCAAAGAACAATCAGTAGCATTTTTGTAGAAGGAGCCCCCAAGAGCAGTATGATGGTCAGGTGTTTCGAAATTAGAATTATGACCATTATCCTTTTCTTTGTCATTAAGCCCAAGTAACTCATCCAATCCAAAAAAATCATCACCCTTGGGCTTCTTCAAAACCTTAAGCTTTTCAAGGCTACTTGAATAACTTGGACTGGGCCGGCCCAAAACATTATCAGGCTGCTTCTTTTTTCTCTTATGGACCATAGTACTCGGGTCTTCTAGAACTGTATGGGCCTCCACATTGTCAGAATCAAATCTTTCACCCGAGATAAAATTCCCATCATTCAAAATAGAAGAGTCAACGCCAATGATTGGCTCATCAATGCCTCTAATAACTTCTTCCATAACAACCGGGGTTTCCAAACTTGCATCCCCGCCATTAATGTTTCCATTATGGACAGTTTCCAAAAAATCCTCCTTTGTCGCGTGATTGTCGCCTGGACTTATGTCCGTCTTGTACGCTGAAGGCTCTTCTACCGGAGATTTCGTCTTGCTCGCCGGCGTCTCTTCTGCCGGAAATACTGAGTAAAATTCCGGTACTGAGTAAACTCCGGTACCCAGTCCCCGTACTCTTCGGAAATCCATACCCTGTACTTTCTCTGTCTCCATAACAAGGTTACCTCTCCCGTTACCTTCTGGCACTCTCCTGTAAGGATACCGAGGCCTTCCACCGACAAGTCGAAATCCTGTTCCGATCTATTTGCGCTATGAACAACCATACCTACAGTGCCTCCAACATCTTCGATAACCTTAGATGATAGTAAATGTAACGGAATGCATGTGATCTTCACCCAAGCCAACCTTTCGAAAGCATAAGACTGCCCTTCCTAAACTTTCACAGAAGAAAAACGTCCGATGATCTCTTTCGCCGCCCCAAGACCATTGTTAGCAATATCTTTGTCCTTAAAAACAAGAAGAACCGAAAGGCCACCCAAATATTGTATCCTACCCAGACCAGGACAGATGTCATTCAGAATAACGTAGATGTTTTTTAAAGCATCCAGATCAATCATTCTAGCAATCAAGGCCTTCCCGTGCAACTCCTGGTAGACATTAGTGTGATCGTCCACCACCACCTCCCTACTAAGATCTTGCTTTCCCATAAACATGTCTTTGAAAGACCGAGCCCCTGTTGTAAAGGTAGAGAAACTCTCATTCCTTTGGATTCCTGAAACACCAACGTCCTCCTGTATGTGTTTTTGAGTATCTCTGTTAATCTTCTCTTTCGGATCTTGCCAAATCTCTCTATCTTCTAACGTAAGCCTCGCTACATTAGCCTTTAACCAGCAGTCACCAATCTTAGTACCGCAAATCTTCTGAATCAGATCAGCCTTATCTTTAACATCGAGAAAGGACACAAATCCAAAAAGATTACCAGCCTTGTCACGCTTTCGGGCGATGTAAAGATAAAAAATATCCCCGTAATCCCGAATGTACTCCGAGAGATCTTTTCCGCTGCACTTCTCTGGTAGATTGGCCACAAAAACCTTAGTAATTCTTCCTTGGACCGACGTCGGAATAGTGTACCGGCGTGGAGCCATTATGGAATATGGTTTTACAATCTTATTTATTAGACTTTTCTTTTTAGGTTGATACTTAAAAACAAATAATAAGATAATAATTGGTGGGTAATAATGGAGGGCTATAAAGTGGTGGGGGTTTCACAAAGTTAATGTGGTCATGTAATCTCTATTAATGTGGTCATATAAATTGGGGGTTACATGTAGGAAATGATATAAAATGTGTATTAGACACATATACAATAAGCATGAAATATTGTACACAAGGGGCAAAAATGAAAAGAAATGGCAAAAAAAAAAATAGAGATTTGTAAAGAGCCTATTTAACTCTCATCTTAAAATTGTGTTGAAATTACTTTGTTGGACATGTTTCCTCCTTAATAAAGTAACTTAGATATTAAATCCAATATAATACCTTTTAATATGTTTTAAGATTCAAATATACGATTAAGTAAAAAAAAAGTCAAGACACAAAATTATACAAATTGTCCTTTATTTGTAAAGAAAATTACACTGTTTTTCTTTATGACTAAATTTTGTATGCTTTTAGTCCTTTACACTAACTAGTATAACTTTCAATTAGAGAAAATTACACATATTGTCCTTTAGTTATTAGTGAAATTACACTCTCTGCCTTTTATGTTAATTTTTCACTCCTTATGTCCTTTCTTTTCTAAATTTGCTACACCCTTTGTCCTTTAGGCTAACTTCCGTTAAAAAACCTAGTTAACTTTGAAACTAATTTACACTTTTAACCCTTATAAAATAATAACATGTCATTTTTCCTAATTAAAGTTTCTATTAAACTATAACTAGGTTACTATGCAAAATGGTCACGGTTTTGAAACATTATAAAATAATAACCTGATGATACAGTTATCAAACACCTTCGACCAAGAACATGTGGAAAGCGGGGTTTTTGAAACATTAGAGAGAGGGAGAGAGATTGAGAGAGGACTGGATTGTTGATGGTGGTGGTGAAAACCAGGTGATGTGGTGGTGGAGAAGGTGGTTGTAGCGGCAAAGTGGTCATGGTTGCGGAGTGCAAAAAACTGTGAACATGATTTCTGACCAGAAACCCAAAGAAAACTTAAATTAAGCTTAGATCACTTCAAAAGGAACATGATTATATAAATATAAATCTTTTAAACAGAGCATCTATAATTGAAACCAAACCTTTATAACATAACTCCAAAAATGTTATAGAAGATTGATTTACTTATCATTTGCTTAATCTCTGGTGTAAAGATTGTAAAAAGCGGCCAAGAATATATATCTAACTTATTCATCCTATCATTCTTCTTGCACACTGTTAAGGTCAGATTAACAACATAACTAAAAGCGAAATCATTCGTGTTTTTCTTCAATAGTCACTACACTAGAAAGATGATCTTTGTTCAAATTAAGTTTTTATATTATCCCTATCTTTCAAAATTCTCTTTAATTATGTACAACAAACAACATAAATTACATAATAATGATCATAAGTATACGAACTGAAGAAAAGAGAGATGAAAAAGTGGATTCTAACCATCTCGATCAAACCATTACATACAATCCACTAAACTATACTTGTCATTGATACATGCATCCACACACATATATAAATCAGAAACAGATCTAAAAATTGGTGTTAACAAATATACTAAAACAGAATTAAAAAGAAAACAATATTCTAAATTTGAAGCAGAAAATAAATCGAATCGATCGAACCTTTGAGCGTCGAGAAAAGGGTAGCGATTTGGATCAAAGTTAACAAGGCAAAATGACATGTTATAATTTTATTAGGGCTAAAAATGTAAATTAGTTTCAAAATTAACCAGATTTTTTAACGGAAGTTAACCTAAAGGACAGAGGATATAGCAAATTTAGAAAATAAAGGATAGAAATAGTGAAAAATTAACATAAAGAACAGAGAGTGCAATTTCAATAATAACTAAAGGACAATCTGTGTAATTTTCTCTTTCAATTAAGTTTAAAGTAAAACACCATTTTATCCAAAATGACATAATCTAGATTTATTTTGTAAATGACATAATGTCTAATTTGCTCAAGTTCCTTTATTTTCTTTTCTTTGCTTTATTTTTATATTATTAATTTTATCACTAATTTTTATCAATTTCTTAAAACTTTCTTAATTAATTGATTAACATATTTATATATATATATATAGTGGGGTTCTTATACAAAGAGCATTTTTCATACAAAGTGTAAGAAGTCTATATAGCCATTGTGTTTTAAATTTTAGGCATGATGTTTTATATTATTTTGACATAGTATTATATAGAAACACACAAAGCATAACAATTTAAAACACTAATTAACGTATTCTCAACATGCAATCTGAAACAACAAGCGAAGAAAGTAATTAGTGTGTTTTAAATTTCATGGTCTAGAATACATTCTATTGTGTTTTAAATTGTTATATTTGGACTTTTTCAAATTACAGTTTGATCGGTATCGCACTATCGCACAGTTTGAATAGAATGAAGCAAAATAATATCTAGATCACACCCACGGTTTAAGTAAAACATTATATAAAAAATTACAGTAATTGTAAAATAAGGAAAATAAAGAATTTAAATAGAAATGTTTCCTTCATTTCATGACTGTCAAATTACATTAAAACAGATAGACGGACAACAAGCTGCACCGCCACACCTTTCTGAATCGCAAACTCCAATCTACTATAAACACAAACCCCTGCCCCTGGAGTCGAAACATTGCTATTAATAACCCGTTGGACCCTTAACCGCAAAAATGAAACTAAATAAATTATAGAAAATATATATTTTTTTTTAAGAAAGGTATGTTAATCAATTAATTAAGAATATTTTTAGTAATCGATAAAAAAGTAGTGATACAAATAATAAAATAAAAAGAAGGGAAATAAAATAAAAGAACTTGAGCAAATTACAGATTATGTATTTTATAAATAAATTACAGATTATGTCATCTAGGCAAAATGGACATTCTTTGGACTTATTGAAAACAAAAAAAAAATATGTTTACCTTAAAGTTAACTAAAAGTTAATAACAATTAGTGTAAAAGACAAAGAGCGTATAAAATTTAGACATAAAGGATATTCTTTGGACTTATTAAAGACAAAGAATAGAATATGCAATTTCCTATATAAATAAAGAACAATTTGAATAAATTGTCTAAAAGTCCGTTGTAATAAAATTTGTAGTGTTTGTAAAAATAAACAAGTAGTAAGGATGTATCAGCCAATGACCCACAGACCAGTTGGTTTGTGGAGAGGTGGGAAGGTTTTCCTTAGGGTTCCTGCCCGGGTGGTCGCGGGTTCGAGTCCCATAACGCGTGTTTGCGTGTGCTGGCAACCATTGCAGCTGGGGATCGAACTTGTGCGGATGAGGTGATCTTTAGGGTGGCGCTCCGTTCGGCTGTTTAAAAAAAAAAAAAAAGTAAGGATGTATCAAAATTGTCTAAAAGTCATTTGTAATAAAATTTGTAGGGCACGTAAAAATAAACATGTAGCAACTATATATATCAAAATTTACGGAATACATTATTCAATTATAGTTACTACTACTAGAAGGGAAAATCTAAGCAATATGTTAAATATAAAGTTATTTTTTATAAAAATAATAGAAAAAATTACACCGTTAGTCCTTATGGTTTCCTCCAAATTTCAATGTAAGGTATTAAGGTTTTATTGTTTCATTTTAAGGTATTAACCTTTTAATTTGTTTCAATGTAGGGTATTAAGGACTAACCTATTGGAACACTTACATAATAATCACCGCAACGCCTTTCATACATGAACCTCACATGTTTCCAAGTCCTTGTACTTTCTGCAATGAACTGTAACAAAAACGAAATCAAAGAAAAAGGAACCGGGCTTGTGTTTGACACAATTCCCTTAAACAGATTCGTCGTCTGTTCCCAGGGTACACCGGTTCGAAAACAGTGACGATGGTGCACTGCCGGACTATCCCACTTGCCTGAAAAATAATCGATACTTGGTTGCTACTCTAGAGTTATGAGTGTTGCAAGAGTTTCTTAGTGAATATTGCTCATGTATATTCTTATGTGTATTTTCTCATGTATCATATATGACACAAAAGTCTCTAATATATACAAGAGGCAATGGGGAATGAAGAGTCTAACATAATTAGACACTTAATGTTAGTCTTAAAACTATAATCAAGTATCATAAGTGTTTCTTCAATTCACCACATGAAGAGTTATACACTTAATTTTAGTTTTAAAACTATAATAAAGTGTCACAAATGAATTAACTCTATTAAAGAGTTTTTCCTCAATAATTATAATTTCACTAAATTATAATTTCATTTACTTAAAACTCCATTCACCTTCTAAACTTTCCAACATAACCTAGTTAAAACTTAACTGAGTTTGAGGGGTATGATGGTCCATTCACCTATATATTCAGTTTTAAAAAAAAATGGGTTGAAACCTGTTCTGAGAGGACTCGAACTCGGGACCTTTGTGTCACAACAAACCGGAGGAACCATCTGATCTGTATGATCAGTTGTTTAAACCTTAGACTTTAATAGTTTTAAACCGACATTACAAAGCCTCTGTTTTTTTTAAAAGAAAAAGGATAGACCCGCTAGATCTGTCTCTCTCTACTCTCTCTCTCTCTCTCTCTCTCTAAAACTGACCCCCCCTCTCTCTCTCTACACTCTCCCTTCCTCTCTCAATCTCCCCCTCTCCTCCTTTGTACAGCAGCCGGCCACCACCAAGCGTGGTGGTGGCAGTGTCGAGATGTTGGTCCCAATTTTTGAACAGAAGACGAACAAGGGTAGGGGTTTTGAGATAAAAGGCGGACGATGGTGGTGGTTCTGTGTAGAAGACAACCGGTGGTGGTGGTTTCGAGGTAGGTGGTGGTCACGTGGGGTTATTGGTGGTGATTACCGGTGGTTTAAGGCGTCGGATGTCTGGTTTTAGTGAGATTATTGTGGGTGACGGGGAAAGAAGCTGACAGGTGGTGGTCTCGTCTGATGGCCGCTGACGAGCTGGGTTACGATGGTTGTTGGTTGTTCGGGTTCAAGATGGCTTTAACCCGGGACAGATTGGTGATTGTGGTGGTGCCGAAGGAGGTTGACGGGTTTTGAACTGTGGTGGTTGTTTCCGGTGTGGTGGTCCGATGGATGGTGGTTGTTTCGGGTGGTGGTGGTTTTAGGTGGTTGTAGAGGTGACTCGCAGTTGAACCAGGTTCGGGTCTCGGGCCTTGGATTGATGTCCGGGTCAGGTGGTCAAATCTCGGGACAGACCCTTTGTCAGAACCGGGTCTAACCTTTTTCTTTTAAAAAAAACATAGGCTTTGTAATGTTGGTTTAAAAATATTAAAGTCTAAGTTTTAAACAACTGATCATACAGATCAGATGGTTCCTCCGGTTTGTTGTGACACAAGGGTCCCGAGTTCGAGTCCTCTCAGAACTGGTTTCAACCCAATTTTTTTAAAAACCGAATATATAGGTGAATGGACCATAATACCCCTCAAACTCAGTTAAGTTTTAACTAGGTTAGTCCTTAATACCTTACATTGAAACAAATTAAAAGGGTAATACCTTAAAATGAAACAATAAAACCTTAATACCTTACATTGAAATTTGAAGGAAACCATAAGGACTAACGGTGTAATTTTTTCAAAATAATAAAAGTAAGTTCGCATATGAACAATTGTTAGAAAGATTTGAGACATTTTGAGCTTTGCACTATAAAAGTAAAAGTAGCTGATTTTGTTACACGCATGAGCACTCGACTCAAAGCAAATATGCAGGACATTTTGTCTGAAAATTGACCATTAAGTGATTCATCCTACCCAAGATCCTTGTGGTATTTTTATTGCTTTGAAAATAATTTAACCAATTTCATAAGTAGATATTGACTTGGTAAATTTGCATGTTTGATTCTTCATTACCATCATTTTTTTACTAAAAGTAATGTAAAAAGAAAATTGTCTAGACAGAAAAATATGGAACAAAAATTGCTACATATGGATAGGACCAATAGTCTAATAATAACAACTAATCAACAGAAACAAATCAACAATAATCTTTTTTTATATTATATTGTAATGGTTCAAACTTTGACTAACTAGCCAGCAATAATTCATACTTAAGAAATTATCCCTGTTAGTCCCAACTTTCAATATATTTTCCTCAACATACCCTTAAAAAATTGATTTTGATTTATTTTTCGTATGTTCACTCCGTTCTAACGATATTTAGTGTTTTCAAGATAACTCCACCATATAAGGGGTATGATTAATAGAAAATCTCAAATATTTGAGAAAACCCAACTTCCCAAGCTTTTTATTTTTTAAAAATTTTAGGGCATGTAATATACATGTTTTTAAGAGTTTTGAGGTAAAAAAAATCAAAAAATGTCGAGTGGTTTTTTTTTTTTAACAAAATAAATAAGTTTTGCTGTGTTACACATATTATAATTTTTTTTGAAAAAACCGCTCGGCGCATTTTTATTTCTCTGCCTCAAAACTCTTAAAAACATGTATATTACATGCCCTAAAATTTTCAAAAAAATAAAATTAAAAAACTTGGGAAGTAGGGTTTTCTTAGGTTTTCTTAAAAAAGTGGGTTTTCTCCCAATACTTAGCTTATATATATATATATATATATATATATATATATATATATATATATATAGGAATGGGTTCATATGAGAACCCATTTGAGTTATGAGAACTTGAGAACCCCCCTCCCCCCTATACCAATAATAAGATGACACATATACTCCCTAACATTATAATATTAAAGGGTACAAAAGTAAATTATCCCACCCTACCCCACTCAAAACCTTCTTTATAATAATGAAAAATCAGATTTTTTTTTTAATAAACGCACCCACCCACACAGACACTTCTCTCTCACACACACTTCTCTCTCTCTCTCTCTAAAACACACACGTCTCTCTCTCTCTCTCTCTCTCTCTCTCTCTCATGGCTGTGGAATGAAACAGATCTGAATAGTGGGGTAGTTCGTGGTGGAGGAGACGGGTAGGGGGCCGAGGGGGTGGAGGAGACAGTGGCAGACGGTGGTCTGAAAATCGGTGGTTCGATGTTGGAAAACAATTATGAAACAGATCTGAAACAGACGACGGTGACGAACGGTGATGATCTGTTTGATGATGGTGACCCAGTATCTGAAACAGATCTGAAACGTCGTGTGTGGTTATTTGGGCGGAGATGGGGGTGAAGGGGAGACGGGGGTGTTTTTGGGATCTGAATGGGGGTGATTGTTGGTGGAGGAGACGGCGGGGACGGCGGAGATGGAGGAGGACGGACGAGAGAGACAGGTTTGTTGTTGTATTATTATTATTTATGATTATTGTTATTATTGTTTGTTGTTTAGATGATGATGATGGTTTTTTTATTTTTTTTAACAATAATGGGCGGTGGTCAATGGTGGTCGACGGTGGTGATGAACGATGAAGGTGGTAATGAACAAGGTGGAACTCGTGTACTCCACAGAAATTGCTTCTCACACAACTCTCAAACATAGGTTATTATTTATTATTATTATTATTATTATTATTATTATTATTATTATTATTATTATTATTATTATTATTATTATTTTGTTGTTTGTTTTGAAAGAAGATGAAGTTTTGATGATGTGTTTTGCAGATGCAGCAAGGTTGTGTTTTTTTTTTTTTTTTTTTGTAACAATAATGTTTCTAGTATGCTTTTTTTAAATGTTTGGTTTGTTTTAGGACATTTTTTATGGTGATAATACGAATGTATAGATGTTTTAGGGTATTTACAGTAGTGTAATACGAATGTATAAATGTTTGTTTTCGTTTTTACACTAGTGTTTTTTGTGTGGTAGGTTGTGTATGGTAGATTACACTGGTGTAAATAATTACACTAGTGTAAATTATTATCATCAGATTTATGTTATTTTGTTTTAAAAAATTAAAGGTTTTAAAAAATAAAATATAGTAAAAAAATATGATATTTTGAATAATTAAATAAAATATTAGTATAGTATTATATTAATTAATTCTCTTTCCATGGTGTTTTTACTAAAACACCCCTAATTGTACTTTATTGTATTAAAACAATATGTAAAGACAAAAACCTAAACATGTGAAGACAAAAACATTAAGAGGTAATCTCATCCATTGGTTTCACAAGATCAATGGCTTATAAGAGTTCTCATGATTCTCTTAACACACCATGGTTCTCAAGATAACCCAACCCTATATATATATATATATATATATATATATAAAAAGATTTCTAACTTTATAGTATCAAATGTACAACAAAATAATAAAAATTGGGTTAAACAATCCTTGTTTGTGTCAATTGGCAAATATTGACCTTATATGAATTTATGTGTCTGAATTTTTTTCCAGTTTCGTATCCGCTTAGACCTGACAACCCACAAATACAAGCCTTTGGCACCCTGGGTCCAACTATTATCGACATATGGCAATCGATTAGGAACCTCACTTGACAATATTTACAAGGCACATAATCACATCAAGGCCCACCCTATTGTGGATCTTCCACTTTTATAAAATGATACATTTATTGGGTTCATCTTTGAATTTCTTGAATGCAAATAGGTGGAAGTTATTTTCAGAAAAACAAAAATCTAAGAAAAGATAACGCCAACGATATTGGCTAATATTAGAACCTATAAAGTATCACATGCACCTACTGGCTAATATTACAAGGTATAATATATCAAACCTTGAATATTACCAAATAACAAATAATAGTAATACTAACCAAGATGCAAGAGAAAAATGTGACACCCAGCAAACTCAGGTTAATACTTTTATCAAACATATAAGTCTACATTACCAAAACATTCATAAAACATACTTAACTAGGTTAGTTGAGTCAATTCGATGATTCGGGGAATCATCGGGATTCGGTTCGGTGATTCGGGGAATCATCGGGAGTCGGTTACACACATATGTCCAAGGGTTGGTGATTCAGAGAATCATCGGGTAAAAATGCACACACATGAGTCTCGAGTCCCGAAAGTTGATGAATTAACGTAAATGTGTTAGTTATCGAATAATAAATGTTTTACGATCATTATATAACGTGCCGATATGTGTACACGGGAAATTATGTGTTAACATAGCAAACGACTCTATGGAGGCTACTAGCTTAGCTAGTGGTGTGTTTTAGGAGGCTACTAGCTTAGCTAGTGGTGTGTTTTAGGAGGCTACTAGCTTAGCTAGTGGTGTGTATCAGGAGGCTACTAGCTAGCTAGTAGTGTGCATCAGGAGGCTATTAGCCTAGCTAGTCGCCCCCTTCAAAAGCTAGTCGCCTGGTATCTCTGGTGCGACTAGCTGCAGCTATAAATACCATATTTGACTTGTAAAACATCATTTGTGCAACCCTAACTCACCCCAAAGTGCTCTTTCATTATCCTTAACCTCTGTACACCCGTTTTTTTTTTTTTTTTTTTTTACCTAAATCCATCATTTCCAAGCTTAAACAGCCTTTTTCAAGCAAGATCTAATGTGTGTTATTCATGCTAAACCTTTGTTAAGTTGTTATTTTGAACCCTAAAGGTCCAGACCTGGTTTTAATAAGTTTCTATCTTTGAAAACCTTTGAAAAACATATTATAACCTATATCTAATTATCTACATGGGTTTTTGATAAAAACACAAGCTTGAAATGATTTTTGATGATCTAAAACATGGGGATTCTTATGTATTTGAAATGTTAATGATTTAGGGAAGTTGATAGGATGATTATCTAAGATTTTGATGGTTGTTTGATGTGTTGTATGATTATTATGAGTTTTGACCCGTTTGAAGATGTTAGAAGGATTTAGGATGTGATATGATGATTTGATGATTGAAACTTGTTAAGGTTTATGCTAGAAGGATGTAACAACAACTTGATGATGATTGGAAAGTGTTTGTGTGGTGAAATCTGATTAATTGCCATTTAGGGTGAAATTTCCATGCAATGATGTGACATAACCATTATATTAACCATTTTGGAAAATACTTGCAATTAGTATGATATATGGATGATATTTGGGGGATTTTTGATAGGGTTGGATTGTTGAATGAATAGGGGTGTTTCAATATGTTTCGGATCTGATTTGAAGGCTTTCGCGCGTAAAACGGCCAACAGCCTGCATGGGCAGGAGGCTAGCTAAGCTAGTCGTGTGCCTTGGGGGCGACTAGCCGACTAGCCTAGCTAGTCACCTGCTAGATGGCTACTCGTGTGGTTTGGGGTGACTAGCCCAGCTAGTCGCATGTTTTGATGCCAGTCATATGTTTTGATGCCGGAAATGCGTTTTGGAACCCCGTAACATGTTATGTGAACTATATGTTAGGTTTTATGATTTGTTATTCGTATAAGGTGCGTATCAACATATAATTACTTGTTTACTTGTATATGACTAACACGGGTATATCAGGTCACCAACGGGAGGTCGGGTCTTGTGTAGTCATGTCAAACATTCAAACACATTTTCAAACGTACACAGTCATGGTCTGGACAATCAAGGGCTAGTTAACCTATGGGTTATTGGTCAACACACTTATAAGCATTTTATGATAGGTCACCGGTATTAGGGACTATCATCACACGGTCAGTTTGTCGGTTCAGAAGAACGCAACCTAAGGTGAGTTTCATGGCCCCACTTTTATACTTTTTATCATGGGGGAGAAACATGCTACACACTTGTTACTTAAAGATCATTTATTACTAGTGTTATCATTTGTTTACTATGCGACTCATCTAAATCCCATGGAAGCCACTAATATGGGTATATAGCGGGGAAATGTGGATAGATCTATTGGGCCTGACAAACCTCACCCGGGTTAACTGGAGGTTGGACGGGTGCATATTGTCTCAAACTACACAGGGCCTACTGGGGATGACGGTAGTCCGAAGGGTACACACTAATAAGAAACAACACAGTCAGCAATGATTTCAATCGCAGTAGTAACATACTTAACGTCTAGCTAACGTTCATATAACATAGTAATAACTGATATGATCTTTCATACTTATGGAAACTATTTTTGAAAAAACCTATGAACTCACCAGCATTGTTATGTTGACATATTTTAACATGTTTTCTCAAGTCACTAAGGTAGCACATGGTTAGGATGCACCGGAGTCCACGCAATTATTTATCACTTGCATTGTTGGAGTTATAACTTAAACTATTTTGAACTATTTGTTTTGGATTTTGGTCTGTAAACATATCTTCGCTTCTGCTATGACTTTTGTATGCATGGTTTGCTACGTTGTTTTACTCATATAGTTGTCGTTCGTTGTGACTGTTGACTTGGATCCTGGTGTGTCACGCGTCTCATGGTAAAACTCCGCAAGTGAAATTTGAGGGTGTGACAAAAACTTTTGTTTAGGAAGACTAAAAACAATTTAAATAAACCTGCTACCTCACATTGATTATTCAAGCATCCCTTATAAGGGTGTGTGTAGTGGTGGGGGGTTATGTGGGGCTTATGGTATTAAAATATTAAAAAGTAATAGAAGGGGGGTTATGTGGGGGTTATGGAAAAAGAGGGTGTAGTGGGAAAGGGGGTTATGAGGGGTTATAAATGATTCGTAATGATTGGTTAATTATTGTTTTTTATTTAAATAAGAATATTAAATAGTTAATAATATTTCATTAAATATAAAAATAATAATAAAAAAAATTAAACTGAAAGTTTATTAAATTAATAAAAAAATATTTAATATTAAAAAATAATATTTAATAAAAAAAATTTGAATTTCAAATGGTTACTGTTCCAAACCGTTTGAATTTCAAACTCCCCCCCCCCCCCCCAAACGTTTAAATTTCAAAGTTTGAATTTCAAACTTCCCCCCCCCCCCCCACCAAATCTCAGTCACACCTATAAATACCCCCCTCCTCCCAAATCTCAGTCACACCTCTTCCCTCTTCCTCATCCTTTCGTCATCCTGAACACAATGAATAATATGGGCGGTTTTTCAACCAGGAGCTTCCGGACTTTCTAATGTCCGGCAGTACGCTCGCCGGGTCCGGGGACGGGGCCGGCCCCGGAGACTACCATTCACCTCCTCTCCTTCTCCTCCACAACCTCCTCTTCCTCCTCCTCTTTCTCCTCCACAACATTGGTTATATCCCCCTCCTCCTCCTGTTGCGGCACCACCAACCTTTCCTCATCCCGAAGTCGATGATGACTTCACGGATGAAGAATGGGCCTGGGCCATGGATTATACCATGGCTATTAATGAAATGGACCGACTGATGTTGTCGGCCCCCACCCCCCGAATTGTTGCTGCTATCCCCACCCCCTACCACCAACCTATCCCCACCCCCCAGAATACCCCCACCCACCACCACCAGACCACCCTACCCCGTGAATATGGGGACCCAACTCCTGAGGACTTGGAAGCCCTCAGGGAAGTTGAGGAGCAGGAGCGCCTTTGGAGCATGCCTACCCCTCCTCGTGAGTACTACTATTTCCCCTCGGATGCAAGATCCGATGGACGGGACAGCTCACGTTCCGTATCCCCCGAGTACTACACACTCGAGTGGGAGGTTTAGGATTATATTATGTGTTTATGTAATGTGTTTATGTAACGTTTTAATAAGTAGTTTAGGATTAGGAACTCTGTTTGTAATAAGTAATTTAGGATTGTAATTTTATGTGTTTATGTATTATGTGTTAATGTAATGGTTTAAATTTAAAATAAAACTTTAAAAACTAAAACCTTAAACATTACAAATACAACACTAAACATAAAACATAACATTAAACATTACAACCTCTCAGGATAAGAAAATAAAGCCTAAACATTAAAAATTAAACATAGTGAAAACGCATTAGAGACCATGACAAAAGATTGGTGATGGAGAAGTCGATGTCGTATTGTTGACGATAGGCGTCGTGTGTCAACTAAATTGCCATCTGTTCGTTAACCCCAGGGTGCGCCTGCATCGTCGCTTCATAGACTCCATGCCATCTGTTAACGTTATTACGTATAGCAGACCACTTACTGGTGATCTGATCAACGGTACGGTGGTTCGTTCCGGTGATTTGGTTGAACTCGACCAACACATTGCGCCAAAAAGACTCCTTATTGGCTGGCGGGATCTCCTTAGCGTTCATCCACGCCCGCACCATCTCGAGTTGCTCTTGATTCGTCCACGCTGCCATAGGTTTGGTTTTGGGTTTGTATTTGGTTTTGTTTGGTTGGAAAAGTGTATATATTTGTGTTGTATGTGTGAGTTGTTTGTGTATATATATAGAGAGATTTTGTTTAAAAAAAAAATAATAATTAAATGTTTTTGACCGTTTGACAACAGTCATCAACAACAATCTCCCATTTGCAACACATAGCGCCGTTATCCCCACAACCAAACCCACCCTAAAACGCCCCATAGCGCCAGAGGGAGCGGTGTTCCCGGCGCTATGAAGGCTTAAAACGCCCCACAACGAGGCCACTACACACACCCTAAGTTTGAAGGTGTATTGCTTAATTCATGCTGAAGTGATTCAATATATCCAGGGGGGGTTATATTATTTTAAAAAAAAAAAAATCATGCTTAATATTAATCATTAAAATATTTGATTCGGTTAAGTCTGTTATAGTTGTGGGGTCTAGGGGTGTTCAAAATCGGATAATCCGAATTTCGGATATCCGAATTTCGGATAATCCGAAATTTCGGATAGTCAATATTGAGATCCGAATCCGAATCCGAAATTTCGGATATCCGAAATTCGGATATCCGAAATTTCGGATTCGGATTCGGATCATCCAACGGATAATCCGAAATTTATAAAAAATTAAAAAAATAATAAAAAATAATAAAAAAAACTATAAAAAACGTTCTCCTTTATGCCTAAAACGTGAACCTATTAAAAAAACAAAAATCGAAGTTAGATAAACGAAATTTGAACAACAAATATATAAAAAAAAACTTATTATTTTGATGGAAGGGGGCTGTGGAGGTCGGATACGAGGTGGACGGGGGCTGTTATAGAGGAGAGAAGAGAGAGCAACAACTATGGATTAGAGGAGTATGGACTTAGAGTTAGAAGGATTAAGGATTTAGGATTGTGTATTGTATTATGTAGTGTATATAATATTATATATTTATATATATATATATATATATATATATATATATATATATTTAATATTCGGATTCGGATAATCCGATTATCCGAAAATTTTCAAAATCAGGATCCGAATCCGAATCCGAAATTTCGGATAATCCGATTTTCGGATATCCGAAAATCGGATTATCCAAAATTTCGGATAATTCGGATTCGGATTTTCGGATTTTTCGGATTCGAATTTTGGATTATCCGATTTTGAACAGCCCTAGTGGGGTCAGTGATATCCCTTGGAATGCAAATAAAATAATTGATTGAATGAGGGCCATTTGTATATATTCTATCTTCATTTCCTTGCAACGGCAGCCCCATGTTCTTTATACCTTTTTTAACAAATAACGGGGTAGATTTGTAACAAATTTTAATAATCTTAGTTGGTTTCATATTTGATTGTACATTAGAAGCTACAAGAGTAACAAAAAAAACTAACTAAAAAGATATATTTTTTTTTTCTATAAAAATACTGAAAGGGAATTCGTGTGTAGACTAGGGATGTTGATCAAATTGCTCACCGCTCGTGGATCGCTCGTCGCTCGCTCGGAAAATGCTTGAAAGAAGCTCGCTCGATCCTCTGCTTGGATGTAAATGAGCCGATCAGCTCGGTTCGGTTTGTAAACGAGCAAAGGTCCGCTCGACTCGGTTTGGCTTGAATAAATTATTATCTATTTATTATGTATATAATTATATATACACACCCAAATCACAGTAATATTTATAGCTTTATATATAACATTTGGCCCAAGATATACAAGTAAAATGTAACTAGCCCGCTTAATCCAATAAAAATTTAACACTAAGTTTAAAAGTAAACCCTAAGTCGTGAAGTAACAGTCTTGACTTCATTATGTTATTAGTCATCCGTTGCTAAACATCGCTTAATATCACCCTACGCACAGTGCGACACTTGTTCTCTACGGTATGCTTATCGCTTCACTACCTCAACCTAAACCTCATATTCAGACACCCGAACCTCAATATTAGTGTCAATAACGGACAATTTGACCTTGGGTGTCACCCCGGCAACAAAAACATTGAAGGAAATATCTTGATTTTATAGTTGTCCAAGTTACTCTCCGCTCATTGCTCGCTCGGTGTTCAACTCGGTTGTAAATGAACCGCTCAGCTCGGTTCGGCTTGACTCGTGAACAACCCTAGTGTATACCATTATTAGAAAGAGGGAACATTTTAAGTTTTGTACCCTAAAAGGAAAAGGTAGGAGTTTGGTACACGCGTGGACTACATGTCCCAGGGACAAAGGCATTTTGTGTGATAATTACTACTTTTCAAGGTGATAAATGATTCATCCTACTCTTGACCTTGCACTATTTGTATTGCTTTCATAAGCTGGCATTGACTTGGTGAATCCTCATATTTGATTCTTCATTACCATCATTTCTTTTGTATAAAAGCGTAGAAAAAGAATTGTCTAGAATGTACAAATGGAGCAAGAAGTGGTAAGTATGAATAGGAAGCAACCTACAACACATCAATGATAACAAGTAAGAAAGAAAACTACACATTCAAACAATAGACTGGAATGTCGTACAACATAAGTGAAGGTATGTTTTTACAATGTCTTATTGATCTTTAGAAGCATGTTTGAGGTGGTTATGCCGCTTCGAAACACACCAAATCGGGATGTGATAAACACCAAGCCACACTTTAGAGAGGCGATTTGAGAAACCAAATTAAGACAAAGACCTCTATGATCGTGGATTAAGTTTAACACTTTAATTGATGCACTAAAGATGGATGAAGAATGTTCAAATAGGGTTAGTGACATTAATTGGAAAACTTTTAGATACCTATTGGGAGAGTCAGGTAAATAGAGGAGTCATTACCACACGTGATAATAATTGCAAGGCACACAATCTTGTCAAGGCCCACCCCATTGTGGTAGATCTTTCACTTTTATAATTATAGAAATGATTTATTGGATTTTAATAACCTCAACCATCACGTGTTAGCCGTTGTCACTTCCAATTAAACACGTGGCCAGTGGCGGATCTAGAAATGAATTTCAGTAGTAACGTTTTTTCATTTTAGTAGCAACGTTTTTCAAATTTCGTAAAAAAACAAATTTTCCACTAATTTTCCACTACGCGCGCGAAGTTGGGCAGCAACGCAGCTGCCAAATCAGCATGCCACGTGATTGAAAAGTGTCACGTTACTAAAAAAAGTGATACGTCACCAAAAAAAATTGACTGAGTTAGGGTTTAGTTTAGTTTGAAAGTGGCAGAGGAAAATAAGTTGCAAGTTGAGAGTGGTGGTGGCTAAGTGATTAGTTGGGAGTAACAACACCCAAACACATGACATTTGAGGTTATTAAAGTTTAGAAATAATATCTATTGGGTTCATACATATAGATGGTAGTTACTTTCTGAAAGACAGTTTTAAAAAAGGATAATACAATCAATATCGACTAGTTTTACTCAACTTCTTTTTTACCCTAAAAATCAACCTAAAATATCAATTTGGGGGTACAATTCTAACAATTTCATCTGTATAGGATCCAGATCATTTAAAAACTCGTCTGAGTTGCGAGAACTCGAGAACTCCCCTAGGTCAATAATAAAGTGACACATATGCAACTGATCATTATAATATTAAGGGGTAACATAGTAATTTATCAACTCCCCTACCCCACCCCACCTTCACCCCAATCACCATTATAATTATTATAATTACTGAAAAAATTTTAAAATCATTATTAACACTCTCTCTCTCTCTCTCTCTCTCTCTCTCTCTCTCTCTCTCTCTCTCTCTCTCTCTCTCTCTCTCTCTAAAAAACACAAAGAACATCAATGATGATCTGCACATCAATGATGATGATGGTGGTTGCCCAGATTCGTAACCCAGATTTGGGTGACCGGTGGTGGTTACAAGTGTTCGAACAGATCGTTCCGATGATGGTGGCTATCAGGTTGTTCGAACAAGATGAACAGATCCTTCGATCCTTCGGCGAACAATATTGTAAAAGAGAAATTATTTATGCATTAACACTTGTACCAAATACAAAAACAATGTTTTTATGTGTCTTAAAATTAAAACAAAATTACCATCTTGCCTATCTAGAACCTATTATATAGTAGTATAGATTTAGCACCCACAATGGACTAATTTATCAAGATAATTTTGTCCATCAAGATTCGACATAATCAACGCCTACAACCAAGTAACCATCAAAACTTTTAGCGTAAATCTTAATAATCATAATAGAATCATATGCCAAAGATTTGTATATGACAACTCGTCTCTTTCGAACATAAAAAAAATTTAATAAAAAAAATCTTAAGAAAATCATCATTTGCTTCATTGCAATAATGTGGACCTCAACGAAGTCTTCTTGGTGAGTGTCACCATTTAGAATCTATAATGTTTGAAATGGAGTGTGTACCCGTTGTTAACGAGGTGCGTTTTGATACGAAAGAAATTATGCGTATTCCTAAGTGAAGGTTCACGATAAACGAATTGAAATTGCTAACAGGACCACGTACACGGTACATGCACAAAATGTCTCGTGGCCATACTTATCATCACGAGAATTAGTGTGTTTATTTTCACTTTTTGAAAGGTCAAGTTAAAAGAGCACTTTCAACATGTGTTCACCTTTTAAAGCTAAACTCGAACCATATTTTTGGATGTAGACAAAACCATATCAAAGTCTATTTTGCACATAAATATATATTCTATATATGTATGTGTAATTATCTTTAAATATTATCAAACTTAAAACTTTTTACCTTAGTGATAGACAATGTTGAAATTGATTACTTGACACTAGTAACTTGAATCAAAATGTATTGAACTTGACAAGTTGACAGCTATTGTAACTATGCATTTTTTTATATTTGAATATTTCAAAAGAAAATAAATATAATATAAGGTAATAATAATAACAATAATAATTTTATTTACAACAATTCATAACCATGAAAATATAAAAATAAAACAAACAAACGAGATGGGCCGCTTGTAAGCTATTTGAGATCGACTCGCTAAAAACTCAAGCTTGAGCTTTACATATCAAGTTCGATCCGGCTCACGAGCTTAAAAGATCTTTGTATTTATATAATTTTACTTAATATATGCTTATATAATAATTATTATACATCAATTTATGATAAGAAAATATCATATATTATTTATTTCACCGGCGAAGGTTTGTAGGGGCGGGGAGGGGCGGCCGACTCCCCGGATTTTCGCGCAGAAGTTTTGATTATATAGTATCCGTATAGAAAATTTTGAAAATATAGGGTTTCGACCCCCCGAAACTGGTTTTCGACCCCCCGAAACCAGTGACTTCCGACCCCCCGAACCTTCGGGTCAAGCTTCGCCACTGATTTATTTATAACATCATAATTCTAATTTTATAGGGGAAATGGAATTTAATAATTCCAACTTTGGGGGGTTGGAAGGCAGCAGTCCCAACTTGCAACTTGTACCACAGCAGTCCCAACTTGTCAACATTTTTATTTTAATGGTCCCAGACTAACCTCAGTTAAAAAACTCTGTTAAGTGCCACGTGGGCATCCCACGTGGCAAGCCTACGTGTCAAAAAGTGTTGGTCTATCAAAAAAAAGGGTGGGGCCATGTCCACGTCATATATTTATAATGTTTTAATGTTTTTAAAAAAAGAGGGGCCCACAAATTTAATAATAATAATAATAATAATAAAGAATTATATATATAATATATATATATATATATTACATCTTCATCATCATCATCTCTTCATCATCTTCACCACAATCATAACCACCTGCCACCACCATCAACCACCGCCACCGCCGCCATCTGCAACCACCTCCACCGTCTGAACCCACCATTCTTCTCAAAACCCCATCAATCGTCACCACCTGAACCCACCATTCTTCTCAAAACCCAAATCAGTACATACATACAACCAAAACCCTTAATTAAAACCCAAATCAGTGTACATACATACAACCAAATCTGAACCAAAACCCTTAATTAAAACCCTAATCTGGACAATCGCCGCCATCAACCACCTGAAACCACCGCCTTCGTCACCATCAACCACCGCCATCAACCACCTGAGTTGTAATTAGGGTACATGATGAGCCGGTCGTCACGGTTCATACAAAGCCTAAATAACCTAAATAGATAGGGTAAGTAGGGTATCAATCCAAGGAGCGTGTGGTTAGTGAGTATTTCCTAGTTAACTTTGAATTTGTTGTTTTATGAAGATGCTAATTTATGAATTTGGTATTTAGAAATTGGTTGAAGAGTTTGTTGATTAATATGAAACTTAAAATGACTTTGTAAGAAATAATTAACAATACTTGTAAACAATAAGATAAAGATGATTACACTAAGGATTGGGCAATTGAACACTAGGGCTTTCAACAATTGGGCATAATTGGATAAATAAAGATAATGCAATTGGTACTAACGGGTTGATTGTTCAATAAACTTAGGTATCAAGTTTCATCAACATTCACAATGGACTAAACTATACTTTATCATTTAGAACATACAATCCTATGGTAGTGTTGATGCAAGGAACCATGTTCATAACATTTAGAAATTGGCACAAGATCAATTAACTAAAAATGAGTTCAACATAAGGTTAATCACTAATCAACACAGGTAATTCAAGTACATAAAAACATTAATCAAAAGTTTAGACAATACCCTAGTGTAATACAAGTGTTTTTAGCCAAGCATGGCTATGGTGTTCATCATCTTCAAAAGAGGTTCTTCAATCTTCAAAGAATTGTTACTAAGCTTGGAGAATGTTGTGTGATCATTTGTCTTCAATGGTGATGATTAATATAGTGAAAATGAAACATGAAACAGCCAAAAAACCAGTCTTCTCTCATAAATTTCGTATTAAAATGCATTCCACCAGTTTTGACTTGCAAAAAGGAAGGTATTGACTGAGTTTGACTTTTGGCGTAGGCTACGCCACTTTTGGCGTATCCTACGCCAAGTCAGTTTAGCCTGAGCTATTCTCTGCTGGCCTACGCCAGCTCTTTCATCCCTGCCTACGCCATTGGCGTAGGGTACGCAAACTTTGGCGTATCCTACGCCAACCCTCCTCGGTTGTCCGTTTTTGCTTTTCCAGCTCACGTACGCTTCCGTTTCTCGCCCGGGCAACTCCAAAACGTCATTTTTGCCTCCTTTTAATTATCAAATCCTGAAACAACATAGCAATATCAAAGCAACACCATTTGACACTAAACACTCTTTAAAACTCATTTATGGGCGCTTTTATACACATCTTTTAATCAACCCATCACATCCCCACACTTGTCTTTTGCTTGCCCTCAAGCAAATTAATAAACCATGCTCAATCAACAATTTAACTAATTCCAACCATCTTATCGATTCTCAAAAATGGCCCCTAGTCATACCCTAATTCACAAGACTTACGCCTGTCAGTAGATTTACATTCCAAGGTTTTTATTTATTAAGAACAACTGCCTAGCTAAATCCAACTAGATCCGATTTCACATTTTTGCACACCCCTCACAATGGTTCACTCCACTCGGTTTACTATCTCGGCTAGCAAGTAATGTGCTAGTATTTCATATCAATCACTCGAAACCGATCATAGGGCATGTTAGCATAAGCTTGCAATTCAATCACCTTCCACAAAATTTTTCAAAAGTGAACACAAGTCAAAAGGTCTTTAAAACGGGTTGTAATGGGGCTAGGCGAAGGGTATGGAAAGGGATATTTTAAGTGGCTAAGGTGATGAAAATTCGACTTTTATTACACCCAACAAACTAGAAGGAACAACAACCTAACTCAACTATAAAGCAAGGATATGCCTTTTTATTTGACGACTAACTAAGGCATTTTTTTTTTCCAATGCTTTTGCAGTTTTTTTTTTTTTTTAACAAACAACTAACAATAATAGCTTTAAACTATTTACAACACAAAGGAACAACCTACAATCGAATTTTCATCACTCGGGTTTAAAGTGAAAAAGGATTATGGGTCAACTAGGTTGATATGGGTGATCAATTGAAAAGGTTTCAGGCTCAAGATTGGTTAACTAAGGGATATTGGAATGGGTCAAGGATGATAAAAATGGTTTAAAAATAAAAGGTTTAACCTAATGCCTTAATCATTCTTGTGTCCACAATCGGTCTAGAGTAGTAGGCGTATCAAAAATTGCAAGTTCTACCTTATGCGCCTATAATAGTACACTCAATTCAAATGAACACAACATGCCGGAAGATGTGGAACAGATATTTGTAATGTGTTAGCATGTTGTGGTGGCTCAACAATCTCTTCCTGAACCTAAAGGGAATATGGGTTGCCGATATGCAAAAGTGCTATATTCTTCCTTAGTCTTTTCTAACTAGGCAATCCCTATTTTGCAAAAACCATCCTTGGAAAAACACATCAAGGAACTTAAAGAATTATGACCATGACTAGGGGTCGAATTTTGTGATCCAATATCATGGTGAGAAAATGGTTTTTTTTTTTTTTTTAATTGGCTATTCCCCCATCCCCACACTTAAAATTTACATTGTCCTCAATGCGGGTCCTTGCACGAATAAGGGAACCAAATAGCCAATTATTTCAAAAATATGTGTGAGGATGCTTTTGTTCCACCCCATTACATCCTTTTCTAAAGTGAAAGCTAAAGATCCAACCAAGTCTTATTCAACAACACACATAAGATTAAAGAATAGAAAGCACCTGATAAGTAAAAGATGTCTCTATTTCATCGGTGAATCCTTGCTCTCCATACTTGAATGCTTCCTATCCTTCGTTTTTCCTCTTTTTCACTGAACACTCACCGGTGATGCATATCCTAGGCTCACACTCAAAACATCAACACATACAAAACAACTAGAAAAAAAAAACTAGAATGCAAAACATAAATTCTAACATATTCAAACAAGCCAAAATAAAGTCAACCAGCACAAAATAAAAGAAAAACAATAAAAATAAATAGTCTACAACGATACAAATAAAATGTTACCAAAACCATCCATCAGCGGTAGTAGGGGTCATTCGGACCTGGTGGTGGATAAGGAGTATTCGGATGCCCGAAAATCGCATCCATCCACCCATGGTAGTCACTGAGTGGGTCGGCAGATGAGGAAGATCCTTCAGCTGGTGGTGGTGGCGGTGGCGGCTGCGGAGTGGGAAGATAGCTGGATGAGATCCCTTGGGGCCACCTGACTTGATCGATCACCTCTTGTGGTTGTTCCCTTATGGTTGAATAATCAACGTATGGAACAACTGGCACATAAGGACGCCCCGCCATTAGGTCCTGGTGGTGTCTAATCTGCTCAGTCTCCAAAAATCTGTTAACCGTGTCCATCTCTCGGGCATAATTAACCGCCCACCAATGCTTGTCCTCCCTTGCCTTTCTTTCCGCCTCTCTTCTCTCTTCTCTTGCCACTTGATCTCTTTCCCGTTGCTCCTCTCTTGCTATTCGCTCTTGTTCCCTTTTGATTGCCGCTTCTTCTCTTTGTCGTGCCAGTACCATGTTTCGCGTCCCTCAATCCCAAATAGACTTCTTGAATGAAGTCCAACCATGGAAACCTCCAGGCCTTGCCTGGTTGATCCCTGCTACCATCTCCATTTCTTGTCTGCTCATCTCTAGAACCGGCCGCTCTCTCACAACTTGCACCTCCTCTTCTACTTCCTCAGCTTCATCCGTGTGCACCTCTTCATCACCTCTATGTTCCACATCTTCTCGCAATGCCATTATCTGTGTGTTGCCTTGTTTATCGAGCAAGACATGATACTCCGCGGTCCTTTCATATGTAAACTTGGCCTTGCTAAAACTCTCCCATTTCATTTTCATGATGTTTACTTCAATAGCTGGTGTCGATCGTGTCACCACTCCTTGAGCCTCCATCAAGTATGACAATAGCCTAACATGCGGGATCATTTTCCGCTCTTGGCTTTCTCGGCTATCCCAAATGTTCATCAAGACCAAATGCCTAAATGATAGGCGTGGTGTACCATACATGATTGCGTGTGATACTCGAACGTCCCAACCTCTCACTTTTGATCTATCCTCGAGCCTTGCCATTAGGTTTTCAAATGAGATGCCTAAAAGGAATCTAGCCTCGCATTCCATGTCCTCTCTGCAATGATTATTTCCCCTTTTTACTGGAGCCACGTTGTCAAACATATTTTGTGGATCGGTATTTAATTGCGTTTTAGCCCAAAAGAGATTCTCGGGGATATAATAGTATTCATTTTCCGGACAAGAGTCAAAATTGGCAATTTGATGCATTGTCTCAAATGATAGGGTCATCTTTTTCTTCCCCACAGTACCAATCAATTTCATTGTAAGAGGTGGGTTATTACCAAGATCTTGCTCCAGCGTGGACATCCATTGCTCAATTGCTTTCATGTAAACCTTCCTTCCTCTATTCGCACAATAGTCTAAAGCTGCTTCCCAACCAATTCTTTCAAATTTCTGTGTTAATCCCACTAACCGCAACTGTTCCCTATCATATGATCTTTCATAAACCAACACACCCTCGGTACCATGTTCCAATGTTGACATTTTTTGGTACCACATTGCTGGTCTAATCGCTTCAGGGAAAGCTGACAGCCTTTTAGATTTTTCTGTCCATGTAGGAAGGTCCACATCCATTCTTTCAGTACGCTCCATCCTTTCGCTACGATCCAATTCATGTTGAATTTCATCAACCTCGTCGTCAGACTTGTCCCGTAAATTGGATCGTTTCCCCCTTTTCCTTTTTGGTTGAGAAGATGATTCAGCATGCTCCTTACCCTTCCTTCTAAAGATGTAGCATTAGTTGTCTAATCCCAATAAGACTAGCATGTACCTTAACTATATTATACCCAAACACGGCATCCTATGATTATGAACATACACTAGCGATTAAGGATGTTGTACTAATCGCCTAAATTCACAACCATATGTTTTACATCTCTACAACCCCCTCCCCACACTTATTTCTTGCTTTTAAAAAAAAAAATTTGTGTGTTTTATTTTTTTTTTATTTTTTTTTTCAACAACAAGTGTTATACCCAAGCAATAATCATCCTAAACACTAGTATACATAGCATCAATTTCTCAAACATTCATGAACACATAATATGTAAATGATGAAAATAACAAGTAAAAATTATGAAAAATATACCTTCATGATTATTATTATTGAGTAGGGAAATAACCACAAGCAAGAAATAAGACAATAACAAGAACACCACACAAATTTGCGATTTCTTTAACCCTTGATTCGCCCCTCAAAACGTTAAAATTAACAATTTCTAAGTTAGGGGTTTTGTAGGTCTCGAAAAACTATATGATTTTCATATAAGATTTGTTAAATTTGGTGGAGGATTGAAAGAGTTATGAAGGGTTGAAGGTTTGAAGGTTTGGAGGGTTTTTGGATGAAAGTGGTGAAGAAATTTTGATGGTTGGTATGTTTGATTAAATTAGGTTGAGTTGTAAGTGAGAAAAGGTGTTTTTGGGCCGGTCAAACAAAGTCAACGCCGAGCAGATTTTTTTTTTTCGGTTTCTGGCGTATCCTACGCCAATTTTTGCGTACCCTACGCTATTGGCGTAGGCAACTCTCCACTTGTTGGCGTAGGCCAGCAGCACTTGGCGTTGGTTGATTGACCTTGGCGTACCCTACGCCACTTTTGGCGTAGGCTACGCTAACACCCAGTTTTTTTTTTTTTTTTTTTTTTAGAGAAAAGACTTATGAAATTTTATACAAATTTTACACAACTAACGCTTCCCACCCCCCGAAAAAAAATAGTATTGTCCCCAATACTTTAATTAGAGTACGTACCTGGGATGGGAGTTTGCACCTGCATTTAGTTGATTTCATAAGTTGGTAAGCCTTCTAAGAAACTTACCAACTCAACAATGTTACCATGTTCTGTGGGGTGCTCCACGTAGGGCTTCAATCGATGCCCGTTCACAGTTTGTTTTGACCCATCTTTCGGGTCCTCGATGTCTACCTCACCAAGTTTTCCAACCCTTGTTATGATGTATGGGCCAGTCCATTTGCTCTTGAGCTTTCCTGGGAAGAGCTTCAACTTGGAATTGTAGAGCCAAACCTTTTGACCCACTTGAAATTCCTTTTTGCGAATCTTTGCGTCATGAGCTCTCTTCATTTGGTCTTTGTATTTTGACGCGATTTCGTAAGCTTCATCCCTTAACTCTTCTAACTCACACAATTTGAGTTTCCTTTCTCGACCTGCATCATCATATCGTAAGTTAACATTTTTGATGGCCCAATATGACCGGTGAACTAATTCGACCGGGAGATGACAATCCCTACCATACACTAGTCGATAAGGAGTTGTTCCAATAGGCGTTTTGTAGGCCGTGCGGTAGGCCCATAAAGCATCATTGAGCTTAGTTGACCAATCCTTTCGGTCCGCACGAACCGTTTTTTGTAAAATTTCTTTAATTTGTCTATTGGACACCTCAACTTGTCCACTAGTTTGTGGATGATATGGGGTGGCAATTCTATGGTCAACACCATATCGCTTAAGCAATTTTCCGAATTTTTGGTTTTTAAAATGAGATCCCCCATCACTTATGATTGTACGAGGTAACCCAAACCTTGAAAAAATATATGTTTGTATAAAATTGCAAACAACAATATGGTCATTGGTTTTGGTGGCGATAGCTTCAACCCATTTAGAAACATAATCTACCGCCACCAAAATGTATAGATTACCGAAAGAATTGGGAAATGGTCCCATGAAGTCAATCCCCCATACATCGAACACATCAACAACCAAAATGGGTTGCATTGGCATTTCATCACGTTTTGAGATGCTTCCTAATTGTTGACAATGTAGGCAATTTTTAGCATACTCAAATGAATCCTTAAAAATTGTTGGCCAATACAACCCGCTAGATAAAACCTTGTGACCCGTCTTTTGGCCACTAAAATGTCCTCCACATGCATAATAATGCACATGTTTCAACACACTCATGATCTCCTCATCCGGGATGCATCTTCGAATGATTTGATCCGCTCCCACTCTAAATAAATCAGGATCATCCCAAATGTAGTGTTTCACTTGGGACAAAAAGTGGAGCCTCTTCTTCCTCACCCAATGTTCCGGCATTGTACCTGTCACTAAAAAATTAACAATGTTAGCAAACCAAGGTAATGTCGAAACCGCTAATAAATGCTCATCTGGAAACAACTCATTAATTTCATTTGTTGAGTCTTCCTCCTCAATCATCAGTCTAGACAAATGGTCTGCAACCACATTTTCCGTGCCTTTCTTGTCACGTATCTCTAAGTCAAACTCTTGTAGTAAGAGTATCCATCTGATCAGCCGGGGCTTAGCATCCTTTTTGTCCATTAAGTACCTGACAGCACTGTGGTCAGTATAAATAATGATTTTACTACCCCATACGTAAGACCGGAATTTGTCTAGCGCATACACCACCGCAAGTAGCTCTTTTTCGGTAGTTGTGTAATTCAATTGTGCTTCCGAAAGAGTCTTACTTGCGTAGTATATAGCAACAGGTTTCGTTTCTACCCGTTGACCCAACACGGCCCCAACCGCATACCCACTTGCATCACACATGATTTCAAACGGTAAAGACCAATTGGGTGATTGCGAAATTGGAGCCCTAACTAACTTTTCTTTCAAAATATTAAAAGCTTCAATACATTTTTCATCAAAATTAAATGGAGCATCTTTCAATAACAAATTACACAAAGGTTTTGCTATGTCGCTAAAACCTTTAATGAACCTCCTATAAAAACCGGCATGCCCCAAAAATGATCTAATGCCCTTAATACTAGTGGGATAAGGTAAAGTTGAAATGACTTGTATTTTAGCGTGATCAACCTCAATCCCACGACTAGAAACCACATGGCCCAACACTATCCCCTCTTGGACCATAAAATGACTTTTCTCCCAACTCAAAACCAGATTTGTCTCAACACACCTTTGTAAAACCTTTTCCAATTGACTTAGGCAAGAGTTAAATGATGACCCGAAAATAGAAAAATCATCCATGAAGATTTCCAAAGACTCCCCCACCATATCTGAAAAGATACTCATCATACACCTTTGAAAGGTGGCGGGGGCATTACAAAGGCCAAATGGCATTCGCCTAAATGCGAATGTACCATATGGACAAGTAAACGTGGTCTTTTGTTGATCCTCGGGATGAATAGCAATTTGATTGTAACCTGAATACCCATCCAAGAAACAATAAAATTTTTGTCCGGCTAATTTTTCTACTATTTGGTCAATAAAAGGTAAGGGAAAATGGTCTTTAGAAGTTGCAGCATTCAACTTCCTATAATCGATACAAATACGCCACCCGGTTACCGGTCGGGTGGCTACCTCCTCACCTGAGTCGTTTTTCACGACTTGAATACCTGCCTTTTTTGGAACAGTTTGAGTTGGGCTAACCCACTGGCTATCGGATATAGGGTAAATGATACCCGCATCTAACCACTTCAAGACTTCTTTCTTCACAACCTCCCGCATATTAGGATTGAGTCTCCTTTGGGCATCTCTTGCGGGTGTCACCTTCTCATCCGTGATGATCTTGTGCATCACAATCGACGGACTAATACCTTTCAAATCCGCCACAGTCCACCCGATAGCTGCTCTATGGGTCACTAATACCTTCATCAATTTTTCCTCTTGCTCCCTGGTTAAATTTGAAGCTATGATAACCGGGAGCGTGTTGCCTTCACCAACATAAGCATACATTAAATGCTTAGGCAACTCCTTCAACTCCACTTGTGGCGGTTCGACTAATGATGGCTTCAATTTCGTGTCAATATGATCCGGAAGACTTTCCACTTGATGAGTCCACGATGGTCTTCCTTCCTGAACCGCCTTTGCTTCTTGCTTCTTCTCCTCCTCAGCTATGCTTTTCAACATTTCCACCTGTGACCTGTCAAACATAAAACACTCCTCTATTGTGTTTTCCTCATCTACAATAGTGTTGTATAGAGGTATACACTCGTCAACAATGTCCGCCATATAGCATTCATCATTGACTAGAGGGTCAGTCCCATTTGAAAAAACATTTAACCGGACCCTACGATTACCAAAGGTCATGTCAAGCGTGCCTGTCTTGCAATTAATTTGTGCATTAGATGTGGCTAAAAACGGTCGACCAAGAATAACCGTTGGTTGTTTGGTTAGGTCCATGGAAACATAATCAAGTACTAAGAAATCCACCGGATAATAAAAATCTTCAACTTTTACTATCACGTCGGTAACCATCCAGCGGGGTAGCTTAGGAGTCAAATCGGCTAATACCACCGTGGTATTAGACTCTTGAAGTGGACCAAATTCGTATTGGTCATAAAGGCTACCCGGCAAGATGCTTACACTAGCTCCAAGATCCAAGAGCGCCCGAGTCATTTTAAATTCCCCAACTTGAATGGATATGATAGGTGTTCCCGGATTTTGTAACTTAGGTGGAAGTGAACCGAAAGAATAGAACTCACATTTTCAGTTAAATCAATTTTCTTGGGTATTTTATGAGTTCTCTTTTGGGTACACATGTCCTTCAAATACTTTGCATAAGAGGGGACTTGTTTGATTGCATCTAAAAGTGGTAAATTAATTTTCACTTGTTTAAAAATTTCCCACAACTCTTCTTGTTGCGGGCCTCTTTTCTTGACCACTTTTTTAGATGGCTCCAACAATGCTTCGGGATAAGGGACGGTATTACCCTCCATACCCTTTTCCTTAGCCTTTGGAACTTGTTTGTTCTCAACGGGTTTTGAATTTTCAACATTTTGTTTACTTTTATTTTGACCCGTTTTCTCCTCACTTTCACTTTCATCACTCACATCTTCCACCTCCCCTTCAACAAATTGGGAAGATGGTGGCTCAATTTTATTTTCAATTTTATTATCAATAATTTTACCACTACGAAGAACGGTTACCTTATTAATGGGAACATTGCGAGTGTTCTTCGAATTCGAGCCTTGATGTTGCGGGTTGATAGTGGTATCACTAGGAAGCTTCCCCATGCTTCCTCTCCATTGAGCCATTTCTTCCGCTAATTGGCCCACTTGCTTAGCCAAGGCCTCATGAGACTTATCTCTTCATGCTCATTAAAGCATCCATTTTCGAACTCAAAGACTCATCACCACCTTGACTTCCCGAAGAGTTTCCTTTATTGCTTGAGGAGCCGCCTTGGTTGTAACCTCTTTGATAATTGTTGTTGTACCCTTGGTTACCACCTTGATTGTAGTTGTTTCTTTGGTAACCGCCTTGATTACCACCTTGGCGACCTTGATATTGCCCACCACCGCTTTGATTTCCCGATTGGAAATTCGGGTTCATTTGGTTAGCGGAATTACCATACCTAAAGTTAGGATGGTTTCTCAAGCCTGCATGGTAAGTGTTGGAGTTCATGTCATACTTCCTTTCTCCATACACTTGATTTACCTCTTCGGTTGCTTGACCCATATCACTGGAGCACTCACTAGCTTTATGCCCCAAATCTCCACAATTATCACACACGGGGTATTGCACCGATGATACCTCCCGTTTCCTCATCCTTGCCAACTCTTTCTCCAATTGAGCAATCCGGTCCTTAGAGCTTGAATCTGCATCGGGAAGAGATTTAGAGACCGGGTGTTTAGTTCTTCGATCAGCTGCCTCTTCCGATTTTGAATTCTTCGCCATTAGCTCCAAAAAATCCCAATCTTCTTGCTCCGGATTAGACAACAATGTTCCATTGCTAGTAGACTTGAGATATTTTCTTTCCTCCTTGCTCAGTCCATTAACAAAACTGCTAACCAATTCCCAAAGGTCAATATTGTGGTGTGGGTATTTCCGAATTAACTCCTTGAAACGAGTAAAAGCTTCATGAAGCGGTTCCCCTTGTAGTTGTTGAAAAGAACGAATCTCTAGCCGCACCGCATCTGTTTTAAAACTGGGGAAATATTCATCCAAGAATACTTGTTGCATTTCTCCCCAAGTGTAGATGCTGTGTGCGGGTAAAGTGAGGAACCATGTCTTTGCTTTATCCTTGAGAGAAAACCGGAATAACCTCAACTGTACTTCATCTAATGAAAAGTTATGACCTCCCATAGTACCACACATTGCCTTGAATTCGGATAGGTGATCATATGGGTCTTCATTAGCCATTCAATGAAAATGAGGAATGATGTTGATGTAGTTGGGCTTGCAATCAAAGGATCTTCTCCCTGGAGGTGGTGGTACAATAGGTGATTCGTTCTCAGATGCAAGTGGTCTAAACCGACCATTGACTCCTTGCATTGGAACTGGGGGCCTTCGTCTTGGAGTATTAACTTCTTCACCTCTAGGTTGTCTTCCCCCATTAGGTCTTCTTTCTGCTCGACCCACAAAATTTTCACCCCGGTTTTGGTGAATGTTGGGAAATTGATGCCTTCTTGGGTTTTGTCTTGGTTGATGATTATTAATGACGTGATTGTAATAACCGTCATTATCCCCGTTTCGATTTGCACCCACGTTAGAACTATTGTCACCGTGATACTCTTCCTCTTCTCCATAATCATCACTAACATTTCTGTAGCCCCAATCCTCATCATCCTCATTGTAATCCCTTTCAGAGTATTCATCTTCTCCAGAGTGGTAGGAATGAACACTAACTCTGTCTGATGATTGATAACTTGGTACACTGAATGGTCATCATCATTAATGTTCGCCCTCAATTCTTCAATAGTCTCCACATAATCTTCATATCCGGCTTCATTGTACCGATTGACCGGATCAAATGTGGGATTGCCACGGTTAGACATGGAGGGACCTTGGTTTACATTTCGGGTGTTGGGATTTCGGTTGTGAATTGGTTGGTGAGGTGGGTTTTGTTGGTTTTGATTTAGATGAGGTGGAGTGGGTGGTCTTCTATTTTCACCTGAACGGCGAATTGGGTTTGAACTTGCCATTTGAACGGTTTCAAAAGACAAAGGTTGACGTACGGGTGGTGTTTGGGAGTTAGAAGGAATCGGCTCCTCTAACCGGTGTTGTCGATTTCTTCTTGCTACTCGTTCGATTTCCGGTTCAAACACTAAAGGAGATGTTCTCCCCGAATGTCGGGTACGCATGCACTACCTGTAATCTGCACAAATAACACACCCCGCGTAACAAGGAAAAGTAGAGAATAAACCAAACAAACAATTAAACAGATTATCACAATATTAACTACTCAATAAACACTAAGCGCACTAGCTCCCCGGCAACGGCGCCATTTGATGAGCCGGTCGTCACGGTTCATACAAAGCCTAAATAACCTAAATAGATAGGGTAAGTGGGGTATCAATCCAAGGAGCGTGTGGTTAGTGAGTATTTCCTAGTTAACTTTGAATTTGTTGTTTTATGAAGATGCTAATTTATGAATTTGGTATTTAGAAATTGGTTGAAGAGTTTGTTGATTAATATGAAACTTAAAATGACTTTGTAAGAAATAATTAACAATACTTGTAAACAATAAGATAAAGATGATTACACTAAGGATTGGGCAATTGAACACTAGGGCTTTCAACAATTGGGCATAATTGGATAAATAAAGATAATGCAATTGGTACTAACGGGTTGATTGTTCAATAAACTTAGGTATCAAGTTTCATCAACATTCACAATGGACTAAACTATACTTTATCATTTAGAACATACAATCCTATGGTAGTGTTGATGCAAGGAACCATGTTCATAACATTTAGAAATTGGCACAAGATCAATTAACTAAAAATGAGTTCAACATAAGGTTAATCACTAATCAACACAGGTAATTCAAGTACATAAAAACATTAATCAAAAGTTTAGACAATACCCAAATGTTTAAGCCCTAGGTATCAAGAACTTACATCCCTAGTGTAATACAAGTGTTTTTAGCCAAGCATGGCTATGGTGTTCATCATCTTCAAAAGAGGTTCTTCAATCTTCAAAGAATTGTTACTAAGCTTGGAGAATGTTGTGTGATCATTTGTCTTCAATGGTGATGATTAATATAGTGAAAATGAAACATGAAACAGCCAAAAAACCAGTCTTCTCTCATAAATTTCGTATTAAAATGCATTCCACCAGTTTTGACTTGCAAAAAGGAAGGTATTGACTGAGTTTGACTTTTGGCGTAGGCTACGCCACTTTTGGCGTATCCTACGCCAAGTCAGTTTAGCCTGAGCTATTCTCTGCTGGCCTACGCCAGCTCTGTCATCCCTGCCTACGCCATTGGCGTAGGGTACGCTAACTTTGGCGTATCCTACGCCAACCCTCCTCGGTTGTCCGTTTTTGCTTTTCCAGCTCACGTGCGCTTCCGTTTCTCGCCCGGGCAACTCCAAAACGTCATTTTTGCCTCCTTTTAATTATCAAATCCTGAAACAACATAGCAATATCAAAGCAACACCATTTGACACTAAACACTCTTTAAAACTCATTTATGGGCGCTTTTATACACATCTTTTAATCAACCCATCAGTACACAAGTCCTAGGAATATTATTAATAACATAACCATAGCGTAATTAACTCTAAAATAGTTAAGATTCTGTTTGATTCTTGTAATGGCTTCTTCGTAAGTTGTTGGTGTGGAAATGGCGTGATAATCGAGGAAGTCGCGCCATGGACGGTGTTTGGCGAGAAAGGTTTGGGTGTGGTGTGTTGCACGGGTTAAGAGTGTTGAAGGAGGTGTTGGTGGTGCGATGTTTGACATTATTGTTGCAGAGAATATTATTATTACAGTTGAAGGTTGAAACCCTAGATATTGGGATTGGATTAATGGGGGTGAAGGGATCTGAAAAGGTGTTGTTTATTGTAGAAAGGAAAGGAGTGCCACTCTGTCATGAGTCATGACTATCTCGACTGTTATGTAAGATAGAGGTTAGGATGGTTGGTTGTTGACACAAGGTTCGGGTCAAGAGTCGGGTTAAGGAGACGGGTCACGAGGTCGGGTCAACAGAGGAGGAGGAGGAGGAGGGAGGGTGGTGGTGGTGTTTGTGGTGGTGGTGGTGGGTGTCGTCGGAGATGGTGGTGGTGGACGGTGGTGGCAGGTGGTTGTTGTGGTGAAGATGAGGAAGATGTAGGGGTATATATATATATATATATATATATATATATATTCTTTTTTATTATTATTTAAAGATTTTTTTAAATAATTAATAGATTTTTTTTAATTGAAAAACAAGTGGGACCCACGTTTTTGTGCCAACTGGACAGATTTTGCCACGTAGGACTGCCACGTGGGATGCCCACGTGGCATTTAACAGAAAAAGTTAACCTCAGTTAGTCTGGGACCAACCAAGTTAAATAGTTGACAAGTTGGGACTGCTATGGTACAAGTTGCAAGTTGGGACTGCTGCCTTCCAACCCCCCAAAGTTGGGATTATTAGATTCCATTTCCCCAATTTTATATGTAAATAGCTATAAAAATACATAAATAAAATATATAAATAATTAATAAATAGTAAACGAGCCTGGCCCTAGCTGAGTTGAAGCTTTAAAGAGATCAAGGTTGATGATCGTCTTCGCATTGTGGAGGAACCTGTCGAGATTCTCGACTACAAGATTCGTAGCCTTCGTCGGAGTAAAATCCGCATCGTTAAAGTCCGTTGGAACTCGAACCGTGGACCGGAGTTCACATGGGAATGGGAGGATCAGATGAAAGATAAGTATCCTCATCTTTTTCCGAAGCGCGCGTTTGAATCAAGCATGTTACTGCTGAAGCGGAATGAATCTCGGGTCGAGATTCCTTTCAACGTGGGGATGATGTGACATCCGGTAATTTTCCTTTCGTTCTATTCTTTTCGTTTCTTTCTTTTTGGGGCTTTGTGCAATTTTCGGGACGAAAATTCTTTCAACGTGGGGATGATGTGACACCCGGCATGTTCGGCTTAAAAAGGGATCTTGGTTCGACCACTTCGAGTGGTCGAAGGAGAAGTAATTGTCTGGTTCGACCCTTGCAAATGGGCGAACCAGGGAAGTGGAATTTAAGGAATTCCCTTCGACCAGACAGGGCTCTTTCGACCCTGTGAAAGGGTCGAAGGAGACCACCTTCGACCAATGAATTGGGGCGAAGGAGGATTAGTATAAATACCAACCTTTGTCATTTTTCATCATTTCACAAACCCTAACCGTCCCAAAACGCTCTCAAACGATCTAAAACACTAAGGAAGGAGTTTTTGCTCTTCTTTTTCATAATCTAACCTATCTACAACATCTAAACAAGAATCCAAGGTGTGTTCATAATCCTAAACCTTTTTAAAAGCATTTTAATTCGTTTTCATCTAACCCTAATTGTCCGGATCTGTTCTAAGGGTGTTTTTATGATTAAAAACCTTTTAAACATCTTTCTAAATCAAAACATGATCATTTAACATAGGTTTTCATGATGAATAACATGTGTAAATTGTGTATTATGTGGTGTTATGTGTTGTTCAATGATTTGCTGCTATATCTATGATAGAAACATGATATAGGATTGTTATTAATGTTGGAATATTGTTGTTTAGGGTTAGGATTGGATATGATGATATTTGGGGGTTTTATTGGATTAAAACTTGATGTATGAATATTTATGATCAATAGAATGGATAAGAAAGATCGGATAATCGACAAACTGAGTATTTTAAGCTAAGCATGAATCGATTTCAAAAGTTTCCAAATTGGGTAAATTATTCATGCATGAAAGTGATGTTTCCATAATCTTTACCATTTTGGGAAAGGGCTGAAACGGACGTATTATCGGGGGAAATCGGTGGGGTTTTGTAGGGATAAGTTATCCATGCTTGACTGCTGTGTTTGATGATGTTTCGAGTCGTTTTGAATGTGTTTGAAGCGTTTTTAGGAAAAATTGCACAACAGGGGCGAACCTGGCCTCCTTCGACCAATCGAAGGTGCGAAGGAGGAAGACCAGGGTCGAACCTGGGTTTTTGTTGGGCGAATGAGGTAAAACGGGCGAAGGAGACATCGAACGGTCGAACGAAATGTAAAACGGCCGAAGGAGACTAAAAAGGTGCGAAGGAGACTTAAAACTGACTGGTTCGACCGTTCTGATGCAGAAATGAGATTTTTGATACAAACTAAGTGTTTTATGCTTGAACCTTGTGTGTAATCTATGTGTACCTGATTAGTTAGGGCAATGGGTCACCAACGGGATGTCGGGTCGGTCTAGTGTGTCGGTTAAACATTTAAACACGTTTTAAAACATACTTGGTTACGATCTGGACAATCGGGGACTAGATAACCTTACGGTTATTAGTCGGAACACTTATGTGAACATTTTGATAGATCTCCGGTAGAGGGATTATCAAGGGCTAAACATCTTTACTAGTAATTGAAGAACGCTATCTAAGGTGAGTTCACGGCCCCACTTTTACTGCTTTAACTTTTGGGGGAGAAAACATGCGCTAAACGGTTTTGGTAACATATGTCATACTATGGTTTTAACTTTATATTGCTATACGATCTTTTGGAAAGTCCCGGGGGAAACCATGAATGTGCGGGGATGCACAACGGGGGAAATGTGGATAGATCTATTGGGCGTGACCTGCCCCACTCGTCGGCTTGGAGGGTCGGGCGGGTGCATATTGTCTCGAACAGGTACATTGGTATCATGCTGAACATACGGGCTGCTTAAACATGCTGAACATTGCTAAACGTGTCTAGTAATGGTTTCCAATCGTAGTAGTAATGAAACATACGCCTAGCTAGCGTACTTGGTAACACTGATATAGTATGGACATGGTAACGTTTTGGTAACATTTTGAACAAACCTGTGAACTCACCAGCATTATATGTTGACATCTTTTTGGCATGTTTTTCTCAGGTCGCTAAGGTAGCAATGAACGGAACTAGGCGCACGGGTCTGCATTGGCGTCTAGGCATAGTTGCACGTTTTGTAATAAAAGTATTTTGAACAACTTTTGAGATGATAGCATAGTTGATTAAATGCTACTGAACCGCTTCCGCTTATTAAATTAATGGTTATGTGTATTTACGTTTTTCATATAGAGTTGTTTATTGTGATCGTTGACTTGGATCCTGGTTTGTCATGCGCCTCGCGGTAAAACCCCGCAAGTGGAATTTGAGGGTGTGACAGATTGGTATCAGAGCCAATGGTTATAGTGAACTAGGACTGCATGTAGAGTCTGGTCTATAGCCGAGTCGCACACACTAGACGGTCACATACTTTGGGTCTATTAGTGGGATACGTACTAACGTTGTCGGGGTGTCCTTACATCATCATCATGCTTCTCCGTTACATCATCCGCTTTTATTTGGGTTCTTACCTACTCTTGTCTTCTTCTTCTGGATTGAAGAAGGAGGGGTTGATTTGTTGGTTCTAGCACACACATGCCTTCTTACACTTGCACCTATTGTCACATGTTATTAGGCGACAATGTTCGGTGACTGGGGTCTAGATTAGGGGTACATCTGGAGGACCATGTAGAGCAGTTTATCATTTCGGGTGCACACGAAATAATAAACTGGAATGCATGAAAATCCCGATGGACTTCGAGTTTGGATGTATAGTCCTGGATTTGTCCCTAGGTTAACTCTTGTAAATTTCTAGTGGTTGACACTGGAAGTGAATCTGAATCCCTCGATTTCTTGATTGTAAGATCATGTCTGGTGCTCGCGGTGGTGGACGTCGTGGTGGCGGCGGTGGCCGTGCTGGCGGTGGTGGTCGCGCTGGAGGCGGTGGTCGTGGAAACATCAACATGACCCAAGCTGAACTGAACAACTTGCTACAACAGCAAGTGAATATGGCTATGGCTAATTTCCAGGCTGGAATTAATGCCATGGGTGGTGAGTTGATTTCTGTCGACCTTTTCTCATTTTTGGGTTTCGTGTCCTTTCGTTTGTGTTTTACTCGTGTACCGTGTTTCAGGTGTTGGTGCCAATCCACCCCCACCTCAGTGCTCTTATAAGAAGTTTCGGGACTGTCAGCCCCATAACTTCGCTGGAACTGAGGGAGCGGTGGGACTGCTCCGATGGCTGGAGAAGGTTGAATCTGTGTTTGTTATGTGTAACTGTCCTGCTGGGGACCGAGTGAAGTATGCTACTGCGACATTTGAGGGGCCTGCATTGTCGTGGTGGAATGCTACTACTCAGAACGTGGGATTGGGGGAGGCTATTGCTATGCCTTGGGCGGAGTTTGTGCAGCTTTTGAGAGGTGAGTACTGTCCGAGAGAGGAGATACAGAAGTTGGAACATGAGGTCTGGAGTTACAAGATGGTTGGGTCTGAGATTGAGGAGTACACTGTGAGGAGGAATGAGCTGGCGGTGTTGTGTCCTGATTTACACACACCCGAGTACAGGAGGATCGAGCACTATGTGTCTGGACTAGTGCCCGAGATTGCTGGGTTGGTGGCTGCTGGAAATCTTCCCACCATTGCTGAAGTTGTCCGATCAGCTCATCGGATGACTAACCTGAAGGTGGCAGAAGGCGTTTTGCCACCCAAGGGTGCTGCTGTGAAGGTTGCTGAGGGGAAGAAGAGGAAGTGGGAGAGTGTGGGGAAGAGTGTGGTGCCAGCTCAGCCGGCGAAGAAGTTTGAGTCATCTGGGTCTTCTTCTGGGCAGAAGACGAGTGGGTATGTTGGGAAGCATCCCAAGTGCAACAAGTGTGGTTTTCACCATTCTGGGAGTTGTGATAGGGCTCGTTGTCATCGGTGCCATCAGTTGGGGCACCATGCTAAGGATTGCAAGGTGGCACTCACCCCAACTCAGACTCCTGCGGCTACTCCTGCTCCTGCTGCTCAGGGGACTCAGGGGAGGCAGGGGTGCTATCACTGTGGTGACACGGGACATTTCAAGCGTGACTGTCCCAAACTGAAGCAGGGCGATAATGGGAGGGGCGGGAACGGTAACGGGAACAACGGCGGCGGAGGCAGGACTGCACGTGCTTTCGTCATTGGATCTGCGGAGGCTAGGCAGGATCCAGACACAGTTACCGGTACGTTCCTTCTTAATGATCGCTATGTTTCTGTCTTGTTTGATTCTGGTGCCGATAAGAGTTTCGTATCTTTGGATATTAGTCGATTGCTAGATATAGTACCCACACCTTTAGAGGCTAAGTACTTAATAGAATTGGCTGATGGTAAGAAAATCGAAGCGACACACACCCTTAGGGAATGTCACTTGGAACTGTCGGGTTTGTCTTTTCCCATTGACCTTATGCCGGTACCCCTGGGTAGTTTGACGTCGTGGTTGGCATGGATTGGTTATCGTTGTATCGCGCGGAGATCGTTTGTTTTGACAAGGTTATTCGGATCCCTCTCCCTGATGGAGAGATTCTTTTGGTTCGTGGCGAGAAAAGCGGTGCTCCGCTGAGTATCATTTCTAGCATGAAAGCCCGTAAGTATCTTCGGAAGGGCTGTTCGGCCATTCTGGCACTTGTTAACGTTTCTACTGATGATGAGAAGAAGATCGAGGATATTCCGGTGGTTCGTGACTTTTCTGATGTGTTTCCTGATGATTTACCTGGTCTTCCTCCCCATCGTCAGGTTGAGTTTGGTATCGATCTTACTCCGGGCGCTGCTCCTATTGCCCGAGCTCCGTATCATCTTGCACCTCCCGAGATGCAAGAGCTGTCCAGCCAGTGACAGGAACTCTTGGAAAAGGGTTTCATTCGACCGAGTTCTTCCCCGTGGGGAGCTCCTATTTTGTTTGTGAAGAAGAAGGACGGAAGTCTTCGCATGTGTATTGATTATCGTGAGCTGAACAAAGTGACCATCAAGAATCGTTATCCTCTTCCTCGCATTGATGATCTCTTTGACCAGCTTCAGGGATCTAGCTACTATTCGAAGATTGATTTGCGGTCCGGTTATCACCAGTTGCGCGTCAGGGAAGCTGACATTCAGAAGATTGCTTTTCGCACTCGTTATGGCCATTTTGAGTTCTTGGTCATGCCTTTCGGTCTCACTAACGCACCGGCGGTGTTCATGGACTTGATGAACCGCGTTTGCAAACCTTACCTTGATAAGCTCGTCATCGTGTTCATTGACGATATTCTGATTTATTCCAAGAACAAGGCGGATCATGAGGAACATCTGCGGTTGGTCTTGGAACTTTTGAGACAGGAGCAGTTGTATGCTAAGTTCTCAAAGTGTGATTTTTGGTTACGTGAAGTTCAATTCCTAGGACATGTGGTGAATGAACTGGGAATTCATGTCGATCCGGCTAAGATCGAAGCTATTAAAGACTGGGAAGCACCAAAGACGCCATCTGAGGTGCGGCAATTCCTAGGTCTTGCGGGCTATTATCGTCGTTTCATTGAGGGATTTTCGAAGATCGCTCAGCCCCTCACTGCTCTTACCCAGAAGGACCGAAAGTTCGACTGGGATGAACCACAAGAATCAGCATTTCAGATGCTGAAGCTTAAACTTTGTTCTGCACCTATCTTATCCCTACCTGAGGGTACGGATGATTTTGTTGTGTATTGTGATGCTTCTATTCGTGGTCTCGGTTGCGTGTTGATGCGGCGCGGGAAGGTTATTGCTTATGCTTCTCGTCAACTCAAAGTTCATGAGAAGAACTACACTACTCATGACTTGGAACTGGGTGCGGTGGTCTTTGCGTTGAAAATCTGGAGACATTACTTGTACGGTACCAAGTGTGAAGTATATACCGATCACAAGAGTCTTCAGCATATTTTCGACCAGAAGGTGTTGAACATGCGACAGTGTCACTGGGTTGAACTCCTGAACGATTATGATTGTGCCATCAAGTACCATCCTGGCAAGGCGAACGTTGTGGCGGACGCCTTGAGCAGGAAGGAGTCTGCGAACCCTCGCCGTGTTCGAGCCTTACAGCTCACCATTCATTCGTCGTTGCCTGACCGAATCCGTTATGCACAATTGGAAGCCTTGAAGGAGGAAAACCTTAAGGCTGAAACTATGCACAGTGCTGACAAGCATCTTGAACTCAGGACTGATGGCTTACACTATTTTGCGGGACGTGTTTGGGTCCCATTGTTCGGGGGATTGCGCGAGCTTGTTCTGGATGAAGCTCACAAATCCCGGTATTCTATTCACCCTGGCTCCGATAAGATGTATCAGGATTTGAAGATACTTTATTGGTGGCCGAACATGAAAGCTGATATAGCTTCTTATGTCAGCAAATGTTTGACTTGTGCTAAAGTCAAGGTGGAATATCAGAGGCCGTCTGGTCTCCTGCAACAACCAGAGGTTCCAGAATGGAAGTGGGAACGAATCACGATGGATTTTGTCACCAAGCTGCCAAGGTCACCTAGTGGTTATGATATGATTTGGGTGATTGTTGACCGGCTGACAAAATCGGCACGTTTTATACCTATTAAGGAAACCGATGGACTCGAGCGGTTAGCTCGACTTTACCTTAAGGAGGTGGTTGCTCGGCACGGGGTGCCTGTTTCTATTATCTCGGATCGTGATTCTCGTTTCGCTTCGCGTTTCTGGAAGGCTCTGCACAAGGCTTTGGGTACTCAGTTGGATATGAGTACGGCTTATCATCCGCAAACTGATGGACAGAGTGAGCGGACGATTCAAACCTTGGAAGACATGCTTCGGGCATGTGTTATCGATTTTGGCAAAAGTTGGGAGATCCACCTGCCGTTAGTGGAGTTCTCCTACAACAACAGCTATCACTCTAGCATCAAGGCAGCTCCGTTCGAGGCTCTTTACGGACGGAAATGCCGATCACCACTTTGTTGGGCCGAGGTGGGCGAGAGCCAGCTCACTGGTCCGGAACTCGTGTACGAAACTTCGGAGAAAATCGTACAGATCCGTCAATGTTTGGCTGCTGCACGGGATCGTCAGAAGAGCTATGCCGATCGCCGTCGAAAACCTTTAGAGTTCCAGGTTGGGGACAAAGTACTTCTGAAAGTTTCACCATGGAAGGGCGTTATACGCTTTGGAAAGCGTGGCAAGCTTAACCCTCGTTATGTCGGACCGTTCGCAATCTTGGATCGGATTGGACCGGTGGCATACAGACTTGACTTACCGGCGGAGCTCGGTAGTGTGCACAACGTCTTCCATGTGTCTAACTTGAAGAAGTGTTTGGCTGATGAATCTCTCATTGTACCACTGGAAGAGATCAAGGTTGATGATCGTCTTCGCATTGTGGAGGAACCTGTCGAGATTCTCGACTACAAGATTCGTAGCCTTCGTCGGAGTAAAATCCGCATCGTTAAAGTCCGTTGGAACTCGAACCGTGGACCGGAGTTCACATGGGAACGGGAGGATCAGATGAAAGATAAGTATCCTCATCTTTTTCCGAAGCGCGCGTTTGAATCAAGGCATGTTACTGCTGAAGCGGAATGAATCTCGGGTCGAGATTCCTTTCAACATGGGGATGATGTGACATCCGGTAATTTTCCTTTCGTTCTGTTCTTTTCGTTTCTTTCTTTTTGGGGCTTTGTGCAATTTTCGGGACGAAAATTCTTTCAACGTGGGGATGATGTGACACCCGGCATGTTCGGCTTAAACATATTAGTAACATCTAAGTCTACCTTAGCGAGAAACGTTTATAAACAAACTTAACTGGGTTAGTTGAGTCGGGTCAAGTTAGGATTGTCCAGGGTACAATGATCTGGAGGATCATTGGGAGTCGTTTTGGTAATACACTAGTACCGGGTTCCGTTGTTGGTGACATTACATGAACTAATTAAGTATATGTGTGGATTATGGGTCGTGTGGTGGATTATATACATAGATGTGTTTTAATGATGTGTAAATGATTATCTGTGCTTAAATGTGTTAAATATAGACTAAGGATGCATGTTTATGTGTTAAGATGTGTTAGAATGCGTTAAACACGACAAACTGGAAAACTAGTTAAAAAGGGATCTTGGTTCGACCACTTCGAGTGGTCGAAGGAGAAGTAATTGTCTGGTTCGACCCTTGCAAATGGGCGAACCAGGGAAGTGGAATTTAAGGAATTCCCTTCGACCAGACAGGGCTCTTTCGACCCTGTGAAAGGGTCGAAGGAGACCACCTTCGACCAATGAATTGGGGCGAAGGAGGATTAGTATAAATACCAACCTTTGTCATTTTTCATCATTTCACAAACCCTAACCGTCCCAAAACGCTCTCAAACGATCTAAAACACTAAGGAAGGAGTTTTTGCTCTTCTTTTTCATAATCTAACCTATCTACAACATCTAAACAAGAATCCAAGGTGTGTTCATAATCCTAAACCTTTTTAAAAGCATTTTAATTCGTTTTCATCTAACCCTAATTGTCCGGATCTGTTCTAAGGGTGTTTTTATGATTAAAAACCTTTTAAACATCTTTCTAAATCAAAACATGATCATTTAACATAGGTTTTCATGATGAATAACATGTGTAAATTGTGTATTATGTGGTGTTATGTGTTGTTCAATGATTTGCTGCTATATCTATGATAGAAACATGATATAGGATTGTTATTAATGTTGGAATATTGTTGTTTAGGGTTAGGATTGGATATGATGATATTTGGGGGTTTTATTGGATTAAAACTTGATGTATGAATATTTATGATCAATAGAATGGATAAGAAAGATCGGATAATCGACAAACTGAGTATTTTAAGCTAAGCATGAATCGATTTCAAAAGTTTCCAAATTGGGTAAATTATTCATGCATGAAAGTGATGTTTCCATAATCTTTACCATTTTGGGAAAGGGCTGAAACGGACGTATTATCGGGGGAAATCGGTGGGGTTTTGTAGGGATAAGTTATCCATGCTTGACTGCTGTGTTTGATGATGTTTCGAGTCGTTTTGAATGTGTTTGAAGCGTTTTTAGGAAAAATTGCACAACAGGGGCGAACCTGGCCTCCTTCGACCAATCGAAGGTGCGAAGGAGGAAGACCAGGGTCGAACCTGGGTTTTTGTTGGGCGAATGAGGTAAAACGGGCGAAGGAGACATCGAACGGTCGAACGAAATGTAAAACGGCCGAAGGAGACTAAAAAGGTGCGAAGGAGACTTAAAACTGACTGGTTCGACCGTTCTGATGCAGAAATGAGATTTTTGATACAAACTAAGTGTTTTATGCTTGAACCTTGTGTGTAATCTATGTGTACCTGATTAGTTAGGGCAATGGGTCACCAACGGGATGTCGGGTCGGTCTAGTGTGTCGGTTAAACATTTAAACACGTTTTAAAACATACTTGGTTACGATCTGGACAATCGGGGACTAGATAACCTTACGGTTATTAGTCGGAACACTTATGTGAACATTTTGATAGATCTCCGGTAGAGGGATTATCAAGGGCTAAACATCTTTACTAGTAATTGAAGAACGCTATCTAAGGTGAGTTCACGGCCCCACTTTTACTGCTTTAACTTTTGGGGGAGAAAACATGCGCTAAACGGTTTTGGTAACATATGTCATACTATGGTTTTAACTTTATATTGCTATACGATCTTTTGGAAAGTCCCGGGGGAAACCATGAATGTGCGGGGATGCACAACGGGGGAAATGTGGATAGATCTATTGGGCGTGACCTGCCCCACTCGTCGGCTTGGAGGGTCGGGCGGGTGCATATTGTCTCGAACAGGTACATTGGTATCATGCTGAACATACGGGCTGCTTAAACATGCTGAACATTGCTAAACGTGTCTAGTAATGGTTTCCAATCGTAGTAGTAATGAAACATACGCCTAGCTAGCGTACTTGGTAACACTGATATAGTATGGACATGGTAACGTTTTGGTAACATTTTGAACAAACCTGTGAACTCACCAGCATTATATGTTGACATCTTTTTGGCATGTTTTTCTCAGGTCGCTAAGGTAGCAATGAACGGAACTAGGCGCACGGGTCTGCATTGGCGTCTAGGCATAGTTGCACGTTTTGTAATAAAAGTATTTTGAACAACTTTTGAGATGATAGCATAGTTGATTAAATGCTACTGAACCGCTTCCGCTTATTAAATTAATGGTTATGTGTATTTACGTTTTTCATATAGAGTTGTTTATTGTGATCGTTGACTTGGATCCTGGTTTGTCATGCGCCTCGCGGTAAAACCCCGCAAGTGGAATTTGAGGGTGTGACAGATTGGTATCAGAGCCAATGGTTATAGTGAACTAGGACTGCATGTAGAGTCTGGTCTATAGCCGAGTCGCACACACTAGACGGTCACATACTTTGGGTCTATTAGTGGGATACGTACTAACGTTGTCGGGGTGTCCTTACATCATCATCATGCTTCTCCGTTACATCATCCGCTTTTATTTGGGTTCTTACCTACTCTTGTCTTCTTCTTCTGGATTGAAGAAGGAGGGGTTGATTTGTTGGTTCTAGCACACACATGCCTTCTTACACTTGCACCTATTGTCACATGTTATTAGGCGACAATGTTCGGTGACTGGGGTCTAGATTAGGGGTACATCTGGAGGACCATGTAGAGCAGTTTATCATTTCGGGTGCACACGAAATAATAAACTGGAATGCATGAAAATCCCGATGGACTTCGAGTTTGGATGTATAGTCCTGGATTTGTCCCTAGGTTAACTCTTGTAAATTTCTAGTGGTTGACACTGGAAGTGAATCTGAATCCCTCGATTTCTTGATTGTTAGATCATGTCTGGTGCTCGCGGTGGTGGACGTCGTGGTGGCGGCGGTGGCCGTGCTGGCGGTGGTGGTCGCGCTGGAGGCGGTGGTCGTGGAAACATCAACATGACCCAAGCTGAACTGAACAACTTGCTACAACAGCAAGTGAATATGGCTATGGCTAATTTCCAGGCTGGAATTAATGCCATGGGTGGTGAGTTGATTTCTGTCGACCTTTTCTCATTTTTGGGTTTCGTGTCCTTTCGTTTGTGTTTTACTCGTGTACCGTGTTTCAGGTGTTGGTGCCAATCCACCCCCACCTCAGTGCTCTTATAAGAAGTTTCGGGACTGTCAGCCCCATAACTTCGCTGGAACTGAGGGAGCGGTGGGACTGCTCCGATGGCTGGAGAAGGTTGAATCTGTGTTTGTTATGTGTAACTGTCCTGCTGGGGACCGAGTGAAGTATGCTACTGCGACATTTGAGGGGCCTGCATTGTCGTGGTGGAATGCTACTACTCAGAACGTGGGATTGGGGGAGGCTATTGCTATGCCTTGGGCGGAGTTTGTGCAGCTTTTGAGAGGTGAGTACTGTCCGAGAGAGGAGATACAGAAGTTGGAACATGAGGTCTGGAGTTACAAGATGGTTGGGTCTGAGATTGAGGAGTACACTGTGAGGAGGAATGAGCTGGCGGTGTTGTGTCCTGATTTACACACACCCGAGTACAGGAGGATCGAGCACTATGTGTCTGGACTAGTGCCCGAGATTGCTGGGTTGGTGGCTGCTGGAAATCTTCCCACCATTGCTGAAGTTGTCCGATCAGCTCATCGGATGACTAACCTGAAGGTGGCAGAAGGCGTTTTGCCACCCAAGGGTGCTGCTGTGAAGGTTGCTGAGGGGAAGAAGAGGAAGTGGGAGAGTGTGGGGAAGAGTGTGGTGCCAGCTCAGCCGGCGAAGAAGTTTGAGTCATCTGGGTCTTCTTCTGGGCAGAAGACGAGTGGGTATGTTGGGAAGCATCCCAAGTGCAACAAGTGTGGTTTTCACCATTCTGGGAGTTGTGATAGGGCTCGTTGTCATCGGTGCCATCAGTTGGGGCACCATGCTAAGGATTGCAAGGTGGCACTCACCCCAACTCAGACTCCTGCGGCTACTCCTGCTCCTGCTGCTCAGGGGACTCAGGGGAGGCAGGGGTGCTATCACTGTGGTGACACGGGACATTTCAAGCGTGACTGTCCCAAACTGAAGCAGGGCGATAATGGGAGGGGCGGGAACGGTAACGGGAACAACGGCGGCGGAGGCAGGACTGCACGTGCTTTCGTCATTGGATCTGCGGAGGCTAGGCAGGATCCAGACACAGTTACCGGTACGTTCCTTCTTAATGATCGCTATGTTTCTGTCTTGTTTGATTCTGGTGCCGATAAGAGTTTCGTATCTTTGGATATTAGTCGATTGCTAGATATAGTACCCACACCTTTAGAGGCTAAGTACTTAATAGAATTGGCTGATGGTAAGAAAATCGAAGCGACACACACCCTTAGGGAATGTCACTTGGAACTGTCGGGTTTGTCTTTTCCCATTGACCTTATGCCGGTACCCCTGGGTAGTTTGACGTCGTGGTTGGCATGGATTGGTTATCGTTGTATCGCGCGGAGATCGTTTGTTTTGACAAGGTTATTCGGATCCCTCTCCCTGATGGAGAGATTCTTTTGGTTCGTGGCGAGAAAAGCGGTGCTCCGCTGAGTATCATTTCTAGCATGAAAGCCCGTAAGTATCTTCGGAAGGGCTGTTCGGCCATTCTGGCACTTGTTAACGTTTCTACTGATGATGAGAAGAAGATCGAGGATATTCCGGTGGTTCGTGACTTTTCTGATGTGTTTCCTGATGATTTACCTGGTCTTCCTCCCCATCGTCAGGTTGAGTTTGGTATCGATCTTACTCCGGGCGCTGCTCCTATTGCCCGAGCTCCGTATCATCTTGCACCTCCCGAGATGCAAGAGCTGTCCAGCCAGTTACAGGAACTCTTGGAAAAGGGTTTCATTCGACCGAGTTCTTCCCCGTGGGGAGCTCCTATTTTGTTTGTGAAGAAGAAGGACGGAAGTCTTCGCATGTGTATTGATTATCGTGAGCTGAACAAAGTGACCATCAAGAATCGTTATCCTCTTCCTCGCATTGATGATCTCTTTGACCAGCTTCAGGGCTCTAGCTACTATTCGAAGATTGATTTGCGGTCCGGTTATCACCAGTTGCGCGTCAGGGAAGCTGACATTCAGAAGACTGCTTTTCGCACTCGTTATGGCCATTTTGAGTTCTTGGTCATGCCTTTCGGTCTCACTAACGCACCGGCGGTGTTCATGGACTTGATGAACCACGTTTGCAAACCTTACCTTGATAAGCTCGTCATCGTGTTCATTGACGATATTCTGATTTATTCCAAGAACAAGGCGGATCATGAGGAACATCTGCGGTTGGTCTTGGAACTTTTGAGACAGGAGCAGTTGTATGCTAAGTTCTCAAAGTGTGATTTTTGGTTACGTGAAGTTCAATTCCTAGGACATGTGGTGAATGAACTGGGAATTCATGTCGATCCGGCTAAGATCGAAGCTATTAAAGACTGGGAAGCACCAAAGACGCCATCTGAGGTGCGGCAATTCCTAGGTCTTGCGGGCTATTATCGTCGTTTCATTGAGGGATTTTCGAAGATCGCTCAGCCCCTCACTGCTCTTACCCAGAAGGACCGAAAGTTCGACTGGGATGAACCACAAGAATCAGCATTTCAGATGCTGAAGCTTAAACTTTGTTCTGCACCTATCTTATCCCTACCTGAGGGTACGGATGACTTTGTTGTGTACTGTGATGCTTCTATTCGTGGTCTCGGTTGCGTGTTGATGCAGCGCGGGAAGGTTATTGCTTATGCTTCTCGTCAACTCAAAGTTCATGAGAAGAACTACACTACTCATGACTTGGAACTGGGTGCGGTGGTCTTTGCGTTGAAAATCTGGAGACATTACTTGTACGGTACCAAGTGTGAAGTATATACCGATCACAAGAGTCTTCAGCATATTTTCGACCAGAAGGTGTTGAACATGCGACAGCGTCACTGGGTTGAACTCCTGAACGATTATGATTGTGCCATCAAGTACCATCCTGGCAAGGCGAACGTTGTGGCGGACGCCTTGAGCAGGAAGGAGTCTGCGAACCCTCGCCGTGTTCGAGCCTTACAGCTCACCATTCATTCGTCGTTGCCTGACCGAATCCGTTCTGCACAATTGGAAGCCTTGAAGGAGGAAAACCTTAAGGCTGAAACTATGCACAGTGCTGACAAGCATCTTGAACTCAGGACTGATGGCTTACACTATTTTACGGGACGTGTTTGGGTCCCATTGTTCGGGGGATTGCGCGAGCTTGTTCTGGATGAAGCTCACAAATCCCGGTATTCTATTCACCCTGGCTCCGATAAGATGTATCAGGATTTGAAGATACTTTATTGGTGGCCGAACATGAAAGCTGATATAGCTTCTTATGTCAGCAAATGTTTGACTTGTGCTAAAGTCAAGGTGGAATATCAGAGGCCGTCTGGTCTCCTGCAACAACCAGAGGTTCCAGAATGGAAGTGGGAACGAATCACGATGGATTTTGTCACCAAGCTGCCAAGGTCACCTAGTGGTTATGATATGATTTGGGTGATTGTTGACCGGCTGACAAAATCGGCACGTTTTATACCTATTAAGGAAACCGATGGACTCGAGCGGTTAGCTCGACTTTACCTTAAGGAGGTGGTTGCTCGGCACGGGGTGCCTGTTTCTATTATCTCGGATCGTGATTCTCGTTTCGCTTCGCGTTTCTGGAAGGCTCTGCACAAGGCTTTGGGTACTCAGTTGGATATGAGTACGGCTTATCATCCGCAAACTGATGGACAGAGTGAGCGGACGATTCAAACCTTGGAAGACATGCTTCGGGCATGTGTTATCGATTTTGGCAAAAGTTGGGAGATCCACCTGCCGTTAGTGGAGTTCTCCTACAACAACAGCTATCACTCTAGCATCAAGGCAGCTCCGTTCGAGGCTCTTTACGGACGGAAATGCCGATCACCACTTTGTTGGGCCGAGGTGGGCGAGAGCCAGCTCACTGGTCCGGAACTCGTGTACGAAACTTCGGAGAAAATCGTACAGATCCGTCAATGTTTGGCTGCTGCACGGGATCGTCAGAAGAGCTATGCCGATCGCCGTCGAAAACCTTTAGAGTTCCAGGTTGGGGACAAAGTACTTCTGAAAGTTTCACCATGGAAGGGCGTTATACGCTTTGGAAAGCGTGGCAAGCTTAACCCTCGTTATGTCGGACCGTTCGCAATCTTGGATCGGATTGGACCGGTGGCATACAGACTTGACTTACCGGCGGAGCTCGGTAGTGTGCACAACGTCTTCCATGTGTCTAACTTGAAGAAGTGTTTGGCTGATGAATCTCTCATTGTACCACTGGAAGAGATCAAGGTTGATGATCGTCTTCGCATTGTGGAGGAACCTGTCGAGATTCTCGACTACAAGATTCGTAGCCTTCGTCGGAGTAAAATCCGCATCGTTAAAGTCCGTTGGAACTCGAACCGTGGACCGGAGTTCACATGGGAACGGGAGGATCAGATGAAAGATAAGTATCCTCATCTTTTTCCGAAGCGCGCGTTTGAATCAAGGCATGTTACTGCTGAAGCGGAATGAATCTCGGGTCGAGATTCCTTTCAACATGGGGATGATGTGACATCCGGTAATTTTCCTTTCGTTCTGTTCTTTTCGTTTCTTTCTTTTTGGGGCTTTGTGCAATTTTCGGGACGAAAATTCTTTCAACGTGGGGATGATGTGACACCCGGCATGTTCGGCTTAAACATATTAGTAACATCTAAGTCTACCTTAGCGAGAAACGTTTATAAACAAACTTAACTGGGTTAGTTGAGTCGGGTCAAGTTAGGATTGTCCAGGGTACAATGATCTGGAGGATCATTGGGAGTCGTTTTGGTAATACACTAGTACCGGGTTCCGTTGTTGGTGACATTACATGAACTAATTAAGTATATGTGTGGATTATGGGTCGTGTGGTGGATTATATACATAGATGTGTTTTAATGATGTGTAAATGATTATCTGTGCTTAAATGTGTTAAATATAGACTAAGGATGCATGTTTATGTGTTAAGATGTGTTAGAATGCGTTAAACACGACAAACTGGAAAACTAGTTAAAAAGGGATCTTGGTTCGACCACTTCGAGTGGTCGAAGGAGAAGTAATTGTCTGGTTCGACCCTTGCAAATGGGCGAACCAGGGAAGTGGAATTTAAGGAATTCCCTTCGACCAGACAGGGCTCTTTCGACCCTGTGAAAGGGTCGAAGGAGACCACCTTCGACCAATGAATTGGGGCGAAGGAGGATTAGTATAAATACCAACCTTTGTCATTTTTCATCATTTCACAAACCCTAACCGTCCCAAAACGCTCTCAAACGATCTAAAACACTAAGGAAGGAGTTTTTGCTCTTCTTTTTCATAATCTAACCTATCTACAACATCTAAACAAGAATCCAAGGTGTGTTCATAATCCTAAACCTTTTTAAAAGCATTTTAATTCGTTTTCATCTAACCCTAATTGTCCGGATCTGTTCTAAGGGTGTTTTTATGATTAAAAACCTTTTAAACATCTTTCTAAATCAAAACATGATCATTTAACATAGGTTTTCATGATGAATAACATGTGTAAATTGTGTATTATGTGGTGTTATGTGTTGTTCAATGATTTGCTGCTATATCTATGATAGAAACATGATATAGGATTGTTATTAATGTTGGAATATTGTTGTTTAGGGTTAGGATTGGATATGATGATATTTGGGGGTTTTATTGGATTAAAACTTGATGTATGAATATTTATGATCAATAGAATGGATAAGAAAGATCGGATAATCGACAAACTGAGTATTTTAAGCTAAGCATGAATCGATTTCAAAAGTTTCCAAATTGGGTAAATTATTCATGCATGAAAGTGATGTTTCCATAATCTTTACCATTTTGGGAAAGGGCTGAAACGGACGTATTATCGGGGGAAATCGGTGGGGTTTTGTAGGGATAAGTTATCCATGCTTGACTGCTGTGTTTGATGATGTTTCGAGTCGTTTTGAATGTGTTTGAAGCGTTTTTAGGAAAAATTGCACAACAGGGGCGAACCTGGCCTCCTTCGACCAATCGAAGGTGCGAAGGAGGAAGACCAGGGTCGAACCTGGGTTTTTGTTGGGCGAATGAGGTAAAACGGGCGAAGGAGACATCGAACGGTCGAACGAAATGTAAAACGGCCGAAGGAGACTAAAAAGGTGCGAAGGAGACTTAAAACTGACTGGTTCGACCGTTCTGATGCAGAAATGAGATTTTTGATACAAACTAAGTGTTTTATGCTTGAACCTTGTGTGTAATCTATGTGTACCTGATTAGTTAGGGCAATGGGTCACCAACGGGATGTCGGGTCGGTCTAGTGTGTCGGTTAAACATTTAAACACGTTTTAAAACATACTTGGTTACGATCTGGACAATCGGGGACTAGATAACCTTACGGTTATTAGTCGGAACACTTATGTGAACATTTTGATAGATCTCCGGTAGAGGGATTATCAAGGGCTAAACATCTTTACTAGTAATTGAAGAACGCTATCTAAGGTGAGTTCACGGCCCCACTTTTACTGCTTTAACTTTTGGGGGAGAAAACATGCGCTAAACGGTTTTGGTAACATATGTCATACTATGGTTTTAACTTTATATTGCTATACGATCTTTTGGAAAGTCCCAGGGGAAACCATGAATGTGCGGGGATGCACAACGGGGGAAATGTGGATAGATCTATTGGGCGTGACCTGCCCCACTCGTCGGCTTGGAGGGCCGGGCGGGTGCATATTGTCTCGAACAGGTACATTGGTATCATGCTGAACATACGGGCTGCTTAAACATGCTGAACATTGCTAAACGTGTCTAGTAATGGTTTCCAATCGTAGTAGTAATGAAACATACGCCTAGCTAGCGTACTTGGTAACACTGATATAGTATGGACATGGTAACGTTTTGGTAACATTTTGAACAAACCTGTGAACTCACCAGCATTATATGTTGACATCTTTTTGGCATGTTTTTCTCAGGTCGCTAAGGTAGCAATGAACGGAACTAGGCGCACGGGTCTGCATTGGCGTCTAGGCATAGTTGCATGTTTTGTAATAAAAGTATTTTGAACAACTTTTGAGATGATAGCATAGTTGGTTAAATGCTACTGAACCGCTTCCGCTTATTAAATTAATGGTTATGTCTATTTACGTTTTTCATATAGAGTTGTTTATTGTGATCGTTGACTTGGATCCTGGTTTGTCATGCGCCTCGCGGTAAAACCCCGCAAGTGGATTTTGAGGGTGTGACATAAAGCCTGGCGGGTTGGGCAAATAGGAATTGAACCCAAGGGTAGATGGATAGGCATCGGGCGCTCACTACCCGCAGGAGAATCGTCCTATTAACCAGGCTGAAGGCGTTCGAAAAGTCGACGGTGAGCATGCTCAGGAATCTGTTATCATGGAACGCATTCAAAAACCTATTCACGCTATGGAGTGGCCTCCGCCCCATTGGGGGCCCCCACCCCAAATTGATAATCACCTAAGTAAGCGGTCATCTCCTTTCCAACTTTATGCATCACGACTTTAGAGACTAACATTCTTCAAATAGCCCCAACAGCGATAGGCTTAATTCCGTTATCGGGGTTGAGTATATACAAAAACTGATTACTTAGTTTATTTTTTACATACCTTCTTTTAACACACAAAATTTAGTTTGAAAGTGTGTATGACGAAAACAAGACTTCTTTATTAGAGTAACACAAATTTCTTCTCTTTGTTAAAAATGTCTAACTCATATTTAATTAAAAAAAAAATCACTCAAATTTCAAAGAAAATAATTAACGGATAACTCTTGATTTTGTCTCTATATATTTTTCTTCGAACGGAAAACTAAATGATCGTATTCCTACATCGGATGCTCTGGTAAGGCGAAATATCCAGATCGAGACGCAGGTGTGTAGAGTTTGCGAAATAAGCTGTGAAACGGTGGATCATCTTTTTACGGGTTGTCCGGTTTTCATGGAGGTTTGGCAGCTTGTTTTTGCGTGGTGTCATGTCCCGGATTTTTTTGCATTCCATGTTCGTGATATCTTGTCTTACCATTTGATTGCAAAGCAAGGGGCTCGTGCAAGGTAAGCTTTTTATGCGGTTATCATGACAACGTTTTGGAGTATTTGGCATGCTAGGAATGACTTGATTTTCAATCAAAAGCAAGTCTCGGTCCGGAAAATTATGGAGGAAATTAAAATTATGAGTTTTTTTTGTGGATAACGAACCGTGCAAGAATGAAGGATTTGACGTGGGATTCTTGGGGCAGATTCGATGCGTCCAAGATGGGATAATTTTGTTGTGGGCGGGTTGTACTTGTTTTTTCGGCTTGTTTTTATATGTACTCCGGACATTTTTCGCTAGTGTAACACCCCAACCGATGGCGGAAACATCGAGGTGTCACGTAGTGACGATTGTTCAATAGCTCATGGACTAGAAATGTAAATATTGATACATTGATTAAATAGTTTATTACATTGAAATGAGATACAACGATTCTAAATGTCAACTAAACTGAAATACAATGAATCCAAAATCTAAGTAAAATTCCAAAAAGCTTAAAAGTCATCTCATAAATAACCTGAAACATGTACGAAAATAGTATATGTCAATACAAAATGTATTGGTGAGCATACCCTGTTTGTATACATATAGTAGAAAAGTGTTTCGCAATTCATGTGTTGTATACTGTTTGCAATTATGTAATAAGTAATATCCGTTCAAAATCAACCCTATGAATGTATCAAGAATCAAGAATCAAAACATTTTTAAGTAATATGAATCACAAGACAATGACCAAGGTCTCTCAACAGAGTCACAAGGGGTATATACCATAGATCTATTCATTGAAATGCCAGACCCTCAAAGGTTAATGATTTTGACAAGTCATAGACACACAAATTAACATAAAGCAAACACACATGAGAATTGCATTTAGTAAAAGAAATAGAACTTGATAGTAAGTACATGAGTCACCCCAGAATAGTAAAACAGTAAAAAGGGGAAAGATATACTCACAGTTTGCGAAAGTGATCCAAATCCAACTTAAGTGTTCGTGAGTTAAGTAATGGGAATTCCGAGGAATTCAACCTATAATGTGTAAGAATACTAATAAGGAAGTGTCTAAAAACTCTAAGGTAACTAGGGTCTAAGGCATTAGGTTTGCTAAGTCGATTTTGGGAATTAGAATTTTTACGATAAATTGTATTAATATAAAGCTTGTATTTCAAAAACAATATGACAAAGTTTATAAATGATGATCAAATAATATACTTATTACCTCTTGATTATTTAACTAAAAGTAGTTCTAAGTAATTAGGACAAAAGAATTAAATTAATTGCTTTAACCCATAATTGTAAATAATTACAATAATTAAAATAATTGAACAAATAAATGTAAGTTACACAAATGAGTCAAATGTTAATGATTATAAATTTGAAACATAGAAATATTTATGTTTTATAACACATTAAATTTATAAAACAGAATTTAAGTGTCATAAATTATTAATTGATTTATTGTATTTAAATAAACATAAATACAACTAAAATACTATATATTGTTTAAAATGACATTTTTATGAAAATTAGTTGTATTCTGATGAGAAAAATCCCAAAACAAATTTTTCATAATTTTTCTCAGTTCATTTGTATTTAAAACTGATTTATTGAATTTAAAATGTATTTAAATGACCAAAATAGGAAAATCAATAAGAACTAAATATTTCTGGTCCAATAAAGTAAGATTAAGTTTCTGACGTTTAGAAATAGTTTCCCAAAAAATTTGGGGTTGAAATAATTTAAAATGGATTTTTAATCAATTAATTATTATTAAAATAATTTAAATTAATAAAAATATGAAAATAATTTATTTTCCAGAAAGTAAAAGTGTGAAAATTTCTTTTATGGTGTCAATATACTACACCTAAATTTTCATAATTTTTGGGTAAGAAATGAATTTATTATAAATATTCCAAGTTTATGTATATTATCAATGTTTATAAATAAAATTAATATTAAAACAACGTAGGAGAAAAAAATAAAAAAAAAAAGAAGGGGCGACCTAGTTCGAACACGGGTGTCCCATGTATTACACACACTATATAACCACTATAGTACAACATGTTTTGTGACTTATTATGAAATCAAAATATATTTATAGTATACTAGATATTTGCCCGCGTTGACACGCAGTTCAACAACGTACGATTATTTGGAGTAGTATAACGTATAAGAAAAATAAAGTAGAAACATTTTATTAAAATTTAAAAGCAACGAATACACATTTATTCAAATATCGCTGAAAATTTCCTTATAAACCACATTTTTTGTTTTAGTCATCACTTTCCCACCAGCATCAAGTATAAGTAACTTCACGCCTGCCCTGCTTTTAACTCTTGACAATGCGACATAAAGCTGGCCATGTGAGAATACAGGGTTTCTTAAATACAATCCAACCTGAATAAGGCGACTTAAATGGTATGTGTTAAAAATAGACTTATGGCATATTCAACAATAAGAAAGTAATAAAAATGAAAATAAGAAACTAACTACCACCTAAATTTCACAATTTAATTTGACACGTCTGAGAAGATGAGCATTACCCATATCGACCCGCTAAAAAAACTTCGAGCATATTTTATTCTATGTTTTTATAAAAGAATTTATTTTTTAAAAATCGAAAATCATTCATTAATGTTTCGGTCAAAGTGTTTAATAACTTTCCTAAACAATATAATCCACATTTTTTGTTTTTTTAAAATAAAAAACATTTAATAATTATTCTATTTTTAAAATTCAAAAAAGAGTTATTAATGTTTTTATAAAAAAAATTATTTTTTAAAAATCGAAATCATTCATTAATGTTTGGGTCAACGTGTTTAATAACTTTCCTAAACACTGTAATCCATATTTTTAATTTTCTTAAAATAAAAAACATTTAATGACTATTCTATTTTTAAAATTCAAAAAAGAGTCATTAATGTTTTTATAAATTTTTTATTTTTTAATAATCGAAAATTATTCATTAATGTTTCGGTCAAAGTGTTTAATAACTTTCCTAAACACTATAATCCAGATTTTTAATTTTTTTTAAAATAAAAAACATTTAATGACTATTCTATTTTTAAAATTCAAAAAAGAGTCATGTTTTTATAAAAGAATTTATTTTTTAAAATTCACGAACTAACCTAGTAATGGAGAAGATTGCTGCAGAAAAGGGTTTAGAGAGAGAAAGTTATTAGAAAGATTGGTTTTAATTAACAAATAGGAAACTTATTAATGGGAAAATTAATATTAATGACCGATTTTGACCTACTTATTAATGGGAAAATTAATATTAATTACCGATTTTGACCAACCAATAAATGATTTTTGATTTTTAGAAAAAAGAAAAATTTTATAAATTCTCACAATAGAGACACTTGGCATTAGTTGATTGGCTATGTAATTGGAGGATGAATGTGGGATTGCCAAGTGTCCTCATGGACTTTGTTTTATTAGATGTATAGAAGATATAGCATGCCATTGATGTCCAGCCCAGCTGGTCTGAGGTGGGGGGGTTTACTCCTTAGGGAGGTTCCCGCCCGGGCTTGGTCTCAGGTTCGAGTCCCCCCACTCGCACTAAGCGGTGAGAAATTCAACACCCGCGTTTGGCCTGGATTCGAAATGGGGTTGAGGGGTTGTGCGTCATTTGGATTCTCCGCTGAAACACACCTTCAAAAAAAAAATAATATAACACAATTAATAGGATCAATTAATGTATTAATTGGATAATTGACACTATTTATGTAGAGACTTTGAATCTTATTAAATACGTAATTAAAAGGATAATTAGTATGTGTAATTTCTTACCATTATTAACCTAAACTCAAAATTTGAAATTTTGTATAATTTGAATTTAAATATTTTGAATTTTAATTTGAATTTTGAAATTCAAAATTCAAAATTTAACTTATTACCAATATAAATTACACTAAATTTAGGAAGTGAGTAATGTGAATGTAATAAGGAAATTTAATGATTTCCTAATTTACGTCAGTTTCCTTTCTCATTCTGATTTATTGCTTTTTGTTTAATAAAAAAAGTAAAAAGACTAAAACATGAAAAAGCGACATATCTTCAATTTATCAATATCTCCATCATACAAAGCATGAACATAAAAAAGAGCATTGGAAATATTGATTAACAACTAAATAAAAAAGATTAGAAACTTTTACTGTGAGGTGAACCATCTCTGGGATTGAAGCTAATAATCACCCGTCCTGTATATCCAGATGAAAAAACTCGTGTATTAAATGATTACAATGACCGCCATTAAAGCTTCCATGGAATGTGACCTCGATTGCGACCATGACCAGATCAGACAAATCTAAAACGAATTTGAACATACATCATCAGAAAAAACATACTGTAAAGAATGAAAGCAGTTGAATAATTTCTATTGAAAAATGCGAGAACCATTAAATCATGAACTACCAAAGCACTTGGCACTATATAGAAATGCTTAATTAGAATTTCATAAATCATTGGAACAAAATCGTACCTTAATATCAAGGACCAAAGTCGCTGCAAAGAATCAAATATTAAAAGCCGCCTAACCAAACACCGAATGATCCAGAATCCAAACCCGAGCAGTCTAAACAACCAAAAATTATCATCTTGATAAGCTAAGGCGTATCATAGTAAAACACTTGTTCACAACATGCATACTAATATGCATTGAGAATATAGTATTTATCAAACGAAATGAAAGGATTATTGTTAGAAGTTATGACCAAAAATGGAAGTGGACTTGAAGTTGTTTCCATCCATGCCTTCTATCCCTTTGTTTTTACTCTCTTGTGTTGGAGTAGGTTACTCACGTACCTGAAGTAAACCATGTATAATAAATCCAGCAAGTTAATTGTGAAATAAGACTTTGAATTCAAAAGAATTACTATATGCTTACTTCGAAGTTCGAAAAAAAAGAAGCATATAGAACTCAGGTTCAACTAAACTTCACTAAATGAAGTAAACCACAAATACCATGATTGTTTAGGGTTCGAATGTTTTTTGAAAAATTAAAGAAATAGCAAAAATGATACCTTGAGATGTAGAGGAGAAAACCGATTTGTTATTGATTTCAATACCTGGCGACCTGCAAGTATACACTATCAATGAGCTATCAAACATTTGTAAACATCATACCAGATTGTTGTGGTCTTCAGTAAGTCCAATATATAGCATGTCATCCAACCTTTTCTGGATTAAAAGGTAAAACGGTCAACACTTAAACCGTATGAATTACATTGAGAAGGAAAACCATTTCATTTTCTTGGAGAGAAACTTGTTTTCCTTGATCTTATGACCATGATATTCATAGTTTTGCCGCCTTCTTTCCACTTTTGATAGTTTCTTATTACTTATTTCAAGTTACAACTTTTTTTTTAAGTACCATTTTTTTTCATATATCAAGCATTTTGCTACTTAACCTGTAGCAAATTAATACTTTCCATCTCTTTATTTTAGTATTGTCATGATCTTCAACACTTTTCATCATCATACATTCTGTGTTTTCTTTAATAACAATTATTCAACCACTCATTTCATAAACCATTTGATGCCATTTTCTTGCTGGTAATGCAAAGCCTCACTATTATTCAAAATGATTTTTACACTTGCTTGAATATTACAAATAACGTCATTTAATTAATTGAAAGAGTCCCAAACCCTTATAACTCAATTGATACAGTAAAAAACAAAAGTCAATTAAATTGATTGGTTTGCTTCTGTGAAATCGGAAACACGCAAGAAACGAAGTTGGAGTTGAGTGATGTTTACCTTCAAAACTTGAACGCTTGAGCCCTAATCAATTGAAAAAATGGTTGCGTTGATCGATGTGAGCCTGTTTCAAAAAACCAATAACAGCGACAATTATAAAACCACTTTAAAAGGACAATCTGATACGAAGAAGAGAGCGGTGAATCAGGCTGCAGCAACCGGCGACGACGAAGATGACTGGAAATTACCTTGTAGAAGGATAGCCGAGAAGAAAGAATGATCGGTCGCCTAGAGTAGTTTTAGGGTTTAGAAGAGTAAGGTTTAGGAGGATGATTGTGTATTTAGGAAGATAATATGCTTGACCAATTTTTACCAAAATAATCATTGAATTGCCTAATTTAATTTGCTAAATGATTTTCGAATTAGGGTTCTATTGTTTTAGGAAAGTTAATTAATATTGGTAAATGATTATTGACCAAAATTAATTGAATGATTTTTGATTTTTAGAAAAATGAAAAATTTTATAAATTCCCACAATGAGACACTTGGCACAATATGATTGGCTACACAATTGAGGATGAATGTGGGAGTGCCAAGTGTCCTCATGGACTTTAGTTTATTAGATGTATAGATACTAGTTCTATCATCTTCTTCCCCAATAATCAACTAAGAAACCTAACACTAAGCCCGATTTCATTAACCCGAATACAACAAGTTTGATGTCTGAAACTATGGGGCTATGATTCGGAATCACAACTCAAGTAAAATGGCAAAAAAAAAAAATTGACTTACAAGATGTGGACAGGTTCGATCTAATGGGCTAGCCGAGAGACCCTTGGTTTGACAATTAAGATGCACAAGAGCACTTGAGATGCAATAGAGATATGTTTAGTAGTTGAAGATGGTTATGAGTTCACTAGAGGTTCAATTTATAGGCATCAAATTGTTGGGGATGATTATGACCATGAATGCGACAGTTACAATCGGTCATTCATAACCCGATTTAATGCTCATCATAACATAAAACAATGGTTGGTACGGATCTTAAATGGTGGAGAAACTTTAAATCAAGTATTAAAACGACATAATAGGTTTATAAATTATAAACCTTCTAATTTTTTTTATAACTTCAATTGTTTAAACATGAAATCTCTTTATTAACTTTAAATGCTTAAAAGCAATATTTATGTGATTTTTTTTAAAACCGAAAAAAAATATTAACACGTTTGAACTATTTTTTTTTTTTTTTGACATATGAATTCTAATATGTAGTAAAAAAAAATAGAACGTATTTGTATAAGCAAAGTACAAATACACACACACACACACACACACATATATATATATATATATATATATATATATATAAATTTTGAATTTCTTAACATGAAAAAATATAAGGATTAAAGATGTAATAATGCCAAAATAAAAGGGACGGATGTCACAGCTAGCTCCTTGCTAGCTTTTTGAATAAATAAAGTTTGTTGGCCGTTAAAAAAAAAAAGAAAGAAAACTAAATGATATTCCTTAAAATCTATGTTACTATCTACTATGAGACTTGAACCCTTAATTCTAGGTGTATTGGATTTTAATAATCTAAACTTTCACCCATTAGCCTATAATAATTTGTACTTCAAAATTTTCCAACGATCCCATCTTTCAACGTATTGGCCGACAATGAACCTTTGTTAACTGAGAACTAACTCAGTTAGTGGATGATGATGTGGACGCTGACATGGCATGCTCATGCTGACGTGGATGATGACGTGGCATGCCATGTCAGCATCCACGTCATTATCAATGCATGTGTTGACATGCCAAGTCAATGTCCACGTCAGCATCCACTAACTGAGTTAGTTCTTAGTTAACAAAGGTTAATTGTCGACCAATACATTGAAAGTTGGGATCGTTGTTGAGAATTTTAGTAGATGATGATGTGGACGCTGACATGGCATGCTCATGCTGACGTGGATGATGACGTGGCATGCCATGTCAGCATCCACGTCATTATCAATGCCTGTGTTGACATGCCACGTCAATGTCCACGTCAGCATCCACTAACTGAGTTAGTTCTTAGTTAACAAAGGTTCATTGTCGGCCAATATATTGAAAGTTGGGATTGTTGTTAAGAATTTTTGAAGTTCAGATTATTGTCATTGATAGCCAATGGGTGAAATATTAGATTATTAAAATCCAATACCCCTTAATTTTATGAAGAGAAACACTTAATTACTATATGTATGGATATTGTTTGGCAAAATACCCTTTGATGATTCCGTCTATATATGTACTTCTCGTAATTGCGCATTTGTGGCTGAATGGAATAATAAAAGGTTCATGTTGATTGATATTTCCATTCGTTAAATAAGCACTAGGTTCAATAGAATAATATATATGAAGTGTGTAGTTTAAGAAATCTACAAAAGGGAAGAATCTTGTTTCACACCTTATATTTACACTAATGGCTTGGTTCATGCGATGCAACGAGTGTTACTAATTAGCTTTGGCCTCTGCGATACAACGGATGTCATCAAAGTTTATTTACAGACGCAAACTGCTCTGACATACCTTAAACACTTATTATTATTATTATTATTATTATTATTATTATTATTATTATTATTATTATTATTATTATTATTATTCTGGGTTAGGATATAACAGAAAGTTGTATTTTGTAGGAAGTATAAAAAGACATCCTAGTTATTAATGTGTTTGTTTTTTAAAAGGTAAAAGGTCCGCAGTATGCGAACCACATCTGCAGGAGAAGAGATGGACCAAAGGTCTGCAGTCTGCTAGAAGAAGACTGTTTGGCTGTTAATGTCTGCGTAACATAACCATAACCAACAACAACCCACTATAAACATAAATGATCTTATGACTTATCTATAGGCTAAACAAATTAAACATCAAAGCTACAAAACATCGTTAGATAACTCCTAACTGCTAAAAAAAACCTTTAAAAAATTAACCCGTAAAGAAATACACAAAGTAAATCAGAGCCAAAGTTGCCTGGGGTTAGAGGAGGAGGGCGGCGGCCAGGGGGAAGATGAGGAGGAAGAGGAAGAAAAATAGAAGAAGAACAGAAGAAGGAGAAGAAAAAAAAAAGAAATCTGATGAAAAGGAGAAGATGAGAAGACCTTAGACATTGGTTCAAGTCTGCACTAAATGCCTACTCACGTCTGCACGGCGCAGACAAAAGTGATCAGAAGCACTTCTGACCAAAAAACAAACACCACCTAAATTGTGTAGTAGATGATTAAATTATAGACAAAATTACACTTTGTGTCCTTTATGTATAACCAAAATTATAAAACGTAGCCTTTAAAATAAACATTTTCATTTTATGTCCAAATTCTCTGTATTTGTTACAGACTCTGTCCTTTTATACTAACTCAGTTAGTAAAGTCAGTTAATGTCATTCTAACCAAGGACAAAATGGTCCATTCACCCGCTATTGACTAAAAAAACCCTATGGGCCCTAATCGTAACATCTTCATCAATCTTCTACCTCAAAATCATGTGTATAAAAAAGTCTTCACCATCACCACTTGTCACCTCCCCCATTGCCACATGCTGTAACATCACACAAATTTTCTTTATATATATATATATATAGAACTCCATCGTTTATTCATCCGATTCATGTTTACAGTATCTTTACCATCCATTTTGTTAATTTTTTTTGTTTAAATAATGACTTATAATCAATATTGAATTGGATTGTATTAAAAATTCTGATTTAAAACGTTAAAAAAAATGTTTGCTTGTGCCAGGATTCGAACCCGAGTCCCTGGCGGGCTAAACCTTAACCACACCACACAAACCACTACACCATTTGGTGTTTTGTGATGTTAATTAAAACCAATTAAACTTAAACCCTTTCAAAGTCCTAGTCAAAGTCCTAGTCAAAGTCCTAGTCAAAGTCTTAGTCAAACAGTCAAAGTCTTAGTCAAATAGTCAATTCATCATAAAACCTTACTTTATGGTGTTGACCAATTTTAATGGCTAATTGAATCCAAAACTAGTATAAAAACCCACCTATGACCCATTATACTTTGCACCTCTAAATCGATTGTTTCAATCCGATTAAACTTTCCCTCATACCTTTCTTCTATAGTCTATTACTTCTACAATTGAAGCTTTGATTATAAGCTCTTGTAATTGGCGAATTGGAAGCTTGATATTCTTTCTTTTTCGTTTTTTTTTCTTTATTTCTTCAATTTGGACTAGCTACGTTGTTGAGTCTTTGGGATTCGCCTCGCATACATTCACAACACTTAGAGGATAATTCACCTTAGCCAATGTGAGTTTACGTAACCATGTTTATGCAATTCTTTATACTTGCAACATTATACTTAAGCAATTCTACATACATGTCTAGTTGTAAACTTTAATGCCTCATGATTTAGACAACAACAACAGTTAGACTTACGCTTCAACATACATAATCATTAGCTATGGCCAAGCCGGCGATACTCAATAATAGATCTATTGGATTGACAATCCCACCTAGATTCGTTGACCATCTTTTATGGGGAGCGCGGGTGATTGTTATCGTTCCAACATAATATTAAGGTGAACCGTGGATGACGGGATGGACCTAAACTAGTCGGAGGTTTGATTATGTCGATTCAACACTTCATGTTTATTCATGTAGACTTAAACTTACGATAGACATATGAATTGCTAAACTTTTATTCTTAAACTTAATTGCTTGACATGGCTTATGTATTCTCACCAACTTCTAGTTGACCCCCCCCCCCCATTTTTACAACTCAACAGGAAATAATGATGCTTGAAGTCTAGAGAGTTAGCATGAGGAGACAATTTGAAGTTTATGCTTTGTTTGGCTTTTTGATGTATTAGAATTCCATTCAAGACTTGTTATGTATTTTCAATTTTGGATATTTTTCCTTTAAATAAATTTCAATTAAAACTTGAATACCATGTGCTACTGTATACTCATTCATACGTGACACCTCGATGTTTCCGCCATCGATTGGGGTGTTACAGATTGGTATCAGAGCCATGGTTATAGGGAATTAGGTTATTAGAAAAATAATCTAGTCTATAACCATAGGATTATAATCAGTACTTGCTCCTTTTACTTGCAACCCTACTTGTTTCTATTCTCTATCTCCTTCCTACTTCTTATCCCTACTTTAGTCCCTACAAGAAGATTGTTCTCCATCACAAGATCTACTCTTAGACTAATAGGACAAATCCTCAGGTTTAGCCTGAACCACCTTGAAGATCTCGTCGAAGTTCTAGATTTTAATAACGAACACGTGCAATCTGGAAGGGTGAACGCCTGTATTCTGAGTTTTCTGTCTAGGACTGGCATTGCGCATAAATCCCAATCAGATGAGGGACCCGGATGCCTACCTGAGAATTCTCGGGATGAGTGTTCACTTATAGGCTAAAGCATGTCTTCACTATTTTATTAGAATCTAGAAGTTTTGATAAGTCAACGTTTTCGTTTATTCGTTTTAATTAATGAATAAATGATTACACTCACTTTCCTTAAACTAAGCTCTAAAATCTCAAAATTTTACAGCTTAAATCAATCTCATTTCATAACCATCTATGGATTTCACAATCACACTTCACCTTACCATCTTAGCCACTTTTTAAATATTCAACACCCTACCCAAATCATATTATTTCATTTCTCCACATGTTACTTATTTTTTTTTTAAAACTATAACTTCATACCTTAGCACAAACTAAAGATTTCTAAATCTTGTTGTATTTTCATTACCTAGTAACTTTACAAAGTACATATTTTTGTCAAAAGATGTCCTCGAACTTAAATTCAATTGTTTATTTATTGACGTAACAAACAATTTTCTATATAATGCTTTAAACTATTAAAAATCACTTAATAGAACCTTGATTTTCAAAACCTAATGTCATGTTTGAAATCTCCAACTAACGGGAATATTTTAATCAAAGCCCACTTAGCTTGTACTATTTAACAACTTTTGCTTTATGTATAAAACCAATTTTGAAAATAAGATTTTTTTTTATCCATAGGAATAATATATAGTCTCTAAATTCTCCATCGACACTCACTCATTTTCAACTTGTTCAAATTTTTACAATATTTGGCATATAACACAATCATGTTTTCTTATACACTTGATTATAACCTTTGATCCAAACCCCAAAATTTACACTGCTACATAATCTCCTTACTATAAAATAAACTATTTATCAACTATCTTCACATTCACTATCTCTCACAACCTTGATTCTGCTTCAAGATTTTTCATCATCCTCTCAAGAACTAAATTCATATCCTTCACCTTCTCAAACATGAACTAGTTACCCATGATAACCAAACTATTGAAACTTGGTTGTGTGTTGCATCAAACTTAATCCAGTTATACATGAGGATTCGATTATCTACCATATTTAAACATTTGATACTAGAAATCATGGAATATAAACTATTTGCTATAGACACACCTAGAGTCATTAACCTTGTCTAGGACAACACTATTACAACTCGCATGCTATGCTTGATACTTGATTGCTTATATGTACATATTATCAATTTGCAATTTATGTGTGAAATAATTGGTACACTTAATCAAACAACTAGTAGAGGATGAAGTACTTGCTCAACAGTTAGTTGAGTACCAAATAACCTACTCAACGATTGGTAGAGGTCATCATGCCTGCTCAACAGTCGGTAGAGGCCCTACAACCTGCTCAACGACTGGTAGAGGCTATCGCACCTGCTCAACAATCGGTAGAGGTCCTTACTCACTGACTGGTAGAAGTCTTTTTCCTACTCAACAGTTGGACTCATTTTTGGATACATTGTAAACGATTCAATCACAAGGTTATTTTGCATTACTTACATGTGTGTTTAGAGTCATAGAATGACACAAAACCCTAATGTAAGGTAAATTGGTGATTACGGTCCGGAACGTAATCATGAATTTACAGGTACATTAAGGTAGTGTGAAATTCTATTAAGGTTTTGGGAGATACCCCGTATGTTTTCAAAGTATCAGAGGTGTGATGGGTTAGCTGCGGTACACCCTATATATAAACACTAATGATACGTGGAAAGGGATACTGTAGGGTCAGACCAATAACAAACCCTAGTTATTTGGTAGTACATCTAGCATTTATAGTTATCTTATACATTCCTTAAACCCTTACCCTACTCTGAACCATAGTCACCCTAACTATCCTCAACACTATTCAAATGTTTCTTCTTAAAATAAACTTCGGGACGAAGTTCCTAAAAGTAGGGGAGACTGTAACATCACACAAATTTTCTTTATATATATATATATAGGGAATGGTTCTAGAGAAAACCCTCCTTATTTGGTAAACTCTGGAAACTCTGACTTCCCAATATTATTTTTTTTTTGAAAAAAATAGGGCAAGTAATATACATGATTTTAAGCATTTTGGGCCAAAAAAATTAAAAAAGCGCCGAGTATTTTTTTTAAAAAAATAAAATAAAATTTTGACTAACACATGTTAAGCGCTAATAACAGGTGTTAACAATGTGTTAACTATATGTAAACAGTAGACGTTTTTTATTTTTAAAAAAAAAACCGTTCGGCGCTTTTTCGATTTTTTTGGCTCGAAATGCTTAAAAAATGTATATTACATACCCTATTTTTTCAAAAAAAAAAAAAATGTTGGGAAGTCAGAGTTTCCAGAGTTTACCAAATAAGGAGGGTTTCCTCCATATACTTTACCTATATATATATATATATATATATAGAAATCCATCGTTTATTCATCCGATTCATGTTTACAGTGTCTTTACCATCCATTTTGTTAATTTTTTTTTTGTTTAAATAATGACTTATAATCAATATTGAATTGGATTGTATTAAAAATTCTGATTTAAAAACGTTAAAAAAAATGTTTGCTTGTGCCAGGATTCGAACCCGAGTCCCTGGCGGGCTAAACCTTAACCACACCACACAAACCACTACACCATTTGGTGTTTTGTGATGTTAATTAAAACCAATTAAACTTAAACCCTTTCAAAGTCCTAGTCAAAGTCCTAGTCAAAGTCTTAGTCAAACAGTCAAAGTCTTAGTCAAATAGTCAATTCATCATAAAACCTTACTTTATGGTGTTGACCAATTTTAATGGCTAATTGAATCCAAAACTAGTATAAAAACCCACCTATGACCCATTATACTTTGCACCTCTAAATCGATTGTTTCAATCCGATTAAACTTTCCCTCATACCTTTCTTCTATAGTCTATTACTTCTACAATTGAAGCTTTGATTATAAGCTCTTGTAATTGGCGAATTGGAAGCTTGATATTCTTTCTTTTTCGTTTTTTTTTCTTTATTTCTTCAATTTGGACTAGCTACGTTGTTGAGTCTTTGGGATTCGCCTCGCATACATTCACAACACTTAGAGGATAATTCACCTTAGCCAATGTGAGTTTACGTAACCATGTTTATGCAATTCTTTATACTTGCAACATTATACTTAAGCAATTCTACATACATGTCTAGTTGTAAACTTTAATGACTCATGATTTAGACAACAACAACAGTTAGACTTACGCTTCAATATACATAATCATTAGCTATGGCCAAGCCGGCGATACTCAATAATAGATCTATTGGATTGACAATCCCACCTAGATTCGTTGACCATCTTTTATGGGGAGCGCGGGTGATTGTTATCGTTCCAACATAATATTAAGGTGAACTGTGGATGACGGGATGGACCTAAACTAGTCGGAGGTTTGATTATGTCGATTCAACACTTCATGTTTATTCATGTAGACTTAAACTTACGATAGACATATGAATTGCTAAACTTTTATTCTTAAACTTAATTGCTTGACATGGCTTATGTATTCTCACCAACTTCTAGTTGACCCCCCCCCCCCCATTTTTACAACTCAACAGGAAATAATGATGCTTGAAGTCTAGAGAGTTAGCATGAGGAGACAATTTGAAGTTTATGCTTTGTTTGGCTTTTTGATGTATTAGAATTCCATTCAAGACTTGTTATGTATTTTCAATTTTGGATATTTTTCCTTTAAATAAATTTCAATTAAAACTTAAATACCATGTGCTACTGTATACTCATTCATACGTGACACCTCGATGTTTCCGCCATCGGTTGGGGTGTTACACATGCCGCCACTACTACCACTAGTACCATTGCTATTATCAGCCACCACACGCGCAACACCAAATTAAACCCATTTATCCCTATTTCTCTCACTCAGTTAGCGCCACCAATAATGCCACCACCAACCAAATATGAGAACACACAACCTCAAATAAAAAGCCCAAATTTGAAAACCACAATCTTAAATAAAAAAAAGGAACCGGTTTTCAAATGGGGATGAACGATGGTGGTGGACGGTTGTTGTTGGTAGTGAACGAATTTGATTTTGGGTCTGATTTTGAATTTTAGGGTTTTAGTTTTGGTATTTAGTTGCAGGTTTAATTATCGGTTGTTGGTGATGAACGATGGCGGTGGTGGGAAGGGATGGATGGCTTTGCGTTAACGGTGGTGGAGGTGGGTGACATAAGTAGGTGCTCAACTTAGATTTGGAAGTGACGGCGGTGGAGGTGGGTGGGGTGGGGTGGTGGATATGGTGGGAGTGGCAGGTAGTGATTGTCGTGGTGGTGGTGGAGGTGATAGTGAGGCTGGTGCCATAGTGGTGGGTTAAGCTAGAGGTAATGGTAGGTGGTAATAGTGATGAGTTGATTGTGGAAGAACCCCTAAATTGATTTTGAGGAAGAAGATCGTTAAAGAGGATGGAATTTAGACCAGATACGGAATTTTGAGTCAAAAGCATGTGAATTGACTATTTTGCCCTTGGTTAGATTACGGTTAAATGAGTTAGTATAAAAGGACATAATCTGTAACAAAAACAAAGAATTTGGACGTAAAATGAAAATATTTATTTTAGAGAGAATTACACAGGTCTTTTAGTTATTTAGAAAAATTGCACCTTATGTCTTTACGTTAATTTTTCATTCCTTCTGTCCTTTATTTTCTAAATTTACTACACCATTTGTCCTCTAGCCTAACTTTGTTAAAAAAACATGGTTAACTTTATTTTCTAAATTTACACTTTTAGCCCGGCCTTAACCCCAAATCAATCGACGAAACTAAGGCACGACATGAAACGAAACCATAGGGTTTTTAAACTACATCAAATTCCAATCAAAACCATAATTTTGAAGTAAAACTATTGATGAAAAACATATTTTGTTTTTATAAAAAATCATTTTATAAATAAACATACACACACACACACACACACACATATATATATATCCTAAGTTAAGCGAATTCACGTAAAGCATAACCCGAAAAACATGAAACCTGACCGAAACTTGTTAAAAACTTATATCAAATCCAACCGATTCAAACCGGATCGCAAAACGGGTCAAAAACCCGAACCGAACTTGACCCGCGTTAACAAAAATGGATCTTACACCTCCAAATCGCACCCAAACTTGAATCTGGACCAACCCACATGTTTCCAACTCTAAATCGCACCATACATTCCAATATTAAATGTTAGAGGTTCCAGATCGTCATCCAAATGACCAATTCTTTAAACGTTTAAAAAACCCACTTGCAAACCGAGCCTCTATACCATCAATTGAAACCAATTATAACACCTTATACCTTAGTCGACCATTTCTGTGCAAAAATATACCATAAACACTCACCAAATCGTTCGTAATTTGAAGAACAAGATCAACCCGTCGCAATTTTAGTCGTTTGATTTAGCCTCGAAAACGATCAGGTCAGTACGATTATTATACATGCTTTTGATCGGAATTTGATGTTCTATAATAGCCCTATGATTTCGTTAATTGCCGCGGTCGAATTCGAGGTCAATCGAAATGGGTTCAAGGGTTAGGTTCGAAAGGCTTGAATTGGGATGTTAAAACTATAAAGGCTAAAAGTGTAAATAAGTAAACCAAGTTTTTTTAACGAAGTTAGGCTAAAGGACAGATGGTATAGCAAATTTAGAAAATAAAAGACAGAATGAGTGAAAAAAACAACGTAAAGGACATAATGTGCAATTTTTCTAATAACTAAAGGACAATCTGTGTAATTCCCTCTTTTTTTTAAATGGCACGTTTCATACTTTTGGTCATACATAAACGACACAAAGTGTAATTTTGTCTAAATTATGAGTGGAATTAATGGAAACAAAAGGGTGTGTGGGTTTTAAAAAAGGGTATTATGGTCTTTGCAAGTAAAAGTTCCTCTTTTTTCCACTTCCACTGGTTTTTTTAAAAGTTAATATATCGATCTTTCATATGACGTTATTTTAAAAAAATACAACATAAAAATAAATGTGTTTTAATTTTTAGAACGAGTATAGTATCGATATATAAAGAAATACAATGACCTGGGTATGCCAAGTTCATTGTGATTTAAACTAGTACTGTGTTTTTCGTTATGTTTCATACAATTGTGTGTGTTTTAGGATTGCATTTTTTAAACGATAGCTTGATTACAGAATAATTTCATTGTGTTGGTACAATTAATGAAAAAACACAACTGTAGCGAGAAAAAAAAACCAATTGTGTTAAAAACGCAATTCAAAATACATACAATTCAGAAAGATAACACAATATACCCGAAAACTAAGATAGTGTAAAACGCAATTCACCCAAAATCTAACATAATGAAAAACGCAAATCTAAAGAAAGCCAAAACTCTTACACTCCCGTGGCTTCCATAATTAACCTAGTGTCAAACGCAATTTGGTATGTGATTTGTGGTTTGCAACTAGGGTGGGTGCGGTGGTTGATTTTGATTTTGGTTAGTTCTGAAAAATACAAGAGGTGATAAATGATGATAATGGGTGAAGGTGATTATAGGTGGGTGGGGGTGGTTGATTTTGGTGGTTTCAAATCTAGTTTCCGGCAAGATGGTGTGATATAGGTGGTGGTGTTGGCGGTGATGGTGGTGGTTGCGATGTGGTAGTGGGTGGTTTTGTAAGATGGGGTGTAGAGAAGAGAAGAGATTATACTTAATGTAGTGACTTGAATGTAGTGTGTCGTCCTCCTCCTCCTCGGTGTCGTCGTCGTTATAGTTATTATTATTATTATTATTATTATTATTATTATTATTATTATTATTATTATTATTAGTCGTAGTCGTAGTCGTAGTGGTAGTCGTAGTCGTAGTCGTAGTCGTGGCCGTAGCCGTAGCCGTAGTCGTAGTAGTAGTAGTCATGGTAGTCGGTCGTAGTAGCAGTCGTAGTCGTAGCAGTAGCGATAGCGATAGCGATAGCAGTATGTGAATATTTATTACTCTCCAGACGCCTAAGACAAAATTTGATGCGTAGAGTGCGTGGTTGATACAATAATTTTTAATTTACGTACACTTCTCCTGAGCAATAATTTTAATTTACCTACATTTTTTGGTGCTTAGCAATAATTGTTATTTTGTGAGCTTTTTTTTTTACTTTAACGGTAACTTAATTTTCATCTTTTACAAACTTGTCAAAGACATTTTTCATTTTTAATTCCAACATTTTTCTACTTTAAACATCGACCCCCTGTACTTTCATCTTTTATAATTGTTTTGTTTTACGTTTCGATTTATATTTTGCGAGTTAAGACCCTGTAATATGCGCCTATGGTTAAATGTCTAAACGTTTACTTTTTCTCGGTTAATGGATCCATCCTAACACGCGGGTCCTAGCATGACTTGGTTATTCTTTCTTTGTTTTACCTTTTGGTCTAATTTTGTATGATAACAAGCCGCAACGGGCGTGAATGGTTCAACTTTTTTGCGTCTACTTTTCGTTCGGTTTAATGATCTTGACATAACGTCCGGGTCCTAAATACTGATTATATAATAAACTTCTCCTAATTAATACATTATTTATGCATATAATAATTTCTCTCACATGAGATTTGTATTATGGTTTATGTGTGTATGAAAGTGTGTGCGTGAGGTGTGTGTACATGTGCGTGTGCACGTGAGATGTAGGTTTGTGTAGGTGTGCGATGTGTGTGTAGTTAACGTGCATGTTTGTGTGCAACAAATACTTAACAAAATTGCGTGTTTGTGTATACATGGTGGTCTCCTTTAATAAACTTCATAAGGAATGAGGTTGGGGTAATAATGAAACCGTCGGTTGGTGGAGTTTATGTGGCCATTTGTACTCCGCCGCATATAATAGATTTGAGGAAAGCAGGCTTGTAATTTACTCTCCAGTTTAAGACGCTTAATATCAATTTTGCTAGGCATGGTACAAGTTCTTTGTGCAATAGTTCCTAATTTGTGCATATTTAATAAGGGTTCACTACATTCAAGTCGTATATTTAATAAGGCTTCACTACATTCAAGTCACTACATTTAAGGGGTGTTTGGGATTGATCATTCAAAACAGATTATACGTTTTGGAAAAGCAGGGGTGGAACTGCTTATAGATTATTGCGTTTTTGTAGCCTAAAAAACTGATTATCTGCGTTTTCAAAACGCAATTCCAAACACTAAAAACTGATTATCTGCGTTTTCAAAACGCAATAATCTAAAAATCAGATTCAAAACGCAATCCCAAACACCTAGAATATCTTATTTAAAACATAAGCATATACTTAGGGGTGTTTGGGATTGATTATTCAAAATAGATTATGCGTTTTGGAAAAGCAGGGGTGGAGCTACTTATAGATTATTGTGTTTGGTAGCCTAAAAAACTGATTATCAGCGTTTTCAAAACGCAATCCAAACACTAAAAACTGATTATCTGCGTTTTCAAAACACAATAATCTAAAATTTAGATTCAAAAGGCAATTCCAAACACCCTCTGGGGTGTTTGGGATTGATTATTCAAAACAGATTATGCGTTCTGGAAAAGCAGGGGTGGAGGTGCTTATAGATTATTGCGTTTTGGTAGCCTAAAAAACTGATTATCTACGTTTCAAAACGCAATCCCTGTAACACCCCGCCCCTCTCATCACCAATATTGTCCGCTTTGCCCATTTAGAGCTCACGGATTTGTTTTTGGTTGCCCAAGTGTAGACTTCCCAGGAGGTCACCCATCCTGAAATTTCTCCCACCTGAGCACGCTTAACTGTGGAGTTCTCCTCTCATCCACTAACATTAAGCCCCAAAACGCGTTGGTGATTTAAGAGGCAAGACATTACTTATGAACCAAGGATCTCTCCTGGCCACGGCCGATGTGGGATTTTCCTGGGGTGTCACATTCACCCCCTGTTAGAGTCTCATCGTCCCTGATGAGGTGTGCACCCACCATCCCGAACGGCACAGGAGTGGCTCTGATACCATCTGTAACACCCCGCCCCTCTCATCACCAATATTGTCCGCTTTGCCCATTTAGAGCTCACGGATTTGTTTTTGGTTGCCCAAGTGTAGACTTCCCAGGAGGTCACCCATCCTGAAATTTCTCCCACCTGAGCACGCTTAACTATGGAGTTCTCCTCTCATCCACTAACATTAAGCCCCAAAACGCGTTGGTGATTTAAGAGGCAAGACATTACTTATGAACCAAGGATCTCTCCTGGCCACGGCCGATGTGGGATTTTCCTGGGGTGTCACAATCCCAAACACTAAAAACTGATTATTTGCGTTTTCATAACGCGATAATCTAAAAATCAGATTCAAAACGCAATCCCAAACACTCCTTAAATGTATTTTGTAGTAGTACAGATTATATGCATTTAATTGTTTTTATTATGTGATCCATTATTATATACTAGTGGTTTACCATTCTTACTTCGCGACGGATTCGAAACATGTAGAAAAATAAGAAAATTGCAACGGGATATTCTACGTGATGATAAAAAAAACACGTCGCGACGGTATATTCAAAAGTCACGGAAAAGTTACGTTGTTTTATACGAAAACCAAATTATTCAAAAAAAATTACACCAAAACGTATATAAGATAAGCACGACGGCCGCACATTACAGAGGGTCAGTTTAAACAAAGATAAAAAAACATGTCGCAATGGTGTATTTAGGGATGAGCGTCGGACAGTTTAAAAAACCGAAACGGTGAAATAAAAGAGTTTAAAACAACTGGTCAATTTAAACACAACATTACGAAAATTCAATCAAAATGTAGATAAATACAAATCGAGTGGAGCGTTAATATAAAAAAACATTTGAAGAAAGTGATTTACACTTGTTTTTCATGTGTTTTCATACGCGTGTGTTGCATAAAGATGAATATGGTCTTGGTAGCATGGAGGTTATGGTAGATGATGTATGAAATGATGTAGTGATGATGACAATGAGGTGATTTGGTGGATGTATGAACACTTAGATAAGTGGGCGTGTGTGTGTGCGCATAGGAGACTTAATTCGAGTTACAGATCTGAATGAGTTGTGTGTGACTTGAACTTGATGGTGCACCAATTAAGTTATGCGTTAATTTCCTAGATGGACTGTAGTCACAAGTTATTCCATTTCAGGTCTTGCCTGAGGACGTAGTTCGAGACGGTTAGCTTGTGGATTTTGGAAGCTTTGTAACCGGTGACTTCTAATCCCCTATCTTCTTTTATTTATATTTTTGGCTATCATACATGCTTTTCACGTGTTTTCATATATATCATGGTGTCAATTGAATTAACAACATTTGCGATTGAAATGTTTTATAAACGTTTTTCTATTCGATGGGTAGTTTATTATAAAGGTTGCGGTAGTCGGGAGTTCTTGGAGATACTCTTTCTTGTGAGTGTGTCGGCTCGATGCGTGTAGTCCCGTGTTTGATATAAGACTGGGTCAGGTAATTATCTTATGATATTTAAGCATGAGATGTGTAGTTATGGTAATACGTTGGCGGGGTTGTATGTTTAAATAATTAGTTGGCCCTTAGAGGTGAGGGGATGGGATAAATGATGGTTATGATAGTGTGTACGTGGTTAATCCATGTTAATGGGGGTAAAGATGAAGTCTTAGACATTACGTGTATGTGTCTACTAGTAGGAAACCCGCGCGATGCGGCGGGAGTGACACTTTTTATTTCGGTACTTATTTCAAATTCGTATAGTATTTGTTGTAGCATAATTGCGTTGGATATACGTCATAAACGTTACACGTGTCTAGTAACTAAAAAGATTTAACATTTAAATTGTAAAGTACTTTTAAGAAACATTTGATAAAATAAAGTAACATACGAAAGGAAAAATAAATATTAATAAACATAAAAGTTGATAAAAATAAAGGCTAGTGAACTACTTGAATCATGAGATCAATTTAGTCATACACGTTCCAAGTCTGCATGATCTCATCTCTATTGTCTGCCCACCATTCGTCGTCAAGAACGATCACTGAAATTTCTTGTATATCTCCATGTTTGATTATTACATCTTTTGGTGAGGATGAGTTTCCTCCATTTTCTCCTATAAAAAGTGTCATCAAATATGTCTTCTTTGTCATTTTCATTAGAACTGTCTAGATCAATAACTTGACTCCATTTCCATTAAGAGAGCCTCTTGGATCTCTTCTTATTAATTTCATGCATCTGATCCTTACAATAAATTAAAAATATTTAATACACAAGTTAATAGAAGATGAAATAAATGTTGATATTACCTATTCACTAAATTCATGTTGAAGATCAGATTTGTAGGGACTAAACATTGCACCATAGCAAATAATCTCAACATATTATCACCATTATCCGGCAATAAAACACATACAATATACCACATAAAATAACAACCATGTTAATATTAAAAAAATTAAACAATAATAAATACAACCTTAGACGCTACTTTAGACGCTTGTATGGCTATTGGTTTGTTCATCTCCGTATGTTTTTCATCTAAATGAATCTGCAAAACCAAGAAGTTAACACTTAAATGATTAAGATATGTATAAAAAGGTATAATTAGTAAAATGGGACGAATGAAAACCATAAACTAACAAATAACCAACATTAGAAGCTTTAACTTTTGAATTCAGTATCTATGCCTACGTATTTTAGCAAGTGAAATAGGTGTGCATTAGTATGTATTTATATAATAAACTTTAGTAGGTTAGCACATGGTTTAATTTTCAAATTCATGATTTTCCCACCCCTTTAAATTATGAAATTTTGTTAAACTTTAGTAGGTTAGCACATGGTTTAAATTTTGAAATTGATGATTTTCCCACCCCTTTAAATTAGGAAATTTTGTTTATCTTTGACTAAAGTGTAAAAAATTATTGTGTTTTCTGTGAATACCGAATTCAGTGCATTTATCTTTTTTTTTATACTTTGTTAAAAAAACCTTTCAAATTAGGGAGTTTTGTTGTTATTAACATAGATGTTCATATCACATGGATATATAATATGCATCATGTGTTTTCTACCAATTAATATCTACAATGCATTTTTATATTTTTTCTAAACTTAATTATTTTAAAGTTTTATATATTTAGCTAATTATTTATATTTAAAAGTTTAATGAGATTTCTTTTAGTTAATTATATTTATGTGTATACCTATTAATATATGCATGCATACCCATATACATATGCACATATTGCTAATGTTGATTATTTAAATAGGGTACTACAATTGAAGCTATCAGTAACAAACGTGATAAAGCATTCTTAGAGCCCAGTCTTGTGTTGCAGATTTGTTACCGTGTGACAAATTATTTCTCTGTCAAACTAACGATGAACCACAATGTTTAACAACATTGTCATATTTTTAGAATCACCAAAGCTGATATGTAGATTTCGCGTGCCCTGATTGGTTTTTTAAATCGTTGCATTTGATTTATGTGAATTTTTCATTATTAGGCGGAACAGTATTTAACACCAAATTCAATTTTACAATTTTGAGTTTTACTTGATCATGAAATGGTGTTATGATTCAACATCCATATTAACAATAAATCCATATTATATTTCATCTAGTTAGTATTTAAAACATAAAATGCAATAATCACTTGTACATAAGGCATTCTTTCTTGTACATTTCAATCCACACATCGGTATTGATTACGACAAACACCGACACGTCGACAAAAATGAGCCGGTCGTCATGATATATTCGAATGTTTTTAAAATATAATAGTTTTAAAGTTATGATAGAATTAAATAAAAGAAATTATAATTTTGTAGGAGATGGGAGGAAAATGTAATTACTAACTAAAAATTAGGGAATTAAAGTGTAAATAAGATAGGGTATTAAAGTGTAAATAATGTATGAATGACTATTTTACCCTCATTTTAAGGTTGTTAATAAAAAAATTAGTTCTTAACTTTTGGGTATCTTAAAATACCCCTCCCTCATGCATTATAATATAGTATAGATGTGCTTTATCCATCCATAGTGGTGGAGTGGTGGAGAGGCCTTATGTTCACTTAAGTGATCAAGGGTTCAATTCCCACTTCCAACATTATGGTTTGGTATCCGGGTGAAGATCGAATACGGGTGGCGCCGGTTCGAATCTGACGGGCGGCGAGGTTTTACCGAGTTCTATAACACTGTCGTGCCTTCGGGCGGGTGAGGCTCGGGTTTCCGCGCATCAGGAGAAGGCGGGGGCTGCTGGAGGTCGAGTAGTCGATTCTTGGGCACGGCGCCCCGCAAGGGTGGTTGCCACACAGTTGTTCGCCGATCAAAAAAAAGTATAGATGTGCTTTTGTGTAAAGTAGCATCCGTGAGATGCTTGATGCGGGTTATTCGAGATGGGGGTCTTCGTTGCCTATAGGAATGATGTGTCCTAGTAGTCATCATATTTATGGTGTAAATGAGTTTGGCGAGTTGCCACCTATGGTGATGGCGAGTTAGGTAGTAGTCGCCCTTGAGCCAATAATGAGTTATGCGGGATGGAAACTATTAATCTACGTGATAGTGTCGACATGTCCTAGTAGTCTTTACCTTTTGGTAGCAATGAGTTTTGAGACGTTGGGTCACGTCTTTGTGATGTAACCAAATTGTATGTTAGGTTTCCATGTGTGCATTACATGTCCACGTTAGACTAATCGGTGGATAATGTGTATTTAAGGCATGATTGATAGTTATTTGAGTTTTCTTGTGACACATTGTACTGGGTCGGTTTGGTTAGACGCATCCACATAAGTGATTACCAGGTTGGGAGGTGGTGTGTCATACATGGTTTTGGGGTTTTACAGAGTTGAGTTTGTGTGTCTTTAATAAAATGATTTCCGGTGTTGATTTATGTATTTTAAACTAAACTGTTAGAACTCACTCAACATCGCTAACTTTTGCATGTATGTTAGATTCTTTTGCAGGTATGTCATTTGGGTCGGTGATGCTTTTGGCTAACAGATGAGATTACTCGTTATTACGATAGGAGGCATTTGTATGTTCTAAGATTTATTATTGAACTGAGTTTTAAACAACTAGTACTGTTTTTAATTAAGTTTCTATTGCTTGTTTTTTAAAGAACTACACCCCGACTGTACGGTGGTCGGATTGGGGCCCTACATTTGGTCATTAATGTTTTATAAATGTATACAAAACAATTACAATTTAATTATAAAATCTTGTTAATTTTCTCTTTTTAGTTATAATTATTCATCATCATCATCATACTCAGTTAATCCCACCTATAGCAAAGCTAAGGTATGTAACACCCCAACCGATGGCGGAAACATCGGGATGTCACGTATTGATGATTGTTCAGTAGCTCATGGTAAATATTAAATTCCATTAAATGATTTAATTGAATTACATACAATTGTTCTAGAATTTGTACATCAAATTGAATAAAACTATACACATATCTTCAAGCATCAATTCAAATCTTCAAGCAAATAGAACCTGAAACGTGTTAAGTTGAAAATGTTTTGGGTCAACAAAAGTTGGTGAGAATTACATAGGTTTTTGATAATTGAATAAAATTGTTGTGCAATTCATGTGTCATGTCAATCTAGTCCATATGTGAGAACATACTAGAAATAAATCGAGTGCATAATCAACCCTGATGACTGTTATAAAATGATACATACCATACGCTCATGGTCCAATTGAATATGTTATGCGATAACAAACACCCACGTAACCTTTGTAGGAGGCACGTATCCGGGTGGGATTGTCAGTCCAATAGATCTATCAATGTATACCGTCGGCTTGTACGGAGTTAATGATTATGCTAGAATGGTGCTTACTCTAATCATGCTCAAGACATAATGCAACATAGACAACACATAGACACATTGATGATTGAATTGCAATGATAATGTTATAACATGTTTCACCCCAAAAATGGTGATAAATAGAAAAGGGGCTATGTAAAACTCACCTTGGTAAAATGTTATATCTGTTGAGAAATTTGGATAATTGTGTTGACCCAATGTATCAAGTATCACCCTAAAATAAGGTAATAAATATGTCTAAGTCTATCAAGTCTACAAATGTATAAGTTCTAGGGCTTCGAATTGGGGATAATTGCTCGTTTGATTAATATTAAAAATATTCGCCGATTGAGAGAAATTTAGTAAATAAATAACTAAAAATCTTTTTATAAATGTTAAATCTAGGATGGTCACAAGAATGTGTTTAAAGTATAAAAATAATTTTTATAAAATTATTTTCTTTAAAATAGATTATTAAATCTATTTATTACAAATTGTCAAACTTTAACTTTAATAATTAAAAATTACCAAAATTAAATAATTATCAGTTTAAAAATTATATTTCTGTTCTAAATGATCAGAAATAATTTGTATAAAATTTTGGTGTAAAAATACTAAAAATTGGATTTATTATGATTTAATTATGATTAAAACTAACAAAAATTGATTAAAAATATTAAATAAATGATTTTTCTGAATTAAAAATCATTTCAGTAAAGTTTACCATTGTACAAACATAGGATAATTTTTGTGGAAATTAATAAAATTGTTTTGATATTTTAATGGATTTTTATAAATATAATAGTATATAATTGATTTAATTATTATAAATATTAAATAAATGAATTTCAGAAAAATAAAAATTGTAGATAAAACTTTTACCTCAGTTTTGATAAATATAATTTTTTTAGAATTTATGAAAAGGTTTTAATATTTAAAAAGGTATCTACAAGATTTAAGTGTAATATATATATATATAATGGTTTGTTAAAAAAAGAAATGAAAATTAAATGAAAAAGGTGTCCATGCTAGGATTCGAACCCGGGTTGTCTTGGTTCTAGGCACCAGTCATAACCACTTGGCCTAGGCCTGTGGTTGTGATTCATCTCAGTTATTTATAAATAAATACAACGAGCAGACTCAGTTTCTTCCCCAAATCAATAAGCCATGAACCCTAGTTTTTGCAATAATCCAATTCACTCATCATTGGCCCAATTGATGTTAGGGCTTTTGATGAGTGAACGCCGGTGATCAAAACCCATATAAAAACATCAACTTACAGTGACGATTCGTAGATAATTGTCTGGTCAAAGACCAAAGTCAAACAGCGTTCAAAATTGAAATCAACAGAGGTGTTTCAGAACAATTGGAGGTTAAGAGAGAGATGTGAGCGAGTTGTTATGCTGTGCCAAGGTTCAATTTATATAGAGGGTCGATGGATTGGGTTAATTGGAAGGTTTGACTAAACCTTTAAGTCTATACGCGCGTGGGATTAAAATTGATCAATGATTGATGGTGATTCGCGTGTAATTTTGGTTGTTGATGGCCGATAATCACGTATCAGTGGTCAAAGGATTATTAAACATGGTAAATTTGTGAATTTCAAATCATCCTATACAAACTGCTGCTGCTCGCTGTTATAGGAAGAAAGAAGGAGGGAATGAAAGTTGGTTTAAAGATAATTATGGCTGGGAATAAAACAAGGAAAACATCCAGACTAGTTGGCTGAGACGCGTGTGTGTGAGTGGGGGGCCTCGGGTTCGAAACCTGGGGAAAGCATATTTTTTTTTTTATTAACTCGTGAAAGAGAAGAAGGGGGGAGTTGGGCTTGATGTTTGGGCCGGATACTGGGCCTGACATGTGTTGGGCTTCAGGTATGGGGTTTAACATGACTTGGGTAATGGGCTATGGGTTTGGGTAAGAAAATCACAAACTCTAGTATATGTAATTATTATTATTATTATTATTATTATTATTATTATTATTATTATTATTATTATTATTATTATTATTATTATTATTATTATTATTAATATTATAACTATATATATATATATATATATATAGAGAGAGAGAGAGAGAGATATATATGTATGAATAATTATAGTTGTGTAGGGGTTCAAAACACCACCAAAAATAATACACTTGTCGTAACGTATAATTAATAAATGCGTAATGTTACAAGGTAGGGTCTGAGAAGGGTAAAATGTAGACAGCCTTACCTCTACCCCTAAGAATAGAGAGGCTGCTTGACCCCCGGCTCGATGTGGTTTGGTATCAAGTCTTCGACATAAGGCACAAAACACTTAGCAATCGAGACAAACCCGATCGGTGCATGTACCTCTTTGTCTTTTAGCTATCAACGCCACCACATGATGCATGATTAACCGTCCGTCGTTTTTAACGTTATTTTCACGAAATTAATAAAATAACGTTAAAACTAATGCAACTTTACTTTTGCCCCCCGAGGGCCACACATATATGCATTATATGCGCACGCCGTAAGTAGGGCGTTTGAATATCCATCCAGTTTATAACATAAAACACATTTTGAATATCCCGTCTAGCTGTTGTTTAGTCAAAAATGTTTTCAGGTTCAACCTGAACCTGAAAGAAGTAGTCAAAGAGTAACATTGAGATCTCGCCATAAACCAGAAGATTCGTACGACATCATCTACAAAAGTTTGGAACATGTAGACGATCTAAGTTCCTCATGATTCTTTTCTAGCTAGTTGAATATAGACATGACTTGAAAATCATTTTAATATAGTTTTCACCTTTGATTGATAAGTCAAAAAATAAACTTATACATACTTTTTTTGAAAGGAAAACTTATACATACTTATCACATTACTTTTATTCTTCTTTGGTTGGATATAATCACAAAAGCGATTTCTATTTCTATGGATTAAACCAAACATCGTATTCAATGCAAGAATTCGCACACTAAAAAAGGGAAAGAATAATATTTCAAATTTATGAATGTATGCATCAAAATATCAAATATTGTTTATCATATGCTTTTTGTTATTCTAAAATTGGGAGTTTTGAGAAGTAAGGTCACTGCTTTGATTAGTTGACCCTCCTAACATATATAATATAAAATAATTCAAGATCCTTGTTGAATTTTGGTTTCCCGTAAGAGAAAGGTAGAGGCTGGTTGGTAGTAGCCTCTTAATGAAGCTATTAACCATTCAGCGCTGAATGATTCAGCATTCAGTGTATTTGTTTCAGCTTCTGAATGGAATGGTTAAGTCTGAATTATTAAGATTTGGAAAGTTGCTGAACCATTAAGCACTGAACTATTAAGCACTGAACTATTAAGCACTGAACTAGGCTAAACCTTAATGAGGCTCCTTTACCAACGTGGGACAAGAAAACTAACCATTAAGAGGTCCAACTTAATGATTCAGCGCTTAACCATTCAGACCTCTTAACCATTCAGACCTCTTAATGATTCAGCACTTAATCAACCAAACAGCCCCGTAGTAAAAACTCAAAATGATAGCACTTTTTTTAACCGCAAATGGTACTCCTATAGTCCTAACTCTACTTTACACTAGTAAAATCGTTGCTCAAACCAAGTTTGAACCTAAGACCCTACTTTAAGAGACACGTGTCTCTACTTAATGGTCTTATCGGTGTAACTCAATTTTATACGTGTAGGTTCAACTAACTCCTTGCAAGTAGCTTTTGATTTTATCACCAAAATCCGTGATTCAAAAAAGCTTGGTAGATCATGTTTGATATTATCAAAGACTTGTATAATATCTAATCATTTCGAATTCACCAACACATTGCAATGAGAATTGAATATTATGATTACCTTAGAATGATGTTTATAAACTACTAATCAAATTCTTATATAGGTTATGCTTAGCATACTGCATACCATACGTTTTTTTAGATCTTATATGTTACGAATGTATGCTAAGTTGAGCGTATGATTCTCGGATGATGGAAACTTGTTTTCGTAAGGTTATTTGAAAGGTCTAAAACTAGTATTTGAACATACGGCTTTCATATTTGCGAGGCTTGATTCCCACCTACCGATCAAGAAGATTTAAAACTTGGTTAAAACTGTTTGGTTTGGTGCATTTTGGTTTGGTAGTTTAACTTATTTAATTATTGCTCATAACTACCTTCCTAATCCTGTATCTAACATGTTGGACGAGTCCGATTCATATTATATTATCACCAAATTGATTAATGAATACTTTGAGGTGCATTGTTTTGAAAATGGAGGTATTACAAAACCGAGTAACCCGAACATGAACACCCTTAAATATAAACTTGTTGAATTAGATTTTTTATTTGAAACCGCAACCGAACCAAATTCAAATTCAATTTGGTTCAGTTGTTGGTTTTGACTAAAAATAATCAAAACCAAAGAAACCGAACCAACTAACACCTCTGGTTTGACTGGTGTCCACTTTACTAGTTTCAACAACTCTAACAATGACAATTTATAGGGTTAAACCAAAAAGACGACGATGTTTGATGCCTTTAATTTTGATTTGTCCGATTCGACCCCTCTGGTTTTGCCTGGCTTGAAGTTGATAGGCACAAAACTTAAAAGGGATATAAGTGGAGAGGGAGTATCCAAAACGAAATCACATTCTTCTTTCTTGTTTGATTCTAAGTTGGATGCATTCATAGCTTCCTTTTCATTCAAACCAAAGTTTATATTCCAAACACCCCAATTTCCTAATTCTATAATAACTTTAAAGCAAGTTATATTTTTTTTTTCCAAATAAGACACAAAAACCCTTTTGTAAGAACTTAGATAAGTTTCAAAGATTTTATTACCTAAGCACGTACAGTTGTAGGTCGGTGGCTTTGTACATTTGGACTCCCGGCCGACTGGTAACACCACGCTGCGTCACAAAAGTGTCTGATCAAACCTATCTTAGACCACACAAAAGAAAACACCAGTCAATAGCAAACGTTATATAATTCGGCTCAGTAAAAACGAACATAAACAAGAACAAAACTACAAAAGACGTTTAAAGATAGTGATGACGCGGCGTAAGACTGAATATTACTTTTTAGAGAGTCGATAGGCATCTTTGCTAGAAGCAGAAGACAGATTCCATTGGCCCATAATCTTTTGTATCATGACACCTGCAGCCTCTTGTATGGTCTAACTCTAGAATTTGACATGAAATCATCTCACACCTCACCAATCCTAGGACCATTTTCTCAACTGCATCATGTCCACCACTTCAATTAAAGACACAAGACAAACACTCCCCTAAACTTCTTTTTCCACCAATGAAAAAGGCAAAAACCCATGAACATCTTGTGATCATTTCACCAGCCACCATATTTGTAGTATATAAACACCTTCACCAATCACCATTACTTTTAAGTTTTAACCGCCCATGCCATCACCCTTCTCTCTCTAACTAGTAGCTACAAAATGTCGTTTTCCAACAACTTGTTAAGATGCTTGTATTTCGAGAATTGCCAAACAGGAAAGTCTACACAGAGTGGCTTCTTCTCCAATGATCTACTCCCATCTCTAGGAGCCAATTATAACCGTTCAGTTGCTCTAAGAAAATACATAATCAACCCTTTTGATAGACGCTATAGGTGAGCCTAAGATAAATTTGGTTTAGTTTCTTTTTTTTTTTAATGACCATGAGAACCCGTTAGGGAAAACTCACCGGGCCCATTAAACCCTTCTAACCAACGGGACCAGGTAGGTAGCTTTCAAGGGGTTAAGGCAAGAAATCAGTAGAAGTTGTGAGACCTTTGCTAGCACTGTGCCACCCCTAGAAAGTTATCTTGGTTCAGTTATAATAAGAGGTATCTGTATCTGCACTTTCTAACCTGTTTTTCTTCTTCAGGGCATGGGATATGTTTCTGGTCATTTTAGTCATTTACTCAGCATGGATTTCACCGTTTGACTTGGCCTTTCTTGATAAAAAAGAAGGTGCCTTGCGAATCTTCGACAACATTGTCAATGGCTTCTTTGCCATTGATATCATTTTAACTTTCTTTGTTGCATATCTCGATAGCCAGACGTATGCTCTTGTTGATGATCACAAGAAAATAGCAGTGAGGTCATTCAGGGACCTTTGTTTTTCTTTTTTGCTTTTTATTTTCTTAAATTCATAGCACAAGTTACGAATAACAAAAATGTTGCATTGTGAACAGGTACCTGTCAACGTGGTTTATACTTGATGTGAGCTCAACCGTACCACTTCGATCTCTCATCCTTATCTGCACACATAGGAAAAGTGAGATTGGATTCAAAATACTCGGGATGCTTAGATTATGGCGTCTTAGAAGAGTTAGCTCCCTATTTGCAAGGTATGTTCCATATATTATAACAAAAACTTCACATATTGAAGGTGTAATAAGGTATATCCAAAAATACACCAAGTGACAAAATTGTATGGTAAATTCAGGCTTGAGAAGGATATCAGGTTCAACTATTTCTGGGTCCGTTGCACCAAGCTCATATCGGTAAGCAATTGAACCTTTATGGGGGTGTTTGGATTTGTGTTTTAAAACTAATTATCTGAATGATCAGTCTTATATGCTTAGATAAACAAATTTTTCTTTTGATTATCTGACTATACGGGGATCAAAAGTTCAGTTTTGGTTACTCAGTAGTCAGTTCCATACCACCTGCAATAAACTCTTAATCTGTGGGTAAAACAAAATTACCTAATTACCCAGTTCTAACCTAACCTGGGAGGCGTTCTGAGATCCCATAAAACGTCTCGTTTTTTCACATTAATGTCTTGTATATCATTTTATATATTAATTCTTTGAATGACAATTTTCCGAACATCTAATTACTAAATATCATGCCATCACTTCCAAAGAGCACATCCAAACACCCCCTTAGAAGATCCTATAAGAACAAGGGTGATTTAGTCCTTTCTTAAAGTATATTTAGCTTACCTCCATTTGAATGTAGGTGACTCTCTTTGCGATACACTGTGCTGGATGCTTTAACTACTGGATAGCCGATAGGTATCCAGACCCAAATAAAACTTGGATAGGTGCCGTTTATCCAGATTTCAAAACCGAAAGCATCTGGAATGGGTATGTAACAGCTCTGTATTGGTCAATTGTGACTCTATCAACTACTGGTTACGGGGATCTTCATGCTGAGAATGCAAGAGAAATGGTGTTCGCTATCTGCTATATGTTATTCAACTTGGGATTGACAGCTTACCTCATTGGGAACATGACAAATCTTGTTGTTCATTGGACAGGAAACACGCGAGATTTTGTAAGTTATCTTACCGACAATTTTCTGTGCTTTTTGATCCTCCCGAGTCCCGTCTTCTGTTCAAGATGTTGAAAAATAACTTAATGTTCAGGAGTGAGTTATTTGTATATGTTAATCAGAAGGTAACTATGCTTTAATTAAGGAACAAATTCAGAAGATGAATAATTTTATAAAAACAAATTTAAATCTGAAAAGTAATACGCTAGACCATACACGTCTAAAACTCAAATGAATTTCAAGTTCAGTTAATAGTTCTAATTCTTGATTGAGTCAAGATCTCAAACTTCCAGATTTTGGGAATGTGCACGGTTTGATTTGGCCGGCTTATACTTTTAAATGTCAGATAAACCGGTAAGCTTGGTTTTGCAATTTTACAAATCAAACTGGCCAACTACTGGGGGCTTGCCCGCCCTGCCAAAGACTACGAATTACAGTTTGATTCAAATTGTTTGATAGTTTTAATAACAAGAGGAAAAGAGAGAGCAAGGATTCAAACTGGTGTCCTTCGAAAATTGACAATGAGAACCAAGTAACCAACCATTAGACTACATATTAAAATCTAGTTATGTATTTTTAAAGTTGATATAAAATTAACAAACTGGATTTTGTTCAGCTAAAACGGCTGGTTTCTCACTTCAAACCAGTAACTATACTGAACGGCTTGGTTTCCATAAACTTCAAACTGGCCAGGCTTAGATTAAACCATGCACACCCTTACTAGGTTCTAAGTTCCCCGTAGAAAAGAACAACATTAGAAACAAAATTGAAAGCAACCTACTTATAAAAGAGACAATTTACTCATAATGTTCTACAGGGATAGCAACCTACTATGATGAGATATAACCATAAAACATTTATATTAATATCAAGAGAGACAATGGCAAACATATTAGAAACAAAATTGAAAGCTTCTATACTTATAAAAAAGACAATTTACTCAAACTTGTGAATTCTACTTCTAAGACAATCATTTTGGTGTAGAGGGATAAAGTCACTGCTGCTTCAGAATTCGTAAAACGAAATCATCTTCCACCGCATATTAGAGAGCAAATACTGTCTCACATCTGCCTAGATTACAAAACACGGGGGTTAAAACAGCAAGATACCTTAAACTGTCTGCCAAAAGCCATCCGTGCAAGCATCTCACGCCATCTCTTTTACCCAGTGGTACAAAACGTCCATTTGTTTTGTGGCATTTCCCATGAGTGCCTTTTCCAGCTGGTAAATTTCTTTCCTTCCAAAGTCTTTCTGACAAAAGGATGACTGCAAAGCAAACGTAAAGCATGTGCAGTATTCAATAGTATAAATACATATTCTTATGGTTAATAATGTAGTATATTATATATTGTGAAAAGGTTTCTGAAATGGAAGCAGAGTATTTTCCACCAAAGGAAGTCGTGATTCTACAAAATGAGATTCCAACAAATTTGTACATACTGGTTACTGGGGCAGTGGTAAGTGAACCTAAATACATATTGCATAGTATCTCAAATCTTATATTAGCTTAAGGAATATGATATATTTATGGGTTGGTAATTCATTTTCCAATGGCAGGATATAATTGCACAAAAAGACGGACAGGATCAGGTATGGTAGTCCTATTGGAGTATTGGTCAGTTCAGAAAACAAGAAAACAACTTTACTTCTGAAGTGTTAACTTGCAGATCATAGGAAAGATTGGGTCAGGAGAAATGTTTGGAGAAACAGGAGTCCTATACAATACACCTCAGCCATTCACATTCCAGACCAGGGAAATTTCTCAGATACTGCGGCTGGATGGTTCTGCACTACTGCGAACTATTCACACAAATACACAAGACGGATTTGTCATTATGAATAATTTTTACAAGGTATTGTTCTTCCCATGCATGGATTATTTAGGTAGATATAGCAATCGAAAAGGTTGGGTTGACCCAAAAAAGATGTTCCATGTTTAATTATTTTTTATAAACAATTAATGCATTAAATATGATTACAGAAATATTGTTATTACAATAATAACTTAAATCCTTGAATCAAACAATTTAGAATATTGTATGTACATTCCGGGCGACTTTCAAACTCCTTCAATCCATTTGACCATTTCCCTTTCTAGCTCTAGCTAAATTTGTTTACTTGACCAGTTCAGAGATAATCACAAGCCCATTAGTTGAAATTGCCATTTCTATCGTGAAGTCATATTTTTTTACTTTGATATGGATTTAAGAGGTACCATTTTGTGTTTGTCCATTTGTAGAAACTGAAAGGACTAGAAAGATTTGGAAATGGAGGACTGCCAATGGAGAATTCTACTGGTGTACAAAATTATTGGGATGAAAATCAGGTTACATGGGAACCAATTGATACAGATTGTTCAAATTCAGATGATATAAAGGAGCACGAACGGATAAGCAATCCTATATCAAATAAGAATGAAATGAATGTCAATATACCAGCAGAGGAAGGCCAAACTGCTCTTCATGTTGCTGTAAACAAAGGCCATTTAGAAATGATAAGGCTTCTTCTAGAAGGAGGAGCAAATGTAAACAAGCCTGATGTCAGAGGGTGCACACCAAAATCTCTAGCTAAACAGAAAGGAAACAAACGTGCATACGACCTTCTATTACGTCATGAAAATAAGAAAGATGAACACAAAATAGAATTCATCGAGCATGAAACTACAAATAGTAGACAGACAAACCAATACTTACCAACAACAAACAATGACCCTTGTTGTTCCACTTCATTCACAAAGCCTGCTTCAAGTAGCCGCAGCTGTCATCCTGGTGGAGAAGTTAAGAAACAGATGAAAAGGGTCACCATTCATGCAAACTTCCAGAAGAACACTTCAGAAAAACAGCTTCCAAAGCTCATAACCCTGCCAGATTCATTAGAAGAATTATTGATCATAGCAGGTATGCTTTATATAATCAATAATAACATGTTTTGAGTGACAGTAAACATGCAGCCAAAACTTGATGTGCAATTGTATTGAATTCATGAAATTATGTCACTTCCTGATGCTTTTTCTTCATCACCCATTCACCCTGGACATTGTGCAACTGCAGGTCAAAAGTTTGGAGGCCAAAATTTTGCAAAAGTTGTGAACTCAGAGAATGCAGAAGTAGATGATTTGAGTGTTATCAAAGATGAGGACCACTTGTTTTTCCTTCCAAATGATTGTCAATGTAGAGATTACAATGTCACCTAGGGAGTATGAGAAGCAGTATAATAAGAAATTCAGAGAGATTAGAGCAGGTAGCTTCAACAAGTTTCTATTCAATCAAAATCTAACAAAATTTTGATAAATTGATTAAAACGATGGACTCTTGAAAGTAACCATATCCGACTCAATAATCTTAACTCATCATTGCCTTCAAGAGCAGTTACAACAAGATATGTTCTATCTACTTTTTTCACTTGGTAATTAATATGACAGATAAACAGTTGTAATGATAATACATATTTGAAGGTTAAAAAAAGCATCAAAGGGTTCTTTAGGTTCACAATTAAGCAGATCAAAATGTTTGTGTAGTTTGAGTATCAATATGATCATATCCTTCACTTCAACATGGAAAACTCGAACCTTGTACACCTACATCACTGTTTCATGATGTACTCACTTGAATCCTCTAGGTTATCCAGGTATTGTGTATGATATAGATGTTCTATCAGCTGCCGACACTTGAAAGAGAATCATTCCTTTTTGTCTTTTTTAATAATAGGAATAGGATGAGCTTCTGTGTTAAACACAAACTCTGTTAATGGGATAACGTTATTGTCGCTAAATAGTAAGTATAAATACTTGAGGGTTTCACCCAAGAAAAACGTTTCCATTTTGTCTCTTCGTCTAGGAGGAAGCACGGTAACATCATCCAGAGAACTGTAACCACCAGAATCAACCTTTGTGTACTTCTCAAACGCCTCAAAGATTGACCAACCCCATTCACGATATCTGTAATTAAGATATCAACCAAAAAATTAACAGATATTAGAATAATCAAGCATTCAACTTATCGTGGAGTATACTATAATCCCAAAAGTAAGTTCTAAAAAACATACTTTGAATCTTCTGTAATACGGTACAGAATGAACAATGATTCTACAGTCTCGGGACGCAGAAGGTTGTGGCGATCAGCATGTTTGATAACAATGTCATTTATATACTCTGAAGTCTTGTTTCCTCCATCAAGACCAACCTCCGAATATCCCTGATTGAGGGTAGATGCAAAAAAAATAACAAATTAAATGAAACTAAAATAATAGGAAAAACATAATAAATATAAATTGAACAACTAACCTCGGAATTGAAATAAGCAATCTCGGGAGCCAACCCAGTGGATGTGACAGCATACATCTCAAAGCAAGTTTTCGCAAGATCTTCGGCTAGCTTAAGGTTTTCAAGGTCTTCAAAAGTGAGCAAATTCTCTTCCATAGCCTTTGCCTTGGTAATGCCGTTGGTGGCTCCAAGTGCAAGAGTGCCAGGCAAGAAGCAGACCTGAACATGTGAGCTTATTAAAATACAATGCAGTCAATTAACTATATGATGCTTGGTTAAGTACACAGACATGTCAAGAATGCTAACAACAAAAAACAAAACTCAATACTCCAAAAAATTAGTGTTTAAAGACTTTGTTTGCCACAATTTCTAATTGCTTAGACAAGGTTCTAAAGTTACAAAGTGAAGAACCCTTGGCAATGTGAGAAATAAAAAAACAGAAAGTAAAGAAACGACTTCTCATGTTTGGAAAACTTGCTATAGTAACTTTTGATTAGGTGCTCTAGAAGCCACGTGCACAATCTCTTGCAACAAATGACCACCAGAAGATGATATACAACTTACCAGATGATCCATTTTAGGGCTAAAGCCACCATCAATCCCATCAGGCAACTCCCCAACAAAAACCAGCCCATTTGGCTTTGATTTTCTAACAAGAAGATGCTTGATACCTTTCACTGCTTCTACATACATGTCATGCAAATATGTCCAATTACTTTGTCTCTGCTGTAGCCACACTTTGATTAGGTATTCATAATAGCTGTCACCTCGAGAACCTAATCTAATATTGCCTCCAGAGAACTCACCAGATGAAGGGCTGGCATTTATAAAAAAAATTAACCAATATTGTCAGTCAAAGTGTAGTAAGGAAAAGAGCCTGTACAGTTAAGTTGGTATATGAATTGGTTCATAATCAGAAAAAAGTAATTCACATAAAGATCATACCTAATGTAGATGGGAACAAGTCCTTCGGATTTTGGGAGAGTCTTCACGTGTTCCAAAACCTTCATTGCTTCAAAACTGTACTTTGGATCACCAGTAAGAAAACTAAGATAATTAAACTCAAGTTGTAAAGTGGTAGCTTCTGAGGTACTGCTGAGACCATCAGGAGCAGCATGTGCTGTGCGATCACGCAAAACGACATCACTAAATGGAATAGCGGTTGGACTAGAAGTGAAAGCCGTTAAAAGACGATCTGCCAAGTTTTTAGCATTTTCTAAGTAGACAGATGGTTTGGGTCCCTTGTTTTTAGGATTTGAGTTACTCAAGTGATAAGAACTTAAAAGACCACCAACAACGCGTATCGTGGTTTCAAATAGATTAACTTGACCTTTATGGGAAATTCTTTCTGGAAGATGTTTTTCAACCCATGAACCTGCTTCAGAAACAACATCATCAAGTTCCATTATCATGGCTGTATCTAAAGCGTCCACAACAGTAGCCCCTAGACCTCCTAAACCATCAACACCTCTCTTGCTTAATGGCATAAGTTCATCATAACCCATTGCATAGTTTTTGTACCCAGACCAAGCATGGATAAATGCCTTCTTAACACTTTCTTGCTTAGCTTTCCATTCAGGTTCCATATTTGATTTTGACATAGAATTATTGTTACTATTTACTTCATCAGGCGACAATCTAGGTGGAAGCCTGGGTGGCTTTCTCCAAAATCTTCTAATTCCAATGCCACCATATATGATGGACTTATCACCTTCCTGAGACCCAACAACACTAGATACATGATTAGTTATAGAATGTATAGGGCTTGCATGAGTGAGCATAAGATATGTCAAACCACATATCATTAACAAGGCCAGAAACTTTCCTGTGCTACAAGCCATACATTCACGCTTCACCTTTTTGGTGATAAAAGTATGTGAAATAACCTGCACAAATAAGGGATAACCATTGATCAGAAAATGTATGTGACTACAGATCAGCTTAAGGGAAGAAAGCACAATCAAAATTCACAACTTGCTAATATAGAAACAAAAATAATAATATTAAAGAGGGAAAATTTTAGAATTTTAGTAAGTACTATTCCCATAGTATTCATTTGCCAGGTAGTCATATCACAATGTAAAGGAATCACCTATCGTCTAGAAGCCATCTACCGTGCCTAATAACATACATAGCTGTTCAATTTAGTTCAGCAAGTGGCCATCTGGACTATGACAATCAGTGTAGGGCTAATGCACTCATTTTGTAAACAAAAAACCTAACTTATTAACCAACTGGTTAGAAAAAAAAAGTAAAATTCTGTAACTAGTATCCCTATATTTAGCTGTATACATAACATAAATGCTTCTTTTGACTTACATATTATCCAAATGTCCTAAAAACAAATGAAATCAAATCTACAGCTCAATTTAGATTAATCATTCATGATAACAGCATGAAGATCCACAATTCACTGAACCTATAACTTAAAAACCAAATTCCTACTCAATCAAACAGGATTCTAACAAAACCACAACCGTTATCCAATCAATTATACTCAAATCACCGTAACATGTTCGAATTCAATCGAATTTTGAAACTAAAACAGGAAAAAACACAATTGCGTCCAAAAAAACCGCTAAAAATTAGGCAAAAACTTAGATCGAATCAACTAACAAACAAAGAATATACCTGAACGAAGGATCGTGGACGAAACTTAGCATTATCGTATTGTACGTCTTTCATGGAGTACGGAAGCGTTTTCGAAGACATTATCCCGATCGCTAACTAACGGAGATGACCTAGGGTTTTATAAATTCCAGATCTGTCTTACTACTTATGATTGATGTACGTATATATGGGTATATATATTGTTGACTATTTTGTATAGGAAGTCAACGGGGAGAGTCGAAAGATAGAGGAGGTATGAACTTCCGATCAACGCTGGACTCTCGGTTTAAAACCCACTGTTTTGATTCAAATAGAGTGAACACTTCTCATTGGTTATGGTTCGGTTCAGTTTAGTTCGGTTTTTTTATTTGGTTTGGTTCGGTTTAGTCCGGTTCTGGTTGAGTTTACTAAGGGCACATGGGGTGGTCTAATGTTTATCACACACACATCATACTATCACACTTAATCAGATTCTGTCACCTCATTCCAACACATTTCATCACTACACATGTGGTGATATTTAGTTTTCATCACATTTCATAACTAAACTTTTTATTTATTTAAATATATAAAAAATTACATTAAATGTTGGTGGTCCAATGGTAAGACAAAGCCTTTTAATACACTAAAAGTGTGAGGTCTTGAGTTCAAGTCTCACAAGGAGCAAGAAATTCGCCTTTAAAAAAAAAAAAAAACCATAAAAATTAAACAAAATTAAGTGAGCAGTGTGCAAGAGTCCTCAAACTCGATATCTAAACCACCCACGTGTTCCGTTAGATCAAATCGAAGTCGATTGTGGGCTTGTTCATTCCGCAACTTCAAAAGAATATCATCGGGAACGTTTGCTGGTATATCCGTATCCATAACGTAATCCGGAGATATTGTGCGCCCCTCTTCCTTTATGATCATGTTGTGCAATATGACACACGCGTACACAACACTCCTTATTTTCGCTTGATCAACCAAATGCATCGGGCGATCTATTATGTGTCATTTACCTTTCAATACACCAAATGCCTGTTCAACGTCTTTTCTCGCAGATTCCTGTAGCTTCTTAAACAATATTTCTTTTTCGATTGTCGAAAACGAGTAAGCTTTCACAAAACTGACCAAGCGGGGTAGATGCCATCAACAAGATAGAAGTCACGTCTATATTGTTGTCAGTTCACCGTAAACAGACACGCCGGGACGGTTCCTTGTATCTCTGTATCGAATAGCGGTGTTTGATGTACAACATTGATGTCGTTGTTTCAGCGTGGGAAACCAAAGTACGCATGCCAAATCCATAAATCGTTCGACGCAACCGCTTCGAGCATTATCGTCGGTTTTTATGGTCACCTCTAATAAACTGACCTCGCAAAGCCGTCGGGCAACTTCTCCATTCGATGTGGGTACAATCGATGCTACCGACCATACCGGGAAAATGTCATCTAGCTTCATGTGCGGCGTACAAACGTGTTATGTCGTGTCTAGTCGGTCTTCGGAGATACTCTTTACCATATAAATCAATAATAGCATTACAAAAATAGTGAAGAGACTCGCTTAAAAATAATTCCTTTGATAAACGAAATCGATTTTTAAAATCTCGTCGTTGTACTTTGAGTTTTTGACAAAGTAATCGTTCATCAAAACTTCATTTGCCCACCCCCCCCCCCACCGATCACGTTGCACCATTCTTTTCTTTGGGCGTTCCGTATTTTCACGTTGCGTCGCCTCGCAAACCATTGCAAAAAAATCAATCGAAGAACATGGCGAGTCAGAAGAACTAGATGAGTCAAGTGGACACGAGGGGCCTTCCATTTGATATATATATAGAGAGAGAGAGAGAAAGAGAGATTATGATTTTTTTTTACCAAAAACGGTCATTTGACCGTTGACCAACGGTCAAAACCATTTAAAATGGTCTGAATTTGAGCGTGATATACATCACGATATCTATCTATCGCGGTCGTGAGTTTTTTGGCTGGCCGGTGTATCACGCCAATCACGGGGTGGCCATCGCGGACCACCTCATCCGCCCTAAGGAGGTGTTTATATGGGTTTGATGATTTGGATTTAGGTTTGAAAAAAAAAATAGAATGGTTGTAAATTATGTGTTTTAAATTGAGTGGGAACGCGTGTTAAATGGTTTGATTTGGCTGATTTTGAATAAAGTTATTGTTTTTTGTTAGGTTGGTAGGATCTTGGCATTTGTGAAACAATGCTTTTGTTTTCTTTTAGAAGTGTTTTATATTTAGAAATAAAAGTGATAAGAATGATGTGTGAATATGATACATGTATATTAGGTATTATTTGTTGATTATTATATACTATTAACTAGTATTTTACCTATCGACGCAACACGCGGCGGCACACCGCGCATGAAAATGTTAGTTACACACATCGTGCTATATGATCTCAAAATGTAGAGAGCATGAAGAGAAAGAACAAAATATCAAACAAGTAACAAAAGAATATGCCACACTACTCCGACTTAGGCAACCAAAGTGACAATACCCAGATCTTAAAATCATCCCCACCGCGACCGTCGGAGCCAAGGCTACGGCTACTATTCTTCTTCTACCGATGACGGTAAAACACACTTGAGCACGATTGAACCTCCAATCTGTTAAGTAGATAAATACGCAACTCTTGATCGGTATAAGAATAGAGATGGATATTTCTTTGTGAACATGAGAGAAATTAAAGGAGAGAGTGGACTGGTTTCAAAAATTGCCGTCATTACCTCAGTTAGGGGAACTACCTCTGCCTCCGTAAACTGTTGTCGCCGTAAACCACTGTCCCCGTAACCCTCACAATCGTCATCACCTTCTGTTACCGGAATAAGGAGTTTGTCGGAGGCCAAAAGCAGGTCCTCTTCCCGTCGCGTAGCTATCTCTCTTTGTCTTAACCGAACATTATCTACTGCTTTCTCTTGCATCTCCTTCTCTCTCTGTTGCTAGGTATTTTATTTCCAAAGTGAGAGGGCAACTGAAAGTCTGAAACATTGAAGTTAACCCAAAAGGAGGAAACCTGGAACCTGCTGAGCAGGTTAACATGATGCATAAAATGATTGTACAGCTAAAGTAATAGTAATTAATAGCAATTATTTGTATTTAGGATAATTATCTATATCTTACGCAAATTTGTTGTAATTCCTAAGATATTGCCAATCCTTGTACTATATATGGCACATTGTGTATAATGGAAAAGTCATTCAGAAATTATCTCCTTTATGGTATCATAACCAGGTTCCCTTTTCTTCCTCCTCCTTATCGTCGCCGCTTCACAAGCAGCCGGCCACCACCTTCCACCTCCCCTATTTCACCTCTGTTTCCACCTCTCTTCCCCTCCACGTTTCACCTCTGTTTTCCGCCTCCCTCTCGCCATGGACATCTCCCTACATCCCGCCATGGCGGTAACCAACATAAAATCCATGATTCCTCTTATTCTTGAAGACGAATCCTCTCATTACTCAACTTGGACAGCCCTCTTCGAGGTGCACTGTCAGGCTTATCAGGTCTTCGACCATCTGCAGCCCCGACCACCCACCGCCGCCCTTCCTGGATCATCTTCTGACGAAGACGCGACCAAAATCCTTGCTGCGATGGGGAATGCCGATGCTCTCTGGTCACGGCTTGACGCCCTGGTACTGCAATGGATTTACGGTACCATCTCTAAACCTCTCCTTCACATCATTATTGTTCCGGGTCAGACCGCCTATGAAGCTTGGATTGCCATCCAAGACCACTTCAACGGCAATAAAAGCGCTCGCCAAATCCACCTCCAACAACAATTTTCTAACCTTCATCTTGATGCCTTCCCAAATATGGCCGCTTATTGTCAACAGGCAAAACTCCTTGCGGATTAATTAACCAATGTCGGGGCACCCGTCGACAACCAACGACTTGTCACCCAACTCTTGGCTGGCCTCACTGAAGCCTATGAAAGTATTTCCACAGTTTTACAAAACAGGGATCCTCTACCAACCTTTAATGAATGTCGTTCTCGCCTGACCATGGCTGAAACAACGAAGAAATCGTTGTCTGCTCGTGCGGCTTCTAGCGCAGCCACTGCTCTGGCAGCAACCACCACGTCCCTACCCACTGACCATGCTGCGGCGTCTGCTGCCCATCGTGGCAGCGGCTGTGGCCGGTCACATGGCCGTGGTCGTGGTGCCTTGCGCGGTGGTCGATTTTCCGACGGTCAACCTCAACACCCATACATCGTCTTCCAAAACTCTTGGGCCGCCAGCCAGTGGCAATCCATGCTGAAAAACCCCCCACCAAACTTGGTCTCAGCAACCTGCTACACCTCCCTGCCCGTATCCTTCCAATCCTCGGCCAAACAACTCATCCGCAAGAATTTTGGGAGCAGCCCCGGACCAAGCTTACACAGCCACGTTGTCCCCCACGGACATTCAGCAAGCCCTATATGCCTTGTCTCTCAATCAACTGGATCCCCAAGGATTCATGGACACTGGAGCTTCGGGTTACATGAAAAATCCTCAAGGTACCGACTCTCTGTCTGTTTTTAATACTTGCACTAATAAATTTATTGTTGTTGGTAATGGTATGACCATTCCTGTGATAGTTCAAGGCAACTTAACCCTACCACCACCATTTCCACCTTTTAAATTAAACAACGTACTTTATGCCCCGAACCTTATCAAAAACCTTATCTCTGTTCGTAAACTAACTACTGATTATTTATTGTCCATTGAATTTGACCCTTTCGGTTTCACTGTGAAGGATATCAAAACCAAGGCCCACCTCTTGCGATGCAATAACTCGGGCGATTTATACCCACTGACTGCACCAATCCCATCCAAGACCGACTTTACTGCTTTTTGGCCACCACTCAAGACCGTTGGCATCAACGACTTGGGCACCCGAGCTTCTCCACATTGCATTCTTTACCATTATCTGTTTTTCGTACTATTAATAATGACAAAACTTTATGTCAAGCATGTGTTTTTGGTAAAAGTGTGCGTTTGCCATTTTCTGATTCATGTAATAGTACTTCTTTACCCTTTGATATAATTCACAGTGATCTTTGGACATCTCCTGTGCCTAGCACCGGGGGTCATTGGTATTACGTTTTATTCCTAGATGATTTTACCAATTTTTATGGACCTTTCCTCTAACTAATAAATCTAGTGTATTCTCTGTTTTCACTATATTCCATAGCTATTCGGTGCCAAAATTAAGCAATTTCAATTCGACAATGGAAAGGAATATGACAACAATTCCTTCCATAATTTATGTCGCCTTCATGGGATGCATTTCCGCTTCTCATGCCCCTACACCTCATCCCAAAACGGTAAAGTCGAGCGTAAAATAAGAACAATAAATAACATGATACGCTCTTTTTTAGCCCAATCCTCATTACCACCTTCATTTTGGCACCACGCCCTTGAAACCGCTACATACCTTCTAAACATTATTCCCAACAAACACCACAAATTTCTATCACCCACCTCACACATGTACCATTGTGACCCTACCTACAACCACCTTCGGGTGTTCGGATGCCTATGCTACCCATTACTACCATCCACCACCTTACAGAAACTAGCCAATCGCTCTAAGCCTTGCGTCTTTCTCGGTTACCCGCCCAATCATCATGGTTACCGTTGCTTAGACCTCAACTCCAACTCCATCTTCATCTCTCGCCACGTGCAATTTGAAGAAACCATCTTCCCTTTTCAACCACACTTCCCACTCAACCATCTAATTACCATTTTCTTGAACATGGCCTTAACCCACTACTGTGGTCTCACCGTCCCCCCACGACCGACTCCCAACCCAATACCAACTCGCAACCCACCTAACTCCCACATAAAGTAACCACGCTTCATCAGTTTGTACGAACAGCTACAGTGCAGGTGCACTCACAAACACAAATTGGTTTTTAGTATATATATTATATATATAATATGTAAACTCTGTGAACAGTAAATGTATATATTTTATTAATCATCCTTATCATCAACCTAATCTTCTAATCTTCTGCCACGTCTAAATTCGATTAAATTTCCTTTTCTCCCGCTGTACACACATACTCACAGAGAGAGAGAGAGAGAGAGAGAGAGCGAGAGATCAGGGAAGACAGAGGGAGGCGAAGGTGGGTTTCCGGTCATCATCGTCTCTACCAACCTCATCCACACCGGCCGAAGGATCTCCGGCTTACACCGGAGGCTTCGTCTTTGACCCGGCTAAGGTAAACCTCCAAACCCTAATAAGTTTCCACCCCTATACATGCTTGATAACTCCCGATCTATGGTTTTGTGGTTGTTTTTGGACATGACATGGACAACAGTAGCTACATTGGAACGCAAAACAGATGGTGGCATTTGGTGGTTCATGGCGGCCGAAAAACTATTTAGTTCCGGTAAAGATTCATTCTTTTTTGTTGGTTTCCTTATAAAGATTATATTATTGGGTATTAAATATGCACAAAATCATATAAAGATTCATCTATGTTGGTGGGTTTTTTATAATGATTTGTGGGTATTTATTTTGTATTTTCATTTTGTTAATCTGTCAAGAAATTATGTTTTTGTTCATTCTTATAAGCCGGAGCTGATTCATCTGCGATCTTACAGCTGTGAGTAACGATGATGCTGGCCGAAGATGAACAAAAGGGGATACGTATTTCTGTATCAGTAGTGGTGTTGTGTTGGTAGCAGTTCAGTTTCTTGATTGTCTTCTTTAGGTTTGTACCCTCTTTCTATTTGGATCTCTATGTGTGTGATGTAAGTAGTATGTAGGAATACGAATAAGGTGTTCGATGAAGTTTTGTAATTGATTTTTGACTGATTGTAGGGATGCAAATAAGGTGTTCGCTGGAATGTTTGCAGGTATTTTTGACTAATTTTGTTTACTTTTGCTTTGGTTTAGGGTTGATCGAGTTAAAATTGCAGTAGAAAAATGAAAACTATTGTCAGGTACCATGTGATGGAGTTTGAAAGAACTTTTATTGATAAGTTTCCAGCATGCTCGATTGCTGGTAAAACACACATAGATCAAAGCACCACAATTCTTGACATTCAAGGCGTGGTAAGTTTGTTTATTTTTTACAAATTACAAAAATCACTTAAACCACACATGTTAACTAACTTTTAAGAGGTTTTGGATTGTATTAGTCATATGGGCTTTGAGCCAGGGATTAAAAATCATGAATAAATCTGCTAGGGCCCTTATCCAATCTCTCCAAAGCATTGATGGTAATAACTACCCTAAGGAATATTATTTGCTTTTAAGAACTGGCAAACAATATGAATTTGTGCATTAGAAATAGATCTTGTAATTGAACAGTAGTTTGTGTCCTTTTGGTAATATCTGTTTCCAGACAGGGCATTTCAATAATTTGTGGTTCACGTTCTGTCACTTTTCATAGTGAATTTTATGCATTTTCTTTAGATGTATAGGAAGCTTTTTATTTTCTAAACTTAGTCGATTTAGATGAGTACAGAGGGCTGATTATGTGCTTTTTAATTGATAGATTTCTTACTCACATATTCATTTAGTATGTATGTTCCACGTTAATAATTTTAGTTACATCTGATGCAATGTTAATTTGGGTTACATCTGATGCAATGTTGATGAGTGCAGACTGCAGAGGGCTCAATAGTGTGCTTTTTATTTCTTAGTCCTTATGGCTTCGCTTTTTTTACATGTTTAGGGTTTACGGGATGATATGTTAGTTCTTTATTTTCCCCTAGTTTTGTCATCTTAAAAAATCAGTTATGCGTGAATCAGGTTTGGTTTCTTTTATTTGCTTCATCAATTATGCACCTAAACCTCTTTGATTCTGATTGTTGTCTTTGTTGTTACATCCTTGCAGATTGAATTCGGTATCATATTGTGTCACTTGGCATTTTGTCGAACACGTACCATGCATTCCCCGAATCAGGTTTGGTTTCTCTTAGATTTTTGGTTGTCATTATGCTGTTAAAATGTTAGAGCAAACATTCTTTTAGTTTTCTTTCAAATGTCATGGTTTAATTTTGATTAGTATTTTTGTACTGATTGATTATGAAGGATAGTCACATTACGTATCAACATGGTTGTTGTTTAAATCAGATAACATTGTTCACATCACGTTGTCACATTATACTGGCAAAATAGAAACTGAATTAATAGAAAATGATGATGATTTATTTTTATGTTTGGTTAAATTTCAGATGGCCGCCCATTTGATGGTTGCATAGCCCTTTACCATCCACTTTCAAAATAGTGTTATTATTGGCTTCCTACCGTTGATGCCTGATGGTGTGTCACGTGTATCTCCTCTTCTCGGTCGCGTTAAGGAATTGAACAACTTCTAATAAAAGATCACAACGCCTGTTGGAAGGAAGGTATGTAATTTCCAACAAAAGAAAATTAGCAGCCTTTCATCATAAAAAATTAGCTACTTCCATACGCGTCCAACATTCGGAAAAAGAGAAGAACTACTAATGCATTAACAACCGGTTTTTGGGGAATCAAGAACTATAGAATATAATTTTTGAAATGTAAACGCAAACCTCAAATGATTGTCTGAAATCGACCGTGATGCTAGTCCTGTTCCTGATCAGCTCGGGCTTATTTTAGACTGCTTTGTTTTTTCTCTAAATTTGGAATCGTTTTTGTTCTTAATTGGGTACGTAGCGTGTAGCGTTTCCGGTGTGTTGTTATTGCTTGATTAGGAATGGGAAGTTTTTTTGTGTTAGAATTTAGAAAGAATTTATGTATGCAAATCTTGCTATATATGTAGCCTGGCATAGTGAATAGGCTGGGTCGGGTAAAAATAGGCAGTTTTATAATGGGATCACTTTGTTTCGGGTAAAAAATGTCATTTTGAAAAATATTAATATGGTTCAGGTCAAAAAAGTCGTTTTTGAAAAGTGAACGCCCCTCCCCAAGCAGTTGAAATGAGTTGTTTTCGGAAACAAAAGGGGTGACGGGTGGAAGAGAAGGAAGCGGTGGTGGCTACAAACAATTGTCATGGGCGCTGTTGATCCATTTTGACCTATTTCAAGTTAAAAAGTTTTATAAAAGTAATTCAATTTGACCCGTTTGATAGTTTGAGTAGACCTAAATTGAACTGTTGTGTGATTTGAGTTGAACTAAATGGACCACAGCTTTTTTACCCAAGTCGGTCTATTTTTTAAAAGAACATGTCATGATTACTCAAGTGGTGGACTGGTGGTAATATGTAGCTTAATTGATTTTCATACCCGGTAATGACTCTCGAGTCTTTTTATGTTTGTACAGCAAAAGGTGCTATGGGTCGGGTTTGACAAGCTGGAATGTGAAGGTGGTATCTTTCGCCGCGTGCTATTACTTGGGTATCAATATGGTTTCCAAGAGTGGGATGTTGAAGATGCAAACAATGTGCGAACATAGTCTCAAGATACGATGGTGTTGTTACCTTTATGCAGATACTCCCAAAACCAACTGTATCAAACCATCCCGGACTTGAATATCCCAATGATCATCCTATGCTGGTACTTTGTGCAGACAGGTCGTTTTCAGCAGGTGGAAATGCTCGGTCTAGGCCCACTGTTTCTAGCAACAGAAACATAAAACATAATAATGATCAAACAAGTGGTGGGTGTGTGCCTACAGTTGTATAGTTCTATTCGTTCAAATCTCAATCCTGTATAAAAGAATTGAAGTTCAAATCGGTTGTTCTCATTAAGACTTTTTGAAAGTCAATCTTATTGAATTCGCGCAACGCGTGTTAGTCAATACAACTAGTTATATTTATTAGTTGTTTAATATATACTTTAGATGTATTTATTCACAAGCCTAAGATATGCTTCTCTAAGATTTCTCAAATGTATATATTGAAGGGGGTTGTAATTGGGGATGGCAAATAAAACTAAACAAAATGGGCAAACGCAAAGCATTCGAGACACGTATTGGAATGGGCAATCAGGTATGATATTAGTTCTGGAAATTTTTACACATGTGAGATTAGGTGATATATGCAACGAATAACAACCTACAATATTTCATTAGAGGTCGAACAATCTGCACACAGTCAATGTGTATATGTGTTTGATTGGGTCGAACTGTTGTTCTTTCTCTATAAAAAAAATGGGTTACAGTTCTCCCACTAATGTGTTACTTTTTATGAATTTATGTTTTGCATTTTTAGTGGTATGTATATTTCGAAACAAGTTACTTTGTTAGATTTATTTATGCAGGGTAGCGATTGAGGATGCATACAATTTTGGAGGTTATAATACGAGCAAGTAAGCAAACACATGTGTCAAAAAAGAAGTAAGAAGCAATAAAAAGAATGCTTTGACATATAATACATCAGTCACCATTTTCTTTGGCGTATCAAGTGGGCGTTTATATTGTCCAGTAGTGTCCTAATTTTACAAGGGCGGAGTATGATACATATGTCAGTGTATCATATTCCCAAACAGTGATTGTGTTTTACATGGTTTATGGAGAATCCTAATTAATTTTCTAGGTGGTTGTTTTATTTTTACTCACAATTAGAGGGTAGAGAATGATATGGAAGGAAGAAAACTCGTTAACAAAGTATTCTTGCTTCAAGTCCCGTCAATTGCTTATCGAAATCGCAACATATCTTCATCAAACATGACTATGTGGCTAAAACACTTGTGATCACAACGGGGTGTAGGGTTTGTGTGCCATTTAGTTTAGTTAGAGTTCCTAATATGTGTTGAGCGTGAATACATTATCTATTAATATATATAAAAGAATTGAACATTGCTGACGTGGCGTGCAATGGTGCCTTCAACTTTTCTATGAAACTGCCACGTGGCATTATAATTGAAAGATTTTACTGTTTTTGAATTATTTTCTTTTTTAATTAAATTGAGTTATTTTAGGAAAAAAAGAATTTAAAAATAAATTTAAAATTTTATCTCTCATGTTTTCTCCTATAATTTTTAAACGTTTATATCTTTTATATACGTGATTTTTTAAAGAAAAAAATTACACCAAATTAACGAGCGTTTTATTATCTTTCCAACGAGTACCATAGTGCTATATAAAAAATAGAGAAAAAATCGACTATTTTTTGTGTGGTTTCGTTCATACAGGAAAAAAACACACAAAATATTCATGTTATTCATTAATCATGTTTTTTCTTTTAAACTAGGTTCTTATCTACGATGTTGAAAATCAGCTCAATCGCCATGTTATCATTGGAATTTTACTAGGTATCGCGCAACACTGCAACACATGGTGTCACCTTATAGCAAGGTTATTTTTTTATTTATTTAATTACAAGAGTAATAATTATTACTATTAGTATTAGTATTATTAGAATGGTTATATTTTTCAACTCTGGGACGCTCCCGGGAAGAATTGATAGTTGCTGACGTGGTGTTCAATGGTGGTCTCAACCATCTCTTGATTATGCAACGTGGCATAATGAAATGTAATGGTTACAACTTCCAACTTAAGTGTTTGTTTAGTTGATTAGGTTAGGAATTATAAGAGTCATTAGAATGTGAGAAATTAGAGAGATGTGATAAGTTTTTGAATAGTTGCAGCTTACATAAGTGATTCTTTACATGATTACTGATTAGGTTTTAGATTAGGGAATATGAGTTATTACTGATTAGAATACTATGAACATGCAATGATTGAGAGATTTTGTGGTTAGTTAACTTGAGCCATTTGCAATAGGTTATCACGTAAAATTAGATTTTTCAACCCCGGAACCCTTCCGGGGTAATCAGCTAGTGTTAGATATAGAATTGTAGGTCCTTCATTACACATTACTTTTTTTTAATTAAAGTTATGTCTATGTAACTTTTTAATTTGATTTAGAAAACCCATGTTACTAGTTATGCTATCAAATCTAAACTTGGTTGTGCCTATTCTTTAAATCCTTGCATTTCCGATTCTTGTTTAGTGTTCTTTGTAAGAATTTAACTTATTGCAATATTCAATCCAATTATCATTTTTTTTCTTTATGCTTTGAAATCTATTGATGTTTCATACAACCCACCAATTCTTCGTGTTTTGACACCTATCTGTCCGGCCTATCTAAACTAAGGGGTTGTTTGGCAATCTCTGACTGGCTTAGTGTTCTAAATGACTGTAAGAGGGATGAATGAGTAAGAAACTCTTAGCCAGTAAGTGTTGTTTGGTCAGACTTCTAAATGACTGTAATATCTGGGAGGTCACCCATCATAATATCACTCCCACCTGAGCACGTTTAACTGTGGAGTTTTCATGTGCTCCACAGCCAACGAAGCTCAAAACGTGTTGGTGATTTAAGAGGCAGGGCATACTTATGAACCAATAATTTCTCATGTCCACGGTCGATGTCCGATTTGCATAGGGTGTGACATTGGTCCATGATAATCTTCTCCGTAGTCAGCAAGAACATGAGATTATTGAATACATTTGTAAATTAGTCATTTGTATTCGGTGAACTCTGGCAAGAACATGCGATTCTTGCCATCTTGGTGAGACGAAAAATGGTGATCACTAGCTACCATCTTAGGGAGATGATGACTGATAATTAATACAATCTTTACTAAGACGAGAGTTGGTAATTCATATCATTCTAGACATATATATGACTATTTTATCATTATAGAAACAAAATATATTACGAAAACTAGCAGGAACCCGCGCGTTGTGGCGGTGTTGCACTGTGTTCGGCTGTTGCGTTTACTCAATCACGTTGTTGGTGCTGTACATTATACACACATCTTAGATGACTAATTAAATCTTCATCTCCCTTTTTTTCTTTTTATTCTTTTCGTTTTGTAATGCGAATTTCTTCATGGTAGCCACCGAAGCAATCATCTTTTAATTTGTTTTTAATATAAAGATATTGAAAGAATGCACTAATCATTTGTGCTTCATGTCTGTTTTATGCAAAATACATTAACTGAGCCTAAAGATAACCCTTTCTTTCTCAAACCAATCTAGGTTCTAAACCGGTTCGGGTTTTTTTTTAAGAAGGATTAGAATCGGTTTTTATTTTTGGCCAAAGAGGTACAGGCTAGAAACCGGAGTGGGACAAAAATAAACCGAAACTCCGAGAACCGATTGGTTTACCCGCGCGTTGCCACGAGAGCCAAATACAAATTGCAATACAACAATGTGAGTATTTACAAAACGCAAAAATGCAGATTCAATAGTACACCTCGATACCTAATGTTGTGGTTCGATTAAGCCCTTCTGAAATAAATATTTATCTACTCGTTAAGTGTCAGGTTACTAAGTTGACATGTTAACTTCTATCAAGCCAGAGTATATATTGGATCCACTAAAGCACCCATTTCTTGAGCATTTTGTAGGCATTCGTCTATTTCCCCTTTCAACACATTTCCAAATCTGAATAATAACTAACACATGACATAATGCTTAGAACAAAATAAAAATAAATGATGGTGGCAAGTATATGACATAGTTTAAAGCATACAAACCAATTCATGAGTACATATGTCACACCCTCAAATTTTCACTTGCGGGGTTTTACCGCGAGGCGTATGACAAACCAGGATCCAAGTCAACGATCACAATAAACAACTCTATATGAAAAACGTAAAAAAACCATAAACAACGATTTTTATAAGCGGAAGCATTAAAGAAGAATTTAATCAGCTACAATAGTATTCAAGGTATTCAAAACACTTTCATTTCAAAACGTGCAACTAAGCCTAGACGCCAATGCAGACTCGTGCGCCTAGTTCCATTTGTTTGCTACCTTAGCGACCTGAGAAAAACATGCTAAAAAGATGTCAACATATAATGCTGGTGAGTTCACAGGTTTGCTCAAAATGTTATCAAGATGTTACCAGAATGTTACCATGTCCATACTATATCCATGTTACCAAGTACGCTAGCTAGGCGTATGTTTTGCTACTACTACGATTGGAAAACCATTACTAGACTGTTACCATGTGTTCAGCCCGATGTGTTGTAGCCATGCTACGAGTGTTACCAGTTCGAGACAATATGCACCCGCCCGGCCCTCCAAGCCGTCGAGTGGGGCTTGTCAAACCCAATAGATCTATCCACATTTCCCCCGTTGTGCATCCCCGCACATTCATGGTTTCCCCGGGACTTTAAAAGATCGTATAGTACACAAGTTTAAAACCATAGTATGACATATGTTACCAAAATAGTTTAGTGCATGTTTTTCCCCCCCAAAAGTTAAAGCAGTAAAAGTGGGGCCGTGAACTCACCTTAGATAGCGTTCTTCGGTTATAAGTAAAGATGTTACGCCCTTGATAATCCCTCTACCGGAGATCTATCAAAATGTTCACATAAGTGTTCCGACTAATAACCATAAGGTTATCTAGTCCCCGATTGTCCAGATCGTAACCAAGTATGTTTTAAAACGTGTTTAAATGTTTAACCGACACACTAGACCGACCCGACATTCTGTTGGTGACCCATTACCCTAACTAATCAAGTACACATAGATTACACACAAGGTTCAAGCATAAAACACTTAGTTTGTATCAAAAATCTCATTTCTGCATCAGAACGGTCGAACCAGTCAGTTTAAGTCTCCTTCGCCCGTTTTCAGTCTCCTTCGCCCGTTTTACATTTCGTTCGACCGTTTGATGCCTCCTTCGCCCGTTTTACCACGTTCGCCCAGACAAAACCCAGGTTCGACCCTGGACTCTCTCCTTCGCACCTTCGATCGGTCGAAGGAGTCCAGGTTCGCCCCTGTTGTGCAAATTTTCCTAAAAACGCTTCAAACACATTCAAAACGACTCGAAACATCATCAAACACAGCAGTCAAGCATGAATAACTTATCCCTACAAAACCCCACCGATTTCCCCCAATAATAAGTCCGTTTCAGCCCTTTTTTAAAATGGTAAAGATTATGGAAATATCACTTTCATGCATGAATAATTTACCCAATTTGGAAACTTTTGAAATCGACCCGTATTCAACATAAAACGCTCAGTTTGTCGAGTGTTCGATCTTTCCCTATTAGTTCTATTGATCATAAATATCATGCATCAAGTCTAGATTCGTTAAAAACCCCCCAAATACCCATAATATCATCATTTATCCAATCCTAACCCTAAACAACAATAATCTAGCATCAATAACAATCCTATATCATGTTTCTATCATAGACACAGCAGCAAATCATTGAACAACACATAACACCACATAATACACAATTTACATATGTTTATCATCATGGAAACCTATGTCTGATGATAATGTTTTGGTTTAGAAAGATGTTTAAAAGGTTTTTAATCATAAAAACACTCTTAGAACAGATCCGGACAATTAGGGTTAGATGAAAACGAATTAAAATGCTTTTAAAAAGGTTTAGGATTAAGAACACACCTTGGATTCTTGTTTAGATGTTGTAGATAGGTTAGATTATGAAAAAGAAGAGCAAAAACTCCTAACTTAGTGATTAAGATCGTTTGAGAGTGTTTTGGGACGGTTAGGGTTTGTGAAATGATGAAAATTGACAAAGTTTGGTATTTATACTAATCCTCCTTCGCCCCAACTTAATGGTCGAAGGTGGCCTCCTTCGACCCTTCCACAGGGTCGAATGAGCCCTGTCCTGGTCGAAGGGAATTCTTTCAATTCCACTTCCCATGTTCGCCCATTTACAAGGGTCGAACCAGAACTCATTTTTAACTAGTTTTCCAGTTTGTCGTGTTTAACGCATTCTAACACATCTTAACACATAAGCATGCATCTTTAATCTATATTTAACATATTTAAGCATAGATAATCATTTACACATCATTTAAACACATCTATGTATATAATCCACCACACGACCCATAATCTACACATACACTCAATTAGTTCATGTAATGTCACCAACAACGGAACCCGGTACTAGTGTATTACCAAAACGACTCCCAGTGATCCTCCAGATCATTGCACCCTGGACAATCCTAACTTGACCCGACTCAACTAACCCAGTTAAGTCTGTTTATAAACGTTTCTCGCTAAGGTAGACTTAGATGTTACTAATATGTTTAAGCCAAACATGTCGGGTGTCACATCATCCCCACGTTGAAAGAATTTTCGTCCCGAAAATTGCGCAAAGCCCCAAATAGAAAGAAACGAAAATGAACAGAACGAAAAGAAAATTACCGGATGTCACATCATCCCCACGTTGAAAGGAATCTCGACCCGAGATTCATTCCGCTTCAGCAGTAACATGCCTCGATTCAAACGCGCGTTTCGGAAAAAGATGAGGATACTTAGCTTTCATCTGATCCTCCCGTTCCCATGTGAACTCCGGACTTTAACGATGCGGATTTTACTCCGGCGAAGGCTACGAATCTTGTAGTCGAGAATCTCGACAGGTTCCTCCACAATGCGAAGACGATCATCAACCTTGATCTCCTCCAGTGGTACAATGAGAGATTCATCAGCCAAACACTTCTTCAAGTTAGACACATGGAAGACGTTGTGCACACTACCGAGCTCCGCCGGTAAGTCAAGTCTGTATGCCACCGGTCCAATCCGATCCAGGATTGCGAATGGTCCGACATAACGAGGGTTAAGCTTGCCACGCTTTCCAAAGCGTATGACGCCCTTCCATGGTGAAACTTTCAGAAGTACCCTGTCCCCAACCTGGAACTCCAAAGGTTTTCGACGGCGATCGGCATAACTCTTCTGACGATCCCGAGCAGCAGCCAAACGCTGACGGATCTGCACGATTTTCTCCGAAGTTTCGTACACGAGTTCCGGACCAGTGAGCTGGCTCTCGCCCACCTCGGCCCAACAAAGTGGTGATCGACATTTCCGTCTGTAAAGAGCCTTAGACGGAGCTGCCTTGATACTAGAGTGATAGTTGTTGTTGTAGGAGAACTCCACTAATGGCAGGTGGATCTCCCAACTTTTGCCAAAATCGATAACACACGCCCGGAGCATGTCTTCCAAGGTTTGAATCGTCCGCTCACTCTGTCCATCAGTTTGTGGATGATAAGCTGTACTCATATCCAACTGAGTACCCAAAGCCTTGTGCAGAACCTTCCAGAAACGCGAAGCGAAACGAGAATCACGATCAGAGATAATAGAGACAGGCACCCCATGCCGAGCAACCACCTCCTTAAGGTAAAGTCGAGCCAACCGCTCGAGTCCATCGGTTTCCTTAATAGGTATGAAACGTGCCGATTTTGTCAGCCGGTCAACAATCACCCAGATCATATCATAACCACTAGGTGATCTTGGCAGCTTGGTGACAAAATCCATCGTGATTCGCTCCCACTTCCATTCCGGAACCTCTGGTTGTTGCAGGAGACCAGACGGCCTCTGATACTCCACCTTGACTTTAGCACAAGTCAAACATTTGCCGACATAAGAAGCTATATCAGCTTTCATGTTTGGCCACCAATAAAGTATCTTCAAATCCTGATACATCTTATCGGAGCCAGGGTGAATAGAATACCGGGATTTGTGAGCTTCATCCAAAACAAGCTCGCGCAATCCCCCAAACAGTGGTACCCAAACACGTCCCGCAAAATAGTGTAAGCCATCGGTCCTGAGTTCAAGATGCTTTTCAGCACTGTGCATAGTCTCAGCCTTAAGGTTTTCCTCCTTCAAGGCTTCCAACTGTGTAGAACGGATTCAGTCAGGCAACGACGAATGAATGGTGAGATGTAAGGCTCGAACACGGCGAGGATTTGCAAACTCCTTCCTGCTCAAGGCGTCCGCCACAACCTTCGCCTTGCCAGGATGGTATTTGATAGCACAGTCATAATCGTTCAGGAGTTCAACCCAGCGACGCTGCCGCATGTTCAACACCTTCTGGTCGAAAATATGCTGAAGACTCTTGTGATCGGTATATACTTCACACTTGGTACCGTACAAGTAATGTCTCCAGATTTTCAACGCAAAGACTACCGCACCCAGTTCCAAGTCATGAGTAGTGTAGTTCTTCTCATGAACTTTGAGTTGACGAGAAGCATAAGCAATAACCTTCCCGCGTTGCATCAACACACAACCGAGACCACGAATAGAAGCGTCACAGTACACAACGAAGTCATCCGTACCCTCTGGTAAGGACAAGATAGGTGCAGAACAAAGTTTAAGCTTCAGCATCTGAAATGCTGATTCCTGTGGTTCACCCTAGTCGAACTTTCGGTCCTTCTGGGTAAGAGTAGTGAGGGGTTGAGCGATCTTTGAAAATCCCTCAATGAAACGACGATAATAACCCGCAAGACCTAGGAATTGCCGCACCTCAGATGGCGTCTTTGGTGCTTCCCAGTCTTTAATAGCTTCGATCTTAGCCGGATCGACATGAATTCCCAGTTCATTCACCACATGCCCTAGGAATTGAACTTCACGTAACCAAAAATCACACTGCGAGAACTTAGCATACAACTGCTCCTGTCTCAAAAGTTCCAAGACCAACCGTAGATGTTCCTCATGATCCGCCTTGTTCTTGGAATAAATCAGAATATCGTCAATGAACACGATGACGAACTTGTCAAGGTAAGGTTTGCAAACGCAGTTCATCAAATCCATGAACACCGCCGGTGCGTTGGTGAGACCAAAAGGCATGACCAAGAACTCAAAATGGCCATAACGAGTGCGAAAAGCAGTCTTCTGAATGTCAGCTTCCCTGACGCGCAACTGGTGATAACCGGACCGCAAATCAATCTTCGAATAATAGCTGGAGCCCTGAAGCTGGTCAAAGAGATCATCAATGCGAGGGAGAGGATAGCGATTCTTGATGGTCACTTTGTTCAGCTCACGATAATCAATACACATGCGAAGACTTCCATCCTTCTTCTTCACAAACAAAATAGGAGCTCCCCACGGGGAAGAACTCAGTCGGATGAAACCCTTTTCCAAGAGTTCCTGCAGCTGGTTGGACAACTCTTGCATCTCGGGAGGTGCAAGACGATACGGAGCTCGGGCAATAGGAGCTGCGCCCGGAGTAAGATCAATACCAAACTCAACCTGACGATGGGGAGGAAGACCAGGTAAATCATCAGGAAACACATCAGGAAAATCACGAACCACCGGAATATCTTCGATCTTCTTCTCATCGTCAGTAGAAACGTTAACAAGTGCCAGAATGGCTGAACAACCCTTCCGAAGATACTTACGGGCTTTCATGCTAGAAATGATACTCAGCGGAGCACCGCCTTTCTCGCCACGAACCAAAAGAATCTCTCCATCAGGGAGAGGGATCCGAATAACCTTGTCGAAACAAACGATCTTTGCACGATACAACGATAACCAATCCATGCCGACCACGACATCAAAACTACCCAGGGGTACCGGCATAAGGTCAATGGGGAAGGACAAACCCGACAGTTCCAAGCGACATTCCCTAAGGGTGTGTGTCGCTTCAATTTTCTTACCATCAGCCAATTCTATTAAGTACTTAGCCTCTAAAGGTGTGGGTACTATATCTAGCAATCGACTAATATCCAAAGACACGAAACTCTTATCGGCACCAGAATCAAATAAGACAGAAACATAGCGATCATTAAGAAGGAACGTACCGGTAACTGTGTCTGGATCCTGCCTAGCCTCCGCAGATCCAATGACGAAAGCACGTGCAGTTCTGCCTCCGCCGCTGTTGTTCCCGTTACCGTTCCCGTTCTTCCCATTGTCGCCCTGTTTCAGCTTGGGACAGTCATGCTTGAAATGTCCCGTGTCTTCACAGTTATAACACCCCTGCCTCCCCTGAGTCCCCTGAGCAGCAGGAGCAGGAGCAGGAGTAGGGGTACGAGCCTGGGCAGACGGAAGTGTTGCTCTGCAATCCTTGGCCAAGTGTCCAAGCTGGTTGCACCGATGACAGCGTGCCTTATCACAGTTTCCCGAGTGATGGTAACCACACCGGTTACAGTTGGGATGCTTCCCGATATACCCACCTGTCTTCTGCCCCGAAGACGATCCAGACGACTCAAACTTCTTTGCCGGCTGAGACGGTGCCGGTACAACACTCTTCCCCATACCATCCCACTTCCTCTTGTTCCCCTCAGTAACCTTCACTGCAGCACCCTTAGGAGGCAAAACACCTTCCGCCACCTTCAGGTTAGTCATCCGATGAGCTGATCGGACAACTTCAGCAATAGTGGGAAGATTCCCAGCAGCCACCAACCCAGCAATCTCCGGCACTAGTCCAGACACATAGTGCTCGATCCTCCTGTACTCGGGTGTGTGCAAATCAGGGCACAACACCGCCAGCTCGTTTCTTCTCACAGTGTATTCTTCAATCTCAGACCCAACCATCTTGTAGCTCCAGACCTCATGTTCCAACTTCTGTATCTCCTCTCTCGGACAATACTCACCTCTCAACAGCTGCACAAATTCCGCCCAAGGCATAGCAATAGCCTCCCCCAATCCCATGTTCTGAGTAGTAGCATTCCACCACGACAGTGCAGGCCCCTCAAATGTTGCAGTAGCATACTTCACCCAGTCCCCAGCAGGACATTTACACATGACGAACACAGACTCAACCTTCTCCAGCCATCGGAGCAGTCCCACCGCTCCCTCAGTTCCAGCGAAGTTATGGGGCTGACAGTCCCGAAACTTCTTATAAGAGCACTGAGGTGGGGGTGGATTGGCACCAACACCTGAAACACGGTACACGAGTAAAACACAAACGAAAGGGCACGAAACCCAAAAATCAGGCAAGGTCGACAAAAATCAACTCACCACCCATGGCATTAATCCCAGCCGGGAAATTAGCCATAGTCATGTTCACTTGCTGCTGTAGCAAGTTGTTCAGCTCAGCTTGGGTCATGTTGATATTTCCACGACCACCGCCTCCAGCACGGCCACCGCCGCCACCACGACGTCCACCACCGCGAGCACCAGACATGATCTAACCAATCAGGAAAGCGAGGGATTCAGATTCACTTCCAGTGTCAACCACTAGAAATTTACAAGAGTTAACCTAGGGACAAATTCAGGACTATACATCCAAACTCGAAGTCCATCGGGATTTTCATGCATTCCAGTTTATTATTTCGTGTGCACCCGAAATGATAAACAGCTCTACATGGTCTTCCAGATGTACTCCACATCCACACTCCAGTCACCGAATATTGTCGCCTAGTGATGTGTTACGTTGAGTGCAAGTGCAAGAAGGCATGTGTGTGCTAGAGTCAACAAATCAACCCCTCCTTCTTCAATCCAGAAGAAGAAGACAAGAGTAGGTAAGAACCCAAAATAAAAGCGGATAATGTAACGGAAAAGTATGATGATGATGTAAGGACACCCCGACAACGTTAGTACGTATCCCACTAATAGATTCAAAGTATGTGACCGTCTAGTGTGTGCGACTCGGCTATAGACCAGACTCTACATGCAGTCCTAGTTCACTATAACCATTGGCTCTGATACCAATCTGTCACACCCTCAAATTTCCACTTGCGGGGTTTTACTGCGAGGCGTATGACAAACCAGGATCCAAGTCAACGATCACAATAAACAACTCTATATGAAAAACGTAAAAAAACCATAAACAACGATTTTTATAAGCGGAAGCATTAAAGAAGAATTTAATCAGCTACAATAGTATTCCAAGGTATTCAAAACACTTTCATTTCAAAACGTGCAACTAAGCCTAGACGCCAATGCAGACCCGTGCGCCTAGTTCCATTTGTTTGATACCTTAGCGACCTGAGAAAAACATGCCAAAAAGATGTCAACATATAATGCTGGTGAGTTCACAGGTTTGTTCAAAATGTTATCAAGATGTTACCAGAATGTTACCATGTCCATACTATATCCATGTTACCAAGTACGCTAGCTAGGCGTATGTTTTGCTACTACTACGATTGGAAAACCATTACTAGACTGTTACCATGTGTTCAGCCCGATGTGTTGTAGCCATGCTACGAGTGTTACCAGTTCGAGACAATATGCACCCGCCCGGCCCTCCAAGCCATCGAGTGGGGCTTGTCAAACCCAATAGATCTATCCACATTTCCCCTGTTGTGCATCCCCGCACATTCATGGTTTCCCCCGGGACTTTAAAAGATAGTATAGTACACAAGTTTAAAACCATAGTATGACATATGTTACCAAAATAGTTTTTAATCATAAAAACACTCTTAGAACAGATCCGGACAATTAGGGTTAGATGAAAACGAATTAAAATGCTTTTAAAAAGGTTTAGGATTAAGAACACACCTTGGATTCTTGTTTAGATGTTGTAGATAGGTTAGATTATTAAAAAGAAGAGCAAAAACTCCTTCCTTAGTGATTAAGATCGTTTGAGAGTGTTTTGGGACGGTTAGGGTTTGTGAAATGATGAAAATTGACAAAGTTTGGTATTTATACTAATCCTCCTTTGCCCCAACTTAATGGTCGAAGGTGGCCTCCTTCGACCCTTCCACAGGATCGAACGAGCCCTGTCCTGGTCGAAGGGAATTCTTTCAATTCCACTTCCCAGGTTCGCCCATTTACAAGGGTCGAACCAAACAAAATGTTCTCCTTCGACCACTCGAAGTGGTCGAACCAGAACTCATTTTTAACTAGTTTTCCAGTTTGTCGTATTTAACGCATTCTAACACATCTTAACACATAAGCATGCATCCTTAATCTATATTTAACATATTTAAGCATAGATAATCATTTACACATCATTTAAACACATCTATGTATATAATCCACCACACGACCCATAATCTACACATACACTCAATTAGTTCATGTAATGTCACCAACAACGGAACCCGGTACTAGTGTATTACCAAAACGACTCCCAATGATCCTCCAGATCATTGCGCCCTGGACAATCCTAACTTGACCCGACTCAACTAACCCAGTTAAGTCTGTTTATAAACGTTTCTTGCTAAGGTAGACTTAGATGTTACTAATATGTTTAAGGCAAACATGCCGGGTGTCACAACATACCATAGCATAAAAATTAGAAACAAAGACAATCTACAAACTGATTAGCCGATATGTAAGAATAAAGGCAATTACATCACAAAAAAAAAACAAATGAAATCAAGCGCAAAGAGAATACTATCCTTTCAATATCGTATCAGTAGCTTTTCTTTTCATAATTTCCCGCGCATGTTGCGGCGCGAACATGTTAAATCACAAAAGAAATCACCAAGATAAAATCATCAAAACAATTTACTGGCAAATGACTACGTGTTGCTGGAGACACTTTAAACTCGGGTGGCGATTGTTTTCATACCATTTAATTCAACATCCACAATGAAATTCCACTAACAATATGTTACTTCTATTTCATTCTCTAACTGGTGTACCAAATTTTCCAATTTGTAGATGTATAATAATGAATTATGTAATAACTCATTGAAACTATCAAAGTAGTAATATGAATTTTTTGCTTATCGCTCTATTCACCAAGTTTTATTGCTTTCATTTTAGAACTAAAATACAAGTAAATGGTAGATATTTAAAATTAGAACAGTGAGAGTTACAACAAACAACTCCAATAAAGATAATTTCGAATGAGTGAATGACGATTTATCGAGACAAAATTTTAAACACTGCAACATAATCACTAAAGATAAGGTTACGTGAAGTACCTACAAAAGTGTGATTAGCCTGTAAAACGGTAAGCATATGACCCACTTGCTTTCTCTTCTAACTCATTTTCAACCATTTGAATAAGCAATTTCTATCACTTGCTTTCTCTTCTAACTCATTTTCAACCATTTAAATAAGCAATTTCTATCACTTTTCAATTGAATTTCCCATTCAATTGCAATTATATCCATGATATTGATTACAGGGGTTTCGTTTAAGGGTATAATGGAGCAGAACCGAAGAGGCTTCAAAAATCAATGTGATGGTTTCAAAGGTTGAATAAGGTGTATGACTTGCATTACTCATTTATACAATTATCATTAAATGTTGTACAAGAGGGCATAAAAGGAAGAAATTGGATAAAAATTATAGATTTATACTAAGACTCTTGATATGTCATCTAAAAAAAGATGTAAATTTACCTTCTTATCTATCAAGCACCCATTATATAATAGTATTTTTGAAAAGACCATTATATAATAGTATAGACTATGAAGTGAAAATATAAGGTATGGGCATAAGAGAAACTATAACATCAACTCACATCACTTTAGTGTTATAGTGTTATCTTTTTGTTATTTTACGTGTTTAGACTGTAAGGAGTGGGGGCGGGAGAGAGGGCGGGAGGGGCTGGAACACCGCCGCCACAGGGGCGGGAAAGCTGGCGTGGGGCTGGGGGCGGGGAGAGGTTCACCGGCGTGGGGCTTGGGGTGGGGACACGTGGCAGCAGCAGATTGGTCTGTTTTTTTTTTATTTTTTTTTAACTTTAACACAATATAATATTATTTCCTTCCCCCCCCCCCCCCCCCCCCCTCTTCCCCCCCTTCCACTCCCCACAATTATTTTCCCCCCCACAAGGGTCTCACAAGTGCCACATGGCGCTTAATCCCCCTCTTTCCCGCCCCCCCCACTCCTTATAGTCTTATATACTAGCAATCTTATGTTTAACAAAGGCCAAGTAAAAACCAACTTTAGGTTTTCAAATTATCGTAGCAACTTTACAATGAATAACGATACGAGCTATCATTTTAATAGCATCGTCGCAACAAGAGAGAAAAGTAGAGTGCATATTCAAACAAATATTATAAAAAGAAAAAGGGTTTCACCATAAGACCGGGTGTAGTGGTGGCGTGAGAGGGCGTTTTGAACATAAATAGCGCCGGGAATACCGAAATTGGAGGGCGTTATATTTGAAAATTGGGTCCAAGCGTTATATTATTAACGCCCATTATCATGTTTGAGGGCCAATAAAGTGTTGCCATGTGGACTGGGGAAAAGATGGTCAAAACAAAATTTGACCCTTGGGCCTTAATTTTTTCGAACGTAACTTTTAATTTTTTTAAAAGATTATATATATACACACATATAAGCTTAAACAAATTCAAACTAAAAAAAACACACACACCACAACACAAATAAACCTACTAAAACACAAACATGTTTTCATATGGTTCCCACCGAAGAAAAGATCCTAACGAGCCTCGTCAAGAAAAGAAACAAGAAATGTGGGAAAAAGACGAGGAGTTTGCTTTAGCGCGGGAAAAGCCCTAGCCCTCGCGATACATCATAGGCAACAAATCCTTGCAAAATATAACCTCCAGTAATTTATTTAAGTTGTTTTTTTTTTTTAATTTGGTATTGTAATTTTTTTAAGTTGTTTGTATTTTTTTATTTTAATTAATATTAGTTGTGTGTTTTTATTATTATTTGTAATTTTTTTATATTTATTTGTCTTTTATTTTAATTATTTTAAGTTAAAAGATTAAAAAAATAATAAAAAAATCAACCAATCACAAACAGGGGCTTTATAAATAAAGTCCCACCACTACACCCCTTTTTCAGTTTCTCTCTCCACGCTGACTCAGCAGCCACGTGGACCAATCAGGAAGTGGGGCTTTATATATAAAGCCCCCCACTACGCATGGTCTAAGTCTACTTTTATCCAATATCTAAAAAATATGCTTTTCTAGGCATGATGTTACTGTTAGTCAATAGTCAAAGCATTGACTTTGACCCTCATTACTAGTGTTGACCATTGTTGTAAATTATATAAATATTGTTTCTATCTTTATCTTTGACCATTGTAGTATATAATGCTTTGTAATTTTGTGAATAAACATCAAGGAATTCAAGTATTTTACATAGTATCACCCTAGGGTGTGTTCTTGAACAACCTTCTTGCCATCCCAATTCCTCACTGTTGTTTTCGAACAACATCAAATCCATCTCCATTTTATTTGCCGATCATATCCCTTTACCTACAAAGATTTCATTAAATCAAATCCTCACTGTTGCTTTCAAACCACTTGATTATTTCATTTTTTTTCTTTTTGCCGATCTTATCCTTTTACCGACAAAGAATTCACTACATCAAATCCACTGTTGCTTTCAAACCAATTCATTACTTTTATTTATTATGGCTGGCTCGTCCTCAGATCCTGCGAGCCACAAACCATTACATCCGGTTTATACGGTTAATAACATTCAACATAAAGTCCGTGTTTTAGATGACACAAAAGTCTCGTATCCTACATGGGTCAAGCTTTTTACACTCCACGCAAAAGGATACAATGTACTTAATCATATTGACGGCACGCCGCCACCCGCCAAAGATTCACCCAAATATGCTTCCTGGGAGAACGTTGATTCCATTGTCTTACAATGGATCTACGGGACTCTCTAAGATGCTCTTGTCCTTAAATTTATCGTGGACGAATCCACCGCCCACAAGGCTTGGCATCGTGTCAAACGCCACTTTACTAGTAATAGAGGACCACCGTCTCAAGCCCTACAACATGAACTAGCCAATACCACCCTTGCCTCTATGCGCAACCTTGAAGATTATTGCCAAAAAATACAAGACCTAACCGACCAACTCCAAGCCTTAGACTTTCCAATGAATGACCAACAACGCGTCCTCCACCTTGTCAAGGGTTTACCCAAGGAATATGACACAATATCCTCCATATTGAACAATTCCTTGCCCTCTTGGGAAGACGCGGTTGAACAACTAATATCCGAAACCGGTAGAATGAAAACCCGTGACGCCGTCACCAACACCCCTGCCATAGTCGCTGCCTTGGTTTAAAATCGCGCGAGGCTCTCCGAGGCGCTTTGGTTCCGAAATCCGAGGCGCGGGGCTTTAAGCGCGAGGCGAGAGCTTCACGTATTCGAAGCACCTAATATTTAAAAAAATTATAAAAATTATTTATATATGTCAATATGACATATTCTACCTTGTAACCAAACATAAACACAAAAACATGATTATAAAACATCCCTAAATACTTAAAAAACATATCCAAAACATAAAAAAGCTAAAGCACATAGTTATCCAAAGTCAAAACAAACTTGAAAGTCTTAAAACAACGTTAAACATGGTCTCTCTAATCATCATCATCATCCACAAAGTCATCTCCTCCGACATCACTCAATCCAATATCTTCTTCAAGCTCATCCTCATCCTCGTCATATAGAGCATGCTTTCCCTTGTCCCTTGACTCCCTTCTTGATGTACTAGCACTAGCACTAGCATCCCTTCCTCTAGTTGACGATCTAGTTAAATGAACACGCTCATGTACCCCCGAAGCTCTACCCACTTGACTCCATGTCAACTCCTCACCGGGAAACACCAAATCATCGTCATGTTCTTCATCTTCCATAGTCCCCATCAACCACTCGTTGCCATCATCAATGTCGTCCAAAATAATTGGGTCAGCGGTCATTGTTTTATGTCGGCGTTCCATAGAACGATTAAATTTGACATAGACAAGGTCATTCAATCTTTCTTGTGCCAACCTATTTCTCTTTTTCGTATGAAGGTGTTGGAAAACACCCCAATTTCTTTCGCAACTTGTAGCACTACAAGTGAGGCTAAGAACACGTATAGCAAAGTCTTGCAACTCGGGGGTCGACGATCCATATGATTCCCACCACTCAGCTAAAAATAAGAAAACATAATATATATAAGTGTACAAATATATATTAAAATCTAAAAAATATATATGTTTTTAATTACCGGGGGTCGTTTTCTTTCTTAACCTAACTGCCGCTGGAACACTGAAAAGCCCTTGAGCATTTTTATATGCAGTTAGTTGCTCATTGATCGAGTCTTCAATTTCTTCACTCGGAGACAACCTAGTAATGCAAGCATATAAACCCGACATAACTTCTTCATTCTTTTTCATACCCTCTGGATCATCATAAAAAATGGATGGATTTAGGTAATATCCAGCAGCATGCAATGGTCGATGAAGTTGGCATTCCCATCTACGATCTATAATATCCAAAGTATCATCATATGACTCATCTCTCTCATTAAAACTACTTATAATAGTTTTTTTTAGCTTTTTTCATGGCCTCATAGATTATACCCATAGCCGGCTTGCTGTCACCATCAACAAGACGAAGAACGCTAACTAGAGGAGCAGTCAACTTTAGAGTGTAAGTTATGTTCCTCCAAAACGTTTCGTTTAACAAGATAGATGCCAAATTTTTTCCCTTTGGTTCCTTGGACCACTTGCTATCAATCCACTCTTGAGAAGTAACCATTTTTCTCAAATTGTTCTTTTGTTTGTGAAATTGTAGAAGTGTGATGAACGATGTAGCAAATCTTGTAACCGCGGGCCTATGCAAGTTCTTCTGATTTGTAAACTTTCTCATCAAGTTAACTAGACCAACAAAGTTATAGATATAACCGTTTGTGAACATTGCTTGCTTTATACAACTTTTCACTTGAGGTATTTTTTCCCAATATCCTCCAACATAAGATCTATGCAATGTGCCGCACATGGAGTCCAATATAGATGTTTTCTAGCCTTTTCTAGCATCTCCCCTATAAAAAACAGCAACAATAGACAAAAATCAGCAAAAAATAATAGAAATCAGCATATATAAAGTATATAAACAACCAAAAAACATATAAAACAGCAAAAAAAAACATATAAAACAGTAAAAAAACATATAAAACAGCCCAAAAAACATATAAAACAGCAAAAAAAACAGCAAAAAATATAAAAAACAGCAAAAAAACATAAAAAACAGCAAAAAAAAACATATAAAACAGCAAAAAAAACATATAAAACAGCAAAAAAAAACATATAAAACGGCAAAAAAAACATAAAACATAACATCAAAAAGTAGGAAACTCTTACCCGCCTTAACATAAGCCGATGCATTATCCGTTACAACTTGGACTACATTTTTTTCTCCAACCTCCTCAACCATTGCATCAAGAAGTTTGAACAAGAAATCAGCATTCTTGGAGACGTTGGAAACATCAATGGATTTTATAAAGATGGAACCCTTTGGAGAGTTGACAACAAAATTAATGATATCCTTTTGAACAACCGAATCACGCCACCCATCAGATAGAATGGAACAACCCTTGATTGTCCATGCTTTCTTGTGATCATCAACTAATATGTCGACTTCTTTTATTTCATTTTGAAGTAAAGGAACCCTTAACTCGTACATGCTCGGTGGTTTAAATCCCGGACCAAATTGTCCAACGGCCTCCATCGCTTTATGAAAACTTTCATAGTTAGCCGCATGGAAAGGCAAGCCCGCATCATAAAACCATTTTGCTAACTCCTTACACGCTTTGTTCCTTAGCTCCTTACGACAAACTTCATTAATGGTTTGTTGTTTCCCACTTTGAGTAGTTTTATAGAACATATTCATAATTCCTTTTACTCTTGGTTTTTTAGATGGAGGTGTCTTACTACTACCGTCTCTTTCATCAAACTCTTCTTCATCATCAAGATCAATCACATTAGCTCCAAATCTATAATTCATAACATGTTCAACCTTTGCATTTTCTTTTTGTTGCATGTACTCCTTCATCTCCTCGCGTACATGCTGCGGGCACTTTTGACAATCGATAACGTTCTTAAAACCTCCCACTAAGTGTTGTTTCAGTCTATAAACCCCCCTTTTGCACATTTTCTGGCAGAAGTTGCAAGAAATATGGTATCGGTTTGTAGGATCTTGGGTACCATATTTTCTACTTGGGTCCGTTGAGTTGGTTTTGACAGAGGAAGCGGTGTTGTTTGAACCCGAAGCCATTTTCAATTCTAAACATTATAGAAAAGGAAAAAAAACAGAATCAATGATTATATCATAATTATTCTACACAAATCAAGTATCACATAAAGCATAATAGCATATAAGGTCTGATTCACAACTCTATTCACTTAAAAATATAGAAATTATCTAAGAGGTTTGTGCTTATTATCTATTAACTTGTAACTATCATCTTTGTTTTGAAGAAAATATAGAAATTAAGTAACAAACAATAACCTACCGGAAGATTACTGGAAAAAAACGAATTGAAAAAAAAACGAACCTTGCTGGAGCCTAGAAGATAACTGATTCAGCTTTGCTGGAAGAAAACTGCTGATCACCTTGCTGGAAGAAAACTGATCGGCTCTTTTTTTTGTTGAAGAGAATTAGAGCTTTTTTGTTGAAGAGAAAAGTGATCGGGTCTTTTTTTTGGTACTTTTTGACAGGAAAAGAAGTTATTGGGCCTTTTTTTACTGGGCCATACAAAACAACATCTAAAATAACATTTATGGGCCGAAGCGCTACTGAAGCGCCTGCGTGAAGCGCTAGCTTAAAGCGCCGCTCCAGGGGCTTCACGTATACCAGCGCTTTTCGACAAAAAAAGCGTTTTTTCCAGCGCCTAGCGCCCCAAACGCCTCAAGCGCGCCCCAGGCGCCATTTTTTAAACCAAGGCCGCTGCCATACCCTCGTCCAACCGCTCCACCCAAAACAGCCCACAACATTCCGCCCCACAAACCCAGCCCACCTTCGATTCATTACTTGGCCCACCTCCAAACAACCCCTCCACACAGGCCCAATCACTGTAACCGTCCCTCATCCGGCCCTCCACAACAATCCTATAACCAATCCTATGGCACCCCACCTCCCTACCCCAACAACCCACAACAACAACCTTACTACCCCCCCCCCCCCCCCCCCCCCTTTTGGGCCCCACCATATTGGACACCACCACATTGCCCCTACCCCACCCAAAGTTGGTCACAACCGTGGTATCCACCACATTTCTCTAATAATAATAATAATAATAATAATAATAATAATAATAATAATAATAATAATAACACCCGTGGCAATCAAAGGTCGGCATAAGCACATCTTACAGAGGTGGATCCTCTTGAACCCACACAGGTAGCAAATGCGGTTCATGCTCTCTCCATTGACTCAGGTGATGAAAATGATCAGTGGAATTTCGATACAAGTGCCTCTTCTCATATCTCTTTAGATAAAAATAATATTGACTCGTTTTCTACCTTTGCACCAATAGCGTCAATAATTGTTGGCAATGGCAATAAACTTCCAGTTTTGGGTTCGGGACAATCCACCCTACATTTTGCCTCCAAACCCCTATACCTTAAAAACATCCTTTTTAACCCCCACATAGTCAAAAACCGTATTTCTGTGCGTCAATTTAATATTGATAATTATACATCCATAGAATTTGACCTATATGGTTTTTCTCTGAAGGATTTCAAGGATGGCACGATCCTGAGCCGTCACAACAGTACGAGTGACCTGTACCCGCTCACCCCAAATGCTTCCGCCACCGCCTATTTTGCATCTACCCAAGACTCCCCTTTTTGGCATAACCGACTCGGTCACCTGGGTCAACCAATTATGGATTTTCTTCGTTTAAACAATTTAATTTCTTGTAATAAGCAAAAGACATCCTCTCTTTGCCATGCTTGTCAGTTGTCCAAGCATAAACGATTACCATTTAATGATTCTGTTTCCCATACTTTATGTCTTTTTTCATTATTACACTGTGATTTATGGACCTCACCTATTTTAAGCAATGCGGGTTACAAATATTATTTGGTAATTATTGATGATTTCACAAATTATACATGGGTGTATGCACTCAAATTTAAATCAGAAACCTTTTCCAAAATAACCCATTTTCACCAATTTGTGACCACCCAATTCAAACTTCCCATTCAAGCAATTCAATGTGACATGGGGGGTGAATTTGATAACACCAACTTTCACAACTTCACTTCTCAACATGGCATTCAACTTCGGTTCTCATGCCCTCACACCTCTCAACAAAACGACAAAGCCGAATGCATGATCTGTCGCATAAACGAGATCATGTTCACCCTTCTTACCTATGCCTCCCTACCCTCTACCTATAGGGTTGAGGCTCTCCACACCGCCTCATATCTTCACAACATCTTACCCACAAAAACACTCCAAAATCGCACCCCCCCTTTCCCAACTATACCTTCGTGAGCCTTCCTATGACCACCTTCGTGTGTTCGGAACTCTTTGTTACCCAAACACTTCCGCTACCCGCCCAAACAAACATACCCATCGCCCCCTATCCATGTCTCTTTCTTGGATACCCGGCCAATTACCGCGGGTATCGATGCCTCGACCTCACATCGGGCAAAACCATTTTTTCCTGACACGTCACTTTTGACGAGGAGGTCTTTCCCCTAGCCAATCCTTCCTCTTCCCCACCCGATCATTCCTTTGTTAACCCCTCACCACTTCTATACGACCCGCACTAGAAGCGAGCCATGGTTGACGAATATGAAGCTCTATTAGCCAACAACACGTGGGAACTTGTCCCTCGACCACCTGATGCACATGTCATCCAATGTATGTGGCTTTTCAAACACAAGTTCCATGCAGATGGCTCTCTAGAGCGACACAAGGCTCGCTTGGTTGTCAACGGTAAAAGTCAAACCGTTGGTATCAACTGTGATGAGACTTTTAGCCCATTGGTAAAACCCACCACCATTAGCACAGTCCTAAGCCTTGCCACATCCCGAGGCTGGTCAATGCACCAACTCGATGTCAAAAATGCTTTCCTTCATGGTCATTTAAAGGAAACTGTTTACATGTTCCAACCTCCCGGGTTCACCTCTGACACACATCCTAAATATGTTTGCAAACTTAATAAATCTTTATATGGTCTAAAACAAGCTCCACGAGCTTGGTATCAACGTTTTGCAGGATATTTAATGAAGTGTGGATTCAAAAGCAGCTTGTGTGACACATCGCTCTTTATTTATCATCATGGCAACCACATGGCATATCTACTACTTTACGTGGATGATATTATTTTAACTGCCTCCAGCGATACTCTTCTGCAACAAATTATAAAGTCTCTCACTGCTGAATTCAAGATGACGTATCTAGGGACTTTGCACCATTTTCTCGGTATCGCAGTCACCAAGCAATCCAACGGGTTATTACTTTCACAATCCACATATGCTGCTGACATTCTTTCTCGAGCCAATATGTCAAATTGCAAACTCGCTACCACCCCAGTCGAACCTGGTTCCAAGCTCAGTGCTGACACAGGTTTCATTTTTTAAGACGGTTCTCTCTATCGCAGCTTAGCTGGGGATCTTCAATACTTCACAATTACTCGGCCAGACATCACATATGCTGTTCAACAAGTTTGTCTTTTTATGCATGCTCCACGAGAACCGCATTATCAATTCTTAAAACGCATTCTCCGCTACATTAAGGGCACCCTACATCACGGTCTACTTCTTACCCCATCATCCTCCACATCCTTGACAGCATACTCTGACGCTGATTGGGGTGGGTGTCCTGACTCCAGACGTTCTACGTCTGGCTATTGCGTTTTTCTCGGCACTAACTTGATCTCATGGTCTTCTAAGCGACAGTCAACCATTTCCCGATCAAGCGCCGAAGCCGAATACCGTGTCGTGGCAAACTCGGTTGCCGAACTAAGTTGGGTTCACAACCTTCTTCTTGAATTACACGTCCCTGTCCGTCAAGCTTCTCTGGTTTACTGTGACAACATCTCGGCCGTTTACCTCGCTGAAAATCCAGTCAATCATCAACGCACCAAACACATTGAACTGGATATCTACTTTGTCCGAGAAAAAGTTCGCCTTGGCACGATCAAAGTTCTCCACGTCCCTGCCGATTACCAGTACGCAGACATTTTCACGAAAGGCTTACCAAAACATCTATTTGAGCGTTTTCGTTCCAGTTTATACCTTCGTCTTCCTCCGGCTCAAACTGCGGGGGCGTGTTAGTCAATAGTCAAAGCATTGACTTTGACCCTCATTACTAGTGTTGACCATTGTTGTAAATTGTATTAATATTGTTTCTATCTTTATCTTTGACCATTGTAGTATATAATGCTTTGTAATTTTGTGAATAAACATCAAGGAATTCAAGTATTTTACAGTTACTCTATTTCGTTTCACATGTAATGCATACTATGATAAATTGCGGAAGTTTGTTTTTGTTTTTCTTTTTACTTTTAAGATTTTTTCCTTGTGCATCACATAAGAGTTGCCGTAAGACTTTTTAAATGAAGGCTATGTTTGGCAAAACTAGTTGGTGGCTGGAAGCTGGTAGCTGTAGTTTTTTAAATATATTTTAGTGTTTGGCAGAGTAGCTAGAGTTTTTAATAAAATGTATAAAATGACCAAAATAAGCATAACTAAAAGTTGTATGCATGCTTTTTTTATGGTAAAATGAGTATTTGTGTCATTTTACTCATTAAAAGCGTGTAGCTAGTAGGGGTTTTTTCTTAAACGCTAGTACTGGTAGTAGTAGTAGCGTTTCAATATAAGGTTTTTTATTCCTAACTTAAAAGCTTCAAGCTTCTTCAACCAAACAAAACTTTTTATTGAGTATGAGTTCTTTTTTTAAAACCTTGAAGCTAGAAACCTTAAAAGCTCTTTTCCAATACACGAAGAGATATAAAAATGAGAAATCATAAGGATGCAATAAATAATGATTCAAATACTCTTAATGGGCCCTTATGACATCTAGAAAAAAAAAGTAGATTAAGAAAGAACTTCCAAGTCCATCATCTGTACTATATGTGCAAAATTGTCATGCGCCATTAGTACTTTAATAAATTGTTTTCACATCGAATCATTAATGTATTTCTATTAAATATCTAATATCTTTTAATTTCTCTCACCCACATCCAAATTTACCTCTTTTACATAACATCTTGCTCATTTTAATTTTAGTGTATCAGTGTATGAATACACTTCAAAATGAACATACTTTTAAGTATGTATAACATATTGTTGTCTCGAAACGAGTCACTAAATGGTCGTTACAAAGCATGAGTTGTAGGGCACCTAAGTGCGCGGATAGGAGTTATGTACTTATGTGCATCTATTTTTTTTTATGTAACTGGAGACCCTAATATGAAAAATAATAGCAAAGTTTTGCTAGTGTAATCTAAGTCAACATATTGATGGACCATACAATTAAATATCCTTCTGTCATATGTTCATATATGCATAAAGATGATTGATACAAGAAAAGAATATACCATTATGTCCTCAACAGTGAACACAACATGTAGTTCTTGCTCTCTTTTATGTACAACTACCTTTGTATTAAACACAACATACCATTTATATATATATATATATATATAAATCGCGCTTGTGACTTGTAACATAATTTAGATAGACAACATATACCGTAACAAGAACATTCTTTAACCATACGGAAACAATCGTGAGCATTAGCAACCACTCATATAATCTCGTATCTTGATTTGATTAAAAGATAAGAAGATGTGACTTGAATGCAATTTTGTCACAATCCATTGAAGTGACCCTATGCACTAAAATAATTCAGGGGCAAAATTGTAAATCACATATGGTAAAAATTTGCAAAAGTTACTGTATTTAATTTGGATGATTTTTATATAAAAACTAGTGGTAGGCCCCGCGTTGCGGGGCGCAACTTAATTTTATGCCGTCTAATAATATTTTGTATTAGACTGACTCATTTAAAAAAAAAAAAAAAAATCGTCGAAACATAAGCCAACTTGATTTTCTACTAACACATACGTAAAAATAATAATCACATAAAACTCGAGGAGGGGGAGGGGAAGATATTTTATAAGTCTTGAAGAATATGAGTGGTGCAAATGTCAATGCTAAAGATTAAGGAGTAAGCTACACATAAAGACAAAACCCAATAAAAAAGAGCTTGACATAAATAAAAAAAAATTGTATTATATTTGACACAACTCATTTTCAAAAAAAGTTTATGTTGAAAGGTAAACAATTTGAATTTCTACCAACATGTACGTTAAATAATAATAATCACGTAAAACTTGGGGGCAATGGGTGAAAAAGAAATTTACAAAGTTTGTTAGAAAATTGAGAGATAGAAGTGTTAATCTTAAAAGTTTTAAGAGGTAAAAACATAATTTTGCTATGCATAAAGACAAAACTTCAAAAAAAACTAATTTTACACGTCCAGTATGGTTTTCATACTAAAAAACTAAGTTTGCTATACATAAAGACAAAACTCCTAAAAAAAGAGTGTCAAGTAAAGACAAAAAAAATTTTAAAAAAAAAATGTTACTGTTCCTAAGATCCTATTCTAAATGTAAGATAGGATAATAGAAATACTGGTCAACCTATATTTTGAAATGGATAATTGATCTCAAAACAAGATTATTACATAATTAATGAATTTAACAAAGAGAACCATATAATACACTAGTTTAATGTAGAAATGGTTACACATCACATTTTAATCAAAAGTTACAAGTAGTTCTAGAATTATTGTTCTCATGGTTTGCATGATTATATATTTGAATATTTAGGGAATTTTATGTAATATATATGTTATTTTATCTATATATTATGATTATAATTTTTTATAAGATTATAATATAATTTGGAGTTAATTACACGGATGGTCCCTGTGGTTTTCAAATATTTCATGTTTGCTCCCTAGAACTTAGGAGTAACACGGATGCTCCCTAGAACTTATGAATCATAACACTGATGGTCCTTTGACCTAACGGCCGTTTACTAAGTCCGTTAAGTTGATGTAAAATGACCAAACTACCCTTTCTTCTTCACTTTTATTTATGGTCAGGTTATACCTCATCATAATCACCATTCTCCACCACAACCACCACTGTTTCCCGGCCACCATACCCCACCACAACCACCACCGCAGCCACCGTCCACCTAAACCTCAACCAAACCATCCCTGATCCAGCCACTATCGAACTCCATTGAACCACCCTCCAGCGACACCACCAAGAAACCTCCACCGAAAACCCATTCCCTGTCAGATCTATTGAGTCCAGCCACCCAAACAGCCCCCTTCGGGCTTTAAAACCACCGCAACACCGCTGTCAACATCATCTCAGCCAAAAACAACCGCCACTACCACCACCATCGATCCTCTGCTCGTGAGTCAACCGCCAGCCTTCGTCTTCAACCTCACACCCACCACTGGTCGTCACCCACGACCCCCACAATCCACCTCCTCGGACCTCTGCACCCAAAATCACCACCATAGGGACAATCTGTGGCCATGGCCACAACCGTGGTGGCTTTGGTCGACTGTAATAGACGAAAGACAGAGAGAGATCGGGGTGGAAGGTATGTTTAGAGAGAGAGAGAGATTTAGGGTTTTAGAGAGAGAGTGATGATGGTGGTGGTTTTCGGGTGGAGTTGATGATGGTTTAAGGAAGTGGTGGTGGTGGTGATTTGGGGAATTTGTGATCCATACAAAGGTAGAAGAAAAGAAGAGTAAAGGTAGGGTGGGGGTGGGACCCACTTGAATACTTAATTAAATTTATATTTTTTTTAATTGTTCTGTCTTTTAGAAGGGGTAAAGAAGACATTTAACACTCATTTAACAGAGAAATCTAACATCCGTTAGGGATAGGGACCACCCGAGTGCAAAAGTAGAACCTTAGGGACCATTCGTGTTAATTGAGGGCATTAGTGAAATATGTGTATACCACAGGGACCATCCGTGTAATTAACTCTATAATTTGTTTGTTAGTAATTAAATATCTATACAATGATTTTTCATGGTTGTGTTCGATTCATTAGCTTGTTATCGAACCATTGATACGACCGGCGTCTGTCTTGGGTTTAACCGGTTAAATTAGATGTGTATGGTTTTCAAAACAATGCTTAAGCAAAGGATAATTCGTCGAGTTTGAATACTAATAGCAAGGTTAATTAGAAAACTCATAAAATATCGAAATATAATCTTATAAAAAAGATATTTTATGACTTCTAGAAATAGAAAGTATAAATTTTTGTTGGGATTCCAAGATGGAAGAGATCCTATTACAATACTTAATACTTATTGTCTAATTGATTATATGATAATCTATATAAATACACTGATGATGCATATCACTTCGGGTGACACACCCAAATTTGATGGAAGAAATTTAAAAAGTGAAACTTATGGGACCGTTTTTGGATACGACAATACGTCTATACTAGATAAGTTTTTAGAAAAACTATTAGGTTTTAGATGGGTGTGAAATAATTAATTAATAAGATGTTTTCCATCTGATTACACAAAACCATTAAATCTTTAAAAAAGTATGATAAATACCATTTTGAAACTGATAAAACTTATAAGTACTAAAATTTTGGCATCTTTATAAGTATAGTTGAGTATTTTATATTCAAGACGGATTTAGAGAGTTTAAAATTGGCATTCAAGTAATGGGCATACCGGGTAATTTTAACCATATAAGTAATAAGATTATAAACAGGTATACAGGTACCCACGGGTACACCAATGAGCATGCCGACTACTATGGATGACCACAAGTATGAGACTGGATATAAGCTACACTTGTAATTTTTTTTTTTTGAACGGCCAACGAATCAATTTCCGAGCACTCTCGGGCACCCTTTTGACGAATCAGGTACTCGAGAGTACCCGGGCCACCAATTCCCGGGAAAACCCGACCACTCACCCGCCCGAAGGCACGACTACACTCGTAATAACTCAAGTTTGAGGGTGAAGTTACCAAAACCCTATGCAAAATGATAGTTTCTAGAATTTTCGAAACTAATAATCTATACATATAATAAACCAAAGTCATTTTAATGACATGACATTTAAAGAGGCTATTCTCTTCATTGAGTGTGCCATGTGTCATCCCATGTGGCAAGTCTTTTATTTTAGAAAAATAATAATTTAAAATTTAAAAACAAAATTAGATTTTTATCTCTAATGTTTCCTCCCATAACTTTTAAACGTTAATATCTTTTATATACGAGATTTTTTAAAGATAAAAGTTTAACCAAATTAACGAGCGTTTTATTATCTTTCCAACGGGTACCATAGTGCTATATAAAAAACGGAGAAAAAAAAACGACTGTTTTTTGTAACCCAACAGGTATTGTGTCAGGTTTGGAATTAGTTTAAAAAAAATTATGGGTTTGAGTCGAGCCTGGGATTAGGTGATACCCGACCCAATTACCTTTTTTTTTATATTAGAATATGATAACTTATGGCAGAGATTTGTTTAAAATAATAATAATAATAATAATAATAATAATAATATTCATTAATCATATATTGGCAAGTCATTAATTATGTTGTCATATTAGATATTTTATTATGTCATATTAGATATTTCAATCAGAGACGCTCTTCAACAGGTAATTGCTATATAAATGTCATTTTTATAATTTATACTTCTAATTTTATTCACTTTACTTAGATTTGTCAACCCAGGACGCTCCCGGGGTATAAGCTAGTAAAAATAATATGAAATAAGTAAATGCGAATATCAAGTATTTTGATGATATTATTATTAGCTTAGGAAACAGTTCAATCAATAAGTTCGAAACACATCGTTTTCAAATGAATAATGATCCACAAATGATTTCCTTCACATATTTTTATATTTAGATTTTCTTACTTATAATAAACGACATTTTATTACCATCAAGTACCAAATTTGACATCATTCATTTCTTTTGTTTTTTTATAAAAGAATCAATTAAAGTTGGTCAAAATATCTTTATTTTGGTTATCAAAAATGATTTTATTCAGCAATTAAATGGCGTTTGATGAATTATGACATAATAAAAAGTATTTATTTTAAATCTGAAAACAAAAAACTTTAGATGACTTTTTTGGCGACTTGTGATGAATGAAGATAGATAGTACCGCATTAGGACCACTATCCAATCTAACTCTAGATTCTGGGTCCATGAAAATCCGACTTCGTAATACAACTACGTATACTTTATCAACAGTTGCCACCAAAAATATTTTACTTTCAAATATTACTTTTTTTTATGTTTGATTTAACATAAATATACATGATGGTGTCAACTCCTGATACGACATAAAAATAATGAGTTTTGAGGTTAATTGAATAGATTAATTGTCGGCTTGTTTACGACTTGTTTAAACAATTGCTACTTGACTACATCTAGTTCAGTTTTCTTGAGTCGAAGCGGATCATATAACCGATACCTTGTTCGTATTTTTTTTTCTTATGATATCACATGTGAGAATATAATGACATGTATTTTTTGTACATGATTTTTAAAATACGCAAAATCACACAATTCCAATAAAAATAAAATCGAGAGATTGAGACTGAATGAGCCGTGATCGAAAAAAATCAAATGTAGTTAAACCCAAAATCGTTGGGGGCCCTTAAATATGGGGTCTCAAGCTCACGCGCTCTATCTCTACTGTCGAACTACATCTGCAACCTATCAACCCAATTAATATGTTTGTGACATGATTACAACATGATAAATGAATTGTATAAGGATTATAGTTTACGTCTCGACACAGAAATATACGAGTCTTGTTGTAACTAAAAAATTCAACCCAAAAGAATTGATAGTATAATAAAAAAAGGAGAATTACCAAAATAATTAAAGTTAGACCAAAATTTTTCTAAAATAGATGTAGAAATCTAGTCTTCCACAAAGTAGTCAAAACCTCATTTTCTCTAATATGAAGCCGTCACATCAGCTCAGCTAGCCGAAAGTCCCGAGACGGTAATCCTTTGTCCAAAATCCTTTCGGACTGTTGAATAAAGGTAGGGAAAAAGCTTTCACTAGGTCCAAACACAACTATGATTTAGCATAAGCTTTTGACCGAGATGCTAGGAAAGCATCGACTCAGCCCCTGCTTAATGAAAGTGTCAACTCACCCTTGCTTTTCGATGAAAATGCCAACTCAACCCCTACTTTTAAGATGTAAGCTAAAACTACTTTTGATAAAAAAAAAAAAGAAGCTAAAAATCATTGTGTATTTAAAAAATTTATTGATCAAACATTATAATTGTATTAATTGTTATTTAAGGTTTCATACAAGAGTTGGCCCAAGAAAAAGTTGAATGGTCATCTTTGATGATTGATCAAGGAAAGAAAACAAATAATAAAAAAGGAAAAAAAAAAAGAATATAATAACAGAGTACTTGTAACAGTAACAGTTTAAAGTAGTAGCAAAATAGCAAGCAAATGAGCTGAAAGCCATTTCCATTTCAATTACTTGAAATAACTGTTGAAGAACCCTAAAAGTCCTTCCATCTGTGATCTCACATAATACCCACCACAAAACACACACACACACACAAACATACCAAACAATATTATTATTATTATTATACTCATACAATATCCAGCTGCTTGTATCTCCAAATCTTGGTTTCCAGTTAAAGCAACCCATTGATCTTTTAACAGTTTTAGCTTCCAAGATGCTTACTTTTTGACTTAAATCCATAAATCTTGGTCAAACAGATCTGGGTTTTGGTTATCTTTAAAACTTATGTTTGTTTAAGTAAGCTTTCAAGATTAGGGCTTTATTATGTGGGTAAGATCTGAACTAGTTCTTGTAGCTAAAAAGACAAGATTATTGTTGGATTAAGGTGTTTGTGGTTAGTTTTATTAGGTGGGGGTGGGTTAGGAAGATCACAAGATTGGATGAAGTGGAAATGTTTTTTGTTTTGTAGTATAACCGGTTTCGGTTGAAAGAAAGTCTAGGGGTTATCTGTTTTGTGTGGATTTTGTTGAAAAGAAGAAAGAATTATTATTATTATTATTAGTATTGAAGAGAAAAGTGGTCCCTTTTTTATAGTTTTAAGGAATCTTGTGGTTAAAGGTTGTTTATAGCATACTTTGTTGTTTGGAGATCTGAAAATGAAGTTGTCTTCTGTTGGATTTGATCAGCAATTGCCTGAAGGTTTGTTCTTTTCGCCTTTTTCGGTTTCATCATCATATTATTCTGTCAGGTTTTGTTAGCTTTGGTTTATAGTTAGCAGTGTTGCAAAACTTGGTTTGGGCTTGTACTCGGCGACCTACCCTGGAGTCGGGCTCAAATCGGCCTATGCGGTGAGTACTCGGAGTACATGGCCAACTCGGCTATACTTGGTGACCTACCCTGGAGCGAGTACTCGGGGAGTAATTGGTCAACTCGGCCTTGTTTTGCAACATATTAGTTAGTTTTTGATCATATGGTTAAACTGCATCTAGTGAAGTGAGATTCAAATTTGGGGGTGTTTACGGTATGGGTATGGTTCGGCTAGTTTTGGTGAAAATTCTGAGCTGAACCGCTAACTATGCTTTTGGTTTTGGGTACTGACGAACAAATCGGCCGATTTACTGGTTTGGCTGTTTAAGCCAATTTTTTCTTTTTGCTTTTCGATTTTTGAAACGTTACTTTATATTGAATTTTTTAGAAAGATAAAGATGGTTCGTCGTTATACACGAGAAAATATGTTAATAATAAAAGTTAAAAGGGCGGTTTGGTTTACACGGTCAGTTCCATGTTCCAAACCAAACTGAACTGTTAAACTTGCAAACCGCCGAAACCAAGCCATGAATCGACCCGTTTGGATCTCAAACCGACCAAACTGGCTGACTTGATTCGGTTTGGCTGGTTCGATTGCTTTCACCGGTTTATAAACAGTTGAACAACCTTAGATTAGATAAGTGGCATCCCATCCTACATATTAGTTCTAAATTAGAATGAGAATTCTCTTATATATACTAAGTAATTCACTTTTGTTGTTTTCAGGGGAGAAAAGGTGTTTGAATTCTGAACTTTGGCATGCTTGTGCCGGTCCTCTTGTTTCCCTTCCGACAGCCGGGAGTCGTGTGGTGTATTTCCCACAGGGTCACAGTGAGCAGGTACTTCTAGCAGACTTTATTTAACCGTTTTGGGTTTTATTTTGATTCGTTTACTTATGAACGGGTTGACTCAGGGCATGTTTGATCTCTAACGAGTAACAAGCCAAAAGATTCAAAGTGTTTTATTTCGGCCGGATTACTTATGAACTGGTTGACCATGTGACATTTTTTTTAAAATTTTGACAAAAATGCTTTGACTCAAACCAATTCAACATGACCCGACCCGACCCATTCATGTAAGGATACCCAAATTAGTAAAAGCTTAACCGCTTTTGTTATTTCTAATTGTATCTCATGTAGGTTGCTGCATCAACGAACAAAGAAGTTGACGCTCATACTCCCAACTACCCGAGCTTACCTCCACAACTCATTTGTCAACTTCACAATGTCACGATGCATGTAAGTACCCGTAAACATTATTTTGTAATATTTTTTTTATTTCTTTTTGAGTTCCCACTTCTTGTTTTTGTCTCCTTTGTATCTTCATTACATGACTCAAAAATTTGCATCAGGCAGATGCGGAGACCGATGAGGTTTATGCTCAGATGACATTGCAACCACTGAACGCCGTATGTTCTTCCCTTTTTATCTTTTAATGAGTGTGTGTTGCCGTGTCGGTTTGTTTGTAATTTAGTTCTAATTTTAATTTATTTTGTGATTTATATAGGAAGAGCAAAAAGAGGCGTTTCTTCCAGCGGATTTGGGAGCCCCGAGCAAACAACCGACTAATTATTTTTGTAAAACGTTGACAGCAAGTGACACCAGCACTCATGGTGGATTCTCGGTTCCTCGTCGTGCAGCTGAGAAAGTGTTCCCCCCTTTGGTAGGCCAAAATCCGTCCCGAAATAATTAATAAACAAAAATAAAACATGATCAGCCCAAAGTGATGTGTTTCATCAAGCTTAAGCCCTGAGTTAACGTGCCAATTTCGACCCATTTCTTTTATTGGGTCGATTCAGGTTGTGTTACGACTTACAAGTCTTAACAGGTCAAATGGGTCAATTTGGGTTGTGATAATATAAAAATAGCTCAAAGAAAGCAGGCGATATTTGATCGACTGTAATGAAAGCCGTTCATAGTGTATTTTAAATGCATCAAACCTCCTAAATCATTTTATTCATAAAAAATGTATTATTTTTGAAAATGATATCATTTATGTAATCATAATCGACACTAGTTATTTGTAACTTTTTTTTTGAGTTTATGACAAAAAGTGTTTCAGCCTGGGATTTTATCAATTTTAATTCAAGCAGTTTTGAACTGTTACTTGACCCCTCGGCCCGCCTGGGCATTTTGCCACCTCTAATTTGACTTATTTGACCATATTTTAATTTGGATTTGCAGGACTACTCACAGCAACCTCCGGCTCAAGAATTAATCGCTAGAGATTTACACGACAATGAATGGAAATTTAGACATATTTTTCGCGGTAAGCTCGCAACTCGATTCGTTTCATAAATAAAATAATCCTGCTTGCAACTATCCCATACCAATGCTCTATATTTTGTACTTCATTTCAGGACAGCCAAAACGACATCTTCTCACAACGGGTTGGAGTGTTTTTGTGAGTGCAAAAAAACTTGTTGCAGGTGATTCAGTCTTATTCATATGGTAAGCGTTATGCATCTGAACGGTTCAGATTGTAGCGTTGTTGATTGAATGCAATAACTGACTCAAGGTGTTTAATATTCGCTTAGGAATGAGAAAAACCAGTTGCTGTTAGGAATCCGGCATGCAAATCGACCTCAAACCGTTATGCCTTCTTCGGTTTTATCTAGTGAAAGCATGCACCTTGGGCTTCTTGCTGCTGCTGCACATGCAGCGTCAACTAATAGCCGATTCACCATTTTTTATAATCCAAGGTTTTTTTTATTTTATTTTATGATATATGATTTAATAAAAACCTTAGTTCACTAAAATCGATATCCTCCACAGGGCATGCCCGTCAGAATTCGTCATACCTTTAGCTAAGTATGTTAAAGCCGTCTATCATACACGGGTTTCAGTTGGAATGCGTTTTCGAATGTTGTTTGAAACCGAAGAATCAAGTGTCCGCCGGTATGTTTAAACAAAAGTTATGTTAAAAAGAATGTGCTTTTATACAAAAAGGGTTTGTATGTTTACTTATATTTTATGTGTTTCAGCTATATGGGCACCATAACGGGTATCGGTGACCTGGACCAAACTCGATGGCCCAACTCGCACTGGCGGTCCGTGAAGGTTGGGTGGGATGAGTCCACGGCTGGGGAGAGACAACCAAGGGTTTCACTATGGGAGATTGAACCGCTAACCACATTCCCAATGTACCCTTCTCAATTTCCCCTAAGACTCAAGCGACCGTGGCCACCTGGGCTTCCATCTTTTAACGGTAATTTCCTAAACCGGTAACGGGCTTTCTCATCATTTTTTAAAATATCATAGTGGATAACTAGATATTGTTTGCATGTTGGATTTAGGAATCAAAGAAGAGGATTTAGGAATGAACTCACCATTAATGTGGCTCCGTGGCAACTCGTGTGACCGTGGGATCGGGTCTTTTAACTTCCAGGGACTCAATGGTCCACAGTGGTTGCAACCGCGGCTTGATATGGGCATGGTTGGTATGCAAACCGATATATACCAAGCTATGGCTGCGGCCGCACTACAAGAGATGCGGAGTATTGATTCTTTAAAACCATCAAACCCATCACTTCTACAATTTCAACAACACCAAACCGTTCCAGCCGGTTCGGGTTCGGTTGGGCCAGTCCCAGCTCAGATGGTTCACCAATCTCAGTCTCAACCCACTTTCGTTCCTGAAAACCTTCCCGTTTCACATCAACAGCCTCATCTTCTTTCGCAACAACTGAACCACCAGAACCCGTTCAATAGTCAACAACAAACTTTACTCCCTATGATCTCTTCGGTCCAAAATCAAAACTTTTCTAATTCAAGCGGGAACCCCGTGAGTCTTTTAGGTTCATTTTCACATACTGAAACTTCACACCTTCTTAACATGCCTCGTTCTACCTCTATGTTGACTTCCACGGGCTGGCCCGCTAAACGGGTCGCGGTTGATCCGCTTCTTGTTTCCGGTTCATCACAGTCTCTTCTTCACCAAGTTGAACAGTTGGGTCCACCGTCCCACACAAACCTTTCGCAGAACACAAGTCTTTCACAAAACGTGGTTTCCTTACCGCCATTTCCCGGAAGAGAGTGTTCTATTGACCAAGAACCGAACAATGATCCCCAGAGTAATATTTTATTTGGAGTTAGCATAGATAACCCGAATCTTTTTCTTCAAGGTAGTGATGGTGATTCGTTGACCATGCCGTTGACTTCTTCCAATTATAACATGAGCAATGCGGGCAACGGTTTTTCAACGAATCCAACAGTGACACCTTCAAGTTGTGTTGACGAGTCGGGTTTCCTTCAGTCTCCGGATAATGCAGGTCAAACGGGTCAAGCAAACCCGCCCACCAGAACTTTTGTTAAGGTGAATATTTTTTATTTAATCCGTAGATATTTTGTTTGTAACGGTGTTCATTGATGTGGGCATTTGGTGTTGTTTATAACAGGTTCATAAATCGGGTTGTTTTGGGAGGTCGCTTGACATAGGCAAGTTCAGCAGTTATCATGAACTGCGACGTGAACTGGGTCAAATGTTCGGGCTTGAAGGCCAATTGGAGGACCCTTTGAGATCAGGCTGGCAGCTTGTATTTGTTGACCGGGAGAATGACGTTCTTCTCCTTGGTGATGACCCTTGGCCGTAAGTTCCCATTTTTTTTACAAATTTACTAAACCTACGTCGTGTTATTTTTTTTAACCTGTTTAACTAAGTGGCCCATGTTCAGGTTGACCCGTTAATTTAAACATGACAAACTGTTCACACGTTTAATCCATTTTTACAACCCGCCAATCCGTTTATAACCCATTTAACACGTGTCCGGGTTAGGGATTATGTCTTTGACGCGAATAAATAACTTGAATCAAAAAGACGTTTTTTCGGTTTTTACGTGCACGTTGGAATGACTGTATGATCTTTGTACTGTTGCGTTTTATATCTGATTCTTATCGTCGAGTATCTTTTGAACAGGGAGTTTGTGAACAGTGTGTGGTGCATCAAAATACTGTCACCACAAGAAGTGCAGGAAATGGGGAAACAAGGACTCGAGCTTCTTAACTCGGTTCAGTTACCAAAACCGTCCGATAGCAGCTATGAAAACTATGCTCCAAGCCGCCAAGAGTCTATGAGTCTAAGCCATGGGGTTGCATCAGTTGGTTCACTTGAATACTGAACCAACTCCGTGCTGGCATTCACGGTTAGCAGCATTTCATCCGACTAAGGTGAAATGCTTGATTATAAGCTTTAGGTACCTACGTAAACCGGACCCGAAACTGTAATTAATATGATCACTTATGTTTTATGTATTTGGGCTATACATGAAACTTGTTTCCAATGTTATGTATCATGCATTCTAAGGTTTAGGTACTTATTATATCCCTTGGTACTTTTCATCTTCAGGCATCACATCCATAGTACATTCATGCTAGTTAGCAGTTCCGCCTTTATATCAAGGATATCGTCACTAGCATTAATATCGATGTCATCAAACCATGCGACGTATCTTCGTTAACTTGTTCAGAAATGCTGTACTAGAAGATAGGTGAAGAAAAAATGAACTTGGAATGTTTAAACTAGTAATGAAATTGAAGGATAATGGGTTTGGGGTAGGATGTAAGTTATAAATCAGCGAAGGTGTTTCTGAGCTACTCAAGATCGGCTCGTCAGAAGCTTGAATCGTTCGAGCTTGAGTTCATGCCTAAAAATAAGGGTGGGGTGTTTAGTTTGATAAACAAGACGGAACGCGAGAACCAAGGTTTACATATCGGGCTTGAGTAAACTCATAATCCTACTATTCTATATATTAATTAACTTCAAAAATAGAGCTCAAGTTGCGCCAAGCTTGAGCATGAGCTTGAGCTCTCGTAAGTTAAGACTGAATTTGAGCTTAGGTGAGCTCGAGATCAACATGGTCCATTTACGCCCCTAGTTTGGGATTTTTAAACTTGTAATGAAATTGCAAACGATTTTACTCTTTAAATTTCTATTAGGTTTGTTTTGAATTTACTTAATATGTGTTTAATACATATAAGTTTAAATTTGAGTACACTAAAATATACTTAAACATCTTCAATCCCCAAATTAAAAAAAGACATTGTTTAATATATATTATTTAAAATCTCAAGTAACATAAATATATGACCATATATTAATATGTACGGTATAACATAATCCTAAGGCCATCCGGCGCAATAAATAACGTTCCCTCTATCTCAACTTTTTCCTGGCAATAGCTCAAGTTGCGCCAAGCTTGAGCATGAGCTTGAGCTCTCGTAAGTTAAGACTGAATTTGAGCTTAGGTGAGCTCGAGATCAACATGGTCCATTTACGCCCCTAGTTTGGGATTTTTAAACTTGTAATGAAATTGCAAACGATTTTACTCTTTAAATTTCTATTAGGTTTGTTTTGAATTTACTTAATATGTGTTTAATACATATAAGTTTAAATTTGAGTACACTAAAATATACTTAAACATCTTCAATCCCCAAATTAAAAAAAGACATTGTTTAATATATATTATTTAAAATCTCAAGTAACATAAATATATGACCATATATTAATATGTACGGTATAACATAATCCTAAGGCCATCCGACGCAATAAATAACGTTCCCTCTATCTCAACTTTTTCCTGGCAATAGCCCCCCCCCCCCCCCTCCCCTTCCTTTCTAAACGTCATTTTGGGGGCGCTATTATACGTCCATTGCTGCAATAATGAAGGCCAACGACCTTCTTAGTGGGGCCATAAATTGTTTAGACCGTTGAACGGTCATTTAAATAAGAAAATAATAATTTAAAAACTATTTTTAAACACTATATAAACAACCAACATTCTATATTTTTGACACACATCTCTTAACTCCTCTCTCAACGAAAAAAAATTCCTTCTCCAATCCAAAAATCTCGTTCCAAAACCCACTTCCAATATGTTTCCGTTTAACAACAGCCCAAACGCATTTGATCCAAATAACCCGTGAAACATACAAACACAACACTCTCCGTGGGTGACAAATTCCAATATTGGCGAATATCGTCCACTACCCCCGATATTTCACCAAGATGGGACATGCCATTGTCACAACCCCCAATGACCCCACATTGCCAGTGCCCGGGTTTGTATATTATTCTACACAACCCCCAATGTCTCCTTATATGTCTCAATCTGACAATCTCAACTTGTGCCCGAAACCCATACCCGAAACCCAACCCAACCCAACCCAAACCCGAAAAACAAGGCGCATCCGGTAGTCGCAAGACACGTAGACATAGTAGGAAACAACCAGAGGAAGAACATGCTCCAAAGTTACACGAGAAGTGGACATCGAATGAGGAGTACACTCTTGCACCATCGAAACCAAAACCGATTGAGCAAGTGTTGGTAGTGAATTAAATCGAAACCGATCGGGTTACCACTTGTATTCAAAATAGATGTTTTCTCGTATCATATTCTATAGCAAGTGTAAGTAACATACATGTTCTGTGACAAATCAAACTAACCTTGACCGTATGCCTGTACCATACAATTACCGTAATGCATCACAACGAAACCAAACGAATTCCCACCCTAATCCGTGGTTGACTTTCACTAGTTTTGGATAAGATATATACCTTAGGTTAAAAAGTGGAATTTAATATTATTTGCTTATAAACAAATTATTTATTTTAAGTTTAGTGTAGTTGAATAAAAAAAATTAAGTGGAGAGTTGTGTATAAAAATGTGGTTCGTTTATTTAGAGTTCAAAACATGGATTTTAAAAAAAATATATATATATTTTTTAAATTGATAGTTTGAAAACGGTCAAATGATATCCCCGGGCCATCGTTATTTGGCACACGAACGATTATTAATAACGCATCATTAATGGCATCAAAGAAACAAAGGGTGCTATTGAAGCAAAATTTGTCACATTAGAGGGGGCGCCAGCCATGCACCGTGTAGCTTAAAAAAAGTTGATAAAAAAAACAAAATTTTATTGAAATTCAAACTTTTTTTTTGAACGGCAAATTTCTACTCCTTGTGAGACTTGAACCTATGACTTCCCCCTTAGGTGTTCCTAGAAGATTTGCTTCTACCATTGGGGCATTAACCCCAATGGCAATAATATCGTTTAATTAGTTAGCATTTAATTGCCCATGTCATTGTAGCCTATAAGCCTAATGACACTATAGGGGGTCGGACAAGGCTTAATGACCATTAGGTTATGGGTTCAATTCTCATAATGAGTTTTTCTCAAATTTATTGGGTTTCTCCCGAATTAGTCTATATGCATTATTTTGCCTAATAGAGATAAATATAATCGGGTGGTTCCGCTGGTGACACAATGATATTCTAGTAGTCCGTCACTGATCAAATTTGCCAACAAAAAAGTTATCATTTAATTAGGATTTTTCTAATTAAATTAGGAGCGAGTCAAACAAGCTTTTTTTTTTCTTAAACATCCATTTTGGTAAATACATAGTTTATAACTACACCTATTTAGTAAATAAGTTTTTGAACTACAATTTTTTTAGAAAAAAAAAATGTATGTATGACTTTGTAGAAACTATATCTTAGATTATTAATATGGTTTGATACATCACTAAATTCTTCACTTATGAAAATTGCATTTGTTTTGTGACAAAGGATATAAGTTTTATTGTTATTTGAAAATATAAAAACTGAAAAGTAGTCAGATCCTTTGATATATAGCAGGTAGTCAATAAATAAACAATCATAAAGATTTCAAAAATCCATATATTTATGAGTTATGACAGGCCCCAGGAGCTAGACTAGCTAGGCTTTAGGGTTGTAAATGGTCATTTTTTTAATTGAAACAACATAAGGGCCATTAGGATTATTATTGTTCGTATCAAGTCTTCAATGGTAAGTCGCATGCCTTGTCAAAGTTATCTTTGGGTGAAATACAGCTAAAAGGAATACGCAATGACCTGCGAACAATGGAGATCCTTTAACGTCTAATCGTCTATGTATAGTTTGGGTTAACTTTGTTTGTGTAATGCTTTGGTTGATGTAATTTTGTAATGGTTATCAAGCAGCATCCTGCTTGGCAAGCCTTTTCAATATATAATGATAGATGTTGGTCGTTCAAAATAGAAATTGAAAACCCATCTAAATAGCCAAACAAATGAACAAGTTATTCAGACTTCAGAGAGCCATTCAAGAAAAAAAAAATTACTTAAAGGAAATGAGCTGAATTAATTAACCTTTAAACCTATAGAAAGTTATGAGAATAATATACGAATATTGGATTTAAATAATCTAAACTATCAGCTATTGGTCACTACCAATTCTAATTTTAAAAATCATTACTGACGGTCCCAACTTTGAACCTATTTTTCCTTAGCGATCCTATATTAACTAAAAGTTAACTCAGTTAATTTCTTTGGTGACGTGGACTGCTAAGCAGTCCACATCATCAATACTTTACCACATAAGCAATCCACGTCATCAAAAAATTGACTTTTACCACATAAACAACCCATGTCAGCAAAAACTAACTATTTATCTATTCTTACATGTTTTATATTTATGTATTGTCTCAAATGTCTTCTAATGAAATTATGCATTCTACATTATGCAGATGAAAGAAATGTTTAGAGACACGTGAGCACTAAAAATATATGTGAGTTTATCTATTGAAAATGTTTAAAAATTGGTTAACTAGACCACCAGGTGTTTCCCCTTCGGGGGTCACTGCCCCCGACTTGAATTCGGTGCCCACGAGGATATTTTCCCCTCCTCCCCGAGCTCTTCTCTCTCTCTCTCTCTCCTGCTTCGGTGATGAGGTGGTGCTGGTGACCGACATGGCTCTCGGGGGTGGTCAGTACCTCACCCCACAGTCTTACTAATTAGTTAAACATACGATAATCAGTATTTTAGTGGAAATTAATGGAAACGAAGCTTGGACTTGAATCAATACCATTTTCTTTTCTCTAGTTTTCTTCATTGTTTCCGATACCAAACAGAAAGACAATTTGCAAATATAAATAAAATAAATATTCAATCCAATTCACATATCGTTTAGTTTGTATGCATCTTCTAGTCTTTTCTTTCGTGTCTGTTTTGTTGTATGTGTTAGTTTCTTTTTCATTTAAGCCCCCTCTTGTTCTAGCATCGCGTTTGTTCCCTTTTTTAGGCTTTCATGATATTTCGATTTTGCCTAAAAAAATAGCTCTATTACACGAGTTAACATATATACATGCCAACAAATACAACACTATAGTCTCTATATATATATGAGCTCTTGAGATGTGGTAATGTATTTTTTTCCAGGTTTTTCAGCTTCATGCCCCCTTTTGTTTATATGTTAACTGCCCCCTCTTGTTTTTCAGGTTTTTCAGCTTCATACATCCTCTTGTTTATATGTTAACTGCCCTCGATGTGGTATTGTAATTTTTTTTTGTTGTTGCCCCCGATTTGAATTCGATGCCCACAGGGGTATTTTCCCATCCTCCTTAAGCTCTGTCTCTTTCTCTCTCTCTTCCATTTCTCTCTCTCCCTCTCCCCCCCTCTCTCTCTCTCTTCTGCTTCGGTGATGAGGTGGCGCCGGTGATCGACGTGGCTCTCGGAGGTGGTCAGTACCACACCCCACAACCTTACTAATTAGTTAAACCTACGATAATCAGTATTTTAGTAGAAATTAATGGAAACGAAGCTTGGACTTGAATCAATAGCATTTTCTTCTCTCTAGTTTTCTTCATTGTTTCCGATACCAAACAGAAAGACAATTTGCAAATATAAATAAAATAGATATTCAATCCAATTAACATATCATTTAGTTTGTGTGCAGCTTCTAGTCTTTTTTTTTCGTGTTTGTTTTGTTGTATGTGTTGGTTTCCTTTTCATTTAAGCCCCCTCTTGTTTCTAGCTTCACGTTGATTCCCTTTTTTAGGCTTTCATGATATTTCGTTTTTGCCTAAAAAATAGCTATATTACGCGAGTTAACATATGTATACGCCAACAAATACAACACTATAGTCTCTATATATATGAATTCTTGAGATGTGGTATTGTAATTTTCCAGGTTTTTCAGCTTCATGCCCCTCTTGTTTATATGTTAACTGCCCCCTCTTGTTTTTCAGGTTTTTCGGCTTCATGCTCCCTCTTGTTTATATGTTAACTGCCCTAGATGTGGTATTGTAATTTTTCAGGTCACTGCCCCCGACTTGAATTCGGTGCCCACGGGGTATTTTCCCTTCCTTCCAAAGCTCTTCTCTTTATCTCTCTCTTCCAATTCTCCCCCCCCCCCCTCTCTTCTGCTTCGGTGATGAGGTGGCGCCAGTGATCGACGTGGCTCTCAGGGGTGGTCAGTACCACACCCCACAACCTTACTAATTAGTTAAACCTACGATAATTAGTATTTTAGTGGAAATTAATGGAAACGAAGCTTGGACTTGAATTAATAGCATTTTCTTCTCTCTAGTTTTCTTCATTGTTTCCGATGCCAAACAAAATGACAATTTGCAAATATAAAGAAAATAAATATTCAATCCAATTCACATATCATTTAGTTTGTGTGCAGCTTCTAGTCTTTTTTTTTAATGCTTGTTTTGTTGTATGTGTTGGTTTCCTTTTCATTTAAGCCCCCTTTTGTTTCTAGCTTTGCGTTGGTTCCCTTTTTATAGGCTTTCATGATATTTCGATTTCGCCTAAAAAATAGCTCTATTTCACAAGTTAACATATATACACGCCAATAAATACAACTCTATAGTCTCTATATATGAATTCTTGAGATGTGGTATTGTAATTTTCCAGGTTTTTCAGCTTCATGCTTACTAGTTTTTTCTATATTTTTTTTAGAAGTTTCGCCGTAAAAAAATATATGAATTATTGAGGCATGAGTCGCATGACAGAAATAAAAAAGAGAGGCTGTTTTTGTGTATTGTTTAATTACATAAAAAATGTAAAAAGGACAAGTATAAATGTATAATGATTTCCGTGTGATTTTGTTCTGAAAACGTGAGGAAGTGGTCAAACGTAGGCAGTCAAATAAGGATTTTCTTGAGATTACAACCCACATGCCTCCCTCACCTTCTTCTTTCACACATTGACCACTGCCCTGAAAGGGACCATTCTAAGTACCTAGTTTTTTTCTACTTGTACTCATGAATTACAACAATTTAATCCAAATTTACCCGATTCTAGGTATTCATTTCTAAATAACAACAAATCACACCTAATGTTACTTTACAGCCTAGCTTATGTAAAGCAGTATTTGTTTTCGAATGCGACTTAAAAAATCAAATCTCAAGTAGAGTTGAAATTGAACAAAGTTTTTGGGTTTATCATTCGAAACGAATTACTATTAAGAATCCAAAACAAATTTCTTAGAATGCGTTTACAAATCAAATTTGTATTTGTGACTTTCTAATGGGTTCGATCCGGATATTCGAATTCGAATTATATATATAGGGAAAAAAATCACATACAAAAGTTTTTTTATGAGAAGTATAGCAATGATTTTCACCAATTTATCAATAATTCAATAGTTAAGATTAAATGATAGCAAAATTCTATTTCTACATTTTGTTTGGAAGTTCAATAACTTTTTTATGGGTTAAAAAAGAAATAGTCTACCACTTTTTTTTTAAGGGTATGTGTAGTGGTGGATAGTTATGTTGGGGTTATAGGATTAAAATATTAAAAAGTAATAGAAAAGGGGTTATGTTGGGGTTATGGAAAAAGAGGGTGTAGTGGGAAGGGGGGTTATGTGGGGGTTATAAATGATTGGTAATGATTGGTTAATTATTGTTTTTTATTTAAATAAGAATATTTAATACTTAATAATATTTCATTAAATATAAAAATAATAATAAAAAAATATAAACTGAAAGTTTATTAAATTAATAAAATGAAAAACGTTGCTATTAAAATGAAAAAAAATAAAAAACGTTATTACTGAAAAACGTGGTCCAATAAAGTTTAACACTATAATAATAATAATAATAATAATAATAATAATAATAATAATAATAATAATAATAATAATAATAATAATAATAATAATAAAAAACGTGTTTGCCTCTCCTTTTTCAACCTTCTTCTTCTTCAACCTCATCCCTACCTCCAACCCTCTTCTTCTTCTTCAATCTTTTTCCCCCAATTCCCAAACCCTAATAATAATAATAATAATAATAATAATAAAAAACGGTCTCTCTCTCCTTCCCTACACAAAACGCCGGCTATCACCATAACCTTCAAGCTCAAAACGCCCCCATAGCGCCGGCGGGGGCGGTGTTCCCCGGCGCTATGGGTGGCTAAAACGCCCATAACGTTTGCCACTACGCATACTCTAATGGGTTAAATCAGTTCTACCAATTTGTTGAAAGTCCAATAACTTTTTGATATTATATCTTTTAATTAAAAATATTTAGCTTAAAGTATAGAATTTTATCATCTTTAATTTGAATATTATATTGTTATATTATAATAGCCGTTTTTCATAGATACACTAATTATACAACCCAATGCCATGTAATTGTAGATAATCTATATCTATATCTATATCTATATCTATATCTATATAAATATATATTGTAAAGGGATTAATCCTACATGTCATACTCTTATGCAATCTCTCCTTTGAGAGATGCCACATATGATGTGATGTGGCAAGTGTAAACCAATTAAAAAAAGGAAAAAATATGATTTAACTTAATCTATTATAATATTTAACCTAATCTATTAAATACCTAATCTACTAAATCTAAATATTAAAACTTTATTATTTTTACTCTCATATTTCATCCCATAACTTTTAAACGTTAATATCTTTTATATATGAGATTTTTTAAAGAAAAAAATTACACCAAATTAACGAGCGTTTTATTATCTTTCCAATGAGTACCATATTGCTATATAAAAAACGAAGAAAAAAATGACTATTTTTTGTAACCCGACAGGTATTGTGTCGGGTTTGGGATTAGTTTAAAAAAAATTGTGGGTTTGGGTCGGGTCTGGGATTAGGTGATACCCGACCCGATTACCCGAAACAACATACCTAAATACCCGATCATATACCCATGAATTTTTTAACGCATCACATAACCCTTACACTCATGTGTTCGATATTTCAATAATTAACTTTTTTTTCTTATTTCATGTTAGTTCTTTTTAGAATGATCGAATATCGATTACAAACTTCCGAATTCATATGTAATGGCACTAGATTTATACCTCGGCGCAGAGATTCGTTTTTTTTATATTTGAATATAATAACTTATGGCAGAGATTTGTTTAAAATAATAATAATAATAATAATAATAATAATATATTTTATTATGTCATATTAGATATTTCAACCCGAGAGTATAAGATCATGTATAGGTTCACTTGTGAACAAAATTCAATAATAATAATAATAATAATAATAATAATAATAATAATAATAATAATAAAATCATCATCTTCATTGATTCTACATCTCATTCAAGCATGTTAGACCAAATCGTCTATTAACTGGTTGTGTGTAGAGGAGCATATACGAGGCCTACAATTATTCTACTTCCACTAATGACGAGTCATAATCCTGACAAATGGTTTTGCCCTCGTCATCCATAATCATATTATGTAAGATAATACAAGCATACATAACATTTCTTATTTTATCCCTTGTCAAGAGTCGACACAGATACCTTACAAAATGCCAACGTTGTTTAAGAACACTGAAAACCCTTTCGATGTATTTTCTTGACGATTCTTGAACTTTTTTTTAATATATAGCTCAATTATACATGTTAATCACAGGTGTTAATATATATATATATATATATATATATATATATATATATATATATCGGGGTGGATATTTTGAAAACCCACTCGAGTTAAGAAAACTCTGAAAACCCGTCAAAAAACCATCTAAAAAAGGTTTTTTTTTTTAAAAAAAAATACACAAGGTAACATACATGTTTTTAAGCGTTTTGGGCCAAAAAAATAAAAAAAAGCGCCGAAGAGATATTTAAAAAATAAATAAATAAAGTTTGCGCTGTTACATATGTAACAGCTCTATTACATACTGTTACATATGTAACAGCTCTGTTACATGTGTAACAACGCAAACTTTTGTTTATTTTTTTTAAAAATATTCGTTCGGCGCTTTTTTATTTTTTTGGCCCAAAACGCTAAAAACATGTATGTTACCTTGTGTATTTTTTTCAAAAAAAAAAAAAACTTTTTTAGATGGTTTTTTGACGGGTTTTCAGAGTTTTCTTAACTCGAGTGGGTTTTCAATTTATACTTTCCCTATATATATATATATATATATATATATATATATATATATTATACTTTATACTTTAAAAAAACATACATGTTCAAAAAATATAAGTTATTAAAAAAATACCTCTAGCAAAATGGCCCACATCGTCTCGTCATTTTTTCCGACATTTTTAAGTACTTGTCTCACTCGTCGGTTGCAGTACTGTATGCTAGAACACGTATTGCAGATATACACTTTTGTTTCGCTGTGAATCCCATCTTTCCTATTGTGTCAGGTCTTTGTTTGAAGTAATCATACTCTCGTTCTAAATCGTTAGTTATACGAAAAAAATAAAATTTACTCATTATAAAACTACGCCTAAATTCAGGACCGTAGAGGGGCTATCACAAAAATAATCATGCATTAACAACTCGTTGGCAACCTCAAGATCCTATTCGACTTGTTTTCTTCTCAGCATAGGACGTGGAGGTTGACTAACGTATTGTATAAATTGGACCATGAGTTGTACCACACTTGTAATGGTATCGGTGATCTCAAACAAATCCGAAGATGTGATATCCTTTCCACTCTGAAGATGAAGAATAGTCCACCATATACATTTTTTGAGATAAAGTACTTAGAATTGGTTTTGTGTATGGCGTGAGTATGAGAGGTATGGAAAAACAAATAAGGGCTACTTTATCTTGATTTCCACAAATGAGCCGTGTGATTCAAATCACCTGTGCTCATTTCACTAGGTCAATCACGAGAGGTGTAACGTTTCACTAGGTCGATCACGAGAGGGAGTGTTACACGTAAAATGGGGGCGTGATAGTTCCACTACCTCGATCACGAGAACGGATGCTACACGTGAAATGGGGGCGTGATAGGGGCAATTATGCCCCACCACGTTTCGTCTAACGTGGATGATTATATACTTCTAGTACTTGATTATTCGTGACATAACTCGGCATTGTATAAGCTTTCAAAGTTGGTTTTTAAAATTTCAAAATTTTAAAATACTAATAACCCGATCAAGTCCAAGAATCGATAATAAGAACACGAACACGAATGCGAATGGAATAACTCTCCAATATATTAATCAGGAAATATAACTCAAAAACTGATTACAGACTCTTAAACCATAACTCGGCTTCTCTGAACTCTCTTGATCATAATGTCTAACCCAACTTGGTTTATATAGACTAAGCCAAACTTGCTAGCCAAGACATTACCAAATATAATTATAACATAATTAGGAAACTTAATCAACTATGACCAACTTATAAATATTGATCCCCCAAGTTCACCGACTTGTGACTTGAAGTCCGTAAATTACCAACAATCACCCCCGTAATTTCGGACTCAAAATTGGTGGGTCTTTAACTCTGAACATGTCTTCAACTTGATTCTCCTGAGGCTCTTCATGATATCTTGCAGTGTTCTTTGGGCTCCACTTAACTTGTTCAAACACATGCTTCGTTCAATCAATACTTGTCCTTCCTTGGGCTTGAATCCCTTGCTTCACACATCATTGCTTGACACATCCTTGAACATTCTTCTCTGGACTTTGAATTTTGGGTTTCACCATTGAACTTGGATACTTGAGAAGATTCCGACTCGTACTTGGTTTCTCATCTTTCAGTTCAACTCTTTGTAGATCCCACCCGCAAAATTCTTCATTCAAATCATGCTAACTTGTGTACCGGGACTTGCTATCTTAAGGTTGATCTTGTATAAACGGTTCTTGGTCCTTGTCACCTTCATCATAAGCTTACCAGTATCATCATGAATGGTTAGCAAATCACGTTTCATGTGAACGTCACATCCACCTTCCGTTGCTTGACCAAGACTTATGATATTGCTTTGTAGACCCGGTTTGTAGTAAACATCGGTCAACAGGCGCTTCTCCCCTGTTTTCCCTACAAGTAATACCGATCCCTTACCCCGTATATCTATACAAGATCCATCTCCAAATTTTACCTTTCCCGTGACACGTTCATTTAGTTCAAAGAAGTAAGCTTTATTGCCCGTCATGTGATTCGATGCTCCGTTGTCGAGATGCCAAGTGTCTTTCTCCGTTGGCTCGATCTCAAAACGCTTAGGAATCACCCATTCTTCATTAAGAAAAACCGTCTCTTGATCACACCTCATCATAAATAAAGATGGATCCAAATCATCGGCTTCAGCAAAGTTAGCTTCTTCCTGTTTCTTCAAACGATCTGGACACCCTGATGCAAAGTGGCCGAATTTGTCACAACGGTAACATTGAACATGTGATCTATCCTTCTTTACCCTTTGGCGATCATTGGTTCTCCTTTGACCCGTATGTTTCGACTTATGATCTTGACCATCTCGGCTTTGACTTCCATCTTGGTCCTCATCATCCCGATCTTCAGCTCTACCTTGGTCCCTTCCTTTCCCTTTATACGATTTACGGTTCCAACTATTACGTGAGGACTCGATTTTAGTAAACATCAGATTACCTTGGTTGTTCTCTTGAGTATCCTCATCTTTTATCCGTTCTTCGTATGCTTTTAATCGTCCTACCACATCATCAAAAGTAATCGTCTTCAAATCAACTACTTGTTCGATCGAAGCAACCATGTAACTTCCTTGGTAATCCGTTTAGAAACTTTTTCACGAGTTTGGATTCTTCAATCGTAGAACCCAAAGAAGTTGATTTTGATGCCAACCTAGATAATAAACTTGCAAACTCATCAACTGAACTATGATCTTTCATCTTCAAGTTTTCAAAATCTGACATCAATGACTGTAACCGTGCTTCTCTCACCCGACCAGCCTCGAGATTATGGGTCTTTAGCGCATCCCACATCTCCTTCGCCGTAGTCAGATTACGGACTTGTAAAATCTGATCTTCGGGTACAGCCTGAAACAACAACGCTATCGCCATGTTGTTTTTCTTCACATCTAAAGCTGTTCCCGGTTCAACTTGATCCCAAACTCCATACACATTAAAAATCGCCTTCATTCTCACACTCCATGTTGTATAATTCGTCTTTGACAACATGGGACATATGAGACTAGCCGAATTGTTTTCTTAAACCATAACAATCGGTCTATCACCATCCGCCATCTTACCTCGTCTCTTGTAAGTTATCGAAGTAGAACCCTCTTGATCTGCAAACACCTTGTAAAAAAAATCCCGTTCGCAGGCCTGAACTCTCCTGCGGTCTTCAAGCAGCCTAGGTCTAGAACCAACTTGTTTTCGAGTTCCCGCTGGCCACCGCACAAACAACCTACTCGTCGTCTGTCGTAACGGCACCCCGGCCACTGCTTCGACAAACCAGTACTCCTTAACTACTTATTTTTTCTTCGACTGAATCTTGGCTCTGATACCAATTCAAGTCCAAGAATCGATAATAAGAACACGAACACAAATGCGAATGGAATAACTCTCCAATATATTAATCAGAAAATATAACTCAAAAACTGATTACAGACTCTTAAACCATAACTCGGCTTCTCTGAACTCTCTTGATCATAATGTCTAACCCAACTTGGTTTATATAGACTAAGCCAAACCTGCTAGCCAAGACATTACCAAATATAATTATAACATAATTAGGAAACTTAATCAACTATGACCAACTTGTCAATATTGATCCCCCAAGTTCACCGACTTGTGACTTGAAGTCCGTAAATTACCAACACCCGAAACCGAGCCAATGAACACCCTAGCAATAACTCAAATTTGAATCTCTGTATCTTCTTTATCTGTGCTGCTGCTGGATCATCAAATGCAAACTAGACATTATGCATAAATGCAAGTCAACCAACACCATAAATCACCAAACCAAACTCTAATTACAGACTATTATCATCATGACCAACCACAGCAGCTGTTGGGAGATGATGGCGGAATACGGCCAGTTTGCCGGATGTATTCCGCCTGTGCTGCAGCCCGTGTTGCCTGCTTGCTCCTCTGGGCTTCCGCTGCAGCCATTTTTTTTTCGGATTTATGCCTTGCCAGTGCAATCTTTTTCAACATCTTGGCTTGTGCATGGGCTCTCCTTTGTTCAACTTCAGCCTGAACATACAAAAACATTGACAATTTATAACAATTTTCCTTACTACAGGATATGGTATAACGAGCCGAGCCGCTTGTGAGCTACTCGAAATCGGCTTGCTAAAAACCTTGTTAAGTTAACGAGTTGGGCTTGAGATCAGATCAGACCCCTGCTCCTGGCAACTTATGACCTTTATACTCAAATTTTTTAACACTTCTTTATATTCACTTTTAGTGACATTAAAATTATATTCACCTGCTGGAATAAACTAGTTTTTTTTTTTTTTAATCAGAATATTAACTTGAATCAAGAGAGCACCTTTTCATAACATGACTAAGAAATACTAATCATCTATTAAAAACATAAAATCTTGGATAGAAAGCGTTCCGGGACAACCCAACCGGCCTGTACCTAAGATTTCTCATTTTGACCGGTTGCCCGATTCCCAACCTGCCCATAATTTGAACAAAAAAACCACAATTCAAATTACCTCTATTCTTCTCATTTCAGCTTCAAGTTTGGCCTTCTGTTGGCTCTCCCATGCTTGGATTTTGATCTCTTCGCGTATGAATCTGAACATAACAATTTGACTAAGTTAAACAATGAGAAGAAATTAGAGAAGTTTATAATATAAACAAATACCTTGCATTTTGTTTAGATTTTTCAGCATCTTCCCAAGCAGCAGCCCGTTTCTCATATTCAATCCTCAATGCCTCTTCTGCCGCGTTGTCCCTTTCAACACCCGATGCTTTCTTTTCCGTGTCTTCTTTGCTTGCCCAAGCAGCAATGTTCATCTTCCCAAGCTGCATCCCAAGGTGTAAGATCTCCTTTCGGGTTCTAAGTTTGACTTCTTGCTCGGTCAACTCTTTTGGGTTGCGTGAGTCATCACTAACCGTGTGTTGTATAGGAGTGGACGTTGGTCCACCTCTTCTAGGTGTAGATGGAATTGAAGAATTCGGACTACGGAGTGGGGTTGTGGCCCCCACAGGTGTGGAAGTCATTGAAGGCTCGTGGCTCGGAATAGGAGTCATTTCTGTTCCCATGTCTCTCATTGACACCATTTTAACTTCATGACAACCTACTCATAAATAAACCTTGTTAAGTATACTGATCCAAGATTTGTGCAAAAGCATAAATTAGCTTTGTAACAATATACTTTTCTTAATCATAATTAACAAAGTAACTATTACCTGTTTTATCTTCATTTAAAGTCTGCTCACACGAGGTGTCGATTTCTTTTAGATCTTTACTTTCAAGACATGGATCGATTGACACACTCCCTTCATTTGTTTGACCGGAAACAGGGTGGGGTTGTGGTTCAGAGGGTGTAAATGAAAATTTCTCTGTCCCTGTTTTTAATGTGGGTTGACAAAAGTCAACCCGTTTAACAGAACTAACACACTCAGAAAAACCTCTAATTCCATTTACTGTCCCTCCTCGGTTCACTCGGGTTTGCATAGTGTTTTTAGGATTATGATTCTGCAAATTTTGCCTATTTATAATCCACTTTTCAGCATCATTCCATTTTGAAGACATCGGTCTCAACAGGGATCTTGAAAAAGTATTATGCGTCAACCTCTCGCCTTTATGAAACTCAAAGCTGGATGAGCTAGCATTACTATCATAATCAAGATTCTCATCTTCTAATGATCTTATTGGATGAACTGAACTTGAACTACTACTATCCATCTTTTGAAATTGGTTCAGTTTCACGCGACCCTCTTTTGTATGATCTTTAGGTTGCCCAATATCCTGATCGACTTGCGAGTTATCGAAAGTGACTGATGAAATCCCCATGCTAGAAACTGCAGTTTTAGGCCCACAAATCCATAATCACAATCCAAACACATGCTAAGCATATGTCAATGTCATTGTTCTTTATACTCAGTTTATAACTGGACCCAAAAATAGTAAGAACTTACACTAATAAAAGTTCATCTTTGTCTTATAAAATACCCTTTACCAAAAGCTAAAGATAACATCAATATACAAGATGGTCCAAACCGGCATGGAATGTTTGGATGCACTTTTTCAAAAAACTTGCTAAGCATGTCAATGTTCTTTAAATTCAAATTACAATTGGGCCCAAAAAACAGTATGATTTTACACTCATAAAAAGCTCATCTTTGGCTTATAAAATACCCTTTACCAAAAGAAAAAAAGATGACATCAATCCAAACTGGTCCAAATTATTATGGAATGTTTGGATTCACTTTTCAAAGTGATTATTACCATTCTAAATAATAATTATAATCATGTTAGCTGCCTCAAACTATCAAAACTGAGTTGAGATGTAATCTCATATCCAAACACACCTTATAAATAAAAAAACAGTAATAAACTACTATTCACATATGAGGACAACAAAAGTTTTAGGGCTCCAATCACATTCAATAAATCAGGGCTTGCAAAACAGGTCTTATCTTGTTTAACAATTCAGAAACGACACGATTAACACAAGTATCAAACATAAATACAACTCGTTTAACTATTTTATAACTCATGTCTATGTTTTGTGTACCAAGAGGGAGAAATGATTAAGCATAACCTCCTAATTTTATTAACAAAAGTATAAAATTACACCGCGTACTTTTTCTTAAACATGTTTTATCGTGTTTTAAACAGGTCAAGAATCGTCGCCCTCTACAATAAAAAGGATTATTAATTTAGAAAGAAATTTGAAACACATACCATCCTCATCAAACACTCCAGAGTTTGAAGATAACAAACTGCTGTTCACAAACTCTGTATCTTCATGTTTAGCAGGAGATGTTCTTGCTGAATTGTTTTTTGACCCTCCATCTTTCTTCCTATGCCCCATCAACTTCATCCTCAATTTACTTGGAGATATCATACCAACCTACATTTAATCCAGCAGCAACAAAATGAGCACATTATAACCTTCTTCATCAATCACATAATTTTTTTTACAAACCACAAACAACTTGATTGCAAAAAAATAAAATAAATAAATAAATAAAACAAAATAATAATAATAATAATAATAATAATAATAATAATAATAATAATAATAATAATAATAATAAACCAGCAGTAACAAAATGGACACATTATAACCTTCTTCATCAATCACATAATTTTTTTTTGCAAACCACAAACAACTTGATTACAAAATAATAATAATAATAATAATAATAATAATAATAATAATAATAATAATAATAATAATAATAATAAAGTGATAAACGATTACAGATCTTCAAATCTTCAATTGTTCTGGACTAATTTACGAAATCTCCTTTAAAAAAAACGTCGATTAAAGTAGAATTCGAAACAATTTGACAAAAATCGAAGAACATTATAAGCTTCCTCATCAAACAGCATTGAAAACTGAATAAATCGATTAAAACAACAGAAGTAGCTTCATCGTTAATCATCACCTGAACTGAACAAACTATCAAACGTCAAACGAATTCAACAATCGGTTAAGTATTTTAGAAACCTCCACAACAAACCTAAACCTAAAAACGTCGATTAATAACAGACTCGAAGAATCTAAATAATGAACGATGAACAGTAACCATAACAGTACGATTTCTCACCAAAACAACAAAACTAGCTACAAGGTCGATTATGAGCTAGACAAAACTATAGACTGATTTAGAAAACCGCACACAACAAAACAAAACCTAAAAAAAACTTCGATTAAAGTAGGCATGGAAACTGTTTCACGCAAACCGAAGAATGTAAATGATGAGCGATGAACAGGAAATTCAGAGGAGTGAGATTTGTCACGGAAATAATAAGACAAGTGAATGCAGAGTGTACGTCTAGTCAATCAATCTTTATCTTACTGTACGGCTATGTATTGCATTCACTGACTCGTGAAATTGTTTTACTTGAATATTATTATTATTATTATTATTATTATTATTATTATTATTATTATTATTATTATTATTATTATTATTATTATTCAGAATAGTAAATTGGCGTGAAGAGCAGGAAAGCAATTACTTACCTGTTGTTTGTGAGTTTCTATCCTTTCGTACTCCATTAGATTCTGAAATAATATTAACACTCTGTTCTAGAGAGAGAAAGAGAGACGTATATGTGTGTATATATATATATATATAGAGAGAGAGAGAGAGAGAGAAAGAGAGAGAGAGAGATTTGTAGTGAAATTTTGAAGCCGGTGAAGGAAGGAGTGATGAGAGGAAGGAGACGAAAGCTGACAGGAATCCACCAATTATTAAACTAAGTGTGACGTCGGCTATATTTTTATAAAAACTATTTAATATGTTATTATTTTGAGGAAAATAGTATTTACTTAGAATAAAAGTGAGTGTAGAATAACAATTCTTTTTATTGAGAACCGGGAAAGTTGTATAATGTATGTGTTTTGATGATTAGTATTTGTATAGACTATAGTGTTTTGATGATTTAATATTTTTGGACAGCAAACGATTTCACTTGTAAATTCATTCATTTAGGATTTTAGGGCTATGCTCAAGGTTGAATTATTGACCCGAGTAAGACTATACTCCCTGATATATGAGAACCGGAAGGAATTCGTAAACTCTCGCCTCTCTTTAGGTGTAAACCCGGGATTAAAGCCCCAATTCGTCCTTTCATCCAGATATATGTTGAAAATGGCCCATACGAGGATCGAGCCTGCGTCTCCATTAAGAAGGGCATGTCTCTTAACCGCTGAACGTTTTGTTAGACATCTTCTAATTGTTTTCTATAAAAATTTAAAATATTTTTACTTTTTTATATTAAGTTTAATAAAATAAAAATATTATAAATGGCAAAAACAGTCGTAGGGGTTGTTTGGTAGCCTCTTAAGGAGGCTCGTAACCATTTAGTGCTGAATGATTCAGCATTCAGCGCGTTTGTTTCAGCCTCTGAATGGAATGGTTAAGGTTGAATCATTAAGACTTGGGATGTTACTGAACCATTAAGGACTGAATCATTAAGCACTGAACTAGGCTAAACCTTAATAAAACTCTCATTCCAATGTGGGACAAAAAAAACTAACCATTAAGAGGTCCAACTTAATGATTCAACACTTAACCATAAGTCCATAAAGACCTCTTAACTATTCAGACCTCTTAATGATTCAACACTTAATCAACCAAACAGCTCCTTACTCAAAGTATTTCAATTATTTTATTTATATCAAATCCATATAATAATGTTTCTTTCAAACATCTCTTTTGGACTGTGGGGTACTACATTGAAAAAATATTTCTCACAAAACTTAATCTTAATTTTGTATTCTATAACAAAAAGTTTGTTTTAGTGTCTTTCTAATCATAATTCATAGCTTATGTCTTTTGCTTTTTGCTTATTGTAATTTTTTTTAATGTCTAGGATTGATCTTTTCTTTATGATATGTAAATATGCATGAGTTCACTGGCGAAGCATAGTAAGGGCGGGGAGGGGCGGCCGACCCCCCCGGATTTTCGCGCAGAGGTTCCGATTATATAGTATTCGTATAGAAAATTTTGAAAATATAGGGTTTCGACTCCCCAAAACGGGTTTTCGACCCCCCGAAACTAGTGACTTCCGACCCCCCGAACCTTTGGGTCAAGCTTCGCCACTGCATGAGTTGAAATTTATGATATTCATTTTAACATCAATTGTAGTTTATTAAATTATTTTTTATCTTAACATTAATTGTAGTTGTTTGAATTATTTTTAATGCTAGTACTATTTACATAAAGTAACAAAGCATTAACAATTAAAGTTTTTATTCCTACTATAAATGATAATAAATAAATTATCTTTCAAAAAAAATGATAATAAATTCACACAAAGTTCTATTATTCATTAGTAAATAAACTTAATTTTAATTTTTAAAATTGGATTGCTATGCTTTAAATATATGAAAAATGAACTTCACAAACTTACAAATTTGAATTTGGTGTTTGCCTTAACACGATGGTAGTAGCAATCTAGCATGCATCATGGCACAAGTTTAGTGAACTTAGATGATCAAATATTCAAATGTCAGATATCGCATAAAAAATATAAATGGGTATATAAGTAGTTTAAGAATATTTAAAGGTAATTTTACAAATGATAATATCACATACATCATTTTGCTTGTTTGTAGCTGTTTTTTAATACAACTATGTATAAGTGTATTTTAAATGTATTGTGATGATAAATTACCAAAGGTGTCATGATGGCTTATGCATCATTTTGTCAAAGTTTACATTTTGAATCCAAAGAATTTCATGTCTAGAAACATTTTGAACTTCAAAGGCGTATTTAATGTCCGACATTTTCATATACCCTATACTCACTCACATAAATCAAATTATCAATAATGTATTTTCAGTTGAATCAAAGCATTTCAGTTTTCAACATGTCGCTTATAATTAATAACCTTTTATATTTATTTCTAATTATATAAATCACTCACCATTCGTCTTTTATGTCACAAATGACAATTCATGTTAGTTAAATTTGTTAAATGTGGACTAAAATAACATAGTTGATAATTTCAGTGGCGAAGCTTGAGAATTTGTTTTGGGGGGTCGGAAGTTAACGGTCACGGGACGGGACCTATTTTTTTTCTGTAGCTATAGTTCGGGTGATATGTTCGTGTCGGTGATTCGATTCGGGTCGGGTCGAGTCAAACATTAAATACAATAAATATAAAAATTTTAAGCATTCTTTAACAAACAATTGAACAAAGACACTAAAACATTACAAATGAGACAAAGGGTTTTTACCTGGATAAAGAATTACAGTTCATCCCGTCGACCTTTAAGATTTTTGATTTATTCAATTATGGAGTGGGGTGCAAACGAGCCGAACTAAGCCCGAGCTCGATGAGGCTCGAGCTCAAAAGACTTACGAGAGCTCGAGCTCGGCTCGTTTACTATCTATTAGTTAATGTTTTAAATAAAAGTAATATAAATAATTGGTTCGGAGCTCGATAAATGAAGTTCGGCTCGGGCTCGTTTAGTAAACAAGCTTAAATGAGTGGGTAAATATTATTAAATATTAATAAACCTAATATTACACTAAGGTTTGACGAGTCTAGCGAACTTCACATGCTAGGCTGAGCTCGGGCTCGATTAGTAAACGGGCTTTGTTTTAAACTCAAGCTCGGGCTCGATAAGGCTCGGCTCGTTTCGAGATTTTTACCCAGCCAAGCTCGAGTAGCTAAGAGATAACAACTCAATCGCTTACTCATTGAATCTACTATCCCGCTTATGTAGTTGTTGTGCTTAGTACTTTAGGATTTGAGCTTTACATTTACTTTGTTTTGGGTTAAAGTTTTGGTTTATATAACTATTTTTTTAACGGGGGGTCGAAACCGTATATACTAAAAAAATTTCATACAAAAACTATATACTCGAAACTTCTGAGCGAAAATTCGGGGGGGGGGGGGGGGTCGGCCGCCCCTCCCCGCCCCTGGTTGATATGAGATGAATGATATTCGGATTAGTATTTGTGCTCTTGTTTAAAAACAAGTAATATCTTTTTTTTATGTTTCACATACTAATTAAAATCAAGAGTTAAATGTCAATTTCGTTCCTGAGGTTTGGTCCAGTTTGTCACTTCAGTACAAAACAGTTTTTTTTTTTTTTTTTTTTGCAAATCAATACCCGATGTTTGGATTTTTTTTTTGCCAAATTCGTCATTTTCACTAACTCAGTTAAAAAATCTCTTTAAGGTCAGGGGTAGGGTTGTCATTTTGCCACTTAAATGAGGGACAATTTAGACATTTCATCATATTATTATTTTCCTCTTTTTAAACCCTAACCATTCTCCACCCACCATTCACCATTATCTTATCTGCACCACCTCCACCACCATAACCACCCTGACTCCACCACCTCCACCACCACCACCTTGAATTCACCACACTACTAGAAAAAACACCTTTAATGACACACAAAAGATGACACACACTCATTTTATGACATGCACAAGTGTGTGTCGTAAAAAAAACGTCATTGTTTGCAAAACCAGAAGAATTTATGACACATATTTTTATGTGTCATTGCTTAAATGTCATGAAAGAAGAAATATGACACAATCATAATATGTGTGTCATTTTTTATTGTTATCTTTAAAAAATTTTAAAACCTATTAATTCCCCCTAAATTTTCATTCCTCTCTCTCTCTCTCTCTCTCTCTCTCTCTCTCTCTCTCTCTCAAAACCTTTACTAATATCTAGGGTTCAACACAAACGAAGCAACAATCGTCCATACATGATTGAGTGTTCGCTATACACTCAATCTTCCTCGCTTCAGACTTCAATCTTAACGCCACCGGTCCCCCAGCTTTCACCGACGACACTCTCTCCGCTCCTTTTTCCGGTATTTCTTTTCAATATTTAGGTTTATATATTTATTTATTATTATTTTTATTATCATTATTTTTAAATTAGGGTTTTGTTTATATGTGGTTAGATGAGGGGTGGAATGAGTAACGAGTTTGAGAGGGGAGACCACCACCATCACCAACCCAAGACCACCATCACCGAATCTAAAACCACCACCTCAATCGAAGACTCCCACCACCACAACTATCATTTGAACATACCTGCAACCCAAAAAAAAAAATCTTAATCGAAGACCCATTCATCATCTCAATCGAAGACCCTCCCGCTTGAACACCGTTGTACACACTGGTGGTGGTTGTAACCAGTTGTTGTTGGATGGCGGTGGTTATAGGTTGTGTGACAGGAACAAAGAAGATTATTATTATTATTATTATTATTATTATTATTATTATTATTATTATTATTATTATTATTTGCAAAGATCTAGAGAGAGAGACAGTGAACGAGAAAGAGAGATATATATATATATAGGGGGTGGGGTGGGTGGGGTAGGGTAGGCATGGGGTGGGGTGGGGTAAGATTTTTTATTAAAATTTTTAATTGGAAGTAAAAAGACAAAAAAACCCTGACCTTAACGAGATTTTTTAACTGAGTTAGTGAAAAGGACGAATTTGGCAAAAAAAAATAATCCAAACCTCAAGTATTGATTTGCAAAAAAAAAAAAAAAAAAAAAAAAAACTTTTTTGTACTGAAGTGGCAAACTAGATCAAACATCAGGGACGAAATTGACATTTAACTCTAAAATCAATTAATATTGGCTATGCTATAAACTTGGAAGAAAATTTCTGTGCACAACTTGTAACGATTACAGGTGACGGTGATTCAGTGATCTTTAAAATTCTATTTTTATGTTATATATCTTCTTAATAGTATTAGTATTGTATTACAAAATGAAGAGAATGGAGGATGTAAACAAAATAATACATTTCTTTTGACAAATTAAAAAACTTTCAATAATTTTCATTAACTCCAGAATAAAAAAGACAAATTTACAGTAGAATGGCGGGTAAGAGCATTCACGGTAGCTTCCCCATCCCCCATTTACTCGTAACCAATCACAACCACATATTACATTAAAAATCATTACAATTTCTCTCTCTTTCACTCACAACCACTTTCAACAAATATTAAAAAATAAATATAGTTTCCAGTTTTCCCCAAAAGATTCTCAAATATACCAATCAACAGTAGATTCCTCATTTTTCTTCACTCACAAACCCTCAAAACCATCCCATATAATTTGAGGGCTACTCTCACATAAAAATAGGGGAGCTATTGTGAATGCTCTAAAGGGGCAATAACAAGGTGCCCCACAAACCTTATCCTACCGGAAACAAAACCCTGGTCCTTAGGGGTCGAGATATTGTTGTGTACGACCCTCAACACTCTATATAGGAACATAATAGCTTCCGAAGCTAAAGAGCCAAATGTATCAAAGACATGTTGATTATCAGCGCAAGCTTTATCATGCTTCTCAATTATCTATGATTCCGCCTTCAACATTGAATGGCCCGCCACAAACCCACTATCCTAAGACCAAAAAGGGGATATGCTGGTGAGGTTTACACAAACATGTTTCCCACCCGTCCAGCTAAACATATAAACGTCAGTTAGACGCGACGTAAACCTCGCTCCGTCGGGTATGACAAATGATAATATGATAAACTATATTGAAAACAGAATTTAGTTATTACTCCTAAAATAAAGCTGAGTTATTTGATGTATACAAGTAACAAAACATAGGTGGTGCCCAATCATGCTTACTAATTAGGCCGACTTTATCCAAGCAAAAAGGTTGATGTACCTTTTTTTATTTTTCCCAAAGTGAGATGATTTTGTCTAGTTCTACTTGTGTTTCCTTTGTTGTTAAGTGGGTCTATTTATTGCCAATGATACTATGGAAATATGGTTGAGGTGGGAGGGTTTAACAATATAGATGGATTTCTGCCTAGTAGAGGTCTCCTGTTTGATTCCTGACAGCCCTCTTTCCTGTAGGCACCGGGTTTGTGGTGGTATGCTCGTTGAAGCGTCATGGCGCCGTCTCGAGCCAGGCCCGCGTCAATATAGAGCCCAGTGGTTAACCACTGAGGTGGCCGAACCAAAAAAAAAAAAGTTGGTCTATTTATTTTATTTATCCAATTTATAATTTATAAGTATATGTAATATGTAATTATAACTTGTTGGATACTATAACATACACATGTAAAAGTCGTAAAATGAGGTAAGATAGTATTTGACTATTTTCTTGTATATCATAACAGAGGTCCATATGGCATAGGAGTGTAACTGTAAAAAATCAAAGACCAAAGACTATTCTCACAATCAAACATAAGATCAAAACAATACAGATCAAGAACACCAAAAATAGCGACAAAACAAGTGACCAAAATCTTATTAGTTTACCCAAACCAAAAAATCACCCAACCAAACCTAGAAGTTCTTCTAATCAATCAATCAATCATACTCAGTATATCCCACGAATAGTAAAAACTATTGGTAGGGTCAGGGGAGGGTGAGATGTAGGCACACCTTACCTCTACCCATAAGGATAGAGAGACTGCTTCCAGAGAGACCCCTGGCTCAAAAAGAAAGAACAGAAGACAGGCAAGCATACAAGTAAAGAGACAAGCACCACAGGGATATTTCGCTATCGGCTAACAGACCAAGTGCAGGAATAAGCTAGTAAGATAGTGCATAAAAATATAATACATTGAACATCATACAAATATGTAAAGAGACGACAACCCCATGTAAGTTTCACATTACATAAGAAAACAGGATAAATAGACACACAAATCAAAATAGGTTTAGAAATCCTATAGTTAAGGTCTCACAATACCCGGTTATGCTACCTAAGTGTCAAATCCTAAAAGTCACTTACTTTAATCCTACTTTTCCACGGACTCCTTTCTTGAAGATACAAAGTTTGATCAACTGATTAACACATCAGTTGATTTAAATCAACCAAATACAACACAAGACAAAGATAGAACGATCTTACAGATTGATCAATACGAACACTAGACAAATACAATAGCTGATGATAAAGTCCTTCAACTCTTTGTTGAAGAAAACCCTAATCGCCAACTGTAGACAGAGGGAAAATAGAGAGAGTGAGAAGATATTGTGAGGTGTTAACCCTAATTCTGGAATCATCTTCTCTTTATATAGCCACCAACAATACATGAGCTGGGCCACATATGACAACATTAATGAGCTGGACCTTTTGTCCCAATACCCCAAAACGAGTAGCCCAATACCTGAACAGGTCCAATACTTAAACAATACATAAGCCCATTATCTCAAAATAAAATGTAAGAATATATCAACCCATGAATTTAAAGAATGTATATTTATTATATACTTTTAATATCCCCTTAATTTCATGGTTTAACAAATTTATCATACCAAGTTTTGAACACAACTCATTGTGTTGAGTTTGTCCCAAACCTTTGGTAAGAATATTTGCAACTTGATTTGCATTTTCTACCTTAACAGTTTCCAAGAATCCCTTGGAAATTTTCTCTCGAACAAAATGCAAATCTATTTTAAAGTGCTTTGTTCGATCATGGAACACTGGATTAGCATCAATAGATATTGCTGCCTTACTATCTGAATATAACTTAATAGGCAGTTTAACCTGAACATTCAGCTCTTTAGGTAAATTTGATATCCAAACCAGTTCACATGTGGTTGAACACATGGCTCGATACTCAGCTTCATCTGTGGATTGAGATATTGTGTTTTGTTTCTTACTTTTCCAGGAAACCAAAGATTTTCCAAGAAACACACAATAACCTGTATCAGACTTCCTAGTTTCCAAGCATTTTGCCCTGTCAGAGTCTGAATAGGCAAACAGCTCGAAAGTATCACATTTTCAAAAGAAATTCCTTTACCAGGACTAGACTTTAAGTACTTTAACAATACTAAAGCAACTTGTAAATGAGCCTTAGAAGGTCTATGCATAAACTGACTCAAATACTGAACAACATAGCTTATATCTGGTCTTGTTAATGATAGGTTAATTAGTCTTCCTATCAACCTTTGAAAACCAGTTATGTTATCCAACATTTCATCCATTTTTGAATATTTAACTGAAATGACATAATTGGGTTCAATAGGAGTATCAATAGGTTTACAACCCAAGTAGCCAAAATCATTGAAAAGTTCTAAGCAATATTTTCTTTGGTTTAGACAAACACCAGTTTCAGTATACAATACTTCAATACCCAAGAAATATTGCAATTTTCCTAAGTCTTTTATTAAAAAAATTTCACTTAAGAAATTTTTAATTTTAATTAAAAAAAATATTTATTTTCTTCAGAAAATGTTTTATCGTTTTGTTCAATAAAATATGAAAGAGTTAAATGCCAATTTCGTCTATGAGGTTTGGTTTAGTTTGCCACTTCAGTACAATTTTTTTTTTTTTTTTTTTTTTTTTTGCAATGCAACACCTGAGGTTTGGATTTTTTTTTTGTATTTCCGTCCTTTTCACTAACTCAGTTAAAAAATGTCGTTAAAGTCAGGGGTAGTTTTGTCATTTTTCCACTTTAATGAAGGACAATTTGAACATTTGAAACCCTATGATTATTTTTATAAAAAACTACCACACCACCACTAACCACCATATCCTCCTCCTTCCACCACCATCACCTCAGCCAACCATATCTACCACCTTAGCCAACCATATCCACCACTAATTACCACCTCATGCACCGTCTCCGCCATATCCATCACCAATCACCACCTCAGCCCCCATCGTCTATGTTACCTGTTAATACCCTGTAAATACATGGAGTCAGAATGCTTACTTAATTGGGCACATGGAGTCAGCATGCTTACTTAATTGGGCGTTTGGTAGTTGGTCATGGTCTTTGTCATTTTGGCTAACCTTTTGCAGACAAGATTCACGAAGCAAGAAATCCAACTTTTAAACTAAAAGAAAGGGTAAATAAAACTATAAATTAGATTATTGTAAATAAAATTACCCACCCTATAAAAAAACCACCCAGGCTATCTGTCCGTCTATGCGATCCATAACACCAAATCAAATACTCTGTTCTTCGCAATCTGGCAACCAGAATCGGACCTACATCCCTTTTCGGATCTTCATTTGTTCCCTGATTTTCATTGCGAAACTAATTCGACAAATAAATCCTTTGTACGACGCAATTTGTGTGTCGGAATCCGAACCTGCACTCCGCTACTATTCATCGATCTTTCATCATTTTGGGGATACATGTTATTTCAATTAAAGCATGTGTAGATGCAAAAGTGCGACTAGAGCTTTGGATTGTAAAACACATTTTGGGTTGTTAATATCGAAGGTGCGAAGGAAGATTGTAGAGGGTGCGAAGGAGGATTTAAAGGTGCGAAGGAAGATGTTTATACGAATGAAGACTTAGATTATAGAAGAACTTGGTTCGACCAGTCAATGTGGGCGAACCTGCACATTCGCATGAATGATTTGGGCGAATGTGCAGGCCTATAAATAGGTTAAGTTCATTTTTGAATGTAACTTTGATGATTATTATTCCCTCCTCTTTCTGAAAACTCTCTCTAGATTTTGTTAAACTTGTTTTACATTTAAACCTTGATTGTAATCATTATTCTATGTGTAAACAAGTGTTTTTATGAATGGAATTGATTGAAAATGATGATCTGCGTGTTTGAATCTGTTTGATTATTACTTTGTGATAGTTTTAGGGTTTCCGCACCTAAAACTAACTTGTTTGATCAATCTTTGTTTGTTTTCGATCCTAATACGCACATACAAAGTGGTATCAGAGCCATTTCGGATCAAACAACCACAAATTAATAATCTCTCAGCTGATTTGGACCCAATTTTGGTCAAAAAGTTTCTGTTTTCAATAAACAAACTGATGTGATAAGATTTTGATCGATTACACCTTGATTTCGAGTTTAAATTGGATAATTCTCTTTATTAAAGTTGTTCCAAATCAAATCCGATTCAAAACCTGATTAAGATCATCAAAATCCATCAACATTTGAAAAACATGATCAAAATTAACTGATTTTCAAAGAATAACCGTTTTTGAAATCACAGGGGTCGAACGAGAGAGTTTGGTCGAAAGAGGAATTTATTTGGGTCGAAAGAGTGTGTATCTGTACGAAGGAGGTGTTTTTGTGGTCGAAGGAAGACTTTGATTGCTTATTTTTCACATTCGTACCCTTGTTTCACCTTCGCATAATCGAACGGTCGAAGGAGTTGATAAACGGTCGAAAGAGAGTTCTAAGTGGTCGAAGGAGTTTTTAGTTGATTAGTATTCATTCGTATCATTCATAAACGGGCGAAAGAGAACTTTATTTCTCCTTCGCACGTCCGTATATACGAAGGAACATCCTGTTTTTGAAAATTTTTAATCTTTTCGTGTTTAATTGTTTGCAGGACAAGATGTGGAACTTTCCAACAACGCCTAGACCTACTCAAGCACCACAACAACAGACAACACAAGATCCGTGGTCCATTGCAGCTCAAAAGACTAGTCAACCATCACAGCCGATCAATTATATGGCTATGACTAGTTCGGCACCACAACAAGTTGTTCAATCATTACCACAACCGATTGACAACTATTGGGGAGTCGCAGCAGCAGCAGTCCATTCCCAGACGACCAATGCTATTTCTACTCTTATTCATGATCTATCTTCTGGAAGCGGCAATCGTCCACCGAAGTTAATGGACATGAAGGAGTATAACACTTGGAAGACGAAGTTTAAGATTCACGTTGAGGGACAAGGACTTGAAGGAGCCGAGGCATGGCAAATGATTGTGAAGGGTTACGTTCCTCCTATTCTGGAGAATACTGGAGAACCAATCCCTTTGGAGAATTTGGCGGATGACGAGAAGAAAAGGTTTGCTATAGAGAAGAAAGCATTCTCTCAGCTATCCCAGGCGATCAACACTGATCTATTACATCAGTTTGGATCGTGCACTACATCCAAACAACTTTGGGATATGCTGAGAAATCGACATGATGGAAATGAGAAGACCAGGAAGCTTAGGATGGAGGAGCTTCGGAAGGAGTTTGAAAACTTCAGTTATATGGGTAATGAGACCCTAAAAGAGTTGGTTCCAAGGTACTGCCATTTGCTCACTGAACTGTCGAGCTATGAGATCAACATTCCAATGTCGGAATTAGTTGATAAATTTGCTGATGCATTACCACCCTATTGGAATCAACACATCGAAGTGTTAAAGGAGAAGGATGCTTACCAGTATTGGACCATTAATGAGTTCATCCAAAAGCTGGAAAACAAAGAGATGGAGGAAAAGAGAAAAGCTAAGAGAGCTCAAATTCCACAGAATCCTGATTTATATGTGAGTGGAACATCTAACTCTCTTTCTGCTTCAAGCACCACATCTACTGTTGCACCTCACATAGCATGTGTGTCTAACATTGTTGAACCAACAAAAGCACCCATTAACTACCTTGCTCAAACTTCATCTTACACACCATCATACACACAACAACCTTATCAAACACAAAACTTTATTCCACCATTTTCACCATTACAACAAGCCGCATGCTATACATCAAGTCAACAGCAACAACAACAATATCCTCCTCAAGTGAACCAGATGCAGATTACTCAAGCACAATCAAGTCAAAACCCCGATTGTGTTAGAGACATCAAACCTTAACAATGTGACTGTTGAAATTGCTCAACAGCATGTTGCTCTAGTATCTGCCATGGTCGCTTCTTACAACGGTTTGGTAGCAAGTCAAATTGGTAACAATAATCTCACCAATGAGGACTATGCTCAAATCGATAAAGAGGAAATGGAGTTGATGGACATTCAGTGGGCTTTTGCAAGCATTATGAGGAGAGCCACTGATTTCATTCAGAAGACTGGCAGGACTGATCTCTCAACCTCTCCCAATACCACATACGGATTCAACAAAGCAAAGGTTACTTGCTTTAACTGTGGTGAAAAGGGACATTTTAAAAGGGAGTGCACACAACCAGCACAACAAGGTAACCGAAATCCTTTCAATTCTACATACCAAAACCGACAAAACCAAAACCAAAATCAAGTGTCTTACAATAATCCCAACATCTCAAGCTTTCAACCACAAAACCAAAACACTTATCAGAACCGTCAACAAAACAACAACACCAGACAATCCACAACCCAAAACCAACCTCAACATAACCCAAACCGAACTATTGTTCCTATCTCTACACCTAACACACAAAACCAAAACCAAACTGATACTCAAAACCAAGCACTTGTCATCCAAAAGGATGAAGGTTTTGACTGGACTGGTATGCAATTGGGGGTGGAAGAAATCACTGCTGGGAATGTTGCGTGTGTGGCACAGCAGATGAGGTTGGATGAGAATGAGGAAGTTGAAGAAGAGGTTGTGATTGAAAAGGTGTCGGAGTTGAAGATTGAAGAAGTGAATGATGATGTGATTGCTGAAGGTGAAGACAAGAGATCGGGGATGATTCTTGATTCTGTCACTAATGTTGGAGATCAATATGACTCAGCTTACTCGGATATGGAGAGCGAATCTGATTCAGAGACTAGTGTGAATTCACTAGATGATGATATTGACCAACTGTTAGCTGAAGCTGACTTCCTGATGACTCGCAAGTCATGTATGGTGGATGATGCATGCACCAAGATTGACTACTCCAAATTCTTTGCAGGAAAGGAAGCTCACTTTGCTCTAATGGCCATGACAGAACCTCCTAAGCCGGTAAGTTCTGAAACTCAATCTTGTGTTAAATGTGACAAATGTGCTGATTTTGAAAAACTGACTGATGAAAACAAGCTTCTCAAGGTTCATCTTGAGAGTGCAAAACTCAACTGTCAGATTTATCAAAAAGACTTAAAAGATTTCAACAAAGTTCTTGATGGTTATAAAAAGGATGTGTCTGAATTGAAAAAGACATTATCTATTAAACAACTTGCCATTAATAATTACATCAATGAAATGGAAAACACTAAATTAGAAATGGCAACCATCAAGTGCTTTGCGGAAAAAGTTAACAAGAAATTAGAAAGTTACAAGCACATAGCATACGTAGTTGATCATATCATTGAAGAACCCTCCCAGATGAATAGTGCAAACTATAAGTCAGTTCCATCTCCGGTATTGTTTGAGAATCACACTTTACATGCAATACCACCAGAGACTTTAATTCATCCTGATCCCACACCAGAAAATGAGCCTAACACTTCCAGTGTCGGGGATCCATATTCTGATGTGAGACCAGTACTGGGAAATAGTGAGGGTGTGGTCGCTACTGATGATTCAGATGAAGAAGATGAGTCATCTGAGATGGTTGAAAGTGATAGTGATATCCCTGATGAAAATCATATAATCACTACTGAGCCAGTCTCACCGTCCCAGATAATTCATCCAATGGCAAATGCTCATCGCAAAAATGAGGTTAAGAAAAATGATAAGTTTGTTGGTAAGAGTTTTGAAAAGAAAGAGGTTAAAAAGGTTGAGAAAAACGTGAGAAAACCGGTTGAAAAGAAAGTTGAAATTAAAACTGAGAAAAATGTGGTAAAACTGGTTGAGAAGAAAAATGAATTAAAATCTGAGAAAAACAATGATGTGAGCAATGAAGTGTGTGATAAACCTGTCAAAATCTTCTATCGGATGCAAGGCTCCGATAAGATTTTATCAGATGATGAGTTTCCGATTAAATTTGTCAATTCTACAAAAATCGAAAAGATATGGCAGGAAAGTACGATTTGGTTCCCGAAATTTGAAAGGACCAACGACATTCCTCAAGAGATTTTAGACAAAATTTATTCGGAAAAAGAAGCAAAGGTCAATGTCACACAGTTTGTTTTGCCTGTTCATAAAGAAAATAGTTTTATTGAACCGACTTACTCGAAGGACCCAGCTCCTGAGAGTTTAAGGAAACAATGCATGGTCGATCGATATCCCATTGCTAGTTTTTCCAAGTCGCCAATCAAGGAAAACTATGAGGAATACCGTGCGTGTTACAAGTGCGGGGAACGGGGACATTTACTTGTCGCCTGCCCGTACGTACGACACAAAAGGCACGAGGTGGAGATGAGGCAATATCATGAGTATCCGGTTGACAACTATGGCTATCAACAGAGACGGAATTTTCCTCAAAAAGAATTTTATCATAATCAAAACAATTTTTACAACAAAGGGGAAAATCGTCCGATGATGTATGATAAGCGCAACCGGATGACCACTGATAAATCTGGTAAGAAACCTCAGATGAACTCAACTGTTGATATCAAAAAGGTAGCTCCTAAGCCTAGTGGTAAACAAGGAGTTGGACCTGTCTCTGTTAAATCAGAGAAGGTAACCAAGAAGGTTGCTTTTAAAGAAGAAGTAAAGAAACCAACTGAGACTTCAAAATCTCAGATTCGGATCTTGAAACGATCTGAGCAATCTTGGTCATCTAAGGAATCTGAAGGAGCTTCTACTTCACAGAGTGAGAAGAATGAGAAAAAGAAGGTTGTTAGTGAGAAGAAAGGGGTTGAGGTAACCCAAGATGTTTGTGAGTCAAAAGTTTCTTTGAAACAACCTGTTCAAAGACCCAAGACCAAACAGGCTTGGGTCCCCCGAAAGAACTAATTGATCTACTTTAAATGTGCAGGGAGCTCCAGCTGGCCCTGTTAGCAGCCTATGGATTGTTGACAGTGGAGCTTCTGGTCACATGACAGGGGACCTCACGCTACTCTTTGACATCAAAAACATTAACGGAGGTTATGTGGCATTTGCTGGAAATAAGGGAGGCTACATTACTATGGAGGGTAGTGTAAGCAATGGGGTCGTAACATTTGAGCGGATTTCTTATGTGAAACAGATAGATTACAATTTGCTCAGTGTTAGTCAGATTTGTGATAAACAATTTTCAGTGTATTTTGATGACAAATCCTGTTATATCTTGAAACCTGGGTTTGAGTTACCAAAAGAGTGGGTGATGCTGAAGGCACCGAGAGTTAACAACTTGTATATTCTCAATATGTCTAAAGCAATGACCACCCATGGTCAAGTCACGTGTTTCCTCTCCAAGGCTACAGAAAAAGAATCCATTATATGGCACAGGAGAATGGGACACATCCATTTGAGAAAGATGAATCAGCTTGTGAAGAATGAACTTGTCACGGGAGTTAATGTCAAACACTTCCATCTGAATGACAAGTGTATCAATTGCAAGAAGGGCAAGCAGCACAAACAATCCCATAGACCAAAGAAAGTTAATTCTGTTGAGCTGCCACTTGAACGTTTGCATATGGATTTATTCGGTCCAGTCAGACGTAAAAGTCATGTCGGGGAATTATACTGTCTTGTGGTGACTGATGATTATTCAAGATTTTCATGGGTAATGTGTTTGCATCAGAAAAGCGACACTTTTGACAACTTGAAGGTTCTGTTTACACGTCTGGAAAATTTATATGGTCTGAAGATCAAAAGAATCCGGAGTGACAATGGGACGGAGTTTAAAAATGCTCAGATGGAGAATTTTTGTGCAAACAAAGGAATTCATCATGAATATAGCGCTCCGTACACACCCCAGCAGAACGGTGTCGCAGAGAGAAAGAACAGGACTCTTATAGAGACGGCGAGAACTATGCTTGCGGATTCAAATCTTCCAGTCATGTTCTGGAATGAAGCTATTTACGCGGCATGTTATACTCTTAACCGTGTTTTGACAGTGAAGAAGTTTGGCAAGACTTCTTATGAGCTGTTGAACCGACGCAAGCCGAATCTGGAGTATCTAGAACCATTTGGTGCCCCATGTACAATGCTGAATCATTCGGAAAAGTTTGCACCAAAGGCTGAAGAAGGTTATTTTGTTGGATATGCAACCCCATTAAAACGGGTATTCAACAAAAGAACTAGAAAAGTCGAGGAGTGGGCTAATGTCGAAGTTCAAAGATATACACAAAATGTACAGGGTGGAGGACCAGATTGGATGTTTGATTACAAAGATTTCTTTGAATCTTTCAATCTAGATAGCATGGTTGAAGAAGCTGTACTTCGATTATACTACGAGGTCGAAAACGCCGTAACTTCACCGTTAGTGCGTCCGATCACGGTGAACCCCCAAGCAGCTTCTAATGATGCCACTGCTCCTGTATTGGAAGAAGAGGTGTTCCAAGAGGCTTCTACATCGCTTAATTCATCCGAATCAGAATATGAAGAAGATGATGCAACAAGTGAAGCTATTCTGGACAAAGCTACAGTGACACCACCAGTGAACCCATCTACTACTGATGCTTCAACATCGAATGTGGGTAATGATCTGGCATCTACAGAGAATTTGACAACTCAGACGGGAGTACAAGTACCTGATTATCCGGAATCTCGGATACATCGGATACACCCGCTTGAACAAGTTATTGGTGATCCTGGTAGCAGTGTGATGACAAGAGGACAGCTGAAGAATGCTCAAGCACCAGAAAACATTGGCAATCTTGCTTTATATGCCAAAATTCAGAAATCTGGTTTTCAGAATGACTGGTCATTTGCTTGTTATGTTTCGCAGGTCGAGCCGCGGACATACAAGGATGCTCTTTTGGATGACGCCTGGGTGGAAGCAATGCAGGAGGAGTTATTACAATTCCAGAAACTTGGTGTATGGACCCTAACAGATTTGCCCCCTGGAAGAAAGAAAATTGGAACCAAATGGGTGTTCAAGTGCAAGAAGGATGACAGAGGAGTAATAGTTCGAAACAAAGCTCGTTTGGTCGTTCAAGGTTTTCATCAGGTTGAAGGAATCGATTACAATGAAATCTATGCACCGGTTGCACGCTTGGAAGCTATCAGAATGTTCCTCGCGTTTGCATCATGGAAGAAGTTTAAGGTGTCTCAGATGGATGTAAAGAGCGCATTTCTTTACGGTGTGGTCAAAGAGGAAGTTTACGTAGGTCAACCACCGGGCTTTGAGGACCCTATTCACCGGGATAAGGTTTATGTGTTAAACAAAGCTCTCTACGGGTTGCACCAGGCTCCGAGACAATGGTATGAGGAGCTGAGCACGTATCTTCTCTCGAAAGGTTTCAAACGCGGACTGGTAGACTGCACACTGTTCACGAAACGAACAGGAGATGATTTGCTTCTAGTACAAATTTATGTTGATGACATTATTTTCGGGTCTACTAACGAACTTCTGTGCAGGGAATTTGAACAAGTTATGCAGGAAAAGTTCAAAATGAGCGCTATGGGAGAAATGCAGTTTTTCCTCGGCTTACAGGTGGAGCAAAGACCAACGGGGATCTTTATTCACCAGACAAAATACGTTTTTGAAGTCTTGAGCCGATTCCAGATGGATGATTCGAAGCCGATGGATACCCCGATACAGCCCAATCACGGGATTGGAGTTGACCTTAAGGGGGAGCTGACTGATCCATTTACATACAGAGCAATCATCGGATCTCTGATGTATCTCACAGCGTCAAGACCTGATATAATGTTTGCGACGTGTCTTTGTGCGCGATATCAATCGAAGCCGAAACAGAGTCATCTTGCAGCTGTCAAGCGTATCCTTAGATATCTGAAGGGTTGTCCATCGAAAGGACTGTGGTACCCTCATGATGATAATTTTGACCTAATCGCTTTTAGTGATGCAGATTGGGGCGGCTGTGACAAAGACAACAAATCCACAACGGCTGGATGTCAGTTTATGGGGAGCAGGCTCGTGACCTGGCAATGCAAGAAACAAACCGCAGTTGCACTATCCACATGTGAAGCAGAATACGTTTCAGCATCGAGCTGCTGCTCACAGGTTCTTTGGATCCAACAGCAGATGGTGGATTACGGTTTGCAATTTCTTAAAGCCCCTATTTACTGTGATAATGAGGCCGCAATCGCATTAACAAAAGACTTAGTAAATCACTCAAAGGCTAAACATATCCGGATTAAATATCATTTTATCCGTGATTGTTATGCTAAAGAGTTGATCGATATGGTCAAAATCCACACTGATTATCAACGCGCAGATCTTTTTACCAAAGCTTTTGATAAATCCAGATTTGATTATCTTTTGAAAGCAAATGGTATTAAAGAAAAACAGGACTGATCACCATCTCAGTCTATCACTTTTTAGTTTAACTTTTTACTGTTTTTCAGAAAAATTTCGAAAATCCAAAAACATTGAAAAATTTCAAAATCCATAAAAATTGAAAAATTTCTTTACTGACTGCTATATCTTCTTCCCTTAGATTAATGCCGTCAGATTTCTGTGAACAAACGATATCTGGGCAGTCACATATTTGAAATGCTCCAGCTTATCCTTGGGAACAGTAAATTCGAAAATCTATAAAAATCAGAAAATTCTAAAATGATTTCCTGGAGTATAAAGGGAAATGATAGTACATCAGTGGGGATCTGACACATTCTAATTAATGTAATGCTATATAGGGCGTGTGTCTGAGTCTGTGCGATGTGCTGATAGGCTTCGTAGACCTATTACTGCGTGCCTGATACATACATATCAAACGATTTGTTGTGTGGATGAACTCCTCATGGGCATATGGTCTTAGTACCGTAATTTCGTTTGATAGGGTATTTGTACAAAACTCGGAGGTTTAGGGTCGTTATGTTATTAGTTGTCTGGGGATAGCCTCTCTGATCTTCTGCTGTAAGTCATTACAGACCTAGATCAGACAGGGTGTCTTTATAAAAGAGCTATATGCCAAATCCTAAAGTTACCGAATTGAGGAACTTTCCATGTTATATGATAATCAAAGATTATCTATTACATCGTATTGATCATTGATGCAAATCATGATTAATATCAGTCCTCAACCTGGTATAGTGCATATGTTACTCTGCTGCATTAATTTGCTGACCTGTATACCTCTATGCATTATATCTTGTACAATTACAGACAACGAAAGCATAATCACGCTTTACAATGAGTCTTTGTGCATTTACTTCTTGATACGGGAGTATGTCGTGAGTGTGGGAACCACAGACAATTGCGTTATTACTATAAATATTAGTATCAGTATAAAGCACTGCACAAAAGTCTGCATGTGAGTTTATGTGGATCACAATATCAGCAGTTGCCAGATCACACATTGTTTTTAATGATAATAATTTCAAAAAGATCAACGGAGTGATCAGATTTCTCATAAACTGATATGATCCCTTTACCGGAATCACAAAAATATTTACAGTTTTTCATTTACATTTCTGCATTTTATTTTCTCGTCAAAAATTATAAAACTCAAAAAGATTTTAGGTGTGTTTTAGCATAAACTTTAGAAAATCCAAAAAGATTTTTCTTTTTCATCTTATTTTTGATAACTGATGGTGGTTGATGTCGATTTTCTAAACCTGGATACACCATTTGAGCTTTGTAATTTTTAAAATGTGAAAACATGAATGTTGGATGCTTAAAGGTTGGAAAATAATTAAACTGGGACTCGTTTTTGAGATTTGGAAAATTTTCAAAAATCCCAATTCTCATTCGCCCATTCGTTTGGTCGAATGTGGGATTTTCCTTGTTCATTCGTATGCTTTGTTTGGGCGAAGGAGAGTGTTCCTGATATATATTTCATTCGAACCCTTTTATCTCATTCGAACCCTTTCAATAGGGTCGAAGGAGAGAAAAGTTTCTCCTTCGTATGGACAAAACGGGCGAAGGTACAGGTCTATATATATCCTGTTCCTCATTCGAACCCACTTATAATTTTTTTCCAGATTTTCTTTGTAACCTCACCTTGTTGATTTTTCGTTAAAAATTGTTCTATTGTGTTCGTGGGATATCACTGATCCGTTTCATATCATTTTTACAGGTATTCAACACGGATTCAGCCTATTAATCCCTGTTTTTCTATTACGAGCCCTAAATGCCTAAAACTGTTCTAAATCAACTTTATAATATCAATTGATGGTCAGGGTTGATTGTGTGTGAGTTTTAGGGGGAGAAGTAATCAAAACAAATGTTTAAAACAGTTCAGATTGTGCAATCAGTGTATAAACCCTAGTTTTTGGGTGAAAACACAAACACAATCAACAATTGATGAATCTGTTAGTCTAGGATTGATTATCGGCACTATTAGGTTCTTTTTCAATCAAATGGACATGTTCAGGATCTCTAAATTTCAAAATTGATTTTTCAAAAATATGAACTGTCTCCTTCGACCAGTTCGAATGGGCGAAGGAAAAACCTAAATTGGGCGAAAGAGAATTTGAATGGACGAATGAAACTTTTTATTAAAATCATCACATTCGTACCATCTGTTTCTCATTCGCACCTATACAATTTCACCTTCGTATCATCGTTTGGGCGAAGGAAGGAGTTTTGACCAAAAATTTTCAATTTTGTTTATTTTGTCCGTTTTTAACATGTTTTCTTGATTTGTTTTGCAGAACTAACAATGTCTGAACAACAGAAGACTACAGAACATGCAGGATCCTCATCACAACCCGCAAAGCAGCTTGATTTTGAGAATGCGCATAACTGTTGTGCATATCTTGGCAACGTGAAGAAGCACACGGAATTTGTAGGTATCATTGAGTTTTTGAAGCGAAGCAGAGTAATAGATGCTATTGCTACGCCAACAGTGATCTACCGAGACATGATTCAGGAATTCTGGTCTAACGCTAGACTAGATTTCTGGAAGAATGATTCTTGCTTGACGAGCAAAATCCAGGGACAACGAGTCATTGTGTGTGAAGAAGATTTAAGAGAAGCACTGAATCTGGATGATGATCCGAAAGATCCAAAGGAGTTTACATTCATGGATCAAAGGAAGTGTTTTCTCAGAATGAAGTATAACGGACCTATCACTGATGGTTCGTTGCATAAAGGAAAACTGTGCCCACAGTTCAAATATCTGGCACATGTTTTAATCCACGTATTCGGATCTGCTGCGGGAGGTTATGACTTGATGAGGAAGAGCATCAGTTCGATGATGGTTGCTTTGACATTGAACAAACCGTTCAATGTTTCTGGCATGCTGATGTCTCATTTATTGGAACCTGTGAATGGAACGAGGAACCTAAAGTTTCTATTATATCCTCGTTTTCTTCAGATGATATTCGATCACAAGTACAAAGAATTGAAGAGAGATGCTAAACATATTGTTGTTCAGGAACACATGTCGCTGAACACACTAGCTAGAATGAAAGCCTATAAGGGTTTGTCTGTTGAAGAACGTCCTCCTGTTAGACGTTTGTTTGGTCATTTAGCTAGGGCGGATTATGAAGATCCGGGTGAGGGGCTTGTAAGGAATGCAAACAGTGATTCTGATGCTGACAATCCTTTACATCATGTTGATCCTGATGCTAAGCGCAAAAGACAAGTAGTGAATGTAGGCGCTAAGAGTGGTAAGACCAAGAAACCAGAGATAAGGATTGAGGTTACTGAACCAGAGAAGAAGAAGAGAACTCAAGGTAGAAATAAGAGTATAGCGAAAAAGGGTTTACACATAGTTGATGAAACATCCATTGATTCAGAAGAGACGATAGAGGAAGAACAGTGGAATTCTGATGCTGAGACGGTAGAGACGACCATGCCCAAGGCCACTGAGGCTGGTGCGTCTGCTAGCCAAAGAGAAGATGATCAAGGGAACAAAAGTCCTATTCCCGTTGATGTTGAAAATTTGGGTTTTAATGTTGAAGAGACGTTTGTTGGTTCTCATGTGCAAGCTGTTAGAAAAGAAAAGAAGAAGCAGGAGAAGCCAAGTATAAAGAGAAAGAAAGAGATAGAATCATTGATTGCTGGTAAGAAACTGCCGCCAGCTACAAGTTCAAAATCACCGGTTACAGCACCTGCTCAAAAGAAACAGAAGACAGCAGCAACATCTAGCACACAACAAACAGAAGAAATTCCAATGGATGATGTGAATGAAGCATTGGATAATGTGCTGAAGAAAATGAGAAAAGGTAAATTGCCTGAAGTTGTTGAACCACCAAAGAAGACTAAAGTATCGGTGGACAGTGACATCATGACTGCTGTGAATCAGAAATTTTCTGAGTTGATGAATTTGATTACAAAACAACAGACGGAGATTGAGCAGTTAAAGTCAAATGACAAGAAAATGTTAGAAGTTGTAGTCACATCGGCAGATGACAATGAGACTCTGAAGAAGACAATTAAGAAACTGAAGAGAGAAAACAAGAAGTTGCTGAAACATGAGCAACGTAACACCAGAAGGATAATAGTCTTGAAGAAGGAGAACAAACAGCTGAAAAAGAGTAACAAGCATATGGACGATCTGATCAAGAACTTGTACTCTCAGGCTCCTCAACTTCAAGCTGGTGAAGTGGATAAAGAAAGAGAAGAAGAGTTAGTTGATTTTGAATTGTCTAATGAAGAGGAAGATGATGAATTAGATGAAGATGCTGGTGATGATACAAAGACGAAGAAAAAGGATGATAAGGATGATGATGGATCGGATGATGGATCTAGTGATGGAGACGGCTCTGCGTTTGATAGTAGTGATGACGATGATGATGATGATGTTGATAAGTTTTCTTACGAGAAACGTGATTCGGATAAGGGCGGTGAATCGAGCTCGAAAGCTCCTGGTGAAAATGTTGATGATGAAGATATTTTCTGGAACGACAGATTGAAGTCATTGTCTGAAGAAGATAAGAATAAGTATCGTCAGATGTTAACCGATCGAGTCTGGACGATAGACATGACTAGCAGATTTCCAGAAATATTTGAATCTAACAATAAACTTTTCGAGTTGGAGTATGATGATCCTGATCTTGAGGATGGGGAAGTGTCTGCAGCTATTTCGAAAGAAATTCTGGAAGGTTTAGCAAAGCAAGTGGGTAAGACGTTAGAAGAATTACTTGCTGATAATTTTATTCCTAAGATTCCTGAGAAAGAAGCTGGAAATCACTCGGATGATCGTGATGTTCCTGCATTCGAGGAAGTCGAGATGGAAGATATTACGAGCGACGAATATCCACAATATTTCAGAACAAATCAGAAATGTGGATTTTCTTTCTCAGACGAATTGCTAAACCATGCCGAGAAGCTTGCAAGAGATAAGAGCAAAGTCTTTGAAGATGAAATCTTTAAAGGGCATAACAAGCCACGGTTCGAGCAATCAGACAGCTTAAAAGAGTTGTTAAAGAAGCTGAAAGAAAAGGAGAATAATCGTCCGAAACCAGACATTCAAGGCAGCTTTTACAAACTTCACAATAAGATTTTCAAAGGTCGAGCATTGGCCTGGAAGTTTGTTAAAGAGTTGAAGTGTTTCGCAGTAAAATGGGAGAAGGGGATCTTGTATTTTGAGAAGTTTCATCACTTGAAGACCCTTCCGTATTGGGCAATCAGAGACATTTGTCGTCACCGTTTAATGGGAGCGTCAAATAGTCAGATTACTTATTTTGCTGAAAAGATGACTCGTGAAAGCCGAACCAAGTGGGACTTGTTTGAACCACAATATCCAAAGAGAATAGTTCACAAGAAGGATATTGATCAGATAACTGGTACGCCCAAAGTGACTTTGAAATACAAACCACCTAAAGTGTTGAAAAAGATTCCTTTGATGTCTATTCCGCAACACTTTGCCAAAGACTTCATCTGGTGGTATTATGATTGGAAGATTGCAGAAGCCGTGATCGTTTTGAAGGATGGAGAGTCGAATTATAAGAAAGTGCATATCTTTGATCCCATGTGGTTGATAAACTGTTCACATGAGGATATCATCATGCTATTCTATAATCCAATTTATTCAGAAGCTAAAGATGCTGAGCAAGCAGGAAAGTACCAACGTGTGGTATTTCTGTGCTTTGCGTTTGATATTAATGCCGGATGTGATTATGATGAGAAGTTGGGAAAGTATGTGGAGAAGCAAAAGGTGCCAGAGCTGAAAACGAAGAAACAGAAACAATTTCTTGAACCGGTGTTGACCAGAGAACAAATGATTCAAAGGCATATCAGAATGTGGAACAAAAGGTTGGACGAAGAACGACGAACACAATCCAAGCAATAGTCGAGGGGGAGTTTGTAGATGCAAAAGTGCGACTAGAGCTTTGGATTGTAAAACACATTTTGGTTTGTTAATATCGAAGGTGCGAAGGAAGATTGTAGAGGGTGCGAAGGAGGATTTAAAGGTGCGAAGGAAGATGTTTATACGAATGAAGACTTAGATTATAGAAGAACTTGGTTCGACCAGTCAATGTGGGCGAACCTGCACATTCGCATGAATGATTTGGGCGAATGTGCAGGCCTATAAATAGGTTAAGTTCATTTTTGAATGTAACTTTGATGATTATTATTCCCTCCTCTTTCTGAAAACTCTCTCTAGATTTTGTTAAACTTGTTTTACATTTAAACCTTGATTGTAATCATTATTCTATGTGTAAACAAGTGTTTTTATGAATGAAATTGATTGAAAATGATGATCTGCGTGTTTGAATCTGTTTGATTATTACTTTGTGATAGTTTTAGGGTTTCCGCACCTAAAACTAACTTGTTTGATCAATCTTTGTTTGTTTTCGATCCTAATACGCACATACAGCATGTAGATGGTTTGAATATCAGTAAACATTATAACCCTCAACTAAATTCGTGTATCGTTGTATAATGGGGTAATTTGTTTGATTTTGAATATGTCAGGTCTGGGGGTTATGGGACGATTCGGCTGGGTATTAAGGTTGGGGAAGATGACCACACCACCCAACCACCGCTAACATGCCTTAGTAGAGAGAGTGAGAGGGGGGAGAGGGAGGGAGAGGGGGAGAGGGGGGGGGGGGGTATAGGGAGTGAGGTGGGGTAAGGTTGATTATTTAGGAAAAATTAAAGATTTTTTATTAAAATTTTAAATTTCAGGTAAAAAGACAAAACTACCCCTGACTTAACGACATTTTTTAAATGAGTTAGTGAAAATGACGAAAATAGCAAAAAAAAAAACTTTTTTTTATACTGAAGTGACAAACTAGACCAAACCTTAGAGACAAAATTGGCATTTAACTCAATATGAAATTAAAATTCTTTGCATAATAATTCTCACTAAAGAGTTGAATTTGAGCTTGAAAACTTTCATGAATCGAGCTGACCTATGATGATTTTACCAACCTCTATTAATTAATTTTATACATCATAAAGGTAAGATTAATATTGTGTATTTTATTGGCAAAATGGAATTATTTTAGAGTAGTGTTTCAGCGGTAAATTCTGTGTTGCAAAACGATCACTGTCCAGGATCGAATTCTATAGTACCACACGGGTTTCTCCTTTCAAACCCAAGCGGTTATTTTTTCAGTGGAGCGTGAGATTCGAACCTGAGACCAAACCCGAGCAGGAACCCTCCAAGGAGGTAAACCTACCCACCATAAACCATCTGGGCTGGAGATCATTGGCAAGAAAATGGAATTTATTAATCCCACCTTTTTGCAGTTGGCCGATAATAATCCTACCTGAGTTTATTTTTCCCACCAGTCTCACCTTTCAGATATTTTACTCTCAATGCACCCCCCAGTTAACTCACACTAACGCCGTTAGCTGAAATTCACAATTGTAGGTGATTATTCACCGGATTTGAAAAAGGGAATTGAGACGAAGATATTGGTATGTTCAATTATAGAAATAAGCATGGTTCGTCAGTTGTAGGTTGATGTTCTCCTCGGATGGTATGAGCAGAACCGATGATTAAACCATCAAACTATGCTTATTTCTGCAATTGAACATACCAATATCTTCGTTTCGATTCCCTCTTTCAAGTCCAGTGAATAATCGCCTAGAATTGTGAATTTCAGCTAACGGCGTTAGTGTGAGTTAATGATGGGTGCATTGAGAGCAAAATGTCTGAAAGGTGGGACTAGTGGAAAGTATAAATTCTGGTGGGATTATTATCGGCCAACTGCAAAAAGGTGGGATTAATAAATTTCATTTTGCCTATTTTATTTAAAAATATACTTTACAGTAACACACGTTTATTTTAAGATAAAGAAAATATGAATATTAAACAGTCAATTAATTACAAAATAAATTAGTCGACTTCATGTCTGGAGCAATTATGGTGATGTTTTAAATGGAATGTTTGACCATAATTTAAACTCAGGTTTGAAAACCGTCCACAATGTTTTCAACCCTTTCCCACAATTTGAAAGCAATCATCATTTCTCATTTAAATATCTTATTATTCATTACCCTCTCTTCTAGACTTGAATCATTTACATAAATAGTAGATTTATTATTTTAGAAATTACTTTTGGGGGGTATTGGGGAAAAAAACCAAAAACGGTGATGTATAGTTCTCAATTGGCGGCATCTAATAAATCAAACCTTGATGCCGCCAATTGATAAGTTTACATTGAAGCCGCCAATTGAGATGTGCACATTGAAGCCGCCAATTGAGATGTGCACATTGATGCCGCCAATTCATTTCTCACTTTCATTTCTTATATAAACCGAGCCTCTGCCCATTCTCTCCATCACATTCCACACCTAAACAAATACATTATAACCACAATAAAACCCCCATTTACAACACACTGTTTTCTGCGGGGATAAGCCATGCTGTGGCGTCCCTCTTTCTGGGGTCCAAGAAAGCGCGGTCTTTGGATCGGTGTTACATCCACATGAAACTACTTGGATCGATGTTACATCCACACGTGGTATAACACGTGTTGAATGCAACGTTGTCTTTGTAGTTTATAATATTTTGCCGTTGGTTGTCGGTGGTGCTCTCAATCTCCAGTCTACCAAACCCGGACATTCCAACGGTCTGTTTAGGGGAGTCAACTTTCCAGACAAAGGCTGTAGGGCAAGGCCATCCGGTGTTGAAGAATCACATCATGTGATTAGCGACGTCGAAGACATCGGATGATGCGGTTCTTCACCGTGCTACTCTTGTATGGCAGCCTGGGTTGACCATTGGGTACCTGTAGATTTCGTACACATGTTCAACAGATTGATTGATGTTCCCCTGTTTGATTCAGATGGGTTCCCCTGGAATGTGAGAAACGGAAACCATTGGGTACCTGTAGATTTCGTACACATGTTCAACAGATTGATTTATGTTCCCCTGTTTGATTCAGATGGGTTCCCCTGGAATGTGAGAAACGGAAACTTAATGAACTCGGTAGATTGTATAGTTTGATTGAGTAGTTTGGAATTGGTGATCTCGGAAATAAATTGTCTTGTAACTCGGTAGGCTGTATAGTTTGATTGAGTAGTTTGGAAAAATAGTTGTTAAGTAAATTTGTATTATGTGTTTTAAATAAAGCTATCATTATTAACTTGCCCGTTTTCAATCGTTGGGTGGTGGTCCTTGATTCCCGTACCCATCATTATGCGGGGGATGGTAATGTAAATCACTAACATCGTTAAACATTAATAGGAGAAACAACAATACATAATCAAGTTACATGACGAGAAGTTGCTTCACAACGGCATTTGTATAGCTCATCTGCCATGTGTCGTCGATAATTCACACAAGCATCTTCGACGTCGATTTCTAGCGACAACGACTTTTTTCTCACAAGCCTATCCATCATCATACAAACCAAGACACTAGCATTATCAACCTTTCCCTTGTCTTGGGGCACATCTAATTCAACTAAACCAACAGAAATTGGTGTTTTGTCCACGCGATTAGTCTTCAGCCAGTAACGAATACGTTTTAGAAACCATTCGAAAAAAAGCCTAATCATCTCCATATAGTGAGAAACTTCGCGTCGCCTTTCGTTTCTCCATCTCTTATCAGTCCAATACTGGGTAATTACCATGTTTCTTAGATCAATTAGGATAAGCAGCCAGTCTCCCACCCCCATCGATAAAGGAAGGTAAATGCGGTCAACTTCCCAGAATGGCGGGTAGGGTTCCATTCTTCCAGCCATGTCGAGGGCAACTGAAGAATTCGAGTCCTTCATTTCATCATAGAAGGCAGGGGGTAACACTGTCCAACGTAGCTGTGAAGCAGGATCTCTTAAAAGCTTTGCTTGTCTAAGTCGCATCAGTCTTACCGTCCACGCCTCAACGTGCTGAAATCATAATAATGCATAAGGTTCGTTATTGAGTTAAGCAAATCAATTTACTTTCAAGTTAAATTAACGTGAAAATTACCGTTGCGGATAGCGCCCTGTTGGGTTGGCACCCTAGAAGTGTACCCCAAAAATTTCTGTCTAGTTTGGCGGAAATGAAGCGAGTGTAGCAAAATGGGGCATCCCCGTTTGTATAAAAGTCGACAACATCAGCAGACCAGTTGGTTCTGCACGGTTGGTTTTCTTGCGGGTTTTCTTTGGGCTTGTCTTGGTCGTTTTCGGCTGCTTTCACTTGTGGGTTACTTGAAGTCGAACCAGCCGTGAATGTTGTTGATGGCTTGCGTAAACGCCTCCAAATGTGCTCGGTCGATTTTACCGTTTTAGGAGCTGGTTGTGAACAGTAAAAGCCTTCTTCATTGTTTTCCATTGTTATATATTTCAAATATGAGTGGGTAAGAGAGAAAGAAGCTGAGTGAGTGTTGTTTGTGAATCAGCTAGCTGCTTGCTTTTAAAGAGGTGAACCCTTGTAATGGTTTGGCGGCATCTACATGAAGCCTTGTAATGGTTTAGCGGCTTCTATACCTCGTAATGGTTTGGCGGCATAATAAAAAGTTGAAGCCGCTAAATGGTTAAGCGGCTTCTACATGAAGTGGAAAATGGCCCGGGCTGACGTTTTTGGCTGTCTATACAGTCTGGCAGGGCCTGGCACTCAGGTAACCGGACCTTCGGACGCGTTGTCCTTGGCTAGTACACGGGTGTCGCACCATGTCCGGGCCGTTTTCGGGTCTCCTGGGCCTGATCCAGGCGGCCCGAAAACGGCCAGGAGGTCATTTTTCAAAAAACCCACAAAGTGGAAAATGGCCCGGGCTGACGTTTTTGGCTGTCTATACAGTCTGGCAGGGCCTGGCAGTCAGGTAACCGGACCTTCGGACGCGTTGTCCTTGGCTAGTACACGGGTGTTGCACCATGTCCGGGCCGTTTTCGGGTCTCCGGGGCCTGATCCAGGCGGCCCGAAAACGGCCAGGAGGTCATTTTTCAAAAAACCCACAAAGTGGAAAATGGCCCGGGCTGACGTTTTTGGCTGTCTATACAGTCTGGCAGGGCCTGGCAGTCAGGTAACCGGACCTTCTGACGCGTTGTCCTTGGCTAGTACACGGGTGTCGCACCATGTCCGGGCCGTTTTCGGGTCTCCGGGGCCTGATCCAGGCGGCCCGAAAACGGCCAGGAGGTCATTTTTCAAAAAACCCACAATTCATAAATCCACAATACATAAACACATAATACATAAACACATAATACATACATCCTAATCCCAAAGAACTTATTTAAAGCTTACATAAACACATACTAAAATCCTAAATTACTTGGGAGTAGCCAGTGGTGATGGTGGTGATGGCCTGCTGGTGTAGCCTGCTGGTGGGGGGTGGTTGTACCTTGGTTTTGGGGGATCTGTGTACTCTCTTGCATCCGGGGGGTGGGTGCTGACAACCTTAAACGGTCCAAATCCCGTAGAGCCATGGCATAATCCACAACCCAGACCAACTCCTCTTCCGTTAACTCATCATCTGCTGGGGGAGTAGGATGACTTGTTTGAGTAGGAGCAGGAGGAGGAGTTATTTGAGTAAGAGCAGGAGGAGTTATTTGTGCAGTAGGAGGATTATAGAACGAAGGTTGTGCAGGAGTAGGAAATGCAAGGCGTCAACGAAAGAGCAGGAGGAGTTATCTAAAAGAAACCATGCCCGTAGTGTTTGAAGCCTAGTTCTTTTGGACACAGGTACAGTGAGATTGATAACTTCTCTATGGAAGTTGCTAGAATAGTTAAACAAAAGCTGAAATTGAACAGTTATTTGGAATGTTTCTGATCATTTCAGTTATGCCATCACTATTCCAGTCTCCCGAGATCACCAATCCCAATATTCTACCGCTGCTTCATTGAGTTTCTATTTTGCGCCTTCCATCTCCATTGCTTCAGTGACATCAACAATTGCTTTATTGAAGTCAAACCTGTAGCCGTGGGAACAGAAAGGCGTTCTTCCAGTCAGCGGTAAATAAGGACCGCATTCAGATTCAAACCCATCTGAATGCGGCAGGGGAAGCATATCAATATGTTGAACATTGGTACCAGATCTACAGGTACTTAATGATCAACCCAGGCTGCCACACCGATGTAGCACGATGAAGAATCGCATCATCCGTTGTCGCCAACGTCGCTAATGACTGACCGCGATTCTTCAACATAGGATGGCCTTGTGCTACAGGCTTTGCCTGGAAGGTTGTCCCCCCTAAAGAGTCTGTTGCCATTAATAGAGGTGGTACACTGGAGATTGTGAGCACCACCGACAACCGACTTTATAATATTATAAACTACAAAGATAACGTTGCATTCTACACGTGTTATAACACGTGTGGATGTAACATCGATCCAAGTAGTTTCATGTGGATGTAACACCGATCCAAAGACCGAGCTTTCTTGGACCCCAGAAAGAGGGAAGCCACAGTATGGCTTATCCCCGCAGAAAACAGTTAAAACTCCATGTGAATGTAACATCGACCTAATATCAATAAAAAATCGTTCCCTCCAGAACAATTGGTATTTTCTTTGGTTTTCTACGATAGGTGGCATTTAAGTATGTGTGGTTTGAGTGTGTGGTTTGGATGTGGATGGAGAATGGTAATCTGGTGGGATTATATTTATATGAGGGATGCCTCATTATCAATTGGCGGCATCAAAGGGATGCCTCATTATCAATTGGCGGCATCATGTTTCAATTGGCGGCATCAACATTGATCCCTCACACTTAGTTGGCGGCATCAGTATGATGCCTCATACTTAATTGGCGGCATCAAGGATGTTAAATTTGGCGGCTTCAATGTAAACTTATCAATTGGCGGCATCAAGGTTTGATTTATTAGATGCCGCCAATTGAGAACTATACATCACCATTTTTTGTTTTTTTCCCCAATACCCACCAAAAGTAATTTCTAAAATAATAAGTCTACTATTTATGTAAATGATTGTCTAGACTTCTATCCATAATTAATTTTGTATCATATATTCCTTTTCCGAACAAAAATATTCATTCAAGAGGTAAAACCAGCAAGCCGTTAGCAGCCAAAGCTTTACTTATTGTAACATGTTACTTTGTTTTTTAGTTTTTATTAGGTTTTTAACATGTATATTACAAGAGGTTATAGTAATGAAGATTGATGTATTCTTTACTTATGATAACATGTACTATTTACTTATGGTAACGTGTTAATTTGTTTTTTTAATTTTTATTAGTTTTTTAACATGTATATTACACAGAGTTATAGTAATAATATCATGCGTGGTCCATGACGTTAACTTAACAACGTGGTTTTTCTCAAGCCCCCCCCCCCCCCCCCCCCTCACACACACACACACCATGTGGTACTTAGTGTTTGAGTAGAAACCAAATGCCCCAAATACCTGACTCAAGATCGGACTAATTAAACATACTTTGTGTGGTTCTTGGTCTTAATTTCATGTGAATTCGAGTTCAGTTCAATACAGGTAAAACCGAAATCTGAAACTAACTTAGCATTAAAGATATGCATATTTAGTCTTGGTTCAACCCGAAAAGACTAAGACCAACCCCCATATCATATCGCCCCATTCTTAGATCTTGATTTTCAAGAAATTTTGGGTTTTGTTTAACCAATAGTCCAACACACATCCCTATTTTCAAAATATGATATCGTTTAATATGATTGATGGTTTAATAAAATAATGTCTTCACCCTAGTCTGAATTAATCAAACCAAATTTTGTTAGATCACCTAAATAAAGTCTTATTTCAACCCAATTTAATTAGACATCCCGAATTTTATTAAAATAGTCGGATTTTCAGTTTAAGAATTATACACATCAAGTGTAACTATACAAACAAAACTTTTTAGTAGGGTTTATCATAAGATTTTTCTATGAATTGAGGGAGTTCAAGTTCTGCTCATATTTCTCTTCTAAAACTCCACATGTTTCTTTAAAAACTCAAATTTTATGTGTATAAGAAACAACCCTTGGCCCCCATTTTCCACTTGTAATGACAAGACCAATTAAATAAAACATATAAACATTATAAACTAAGGATTCTTAGGGACTATCCACCTTTCCGTTGGACTTGTTTTGTGTTAGTAACAATGTTTGCATATATGTTTGTGTACCATGTTATATATGTTCCTTTGTCTGTCATGTTATTTTTTTTTTTCACCACTTACTTGATTGTTGGTACTTGGTAGTCTTTATTTTATATATACCCAGTCTTTCCTGTTTAGAGCTGGGGTTCTCATTGGAAGCAGCCTCTCTATTCCTAGGGATGAGGGTAAAGTTTGCCTACATCCCACCCTCCCTAGACCCTACCAATAGTATTTATATTTGTGGGATTTACTGGGTATGGTTGTTGTTGCATATAAACATTATAAACCTTGTTTGAATAGCGTCTGATGTTACTTTTTTTTTAAAATTAAAATCCGATGCTTGAGAAATTGATTACTCTTTGACCTCTTGTGGTATAACTAAGGCCCTACTTTTCTTTTGTTTAAATAAATGAACATGGGTTCAATGACTATAACAGTATAACTAACCCAAGTGCGGTTTGTCGAATGGACTTTTATTTTTCTTTTACAATAAATCAAAAGTCTCTCGCAACACAAATTAAAAAAATATTTTACTAAAAGTCATTCATTCAGTCCAGATATATTACTAAAATAATAAAAGAACTTTATATTTTACAAAAGTTGATTTAATAAACACCCTTAAATTCTAAAACTGATATAAAGTTTGATGGTGGTGGGTACACTTCTCTTTTGACTAATTGGATGATGGGAGTTGTTACAATTCTCTCTCGTCTTAAGGATATGGTGACGTACCTTTGACTTGTATACATTGACCTGGTCTACTTTGACTAATTGGATGATTGGAGTTGTTACATTAAGAAATAGAAAACCGGGCCTGCAAGAAACTGAAACCGAATTTACAAGATTACATTACAAATGTTAAACTCACACTAACTATCCCAATCAAGATTGACATACTTTGATCTATTAGTGATCCACAAAAATGCATTTTCTTTGATGGTGTCCGCCGTTCGATTGAAGTTGATTTGATTATTATTGAAAGTCTTCTCGTTTCTCGCCATCCAAATTTCCAAAGCCGTGACTAAAGGAATCCAGCCAATAATTTTTTTCCAACCTTTAGACCCATTCATCCCCATTGCCAAGCCAAAAAGCTCTTGGATCGACAAGTCCCTATTTGAAAATGGTATTTTAATCCAAACAGGTATCGTCCACCAAATTGACTTCGTAACCCAACAATACCAAATCACATGGTATTGTTACATGTTTTGGGCAAACCACCCGTTAAGGTCTGTACTAAAAGTTACTTGGTTTGACTCACAAGGGGTATGTTTAGCAAAACTAGTTGGTGGCTAGAAACTTTTTAAATATATTTGGGTGTTTGGCAGAGTAGCTGAAGCTTTTAATAAAATGTATAAAATGACCAAAATGAATATAATTAAAAGCTTTTAAGGAAGGTTTTTATTTTTAAAATAGAATGGTTATTTGTGCTATTTACTAATTAAAAGCTTCCAGCTAGCAGAGCTTTTTCTTAAACGCTAATACTAGTAGCTTTTCACTATAGAACTTTTTCTCCGAACCTAAAAGCTTCCAGCTCATTCAACCAAACAAAACTTTTTACTGAGTATGAGCTTTTTCTTAAAAGCTCAATGCCAAACATACCCAAGGTCAAAGTTACCTAACCCGCGTGTGTGACCCGAGTATTCATCCATATAAATGGATCGACTTTGTAGATTTTTTATTTATTGATCCATCTTAATCTTTTGGGCCACATAAAACAAGAGAGGTTCATTTGTTAAAAGGAAAGAATCATGAATGAGATAAAGCCCGTGCCTTGAAATAAAGGACAGATGAGCCCAACATCATGAATTTATGTATGCTATGTAGCTACTCATTATTGAAGGGTTTAGAAAGATGAAATATCTTACTCTGCAGTCTCTGCTTGGGCATTCTGCAAATGTTGACGAGTCATAAACATGTTACTATGAAACTATTCACCTCTCTGTTGAGGTGGCAATTTCAACCATGTACTTTTATAAATGAATCACTACGGGTTATAAGGAGGTGATCTACGCAATTGTATTATTGGTATTATGGAAGTTATGGTTAAGCCGAAATGGAAAGGTGTTTAAGGATGTTAACACGGCAATGTCAAAGTTGATTGAGGAGATCAAGGCTGAATCGTAATGATGGTGATGAGCCTCAGTCCGTTGTGATCCTGGTTAAAACCGGCCGTTACTCTAGCGATCGGTTCGTGTGGAGGCGGTACGGTTTCCGGGAGGACGCCGTGAGACCAAGTCTGATACTCCGAGGACGCGGGCCCGGTTAAGACAACGTAAGTTCCGAGGGGCAGATCTTGGTCTGGGCTGCTATCATGGCAGTGCGAACCGATCGTCTACTGTCGTAATTCGCCGTTAAAAAAAAAAACAACTTTCAAACCTTTTGGTAATATTGCCACCATAGTTTTCCAAAAGCTTTTAAATCTTAAGAACACCCGAGTTCCAAAAAATGCTCTTCATTAGGATGAACAATTGTGCGTCGGTCTATATTGCGCGCGCATCAGAAGTTTTTTTCGAATAACAACTTTGGGATGGTATTATGTATTAAATTTCTCTCCAATTAGTCAACTATGATAGTTAGAAATAAGTAAACTTACTAACCACCTCCAGAATATCAAAAATATATATCAAAAATATTCATTCTTAGCTCAGTTTTGAAGCTTCTCAAAAGGTTACAATATTGCATAATAATCCATGATTTTAATCTACGTATTCACACCAAAAATTAAAACTAAAAATAATAAAAAGAAAAAAGAAAAAATAAATAAATAAAAAAAGCCTAGAAAATATTGGCTACCTGAGAATCCAATCTGTGTTGCAACTCCTTCACCTTCAATGAAAGTTCAGATTTCTGTTCCTTGTAATTCTGAAGCAAATAATCTTTCCCTTCTATCAAATCTTTCAACTCTCCTATTTCTTTTTTCAATATCTCTATTTTATCAACTTCATTTCCTCCTATTCCTTTATCCAAAGACTCCAAATCTTGAAACCCGTTTGAATTTCCGTTCGGTTTTTCAGTACCCGCACAAATATCAGCGATCACCTTTCTTAGCCTCTGTATCTCCCTCTCTGAATCAAAAAGGTCGCGGTTTGCAGCTTCCAGGAGGGATTGGAGATGGTCTGAACGGGTGCGTTGTGAAGTTAAAGAACTCTGCAGCTCGGCTATCTGATCTTGCATTTCAAGTATCATGTCATCGCGTCTTTTTAACTGCTGTCTTAGTTTTTGAATTACTTCGCGTTTGGTGTATATGTCTGAACCTGATTCGGAGATACAAGGGGATTCGGGGCTGTTGAAATTGTGGAACGGCTTCTGGGGTAGTTCGAGTCTGTCTGGTGACGATGACCACATTACACCATTTTCTTTGTTGTATACGGGTGCTGAAGCAGTCGTTAACGGGTGTGCCATTTCAGGTTCTGTATGTAACCGACCACTGTGTTGTGGCTTAGTCTCTGCGTCACCTTCGATTCCAGTTTAGAAAAGCCAAACATCCACAATGTCATTTAGAATTTCATTCATCAAAGAAATAACACGGTTTGGCAAAACAAATAGGTGGAGCAGGTTGTGTAAAGACTAATTTTTTATACGGTCAAAACGGGCTGGGCCAGCCCTGCAAATACTTTTTATGTTTGCTTGTGTAGTATGAATCCTTTCTTTGTTGTTTATGTCATCATCATACCGTATTGTTGCACAGCTGATATGACTTAGTAGTATGTGACTAGTACACAACATATAATCACTTTCCAAACACACAACCAAAAAGACGCTTTATATGGACCTACAAAATTTCATACCTGAAACGCAATCAAAGCAACCATCATCCTGTTCAAAACAATACAGGTTCGAATGTGAACGACAATTTCCTGGCCTCTTTCTGGCTGCGTGTTTCCCATTCTCTGCATTATAATTTATAAACAACTTAGAAAAACTAATACTACAAAGTAATTCCCAAAATGAAGAGAATCGATGGCTTATAATACCTTTTAAACCACTGCTACTATTCTTTGGCTGCTTTGAGTCAAAAGCCTGTTTGAGCCTGTAACCAAGACGAACCGATAGTGTACTCAATAACGCACCACCTGCTATGAGAATCCAGTTTGGGCCTTGACCCTGAAACTTTTGCCCCTTCTGTGCACTCAACCTCTCATTGATATTTGGTTTCATGATTAAACTCACTGATATAATGCATGAAATAGTTCATTCATCAGATAAAACCTACATTAATGTGGCATCATTGTGTCAGTGACAGTAGTCAGTACCATCAACATTGAAAGCATGTTATGTCAATTGTCAAGTGTATCAACAAAATAACTTATATACATTACCATCAACATATGCTTGCAGACTCTCCAAAATCCAAACCAAATAACAACAAACTATGCACTTGTATCTAGGGGTGTTCACTGTCCGGTTTTGACACAAAATTTGTGCCGAATAAGTAACTACTGTTTTGGGAAAGCACAAACTGAACGGTGTAACGCTTCGACGGTTCAGTTTTAGCCAACTTTTTTGTTTAAAAAAAAAGCATAGTTTTGTATTGGACTTTAAAAGAATGATAAGGATTATTCATAAAGATAATATACACAAACATAAATCTATATTCCAAATATAAAATAAATACATAAACAAATATTACAATTTACAACAGACGGCGCGAAGTTCTTCTGAACAAGGTTGCAAAAGGCGCTAGGCGCTGAACAGCCTAGGGACTAGTCGGGACTAGGCGAAAACTAGACGGAATTAGGCGTTTTGGTATTTATACATATTTTATATACACACACACAAATTTAGGTGTTTTTTGAAAATATGTTAACATATATACACATAATACTTAAAAATACTTAGATATATACACATAATACTAAGAAATACTTAGAAATTAAAAAAAATAAAAAAATCCACCGCCTAGCACCGCCTAGGCCCGACTAATGGCCGCCTAATGACCAAAACGCCTAGATTTTTACTCCCGCCTAGGCCGATTTTTGCACCACTGCTTCTGAACCGTAATCCATAAAAATATGTTAAGATATATACACATAATACTTAGAAATACTTAGATACATACACATAATACTAAGAAATACTTAGAAACTTAAATAAATAAATAAATAAAATAAAAAAAATCCACCGCCTAGGACCGCCTAGGTCCGACTAATGGCCGACTAATGGCCAAAACGCCTAGATCAGCGACTAGGGCTTATTTCCGATTTTTACCCCCGCCTAGCGCCTAGGCGATTTTTGCACCACTGCTTCTGAACCGTAAACCGTCAATCCGTAAAAACCAAACCGTGAACCAGAACCAGACCATACATATTTCAAACCGGACAAACCTGCCGACCTTCTTCGGTTTGCACAGTTTCAATCGGTTAGACAGTTTATGAACAGCCCTAACTGAATCCATATTCATCAAACTCCTTAAGAGGTAAAGTAAATAATTCAACATAAAACATTAATCTGCTAATTCTCACACCTAAAACATTAAACTAACGCATTTACACAAACAAAACCAATTTAAAGTTCAATTACATCATAAATACAGACGAGTACCTGAACGAGTCAAACAACAAATCACGTGACGCAAAATGCAGAAACAAAAGCTCATTAAGAATGAATATAAATTAGGTATTAATGTGATAGTTACAACGAGAGTGACGTATGCAGATACCTCCAAAAGAAAAACAAGTAAAAGATATGGAATAAATGCGTGAAGGAGATGTTAGTGGCTGAAATTAGTTTGTGTGTATATAATAAAGTTACCTGATGATGAAACCTCCGGCGAGAGGTTAGGTTTGATACGACGGTGAGCGACGGAAGACGGTGAATCGAAGGCGGCGGGATAAGGAGGGGATTTTTTTTCAACCCTATTATTATTATTATTATTATTATTAGTAACATAACCGTCGAGTTTGGGATTTTGCTTGTGTGTGTCATGTTTGTCTCGGGTTTCTAACATAATCTTATTATTATTCTTTTTGTATAAATAATAATAATAATAATAATAATAATAATAATAATAATAATAATAATAATAATAATAATAATTTAAGACCGCGGGAGTGACACCCTTTTTGCTTTCCTTATGGGAGATGTGGAGTTCGAGTCCTACCAACACCAAAATGCTGCTGGTGGGCCGGGTTTTTCGCAATGGGCCTTCAGGCGGTGGGTTTTCCCTGAAAGAATGCTTGAGATTGATTTGGGGGGGGGGGGGGGGGGGGGGGGGGGGACTATGATAAAATAAAATGCACTTCGATTGAAAAAAACATGGTGGATTTAATCTTGAATATCTTGATCCTATTTCTATTTTTGAATATCCTTTGGACTTGGAATTTTGTTTGTCTCGTTGGAAAAGTAGATATGTTACTTGAGAGTGTGTACAGGGAAATTGTTTGGTCTCTTAGGAATAGGTGGATCTCACTCAAAGTTACTTACATGTAGAATTTCGTCTCGAGTGGGTCTCGTTAAACGCAAATCGGCTTACCTAATGTTTTATGTAGCAGCTGTAGCTGTAAAATGGTGCACGAGTCGGTGGATTATTTGTTTGCAACATGTACTTTTGTGCGCACGATGTAGTGGTGTCCTTGTTTGGACAAAGCTGTTAACAATGCCTTCATAGGGGGTTTCTTGTCAAGTCCTAAGCTGTACAACGATCTTAACTTAAAGGATAGCCTTGGAAAAAGGTTATTGGAGCTATCTTTTTAACTACTATGTGGCACATTTGGAAGACAAGGAACAAAATGAAGTTCCATAATCATAGCATCCCGATACGGGAACGGTGGTAGAATTAATGAGTCATCCTATTTACGAGTGAACTACAAGTCCAAATTTCATGTGATTAATTGGGACTCTGGTGTGATTTTAACATTGGAGATGTAATCTTGTAACACAATGTTTCTCGGGTGTTATAGTACCTAGTTGGCCCGTTTTTTCATATGTTTATAGAAGTTCGGTTAAAAAAAAAAAAAAAAAAAAAAAAAAAAAAACCTTGATAGTTTATAATAGTAGTGTCCAAAATCTTCTTTTTAATAGATAAAATATTAACAAATGTTCATATGACTAACTGAGTATCTTAAAACTTACAATTTACAAATCTGTGGCATACTTTACATATGAAACTAACACGACTTTAAAACACAAAACATATTTGTCTATCTACCTAGGATATTCCAATTACTCTAAAACCTCCGATTCTTGGTTTTCCAGCAACTTATGGGGAGGGTAATATTGATGGCTTGATACATTGTCCGCACTTACATACACAACTTTAAAGATGTCATACTTAACGAAAATTGTAGCCTCAACAACCCCATTTTGAAGCGCTTCGCGGTGGTCATTTTTAAGTAGAAACGTATAACATGATTGCAGATTCTTCCACACGTAGAAATTAATCACTATAGGCCGAGTTTCACACTTTAAGCAAACACCAGCAATGGTACCATCCATCTTATGAAAATAAGATTGAAACATGGAAAAACATGTGTACACAAACTCTTGCTCCTTCATTTTTGTGTTAGACAAAAGACGGGTGATGCTAAAGCAGACAGTGTCACCCGTTGAAAACTTTGCGGCCAGGGACCCATCCCTTGTCTTGCCACCATACGCGACCATGAAGTTATGGTCAATCAAAATGGCCATGGTCTTTAGATTTGTCAATGTTGAAAACTATTTAAAAAAATTAAGATAAATGAGAACAGATGTAAAGATTGATGAGAGCAATGTAAATCCATGTATAAATATATCATGATTCAACTTACTAGAGCTTCATGTAGGAGTTCCTTATTGTCATTAGATCTCTTGATCCATGCTCCATACCATATAATCTGAACACCATAAAATGCATTAATTTAAAAATTTTCTTCAAATTAAAAAAATGAGAACTAAAAAACGTTATAACTAATAACATATTGGATAATTTTATTGATTTTTGTTGGTTTAGTTATGTCATTTTCCCATATTTTAATATGTTTTTTGGAACTTAGGCCACCATCTTCATATTTTGGATCTTGATGTTAACATGAAGTCCAACAAAAACATCGACCAAACATTTAACGCCTAAGACGAATCTTACTTCTTCTCTAGGTTGGTGTAAACTTCATATAGAACGACAATTAGAGAGAGGCGTTTTTAAATATATGTTAATCGAATCTCATATCAGTCTTATGCATGACAAAATGATGATTCATAAACAATGTTTAACCGGCCTCATATATCATCAACACAATATGTGTGTTTTGATCGGGGACAAGAACTTGAGAAGAGAACTCCACAGCTAAGAGTGATCAATGAATGGTACGAATAACAACATGAGTGGCATGCCAAGAAGTCTCCATACGGATAACCAAAAATAAAACCATGTGATATTAATGGTTACTTAGGAATCTAGCTTTGATCAATTTAACTTTTCAATTCATGAGGTGTTGTATTTTGTTTTGTTTTGAACATCCATTTCTTAAACAAAACAAGTTACAATTAGATGGTGGGTAAGCGGGCAACAAGTTGCGCCGCTATCCCCTTTTGAATCGCAAAGCCTATCCTGCTAAACACAAACCCTTGGTTTTTAGGGCTCTGCGTGTCACTATGGACCACCTTCTGCACTCGTTTTATTAACCGTACTGCTTCAGGGGCTAGAGATCCAAATGTGTCGAAAGCAGCACACAATGGATCATCATGAACACATATAAACAAGACTTTCCTTTTTGGTTCTTGGATGCCACAATACACACACACATATATATATATACATACATATACATGGAGAGAGAGAGAGAGAGAGAGGTACCAAATTGCCATGGATGCTTTTGAAGATGGAAGAATGAATGCAACCAAGTGTTTCAGTAAACAAAGAGAAGTGTTTTAAGGTATCCAGAAGGTCATCAACAATGGCGACTGTTGGCCTCAAGGCACACATGAAGATGTCAAGATTCTTGTTGCTAAAAGGCATGAAGGATGCCATGTTTGTGTGGTAAATGGTAATGGTAAATGTGACGTTGTAGTGTAAAGATTGAAGAAGATATAAAAGGCAATGAATGATCAAATAATTGACCCACAAAATGGTGTGGTGGTGCCGTACAAACCACAAGGCGTTGAATTCCTGTAAGGAATGCTCTTCTGGTCGCATTTGGCTTCTTAATTCGTCTCCCATGCAAATTGTAATTCTTATTATTATTATTATATTAATTATAGATAGATAGTTATTATATTAATTATAGATAGATAGATAAGCGTTGTGTTCCGAGTTAACTTAAGAAGAGAAAAGAAAGTAAAAGAAAGAAAAGAAAAAGTTAATTGTGTTCCAGAGTTTTTTTTTAAGGAAGGAAATGAAAGGAAAACAAAGAATGTGTATTCCAGATATTTTATTTTTTTTTTGGAAAATGAGAGAAAACTAAGCCGAATTCAATCCTTCCAAATTAGAAGGAAATGAAAGGGAAAAAAATAGAGGAAAAGAAAGTAAAAGGAAGGATTTTCCTCCCTTTCTTTTCATTTTCTCCGTTAAGCTAACTCGAGAACATAGCGAAGGGGATAATCATTAAAATATGGACCTAGTTTTTTTTAACACAATATGCATTGTTTTTAACAATCCAAATTAATTGAAATATCAAAACAAACTAACCCGAAAATACCAAATTAAGTAGAGTAAACTGAAATTTAGCCATCACAAAAAAATGAATGGTTCCACAAAACAGTCAATAGAATAATTACATTTGTAAAGTGTCGGCTTTATCTTAGCTGGCGGCTTCGCCCAATCTTAGCCGGCACAAAAAAAAAGAGTGATACATCTTAGCTGACTGCTAAAGGATTCAGATCTAACTTAGCTGGCACATAAAAAAGAGTGACACATCTTAGCTGACGGCTAAAGGATTCAGATCTATCTTAGCCGGCACATAAAAAAGAGGCCCTTTAGTCATCGGCTAAGATGGTGCCGGTTCCTCTAGTCACAGACAATGTTTTAGCCCCGTCATTTTCTATGCAGGTCAGGATAAAAGTTTGCTCTTCAAACTGGAGGTATGTTTTAGCCCCTTCATTTTCTATGTAGGTCAAGATAAAAGTTTGCTCTTCAAACCGGAGGTTAGAGTACACTGGAGGTATGTTTTAGCCCCTTCATTTTCTATGTAGGTCAAGATAAAAGTTTGCTCTTCAAACCGGAGGTTAGAGTACACAACAGACACTTTACACGTGTAAGTGTGTAACTATTAGATTGATTTTTTTTACTTGTACTTTTTAATGTTTTTAGTGTTGGCTAAAATTAAGACTAGTTTGATAGGTTTGCTTATCTGGCATTTTTAATTGGTTGGTTTTGGACATGCGTATTCTAAAATCTAAAATGCTAAAATCCATTTGGTAATCAATTAGTTAAAAATCGCCTTATATCTGTTATCTTATAGCCAATGACCTTGTAGCCCAATGGTTTACAAGAGATGTGGTAAGGTTTACCCACTATGTAGGGTTTTTGACCGGGGTGGTTACTAGTTCAATTCTCACTCAAAGTAAGGTTACTCTGAAATAAGAAAATTAGTAGGTATGAATCTTGGACTAGCCAATGAATGAGGTCGGATATTGCAAGAAAAAAATGAGCCGATTAGGACAAAAACAAGTATTATTTGACTTGTCAATTATTTAAGGGGGTCTTTGACTGGATTAATGCTAATTAAACCTTCTAACCGTCTTTTAAAATAAATAAAAATAAATTATAATATTTTTTTTTATGAATCGAACCAAGTTTGTGACAGAAATAATAAAAGAACTTCCTAGGACGAAAAAGTTTGATCACCAACCTACATGCCCTTTGTGAAGAGTAGGCTGGGATTATTTAGAAATTAGAATCATGGATGAGAGACCCTACATATTCCTACTTGAAAGCGTAGTTGATGTAGGTGAGCCGTATCCAACTTGGGTCTTGTGGGTTCTCAAATGTGATATTATCACTTGATCTTGCCGTTCAATTTTTTTCCCTAAACATGTTATTTTTTTAAGGATTTCTATCGGGTATATCCGCAGGTTTCAGATAAACCTGTTAATTTTAAGAAAAATACTCATGGGATATACCAGACCAAAAACTCCCAAGGTAACTATTAGGGGTGTAAATGACACGTAGCGGCTTGAGAGCTACCCGGGATCGGCTTGGTAAAAAGCCCGAACGATCCGAGCCCGAGCCCGAGCCTGAAATATGGCTCGTTTAGTTTTCGAGCCCGAGCTCGAGCCCTAGATACAAAGCTCGATTGGGCTCGCGAGCCTAAACGAGCCCAAACATAATTATAAGTTTTTTATATATCTCTTATAATTTATAGCCTACATCTCCAAAGCCCAAGTCCTTATTTCATAGGCCCATTTAATAACACTCGCGAGCCGAGCTTTTGTGATCCTCGAGCCGAGCCGAGCTCGAGCTTTTGATTTTGCCAGCGAGCCGAGCTCGAGCTCGAGCTTCATAAAACCATAACGAGCCGAGCCCGAGCCCAGTCAGGCTCGAGCTCGGCTCGGCTCGTTTACACCCCTAGTAACTATTAATTAATTAAAGTTAGCATCATCAATATAAAAATATATTAAATAACTACAACTAGTATTAAGCTTCTCGCGTTGCTGTGGGGGCATAAAACCGTACCAAGTAGCATCAGTGCCACATTGTTGCCAACAACTAACAACATTGGAAAAACTTATAAAAAAAAGATATAAAAACGAAAATAACAAAACTTAGTGAAATGTACACGTAAAAACGGTGAACCATGCACGTCCTTGGCAGTCAGATGGCAAAGAATCAAACATCTAGTTGCTTTTATCAACGCTGCATCATGTACATAATTTAAACATATGAACACGCTATAAGTCTTATTATTTCGTTATTGAACTATTAATGTTGTTTAAATGCAGGTTCTATGGCCAAGTAGTGGCTGGGTCATGATACCTTTAACAAACCTCAAAGGCAGCTCGAATGTAAAGAAAGCTTATCAAAAAGCGCGGTTATGTCTACACCTTAACAAACTGCAACAACGAGGCGCCACACTTTCACAAAAGTATGTTGCCGAGAGATCGTTTCCAATCCTACAGGTATTCAAACTTCTTCTCTATCCATGTGGAAGTTTTGGTGGTTGGATCGCGTATAAAACCAGGGGTGTAAACAAGGTTATTACAGTTTGTGATGACTTGTTTTAGGATGCATGGGCTGCTTTTATATCCCAAGATGTTCTTTGTCACTAAGAATCCAGATCAACATTTAGCGCTGTCGTGACAGTAACAAAATGATCACTGCAAGAGTCATGACAGTAACAACATGACCTTAGCGGCATAATATATCGTCGTTGTTTGATCTATCCACTTAATCAGAGTTCCTTGACAGTTCAGGATGTCACTACCTGTTGTGCAGGTAGAATGCGTGTTTTGTAATGTCACGAGAAACCGTAGTCAAAACTCTTTTCATATACCACATTGTTACCTGTTAAACAATATATCATAGACCAACACTATACAGATTAAGATTACATGTACAAAATACCATTAAGATCATCATCATCATCATCATATAGTTAATCCCTCCTATAGCAAAGCAAAGGTAGAGTCTGAGGAGGGTAAGATGTAGACAGCCTTACCTCTACCCTAAGAATAGAGAGGCTGCTTCCAGTGAGACCCCTGGCTCGATGTGGTTTGGTATCAAGCCTTGGACATTAGGCACAGAACACTTAGCAATCGGGACAAACCCGATCGGTGCATGTACCCCTTTGTCTTTTGGCCATCCACGCCACCACATGATGCATGATTAACCGTCCGTCGTTTTTAATATTATTTTCACGAAATTAGTAAAATAACACCAAAACTAGTGCAACTTTACTCCCCCCCCCCCCCCCCCCAATGGCCACACATATATACATTATATGCGCATACCGTAAGTGGGGCGTAAAATACCATTAAGATACTTGTCAATAAAAAAGCCATTCAGGGACTATACATATAAAACTTGGCAAGTCAAAGGGCCTATATGTTCTTTTACAAAAAGATTGGGAGTAACCTCATCCATACAATCATCCAACAACCAATGGATTTCTAGCATTACTATCCAACTCACCTTGTCTCTTAACTCATAGTCTCATACATACATATATCATCTATGCAACCAACTCTATAACCCCCCCCCCCCCCCCCCCCCCCTCTACAACCACCATGGCAGCAGCAGCAATGACAACATTTCACTCATACTCTCCTCAAGAACAACCAACAGACCCCCCTCAACTAACCAAGAAACCCAAAACCATCCTCCACAAAAACCCTCTTTACACTCCACTCCCCTCAAAACTCTCCCTCCAATCCAAAGAAAAAATCTTATGCCTTGAACTCATGGGAGTTGACTCAGCCAAAGCCTTAGCTTCAAACCCTTTAATCCACTCAACCCCCTTAACTTCCATCCACACCATCATCACCTTCCTTCACTCCAAAGGAATTTACCAAAAAGACCTTCCAAGACTCATTGCCATGTGCCCCAATATCCTCACTTCCAACCTCACCACTGACCTCATCCCAATTTTCATCTTTTTATCAAAAGATTTAAAAATCCCAGATCAAGATTTTAGAAAAGTGATCAACAAATGTCCAAGATTGCTTGTTTCTAGTGTTAAAGATCAACTAAAGCCTGCTCTTTTTTATTTAAAAAGATTAGGATTTCATGATTTAAGGCAATTGGCTTATCAAGATTGTGTCTTGCTAGTGTCAAATGTGGAACACACATTGATTCCTAAGTTGGATTATTTGATCAGTCTCGGGTTTTCGAAACCGGAGGCGGTTGATATGGTTTTGAGGTGTCCTGGGCTGTTTACTTTTAGTGTTGATAATAATTTTAAGCCTAAGTTTGAGTACTTTGAGAAGGTGATGAAGAGGGATTTGAATGAGTTGAAGGAGTTTCCACAGTATTTTGCATTTAGTTTGGAGAAGAGGATAATGCCTAGGCATTTGCAGGCTTTGGAATGTAGGGTTGAGATTTCTTTGCCAGTTTTGCTTAAATCTAGTGATGAAGAGTTTGCAGAGCTGTTGAAAGGACAGTGTGATTAATCAAGAAATGTGTAAAGTTTGTGTTTTTGTAAGTATTGGAAATGACCCATATGTTTATTTGACTTATTTGGATGTTGGTTGATAATCTTTGTTTTGAGAGGCGTCGTGAAAGCAAGTTGTGAGGCGCAAGTTTCAGTTAACCGTAATACGTGAAACTTGTGCTTCCCAACTAGCTTTCGGGACAGGACGCCTCTTTACACCGTATAAGCTGAAAGGTATGATGTACAACTTAAAAAAAGAAATTAATTTTTTGCCAATAGTTTGTGTAATATTATCAAGCCAACACAGATGGATTAAAGACTGTATCAAAGCAACACTTATACCAAGTTTATAGTTTGAGGAATATTTTTACATTAATGAGTTTACAATCATAACTATGTCGGTATAATACTATATGAAGAACGAAACAAGAAAATCCACGGTCGGGGATGATAAATTTTGTGTACAAAGAAAGTCGGACGAGAAACAATAGTACAGCAAGACGAGCGCTTTGATTTGGTACTAACAATCCAAAATCGGATTATGACGGTGGTAATTCAGCACCAGCTACAAATGGAAACAAAAAAAATTGCAGTCATAAACCAAAAAATAATAATTAAAAAAGAATCGCTTATCAGTTATAAATTGAGAAACTTTGGTGAACGAATGACATCTTGGTGATTTAATTTGAATCAAACTAACCGGTTAAATCCCCATTGGCCTCGTCTCCACTTCTCCACACAATATCCTTCAATCCGGTTGAAAGATTCTTGTAAAACTGCATAATCAAGAAGATATAAACTTTGGACGTAAAGAAACATAAATTATTAACCAGGGGTGCGATCGATAAACCACATAAGTACGTGTGTGTAGTGCATGGAAGATAATCACATGTAGTGCGAGAGAGATAAAAAAAGACAGTTAAAAATCGTCGATTTATAGCAATGGATATAGCCATATAAGTGTCTATACAATTCTTACACTTCTCTACTTATAATTGGTTATGTATTAAAAATTCATCTTATAAACCAACACAATATATTTTGCAAGTGAAATTAACATACCTTGTGAAATTCCAATGTATCGCCTCCAGATTTGCGAACCTCGACCATGTGCAGAGAAGGTGCCACTTCAAATACCTAAGAAAGGGTAATGTTTAAAAAATATATAAAAAACACTGTATTGTTATTAGAATGATAATCTAACTTTGTAATTAGATGATTCAAAAGGTTTCATGCATTGCGCGTACACTTTGTGTGACTTTGAACATTTTTAACCCAATCAAACGGTTTTCATTTTTAACTCATTCTTCTAAGTCATGGACTTATGGATCTAAATTGACACTCCTACTTTCGAGCGTATTTAACTATATTGACATGACAGATTTAGAAGAAACAATACCTCTGTCGCAACAGACAAATGGCCTTTACGTCCAGACTTTTCGCCTTGAAGTTTCAACTAAAGTGCAAAAACGGATACTTCAACATTAGAGCCTCCAAAATGACACAACTTTAAAATAAAGAAGAAACATGTTCTGTCACCTTGTATTTGTTTTTCTTCACATCAAATCCCAAAGGTGCAGCAGCTTCTTCTATTTTTGAGATGATCTCGTTGGCAGGACATTTTGATGTGAATCTTGTTTCCCGCTTCACAAGCCCCTAATATTTCATTTACTTCAAGAGTCAATAAGATCAAAGTTGATAGGAACAACTATAAATTACTTTATGTGTAAAAATAATTAATTGTTGAGTAAAGAATCAGTGAAGTGCTGCCTCTAAAAAACTGTTTCAGTGAAGTGAATTAGTGAAGTGAATCAGTGAAGTGATGTGGTAGTGCGAGATTGGTAGAAATCCATGAAGTTAAGCGCCCCTCCACTCCTAAAGAAGCCACAATATATTCGGGTGGGGCCTGTGGGCTCATTAAAATATTATAATCCTACAAATCTGAAATCTATATAAAACAGGATTTTGGAAATATAGGGTTTCGACCCCCCGAAACTGGTTTTCGACCCCCCAAAACTAGTGACTTCCGACCCCCCCGGTAACTTCCGACCCCCCGAACCTTCGGGTCAAGCTTCGCCACTGATATAAAATAATCTAAAAATATAAGGATTGAAAAAGGTTGAACATACCATTTGTTTTTCAAAAAGAGAACTAAGGTTGAGGCCTTGAGATTTAGAAATAAGCTCAAAAGCATTCATGGTGACAGGTTGAGAAGGTTCATCCCGCCTCTCCACAACAAGGGCCGGAGAATCCTATATGCCAAGTAAAAAAAAAAAAAAAAACTCATTAAACACCTTAAAAAGGGTATATTAGTAATTTAACAGGTGAGCGAATTACCCCGGCTTCATCAAATATAGCTTCCACATCATCTAGACTAACATCCTCTTGTTCAAATTTAGGAGGCACATATCCTTTCTTAAACCATTCATGTTCAATGAGTTCAGCCGTTGTGATTCGCTGTCGATCGTAATATTCATATTATCAGTAAAAAGTGTAACTTGACCAGTAAACCGTAAGACTAATATATAGTCATTTTAACGCATTTTTACGCTTTAAAGCAAAAACAAGTGAACATACAGTCTTGGGATTAGGATCCAAAATCCTTTTAATTAGTTTCTTCGCATTTGACGAGAACCAAGGAGGACAAGAGAACTCGGCTTTAAATATCTACAATGACAAATATGTTGTTACAAAAAACTCCAAAGGCACATAAGATTTATATTGCAAACTAGAAGTGACGAGAAAATTAGAACGATAAAAAATAAAAAAAAATTGAAATTAAAAGTTCTATTACTATCACTGATCTTGCCTGAAAGTAACCTTGCAATGAATGAATTAAAATAGACGTAAACTACACGTGAATACCTTTTTGTAAAGAGCCATAAGGTTTGACTCTTCGAAAGGCAGGTACCCAGCCATAAGAACAAAAAGAATTACGCCACATGACCATAAATCGGCCTTAGCTCCATCATAGCCCTTGTTGTTAATTACCTAGTGGAGTATATAACCAAACCCTAAGAAAAGCGGCTTTAATAATATTACTAACTTTCTATAAATTGAAGAAACGTAAAATTTACCTCAGGTGCAACATAATTTGGCGTCCCGCATGTCGTGTGTAGCAAGCCATCTTCCTACAACAAGAATGTCTAGAAACTTAGTTCAATTTCCCTATTTTATGGTATCTAAAGTAGTAACAAAGCATAAAAAAGAGAGCTTTAATTAGCGGAAAATATAAAAACTCACCCGAACTTGTTGTGGCAGTGCGCTCAATCCAAAATCAGAAACTTTGAGACTTCCACTTGCATCCAACAGTAAATTTTCAGGCTGCAAAATACCACCATAACCCTATTCGTTAAGGCATGCTTGGCATACCAAATGTATAGACGGTAAGATGACGGGTTAAGTATGGATTAAAATGAGCCCGTTATTATTATTTTTTTTTCTATAAATGATAGTGTGTTAATGATAACTATAAATGCAATACTGTTACAACTTTCGACCCGTTTGACTAATTCCCTTTTTACCTTGAGATCTCTATGGAAAACACCGCGACTATGGCAATAATCGACTGTATTTATGAGTTGCTGAAAATATTTTCTTGCGTCATCTTCTTTAAGTCTGCCTTTAGCTGCCTTAAGAATATATAACGCATAATATTGAATCAGTATGCCACTTATGAAGGCCGTGAACAGGATATAGCTAACATCAACTTACAATTTTGTCGAATAATTCACCACCCGTCACGAATTCCAAAACAATGTATATTTTTGTCTTGCTAGCCATAACCTACAATAAAAAAAGTTTAACTTTTAACCACACATGTATTATAATCCACCGTGCGTGCCTACACGTGTACTGTTAAAAATGTGTTATGATGATAACGGTCTGTTTTATGACAACTAATGCAACTTAAAAATAGTAATAAGGCAAAAATTGGAAAGAAAAAAAATGTTTCTGGGATGAAGCTTTCAATTCCATAGATGCTAATTGCCATACAAGTTGAGCAAGTATAGCAATATAGAGGGGCGTTTAAATGTTCAATTTTTTTAAGTAAAGAACTGCAAGAATCGCATAAGGTGGTTATGTAACTGCTTACCCTACCCGATTCTAAGTTCAATTATATCCACCAAGCACTATGTACAAACCATCATGCAATTCTCGCAGTTCACTCCAATTATATAAAGTTGAATAAAATTTACAATAGCGCAAGAAAGGAAAAACATGTTAGCAACGCGACGACAAACTAACTGACCTCAAACATACGAATCACATTCGGGTGTCTGATTAGTTTCATAGTTGATATCTCCCGTTTGATCTGCAATTTCACAAAACAAAATTTCAAACAAATTTAAGCTTTACGGTGAATAACGAAAGTACACAATCAAATTTCAAACATCAAACGATAAACAATCTGAATATCTTTCTTATCAGATTCCAATCCTTCACAAAATCAAATCAATCCAAAAACTTGGATAAAAAAGGATGCTTATAACACTACCCTCAAACATGGACACCAGGGCACCTATCACATCATACAGGCCGTATATAGATGGGCCGACAAAAGTTGATACGACCGTATAGGTCATCCACCTTGTTACCAGGGGCGGATACAGCTGCAAATCAGGGGGACGTCTGTTACCCCTCCATTATCCTGGCGAAGTGGACAAAATTTGTTTTTAAGGTATTTTTATAAAATGTTACCCCTAAAACAATTTTTTTTGTTACCCCTTAAAATAATTTTTATAAAATTTGTTTTTAAGGTATTTTTATAAAACGTTACACCTAAAACAAGTTGTTAAGTTAGTCAACTTTTTGTCATGTCATACTATCATACAATCCGGGACATATAGCCCGCTTTAACCCTTTCCCTTTCACACGACCCGTACGACACAAAACCATCGCCTTGTCATTCGCCCGTATGACCCAAAATCACTTTATTCTACGGCCCGTATGAATGCAGGTACCAAAGTCAACACATCAATAGTATAACTGAAAAAGTCAACGCCAAAGTCAAATACCTGACTGATCATCTTATGCTTGAGCACCTTCTCTTTATCAAGAATCTTAATAGCAACATTCTCACCTGTCTCAACATTTCTAGCAAACTTCACCTTTGCAAATGTCCCTTCACCAAGAGTCCTTCCCAATTCATACCTCCCTACCCTTGTTCTTGAACTTCTTGAAGATGCCATTATTATTATTATTACTTTACCAAACTACCCCTAACTCTAACTACACTAAAATCACCCCAACCCCTTTTGACCATACAATAATATAGTCAAACCAAAAGTCAACAACTTAACTAATATCAAGTAAAGATCATTTTCCCATGAAAAAAATCTAATCTTTATTTCAAATTAAAGTCTTTTCTTGCTACCCTGATGTTATAATATTATTTGGCTGTTCACAACATACAAAAAAATATAAATAAAAATAAAAAAAGGGGTTTAAAGTCTTTTCTTCTTACAGGGCTGCCACACTTGAGATCTTGAAACACTCATCTTCCCTGTTAGATAAAAACTAAAGAAAAAACAGACCCTGATACGAATTAGCCTTGAATTACCAGTAAAGAGATTGCAGGAAGAAAAGGGATTAATCTACAAGACAAAAGCATTTGATTTGGATGATTAAATTGTTTTTTTTTTATTGGAATATTTGATGTGTGTGTGGTGAGATTAAGACGAACAAAAATGGAGGTAGAGACGAAGAGGATGAGTCATAAAGAAAGCAAAATAATTGATGGTGAATTGAATTTGATTACTTGTTGAATATAATATTGTGAATTATTGTATAAGGTTTGCTAAGATGTGAGAAAATATATATTATCTTCTATTTATACGATGAAGTGCACGTTTTTGGATATTATTTTATTGTCCTCACACATCCTAAGTTATCATGAAAATTTTATAATATAGTAGTTTATACCTCGTGAGTGTTTTGAGATTACCAAATCTAATATGACGTGATAAAATATGGGTTGAAAAAGCTTAAATAATATGAAACTGTTTTGGTAAAGTATAAATTATACCTCAAGAGTTTAAAAGAGCATTTAGGATACTCGACATCGGACTCAAAATTAGATATGTAAAGCATTGCCTCGACCCTATTTGACTCTTTTAAACGAAAACGGTACATCAAAAACTGGCTTTAGAAACTTCTGAACCGGACCAAGCTTGACAGGAGTGTCATCTTTATACTTTTTTAGCTTCCTTTCTTCTTCTTTAATTGGACCAATTTTCAACAAACTTTCAAGCAGGTCGGTTCCTAACGTATCTGCATTGTCTATACGATTACGTAATTACAAAACAGTTAATCATGCATAAACTATAATGAGAAAATTATATTAAAAAAGTAAACTTTTGTAAAATTTAAGCAAAGTTACCTTCTAAAAGTGGATGTCGTTTTCTACATAGCAAGTTAGTCACTAACAAACATCAAGAGTATTTCCGACATAACTACCAAATACATAAGTAAAATTCAATTACTACTCTAAGACTACATGTAGATTGCATAATAAATCTAGTTGGACTGACACCAACCCTTTTTACCCTGATGTAACATAAAAATTAATGTATTACAATATGAGAGAAATAACAATTTTAATCATTTAAATATGAATGAAATGTATATTAAAAAGAAAATATATGTTTGAATGACGAGCAGAGCTAGAAGCAACTATTGCAGTGTGTGATTGAGGCGGTGATCCTGTATGAACTAGTTGTTTTTCTCCGTTTTTTTATATAGCACTATGGTATTCGTTGGAAAGATAATAAAATGCTCGTTAATTTGGTGTAATTTTTTTCTTTAAAAAATCTCGTATATAAAAGATATTAACGTTTAAAAATTATGGGGAAGAAGGAGGTTGTCCTCTTTGAGTGTCACACATGATTTATAGTTTTGGTTTATTATAGATATAGATATAGATATAGATATAGATTTTTAAGTTTTAGGATGCGTTTGGTTCACATGAATTGAATGGAATTCAATGGAATTGGAATTTGAATTCCAACTCTTTATGTGTTTGGTTCATTGAATTTGTTGGAATTGGAATTTCAATTCCAATCTTGTGTGTTTGGTTGACAAAGGAATTGGAATTGGAATTTGGTATGAATTTCTTCAAATTCCTTTACCTACGGGAAATCAAAATCCTTCCAATATTAAAAGGAATTCAAGTCAATTTATTGGAATCTTCGAACGGTTGACATCATTTGACCCGAACCGATTCGAACCGTACCATTTCAACGCGAACCGCTTAGATCCGAACCAATTCGGACCGTACCAGTTTCGATCGGTACCGTTTCGTACTATACCAGTTTCGACCGGTACCGTTTCGTACTGTACCAGTTTCGACCGGTATCGTTTCGACCCGAACCGTTTCGTATTGTACCAGTTTCAACCGGTACCGTTTCGGACCGTACCACTTTCGACCGGTACCGTTTCGGACCGTACCAGTTTCGACCGGTACCATTTTGGACCGAACCGTTTCAGACCAGTTTCGACCGATAGCGTTTCGACCTTTACCGTTTCGCCCGTAACGTATCGGACCGAACTGTTTCGGACCGTACCAGTTTCGGCCTGTACCGTTTCGGACCAGTTTCGACCGATACCGTTTCGACCAAATCGTTTCGACCTGTTCCGTTTCGCCCGTAACGTTTCGGACCGTACCAGTTTTGACCGGCACCGTTTCGGACCGAACCGTTTCGCCCCGTACCAGTTTCGACCGGTACCGTTTCGGACCAGTTTCGACCGGTATCGTTTCGACATGTACCGTTTCGGACCGTACCAGTTTTGACCGGTACCGTCTTGCCCGGTACCGTTTCGCCCCGTACCAGTTTCGACCGGTACCGTTTTCGACCCGAACCGGTACGGGTCGAAACAGTACAGGTCGAAACAGGTACGGGGCGAAACGGTACCGGGCAAAACGGTACACGTCAAAACTGGTACGGTCCGAAACGGTACATGTCGAAACGATACCGGTCGAAACTGGTCCGCAACGATAGAGGTATCAACAGTTCGGGTCAAAACGGTACTGGTCGAAACGGTATGGGTCGGTACGGGGCGAAACGGTTCGGGCCGGTACGGGTCACAACGATGCGGGTCGTGGGGGCAAGGGTGATAGATTCCAATTTATAACCAACCAAACACAATAATATAGGATTTGAGAATCCAATTCCAACAATTTCCAATTCCTTTTGAAATGTTTGAATTCCAAATCCAATTCATTCCAATTCCAATTCCTTCACAAATTCCAATTCCAAACAATTCCGCGAACCAAACGCACCCTTAGTTTTATCTCTTATGTTTTAAATAATTTATTATTCCATTAACTCATTAGGTTAATTTTTTTTTTGAACGGTCAACAAATTGGAATCACTCACGGAACACTGGAGTATCATCGTGCCACCAATGTTGCCACACGATCATATTCCACCACCAAGTCACTAATTCAGGAGGAAACTCATAATTATAAGAAAACCCCCTTTATGAGATTCGAACCCAGGATGATAAGGATCCAAAATTGACATGTAGGCATTATGATTTGGATTTAGGTATCATGTTTTAGGTTGTTTTTGCTAGAAAAACACCGAACACAACAATTTAAAACACAATACAATGTATTATAGCCATGAAATTTAAAATATAGTTAAAACACACAACTAAAACACAATAACTTAGAACACATGTTCTTGGCATGGTGTTTTAAGTTTTTAAGCTTAAAATAAATTGTTTTCTATTTTTAATTGTTATGTTTGGTGTTATTTTAGCCTAAACTATTCAAAAATCATGAATAATTTCAAAAACTGATGCCTACATATCAATTTTTAATCATTCTCACACTTCTCACGAAATATGGCCTTTGTACCCTAACCTCACCCTATATATTGTCTAATATTCCTTCACACGCTAAGGACGGGAAGCGACTCTTAGCTTAAGCCGTAAGAAAATAACTTGTTGTGAAAGCAGCGGCTTTGTCAAGATATCGACAATCTGATCATCGGTAGCAATGAACTAAACGGAGAGTTGACGTTTAGCAACTTTTTCTTGGGTAAAGTGGAAATCCACCTCCACATGCTTTGTACGAGCATGAAATACAGGACTGGCGAATAATTACGTAGCTCCTATCACCCCCATAATGTAAAGGCTTTCTTAGCGGGAACCCAATGCTCTCATAACAATGTATGGGGCCAAGTGAGTTTAGCAATGGTATCCGCCAAGGCCTTGTACTCGAACTCTATGGATGATCGATAAACAATTGTTTGCTTTCGTGCTGACCAAGACACCAAATTAGAGCAAAGATATATAGCTTATCCTCCAAGTGGAACGACGGCCGTCCAAGCAAACAGTCCAATCAACATCAGAAAACGTATTAATTGAGTCTGATTATGAAGCAGTGTTGTTGAACTTGGAACTGGTATAAGCATGTAGAATTGTATCAGATGTATGTTTAATCAAAAGACCATAATTAACCATACCACGTAAGTAGTGTAGGATTTGTTTGAGCGTCGACCAGTTATTCTCAGTAGGAGAGTGCATAAACTGGCAAACTTTATTGACTGCATATGTAAGATCTGGTCTGGATAAAGTAGCATGCTGTAGGGCACCACCTATAATTTGACAATATTTCATCGGATACCTAAAGGGAGGATTGTCTCCAAGAGATAGATTAGTGTTTGTGGTGGTTGGTGAGGCGTACGGGCTTTGCATTGGAAAGGCCAGCCCGTTCAATCAGCTCAAGGATGTATTTTCTTTGAGATAGTACCATGCCAGGCCCGTGAGACGCAATTTTGATACCGAGAAAATAAGTTAATGCCCCCATGAACAACAAATGTATGATTTAGACTAGCCATAACTCGCTCGATTTCATGGGAGTTATTATTACCTATCAAGATGATGTCATCAAAATAAACCAACATATAAAGTAGGGTTCTGTGTGAGGAATAAACAAATAGTGGGGGATCTGTCTAGGAGCCCTAAAATCCAAGAGCATTAAGTGTCGTGGACAAACGATGAAACCATGCACGAGCACTTGTTTTAAGCCATACAAGGAATTGTATAAAAAGCAAACATGGTCTATTTGTTCAGAACTTCAGATTAATGAAACCTGGTGACTGTTGTAGGTAAACCGTTCCCTCTAATTTATCATGTAAAAACGGCTTGTGTACATCTAAGTAGCGTAAAAGTCATGTTTGAGTGACAACCAAGGAGAGGACAACACATATAATGGTGGATTTCATAATTGGGTAAAAGTTTTCTGATAATCAATACTGGGTTGTTGTCAAAACCCCTTAGCAATTAGGCGTGCTTTGTAACGTCTGACAGCTCCTTTTTATTTCGTTTTAGTTTATAAACCCATTTGCACTCAACAACATTAGAGTTCCGAATACGTTGGACAAAGGACCATGTACCATTTCTCAAAAGTGCCAAGTATTCATCTGCCATAGCCTTACGTTAGTGAGGACACTTGTTAGAAACAATGAAGGTGGTTGGTTCATCATCAAAAGGAGAGGAGTGGGTATGGAATGATGAAGCATTGTAAGGTGTTGTTTTATTTGAATTACGACGAAGGTTGGGTGACCCAGAGCATGGTGGTGGTTGAGTACCAATGGGCTGAATGGTGGGTGGTTGGGGTTGGATTGTTTGGTGTATTGGTGAAGTCGGTGAGGATGATATGGGTAGGATAGAGTCGCAGTGGGTGAGTGAGCGGGCAATAATGAAGTTGTCTGAGGTGTGGCAGGGCCAGTGGGGTGTAAAAGTGTAGATTAGGTACAAGTAGGTTGTTGTGGTGTAAGGAGTAGGGCTATACTTAAAGTCTAAAGTTAATACCAGTGACCAAATGTTTTATGTTTTGGGATCATACCCGGAAGATTCGTGTTTACAAGAATGGGTATTTGAAGCGATTTAAGTACGAGGATTGTCATAACTCCTGAGCTAGCTATACTTAATGTCTATAAAAGTTAATGATGTTAACGGTCGATATTGTTATAACTGATCCCAATCCAATATGCACATTGATTTGGTGATTAATAATGTTAATGGTCCTATAGTATACCCCTTGATCATAAAACTCATGCACAACCTGAAAATGATTAACACCATGATAAAACCAATATTACATTAATCTTCAAATAATTAATAATATAAAGGAATAATCCACATCACATGGGTAGCCCTATGAAACACCCCATGTGACTGTGTGTGTGCTCCTTGCTTGAAGCCAAAAGTTAATAACTCTAATGATTCAAATCAAGATTCACAGGAACATGGCCCGTAAGCATCAATGGTACTACGAGAACGTGAAATCCATAAAGGGAGATTGAAGAAAGTATGATAAGGATTGTGGGCACACTCTCAAAAGATGATATGAGACAAGTAAAATAAAAGTGTTCCAACGAGAGAGATGACACGGGCATGTTAGAGATGAGAAAAATAAATTAGAAAGATTAATTGACATATCTAAAAGTTTGCATTTCATTATCTTTGAACATATCTTTTTTTTCTTTCTTTCTTTCTTTCTTTTTTTTTTTTTGTTTGTAAAGGTATATGATATCTTACAAGGGTATAATTGTAAAATATACGTCTCTTTTCTCTTCATTTCAACTCGGGAACACGTAAAATCTTTAGTTCTTTTCTTTTTCATTTGGGAACATGAAATAAAATTATATATTTTTCTTTCTTTTCTTTCCTAATATCCCTTTCGCTTCGTTTTATTCATTTAGTAAACTCGGGAACACAACGTAAGGAATTGATAAAATTAGTAATCAAATATATTTATATTGTAATAAAACCAATGAGGTATGTTATTTACACAAGAACAAAAATTAGGTTTGCACAACTCTCTACGGGCCGTAGAGGTCTCTAGGGGCCGTAGAGGGTGTCAGTGTAATAAATGAGGACACCCTCTACGACCCGTAGAGGCCTCTACGGGCCGTAGAGGTGAGTTGATGGAGTGCATTTAAACCCTATACGACCCGTAGAGGGCCCTACGACCCGTAGGGAATATGAGGTATGAGAACATTCAATGAACATACTGACTTTCAGTATGCCAGTCTGAAAAAGCACTTCTTCTACGGGCCGTATAGGCCTCTACGGCCCGTAGAAAACTTGGTTGTTGGGAGCATTAAACCCTCTACGGGCCGTAGAGGCCTCTACCGCCCGTAGAGGTCCAGATATATTCTTCTTCCTTGTCTTCTTTCTTCAGTATACGAAACATTTCAAAAAAACAGGTGCACGAAAAATCCGATCGATTCCAAGCTACCGCAATGTCTTCGGGCCACTTCAGTAATGTTTCGGATGAATGGGAGCATTCGTTTAGCATATCTCACGTCTCGGAAAGCCTTTTCGGACCCGTGGTGGATCGTGGTGAGGAGGAGGTTAGATCCGTTGTTCACTGTGGTGACGGGAAGGCACTACCCAATTTGAACATACTGCCCGATTTGAACCAGGAGTACGTAGAAGAACCGGAGTCATTTTACGTGCCGCCGCCAAGTCATCCACAGTACGAATACGGGACTTATCATTCGCACGAGGGAGGTGATAACGGTGGCGAGGAACCTGTCCCGGATGTTTTGTACGAAACAAATCAGGTGTATTTATGTATTTACACTTGTTTATAATTTATACTCGTGTATATTTAGTAGTGTACATATTTAGACTCGTATATTTAGGCCCGTACCTAAATTTGTTTTAGGGTTTGTGAGATTTGAACTCGTATATATTAGTTGTTATTTGAACTCGTAGGGTTTGTGAGATTTGAAATCGAATATATTAGTAGGTGTTTGAACTCGTATATAAATTTTGCAGGTATTCGGGTCTCTTAAAGACCTGACAGAGTGGGCTTATCAAAGGGCAAAAAAAAATGGTTACATTACCGTATACTCACGTACTGTTTCGGAAGGCAGGGGGGCGAATAGGAGGGTAACGACGGCATGGATACGATGTGACCGTAGTGGCGTACATCGTAGTGTAGCCATGGTTCGAAAGACGGACAGTAAAAAATGTAATTGCCCGTTTGAAGTAATAGGGAGCTACGACTCCGGCCACGATGGTTATATTTTGGAGGTCCAGAACCAAACACATAATCACAAACCTTTCCAACACATCGAGGGTCACGCGTATGCTAGGAGGCTGGTCCGGGCGAGTTAAAATTGGTGGATACACTTTATTTTCAAAATGTTACGCCAGTAGACATACATTCGGCCGTTAGAAAACAAAACCCGGATAGTCCCTGCATCTTAAGAGACATACATAACACAATAACCAAGGTTAAGCATTTGTTATACGACGGCAGGACTCAAATGCAGGTATTATTATCTCTTATTATTATTATTACTAATACTACTACTTCTTTATTATTATTTTTTAATTATTATTATTGCTATGCAGGTACTCGAAGCCACATTGGTGGAGAATTTTTTTTGTTTACTTCACCCGGAGGAATGCCTCGACAAATGCGATCGAGGATATTTTGTTTGTCCATCCCACCTCACACAGGTTATGGCGTGCGTTCCCGCATGTGCTGATGATTGATGCGACCTACAAAACGAACGAGTATAAAATTCCGTTTGTTCAAGTTGTGGGTATGACATCAACATCCAAGTCGTTTTGTATCGCCCATGCATTCATCTCCCGTGAAAAAGGGATAACTACCTGTGGGTGCTACAAAGGCTTAAAGAGTTGCTAAAAGATAGTACGGAGCCCCGTGCTATAGTAACTGATTGTGAGAAAGCCTTGATGAATGCATGCGACATTGTATTTCCAGCAGCTTCGAAGTTGTTATGCAGGTATACATATTATTATTATTATTATTATTATTATTATTATTATTATTATTATTATTATTATGCATTCAGGTATCACATTCAACGAAATATATTGAAGCACTGCAAACAAGCCTTTGGAAATGCAGATTGGGAAATATTTGTGAAATCTTTTAAGCGACTATGTAGATCTTCATCTCCGGCATTTTATCGGCTTTGGTTAGACCGATTCTACAAACGCCTATGTCAGGACCAACGAGCTGGTACATATTTTATTAATTTAGTTTAAAACGCATACACACATTAACAAATATCTTTGTTCTATCTTTACAGATGTTTTTGAATATATAAACCGGGTCTGGCTCCGTGACTACAAAGAAAGGTTTGTTTCTGCATGGACAGACACAAACTACAACTTTGGTCAGTATACGACCAACAGAGTTGAGAGCCAGCATTCAAGGTTTAAGATGCACATTAAGGGGCCTAACAACCCGCTCCACAAACTTGTGATGATTGTAGATGATGTGGTAACGTCACAAGAGAGGGCAATAAACCACCCGTTTGAAGAGAGTTTGTGTAACATTTCGCATTAAATAAATTGTACGTTACGAATTACTACGACAAGCCTTATTATTATTTTCTTTTTGGAGATATTTCGAACCCCTATAATTATTCATACTTACATTTATATGCATATAATAATAATAATAATAATAATAATAATAATAAATAAATGATAACATTAAGCTAAAAGCAAAACTTATTAAATTGTTTAACCCAACCCAGATCGGCCCAACTGATTTCAAACCCAAACTATGATGTCCGGCCCATCCAACCAGGCCCAACTACCCTCCTCCTTTTTCCATTTTAATCAAAAAAACAAAGGTCCAGCCGGGTTTCGAACCGGTGACCTTCCCTTCAAACCACGCGCCTTAACCAGCTGGGCCACACCCTTCAATTGATTCTAATCCAACATTAATTATATTTAACCTGAGTTTTAATGATCTGTTTTCCTCTTCCTTGTCACGTATCAGCAGCAGCAGCAGAAGATAATTTATTTTTTTTTTTTATTTTCTTACAATCCTTTGGTTTATCAATTACACACACACAATAGGGTTAGCATACGTGATTACCGGCCTGTATACGCGTCAATTAACATCAATTGTTGACCAATTTTAATTCCATACGCGTATAGACTTTAAGGTTTAGTCAAACCTTCCAATTAAACCATACATCGATCCCCTGTATAAATTGGACATCCACGAACCTTGACAAATCGCTCACAACTCTCTCTCAACCTCCCAATCTCTCAAATTCACTCTGATTATCATTATCACGTTCGTCATTTGACTTTTGGCTTGACCCGGCTATAATCATCAATTATACACTGTGAGTCCAATTTGTTTTATGGGTTTTGTTCATCGGCTCATACACAACAGAAACCCTAAGTTTAATTGGGTTAACTTTGTGTAATTTGTTCGATTGTAAAACTAGGGCTCATGGGGTATTGAATTGGGGAAGATGACTGCTGACAGTCATCCCTCTTATACATGTCAAAACAAGAAAATTAACCAAATAATCTGGTAGATCAGCTGGTTATGCCTTCTCATCCACTGATGCGAACCGGCCCTAGGGCCTGGGTTCGAGTCCCTCTGGCCGTTTTTGGCATTCTTTTCTTTTCTTTTCTTTTTTAGCAAACAATTAAATATATATATATATTAAATCCTTTAATCTTTTAAATTCTTTTTAAAATACCTAAACTATTTTATAAATTCTAAAAAAATTATAATTGTTTAATCTGATATAAAAGTGTTATTTACAATTTTTATTTTTCAGAAATTCTTTTATTTAATATTTATAAATAATTAAATCATTTTTATACTATTATATTTATAAAAATCCATTATTATATCAAAACAGTTTTATTAAATTTCCCAAAATTTATCCTGACTTTTTATAAAGTCAACCTTTACTGAAATAATTTTTAAATCAGTAAAATCATTTATTTTATATTTTTAATCAATTTTTGTTAGATTTAATCATAATTAAATCATAATAAATCCAATTTTCCTCATTTTTGCACCAAAATTTTATACAAATTATTTTTAATCATTTAGAACAGAAATATGGTTTTTAAAATAGAAATTCTTTAATTTTAGTATTTTTGAATATTAAAGTTAGAGTTTGACAATTTGTAATAAATAGATTTAAAAATCTATTTTAAGGAAAATAATTTTATAAAAATTATTTTTATACTTTAAACACATTCTTGTGACCATCCTAGATTTAACATTTATAAAAAGATTTTTAGTTATTTATTTACTAAATTTCTCTCAATTGGCGAATATTTTTATATTAATCAAACGAGCAATTATCCCCAATTCGAAGCCCTAGAAACTTATACATTTGTAAACTTGATAGACTTAGACATATTTATTACCTCATTTTAGGGTGATACTTGATACATTTGGTCAACACATTTCTCAACAGATATAACATTTTACCAAGGTGAGTTTACATAGCCCCTTTACTCTATTTTCACTATTTTTGGGGTGAAACATGTTTAAATATTTTATACTATCATTTACTCATACTCACTTGTGATTCAATTACATCATCATTCTATCATTTGACTGTAACAAAAAGACACAGTACAATCATTAACAATGATCAAGCCGCCTGTTTAGATTATAGCGCTATAGGTCTGACAAACCCATCCCCCCACGTAGACTCAGGGATGATCGATAACAGTAATAACATTTAACTAACTTGCGAGTTAGTCATCAGTCGACACAAGGTTTGGTTGTACAAAGACGCATTGCTACATGTCGGTATCATACTCTATCATCATACAACTTTGAATGTTGTACAAACTATCGTTACCATTTATTTTCACAAACCTATGTATTCTCACCAACAATTGTTGACCCAAAATATTTTCAACTTAACATGTTTCAGGTTCTACTTGTTTGAAGATTTGCTTGAAGATACGTGCATAGTTTCATTCAATTTGATGTATGAAGTCTTGTAGAATCAATGTATGTAAATTAATTAAATCATTTAATGAAACTTATTATTCACCATGAGCTACTGAACAATCATCACTACGTGACATCCCGATGTTTCCGCCATCGGTTGGGGTGTTACATATTGGTATCAGAGCCATGGTTATAGGGAATTAGGTTATTAGAAAAATAATCTAGTCTATAACCATAGGATTTAACCAGTACTTGCTTCTTTTGTTTGCTATTCTCTATCCCTCTCCTACTTCATATCCTCCCTACAAGAAGGTTGCTCTCCATCAGTGGACCTACTCATAGACTAATAGGACAAAATCCCCAGGTTTAACCTGAACCACCTTGAGATCTCGTCGAAGTTCTAGATTTTAATAACGAACACGTGCAATCTGGAAGGGTGAACGCCTGTATTCTGAGTCTTCTGTCTAGGCTGGCATTGCGCATATATCCCAATCAGACGAGGGACCCGGATGCCTACCTGGGAATTCTCGGGATGAGTGTTCACTTATAGGCTAAAGCACGTCTTCATATGTTATTAGAATTGAGAATCTTTGATAAGTCAACGTTTTCGTTTATTCGTTTTAATTAATGAATAAATGATTACACTCCTTATATAATCTCATTCATTTCATTGTGTCTATTACAGATCATGCCTCCTCGTCGCAGCACTCGCAACAGCAATGGTGAGAACCACGAAGAAGGTGGTGATAACCATAACCACAACCATGACCAAGTTCCTAACCACAACAACAATGGGGTTGATGCTCAACTGGCTGCGATCATTTCTCAACAAATGGCGCAGCAAATCGCAACTCTGGTTCCCAATTTACTCGCTCAGGTCATCCAATTGAACGGCAACGGGAATGGTCACAACAACGGGAACGGGAACGGCAATGGCAATGGAAATGGACCCCAAGCCTGTACCCTTAAGCATTTCAACTCTTGTAACCCTCCAAAGTTTAGTGGTGAAGAAGGAGCTACTGGACTCCTCCAATGGTTTGAGGGTATTGAGAATACCTTCATCAACAGTGAATGCCCCAACAACTTCAAGGTTCGTTACGCCATGAGTGTTCTCCATAAACGAGCACTCACATGGTGGAATGAAGAAAAGCGTACTCGGGGGGCCGAAGTTGCTCTTGCTATGACATGGGATCAAGTCAAGGAAATCATGAAGGAAGAGTTTTGTCCTCGCAATGAAGTTAAGAAGCTTGAGGATGAGTTCCACACCTTAGCTCAAGATAGTGGGGAAAACCTTGCCTACAATACCCGCTTTCATGAGCTTAGCTTATTGCTGCCCCACAAAGTCACTCCCCTGTCGGTAGCCATCGAGAAGTACATCGGTGGTCTGCCCATGCAAATCCAGGATACGGTGTGGGGAAGGAATCCTGCCACCTTGGAGGAAGCCAAACGTTTAGCAGCTACCTTAACTGATAATCACGTAAAGAACGGGACCTTAGTTCGGAAAGGCAATAAAACAAGTATTGTAGCCGCGGTAACCACTGAGAACCAGAAACGTAAAACCAGGGATCCTGATGCAAACCTCACTCCACAAGCTTCTAACAAGAAACCTTATACAGGAAACCATCCATTGTGCAACACATGCAACCGACATCATCCCACTGCTTCAGCATGTCGCTTGTGCACCAATTGTGGTAGGTATGGCCATCTAGTTAATACATGTCGCGAGACCCCAAATCCTAATGCCAACCAACCCATCAACCCTGCTCAGGCTGCTAATCCTAATCGATACAACTATGGTCAATGCTATGAATGTGGAGACCCAAATCACTTCCGTAACCGATGCCCTAAACTGAACAGAGATCAAGACCCTCCAGCTACCTGACCAAGACTCACCATTTGACTATTGGTTACTTTTATTCTATGTATTGACGTTATTCGATTCTAGTAATAAAATTCAAGTATTATCATAACATCTGTGTGCATGTTTGTCTGAATGTGAACTAATTGCTATATCTGTAATCATACTTGCTTGTACAACAATTAGTTAACTATCAAACGACCAGCTTAACGATTGGTAGAGGTCATCATGTCATTCCAACAGTCGGGAGAGGCCCTACCACCTGAACGACTGGCGGAGACTATCAGACCTGCTTAACAATCGGTAAAGTCATAAAAGGACGCAAAACCCTAATGTAAGGTAAATTGGTAATTACGGTCCGGAACGTAATCATGAATTTACAGGTACGTTAAGGTAGTGTGAAATTTTATCAAGGTTTTCAGTAGTTGACCAATTGTAACCCTGGTTTTCTCTTAACTTCGGGACGAAGTTCCTAAAAGTAGGGGAGACTGTAACATTTCGCATTAAATAAATTGTACGTTACGAATTACTACGACAAGCCTTATTATTATTTTCTTTTTGGAGATATTTCGAACCCCTATAATTATTCATACATACATTTATATGCATATAATAATAATAATAATAATAATAATAATAATAATAATAATAAATGATAACATTAAGCTAAAAGCAAAACTTATTAAATTGTTTAACCCAACCCAGATCGGCCCAACTGATTTCAAACCCAAACTATGATGTCCGGCCCATCCAACCAGGCCCAACTACCCTCCTCCTTTTTCCATTTTAATCAAAAAAACAAAGGTCCAGCCGGGTTTCGAACCGGTGACCTTCCCTTCAAACCACGCGCCTTAACCAGCTGGGCCACACCCTTCAATTGATTCTAATCCAACATTAATTATATTTAACCTGAGTTTTAATGATCTGTTTTCCTCTTCCTTGTCACGTATCAGCAGCAGCAGCAGAAGATAATTTATTTTTTTTTTTTTATTTTCTTACAATCCTTTGGTTTATCAATTACACACACACAATAGGGTTAGCATACGTGATTACCGGCCTGTATACGCGTCAATTAACATCAATTGTTGACCAATTTTAATTCCATACGCGTATAGACTTTAAGGTTTAGTCAAACCTTCCAATTAAACCATACATCGATCCCCTGTATAAATTGGACATCCACGAACCTTGACAAATCGCTCACAACTCTCTCTCAACCTCCCAATCTCTCAAATTCACTCTGATTATCATTATCACGTTCGTCGTTTGACTTTTGGCTTGACCCGGCTATAATCATCAATTATACACTGTGAGTCCAATTTGTTTTATGGGTTTTGTTCATCGGCTCATACACAACAGAAACCCTAAGTTTAATTGGGTTAACTTTGTGTAATTTGTTCGATTGTAAAACTAGGGCTCATGGGGTATTGAATTGGGGAAGATGACTGCTGACAGTCATCCCTCTTATACATGTCAAAACAAGAAAATTAACCAAATAATCTGGTAGATCAGCTGGTTATGCCTTCTCATCCACTGATGCGAACCGGCCCTAGGGCCTGGGTTCGAGTCCCTCTGGCCGTTTTTGGCATTCTTTTCTTTTCTTTTCTTTTTTAGCAAACAATTAAATATATATATATATATTAAATCCTTTAATCTTTTAAATTCTTTTTAAAATACCTAAACTATTTTATAAATTCTAAAAAAATTATAATTGTTTAATCTGATATAAAAGTGTTATTTACAATTTTTATTTTTCAGAAATTCTTTTATTTAATATTTATAAATAATTAAATCATTTTTATACTATTATATTTATAAAAATCCATTATTATATCAAAACAGTTTTATTAAATTTCCCAAAATTTATCCTGACTTTTTATAAAGTCAACCTTTACTGAAATAATTTTTAAATCAGTAAAATCATTTATTTTATATTTTTAATCAATTTTTGTTAGATTTAATCATAATTAAATCATAATAAATCCAATTTTCCTCATTTTTGCACCAAAATTTTATACAAATTATTTTTAATCATTTAGAACAGAAATATGGTTTTTAAAATAGAAATTCTTTAATTTTAGTATTTTTGAATATTAAAGTTAGAGTTTGACAATTTGTAATAAATAGATTTAAAAATCTATTTTAAGGAAAATAATTTTATAAAAATTATTTTTATACTTTAAACACATTCTTGTGACCATCCTAGATTTAACATTTATAAAAAGATTTTTAGTTATTTATTTACTAAATTTCTCTCAATTGGCGAATATTTTTATATTAATCAAACGAGCAATTATCCCCAATTCGAAGCCCTAGAAACTTATACATTTGTAAACTTGATAGACTTAGACATATTTATTACCTCATTTTAGGGTGATACTTGATACATTTGGTCAACACATTTCTCAACAGATATAACATTTTACCAAGGTGAGTTTACATAGCCCCTTTACTCTATTTTCACTATTTTTGGGGTGAAACATGTTTAAATATTTTATACTATCATTTACTCATACTCACTTGTGATTCAATTACATCATCATTCTATCATTTGACTGTAACAAAAAGACACAGTACAATCATTAACAATGATCAAGCCGCCTGTTTAGATTATAGCGCTATAGGTCTGACAAACCCATCCCCCCACGTAGACTCAGGGATGATCGATAACAGTAATAACATTTAACTAACTTGCGAGTTAGTCATCAGTCGACACAAGGTTTGGTTGTACAAAGACGCATTGCTACATGTCGGTATCATACTCTATCATCATACAACTTTGAATGTTGTACAAACTATCGTTACCATTTATTTTCACAAACCTATGTATTCTCACCAACAATTGTTGACCCAAAATATTTTCAACTTAACATGTTTCAGGTTCTACTTGTTTGAAGATTTGCTTGAAGATACGTGCATAGTTTCATTCAATTTGATGTATGAAGTCTTGTAGAATCAATGTATGTAAATTAATTAAATCATTTAATGAAACTTATTATTCACCATGAGCTACTGAACAATCATCACTACGTGACATCCCGATGTTTCCGCCATCGGTTGGGGTGTTACAGTTTGTATGTGAAAAAGGTGCACCATGACATACCGATTTTTGAGGACCTACTCGGTAAAGTTTCCCATGCAACGATCAAGAAGTTGATAACTGAGATAAAAAATATAGAGAAGTTGAGGAAACTAAAAATGAGTTGTGGTCACCAGCTTTTCACGAGTTCTGGGTTGCCGTGTGCATGTCGATTAGATTCGTATATAAATAAAGGTAATACCATTACTTTATTAATTATTATTATTATTATTATTGAATACAGGAATAAAAATACAGTTGTCTGAAGTAGACGTCTTCTGGACACGACTGAATTACAAACCGGAAGTAGTATGGGGGAACGTGACCTTGCGAGTGAGTGGGAAATAGTCAAAGAGACACTGCTGTCTCAATCACCACGCGTTCAAAGAAATATGTTGTCAAAAATAAAGTTGGTGGTAAATCCAAGTATGACTGACACTCAACCTCCTGAGGTACAAAAGAATACTCGCGGGCGCCCAACTACAAAATCACAGGAAAAAAAACAGCAGGAGGATGCGCTAGAAGATGTTAGTATTATTATTATTATTATTATTATTATTATTATTATTATTAGTGTTATTATTATTATTATTATTATTATTATTATTATTATTATTATTATTTGGGAAACTTATAGACAACTTGTGTTGTCTGGTTTGCACAAAAACAGGGGAAACTCTGCCCAATTTTTTTATAAAATCTTTGATTATTATTATTATTATTATTATTATTATTATTATATAATTATCTATTGTTATCCATTGTAGGAGGACGAGCCTGTTAGAAGACGTAGGCCATCAGATCCGGGTAAAGATAAAATGAGAGTGTGTGACAAACATTTTCTACGGTTAGTAGGGGACAGGTACATAAATAACTATTCATACATATAGGGTAAGGTTCCTGCAGGAAAATTGATTTGTGTAGGAAGTGTTTTCAACCATTGGATCTAGAAATAGATGGCTAAGATTAAAAGTTTGGGTTTGTTAAGATTCTACTAATTATATTTTAATAATTAAGGGTAGGATGGTCCAATATGTGTTTTAAATGAGGGTAGTAATGTCATTTCTTGTATTTTGATATAGAAACCATTTGACTCTCACCCTTAAATCATGCTCCCCTCTCTCTCATCTTAATTTTAATCTTAAATATTATTAGTGATTATAATCTCTCATACATTCAAACTTGTTCATCTTCCAAAAAGAAAAAAAAAACAAATAGAACCACAAAACCTTCTTTGCACCGGTTATTCTTCATTTTCTATAATAGTGGGTTTAAAGTAATAGTGTTTTTTTTTTGTGCTGATCTAACCGAATAATAGTGTTTTTTTACTACACATGATTCGTATCTGTCAAAACACTTCTACTGTTTTAAAATACTTCTACTGTGTTTAGTTTCAATATAAAGCACTATTGATGTTATTATAAAACACTCCCGATGATATTATAAAACACTACTTATTAATGCATACTAGTTTCTCTTTCATTATAAAACACTCCTGACGTTATTATAAAACACTCCTGATGTTAACCTTCTGCCATGACTTGAATAATCGAAAAAGTGATAGAGATGGGTTATATGTTTGAAGAATCAAACAAGTTTTTGGGTATTGATCAACTTATTTGATATGAATATCTTATGATTCTTATGAAAAATAATGAATAATTAATTAATTTAGGATGATTAATCTTCATAAATATCTAGATGTTAGTTGCTAATTTAGTGGGTTTGTAATAAATAAAAAATGGACAAAAAGTCTATAATGCCCTCCATCTAAAGATTTAATCAGATTTGATCTAATGGTTGAAAATATTTCCTACACAAAACAATTTTTCTACCGGATCCTCTACCCATACATACATACATACATACATACATACATACATACATACATACATACATACATACATACATACATACATACATATATACATATGTACACATCCCCTAATCATGGTTTCCCAATGTTTGGCGGTGACAGGTATAAATTTGTGATTAGAGAATTTAAGCATTCGATTGATCCCCTTTATCGACGGTTTGTCACGCACATTCAAAATGTTCAGCCAGACGGTAACTGTGGGTTCCGATCTGTAGCTGTGGCTTTGGATTGGGAGGAGGAAGACTGGGCTTGGATCCGCCACCTTCTTGTACAAGAGATGATGGGGGCAATACCATCAGGATTGGTTGATGGCTTTGAACGCATTCGAGGATAACGGGTTCGCCCGCATATACTCGTCCTTAGATTGGAGGGGAGTGGGAAATGCACCCAATTCAAAATGGATGGAGATGCCTTTGACTGGATTACTGATTGCTCAGGCATTTGGTGTGGTCCTTCAAGTCTTCGGTGCTGATGGAGCGAGCACATTCTTCCCTATGCAAAGTCATCCTGAAAGCGTGCCAGAACATCGGGTCATTTCGATAGCCCACGTGAACGGCGACCACTACATCATGCTTAAGCTAGCAGACGACGCTCCGATGCCTTATCCGAGTGGAGCATGGTCGAGTTGGGTAGATGTAAATCACAACCCATGGTTAGCACTATACAAGGATCGTCTTGATGAGGGTCGTAGGCTATCTCAAAAACCTCCAGAGTGGTTTGACCTAACTGGTTGTCCTCGTAGTTCTGATTCTTCTGATAGTCCGGTGTAAATTTGTTTTTATAATGTATAATGATTTATTAAGTACATTTTTTTTATTATTTTACATATACAATAAGAAATGAAAACGTTCTTTATAAAAAAAACTTATACCACCTAATTAAAACTAACAAAATAAAAAAAAACTAAAACTTATACTGGCTCGTGGGCTCTATGGGCCGTAGAAGGAAAACATCTACGGGTCGTAGAGGGCTCCACGGCCCGTAGACATTTGGAAGCTGGTCGTAGAGGCTAATAGGCTATCTATGGGTCGTAGAGGCCATTGTATCTATGGCCCGTAGAGGTCTCTACAACCTGTAGACAAAACAAACTTTTTTTCTAAAAAAATGGAACCTCTTTATAAAACATCTTCCCAATTTTTTTAAAAAAATCGAACCTCTTTATTATTATTATTATTTATTAATTATTTATTGTTATCCATTGCAGGTGATGCTGTGGAGGTTGGGTTGCGGTTTGTTGCTGAGGGGGAGGGGGGCGATCAGAGGGACGTCGAGATGCCTGAGCCGCAGCCTGAGGATGTGCAGAATCCGCCGCGTGTTTATCACTCCCTCAAGTTGCCTCCTGATGTTAGGGAGGACGTACGTACGGCTGCCGCAGAGGCTGTCGAGATGCGTCAGTGGCATCAGCGGATAGACACCTGGCGTGAGCAGCAGGACACCGAGATGTGTCAGTGGCGTGATCGGCAGGACGAGGCGATGCGCTGGATGATTGCTGGCTAGCAGGATATCTTTCGCCAGCTGGGCATGCAGACTCGTGTCCCACCGACTATAGGGCCCAGCACGCAGCAGACCCCGCATGAGGCCGGGAGGTCCTCGCAGCAGCCTGGGACGTTCTCGCAGCAGTTGCTGCCGCCGCCTGATGATTCGATGTTCTTTTTCTGATCATATTTTGTAAACGTTTTAAACAATGTTTATTTTGAACGCTTGTGTTAACGTTTAGTTTTATCTTTTTGTTTATATAAACGCTTGTGTTAACGTTTTACACGCTTATCGAGACGACATTAAACAATTAAAAAATTTAAAAAATTAAAAAAATTAAACAATTAATTTTTTTGTAACTATTCTGATGATCCACTACGCTTGTGTTTATTTATTAAACAATTAAAATGTGTTTAAAAAATAAACCTCTACGGGTCGTAGAGGTCTCTACGGGCCGTAGAAGTTATCTAATACTTGCATATGTTTTATTTATTTTTTTCAATATAGAAATCAGCGAACCGGTAGCCCAGATGGTCCCCATATTTGAAATAAGACTTGTGTGTGTGTTTGTGTGATAATCTGCCCAAGATCGAACCTCATCCCAAACATTTTTTGTGTTTTTTTTTTAGTCTACGGGCCGTAGAGGTCTCTACGGGCCGTAGGCAAAAAGTATACATCCATCCCACCCTTATTCATTGCCAAAATTAATCAGACTTATTCTACGGGCCGTAGAGGGCTCTACAGCCCGTAGGTAATCATTACAATGATTGCCAATCATACAATCATTGGCAATGATTACCTACGGGCCGTAGAACCCTCTACGGCCCGTAGAATGTTCAAAAAATGAGCCCTACGGGCCGTAGAGCCCTCTACGGCCCGTATAGGGTTGTGTGAATAAATTTGTAACTTGTGCAAATATCCGGAGCCAAACCAATAAGCAATACTTTATGACTAGTACTATGTACAAGATCCCAAAAAAAAAAAAAAAAAAAAATGGTGTCACAATATTTTCATAGAGTTGATAATGAAGTTAAGTGGAAATAGAGTTGGATTCGATTCATTCACAGCCAAAACGAAGTAGACCAAATGTTTAACATGCTTGAAGAATTAAAAGACTTAAAGATGGATTCTGGTCTGATTCTTGGGCTTGGAAATTAGTAATTGTTAGATAAAGATGGCATATTCTTGGTTGCAAGTGTTAGGGAACATTTGTTGAGAAAAAATAATATTATGAGATGGAAGGAATCAATGGATGTACTGGAACAAAGCGATACCGGCTAAAGTAGGCGACTTCATTTGGAGGGCGTGTATGAACCGTATCCCATCTAAGGTGGCCTTGAGAAAAAGAGGGGTGCAAACGGATGTGATAATATGCAATAGGCGCGGGATACATGAGGAGTTGTCCGACCACACGCTAACTATGTGCATATGGGCTAGAGCAATATGGTGGCATATTTTCGTTTGGTTGAAGCTAGACATGCCGAAAGTTGATCTAACATGTATTCAAAAGCTACAATGGGTGGACAACATGAAGTGTTCAAGAGATTGGAAGAATGTGGCAAATGCCGTGTTTCTTACCCCCTTTTGGAACATTTGGAAAGCACGCAACAAAAAGACTTTTAACAACACATTTTTACCAATTACGAAGACGGTGGAATACACTAAGTTGAACTTGTTTCTTTGGATAATGACTAGGACGAAATGGAACATGTGGCGTGGGACAGATGGTGCGAGTGTGCGACTTTAATATACGGGATATAATAATGCAATTGTGTTGTTCATTCAGGTTTTACAAGTTCTTATTGGACCATTGCTATATATTTATATTGTCGTTGTTGTGAAAAAAAAAAATTAATTATTGGTTTTTTAACTTTCTTTATGCTAAGATTTGGAGCGAATCTTTTTAATTAGTTAAATTTCATTATAATAAGCAATCGGATGAGGGTTTTTTAATCAAAATGCAAAGGCTGAGTCAGATTCAGACGATGTGAAATGAATGTTCCATAATGAATTAAAATAAATGAAAACAAGTTGCCATGATATTAATTTGTCCCCACGGTTTTCAACATTTGTTGACTTGTTATTTTTTTTATCGGCGACCAACTGTGTGACAACCATCTTTGCGGGCCATCGTGCTCAAGAATTAACTACTCGACCTTCAGCAGCCCCCGCCTTCTCCCGCTGCGCGGAAACCCGAGCTCCACCCGCCCGAAGGCACGACCGTGTTATAGAACTCGGTAAAACCTGGCCGCCCGTCAGATTCGAACCGGCGCCACCTGTATTCGATCTTCACCCAGATACCAAACCATAAATGTGTAACTGTAACATACAGGTCAACAAGTTGCCATGATATTAATTTGTCCCCACGGTTTTCAACAAGAGAGCAAGTCGGTTAGCCGGATCGCCCATGACCCATCGTCAGGAAACCCGCCATGATCCAACCCATATCAGCAACCTGTTGGAATAAATATACGTGACGTTTGTATATTTATCGATAGCCATTATAATCATTTATATAATGATGATCAATTATTAATATTATCCTAAGCCCAATAATAGACATGTCTTTGATGGACGGACTTGTCATTAGATGAGCCTTATTAGGGTGTCCCCTGTGTGTATAAATAGAGGGATAGAGGTTGATGTTAATGATATAACACCATAACCCTAAAGCCGCCGCCTACCTCTCCCTCTCAAACGATCACCATGTGATCATTAGCCATCATTACTGTACACACTAAAGGGAACCCGATCAAGATGATGGTATCTTCCATTACTGAGGTTCCTGAATGGTTAAACATATCAGGTACACATGATTAATTCTTATGTTTATACCTTATGTTCTTATTAATATAATCAACATGTGGTATCAGAGCTATGTTGATTATATCAATTCTATTTCGATTTGCAAAATAAATAATGGTTCGAAAAAAAAATTTGAAAATGGTTAAAAGTAGTTAATCATTGTTTGTTTTATCAAAACAATACTTTGATTTATTAATGACGGTGAATCATTGTTTATTAATAATTATGAAACAAACTTTGATTTATGAAACAAAACATTGTTTTGTTAATCGAAAGAGATAAGGATTACAAATCTGACCTTCATAAATTAGTGTGCAATTTTTTTTTTCATTGAATCATTACGATTGATTTGAGAAAAAAAAAGGTTAATTTCTAATATTAATGTAATTTTATTAATTGAATTCGCTCCATAAACTCATTCGGAGATAACTTACGGATTCATAAGATAATGATTATATTGATTATGTTTTTTTTTTCGGTTAATGTTCTTCAAGAACATATTAAGGAAAATCGAAAATATCATTATGTTTTGCTTAGATTTAGGATTGATAGTTGTTAGCTACAACTTAGGATAATGATTGATTCCCTAAAATATGGCAACAACCTAACAAAATCCTATATAATTAAGAGATATAATCGGTTCCACAAATAGCTCATTAAGAAACTTGTTCTCAAAGGAACAGCAGTGTCCGACCAGAATAGAAGTGTCCGACCTCATAAAGGAGTGTCCGACTAAGCTTGTGTCCGACCATTAGCCTGTGTCCGACAGGCATAACTGTGTCCGACCTTATTAGCCTGTGTCCGACCTCATAACTGTGTCCGACCTCATTAGCCTGTGTCCGACCTCATAACTGTGTCCGACTTCATGACGGGTGTCCGACCAAATAAGAGTGTTCGACCCATAAGAGTGTCAAACCAAGTTTTCTGTTTCCGAGCATAAGAGGGTTTCCGACCCATAATGATGTTTTCGACCATCAGTTTGTCTCCGGATGATGAGATGTTTCTGGGTCACCATTATTGTTTCCGAACTTAAAAGGTGTTTCCGAGTCTCATAAGCGTTTCCGAGCTTAAGGTCGTTTCCGGGTCATCAGGTTTTACCAAATAAATTAGTTCTCAGTTTAGGTTCAAATCAGGTTCGCGAATCTAACTGACTCTGTATCTTACGAATAATTATTCCGAGAACACTTAAATAATTCAAGAACCGTTATTTTAAGAACCTTCTAAAGTTTTGAGAACCTCATGATATTCGTAAAACATTATTTTTCGAAACCCATTATTTTCTCGTGGGATATCTCATTTAATTTTTTTAAAGGTTTTGACGAAACATAACCGTATCAGTTTTATCAAAACATTACTTAAACCTTGCTTAACTTGCAATAACATTTGAGGTGTCACTTCTGCCCAAAGGTGATGTGTCACATTAGGTGGTTATAAAGATCTCGTTAAGCATTGTAGCTCGTTCACATAAGTGCCATAAGGTTTCACTTCTGCCCAAAGGTGATGTGTAACAGATTATGTTGGTGAACTGAGCGTATTGCATTAGGACTTTGAATGTCTCACTTCTGCCCAAAGGTGATGGGTTACATTCACTGTCGGCAATTCAATACTTAAATAAATAGCGTATAGCCAAAGCTAGAGCATGTTATTTAAGTAGCTTATGTTGGTGTTATGATATTATCACGTCTTCATTAAAAAAAAATTGATCCTTCATTAATATAATGATCATAATCTAAGTCTGCCTTACATCAATACCCGTAACTCGAAACTAATCTCACTATCTCAACTAAGTAATCCACTCTTATTATCAAAACTAAGAAGAGTTTGCTTAAATTTTGTTCTTATTAAGTAACCTTTTAAGACATGACATTCCTACGCTCTATCTAATAAAGTATTACAGAATAACACATGAGCATAATAAGTGGAATAAAATTGTCTCTTATGGTAATTAAGAACTCCTTTTACTGATTCCTATCAGGTGAGCTATTAATGATTCTGAAATTCCTAAGACTAATGTATTATCTATGGAATGAAAGAATATAACGAATTCCTAAGAAGCATGAAATAAATAAGTCTAACTCTATGGTTAAATGGGATCTGTGAATACATCTTAATATTGAATAACATAACCCATAAAGCTAAGGGTTACACATGAAAATCAATAAATTTCTAGTGCATAATAACTTTTCCATCAGTATGATTAGATGCATTATGAATCAACTATAACACTCAGAAATATCAAAGTAAAATGAGTGTGTTGATTGCAAATTCCATACAGGAAAAGGAACACATTAAACTAGAAAAGCTGATGTTATTCACCTTATACCATTAAACCCAAAAGAGGAAGAATAATTACCATAGAGAGGATAATTATAAGGTCTGGAAACAAGATACAAGTACTACTTTCAAGTATAAGTTTCTCCAAAGGGAAAGTCTTACTAAGCAAAACTGTGCCATTAAGCATAGGCATAAGCAAAAAGATTACCCATAAGAAAGGAGAATGGCTGGCTAAAATATGTAGTGCCTAATTAAGGATATTTAACTCCACAAATGCTAATGAATTCCAGTTAACACATGATGGTTGAATCTAGTTTTATACGTTTCCTTACCATAATTCAACAAATACTTAAGATGAGAGTTGGTGGCTAAATTAAGGGTCTATTAACCATTAATAACTGATCTTAGTGTCGAAGCTTTATGATACCTTACGATATTCTTGAGATTACTCAGAATTTAGTATCAATACTAAAAAAAGCTATATATTTTTTTTGACAGTTACAAGGTTTTAATGACCAAACCAAAGCCACTATTAAGTTAAACTCTCATATTGTTTGTTGTCATTATCTGAATAGAAACCTTATGAAATAAAACTAGATGATCCAATAATGTTTTCACAACTTTGTTATCATGAAAATGAGAATTTAACAAAGGAAAATGAGACCCATGCAATTCATCCACTAAGACCAAAATTTCATGAGAAATCATGACCAGGTCACTAAAGGATGCTTGGCTATCAAATCTCATTCTCAGTGACTTTAAAGCATGTGTTAAACGCCCTAAACATTAAATGGCGAAAGGAATAAATGAGTTTCCATCATAAGTCATAACTAATTGACATTAGTGGAGCTTAGATAAATACCTAATTGTATCTATTCAGTTTCCTAAAGACCAAAAGTATTAAAGAAATCAATTTATATACACTTAGTAAGATTCCCTCTAAGTATGTCCTTAAAATTTCTTATGAAATTTGGACGATAAGGGAAATAAAGTATAAAATATATGAAATATTCTCGTTCACATGCATCGCTAAAACTTATTATGTGGAGATACTAAGAGACCTAAAATATTAGTGGGAGCATTAGATGTCTTATTTATAACTTGCAAAAGTTACAGAGGTGGGGGGAACGGAAATTTGATCTATCCTCAAATTACACCTCTTGCACTGGACAACGCTTTATCACAACTTGTCTCCTTAGCATTTAACGTACTCCTAACAAAGTTTTGTGGATGCCTAAATATGGGCGAACTTAGATTTCTTACTAAAGTAATCCTCATTAAGAGAAATGACAATAAACATCATTAGGTTGTTTTCTCTATTAAAATCTATGGATCTTCCAAATGTTAGATCTTAAGCATGCTGAATTCATTAAGATCTCTAAGGTAAGTGGGAGCAGTAAAAGTACTTATTATGACTTTTCGGAAGTACAAGATGCGGGGGAGAGACTCATTAAAATTCGAGACTCAGTAAGTTTAACTCCGAATTTAACTTCGATTATTCCTCTTGTACACCTTACTGCACCAACTCTTACACACTTAGAAACTAATATTGCTCATTATATACCTGAAAATAAAAACACCTAACTAAAGTTAAGTTTGTATCATAATAAACCCAATCTTCAACTCAGAAGGTTATCTAGGTCTAAAAGCCCATTAACTATGATGATTATGTAACCAACCTGACTAACACAAAATGGATGTTTGGAAAGTTTACCGATCCTACCTCTTTTAATTAAATCATTAGTATCAATCTATCTTATAAATGGAATAAAGCTATTATTAGCATAACTCATTCCATAATTTAGAATAACGTTTGGGATTTGGTTGAATAACCTAAAGGTATTCATAATTAAACCAGATCCGAATGGGAACATTGTAAGATAAGATTGATTGTGAAAGATTATACTCAAGAAGGGATTAGATTATCAAAGAATATTTTTATCTGCATTTCAAAAGATTTCTTTGAGGATCATTACCGTCCTAGTAGCTCATAATAACTAAGAGCCACATTAGATGGACATTCAGATAACTTTCCATAACGATGACCTACATGTTCATTAAGCGACCTGAAAGTTCCAAACTGAAGGGTAAGAACACTTAGTCTGTAAGTCAATAAGATCCATTTATGGGTTGATGCAAGCATAAAATGTGTTGGAATCATAATGAAATTCTCTTCATCAAGAACTAAGTGGATTAAAGAACCTACCTCAAGATGAGTGGGAGCAACTAATGAAAACTTGTCCTTACATAGATTAGTTTCTCTTGACAAGTATATGTTACCTGAGTCAAAGCATTGTTCATGCATAATTTTGACATGAAGAACATCGGGGATTCCTCTTACGTGATAGGAATCAAAATATACCGAGATAGACCTAACGGGATATAAGTTTCATCCCATAAGTTTTACTCTAAGCGGGTCCTTAAGTATGTAACATACAACATTGCTCTCTTTTAGAGGATAATAGGATAATTTGAGATAATCACCTTATGCTTCATTAATTAGAAGACTGATGTAAATTTAAGTCTATGCTTGTTTATGATATTGTTCGCATTGCTTGATACTAGACTTGTCTAGATTGATGAAAAGCATCTAATGGAACATTACAGTATCTTTAAGAAACAAGAGACTATAATCTAAAGAAGAAGTGAGAACCTAAAGTGATTGACTACTCTTACTCTAACTTTGTTATATTCAAAGGAAATCGAGTGTCAATTTCGGGTATATCATAACGTTAGCAGACATAACTATCTCATGGAGGAGTAATAAGGAACTGTTAACAACAACCTAAGTTATCATGACCTAATGTGTTGCTGATCACAACAGAATGGTCATTAAATGTTGTTGGTAAATTTACTAGTTGACTCATAACTTATTAACTCCATATAAATACTAAGTTGAAGACTTACTGTGATAAAGTCAGCTGCCCTAATTTCTCGAACAGTAACAGTTTGAGAGGAGCTGCACTAGAGTTCGATACAAAATTATTGTTCGCTTATGTTAAGAACAAATAGAGGAAATCAAGATTTTGTATCGAATGCATTCATGATATGCTTATGGATCCAATAACTAAAGGTCTATCACCCATAAAGTCTCACTAAGGGCCAACTAAGAGAAAGGGGTATTACTAATGACCATGTACAACTGCATATCGTACTATGAATGACTTATGACTAATGACTAATGATTAATTTTCCTCATTATGATTTGTTTGTCTATTAGTATGCTAGGCTAGCATAATGGCATAAAGACAATAATATAACAAGTCAACTAAAGGCATAACGTTAATTGATCCTAATGTTAAGTTTTAAATTTGGGTGTAGTATGATTAATGGGGGTCCTAAGTCGAATAAAGACTTAACGGCTGTATTTCTCTGCTACATTTTGGGTTTAGAACTAAAATGAGTATTAATCTCTGCAGAATTACGTAATACTCATAATAAATGATTACTCGGCTAAGTGGGAGAATGTTGGAATAAATATACGTGACGTTTGTATATTTATCGATAGCCATTATAATCATTTATATAATGATGATCAATTATTAATATTATCCTAAGCCCAATAATAGACATGTCTTTGATGGACGGACTTGTCATTAGATGGGCCTTATTAGGGTGTCCCCTGTGTGTATAAATAGAGAGATAGAGGTTGATGTTAATGATATAACACCATAACCCTAAAGCCGCCGCCTACCTCTCCCTCTCAAACGATCACCATGTGATCATTAGCCATCATTACTGTACACACTAAAGGGAACCCGATCAAGATGATGGTATCTTCCATTACTGAGGTTCCTGAATGGTTAAGCATATCAGGTACACATGATTAATTCTTATGTTTATACCTTATGTTCTTATTAATATAATCAACACAACCTATTCCTCGATCACCCCCACCATTACGATTGTTTCATTTGTTTTGTTTTCCATGATCCGTTATTGTGACAGTTAGGTTTTTTTTTTTTTTTTTTTTTTTTTTTTTTTTTTTTTTTTTCAGAGCAATTGATAGATTTTTCTAGGGTAAATACATCACTGCATGATTTGAACTCCTAATCTTTTAGTTATGGACATTGACGAATTTTGAACTGCGTTTTCGGTATGATTAACCGTACTCAATACATAAAAATTTTTTATTTTTGGTAAAAATTGTACACTACGAAAAAAACTTAGGCCAGGGCCCACTCTGACCACCCATAAAAAGCTTCGCCACTGATAATGGAGAGTACACTACACTAGGATGTCCTGTTGAGGGGTATTGTGGCGGGTAGTTAAATTCCATTTCTTGCAAGTCACTTTGTTTTACGTCCAAGTCTAGGTGTAGGAAAGATACGGTGATCCATCATGGGTTAGTGTGGTGGGTCAGTTTGTTTTTATTTCACGGAAGAAAAAAAACTCTTGTAATTATTCTCTCTCTCTCTCTCTTTAAATCTATATATATTATCTCATGGAAAGTAAATGAGATGAATATAAGAATTGTGATATGTTTATTATCTCATCAATTTGTTGAGATAAATAAACTTTAATCAAAGATGCATGGGCTAGAAGAGGTACATTTAAACATTAAACATAGCCTAGGTACGTTGCTTTGTGTTTTATGTGAGGAGATCGATGGACGAATCCATTGCCCACTTTCTGGTCACTTGTAACTTTGCTAAGACAATATGCAACAATCTATACATATAATAAACCAAAGCCATTTTAATGACATGGCATTCAAAGAGGCATTCTCCTCCTTAAGTGTGCCATGTGTCATCCCATGTGGCATTGAGATATTTTAGGAAAAAAAATTAAAAAAAAATTTGATTTTTATCTCTTATCTCTTATGTTTCCTCCCACAATTTTTAATCGTTAATATCTTTTATATACGGCATTTTTTAAAGAAAAAAATTACGCCAAATTAACGAGTGTTTTATTATCTTTCCAACGAGTACCATAGTGCTATATAAAAAAACGAAGAAAAAAAACGACTATTTTTTGTAGGGTTCTGTTCATACAGGGAAAAAAAACACAAAGTGTTCAGATAAATCATTAATCATGTATAGACAAGTCGCTAATTATGTTTCGGTAAATATGAATTCTATTTTCAACATCCGTTGGCATTGGAGTTATACATTGTTTTAGGTTAGATATTAATATTAGAGTTATACATTGTTTAAGGTTAGGCGTTAACATTGGGGATACATTTTTAATCGTTTTAGTTTACGTGCTACCCGAAGCTTTCCTGCATGTAACAATAAAGCGCATCATTCGATTTTATATGTAAGATTAATATGTAATATTAGATTTCTCAACCCCGGGAGGTTCCCGGGGTATAATCTAGTATATTATATATGGCTATGGAGCAAATTTAATATTGTAAACATGGTTGGCCGGATAAAGAACTATTTCTAGCAAGAATCGTATCAACTTTATGTTTTATTTGGAAGGCAAGACACGGAAAAATCTTTAGCCACAAGTACTGCGACCCCAAGAAAGTCGTCGAGGATATATAGGTAAAACTCGCATAAACTAGATCAATCGCTTTTGGGGAAATCACGTGTTGGTTTCTTATTCTGCCTAATTTTGGCATCTTGTTATGTACTCTATGTTGTAGCTTTTATGATGGTAATCTAGCTAGCAACTTGCTAGGTTATGCATATAACAGATACACATATATGTATTTATGCATTGTCATGTTAATGTAATAATTTAGTTGAGAAGAAAGAAACTACAATTTGATATTACATAGATCCTTCTCACTAGCATTTTGGTTGTACTGTATACATGTGTGTATATTTACTTATGCATTGTCTTGTAATCTTTTGGTTCGCATGTTGTTAGTTTTGAAGATTATTATTTCATTAATTAATACGAAATAAACCAAGTTACATCTGGATAATGGGTAAGCGAGCAACAAGCTGCGCCGCTATCCCTTTTTGAATCGCAAAGCCTATTCTACTAAATACAAACCCTTGGTTCCTCGGGTTTTGCGAGTCACTGTGGACCACCTTCTGCACCCGCTCCAAAAAGCGAACTGCCGCAGGGGCTAAGGATCCAAAAGTATCGAAGGCAAACGGAATGAACACATGTTGATTCTCTAGACATGCTGCCTCGTGCTTAGTAACCTTCCTAGCTTCCGCCTTCAAAACCGCCTGTCCCGGAACGAATCCACTATCTCTCAGCCCTACCAGTGGGGACACCCCAGTGAGGTCAACACACGCGTGCTTACCCCCCGCCCAGCCAAACACAAGGACGTCCGCAGGACGCAGGGTAGATCTTCCCTCTCGTGGGTCAGTCAGAAAATTAACAAGGGCTTCTTTCTTGGCTGAGATCCTGGCACACCTAAGCACATCCCATAAAACATCTCTAACCCAGTCATGACGATACTTGAACCCTGGCAATTCCTTACAGTGGAGGGCATGCTCGCCAAATCTATCTAAACAGGCTTTTTTACAAATGGGGCAAGAGTCGTCTGGCGGAAAAAGGGGAATCATGAGCCAGTATTTAAGGATGGCTCTGTATTCAACTGCTGACAACCGTTGCCCAAGACCTTCAATGGGCGCAACAGTAAAAAAATCTTGGGCATGAGCCCCCTTGAGACAAGCCAAAACTGCCTTTTGACGAGGGGTCATATCGAACCGCTCCTCCATATCCTGTGCGTGTTTACCATAAAGAGCACTCGCCAAAGTTTGCTGAGGTTTCTTGGGGGCGGTCTCCTTATCAGTAAAACCGCCTAGATCAAGGTCTGGGAAAGTTGTTCCAATATTACCAAGCGCAAGGGAGTAGTCAGGATCCACCCCCATAACACCAGCGCTTCGCAAGATGTGGTCCTGCAATTTCCACGACTGGGCCCTGGACGCTACAAAAGCATATGCGGAGACGTCCTCCGCCGATATAAGCCCTAAGCCCCCGCAACGCATAGGGAAAGAAGCCAACCTCCACTGAAGGTCCCCAAAATGCGTTCCTCCGCTGACAACAATGTCTTCAACAACCCCTCGCAGACCTGTATCAAAGATAGACACAGCCTCTTTGACATGTTCGGGTTGACAAGTCCGGAGCCCAAACACTAATTTAGCAACCCCCATGCACGAGCGCAACAGGAGGAGCTCACTTTAGGGGTCCCTTAAGTCCGACAGTCATTTCATAAGATCAACCGCCCGAAGAGCTCATCTAGATGCCAAAGACTGAATAAACCTTGCATCCCGACTAACCGCGCCCCCCCCCCCCCCCCCCCGAGGAGTTTAACCCCCCCCCCCTACGGGCCTGCTAATCTCGCTAGGGAATAAACCCGGCACTTTCTTCGAACCATTGCATGACTGCCAAAAAATCTCCGTTTTCCGAATATTAAGCCTAAGCCCAAGAGATGCCCCCTCTGAACGAATAATGTCCAACGCCCTAGAAACTTCCTCTGCCTTACCAATGATAGTGCCATCGTCCAAGTACCAAGCATGGAAGGGCAAGGAGCAGGCGCCCTGCACACGGAGGATCAGCGGATGGAGAACCAGCGCAAAGAGAAGGGGGCCGAGAGGGTCCCCTTGCTGCACCCCTGTGGTAGCCCCAATATGAGTATCCCCCACATATAATCTTGCGGGTTGCGCATATAAAAATTGGACCCACGGGAAGATAGCTGGGCATCTGCAACTAACTTCCCTGAGAAGTGTCGTACGGTCTACCTCGTTGAAGGCGTTAGAAAAATCAACAGTGAGCATAGCCAGGGACCCGTTAGAATGGAACGCGCTCAGAAACCTGTTAGCGTTGTGCAGCACCGCTTCTGCCCCATTAGGGACCCCAACCCCAAACTGAAAATCCCCCAGATAGGTTGCCATCTCTTTACCCACTTTACGCATAGCGACTTTTGACACCAATCTTCTCCAAATGGCCCCCCACCGCAATGGGCCTAATCCCGTTGTCAGGCTTTAATAGGGGGGTCAACGGTGCCGAAGCAATGAACTCCGCCAGAGCTTTAGGACATAACCCCACAAGCCACAAGTTGACCACATCGGTGATGGCTTTAAGGAGCCCGGAGGCAGTTGGAGACCCCTGGCCACAGAAAGCGTCTAAAATATGCTGCGCCCGCAGACCATCCCTCCCACAAGATGTCCCTTTCGGGAACGTTTTAATACATTCCAACACGCACTCAGCGTCCACCTGCAAGGCTGGCTCCAAAGGCAAGGCGGAGGGCATGGTTTTTAAACAATTGATAAGGCATATTTGGTTTTTAAACAACTCAAATACCTTTCTTTCAACAATTGAGAAGTCAACTATATTGAACTATTATTTTGGGTGTGGTGAATAGAAAGAATAGATCTCAACCAACATTAAAAGAATTAATTGAAACTAAAAAGTCTCAGAAGTGGAAAGGGGTGTAAAAGAGTTGAGCTGCTTGCGAGCTTCTTGAAATTAGATTGATAAAATGCTCAAAACGAGCCAAGGTTATCCAATCCCGAGCCTCAAATAATGCTCGTTTATATATCGAGCCATAGAGTAAGAGAGAACTAGTAATTTCAAGGAACAAAAACGAGCGAATGCTGCGGTTGCTTCATTTAAGAGAGAGAACCTAGCATTTTTCAATTAACTTTCATATTAGGCCAATCGTGTGTGAATTTGGATGGGCTTATAAGCACCAAATTTGAATTGGAGTGTACACTTTAAAGCCCATGCTGTACCAGCCCATTATTGATCATGGATTGGTATATCATTTTCTCATGGACTCATTAACCAAATAAATAGCTACATCCAGCAACTCCCAAAGCGGTTACACGCATGGTGAATGTTCGGATTCTTGGCCCTTGTGATATTTGTTTTTTGGTTTATTGGATTTTAATACTCTCAACTTTCAGAGTTTGGCCGGCAATACTCCCAACTACAGAAATGTTTGCTAGCACTCCCAACTTTTAAGGTATTTTCCACTAGCTCCCAAACTAACCCAGTTAGTTGGTTCAGTTAGTTTGCTGACGTGGCATGCTGACTTGGCCATTATTGCTGATGTGGCATGCTATGGAAGATGATGTGTCATCCACATCAGCATGCCACGTCAGCAAACTAACTGAACAAACTAACTGGGTTAGTTTGGGAGTGCCAGTGGAAAATACTTTAAAAGTTGGGAGTGCTGGCAAACATTTCTATAGTTGGGAGTATGGGTGGCAAAATGGGTAGGTTGGGTTGGGTTGGTTGTTGGGTCAGGATGGGTTTGGGTTAGGATGGGTATGGGTCAAGATGGGTAAATTAAAAAAATAGGTTAGGATGGGTTAGGTCAGGATGGGTTTGGGTCTAGATGGGTTGGATTAGGATAGGTTCACATCAAAATAGATTAAAATTAAAATAACACTAAAAAAATAAAAAAAGTTAAAAAACTAAAATAGCGACCAGGACCGTTTCGACCCGGCCGGGCCCGGGAGCGACCAGGAACGTTTCGACCCGATCGGGACCGTTAGCGACCGGAACCGTTTCTACCCGGCCGGGCCCGGTAGCGACCCGGACCGTTTCGACCCGACCGGGCCCGTTAGCGACCGGAACCGTTTCTACCAGGTAGCGACCAAGACCGTTTCGACTCGATCGAGACCGTTAGCGACCGGAACCGTTTCTACCCGGCCGAGCCCGGTAGCGACCCTGACCGTTTCGACCTAGCCGGGCCCGTTAGCGACCGGAAACGTTTCTACCCGGCCGAGCCCGGTAGCGACCCTGACCGTTTCGACCTAGCCGGGCCCGTTAGCGACCGGAACCGTTTCTACCCGGCCGAGCCCGGTAGCGACCCTGACCGTTTCGACCCGGTCGGGCCCGTTTGCGACCGGAACAGTTCTACCCGGCCGAGCCCGGAAGCGACCCGGACTGTTTCTACCCGGCCGGGGCCTGGTAGCGACCCGAACCGTTTCGACCCGGTAACGACCCGAACCGTTTTGACCCGGTAACGACCCAGACCGTTTCGACTCAACCGGGCGCGGTAACTACCCAGACCGTTTCAACCTGACCCGTACCGTAGCGACCCGGACCGTTTCGACCCGACCGGGCCCTGTAACGACCCAGACCATTTCAACCTGACCCTTCCCGTTGCGACCCGGACTGTTTTGACCTGGCTGGACCCGCTAGAAACCCGGACCGTTTCGACCCGACCGGGCCCGGTAACGGCCCAGATCGTTTCAACCTGACCCGTCACGTAGCGACCCAGACCGTTTCGACCCGGTCGGGCCCACTAGCGACCCAGACCGTTTCGACCCGACCGGACCCGGTAACGACCCAGACCGTTTCGACCCGGTCGAGACCGTTAGCGACTGGAACCGTTTCTACCCGACCGGGCCCGGTAACGACCTAGACCGTTTCTACCTGACCCATCCCGTAGCGACCCGTACTGTGTCGACCCGACCGGGCCCGTTAGCGACCCGAACCGTTTCAGCCTGACCGATCCTGTTAGCAACACGGACCGTTTTGACCCGACCGGGCCCGTCAACGACCAGACCATTTCGACCCGAACGGGCCGGTCAACAACCTAGACCGTTTGGACTCAATCAAGCCTACTAACGACTCGAACCGTTTCGATGAGATCGGTCTCGTTAACGACCCGTGTTGTTTCGACATTGCCGTCCGTTAACCACCCGAACGGTTTCAAACCGACTGGGGTGATCAACAAATGCAAAAGATATAATTTTTTGTTTTTAATGACATTGATTCTATGATGCATCAAAGCTTTTGGTGTTGGGTGAGTTTTAATTCAGATTTGTATATGGTTATCTAAAAATACCAATCCTGACCCATTTGTTTTTTTTTTTGACATACCCATCCTAACCCACTTACTTATTTCCTACAATTAAAATTACCCATCCTAACCCTTTGAAAATTATACTAAACCCATTTTAACCCACAAGGTCAAATTTTAAAACCCAAAACAACCCAAACTCAACTAGATGGGTTGAAATTGCCAGGTCTAGTTGGGAGTATTGGCAGCCAAACTCTAAAAATTGGGAGTATTAAAATCTAATATTCCTTGTTTTTTTTTCCTTTTTAATTGCCCTGTCCGTATCACGACTTTATTTTCTTAGGTTTCCTTTTTTAATGCTATACCGAGTTCATATATCATATTGTTATTGTTGGTGATATAGATGATGATCTTATACTTGTAATTTCTCATCACGAGTGCAGAGGACAATAAAACTATATCCTGGTTGCAACTCATGGACTTATATCAACTTACCGAACCACATAAATTAATCATCGTGTTCTTTATCTTTTCTACAGTTTGTGTGTGTGTTTGCAGTCAGTCCCCAACAAACTATACACATATTGAGACATAATGAAAGTTGGAAAATAGGTTGCTATTGTATGGGCTTAACTAGGATAAAATGTTGATACAATTTCCTATCTAGTATCGCTAATAAATAGAGCATCTACAACGCAAGCCTCATAGACATCCGTGGGGGACTTTGGCGCTTACAAAAAGTCTTGAAGCTAAATACGACACTTGTTCCAGACTAGAAAAGTCCACTTGCTACGAACCATCACAGACCATTTTGTGAGTGCATAAGAGAAGAAAGACGGAAAGTGTTGGCTAGTGACCGGGCCGAATTTGTAGGGGATAAAAAAAGTCGGATGGACATACTTTTTTTCAAGGGGAAATACATATCTATATCATCATGTAGCTTCTCGAAATACCTAAATCTATACTTGTATTCATACAATCTTTAAAATGTCTCTAGTTCAGTCTTTTAAGTGACCTCTTATCCAAGGCAAGACAAGATCAGATCTTCCGGATATGGATGGACCACATGCTATTATTTTTCCATTTTACAGTTCTAGTCTTGTCTTTTATATTGGTACATTAACAAAAGAGATATATAAATAATCAAATGAAAGAGGTATTGGATTTTAATAATCCAAACTTTCACCTATTGGCCGACAATAATATCTACTTCAAATATTCCCAACAGCGATCCCAACTTTCAACGTATTGGCCAACAATGAACCTTTGTTAACTGAGAACTAACTGAGTTAGTGGATGCTGACGTGGACGTTGACGTGACATGTTCATGCTGACGTGGATGATGAAGTGGCATGCCATGTCATCATCCATGCCAATGTTGGCATGCCACGTCAGCGTTAGCGTCAGCATCCACTAACTGAGTTAGTTCTCAGTTAGCAAAGGTTCATTATCGGCCTATACGTTGAAAGTTGGGATCGCTGTTGAGAATTTTTGAAGTACAGATTATTGCCGGACAATGGGTGAAAGTTTGGATTGTTAAAATCCAATATCCCGGAATTGAATGAAAAGTGAATACATCAATATTATTAGTCCGGATGTAGTGGGACAAAAGGATAGCGCCCCCCTCTTTTTTCTATTGGTTGAAATCAGTTGGCACACCCCCCCAAAAAAAGTGGCGTTATATAAATAACGCTTGACACCCATTTTTTCAATTTTAAAGCAATATAGCGCCTCATAAAACCCCACCATAGCGGTGTTTGGCCGCTATTTTTCAATTTTAAGCCCCAATAACGCCCCACTACACATGGTCTTATATTGATTCGAATCATAAAAAAAAACCTCTTGTTGAAATGCAAAGTAAAAATGCGTACATTGGTCCCAAATTGACCCAACACCCCTAAACATAGCGTATGTGGAAGCCTTGTGCACGCCAGATTTACCTTTTAACCGGTTATAGCCATCCCAATCATTACAGAATGCGAGACGTTGATTCCAACCCGTGAAACCACCATGACCAAGTCATATATGGTTCGTGTTATCAAAATCTGAAACGATTGCCGTATAAAAAAGGGTGTCTAATTAAATGATAAAAGCAGGTTTGAATATGTTGAAGTTCGTCTGCCCCTTAAAAAGCACAATTTTGGATTTGTATGATGTGGTGCCGGCCAATTTTTGTCTTACTACAATGAGTTGCTACCATTTAATTTTAAACGCTAATAAATAATTAATATTTAATCAAGGTTATAAGACTAAAGGGTGTGGTTCAGCACTGGCGTTGAAGACGGGCCGCCAAGTAAGCTCCACGTCACCGGAGCAGCATTGATGACGGGCCTAGGGTGTGGTCATGCCGCTGCCGATCCTATCTTCTTCTCCAGAACACCAATCACCACCTTCTTCTTCGGTCCGTCAAGAGCGGCGAGGGGATGATGGCCATGTTGCTGCCGGTTAAGGGGGCGGTGTTTGTCGGACCGGCATGAGCATGCCGTGGCTATGCCGGCTCCACACCGAATCGCCTAATTAAGTGTTTTTTAGCCGAAATTATATTGCTTAAAACTACTAAACAGATCCCGAACTACTACAATTTCAAGAATAATTGTCATCAAAATGTCCCATCAAATGTCGCTCCGACATGGAGTGGTGACAAGGTGTTTTCTCTCTATCATAGAGGTGGAGTCCCTAACTCCCTATGGGAAATGCCCACATGGTGTGATGATAAAGTGTTTTTTTTTTGAACGGCAAAACACTTTATATATCAATATAAAGAGCCAGCAAGCGGCTGGGATACAAAAACGAAACCGAAACAAAACAGGAACAACAACAAAAAAACAGCCAAACAAGGCCCACCAAATTACAAACTAGCTCCAAAGTCAAAAGTCAACCAGTCTTCCCAGGAGGGTTTCGGTATGTTCGAGCGATTGCCGATCCAAACGAACGAGTCCTCCTTGATGAGCTCGACGACTTTGCAAACCGGGATGAAAGTGCCATAAAAAATCTTCTTGTTTCTAACCAACCAGAGCCGCCAAACCGTGGCACACGCAATGGAATGAACCACACGCTTCCACACCTTAGAGCCTGGGCTATCACCAAAAGCTTGAACATATCTGCCAAGGAGTCGATATTGGAAGGAAAAGGGATACGGACCCAAATAAGAACATGCCACCACACCACTCTAGCCATCACACAGTTCCAAAGAGCATGGTACACGTCTTCTACTCCGTAACCACACCGAGCACAAGATAGATCATCAGCCGTGATACCTCTCATAGATAATTCCGTTTTCATAGCGATCCTCCCCAGAAGAGCTTTCCAAACAAAAACATTGCATTTAGGCGGAATCCATGACTCCCAACAAACAAACGGCACCAAATCATTACCATGTTTAGCAGAATCCAACTCGCATCTAACATGTTTAACAGAAAACCCAACCCTGTCATCGTTCCCCCACGACCAGACATCTTTACTGCCTGAAAAAACGTGCCGGCTGATCATGGACAGAAGCATCGCAAAGGCGACCCATTCGTCAGAGGAGTTGAAGTTTCGTTTCCAGCTGCCCAACCAGTGAACATTACACCCAACCCGGATCAGATCAGCCACAGATTCATCCTTGTTAACAGTTAACGAAAAGAAACCAAGAAACAGAGAACTCAGCGGCTCCTGAGCTAACCACCGGTCTTTCCAAAACTTGGTTGCCAACCCGTTACCAACAGAAACCTTCAAGTGGTCGTTGATACGAATACCCTCCTCAGCTAGAGCCCGTTCAACTTTACTTATGTCCTTCCAAATCCTGGGGCAGGTTTCTTTGACAGGAATACATTTGTTTTTTAGGGTCACACCATGGATCGAAGAAACCACTTTAACCCAAAGTTGATCCGGCTCGTTTTTAAACCTCCTCCACCACTTAGAAAGCATGGCGAGATTGAACTGGTGAATATTGCCCAACCCAAAACCACCCCGGCTTTTAGGCCGAGAAAGTTTTTCCCATTTAATCCATCTAACCTTGTTGCTTCTATTCGAGATACCCCACACGAAGTCCCTCCTAACACCCTCAAGCTTCCTGATTTTGGGGCTACAAAAATTGAAAGGTAGTAAGAAGGGAGGCTTCCTAACACCGACTTCGCAAGCGTAGCCCTACCCGCGAAGGATAAATGCTTCGCTTTCCAAGCGGACAGTTTTTTGGTACATTTTTCCACAACAGGGAGCCAATGCTTGGCCCTTTTCATACTGGCTCCAATCGGAATACCCAAATAAGTAAACGGAAAGACACCCGATTTGCACCTTAACATAGTCGCATAGGAAAAAAACCTCGTCCGAATTAACCCAAACTCCAAAAAGGTGGCATTTTTGTCGATTAATACTGAGGCCCGAAATCAAGCTTATCCAACGAAGAAACCGATTCAAGCTAAGTACGTTTGATTCCGTCCATTCCCCAAAAAACAAGACATCATTGGCATAAGCTAGGTGAGGAAGGACGGGGCCGTTATTAGGAAGCTTAATGCCATGAAACAATCCCAAATCCACAGCCTTATTCATCAACATGGTGATAACCTCCATAGCGATAATAAACAAGAAAGGGGGAAAGGGGATCACCTTGGCGAAGACCCCGCTTGATAGCGAACTCCTTAGTAGGAGCACCATTCACTAAGACCGAGCCTTTGCCGGATTGAAGACAACCTTTAATCCATTGAATCCACCGCAAAGGAAAACCCATAAACTCCATAGTTCGAAACAAGAACTTCCAATTGAGGGTGGCATACGCTTTCCGAAAATGCACCTTAAATATCAAAATCTTTCTTTTAGCTTTTCTAGCCCAAGAAACCGTCTCACTAACAATCATGGGGCAATCAAGGATTTTTCTCCCTTCAAAAAAAACGGATTGAGCCGGCGAGATAATAGATGGCATAACACTCTTGTAACAAAACTGATTTCTGGGAGATTAACATGGACCTTTGTATGACACCCTAGGCAAATCCCACATCGGCCGTGGCCAGGAGAGATCCTTGGTTCATAAGTAATCCAAAGCCTCTTAAATCACCAACGCGTTTTGGGGCTTAATGTTAGTGGATGAGAGGAGAACTCCACAATTAAGCGTGCTCAGGTGGGAGCAGTTTTTAGGATGGGTGACCTCATGGGAAGTTTCCATCGGGGTAACCAAAAACAAATCCGTGAGCTCTGGGAGGGCAAAGCGGACAATATTGGTGGTGAGAGGGGCCGGATGTTACAAATGGTATCAGAGCCACTCCTGTGCCGTTCGGGATGGTGGGGCAAACCTCATCGAGGACGATGAGTCCCTAAGGGGGGGGGGTGATTGTAACAGTACTGATTTCTGGGAGATTAACATGGACCTTTGTATGACACCCTAGGCAAATCCCACATCGGCCGTGGCCAGGAGAGATCCTTGGTTCATAAGTAATCCAAAGCCTCTTAAATCACCAACGCGTTTTGGGCTTAATGCTAGTGGATGAGAGGAGAACTCCACAGTTAAGCGTGCTCAGGTGGGAGCAGTACCAGGATGGGTGACCTCCTGGGAAGTCTCTACTGGGGCGACCAAAAACAAATCCGTGAGCTCTGGATGGGCAACCCATCGGGGCAAAGCGGACAATATTGGTGGTGAGAGGGGCCGGATGTTACAAATAAAAATATTTAGAAATCTTTAAATATAGAACTCCTTCGTTTATTCATCTGATTCATGTTTACATTATCTTTCCCATCCATTTTATTAATTTTTTTGTTTAAATAATGACTTATAATCAATATTAAATTGGATTTTATTAAAAATTATGATTTAAAAACGTTAAATAAATGTTTGTCTGAGCCAGGATTCGAACTCGAGTCCCTGGGGGGCTAAACCTTAACCACACCACACAAACCACTACACCATTTGGTGTTTTGTGATGTTAATTAAAACCAATTAAACTTAAACCCTTTCAAGGTCCCTTAGTCAAACCTGAAAAGTCAAACGTAGTCTCTTAGTCAAGTCAAGTCAAAGTGTTAGTAAATATGGTCTCCTAGTCAAGTCAAAGTGTTAGTAAATATGGTCTTCTAGTCAAGTCAAAGTTGTTCCTAAATTCTAGCCTAGTCAAAGTAGTCCCTAATTACAACTCCAATTTCTAAAATATAAATACAATAGCCTACCATTCAACTTTTTATAACATTCAATAAAAAAAACATTATTATCCCATCTCCCACATACTAAAGTTTTCATCCATCATTATCTCCTCTAGCTAGTTCCGAGTTTTCCAAGGCATTATTACTAAGTGTTTGCACGCTTAAGAAAACTCACGAACTCATTAAGCACCTAAGGTGAGTTTACAGAGCCCCTTTTACCATTTCACTATTTTGGGGTGAAACATGTTACAACATCAATTTACAATTCAACATAAGTGTCTATGTGTTATTCTATGTTGCATATGTCTTAAACATTACTATGGTAAGCACAATTATTCTAGCATAATCATTAACTCCGTACAAGCCAACGATACACAATGATAGATCTATTGGACTGACAACCCGACCCGGATACGTGTACCTCCTACATAGGTAGCGTGGGTGATTGTTATCGCAACATAAACGAGTGAACCATATGCGTATGGGATGGACCACAATATTCTAGTCACAAGGTTTGATTATGCACACGATTTACCGGGTAGTATTGTTTTCACATATGGACTAGACTTGCCATGACACTCGAATTGTACAAATTTTATTCAGCATTCAAACCTATGTAATTCTCACCAACTTTTACCCAAAATATTTTCAAACTTAACATGTTTCAGGATATAGCTTGCTTGAAGATTAGAGTTAATGCTTGAAGATGTGTATCTAGTATTTTTCATTTTGATGTACAAATTCTTTTAGAACAATTGTATGTAATTTATGTAATCAACTAAGCAGTTAATGCGGAAAAATATCGGTTATCGGTCGAGGACCGATATTTGATATATCGGTTTTCGCGGTGAGATATCGGTGAGATATCGGTAGTTTCATAACCTATATACATATATTTTTATATATAAATATAATTTTTTCAAGTTTGAAAACCATATGTAAACAAGTTAAAGATGGGGGGTTAAATGGAAAAAATACCAAACTTAAACAAAACCTAATCCCTCACCATATTTAAACAACGAATATCTTATCTCCTCCTCCATTTTTACAGCAGCCACAACACAAAACACAAACCCTAGCCCTAAATTTGCTTCATATGTTGATTGAATCTTCAGATGGGGTTTGATTTTTCCCAAAAGAGAAGCGTACAGGTCTGATTATGGTTAGAATCCAGGTAATAACTAGTTCTCTTTAACTGATTTTGACCTAAAATTTTTTTATTTGGGCAAAACCGATATTCTCGGTGAGATTACCGATATAAAAAGTCAAATATCGCCCGATATATCAGTCGTCTCGGCCGATATTATCGGGACCGAGATAACTACCGAGATTTGTTACCGAGATGAGTGCTTGTGGCCGATAACCGATATATCGGCCGAGATATCAGTTGTCTCGGCCGAGATTAACTGCTTAGGTAATCAATTAATGAAATTTATTATTTACCATGAGCTACTGAACAATCGTCAATACGTGACATCCCGATGTTTCCGCCATCGGTTGGGGTGTTACAGATTGGTATCAAAGCCATGGTTATAGGGAATTAGGTTATTAGAAAAAAAAATCTAGTCTATAACCATAGGATTTTAACCAGTACTTGCTCCTTTTACTTGCAACCCTACTTGTTTCTATTCTCTATCTCCCTCCTACTTCTTATCTCTACTTTAGTCCCTACAAAAAGATTGTTCTCCATCACTAGATCTACCCTTAGACTAATAGGACAAGATTCTCAAATCTTAACCTGAACTGCCTTGAAGATCCCGTCGAAGTTCTAGATTTTAATAACGAACACGTGCAATCTGGAAGGGTGAGCGCCTGTATTCTGAGTTTTCTGTCTAGGACTGGCATTGCGCATAAATCCCAATCAGACGAGGGACCCGGATGCCTACCTGGGAATTCTCGGGATGAGTGTTCACTTATAGGCTAAAGCATTTCTTCACTATGTTATTAGAATTTAGAAGCTTTGATATGTCAATGTTTTCGTTTATTCGTTCTAATTATGAATAAATGATTACACTCACTTCCCTTAAAACTAAGCTCTAAAATCCCAAAATTTTACAGCCTAAATCAATCCCACTTCATAATCATAAATGGATTTCACAATCACACCTCACCTTACCATCTTAGCCACTTGTTTAAATACTTTCAACACCCTACCCAAATCATGTTATTTCCTTTCTCAACATATTATATATTTTAAAACTATAACCTCATAGCCTGATCTTGACGAGGGGTTCAAAAAAAAAAAAAAAAAGAAGCTTTTTCAACATTTTCAAAATTTTCATCACCTAGTACAAACACTAAAGATTTCTAAATATTTTTCAAAATTTTTACACCTATAAACCACGGAAAAAAAAATACAGGTTTTTGTCAAAAGATGTATGTCTATTTATTAGCATAACAAACGATTTTCTATATAATGCTTTAATCTATTAAAAATCACTTAATAGAACCTTGATCTTCAAAACCTAATGTCATGTTTAAAATCTCCAACTAATGGGAATATTATAATCAAAGCTCATTTAGTTTGTACTATTTAACGACTTTTTTATGTACTAAACCAATTTTTAAATCCTTCCATACTCATGAACAAAAAATTTTAATCTCCAACTCCCCGTGGACCCTACTTGTTTTCAACTAGTTCGAAATTTTTACAATATTTGGCATATACCACAATCATGTTTTCTCATACACGTGATTCTAACCTTTGATTCAAGCCCCACAATTTACACTGCTACATAATCTCTTTACTATAAAATAAACTCTTATCAACTATCTTTACATTCACTATCTCTCACAACCTTGATTCTGCTTCGAGATTATTCATCATCCTCTCAAGAACTAAATTCATATTCTTTACCTTCTTGAACATGAACTTGATCCCTATGATAACCAAACTATTGAAACTTGATTGTGTGTTGCATCAAACTTAATCCTTAGTTATACATGAGGATTCGATTATCTACCATATTTGAACATTTGATACTAGAAGTCATGGAATATAAACTATTTGCTATAGACACACCTAGAGTCATTAACCTTGTCTAGGGCAACTCTATTACAACTCGCATGCTATACTTGATACTTGATTGCTTACATGTACATATTATCAATTTGCAATTCATGTGTGTAATAATTGGTACACTTAATCAAACAACTGATAGAGGATGAAGTACTTGCTCAACAGTTAGTAGAGTACCAAATAACCTACTCAACGATTGGTAGAGGTCATCATGCCTGCTCAACAGTCGGTAGAGGCCCTACAACCTGCTCAACGACTGGTAGAGGCTATCGCACCTGCTCAACAATCGGTAGAGGTTCTTATTCACTGACTGGTAGAAGTCTTTTTCCTGCTCAACAGTTGGACTCATTTTTGGATACATTGTATACGATTCAATCACAAGGTTATTTTGCATTACTTACATGTGTGTTTAGAGTCATAGAAGAACACAAAACCCTAATGTAAGGTAAATTGGTGATTACGGTCCGAAACGTAATCATGAATTTACAGGTACGTTAAGGTAGTGTGGAATTCTATCAAGGTTTTTGGTAGATAATCAATTATAAACTCTAGTTACCTGGTAGTTCATTTAGTCTTTCTATAGTCAATCAACTCATGCATTTCTTTCCTAACACTTAAATTTAGTGTTTTGCTAGATTCTTATTCTCCTTGCTATTTCAGACGAACCTAATCCAACCCTTAAAACTCACACATATCAAACCTTTTATCCAAATTATTCGAAACAGATTATTCTATTACCTATAAATTCATGTCATGCCTTAACCCAAATTTTCCAAACCCCAATTGACTTAATTTCTACATAACCATCCTCAACCCTGTGTGTTTAATAAACTTCGAGACGAAGTTCTTAAAAGTAGGGGAGACTGTAAAATCACACAATTTTTTTATATATATATAGAACTCCCTCGTTTATTCATCTGATTCATGTTTACATTATCTTTCCCATCCATTTTATTAATTTTTTTGTTTAAATAATGACTTATAATCAATATTAAATTAGATTTTATTAAAAATTCTGATTTAAAAACGTTAAAAAAAATGTTTGCCAGAGCCAGGATTCGAACTCGAGTCCCTGGCGGGCTAAACCTTAACCACACCACACAAACCACTACACCATTTGGTGTTTTGTGATGTTAATTAAAACCAATTAAACTTAAACCCTTTCAAGGTCCCTTAGTCAAACCTGAAAAGTCAAACGTAGTCTCTTAGTCAAGTCAAGTCAAAGTGTTAGTAAATATGGTCTCCTAGTCAAGTCAAAGTGTTAGTAAATATGGTCTTTTAGTCAAGTCAAAGTTGTTCCTAAATTCTAGCCTAGTCAAAGTAGTCCCTAATTACAACTCCAATTTCTACACTATAAATACAATAGCCTACCATTCAACTCTTTATAACATTCAATAAAAAAAAACATTATTATCCCATCTCCCACATACTAAAGATTTCATCCATCATTATCTCCTCTAGCTAGTTCCGAGTTTTCCAAGGCATTATTACTAAGTGTTTGCACGCTCAAGAAAACTCACGAACTCATTAAGCACCTAAGGTGAGTTTACAGAGCCCCTTTTACCATTTCACTATTTTGGGGTGAAACATGTTACAACATCAATTTACAATTCAACATAAGTGTCTATGTGTTATTCTATGTTGCATTATGTCTTAAACATTACTATGGTAAGCACAATTATTCTAGCATAATCATTAACTCCGTACAAGCCAACGATACACAATGATAGATCTATTGGACTGACAACCCGACCCGGATACGTGTACCTCCTACATAGGTAGCGTGGGTGATTGTTATCGCAACATAAACGAGTGAACCATATGCGTATGGGATGGACCACAATATTCTAGTCACAAGGTTTGATTATGCACACGATTTACCGGGTAGTATTGTTTTCACATATGGACTAGACTTGCCATGACACTCGAATTGTACAAATTTTATTCAACATTCAAACCTATGTAATTCTCACCAACTTTTACCCAAAATATTTTCAAACTTAACATGTTTTAGGATATAGCTTGCTTGAAGATTAGAGTTAATGCTTGAAGATGTGTATCTAGTATTTTTCATTTTGATGTACAAATTCTTTTAGAACAATTGTATGTAATTTATGTAATCAATTAATGAAATTTATTATTTACCATGAGATACTGAACAATCGTCAATACGTGACATCCCGATGTTTCCGCCATCGGTTGGGGTGTTACAACTCTTAAGTCTTTGCATAAGAATTTTAGCTAAAATCTTATACATAGATGTCACACCCTCAAATTTCCACGTGCGGGGTTTTACCGCGAGGCGCGTGACACACCAGGATCCAAGTCAACGGTCACAATAAACGACATCTATATGATAAGAATACAACGTAAACTACCATTGAGTTTCAAAACCGTTCTAACACAGCGGAAGCAAAATGTATTATCACAACTTAAAAGTAAAACTCAAAGTCTGAAATGTTTAACAAAACATGCATATGATCCCTAGACGCCGTGAGACTCCGTGCGCCTATACTCAATGCTGCTACCTTAGCGACCTGAGAAAACATGCCAAAAAGATGTCAACATATAATGCTGGTGAGTTCACAGGTTTTCCGTTCGTAAACGTTTTCATGTGTAAAGCGATTCCTCATAAAGTGCCAAGTGTGCAAAAGTTCCAAGTAAATAACAAACGTTCCCTTACTACTACGACTGTGTTGCTAAAACCATTACTGACAAACGTTGCTCGAGTTGCTGCCCATGTGCCAAGTGTCAAGTGTCAAGTAGAGACAATATGCACCCGCCCGGCTCCCAGCCGTCAGGTGGGGTTCGTCACGCCCGATAGATCTATCCACATTTCCCCCGTTGTGCCCCGCACATTCATGGTTTCAATAGGGACTTAGGTTTCGTCGTATAGTAAATAAGTGCCAAGCGCCAAGTACCAAATGCCAAGTGTCAATGTTTAAAAGTGTCAAGTGCCAATGTTTAAATATGCCAAATGCCAATGTTTAAAAGTGTCAAATGCCAATGTTAAATATGCCAAATGCCAATGTTTAAAAGTGTCAAATGCCAATGTTAAATATGCCAAGTGCCAAACGCGTCACGTTTCTTAAAAGAGTCACATTCCCAAAAGGCGTCATGTTTCTAAAAGCGTTGCGTTTCAAAAGCATTGCGTTTCATAAGTGTTGTGTTTCAAAAGCGTTGTGTTTCAAAACATAAACGTTGTATTTGTTAAAACGTGTGGCATGCTTCTCCCCCGAGAGAAAAGTGTATAAAAGAGGGGCCGTGAAACTCACCTTAGAGTGCGTCTTCTGATAACTAGAATTCCAACACGTGTATGATAATCCCAACTAATGACAACCTATCAATGAGTTTACATAAGTGTGATGACTATTAACCCGAAGGCTAACTAGTCCCCGATTGTCCAGATCTTGACTACGTGTGTTAAAAAGTGTGTTTAAACGTTAACCGGACATCCCAGACCGACCTGACATCCCGTTGGTGACCCATTACATCAATTAGTCATGCACATAAGTTTAACACATAAGTTTCAAGCATAAAACACTTAGTTTGCATCAAAAATCTCATTCCGGACATCAGATGGTCGAATGTGGTTTTTCCCATTTCCACGTTCGCCCGTTTGAGCCACGTTCGCCCGTTTTTCCCACATTTTGTTCCACGTTCGCCCGTTTGAGCCACGTTCGCCCATTTTTCCCACGTTCGCCCGTTTTTCCACGTTCGCCCGTTTTTCCCATGTTTTGTTCCACGTTCGCCCATTCGAACCAATTTTATTCCACGTTCGCCCGTTTTCATCAGCATTTTATAAAACGCACCAAAACGCATCTAAACGGTCCGAAAACATCACGAAACATCACCAATCACAGCAGTCAACTATCATTAACATATTCCTAGAAAACCCTACCAATTTTATCCCGAAATCCGTCCGTTTTACAAGTTACCCGAAATAGCAAATTATGGAGATGTCACATCAAACGCATGCAATCTTTACCCAATTAGGAAACTTTATGAAATCAATCACTAATCATCTTAATATACTCAGATTATCATGAACAATAAATCCCCCAATCATATCCTTATCACTATCATCATGAACAAGCCCTAGATCTAACCCAAAATCCCTAAAATGAACATAACATCATCAATAATCAGTTGTAACCTATCTCAATCATAAATCATCATCAATAACAGTCCTAGATCATTGTTATAACATCTATACAACAATCAATCATCAAACAATACATAACATCACATAAAACACCATTAACACATGTTAATTTGTATGAAAACTCATTGTTTATGAATAGGTTTTGTTTAGAAAGATATTAGGAAGGTTTTTATCCATGAAAACATGTTTGAATCAGATCTGGACTCTTGGGGTTTAATGAAAACGAATTGAAATGCTTTAAAATGATTTAGAATGAAGAACACACCTTAGATCTTTGTGTAGAAGATGTTTGTAGGTTAGATTATAGAAAACAAGGGCAAAAACTCCTTCCCCAATGTTTAAAGTTTCTAGAGAGTGTTTTGAGGCGTTTAGGGTTTGTGAAATGGTGAAAAATGACAAAGTGTGGAATTTATACTATGTCCACATTCGCCCCTTTTACCTGGGCGAATGTACCCTCCTTCGACCCTCGAACGTACCCTGACTTGGTCGAATGAAATTCTTTAAATTCCATATCCCAGGTTCGCCCCTTTTACAAGGGTCGAACCAGGAGTATTGTCCAGGTTCGCCCGTTCGATTGGTCGAACCAGGACTCACGTTTTTTTCTAGTTTTCCAATTTGTCGTGTTTAACGCATTTTAACGCACCCTAACATACGAGCATGCAACCTTAGTCTATGTTTAACATATTTAAGCACGGATGATTATCTACACATCATTTAAACACATCTAAGCATATAATCCACCATACGACAATTAGTCTACACATACACTTAATTAGTTTATGTAATTCACCAACAACGGGACTCGTATCGTGTGTGTGTGTGTGACTAACCCAATGATCTCCCGAATCATTGGACCCTGGACAATACGGACTGTGTTCCGACTCTACTGACCCCGTCAAGTATGTTTAATAAACGTTTTTCGCTAAGGTAGACTTATGTGTTTATAAAATGTTGACCCAAACATGCCGGGTGTCACAATAGAGCTAACTAGGGATATAGGCCTGAAATCCTCCAAAAGTTATGGATCGGATGTCTTGGGAATAAGAGCAATAAACGATGGATTAAACCCTTGCGAAATATTACCGTTATTAAAAAAGTCCTCCATAAGACCAAGAAAGAGCGGCTTGAGATGAGACCAGAATTTTTTAACAAATTTTAATGAGAAACCATCGGACCCCGGGGCTTTATTCCCGTCACAACTCCGAATAGCACTCCACACTTCCTCCGAGTCAAAAGGACGAGTAAGCGAGTCAGCCAGGTTACCCGGCAGCTTAGATAAACCGTGGTCAGTAAAGGTAGGTCTCTTACGCATCGGCTCGGTAAATTGCATTTGAAACCATTTTCTAACTTCTTCCATAATCAAAGTAGGATCCGTACACCACGCCCGATTAATGAGCAGACCATGAATCCTCCGAAAAGTATTGTTAGCATTGATGATCCCGTGAAAAAAAGAGGAGTTCTCGTCACCGAATCTGATCCAATTAATTCTCGCCTTTTGTTGGAGGTCTTTAACCTTGTTAAGCTCAATTTTACGGAGCTTTAGCCTAAGATCAGCCCTGTTTTTTTTCTCAACTGCGTTTAAAATAGCATCTTCAGCCATTGCATCAAAGTAACCAATTGCTTTTTGAAGGGCCACTTTTTCCTTGTCTTCAATGACTCGCATTTTGCTTCTCCAAACCTTAATGTCCAGCTTGATGTCTTTGAGGACCCAAGCTAGATATTTATCCGCCTTTCCCACAATTAAACCACTACCGATCCTGGAGGAAACAATGTTTGTAACCTCAGGAGAGGCAATCCAGGAGTTAAAAAATTTGAAAGGTATGGGTCCAAAATCCATATTAGAACAAGTTAGGGTGATTGGGCAGTGATCGGAAGGACCCTTACACAGGACCTCCACCTTTGCATTTGGCCAAACATTCAAGAAACCTTCACAAACAAGAAATCTGTCCAGTTTACTATACTTAACTTCAACATTATCTGAAATGTAAGTAAACCGACCCCCAGACATCCTGTATTCGATCCAACCAACCCGACCTATAAACTCGTTAAAAGCAGCCGTAGCATTTGCATCAAAAGCTGAATACGGTCTTTCATCTTCAGATCTCACATCGTTGTAGTCCCCCATGGCAACGCAAATACCATCCACTTGATTTTTAATGGCAACAATTTTATCCCAAAGATGCCGCCGCAAGGCAACGTCATTAGGAGCGTGGATATTAAGGATATTAACTTTAACTTGCATACCTTTAATGAAGCCGGAAACCAGGATAAAGTGATGATGAGATCTAGACTCCACAATCTTGAAGATAGAAGGATCCCAAAGAGACACTAAACCTCCAGACCTTCCAATCGCCTCCCTAGCTGTGAACTGCATCAAGGAATTGTCCCAGAAATGATTCCAGAAAGAGTCGATAACAGAACCCACGTGGGTTTCCTGAATACACATAAAAGAAATTTTGGCCTACCTTTTCAACCTACGAATCCATCCCGGCTTATCAGAACCGGAAACCCCCCTCGAGTTGATGGACAAAAAATTCATGATAACTTGGAATTCTCCAATTCCCCTTGGATCAATTTCTTCACTTGATGGGAGAATCCATCAACCTGTACCCCTAGCTTTTCTCCGAACTTTAAGGTGGCATCAATTTCATCTTCCAAAGCCTCCCTAGTGACACTTTTCTCCTCATCAGTGGCTGGAGAAGCACCTGAGTTTTTCCCCTCTGAATTCACATCCTAAGCTCGAAGGAGGTCTTTATTCAACATTCTGGCCTTAAGGGTTTCTTCAGTATCTTTTTTAATGATATCATCCAGGCTGAAAAGGTCAGATTCAGCTGAATTATTTAAATCTGGAGTTTTAAAAAGATGGCCCCCCTTGAATCGGATCTTCTTCTTATCTTTAGCTCTAAGTGTAACAAAACTTAGCCCATTAGTGTTTGGAGGACGATGGCCTAAACTATCCGGCCCAACATCATGGGGGGATTCCAACTTGACAGGGGTTAAAATAGTGGGCCCATTTTTAGGAGACTAGGGCATGAAACAACTTCCAATGTTGACAGAATCTAGGGAATCAGCAGACACCAAATCAGCCTCGAGACCCGGGTCAGTAAAAGGTTCTTTCACCTCCCTACTATCCATGCACGTATCCAAACTTGCAACCTCTTCGTCTACCAAGCTAGCTGCCTGTTCAACTCCCAAACCATCATCCTCGATCATGATTTTTGAACGAACCACCGGTTTAGTCACCGGAGAGGGAACCGCATGACTATTCTCCGGATAACTTCCGGTCACCACCTTTAAGGGGAACGAAGGTTTCCATTGCTCTTCCACTTCATCAACCCAAACCGTAAAACAATGACCCTCCCAAGACATAAGGAACTCACAAGCAATCTTCTTACCAGACTGTACCACCACCGCCATGACGTTCTCCGACATATCAGTATCATCTACCGAAGCCAAGGACTTGCAAAACAGCCTACCAACCCTCTCACCTATCTTGTTAAAGACATGTCTGTCCCAAAGGCAAACCGGTACCCCTGTAACCTTAACCCAAGCTATCCGGTCAAAAGTCGGAGGAATTCCTTCCCACACATACAACCTGGAAAACCATCTCGACCAGTGGTCATACTGATCAACAAGAAACTCTTCGGCTTCTTTACACGTATCGAAAGTTAATAGAACTTTAACACCGCCTAGATATCTGATTATGGCACCAGGATCACTATTTTCAGTCATCAGTTCCTCCAGTTTTTTGAGAACAGCCAGCTCCTTGACCTCCACAACAAGGGATTAAACTCCAAGGATTTTCTGGCATGAGTTTTCATTGGTGGTAAATTAATACGAGAAGGTGGAGCCGTGGAGTTACCACCTAACCTCAGCCCAATATTGTCACGATACGTCATGATTGGCGGCTGGGATGCCTCTGGTTTCTTTTCCGAGCTGACTCCGTTAGGACCCAACCTGGAGAAGACTGTGGATACTCCCTTCTTTTCATGAAAAATGTTCTTTGAGCCGTCCCGATTAAACTTGGCTACATTGATGCCAATCAAAGCACCATCAATAACTTCCCCATGAATGAACTTAGCCCACTCTTCAACGTCCTTAACACCGGAAAATCTAGGAAAGCCGAACGCATTGCCAGCACCATCTCTTTTTGCAGGGACGAAGGCATCTTCCAAGTTATCATATTTTTGAAAAGCACGCCATAGCTTCTCACCATTACAGCCCACAGGTAGATTTGAAACGAAAAAGGTTGTCGTGTTCCTCAGTGCTCCATCTTCTTCTAAAACTTCTTCTCCCTTTTCATCTCCCTCTTGCCGACAACAGGAATCCATCTTTCACCTCTGTCCGCGTCCTTCTTCTTCAGCTTCTGTAGTTCATCTTTCTTCTTCCTTTTGATATCCTGAAACTCCTTGCTTGAAAGGGTTGGTTATTGGTGACGAAAAGTTTCGCCTCTTCGGTTCCTCATGGAGAGAGAGAATAGGGTAGGCTATTATCTTTATCATAGAGGTGGAGAGTTCAAATCCTGCAAGATGCATATAAAAGTATTTTTTTAATGCTTGACAAAGCTCGGGTACACCCTGGGCAAAAGGCCACTCACGCCCATGATCGCAGACAACGCTAGTAACCCGACAAGTCACTAATTGTAGGAAAACAAATCGCCTGGAGGAAATTTTTAAAACTTATAAGTGTTGGTTACAAATCTTATGCTTTTTTTTTTTTTTTTTTTTTTTTAATAAAAAGGTAAACTAAGGCGATCGCGATGCTGCTTTAAGGCTTTATAGATACCATACACATGTCATAACTCCGCTGATGAACATAATTCACAACCCACCATGATCAGACGATTTCGATAAGGTAATAAATATAGACAAAAACGTTGGTATAGTATTCAATAAATGAATAAAGGAGCCTATTATTTATATGTTCATATAGCTCTATAAATTGTCCAAAACATTCATGAAGTAATATTCACTCATCCTTCACTTGTACCCAATAAACCAAAACCATTATTGACATGGCAACACGACTTCTTTTTGCTTCACTACCCAAAACCAACCCCAAGACCAAACCTTCACAACACCGCACACCATTTTCGGCCGTTGCAGCACCAGATTTTCGACAAATCACCAAACTCAAAGCTTCAAGAGTCCTTGAAACAATATATGAAGAGGACACCGCTATTATTGGTCATGAAGGGATGAAAGGGATGAAAGGAAGTGTAGATCATGTGGCTACACCTTTGCCTCCAGTTTCGGCAGCTTCTTATTTGTTGTCCAAAAGATCAACATGCATTGGTCAAATGCAAAAACAGTTATCTAAGAGCTCGGATAACATGCTATGTGGTTATGGAAGTACTAAATAGTATGTTGTTAGTCGTGTTTTGGTTATATATATAAGGGATATCGTTAATTAAGGCTGTCGAAAGTTGATTCATTTCGATAGTATGTAGAGGGTAAGTATGGGACTTCATTGAGGTGTTGTTATCTGTTTTAGCTTGGTGGCTTCACTCCTATTTGGTCTTAATTTTAGGGATCAAAATGAGCTCATCTTATAATTATGTTGCTTATGATATGTGATCGCTATATTATTATTGGGAAACTTTCTATGTAAAGTATGAAATAAAGATACTCATTATATTTTGTGAGTAACAATGCAATTAAATTTGTGTATCTATCTATATATATAAATGAAAACGTATATGCTGACGTGGCGTGTAATGAAAGCCTCAACCTTTCATTGAGAGTGCCACTTGGTATCATAATGGAGAGTTTTTTGTGTTTTTGAATTGTTTTTTTTTTTTTTTAATTAAATTGAGTTATTTTAGAAAAAGGAATTTAAAAATAAATTTAAAATTTTCTCTCATATTTCCTCCCATAATTTTTAAACGTTTATATCTTTTATATACGAGATTTTTTAAAGAAAAAAAGTACACCAAATTAACGAGCGTTTTATTATCTTTCCAACGAGTACCATAGTGCTATATAAAAAACGGAGAAAAAATCGACTATTTTTTGTGAGGTTTCGTTCATACAGGAAAAAAACACACAAAGTGTTCATGTTATCACGTAAAATTAGATTTTGTGGGGAATATGAGTTATTACTGATTAGAATACTATGAACATGCAATGATTGAGAAATTTTGTGGTTAGTTAACTTGAGCCATTTGCAATAGGTTATCACGTAAAATTAGATTTTTCAACCCCGGGACCCTCTCGGGGTAATCGGCTAGTTTTAAACAAATAATAAAAGAGAGCTTGTAGTTCTATGTGTCTCCTAGAGTACACTAACTCCAACCGAAGATTAACTCTCTACTCCGGCTATAACAACGATATAATGTAAGTGTTTGCTTAGAGATTAATTGGCACATTCTCTTTGTTATGATGTGGAACAAATATTAAAGAGTTCTCCTTTCTGTTTTTCTAAATTTGCCCACTATTTTTGAGTCACTCATGTCATTAAAATTGAACAAGTATATATTCATGGCTAATGGAAATTCCTCAAATAATTTTTGTTGTAATTAAACGGGTTCCAAATAGAATCTCAATTTTATATAATAATACTAGATTATACCCCGGGAGCGTCCCGGGTTGAGAAATTTAATATGATACATCAATTTTACATATGAAATAGACTGATGTATAACTCTAATATTAATATCTAACTTAAAACAAATTAACAATGTATAACTCCAATGCTAACACCTAACCTAAAATAATGTAGAACTTTAATGTAACTCTAATATTAACACATATCCTAAAGACTAAACAAATGTACAACTCTAACATACTAATATTGATACCTAACTTAAAACAACGTATAACTTTATTAACCTATTCGGCTCTGGTTGAAAAAAAATTATATTTACTGATTTAAACATAATTAGTGACTTGTCTATACATGATTAATGATTTACCTGAACACTTTGTGTTTTTTTCCTGTATGAACAAAACCCCACAAAAAAAATTCTCCGTTTTTTATATAACACTATGGTACTCGTTGGAAAGATAATAAAATGCTCGTTAATTTGGTGTAATTTTTTTCTTTAAAAAATCTCGTATATTAAAGATATTAACGTTTAAAAATTATGGGAGGAAACATGAGAGTGAAAAATCTAATTTTGTTTTTAAATTATTTTTTTCTAAAATATCTCAATGCCACATGGGATGACACATGACACACTCAAGGAAGAGAATGCTTCTTTGAGTGTCATGTCATTAAAATGACTTTGGTTTATTATATGTATAGACTAGTAGTTATAGAATCTCAATTTTGGTTAGGGTTAAAACGAAACCTGTTTAAAAAAATTTGATTGCTCAAGCACAAGAGTTTTGTTCCAATATTTGTGTTGTAAAGATACACAAGCTCGGATTTTCATACCACTCATGCTGAATATTACACCAAGTGCAAGTATGTAAGAGCGAGAGTGAAAATCCACACTCTACCAGTTTTTTAGAACAACTAACACACCCTCTAATTAACATACCCTCTAATGAGTGCAAATAGACCTATAAATGAATCGAACGTTTATAAACAATTTGTGAACTGTTCGGCAGGAAGTCTGTTTATGTTCGTTTAATTAAACAAACGAACATGAACACACGTTTTGTTCGTTCATTTATGTTCGTTTATTTCTGTTCGTTTATGTTTGTTCAATTAAACTTTACTTTATTTTTATTATTTATTTCTCTTTTGTTAAGTAACCTTAATTCATATTATATTATATACAATATATTTGATATGTTCTAAAATTTAACCCTAACCCTAACATTCTAAACATATCAGTCGCTCTCTATACTTCACAGCCTAACCTCTATTCTTCTCCACACTCCACAACCCTACTAATTTAGATTTTGTTTTGGTTGAATTGTGATGAATTATTATTAAACTTGTTTTTGTTTTTGTTCATTAATGTTCGTTTATGTTCATTTGTGTTCGTTTATATTGATCATCTGTGTTCGTTTATGTTCATGAACTGTTCGTTTAGGTTTTAAATGAACGAACATAAAAGAACACGAACACGACAAATTTCTTAATGAACGAACACGAACACAAAAATGTGTTCGATTATGTGTTCGTGTTCGTTTGATTCGTTTACAGGCCTAAGTGCAAATTTGATAGCTAGCCAAGAATGAGGCAAAATAAATGTTGGAAATTTGGGTGAAAATGTTATTTTCACAAATATAGGAAAATGAGTTTTTACTAACTTTGCACTAAAATATATATTTAAAACTGAGGTTTATTTATATATTTCTTTGTGTGGGTTTATGTTCTATGTTGTGAGAGCTTCGTAGCGAACCAAACCACGTCCAAAACAGAGCTAGGATGAATGAGAGATCGATGCTTAAAGTTGGTGAATGAAACATTCAAAGCTGGAAATTGGAAGTTGAAGTTGGCAAGTGGAACTTGTCCCATATTGGTGTAGAGACAATACTTGGAGTAGTTTATAAGGCAGAACTCTCCTTCCTTAGTGTTTCATGGAAGCACACACTTGTAGATTCGCGAAGAGTGCGGCCCTAACTTGCACGCGCGCGCATGGTATGGGCACAATGTGGTGCTTTGATGGCGCGACTCCACGTGACGTATAACGAGAAAAGACGAGTCGCGCCGAATTGCTTATGTGTGACGTAGAACAAGAGAAGACGTTCTGGGCAGACCTACGGGTCTGATCCGCGCCTGACGTAAAACGAGATTCTCGTGTCGCGCGGACCTGTGGAACCTTTACGCACACGTCAGCTTGGACTTCCAATAAGTTACAACAAACGAGTCAAACTATAACTGATAGAATTAAAGACAGAATTAAAAGGCATTGAAGACATTCAATGCACTTTAATTTTCGTTTTTAATTTCTTTGACCAATTTGACTCAAAACTCCACTATAAAAGTAAGGTGCTCTTTCGCGTGGCGTGGGCGATGGGCGTAATGTGACGCTTTGATGGCACACTTTGCACACACGCATCATCGCGAGCCGCTTAAAAGCCGCCTTAGTATTTTTGAACGCAGGCAAGGACTAAGTGGCGGGTGATGTGGCAAGAGTGGCGCGCGAGTACCCGTGGAAGACCAGGTGGCGTCCTGGTCCGTGTTGAGGATTCCACGCGGATGCCACTCCGCGTGACGTAGAATGAGAAAAGACGAGTCGTGTTTAGCTGCTTCTGCGTGACGTAGAACGAGAAAAGACGTTCTGTGCAGACCTGTGGGTCTAATCCGCGCCTAACGTAAAATGAGATTCTCGTGTCGTGTGGACCTGCGGAACCTTTGCGCACGCGTCCGCTTGGACTTCTAGAAGCTGCTGTTTCAGTCAGTGAGTTGCAACAGACGACTCAAACTGTAACTGATAGAATTAAAGACATAATTAAAAGGCATTGAAGACGTTCAATGCACTTTAATTTTTGTTTTTAATTTCTTTGACCAATTTGACTCAAGACTCCACTATAAAAGCAAGGTGCTCCTTGCTTTGGAGATACACCAATCCACAGAATCACCAACATCTCTCTAAATTTCTCTCCAGCAATCTTCTATCAAGTTCTTCAAGGTACTCTTTGGATTTTTAGAGCCAACTCCTTCAGTTCATCTGCTCCGGCTGTTGTACCATGGGAAACAAAACAAACTCTCGTAATAGACTCGTAATTTGTTTTAAGGGCTCCACGTTCAACACGATTTTTAGCCAAATTATTCTTCTTCGACCCCTTTCTTGTATTTTCTTTATTTCAGTTGTAATTGTATTGTAATTTGCTTTCATTTTCTTTGTAATTGTAATAAGAATCTGTTTATTTTCTTTTATATACGAACGGTTCCTACAATATTGTGGTCCATAAATGTGACATGGGCTGCTTAAAAATATACCCTGACCAAAGCTATTAGGCTCAAAGGAATCTACACCCCCAACCTTTGTTGTTTGAAAAGAGGAAAGTTGTTGCCATTGTTGGCCTTTTATTTATATCTAGTTCCATACTTCCATCAACTTATTGAATCTCAAACAAATTTTATACATTCATGCTCTTTAATTTTCATAGACTCAGAGCATTCACAGTAAACTATCCATATTTTCTTTATAATTACTTTAAAAACACTACTTTTTCTCACTTCTTTCTATTTAATAATACTTATTCTATACTTTTATCATTACCTTTTCTCTCTCATTTACTCACAACCAATTTCAAAAATATTAAAAAATTATGGAGGATGAACAGTATCTCCTCTAAATTTACTGATGAACAGTGTCTCATCTATATATTTTCTTTCTTCTCTATTCACAACCACTTATACCCACTCTATATAATAAGGAGGCCTCCCTCACACTAATATGGAAGCTCTACTGTGAATGCTCTCAGTTACATATAACTTTCCAGGTTATATTATTTAAAAGGGGCTGATTATGCAACATCTTTTCGCTATTTTTGTAATTAAAGTCCCTGTTATATAGCTCAGTTTGATTTCCCATAATCATATTACTGGGTTCAATGTGGCTGTACTCATTAGCACGCTGCACGCTTGTAGTAGAGAGGCTTGTATGTTGGAAGGAAGGAGAAATCATATCTTCTATATAGATAGAAAACGTTAATTTAAATTTTTTTCTGGAAGTAACTTTCGTTATGAGTGACCCATTGTCACTCTGTCGATCTGTTGTATTTCTGGTACGTGTCCAACCTTCAGCTTACTACAAGATTCAAACTTGGCGACCGTTAATCAATTCTAAGTTGGGTTTGACCGGCGACCGTTAATCAATTCTAAGTTGGGTTTGACCGTTGATAACTTGGTAACTTGTTTGTTGTTCGCATTAGCGGATCATCTCTCGGGCCGGATGAGGCCCCGGCCCGCCAAACTTTTTCGCTTCATAGTGTAAATTTTACCAAAATATTTCGAAATTTTTTATATGTATTGAGTTCGGCCCTACCAGAACGAGTTATGCCCTACCAGGTTTTTCATTCAAGATCCGCCATTGGTTGTTCGACTCATGATTAAATTACAATTATGTTTCTGTTGTGTATTTAATCTAAATTAAGCTTTGATTGTTGGGTTAAAACTCAATATAAATGGCCCAATATCGTTAAATATGTATTACACTATTAGTAGCACGTATTAGTTGTATCACGGGCTAAATTAATATGGGCCTCTTTTGTAGACCACTAATTATTAGTTTGTACCATGGGCTAAGTAATTAGCTAAATCTTAATTAGGGTTATAGTTTCACGAAGGGATTATCTTTTCTAAATACTAGTGGGTTTACCCGGGCGTTGCAGCGGGATCCACAAATGGATTGCAATACAACATTATAATACTTAGGTTTTTTGCCGCAAATTACACAAAAAGAACTCATTTGTATAAAAATGGCAAAACGGGTCAGCCTATTCATAAGTATGGGTAACAATTGCAACATCTAGGTAAACAACTTTTTTATGATGCAAAGAAGTTCTAGGTATATGTTAATTCAAAATGTGTGTAATCATAACTATTGGTTGCATGATCACAAAAAGTAATTATTCAATTCTCAACATATTTATGTAACCCCATAGCTTGAAAGGGTAGTTGTTCGAACCTTGACATCTTATCCCTTGATCACGTGCTACCTTTATAATCATTCTCCTTGCCTGTAAACCAAATAAACTGGCATTATTAGCATAGGCTAAGTGAATGACTAATACTTGAATAACTATAGACAACCTTTACTTCTTTTTTTACAATACAATCATAGTTAAGGATTAGAACTATAAAGACATCTAAAATAACATCTAGACTTCTTGTTATCAATTAAGTATGAATGGTATATTTAATCATTTCCATCGTAAGTTTTAATCATGAACTTTTCCTTACTCAATCTCTAAAGTCTAAACCATCAAGAGTTAGGCGAAAACCATGTGAACGTACAAGCAATCCCCTAGCTAAAACGTCTTTTAAATGTATACAACATTACAGCCTATACTAACATTTTGATCAATGTACGATACATTTGATCATAATCCGAACTAAACTTCTTGGAATAACAAATTACATTTCAATCAACAATGAATTCATAAGAATGAAAAATATAAAGTGTATGCATTACGAAACGTAGAATAACCAACAAATACACGCCTCAAAAACTTAAGTATCCAATCCTTTCTAGCAACATATTATATGTTATAACAGAGTATTATATGTTATGTTCAACTCCAACCCTTATATTATGCTTTCAAATTTTCACCACCACTACACTTACAAAGTATTATATCTCAATAGGTACAAAGTACCTACTACACTCCAACCCTTATAATTATGCTTCTAGAAATTTGTGAAGTACCTTCAACAGAACTACAGGCCCGTATATGGCAACAAACTATGGTTGGTTTTTCAATTTATACACACAGCCTAAAAGGAAAGATGGTATGTATATAATTACTTATTTATCATCAATGCAACAATCTAATTCAAGAAAAAAGTGATATAATAAATACACTCCTTGAACTGGTCTTTACTGAGTTTAACATTGTTTTAGCCAGCCAGGCAACAATGTTTGTCCTCATTATATTTGCAAAGTAACAACATGTGATGTTATCTCAAAGATAAATCACACATGGATTGATTAGAACACTGCAAAACTAATACAATAAAATATCTTGGTCTTAAAAAGCGTGCCTGAGGTGCGAGGCGCATCAAGGCTCAAGGATCAAGGCCTGCCGCCTTTTCACTCAGCATCTAGAGGAATTCCAAGAAGCGCCATCAAGGCATGCTTTTTGGTGTTTTTTTTCTGGGTTATTTTAGCTTGAGGTGCAAGTCTCTTGTACCTGAGGCGTTTTTATGCTGCAAGCTGTTGTACCATGGGATTTTTGGCTTGTACATGTAAGTAAAATCATATAAAAACTTATTTATAGCTATATTTTGGGGTGGGGAGCTAAAATCCTATGGGATATATGTAAAAAATTTATATGTCTTGCACCTCAGGTACGAAAAGCCCACAGCTTTTGCGCTTGGCGACTCCATTTTAGACCCGTCGCTTTTGCGTGCTTTGTGATTTTAAACCAAGAAAATAAATATTAACATTTATTGTGCAAGTACCTCGATGTTATGTTTGTCGATCCCACATCATAGGTAGTAATCTTCTTTCTTTACATTGAAATGGTAGGTGTACAGAACAATGTAGCAATCTCCAGTGTGCTGCAAAATATGATATGATAAAGGAAACACTTATATTTAAAATACAGAACATAGCAATTTATCTGCTAAAAAAAGAAATACAATCAATGTGTATAAAATATGTAAGTTAAGTGTATACAAACTGTATGAAATAATACTGGTGTGGTGTAATGTTAGGACAAAGAGGATTGGTGAAACCACTTTTGTAAACCTTAGTCTAATTCACTTCTGTCATTTTTGGCTAAATAGAAGTACTGAATAGAAGACAAGAAACTGCTGATTAGAAGATATGAAGAAGTGCTGAAGTTGCAGAAGTTCTGAAGTCCAAACCAGACAAGTTCACTTCAGAAGTACTGAAGACAAAACTACTCTTCAGTAGTTGTCCTTCATCAGCACTTAGCAGAAGATATTTGCCACCGCCCTTTTGCATCAGTAGTTTGTTGTTTAATATTACTTTTAGCTTTATTTGTTTCTTTCAATGTTGCAACTTGTGCAACTTGTAACTGGACTTTCTGTGCTTGCTTTTCAGGCAAGATACATGCATGTAATCGTCTATAAATAGAAGGCTTCAACCTTCTATTTTAGACATTGATTTTTAACAGAAAAATCCTTCAAACACTCTCATTGTTATTATTCCATTTCTGTATTTATTGTGAATCTTGCTAAGTATCTAATTCTCATTTACAACTTAGATTCATAATAAATACTTTGTCATTTATCTTGTTTCAAACATCAAGGGGGAGTTACAACTCTGCCTTTGCATAAAAAGTGTTGCTTTAACTTATAACATTCCGCTGTGCTTATAATCTGATTTACTACGACTTGCTAAACACTTAAGTGTCAAGATAGCAAGTTCTTACTTAGCAAACAAGAGCATACTGATCCAACAATTGGTATCAGAGCATTGGTTTATCTGATCACATATCAATCTAACAAATTGAGAATCAGACACAAAGCTCTTATTGATATTCAATAAAAAGATCAAAAGTTCACTTTTTATCAATATCCATCACTTAAAAGAGTCATCAGACAAATCTATAACTCTTTAAAAATGGATCCACATAATACTGGTTCTGCCACCAAACCTGCCATGCTTGTGAGAAATGAGTACAATATATGGCAGAAAAGAATGGCACACACCTTGTCACAAACCAACACTGGTTGTTGGAGATCTGTGATATATGGTCCACACAAACCAGTAAACATAAACCTTGAAACAAAAGAAGGGGTTCCTAAGGATCCCAAAGACTATACAGATGAAGATTTCCTAAAACTTGAGCTAGATGCTAAGGCATTCTCTATGTTGGCAATGGCTCTCCCAAATGAAATATACTCTGGCCTTTTACATTGTGAAAGTGCCAAAGAACTTTGGGACTGTCTTAAAGAACAGTTTGGAGGAACTGAAGAGGTGATTGCCAACACCAGAGAAATTTTGGCTCAACAATATGAAACATTTGCTTATATTAATGGGGAGACTTTGACACAACAATTTGAAAGATTCTCCTCATTAATCTCTGAGCTAAAGTTAAATGGGCAGACCTATACAACAGTATCTATGTTACATAGATTTTTAAGGTCTCTACCTGACAAATGGGAAACCTACTCCATTGTCTTAAGATCCTCACCAGATTTTAGCTCCCTCACTCTTACAAAACTCCATGGGAGATTACTCACTTTTGAAAGAGAAATCGATCAAAAGAAGAAATTACAAACTTCTGGTAAAACTGCTGATGACTACCTACCAGGTAGTACAGCACTTTTGGGACAAGATTCACCAACTTGTTCCTATGGATCTTATGACAATATTGACATAACCACTGGGATCTCATCAGAAAGATCTTTCCCAGGTTATGACAATGATGACCAAAGTCAAACTGCTGATAATCTATGTTTTATCATGGATGATTTGAAAAATTTTAGCAGTGATGACTTGGAAGAAATGGACATACTTCACCAACTGGCCATGCTAAGCATTAAAACTAACAAGTTTTATAAAAGGTCAGGAAGGAAATTTCCAGGATTGACCAGTAACACAAAAATTGGTTTTGACAAATCTAAACTGAGATGTCACAAGTGTCAGAAGTTGGGACACTTTGCTAGAGAGTGTAGAAGCTCTAGCTTTAACCAATCACAATCTGGAAATAACTATAACCCCAATTATAATAGGAACAATGGAACTCAAGGGAGTGCTCATTTTGTACAGGCACAAGCTCCTCAACAGCAATATATGCCTCAAGTACAATATGTTCAAGTGCCTGCTCAACAGATGCAGAGCCAACAATCAATCCCTCCCTTTCCAGCTGCTTAACTTCCTCCACAGCCTCAACAACCCCCTCAACAAAGCCTCTTTACCTCGGGGTATGTTGACTGGAGCAGTCTCCCATATGACACCACAGAGTGTAATCCTGATGCAGACAACAAAGTGTTTGACATCAACTGGGGAGAACCAGACAATGGCAGAAAGAACTTTGCCTTAATGGCATTTGAAGGCTGTACCTCAAAATCTGCATTGTCTCAGGTATCAAAAGAATCTTTGACAAAACTATGTTCAAACTCTTGCAAAGAAACTTTTGCTCTCATAAGAGAGACAAACGTGCACCTACAAGGCAAAGCCAATGATTTAGAAAGAAAATACACACAGATAAAATGTGATTTGGAAAGAAAACTGTGTGCTAAAACAAAAGAGGTTTCTAAATTAACTGACTCTGCCATTGAAACCCAAGCACAAATCAAAATGATGCTAAATGACCTGGGAGATGTCAGACAAGAGCTTGCTGACACCAGGATCACTTGTGAAAAATGGGTTGAATCTTGTAGGGGGTATCAACTACTGCTAAACAAACAAAGTGCTTCAAATGTGAAGTTTGGCATAGGATACCATCATGTTGAAACACCAACAGATTTTTCTCCCAAAACTACTGAAGATGGGAGAAGAATTGTTTCAAATGAAACTTCTGAAGGGAAAGAATGCACATCTTTCCATGAAAACTTTCTAAACAGAAATCCTGGCATTTTTAAAGAAAGTACTTCAGAAGTATTTACAAAAACTGACAACAAGCCATCAGTAGTTTCATCTACTTCAGGAGTTGAGACCCTGAAAACTACTGATGAGCAAAATCTTTTTACTGTCAGAAATTTGCCTTCAGAACAAAAACAGAAGGCAAAAGCATGTGAAATTTGTGGCCTGTTCAACCACAAAACTGAATTTTGTAGATACAGAAAAGGAATTCAGTTCAATCAAAAATTTAAACAACAGGTTGTGGGAAATCAAATCAGAAATGATTATGAAAAAGTCTTTAAACCCAAGAAACAACAACCTGAAAACACCTTTTCTCAGAAAAAGATAAAATCTCAACCAAAATCTTTTTCTCAAAATTCCTTGTCAGTAGTTAGACCAGAATCATCAGCAGTTTCACAAACTGCTGAGATTCAAAATCTAAAGAACATGGTAGAACTACTGATGACCAAGGTTGATGGTGGTCCTAAAAAGGATACCACCATAGTTCTTCATGAAAAATCCATTGCCAAAAAGACATGGATTTCTCAACCTGGTCAAGAACAAACTGTAACTGTTCCCAAGAGCAAACCCAAAGCCAAACAGGCTTGGGTTTCCAAATCTAACTAATTTGCTTTTATGTGCAGAGAGTTTCCAGGGGCTTAAACAGCATATGGTATGTTGATAGTGGAGGCTCTATGCACATGACTGGATGCAGATACCTGATAAACAACTTTATCAGCCAAAGAGAAGGATCTGTGTCCTTTGGGAACAATGCCAAGGGATATGTGCTAGGACATGGCAATGTCTCCTCTGGCAAAATACAGTTTGACAAGGTCAATCTGGTGGAGAACCTTGAATACAACTTGCTGAGTGTGTCACAAATGTGTGATAAAGGATATTCTTCCTTTTTCACAAAGACAGCTTGCAAGATCATCTCACCAGAAGGCCAGAAGTTGATTGAGAAGATTATAGAAGATCATACTTTGCTGATTGCCAAAAGATGTGGCAATGTCTATGCAGTGGACATTGAAAAAGACAAAGTATTGAACAACACTGCCTGTTTCTTCTCAAGGGCATCAACTTCAGAAATAGATCTCTGGCACAGGAGACTTGGCCATGTGAACTTTAAAACCATAAATAAAGTCACAAAAATGGGCTTGGTCAGAGGTCTACCTTTGAAAGTATACCAGTGTCAAGAACACTGTGTATCCTGTTTAAAGGGAAAACAGCATAAGTCCTCCTATAAGTCTATTGAAGAATCAAAAACAACTGCATGTCTTCAACTACTCCATATGGACTTATTTGGGCCTGTCAAGATTATGAGCCTTGGTAAAAAGAAGTACTGCTTAGTCATCATTGATGACTACTCAAGATTCACATGGGTATTCTTCTTATTTTCCAAGGATGAGGCTGCTGAAATCATCAAGTTCTTCATTCTACAAGTAGAGAAACAATATTCTCTATCTGTCAAAACCATTAGAAGTGACAATGGGACAGAGTTCAGGAACAAAACTCTGGATGAATTCTGTTTGTCTAAAGGGATTATTAGACAATACAGTGTTCCCAGAACTCCTGAACAAAATGGTGTAGTAGAAAGGAAGAACAGAACACTGATAGAAGGAGCAAGAACAATGTTAGCTGATTCTGGACTGCCATTGTACTTTTGGGCAGAAGCAGTTAACACAGCATGTTATGTTCAGAATAGAGTTCTTGTGGTCAAGAGACATTCCAAGACTGCCTATGAAGTTCTTCATGGCATGAAGCCCCTTATCTCCTTTTTCAGGGCTTTTGGGTGTCAATGTTTCATCTTGAACATCAAGGAATCTATCTCAAAGTTTGCTGCCAAAGTTGACTCAGGTTACTTTCTTGGTTACTCTTCAACTAGAAAAGCCTACAAGGTTTTTAATTCTCACACCAAGATAGTAGAAGAAACATTGAATGTCAAGTTCAATGAGTCAAAACACACTCTTATTCCAGCACATCCTGCTGAACTCTTTGACCTTGACAACTTTCACTTTGGACCTGAAAAGGCTGTTACTTCTTCCAAACCTACTTATTATGGTGATCAAAGGTTTGAAGATGAGGATCCTGCACCATGGACTCCTCAAACAGTCATTAAGTCAACTACAACACCATCAGAAGTTTTTCAAACTTCTGATCAAACAAATACTGAAGGCCAAACTCAAACATCTGCTTCAGCACCTGCAACTACTGAAGAAGCTGCAACTGCTGAACCAGATATCATAGACCTCAGTAGTTTGTTTGAAGAACCAGAGCCACCTACACCTGTCAGTGGTTTACAACAACTGATTGAACACAGAGATCATCCACTTGATCAAATCATGGGTGATATAGCTACAGGTGTTCTCACCAGAAACCAGCTCTCCAACTTTTGCCTATTCTCAGCCTTTATTTCACAGTTGGAACCAAAGAAGTACCAGGAAGCCCTCAAAGACAATAATTGGGTGCAGGCTATGCAAGATGAACTACTACAGTTCAACAAGCAACAGGTCTGGGAAATCTGTCCCTTACCTCAAAACAAGCAACCAATTGGTACAAGATGGGTTTTCAGGAACAAACAAGATGAAGCTGGTATGATAATCAAGAACAAGGCAAGACTGGTAGTTCAAGGGTACTCTCAAGAAGAGGGAATTGACTATGATGAAACCTTTGCTCCAGTTGCAAGGCTTGAGGCCATCAGGTTATTTCTGGCCTATGCCATTTCCAACAAAATAAAAGTTTATCAAATGGATGTGAAAAGTGCATTTTTATATGGTAAAATCAAGGAGGAGGTGTATGTCTGTCAGCCACCTGGGTTTGAGGATCCTTCTCATCCTGAGTGGGTGTACAGACTGGATAAAGCTCTATATGGGCTCAAACAGGCTCCAAGAGCCTGGTATGACACACTCTCCACCTTTTTACTCAAAAATAACTTTACAAGAGGTGCCATTGATAAAACACTTTTCATTAAACATGTTGGAAATCATGTCTTACTTGTTCAAATTTATGTTGATGATATCATCTTTGGTTCAACAAACACAAAATTGTGTGATGACTTTAAGAAACTCATGCAATCAAAATTTGAGATGAGTACCATGGGAGAACTGCAGTACTTTCTAGGACTGCAGATCAAACAACAAACAAATGGAACTTTTATACATCAAACAAAATATGTTAAAGAACTATTGAACAAATTTTCTTTAAATGACTGTAAATCATGTTCCACTCCCATGACACCTATCACACAAGTTGAACCTGATGATCAAGGAAAACAGGTTGATCAAACCATGTACAGATGCATGATAGGTTCCCTTTTATACTTAACTGCTTCTAGACCAGATATTATGTTTTCAACATGGGTCTGTGCTAGATATCAATCAGCACCAAGGGAATCACACCTTATTGCAGTCAAAAGAATCTTTAGATATCTGAAAGGAACACCAACACTGGGAATTTGGTATCCTGCTTCAAGCAATACCAAGTTATCAGCTTTTTCAGATAGTGACTATGCAGGGTGTAAGATGACAAGAAAGTCAACATCTGGTGGTTGTCAATTCCTGGGTAACTGTCTAGTGTCATGGCAATCAAAGAAGCAAACATCTGTTGCAACTTCAACTGCTGAAGCTGAATACATTGCAGCTGCAAGTTGTACATCACAGATACAATGGCTCCAATATCAACTTCTTGATTATGGAATCAAAGAGACCAAGACACCTTTGTTTGTAGACAGCAAATCTGCCATTAGCATCATTCAAAATCCGGTACAGTTCTCAAAAACTAAACATATTGAGACCAGGTACCATTTCATAAGAGATTGCTATGAAAAAGGCAAGATTGAGGTGAAGCATGTAGCAACAGCTAATCAGATTGCTGACATCTTCACTAAGCCCCTTGACACATCAACATTTCAGAAGTTAGTTTCCATGCTTGGAATGCTAAATTTGTAAGTGTTTATTTTATTTTTTTTTTCTCTGCATATCAGTTAGAATCCAAGTTAACACTTGATTCTACCCAACTCTACAGCAAACTTCTACATCAATCACTACTGATATGTATCAAAAATTTTCTTTTTCCTTTTTCCATCCTTGATTCCATCCTGTTTACCATGGTGGAATCAAAATGAAAAATTTATTTTTCCTTTTTCCACCCCTGATTCCATCCTGTTTACCTTGGTGGATTTCAGGTTAACCTTTTCCATCTTTTTTCTGGTTTTCACTTACAAATGTCAAAAGTCTGAAACAAAACTTCCGAAAAACAAAAACAGTTTGAGAGAAACTACTGATGAACAAAAATCATCAGTATGGGGATAACTTTCTGAAAAAGTGTGTAACTTCTGATAAAATAAACTTCAGAAGTTATGAACAAAGTATTTATAAAAACATTTCTCATCAGATGTTAAAACTACTGAAGAGAAAATGGGAACTACTGATGAAGTAATCCTTCATCAGCAGTTTAAGTCAAAAGGGCAAATCTGACTTTTCCCATCATCAGAGGTTTGACCTAATAAGTTTAAAACCTCTGATAAAGAGATTTTTAACCAAAGGCGGTTTTAAAACTTCTAATAAAGAAGATTCAAGCGGTTAAAACTTCTAATAAATACCTTTTTCACACACTTATCCTTTTAAACTCACAAAATATCCCTCCTTCTCTCTCAAAACTCTCTCAAAACCTACACCTGAAAATTCACTGTTCGATTAAACACCCAAACCACAATGGCTCTAGTTCTAAAACAGGGACACAATCAAAGAGCTTTTCTTGAAAAACAAGAAGGCTGGTCCCAATACGATGAGATCATTGATCTTGTCGTCAAATCCCAATACTTTACTGCTCTCACAATTAACCCACCAATTCACACTGAAACTCTGAATGAGTTCTGGGCAAATGCTGAGACGGTTACAATGGGTGGTGAGGTCATTTCCCTCAACTCAAAGATAAAAGGGAAACAACTGACCATCACACCGGCCACACTAGCAACAAGACTGGGTCTGGATGATGTAGCTGCCCCTGACCATGTTGCTAACAAAGATATACATCTAACCATGACTGAGTGTGGTTATCAAGGTACTCTCTCCCATGCAACAATATTCAAAAAATATTTTGAACCAAAATACAAACTTTTGTTTCATTATATAATTATGTGTTTGAGTCCAAAAACAGGGTCATATGACCAGATGCCCTCCACTTTTCAACCAATATTTCATTCCATTGTGAATGAAACCAAATACAGGGCATCAAAACTGTTTTTCCATGAGTTGGTGTTACATCACAATAATACCAAGAAAAAGTTTTTGTTGTACCCAAGGTTCATTATGCAATGCATAATAGGGGAACTGGGTAATGAGGTGCTTGTGGGAAAAATTTCAACTTTAAACCCTTTAACATCACAAGCATACTCAAGACTAAACAAACCGGCTGCCTGGCCAGAAGATGATCAGGGAGAACAACAACAAGTCCCCCTGAAGCCCACATCTTCCACACCCACACCACCAAAAGCCAAAAAGCCCAAGCCAACAAAAACTGTAACCCACCAACCCAAAAGAAAAGCTGTTCAGGAGGTTGAGATGCCTGAACATGCTCTTGAGCATTCTGCTCTTCAAACTGTTGAGACTGAAACACCCTCTCAGTCTCATCCATCTCAAACCCCACCAAGAGCACCCATATCTGTTCATTTCAAAAGAAAAAGACTTAGAAAAACATATCAAACACACTCTTCTTTTGAAACTGCTGAACAACGAACTATTGCCCAAACTACTGAACCTTCCCCACAAATTTCTGAACAAGAGGCAATTGAAATTGCCAAACTTCTCTCTGGGCTAAGAGAGAATGTCCCATCTGATCATGTCAGTCCCCATCAACCACAACAAACAGGGGACATAACTACTACTTTAGACATGGATGTGGACATCATTAGCCCTATCCCAAGAGATGAGGGTGGACCAGAGTCTTTAAGCCCAAATTTAGAGACTCTTGGGGCATCTGAGGCTGCTACTACTCAGTTACCACCCAGTGGTGGATCTGAGGACAGAAGTAACATAGCTAAGACCTCAGATGTGGCAACTACTGATGAAGGCTTAATGCCTGAAGTAGGAAATCCTCAGTACCAAGAAACAGAGGTTCATGAGAGAACTGAGTTGGGCTCAGCTCATGATTTAACTGAGACAGTCCTCACTGAGGGCAACATCAGGGAAACAGATGATTCCATTAATTTGGATGATGTTTCAAAAACAACAACTACTGAATTGACGGCACTTTCTGAAGGTCCTGCTGCAAAGGTATCCAGGCTCAAGAGGCCAGTCACCTCTGCACAGGTTAAAGTCCACTCAATCCCTAAAACCCCTAGAGTGGCATCCTCTGTACAACATGAGGATCTCCCAAAAACACCCCCTTCACAGCAAATGCCTACCCAATTCCCTGGGCAAACAAGCATAGACCTGAACCAGCTATGCAGCCCAGAGGGTCCCCTGTACCACATGATGAACACACTCATCAAAAATCACTTCCAAACATATACAGCTGACTTGGAGCTGTCAATCAAGAACCAATTTGGAGTGATTAAAACCAAGATGAACGATCTGTCTAACAAAATAGACTACAACAGCCAGCAGATTGCTCATCTTCAAGGACACTTCTCCCAACCCTCTGCTTCAAGGGTTATAATTGATGAATCCAAAAAGGGGGAGAAGATCAGGGAACCTAAGGAGTCATTCCAAGCCAGAGTAAAGGCACGAGTGGCACTCCTTGAAAGAGATCAGAAAGATCAGGCCAGGAAAGAAAAATTGGCCAAACAGTTTGGTGTCTCTATTGAAGAAATTGAAGCTGCTGAGAAAGAAGATGAGACCCAAAGTTCTGATGATTCCCTAAGGTGTAATGAAGAAACTTCTGATGACCAAACTTCTGATGAAGAATCAGAAAGTACTGAAGACAATCCTTCAGTAGCTGACAAACCATCAGCAGTTGTCAGCACATCAGAAGTCAACACTTCCCAACCTCAAACAACTGAACCTTCCAGAACCACTGCTCCCATTCAACCAACATCTGATCCCATCAGGCCTACATCTGTTACAACAATGACTGTATTAAACCCTTCTCCCATCTCTCAATCAGCTGAACTATTAGAGAAGAGTTTAATTGCAGCCAACAAGAAGGCCAGAGAAGATCAGATTTGGAAATCTCTGGAAGAAAAGGATGATTTGGACTTAAGCCATGAAGAAAAACTTCAGGCTTATGCAGCTGAACTACAAAGGCAGGCTAGCCTTGATGAGATTGCTGAACAGGATAAAAGACAACAACTGGTGTCTTATATCACCAAGAACAGCAAGACTAAAGCCTTTACACTCAAAGGACTCTCTATGCAAGAACTGACAAGAAGAGCACAACTGCTTGCAGACAAAATGGCCACAAGCAAAGAAGGAAAGGCCAAGAGAGCCCAGATAATAGAAGAGCTAGTAGCAGAAGGATATGGTTCAAAAGCCTCTATATCCAGATGGAAAGAAGAAAGACTAATGGATACATATAGAAAATATTTGGCTGCCAAGGCTGCAAATCCTGAGAAGTTTCAAACTGCTGATCCTTCAAGATCAGTAGTTAGAACTTCTGGTGTATCTAGAAGATCTGCTGCTCAGAAGAAAAAGGCAGAGGACAATGTCAAAACTGATTTCAAAATGGTACTACTTGAGGGAAGCTCAATAGTCCATTCAGATTTTGACATTGAGGAGAAACCTCTGTTAACACAGTTCAGGGATCCTTCCACTTTTGCTTATCAAATACAAAAGACCATCACAGAAAAGCTGCATACCAAAGTAGTGACTGAACACCATCTCCCAACTGTTCAGATGCCTGGTATGCAACAACATCAACAAGGAAGAGAATCCCACCTGAGGCTATCTGAAACTGAAGACATCCAGCACTCAGGACCATCAACCCAAGGGACAAGTCTGGTTCCCTATTCTTCTAACTTTAACAAGTCAAAGATACCTATCATCAGATGGTCACTTACTGATAACAACTCAGTACTGTTGACAAGAAGAGACTTCTCAAGCAGGGTTTACAAGAAGATCAGTGATCTGAAGAAACTGTCAACACAAGACCTGCTCACAATTCAACATCTAGATCCACAGAGAGGATCTCTGTCTGATGATCTGTACAACCAGCTCAAGAACACCATGTACAAAGAGATATGGAAGATTGTTCAAGACAGAAGAAACACATAAGGAATTAGTAAGGTTTTGGCTTCATCAATCCAGGGGGAGATTGTTAGGACAAAGAGGATTGGTGAAACCACTTTTGTAAACCTTAGTCTAATTCACTTCTGTCATTTTTGGCTAAATAGAAGTACTGAATAGAAGACAAGAAACTGCTGATTAGAAGATATGAAGAAGTGCTGAAGTTGCAGAAGTTCTGAAGTCCAAACCAGACAAGTTCACTTCAGAAGTACTGAAGACAAAACTACTCTTCAGTAGTTGTCCTTCATCAGCACTTAGCAGAAGATATTTGCCACCGCCCTTTTGCATCAGTAGTTTGTTGTTTAATATTACTTTTAGCTTTATTTGTTTCTTTCAATGTTGCAACTTGTGCAACTTGTAACTGGACTTTCTGTGCTTGCTTTTCAGGCAAGATACATGCATGTAATCGTCTATAAATAGAAGGCTTCAACCTTCTATTTTAGACATTGATTTTTAACAGAAAAATCCTTCAAACACTCTCATTGTTATTATTCCATTTCTGTATTTATTGTGAATCTTGCTAAGTATCTAATTCTCATTTACAACTTAGATTCATAATAAATACTTTGTCATTTATCTTGTTTCAAACATCAAGGGGGAGTTACAACTCTGCCTTTGCATAAAAAGTGTTGCTTTAACTTATAACATTCCGCTGTGCTTATAATCTGATTTACTACGACTTGCTAAACACTTAAGTGTCAAGATAGCAAGTTCTTACTTAGCAAACAAGAGCATACTGATCCAACATGTAACCGATCAAACTCACCAATATATCAACAAAAAAAACCATTGAAGCTATGAATTGTGTTACTGTCCAATTTTTAATGAAATTTACGTAACTCTTCAAGAAGAAATATACGTAAGCAGCATTAACTAAGAGCTCAATGAAGAAAAGATAGCTTTCTATTGCACTATCACAAAATTTAAATTCAAATCAGAAAGCAACTAATCAACTCCAACACCCACGATGATGTTAGTAGCAGTTTCAAAGGAAGGAACAAGTAGAAAAGATTGATTGTTATAAACACACTTACAATTACAAAAAAAAAAAAAAAAACAAAATCAACGAAGATAACCAGGAATCTTAATACGAAGAAAGAGAATACTTATCACACAGAATAATTCGGGAGGACCACGAGATCTATGCAGATAATCCCCAATCCGCCGAGCAAGAACATGAATCTAGACGAACGACCTTGGATACTCTGTGGAGAAGGATGATGGAGAAGACGGTCTGACGTTGTTTGGAGGTAGATAGCCAGAAATTGAAAAAAATACACAATTGCTAACCTGCCGTCGCTCAACTGTGGTGGTTCGGTGAGCTAAACCAGCGGCGGAGGTGGAGGCCGGTGTAGAATGTATCGGAGATAGTGACCGATTGCGGTGTTGAATTGACAGGAGGTGTGGGAAATGGGAAGATTGGAATTGGAGGCAAATGAAGGTTTGGTAAGAGGCTTCTTGACTTCTAAACTGATGAGCAGTTACCTGGAGTAGAAGATGAAAGGGCAGGGAAGGACAACATGGGAGCAAAATTTTCATATTGTAAATGAAGAGGGTGGTGAAATGTCTAGAGTACCCTTTAAAGTGTCTTAATTGTCACTAACATCCCAATCCTACCCTTATCAAATAAGCTTTATTCTTTTGTACTTATTGCTTAAAAAATTGTACCCATGTCAAAATTCCAATGTGGTACATCACTCCTCCTTTATAATGTAATATAATATAGATTATTAGAGAAGATTAAACAAATCATGAGGTTGGTCGTTAATGATGAATGGCCAATGTTTCAGGTTAACACCTTCTTTGCCAATGTTTCAGGTTAGTTCTTGCACATTATTGTTTCTATCACTTCATAGAAATTAGGTTGTTTTTTATTATGATTTTGTGGCATCTAGACAAAGTCATTCACAACATGGAATTTTTAAGAAAATGGTTGAGTTGACATGAATGCTTTGGTTTATGGGTGATTTTTTAAAGGGGTATTGGATTTTAATAATCTAAATTTTCACTCATTGGCCGACAATAATCTGTACTTCAAAAATTTCTAATGACGATTCCAACTTTCAATGTATTGACCGATAATGAACATTTGTTAACTGAGAACTAACTAAGTTAGTGGATGATGACGTGGACGCTGACGTGGCATGCTCACGCTGACATGGATGATGAGGTGGCATGCCATGTCAGCATCCATGCATGTGTTGGCATGCCATGTCATCAGCCACGTTAGCATGAGCATGCCACGTCAACGTCCATGTCAGCATTCACTAACTGAGTTAGTTCTCAGTTAACAAAGGTTCATTGTCAGCCAATACATTAAAAGTTGGGCTCGTTGTTGGGAATTTTTGAAGTACATATTATTGCTGGTCAATGGGTGAAAGTTTGGATTATTAAAATCCAATACCCTTTTTTAAACTATTTTAGTTTATGGGGTGTCGGAGTCGGCTTCTTTCACAAGCGGACTTTGACTTTTCAAATTTGAGTCCGCTCCTCCATAAGCAAACTTGATGAGAGCTCCACCATTAGTTCTCCATCTAACCGGCACGGATACGCTATCCTAGATGGAAACGACTTTCCCGCGGAGCATTTTCTCTTTCGTCCTCAGACGTTCGAACCTTTTGTTTGATTCCGGCACTTGCGTTCTCATGCCCGAAATCGTGACTTTTCGACCCTCCTCGAGTGATTCCACATTGATGGACTGGGCGATCAAATTCTTATTGGGTTGGCTACCCTTATTATTAGTCTACCTGTCCGGGGAAAGAAAAGGACTGCCTTTGAAAAAAGAAAAAAGGAACTTGCTTAACTCGCTAGGCCTTCGGAACAAAGGCGATTCTGTTCATGCTTCAGACGATTTAGGCATGCTTTCACCTACGACTTTCTCATCAGAGGTTTAAAGAGGTAGTGATTCTAGGACTAGAGGGAAGTTCAAGTCGACCAATGTGATAGGCGAAGAACTAACTTCTCTGGTGTTCGTCAAAGGATTCGGAGGTAGGGGATGACCTGTAATGAATCTGCCTGTTCGGGTTAAAGGGAAGGGCCTCGTCGAAATCATCGGCTTTCTGCCCAACGCCACGGCCGTGGCCCTATTATTTAAGAATATATACGGATGTATAAGGCCAACATAGGCTGAGTCTAATTCACCATCCCGGGATTGAGTTCTGACCATAAAATCAACTATCATGCTTGGATGGAAGGAGCATTCAAGACTATCGAGGTTGGACGCAAAAGGATATGGATCTAGAAGCCGAGATCAAAGCGTTAGTTCAAGATAAGAGCCCTTACGAATCAAGGACCATCACATGAGCCATTTCCTTAAGTCCACTTGTGGGAGGAGCGGACTCCCATAAACCAAATAAGTTTCAAGAATCACCCACGCAAACCAAATTAGATTTTCTAACTACACCGTTTCTCTATAAATTCACAAGCCACCTCTATGCGTTTCGTGTTAGAATAATCTACATGTGTAATCTAACATGCCCTAGATGTATACATATTCTTTTGGTGACCCTGCAGTTAGAAAGAATACTTTCTAAATATCTAGATAGGTGATGACCTCAGGGACATAGGTAATACCGTAAACCATATGATTCTCGCAACACTAGATTTTTAATTCTCATAATAGATTGACAGAAAGGGTATTTCCTAACATTGAAATATATCAAACATAATTGGATGGAACAATGGTAAAACTTGTTGCTATCTAGTCTCATATTCATTGGAAAAGGCTAAATCTCAAAGAATATATATATATATATATATACACACACACACACACACTACTTATTGTTGTGGAATATTTGTGATATGGTGAACTGTAACACCCCGCCCGTTTTAGGACTGACGTGTCACTTACAGTAATCAGAATTCAATACATCAATCCATAATTAATAAAACTTTACAATGATTTACAACAATTACAAAAACTTCATTAAGTTTCATTTAAAAAAATAGATCTTTGAGTCTCGAATGCCTTGATCTTTATTCCCTTGAGCCCACACTTTTAAGACTTCTTGAATTCCTGAACCTAACGTACATAAAACACATATGCACGCCTGAGTAAAATTTACTCAGTGGGACAACAACAATACATTTCCTAACAATATCTATATATACGTATATAAACAATCAGTGGTTTATATTCAGTGGTTCACTTTCAGTAGCACATTCAGTAGCATGTTCAGTAGTTCAAGTAACACATTCAGTAGTTCACATTTAATAGCACATTCAGTAGTCACCTTTCGATGATATCAGTAGATTCAGTGGTCACCTTACGGTGATATCGGTGGTTTCAGTGGTCACCTTTCGGTGCAGTGGCTCGATGATCACTTTTCTGTAACATCCCGTGTAAACCGGTTTAGGACGCTACCGTTTTGCTCCCGATGGGTTGCCCATCCAAAAGCTCACGGCTCACCCGACGAGTTGTTCGTCCAGGCGAAACACATCCTGATATGAAAGGGTATCAACCCCTTTATAAGGAAGGCTTCGTTTCCCCCTCGACCGATATATATGAAGGACTTACAGGTTCAGTGGTCACCATTCGGTGATATCAGTAGTTCAGTGGTACAGTCAATATTTATATACGAACAATACTATGTAATATATCAATCAATATCGAATTTGAATTCTCGACTATGAAGTAGTAAAGAACCCAACCCGTCATGCAATGTTGTTTAGAGTCCATACCTGAATCGAATAGATTCAAACTTGAGTCACTCCAGCTCTAACTTCGTTCTCAAAAAAAATTATGAAAACCATTCTGTATATTAAAATATCACAATCGGACGTAGAGATTTACATAATAAGCCGTTGGTACATCTTCAATTTGTAAAATAAAAGGTGAAAATCGTTTTGCTAGTTGACGATTTGGTCCAAGGCTATAGCTACATGGAGACAGCTATTTATTGTGTTCTTTGATATATTCTATACTAACATTTTGAGTAGCTCTTAGGACCAGTGTCCTATGACTAATGTGCACCACCTAAAAAGTAATATATTTCTTCTTCCTTTGGTTAAAAGCTCCTGTAACAACTAACAACCCAGCACCACCGCTTTGGCCAGCTCCACCCAACCCAACACTGATCACCCACCAACACTCGCCATCTCACGCAATTCAAGATCCACGGCTCACAAGCGTAATAATTTCCATACGCGAAATCCCCAATCTTTTACCACTCCGCCACGTGCCAATCGAAAGCTTTAGAATTCAAATGCACTCGCAGTAGGAGAGACCGTTGTTTCATCCTATGTTCACCGATTTTTAGGTACAACATATTGTTTACATGGGTTGCAACAACTAAGGTTGCAGGTATACCAGATTTAGGGAACAAAGGGTTCTACCCTGTAACTCTTTAATTTGATTTCAACCCGTCTCAACACAATAAATTTACCTTACGCGGTCACGTTTTAAGAGGCGAAATCTCTTATTTCCGGTCTTAAACTTCTGAATACCGATTTCGGCTTACTCCCGCTTTCACAATTGCATGTAGGATTTGAGCTGTACTCTTGGTGCCGGTTATAATTTCTTTGCTTACCATCGCCTCCACAAGATACAGTAAGTTTACTTATTTTTTAGGTGTTTTTCATAGATATTGTAATTCTTATAAACACTTATAAAAGCGTTACACTAATAATTAGTTTTTTATTTCATTACTTAGATTAGTTGGACATAATTTTAGAAAATAAAAATAAAAATAGGTGTTCATAAACTAACGAAAGGGAAGTAAATGGGCCAGCAAGTTTCAAATACATAAGATCCGATTCACAATTTGGTTTAGTACTATATATGTTACTCATATGTTTTTAGTTATCATTTTCTAAATTTTAATACATAAATATGATTGCAAAAGTTGAGATGTAGCATGTTTGACAATTCATAGATTCATGTACATAGCTTGAATCACCAACGACATGATTTTTAATTTGTATACTTACTTTAGTCATTTATTTCCGAGTAAACTGCCATTTTCGTCCTTGAGGTTTGGCACTTTTTGCCAGTTTCATCCAAAAGATTTTTTTTTCTCAAATGGCTCCACTAGTTTTCAAATTTTTGCTCGTTTCATCCAAATCGTAAACGACGTTAGTTGAACTCAGTTAAATAAGGGCAGTTTTGTCATTTTATCATTTAACTTAAGGGCATTTATGTCAATTCATTAGTTTTATCAACTCCATCTATATAAAACCTAAATCAGATCAAAACCCCCAAATCCTCATCTTCTTCAAAATCGTCTTCTAAAAACCCTAATAAATCAAAACCCAAAATTGAACCATGGTGTTGTGTTCTTGTGGATCGGAAACTATAATAAGAACATCGTGGACAGCTGAAAACCCTGGACGACGCTTTTACTGTTGTAATCGACAAGGAAGGGGCTGTGGGTTTGTTAGCTGGGTCGAGGGTGGACATTGTGAAAACACAACTGTAATTGTTGAAAGGCTCGTCAACAGGCACAATCAGGAGATGAAAACAGTGACTGATCAAAACAGGAGATTGAAGCTTTGTTTGTGTCTCAGTTGGGTTTTTTTTTTTTTACTGTACTATGTTGTTGTTAGTGGTGGAGATGGTATGTAATGGTGAAAATGAATGATAATGTGGGTTAATTGTGTCTTAGTGTAGGATGTAATGGTGATAATGTACTGGTGTGTTGATGAATGAAATGTATGTTGAAGTTGATGAATGAAATGAACATTTTGTGTTTGACCCATACCAAGTGATACATTTTGTTAATTAGAAATGCATTATGTGTTCTACACTGTGTTTATTGACCCATACCAACTGATCATACCAACTGATCCCCTAAAACCATAGCAAGTGATAAATTTTGTTAAGAGTAAAGGCATTATGTGTTCAACATTGTGTTTATTGACCCATACCAACTGATCACACCAACTGATCATACCAAACTGACCCATATTCAACATTCATACCCTATTGACCTATATTGACCCATATTCAACATTCATACCCTATTGACCTATATTGACCCATATTCAACAATACCAAGTGATCATTAATAACCATACCATTAATAACCATAAGACCATACCATTAATAACCATAACAACCATACATTAAAACCATAATGAACCATACAGCCATGCTAATTCATGTTCAACCAGTACATAACAAACCAAGTAATAAAACAGACCAAAAGACCAAAAGAAGCATGTCTAAAGTTGCATACATAATAAAAGACCAAAAGATCAAACAAACTACCAGACACACAAACACCTAACCCTGTTGACTTCCACCAACTTGACTTCCAGCAGCCTGATTTCCAGCAGGTTGACTTCCAGCAGGTTGACTTCCAGCAGGTTGACTTCCAGCATCTTGACTTCCACCAGCCTGTTTTGCAGCCTTCTTCTTTTTCTTGTTCTTGTTCTGTGGGCAGGTTCTCTGGTTATGTCCTTTGGTCTTGCAGATAACACATGTTACTGTCCCACCAGACCTTGGCAACTTTCCAGATTCAGGAATCTTTTTAACTTGACTTTGACTGCCCTCAGCCAATTCCTCAGCAGATTTCTTTCTTTTTTTCTTTGGCCTACCAATTTGCTTGTGATGCTTTGGGGGTTTTAATGTGGTTGGGCAATCTGACTGTGGCCACAAGTCCATGCCATTGATGGGTTCAATTGTACATTCATACACCTTTTTCCAAGTATCCAACCAGTAAGCTGGATCAACCCATTTCTCTGGTATACCATCATCACCTCCATGCATAGCCAAATTCCATTTACATGCCATTGCATGCTTGCAGGGCATGCCAGTCAAGTCCCATTTTCTGCAAGTACAGGTCCTTTGGTCAAGAATAACAACTCTCTGGTCAAAGTTAGGTCCACTCACCTGATACTTTGTTCCACCAGTCCAAATGATAGTGTATTGTGAGGCCTCAGACTTGATTTTATCAAAGATGGTGGTTGCAGCAGGGGTTAAAGGGCCATCACACTTGGAAATCAACTTTTTGACCACCACTATCTTTTTCATTAGATACTCTCTAATAAACTCTAGGCAGGTGATGATAGGTTTGTCCCTACCATTCACCAGCTGCCTGTTGAAACACTCACAAATATTATTCAACAAGATGTCACATTTTGCCCTACCTGCATAACAGCCTATTATTAGCTAAAAACTATAAGGACTTAACATACAACTAAACAAGTAATGCAGTTAACATACCACTGAAATGGGATCTTGAAAAATGCTTTGGGGGAATTTGTTTCAACCAGTCATGTAATGCACTATCTTGATTGAGTACTGCCTTCATAGCCTTTTGAAAACCAATTGGTGTGGTTACACTTGCACAGCTCCATAACAACTCTTTGTACAGTTGTGTATTCCATCTTGGTTTCATATTCTCATGTATATGCCGTAGGCAGTACCTATGCTCAGCATTTGGAAAGAGCCTTTGTATAGCTGGTATTATACCCTGGTAAAACATATCAAGTGTTAGCTTTAACAAAACACAGAGTCAAACACAAAATACAAATAAATGGTGAAAAATACTTACTTTTTGCCTGTCACTTATAAATGTGAAATGTGAGTTACAGTCAAGCCCCAAGTCATCTCCTAAATTCATCAAGAACCACATCCATGAGGATGTAGGTTCAGACTCCACCAAAGCATAAGCAACAGGGTAAATCCCATTGTTTGCATCAACACTAACAGCAGTCAAAATCTGTCCTGGATAAGGTCCCTTCATAAAACATCCATCCAGACCCATAATATCTCTACCACCTAGCTTAAAACCAGCCTTCAAAGCTCCCAAACATATATAAATCCTCTTAAACTGCCTAGTTGGACTATTTGGATTGGGTTCCCTCTCAACATCTATTTTTATTGTTGACCCAGGATTAGACCTGAGTAGCTCTTCACAGTAGTCCCTAAGCATCCCATATTGAGCCCCATAACTACCTTGGATCCCCTGAGTTGCAATAGATCTAGCCCTAAACATCTGTTGTATTGTGACTTGTACCTGGAACTTCTTCTGGATTGTGTCTTGCAAAGAACTAAGTGTATGGTTAGGATTTATCTGAATCATAGGCTCAAGATCCTTAGCCAACCAACTGATGTTGCATAACCTAACATCCCTTGTCTGAAGGCATTTGTGCTCTTTGAACAGTGTTGTCACAACCCAAGTACCCTCTTGGTTGCTATTGGCTATGTATAGTTCCCAAGGGCAAGTGGGTTCAGGAATCTGCTTTTTAGGTTTGCTTTGTTTTTTAGTTGAAGACTCATCCACTTGTTTAGGCCCACTTGTTTTATTACTCTTTCTCTTCTTTCTAGTGGATGAACAGCCCACTGCATGAGGCCCACTATCTTTTGTCTTGTCCACATTACTTTCACACCTAACTAGTTTTGGGTTTACACCTTGACACACCACCCTAAACCTAACTTTATCATTCCTTGTTATCATCAACTGCCTTCTACTCTCTACTGCATGAGTCTTCACAAGTAATTTAATGTCTTCTTTACTCTTAAAAGTCTGAGACAAATAAAATGGACAATCACCACTTTGTTTAGCTTTTTTCTGCTTTCTTCTTGTGGCCCTCATTGCCCTATGCAACTCAGTGTCATTATCCTCATCACTTAAGCTATCAAAGTTCTCTAAATCAACCTCAACATCCTCATTTTCTTCATCTTCATTACCTTCCTTTTCATTACCTAAATCATCCTCACTAACATCAAAATCCACAGCAGCTCTAAACTCATCCATGTCAACATCATAGTCCTGAATTTCATTATCTAAATCTACAATAAAGTCTGAATCTTCTTCAGTATTTTGACTATCAGTTACCTTAGATTTCCCCTTATGAGAACCCTCATTATCTTCTTCAGTATTTTGACTATCAGTTACCTTAGATTTCCCCTTATGAGAACCCTCATTATCTTCTTCACTCTCATTGTCCTCAGAACTCTCCACAATCACAGGTTCATAATCAATATCCTCAGAGTCACTACCCTCATGTTCCTCACCACTGTCCTCTAATTCAGTTTTTTTCTCAATGACTCTGTTTTTTAGTTCTTCATAATCAGGTGAAATATGTTCTATGAACAACTCAATAATTTTAACAGTTGCAGTGTATTTTATACAATCTAAAACATTTGAATCATTCATCAATGGCCTTAACCCTAATTCTAAGTCATCTTCATCTGGCTTCCTATAATGAAATCTAACTTCATCATCCTCCAAGTACCCCAGTTCCAAGAACATATCATACAAAATTACCACAGAGAAAAGATCAGAGTTAACGTTGTCTATGAAATCAACCTTACCATTAAGATAAACCATTGGCTCAGGAGGCTGACTAAACTGTCCACCATGGTGGAATTTGATTGAAAATTTTTCAACTTCATTACCTGCATTAATCATTATCTCTAATTAGGGCTCAAGAAAATAAAACATTAAAACCAAAAATCAAGTAAACGGATTTGTGTAACATACCATACTCGTCTGTATTGAAGCTAGAATCAGGATTTCGAAGCTGCCAATCTCCAATCATTATGATAATCAGGTTTAGGGTTTGGGTTGAATTGGGGATGATTGTGAGTGAACTGATGTTTTTCTGAGTTTAGGGACGTTTAAATAGGGTTAGGATTTTAAAAGAGATAAAATGACAAAACTGCCCTTATTTAACTGAGTTCAACTAACGTCGTTTACGATTTGGATGAAACGAGCAAAAATTTGAAAACTAGTGGAGCCATTTGAGAAAAAAAAATCTTTTGGATGAAACTGGCAAAAAGTGCCAAACCTCAAGGACGAAAATGGCAGTTTACTCTTTATTTCCTTAATATTTTGCAAGATCCATCGGTATGTCTGGATATATGAGATCGACTACTTGAAAGGTATTGTTGCAGGCTTTCGGCATAGTCTTTGTCTTGGCGTATTTATCTTCAATGTGGTAAACTTATAATATTTCCTGTTTTATTTTCCTTGCTTTCTTTCATCCTATATGTTCTTGTGTTGTATGTGTTCCATAGGGAATTCATGTATCTATGTTTCTAATACTAATGAATGTTATGTTTTCTTAAAAAATGGACGCTAACACATCTGGTAAACGTCAAAGATTAGGTAGCTTCTATGAAACAGGTGAAACTTCTCAGCCACCTCCTCGCCATAGGGTGTCGCAACGGCTGCGGTCAATGGTGTCACCTCGAACGGTACAAAGACCACTCCCTTTGTATTCTGATTGTGGAGACTGTACCTGTATTTGTGAACACTGTGGTGCTATGTTTTGGTATGCTGAGAGGGTGTTACATGCCGCGCATGTTCAACATCCTATCTACAATCAGTGCTGTAAATCAGGCGCTGTGAGGTTACCTTTTCCTCTTCAACCGCCACCAACTATTAAGCAGTTGTTTCAAGATCCTCAATTTCTGGAAAATATTAGGGCATATAACAGTATGTTTTCTAGGAGCTCATTTGGGGCAAAAGTTGACGAGACTATTAATGATGGTCGTGGTCCTTACGTTTTTAAAATTTCAGGACAGGTTTCACATTGGATCAGCTCTTTGTGTCCTCCGCCTAACGAAAAACCCCGTTTTTTACAGATGTATATATACGACACAAAGAACGAGGTTTCAAACAGGCTTCGGTTTCTCAATGGCTCAGATCAACATGGCCTTTCTCCTACTGTTGTAACCGCCCTGAGCCACACGTTAAATACTTATAATGAGTATGCTCGCCTCTTTAAAAAGGCTAGCGACATCTGTACATCGCTTGAGGTAGGCTGTTATTCTATACGTCTTTACAACGACGTATCTGATAAAAGATATGGTGCTCCATCTTCAGAAACCTTGGGTGGAATCATATGCGGTGATGATTTCAATGCTAGAAACTATGATATCATCATTCGTTCAAAAGATGGAACGCCTCAGAGAGTTAGTAAGCTTCATTCATCTTATATGCCATTGCAGTATCCACTGTTATTTCCTTTCGGAGAACAAGGTTGGTCTCCAAATCTTCGCCTTCGTATGGCCGATGGTTCTCAAAACAAGAGATTGACTGCTAACATGTATTACAGTTATCAGATCCATGATCGTGCAGGAGTCTATTCTCTACTCTTAAATGGCGCAAGACTCTTTCAACAATATTTAGTAGATGCTTATACATGTATTGAACAAAATAGACTTGATTACTATAATGCTCACCAAGATCTATTTCGTTCAGAATATATATCTGGCATGTACGACGCTCTTTCACGAGGTGATACAGAATGTCGTGATATAGGAAAGCGCATCTTTTTGCCATCTTCGTTTACTGGTGGACCACGTTACATGTATAAGCATTACCAAGATGCCTTGGCAATTTGTAGAGTCCATGGCAATCCACAGTATTTCATCACTTTCACATGCAATGTTAGGTGGCCAGAAATCATAAGACATATGCACCGTGTTGGCTGCAATTATTCACAAAACCGTCCAGACATCATAGCTCGAGTTTTTCAAATGAAGGTTGCTGAATTTATAAAATTCTTAAAAGATGATAAGACCTTTGGAGAGGTGGCAGCATGTAAGTTTTTACTTATTTCCATCACATTTTAGTTTAGGTACTCACTTTATCAACACTATCTTATATACTTTCATCTTTTGCCTTCTACAGATTTATATACTATTGAGTTTCAAAAGAGGGGGTTACCGCATTGTCACACTTTACTTTGGGTCACGCCAGCTTATAAAATACGGGACGCTTCTGATGTAGATAATTACATTACTGCTGAATTCCCAGACCAAAATTCAGAGGCTGTTTTGTATCGAACAATTACTGAATGCATGATTCATGGGCCGTGCGGTTTGCTCAGCCCAAACGCTCCCTGTATGCGTGAGGGAAACTGTTCAAAGCGTTTTCCAAAACCCTTTGAGAATGCTACGTGGTTTGACAAGGATGGATATGTTCATTACAAAAGACAACCAGACAATTACCACGTGTCTAGAAATGGCGTCCAAATTGATTGCGGTTACGTTGTTCCATACAATAAACGTCTATGTAGCCGATTCAACGCACATATTAATGTTGAATATTGTGGTTGGAACATGATGATTAAGTACCTCTTTAAATACATCTCGAAGGGAGTCGAACGTGTTAGATTCGCAATTCGTAAACCAAAAACTCATTCAGCATCTACATCATCGGATGCGCCCCTAGTACATAATGAAATTCAGAACTTTGTAGACGGGCGGTTTATTTGTCCACATGAAGCCTCATGGAGAATTCTTGACTTTTTAATTCACGAACGCAGTCCTTCGGTTCAAATCTTAGCTGTACACTTGGAGAATATGCAAAACATTACCTTCCCAGAGAATAGAAAATTGCAGTCTATCATCAACAACCCATCTTTTGGAAAAACAACTTTAACTGAATGGCTATCTAACAACATCACAGAGCCTGATGGATGCAACCTGACCTATAGCGATTATCCATCTAGATACCGTTGGGACTTATCCGCTAAAGGATGGATTCCTAGGGTCCAGGCAAGACCTACAACAATTGGGCGCCTTACGTATGTACATCCCACAGCTGGTGAACTTTTCTACTTACGCCTGCTACTTTCTCATCAAAAGGGATGCAAGTCATATGCCGACATACGTACCGTATCATCTGTTACATACACAACTTTTCGAGGTGCATGTGAGGCGTTGGGTTTATTAGGTGACGATAGAGAGTGGATTGCAGCATTCACTGAAGCGTCCAACTGGGCCACATCTCTAGAATTAAGGTCCCTTTTCTGTCATCTGCTTTTATTTTGTGAAGTAAGTAATCCCTTACTTTTATGGGAATCGGAGTGGAAAGAGATGGCTGATGATTTGCTCCTGACACTTAAATCTACTTTGTCAAATCAGACATCAGTTGTGAACGATTTTGATTTACAACAACAAGTCCTGTTAGAACTTCAAAAATTATTAAATTCAGCTACTCCTTCTAAATCACTTCAAGATTTTGGCCTTCCTTTACCATCTGAGAGTGTACTTGCAACTTTAAGGAATCGCCTTCTATTAGAGGAAGTTAGTTACGATAGATCATCACTAAGTCTACAACATTTGCAGATGCATTCACAACTCAATGTTGACCAAGTAAGAGTCTATAATGCAGTAAGAGATTCATATGTTAATAAAACTCAATTATTATTGTTCGTTTACGGGCACGGTGGTACCGGTAAGACTTTTCTATGGAACACGATCATATCTTTCTTTAGATCCATAGGAAAAATCGTCTTAGCAGTTGCTGCATCAGGAATCGCCTCTCTTCTTTTACCTTCGGGTAGAACAGCACATTCTCGATTCAGCATACCTATAGAACTCACAGAACAGTCAACCTGTCACATCAAGAAAAATACGCAGTTGGCTGACCTTTTAAAATAGATATCGATAGTAATTTAGGATGAGGCTCCTATGAGTGATCGTCGTTGTTTCGAATGTCTTGATAGATCATTGAAAGATGTTCTAGGTAACGATACGGAATTCTTTGGCGGTATGTCTATACTTCTTGGAGGCGATTTTCGTCAAACTCTCCCGGTCAAACCTAAAGGTACGCGATCCGAAATTCTCAATTCGACATTACCAAAATCTTATCTATGGCCATATTTTAAACTTCACACACTAACAATGAACATGCGTATCAGTGACGAATCTCAAAACTCTACTTCTCTTCAAACATCTGCCACATTTGCATCATGGTTGTTAGATATTGGAAATGGTTTGATAGGCGAACCCGATGCAGATGATCCACATAATACAAAAATTGTTCAAATTCCAACAGATTTTTTGATCCAACAAGAGGAAAACTGTCTTCAATCTTTAATCAACTTTGTGTATGATGATTCAATACTCAAAAATCCATGTGCCAACAATTTGTCAGGTAGGGCAATCGTGTGTCCAAAAAACGATACAGCTGATGAGATCAACAAATTGATTTTAAATATGACTCATGGCGAAATAAAATCCTACGTAGGTTATGACTCCATGATACCTCACATGCAAAACTCAACAGATGCTGAAACTCTTTATCCACAAGAATATCTAAATCAACTAAGTTTTCCTGGAATACCTCCTCATAAACTAGATTTAAAAGTTAATACTCCTGTGATATTACTCAGAAACATAAACCAAAGATTAGGTCTATGCAATGGCACACGTTTGTTAATATCCCAGTTGTTACCAAGAGTTATAGAGGCATACATAATAACAGGCGTATCAACAGGGAATCGTGTGTATATACCTAGAATAAAATTTGTGCATAATAATAAAGATTTACCTTTTGTTTTCACAAGGCGGCAGTTCCCAATAAAAGTGTGCTATGCCATGACTATAAATAAAAGCCAAGGCCAATCTCTTAATAAAATAGGCGTTTATCTTCCACAACCTGTGTTTACTCATGGACATTTATACGTTGCGCTCTCACGAGCTACATCTCCAAACTCACTTAAAATTCTTATAACATGTAATGGAGATGGTTGTTTCAACACTACAAGAAATGTGGTGTTTTCTGAACTGTTGCATGAAGTAAACCACATTGAGGTCATTATCACCAAATATTTGTTCTACGTATTGTAATAACATATTTTTTTTAAACTACACTCTTTGCTTCTTAATAACAACACAGGTACACACAAATGAAGATTGAAACAAAAGTTGGTTTTATCGACAACCAAAAGTTCATAACTACTAGCCTCTGCTATTGCTACGTAAGGTTTCCACTTCTTTTTCTACATATTGTAACATTATATCATAGTTTCCAGCTATAATTAACCGCTATCTGCAGGTCGCCTATACATTTTTGAAGCATATGAGTATAGCACGTAGCAACAACCTGGAATTTCGTATCCAACCCTTTTGGAAGCTCATGTACACTTCTAATTCATCATCTTCGCTATTCGTCAGGTTCGTGACCACATTGTATTAGTTTTCCATTTTTATTGATACTTACAATTGCTTCTGCATTATGGCTTTTTGTTGCTCAGACAATCATATACCCAGGATGTCTTTGTTTTGTGCCATCTTCCTCAGCTAGCTTTGTGTTGGTTTTCTAGGTACGCTTCAATTTTAAATACTCTTCAACTCATTCCAATGATTAGGACTTCACCATTTAGTGTTTCAATGCTGTCATAAGAAACCTGCAAAGTACTTTTCAGATGCACATTTTATATGAACTTTTATCGAATTTAATGTTGGATATGTCTGACTATTTTTTGCAGTGTAAAAAAATATTATAAAAAGCATAAAGTTCAACTTCATCAATGGTCGGCCCTGCATTGGATCAGCTTTTTTGGTCGCTTCCTGCATCAAAAAATACTTGATAGCTTGAACATTTCTTATTTCCTAACCTTCGTGTATGTTACTCTGGTGGCTTTAGCCATCTAATGCCTGCATAGGCCCAACTCCCTCTTCCTTTGATTTCTCTAAAAAGACTACATGCTGTTATTAATATAGGTTGAACAGTTCTCCTTTCAGGACTTGATGACCATATTTTAACCTCCTATTTTTGTTTGCAATACATACACAACTTAATACAAATGAAATACACCGCCGCAACGCGGCGGATAATCCCCTAGTTATCATTAAATATAATTTATTAGTACTAAATATAGGAAATTGAAACAGTTTCTAAAGGAGTAAAAGAAACCGATGAATGATAAATGTTATTTAGTAAACAATTTAATTTGAATGCTATTTAGTAAACAATTTAATAAATTTAAAATGGCAAGAATGTTATCAAAATTTTGAAACAAATAGTTATTCAAAGCATATTAAAAAAAAAAAAAAAAACTTCCAAAGCATTGTTTCTCATAAAAAAAATATATTTTTTTATCAAAGCATTATTATTATGACTAATAACAATAATAACAATAAAAGAATTCGGTTTTTAATAATAACAACAATAACTAATAAAAATTCGGGTTGTTACAATGAACAATAAGCAATAAGAAGAAGGCAGATTATAGAATAGGGTATATGAATGTATACTTGGTGAATCAACATATATATACAGTGAATCAAATTGGAACCAAATAATAAGTGAACAGAATAGTTTCTGTATCACGAATCAAATCATCATCGTCATACTCAGTTAATCCCACCAATAGCAAAAGCTAAGGTAGGGTCTGAGGAGGGTAAGATCTAGACAACCTTACCTCTACCCCGTGGGAATAGAGAGGCTGCTTCCAATGAGACCCCCGGCTCGATAGTGGTTTTGTATCAAGCCTTGGACATAAGGCACATAACACTTAGCAACCGGGACAAACCCGATTGGTGCATGTACCCCCTTGTCTTTTGGCTATCAACGTCACCACCTAATGCATGATTAACCGTCCGTCATTTTTAACGTTATTTTCACGAAATTAGTAAAATAACGTTAAAATTAGTGCAACTTTACTTTTGCCCCCCGAGGGCCACACATATATACATTATATGTGCACAGCCGTAAGCGGGGCTTAGAGGCAGTTGGTAGTTTTGACCCATAACCAATTTTACCTAGTAGTATTAGTCTAGATTATTAATAATACACATTTTAACATAAATGGTGTTCCCAACATGTTACGCAACACCGATTTGAATTCTGAGATGTTCAGTAAAAATCGCGAGCTTTGACAAATGCTTTATAATTTTATGAGGGAAAAATATTTGCGCGCTCGCTCTTGCTAAACACAGATTGTGATACCTGACTTCTTTGCTCTGAGAGGTTTGGTTGCCTCAGCTCCTGTTTGTCTACCATATCTTTCTTGTTAATATTAGCAACGTATTTACCTAGAATGGTATTTCATGAGCAAATTCAACATATAGCTTTTGTGTCCTTATTTGGTCGGCGACATGTTGTCCAATACTTTCCTTTTGGATTAGCCAATTCACCAATACTCACAGATTTCACTCCTTATGATTTAAGCTTCTCATGTCTAATGTCGTACGACTTTCGAGAGGATGACAAACAGCAAGTCCAAATTGTGACTTTAATGATTCTCATCGTCCCCAACATATGTCATTTGTTACTATAATAAAGAGAGCATACATATTTCTTGGTATGTAAGACATCAATACAATAATCTGTTCATGCTTTCTTCTTATCTATATATCATTTTCGCACACTATGGTACCATTGTATCACTAGAATGCGATAATATCCGGATGTACATATATATTTTATAGAAATATTGAATTGAAGAATGATTAATATGTACCACTATTTACTTTGAGGCATGTACTTCACTTTTACTTAGGGGTGTAAACGAGCCGAGCCGAGCCCGAGCCTGACTGGGCTCGGCTCAGGCTCGTTAAGGTTTTGTGAAGCTCGAGCTCGAGCTCGGCTTGGTTCGAGCCTACAATCTTGAGCTCGAGCTCGGCTCGCTAGCAAAATCCAAAGCTCGAGCTCGGTTCGGCTCGGCTCGAGGTGATTTAAGAATCTCAAACGAGCTCAAAAGCTCGGCTCGAGTTCGCAAAAACTCGGCTATAACTTAGGCTTGCGAGCCCAATCGTTAAGGCTATAACTTAGGCTCGGCTGTAACTTAGGCTCGGGCTCGGGTTGGGGCTCTAACTCGTTAAGGCTCGTTTAGGCTCGCGAGCCCAATCGAGCTTTGTATTTAGGGCTCGAGCTCGGGCTCGATAACTAAACGAGCCATATTTCAGGCTCGGGCTCGGGCTCGGGCTTGTTAAGGCTCGGCTCGTTCGAGCTTTTTACCGAGCCGATCCCGAGCCGCTACGTGTCATTTACACCCCTACTTTTACTCAACCTACTTTCAAATATGTTTTAAAATGGTAACTTTAACTTAAAAAGGAGGACCTATTTAAGAATTCTTTTCACATAACTAACATAAAGGTAAGTACTTAATAACAAATTACACTTCTATTTAGTTTGTGTTCCTCTTGTTTTTCATTGCTAAGTGTGAAATTTAGGTGAAAACAAATCAAAATGTGAACCGAGTGGCAATGTGGTAACCTATTTTGCATATGTCGTGAAAAAAGTGCTCCGGTATGTTGGCGATATGCTTGAGGTACAATCTTCATGTAAAATCCTTAATTAATGGTATCACTACAAGATAGATATCATTTAGTGGCACACTAAAAGTGTCATTATAAAAAAACCAGCTACTAAAATTTCCCATTTTTGGTATAACTCTCATCAATTGTAAGCCCAAAATCCAGCATGTTCCAAGGATATATCTTGCTAGTAATTGATATTGCAAGTATTTTGTGTAGGACTCATATGAATAGCATACTTAAGAGTGAATACTTAAGATTTTGTATAAGTAGATATTTAAAACTATTTGAGCAAAAGTTGCTATAGGTTATTGTTTAAAACTATTTGAGCAAAAGTCGCTATAGGTTATTGTTTAAGTTATAGGAAGACACTCATGGTTAATTAGATTCGGTAAAGGCACACGCAATATTGTAGGGGTTATATTGTTTATGTTTGTTCTAATCTTTATTAAACTCCTATAAGATCAGTCTCTGTGTGCAATGAACTATCTAGGAATTAATCTTCTCATGGTGAGGTAGATTTTGGAAGATATCCTAACTAGATTCTCTATCGTTGGGAAAGATTCCATTCATGGGTAAACTATTTCTTGCCTAGCGCGAATCATCTATCCAGGGTGAAGGTGGTAGTTATCAGTTGAACACGGATGGGCCTAGAATGATTATCATACTCGCTAATGAGATACAGAGAGGAGGATCTGTGTGCATATATATAAAGAAGATACTCATGACCTGATGTCGTACAAGGGGATCATTACACCATACATACAAGCGCATGAATATAGTGACCGGTGATATGGGATAACCAAAGTGTCCTCTATGTGAAAACATCAAGTGTACCGTGAGAGATCAGTGAACATCAATTTGAAGTTTCACTTCATCAGAGATGTGGTGGACTCAACGGTTGTAACATTGGAGACAGTGGACACCAAAAACTATTAAATTTTAAGTTGATTCTTTCGACACAATCACTTATTTTTTTTTTTAAATTTTTATCTGCTCTTAAATTTCAAGTTGATAGTCAAATCATGAGCCGAATAGTTGAATATATTACTATCACAAACTACTATATTAAATAACCAGAAAGTTGTTTTAAACCTATGGAGAAGGGTCCTTCATGTCGTATCACTACATATATCAAACATTCATCTTAAATTTTTGGAAGTCTAAACTGTTTTAAACGTATGACGGTGTAAAACTGTTTAACGAAAATATTATTATCATTATCATCTAACAAGTTTGAGAGGATAAATGGAATTCATAGCAAATATATATGTTACTGGTAAAGTAAACATATTGCAAATATGTTTTTACAAAGAGGCTAATGTGTTTGCATTGTTGTTATCATTGAGTCCTTCCATGAGTATCCTCAAAGACAAGGCTTCCTCTTCGGTTGTTTCCATCATCATAGAGAGATAACTGTTATCTACATCGTCCTGCAAATTGGAAGGTTGTGCCGGGTGTTTTTCTTTCTTGTGAATATAGAAATACTGAAAAATAAAAATAAAACAAAATAACAAAGTTAAGTATGCCTTATCCTTAGAAAACGATTTGTATAAACACAATAAAACTAACAAAATTTTTCTCTTCATCTTGGTAAAGGTCGAGAAGATCTCCCTCTTCCAATGAATATTTCTTTATAAACTCGGCTGCAAAATAAAAGAGATGCTTAGATATTAAATCGCCTGCTTGCACACATCATTATGTAGGACTTCATCGCAAATGAATCTATGTAGTACTTACAACATTGATCAAAAAGATACATGTTACCCTTTTGATTCGCCCAATACCTTTATAATAAAACAAAAAAGAAATTATCATATTTTCAATAAAGTAAGAACGAATAATTTTACCAAACTGTATAACACTAACATAACAGCCTGAATATTAAATAAACATGTGAAATTATATATCACCTATACTTCATTCTCCACTCTGCATTTGAAAAAACCTCTTTCATTACTATGTCAATTCCCTCTTTGGAAGCAAGGCCTGGTAGATTTTCCTCGGCTTCCCTCTGTGATTGTATAAGTATATATGGACACCACAAGTAAATTTAATAAGAAGCTTTTGGCCATAGATTCCATATTTTATTTATATAATTACAACACAAAATAAAATTAGATCACTTAGAATGGAGTTTAAGTAAAAAAACAAAACAAAACAAAAGATCATCTTTCATGAGTTGAATTTTCATACTATAATTTGTTTGCTTTGGAATAATACTATAAAAATATGAACCTTTTTCTTTAAACTTAAATTGCAATGCTTTCACACTTCCAGATATTTAAAAAAAAAAAAAAAAGAAGGGATCCAACAACGTATAGAAACTCACCTTTGGAAGCAAAATTCTTCCCAGATTCCCAACATCAGTAGATGTTAATGTTTTCCGCAAAAACATGCTAAGCTTCTTTTACCATATAAGAGAGATGGTTACAAAAAATAGCTTAACAAAATTCAAAATAGTAATCTTCCATATACATCCTAAAAAAAACTTACCACATTATCTCGGGTATAAAGGATATATTCGTCTTGATCACTACCTTTGTTGCGTCCTGAATATGTTTTCTTGCTTTGTTTCTTAGATACGGAACTTGCTGATGCATTTGCTTTCTTTCTATCACACATTTGTTTTCTGTTTGCTCTTGCTAACTTATATTGTAGTTTTTTATTTTCTTCGTCGGTTATTTGGGTAGACATGTTTAAAGGGAAGCCATAGGGGTTATCCATTTGATAGAGTGAGTTTACAATGAGGTGTGATGGGCTTTGGGTATAGAGTTTAGAGGTTAAAGACGAGTGTATATATATCCTCAAGGGTAACGAATTAGACATACGAATCATGACCACAAACTGATCAAAATTGTGAGTGCATCATATGGGTGGTGAACTAAGCAATGGCAAAACCTTGCAAGTTCATGTGTATATATCTAGTGTGTTTTTCCATGTTTCGCATCACATGAATTACATGATATATGCCTTTCAAGCGTGGTTTCAGCCTTGAAACATGAATAGCATTGTGGAGAGTGATATATTAGGTGATAAGATATTCACAAACATATATAGAAAAATATTTAATGTTTTTGATGTCAGCCATTGTTGAAGAAATGGATGTTGGTACCTCTAGCCATATCTCTATATATGTGAGACTTACAAAATGAGTCACACATATTTAAAGTCATCGTATTTTTTCAACTATTTAATACTAACATCATCAAAGCTATCACCGAACTCTTGAACTTGCATATCCATTGTATTGCCAATTCATGTCCAGCTTATCGAGTTAACATAATTTTTTGCCATGTACAATACTCACATTTCATGTTTTCAACCAAAAAAGGTAAAATTTTATTTGCATGTGGATCAAATCATCTTTGTCTAAACTCTTGCATTGAGTTGATTCCTCGAATGAAACTTCCTATTTTCGTTCAAGGGCATATAACAATATACTCCTAAGCCTTGAATTGCAACGTCAAATACAAATGAAACACAAACTCAAAAGATTCAAACCACTAATTTCGCTAACCATTGTTGCCTCATCACCACCTTCATCATATCAACGGGTTATAAGTTTTAATGTCATAAATGCACGTAAAGCGCTCTAATTAAGCATATGCTACACTAGCTGATTACCCGGGAGGGTCCCGGGGTTGAAATATCAAATTTTACGTGATAACCTATTGCAAATGGCTCAAGTTAACTACCCACAAAATCTCTCAATCATTGCATGTTCATAGTATTCTAATCAGTAATAACTCATATTCCTTAATCTAAAACCTAATCAGTAATCATCTAAAGAATCACTTATGTAAGCTGCAACTATTAAAAAACTCATCACATCTCTCTAATTTCTCACATTCTAATGGCTCTTATAATTCCTAACCTAATCAACTAAACAAACACTTAAGTTGGAAGTTGTAATCATTGCATCTCATTATGCCACGTGGCATAATCAAGAGATGGTTAAGGCCACCATTGAACGCCACGTCAGCAACTATCAATTCTTTCCGGGAGCGTCGCGGGGTTCAAAAATATAACCATTCTAATAATACTAATACTAATAGTAATAATTATTACTCTTGTAATTAAATAAATAAAAAATAACCCTGCTATAAGGTGACACCATGTGTTGCAGTGTTGCGCGATTCTTTCTCCTAACTTCTCTTGATGAAGTATACCTAGTAAAATTCCAATGATAACATGGCGATTGGGCTGATTTTCAACATCGTAGATAAGAACCTGGTTTAAAAGTAAAAACATGATTAATGAATAACATGAACACTTTGTGTGTTTTTTTTCCTGTATGAACGAAACCCCACAAAAAAATAGTCGATTTTTCTCCGTTTTTTATATAGGACTATGGTACTCGTTGGAAAGATAATAAAACGCTCGTTAATTTGGTGTAATTTTTTCCTTTAAAAAATCCTGTATATAAAAGATATAAACGTTTAAAAATTATGGGAGGAAACATGAGAGAGAAAATTTTAAATTTATTTTTAAATTCTTTTTTTCCTAAAATAACTCAATTTAATTTAGGGTTTTATGTTTATCTTTTTTTAATTAAAAAAGGAAATAGTTCAAAAACACTAAAATCTTTCAATTATGATGACACGTGACACTCTGAAGGGGAGATTGATGCCTCCATTGCACGCCACGTCAGCATATACGTTTTCTTTTATATATATAAATAGATGTGATATGACCACGATGTCGCACAAGAGCAATACACTATGGCAAGTATAATTAGACCATATTCAACTAATATTAAAACTTTTGTTCTAGATATCCCCTAACTATGTAAGTCTAAGAGCATTCGCAGTAGCTTCTGCATATTTTCTTTATAATTACTCTAAAAACACTATTTTTTCTTACTTCTTTCAATTAAATAATATTTACTCTATACTTTTATCATTACCTTTTTTCTCTCCTCTACTCATAACCACTTTTAAAAATATTAAAAAATTATGGAGGATGAAGAGTTCCATATCAAATATAGAGATGAACAGTAACTTCTCTATATCCTTCACTCACAACCATTTACTACCACATATATCAAAATATAGAGGTTTCTCTCACATAAATATGCATAACCTACTATGAATGCTCTAAGAGGGTGTTTGGATAAACTTTTTGGAACCTCCTTATGACTTTTTACAAAAAAGTTATAAGTAGTTTTGAAAAGTCACCCTTCCCTTACTTTTCAAAATCTCCCTTTTCATGTTTTAAAAACTAATAAGTAGAAGGTAAAAGTCACTTTCTCAAACACTTTATTTAACTTATCAACTTTTTGAAAAAAGTAATAAGTAATAAGGAGGTGAAAATAAGGAGAGCCAAACAAGCTTTAAATGAGACTAACCACTATAGATTTTATAACAAGGGTTAAACCCATTAGGGTTAGGTTTCTTTCTCTTTATCTACTCTTGTATATCATTATATTGAGATACACAAAATAATACAAACCTTCATGGTATAAAGCTAAGAAGGCTCCATACCTCATTTCCTCCCCAGTCCCCACCCTATTTTCAAGATCTATGTGTTCCACGCCAATATACAAAACACTTTCCAAAACAATCATAATTAGAACCGTATCGTGTTTGGACCCAGTTTGCCTTAAAACAGTTGTATCTTGAAACACCATCTTACTTGCTTCAACATTAAACCGGCATACGTACTTTTTCTATGATTATGAAAACTCCTTAATTGTAAATTGGTTTGTACTAATGCATATGTGCATATATCCCACACGATGCAAATATTCCCTATTTATGCAAGTTATTTTGCATACTGATTAAAAGATTATGTGAATTGGATGTGAATACAAACAATTGTTATGTACTTTAATTAGCCATCTCAATTTATAATTGGATAGCATATTGTAGTTGAACAAACTTAATGCATACATACATATTCAACATTCAACTCAACATTCAACTCTGTTATATTACAAAAAATTTATATCGACGAATCTCCTAATCAATTTCATAATTAAGAAGCAAGCATAACAATCACATATATCATTCAATTGCATTGAATCAACACAGCCATTATTATTCATATTCATGATATTGCTCAAGATACAGTGTCATCGGAGAATTTCTAATAGTGGTGGCATCATTAATGGATTTTAAAGATTGTACCATTACACCAATTCTACAAAACATGGAGATGATTTAACTATGTTAATAATAATAGCAAAGTATACCAAAGTAAATATAGAAGACAATGATGGCATCAATTCTTCAATCAATTACCCACATAACGTCATAAGACATACATACATATATATATATATGTAAATTAATATAACTCCCCGCCCTTATCAAATAAAGAATGAATAATCTAAAAAATGATTTGTTAATTTTTTTACAGATCTTTACTTTAAGTTGGTTCTCTATTAAAATTCTCTTTGTCTCTCTCCCTCTCTATACACTCACACACACATGAGAGGATTCAATACAAACCTACAAATAATGCAAGAAGTGTAAAACTAGTTTGTATATTTATCTCATATTCTAACATGACTATTTAAATGCATTATAGTTATGTGAATATAAAGTGATATGTGTGTGCATATATATATATATATATACACACACATACATAAGCGAAAATTTATAAGTATTCATATATTATAAACACACTACAAGAAAAACGAGTTGTGACTAATGTGACTGATAGACATTAATGACGCATGGTAGTTTATGTACAACTATACGACACGTATAGTGCTATACGTGATGTATAGAGAGGTGAAAATAATTTGGGATTGACGTATAGTGCGAAAATTTATAAGTATTCATATATTATAAACACACATACATAAGCGAAAATTTATAAGTATTCATATATTATAAACACACTACACACATACAACCTTTTATCAAAGGCTCCATTAGGTGAAGTTGCATTAGACCTAATGCAACCTTTTAATTAGATAATGCAACCTTTTTTAAATGAGTTGCATTTACTTTTCAAATGCAACCTTTTTAGAATGCAACCCTTTTAAATGCTAATGCAACTTTTTTACTTTTAAATGTAACTCTTTTAACACTCAAGTGCAACTTTTGTTACACTCAAATGCAACCATTATTATTTTAATAGTTGAAAAATGCAACCTTTTATTACATCAAATGCAACATTTTTTTAACGTTTTAGATACCACAAGTGCAACCTTTTTATAGTCAAATGTAACTTTGTTATAAGTACTAAAATTTCAACTAATATGCCATACTATCTAAATTACACAAACACGATAAAAAATATATATAATAGATAATCTTATATCATAATTTAACATGTTCAAACTCAAAATAACAATGTAATTAAAATATAGCTGCCAATTACAATGATAAAAAATAATGTAAACTTCCTACTCATCTCTAGGATCTCGTGAGAACTCCAAAAGGTAGCCTTTCTACACATCGTAACTTCAAAGTTTGCTCATGGGTTGTCAAAATATATTTCCGCATAGCCTCTAGCTCAACTTTTTTTTTCCCTCTGATGGTCCGCTACAATTTCTCTTTGCATTTCAAGCAACAGTGTTTTTACAACTTTAAGCTCGCTTTGAATAATTTCATAACCAAGTCGTGGTGTATTCTTTAACATTCCTGATATCTATTTCACCATTGTCACTTTGACCTACAAAAACATTAGCATGTGGTAAAGATATTGAAACGATATGTTTAATATATATGATCATATGGTATATAGCTTACAAATGCTCCTAGAAGTAGTACTTGTACACTGATGTGGAGCAAACAATCTGTTAGCCACTCAAAACTAAGATATTATTTGATATTGACGTCAATGAAACTAGTTAAAAAATATATATGTGAGGCATCCGACAGGATAAAACGTTGATTTCCAATTAACAAAAATATACACATGAATATAGATCCAAACAAAAATACAATAGATAAACATAGATCCAAGCCAGAAAAACACCTAATACCATATGTTGCAAACTTTATCACCCAAATTATTAATTTACCAAGAAAAAACATTAATGAAGGGATATTGAAACATACGTATTGTAATGTTGGAAAAAGTGCTCAGAATTTTCCTTTTCCTTTTCTCTTCAGCTGTTTAACACTTGATTTTGGCATTCTCTCCTTTTTGTTTTTCTAGGCATACATTTGGTTCTTCAAGAGCTTGGGATTTCTCTGCAGTCAATAGCATAATTTTGTATAAGAAAATGCCATTAGAAACACCATAAACTAGATCTGTATATATAGTATTAGAAGTGAGCTTCTAATAGAACAATAGAAATTTGACAACTGCAACACGAAGAAATTCACTAATAACTAATAAAATTAAAAAATAGCATACAAAACTAAGATCAACTTAGATTTGTTTAATGTATAAATATAAACAAGGCTCTAGGCGCTAGGCGGGCGGTGAGGTCCAGCCTAGGGACTAGTCGGGACTATATACGGGACCGATCCTACACCTATAGTAGACTATACAGTACAATACGATAATATACGATACGATACTACAGTGTACTATACTACACACATAGGCTAATATGAAGTCCATACGGGTGCCAACCTACACTCATAAGCCTTTGCAAGATCTATACTACACCTATACGAGGTCGATACTACAGTTGTAGGCCTATACGTGACTTATCCTACACCTATAGTAGATTATATGGTACAATACGATAATATGCGATACTATAGTGTATTATCAATATGTGTATTACACCTATAGGTCAGTACAAGACATATACTACACTCATTGGCCTATACAGACCGATACTACACTTGTAGGCCGATAGAGGACCTACATTACACCCATATGCCTATATGGGACCTATATTAAACTCATAGGACTATATGAGGTCTATACGGGTGTCACACCCTGCCCAGCTCGGGTCACTTACGGTGACCAGTTGGCGTAAACTTATAGCGGAAACGTAATATCATTAGATAACTTAAGTGTTTTTTACAACCCAGAATAACAAAAGTACGTCAAAACTACACACCAGTTAATGATAACAAGGCAATGTTTATAGTCTTTAACACTCAGCTCTAAATCCCCCGTCCTTACTTTATCAACCTAAGATACATGATCGAGTAATAAAATATGTTTGCTCACAACTGGTGAGCCACATAAACTGACTCATTAGTAAAACAAATACATAAACAATCATATTGATCAAGTATGAGCTCCTTGCATGTCACCATAATCATAATCCGGACTAAGCATTATATATTCACACATACAGCCTAAAACCCGTAACTAAGGTTGTAAATGCATGTTCACGCCTGAAAAATATAATGATCATTATAATATATATAACACCCTTGTATGAGGCCTATACATGGTCTATTCTACACTTAAAGGCATATATAAGACATATATTACACATATTTCTATATTGTACAAATATGTTTGTAAAAAAAACTAGACATATACACGCCCTATATAGACCTATACTCCTGTACAGATATTTTATAAAAAATATTTGTAAAAAAATAGAGCTACACACCAATATAGATCTATATGGCTCCATATAGGTACTGTAAAAAAAACTACACCTATACGCCTCATATAAGTATTGTAAAATAAAAAAAACTAGACCTATACGCCACGTGTAGGCCTATAAGTGGCGTATATGTTTGTGACTAATGTGACTGATAGACATTAATGACGCATGGTAGTTTATGTACAACTATACGACACGTATAGTGCTATACGTGATGTATAGAGAGGTGAAAATAATTTGGGATTGACGTATAGTGCTATACATGTTTTGTATATATATATGGCCTGAAGTTGGTTATTATTACTTGCACGAAAACATCAATTAGTCTTCTTATTGCCTCACAAATTATATTAATTTACATATATTATTTTTTAATTATTATATAATTATCTAGGAAAAATTACAAAATTCGTCCTTTAAGTTTACCTCATTTTTCAATGGATACCATTTTGCGTTTAAAATGATGAGATTAATATTTAACGAGTTAAAATGTTACACCCACTGTCCTTAGGCACTAACCAGGTTAGTTTTTAACGTTAAATCTGATCACGTGAGGGATATGTGAGGGCATAACAGTCATTTCACCTCCCCCTCTTCATCTTTCACCTTTAAAACCACAAAATTAGGGCAAAATGTTTAGATAATTTAGGGTTCTTCAAGAAACTCAAATTAGGGCAAAATTGTTCACACGATCATGGACCCTGTATACTGCCATTGTGGAAAACAAGCAATCGTACGTACATCGTGGAAAATTAAGAACCCAAGTCGACAGTTTTATGCTTGTCCTGACCAAGTAATTTACACTCACTTTTCTGAATTTACAAGCTGATTACAAAATGTTGCATCTGATGGATTTTGTTTCTTTATATTAGCGATCATGATGTGGATTTATTGGATGGTGTGATCAATTGAAGTGCTAAAGGTGTACTAACATCATACCAGGTTTGTCAAAAGCCAAGAACAATCTTGAAGTGTATAATGACCACCTTGTAGTTGCAAACGGCCATCTTGAAGACAAGGTAAAAGCTTTGAAAGGTCAAGCAAGCAAATGGAAAAGGATGTTATTTTTTGTTTGTTAGGTTTCTTGGTGTATATAATACTAGGTTTGAGACCCGTGGGTACCCACGGTGCAAACCATAGTAAATTAAAAAAATATATTAAACTAAGACTTGTATTATTCAAGTTTAGTGTCCACAACGTAAAGTCTTAAGAAAAACGGTTAGCCTGATATTTTTTTCTTATATAAACGTCATGTTTCAATGTTGCGTTGATATGAAGTGGATATTAAAACTAATTTATGTACTTTAATTAGCCATCTCAATTTATAATTGGATAGCATATTGTATTTTTTTTGAAACTTAAACTTCATTAACAAACAGCGGACGCTCCAAGAAGGAGCAAACCGCGATACCAATTACATCATATCAAGATTAAACTTACACCAAGATTTTCAATCTACGCTACCATCCTTAAACCTACTCCTGAACCATAAAAAAACCAATACTTTTGATATCCGCTACAACTTGCGCTACCTTCAGATCCTCATGACGAAATATATGATCGTTACGGGCCTTCCAAATATGCCAAGAAGTCAAGACAAGCACCCCGTACACAATAATCTTTGTCTTATCAGACACTAAATCTTGATCTAGCCAAGTCTGGACATCGGTAATCGAAAACCAAAAAACAGGAGGGATTTTGCACCACGACGAGATGCCACTCCACACCCCACATGCGAAACTGCACCCGGTGAAGACATGGTCCGTAGTTTCTTCCACATCCTTGCACAAGACACACAAACCGTCGCCAATCGTCAAATTCCGCCGCCTAAGAGCCATCATAGTAGGAATTCTATCCATGTTAGCTCGCCACATAAATAGATTAACCTTCTTAGGAAGCCACTTACACCACCTAAACCGTCTATCCACGTTCGAACTCGCTGGCCCCTTCAACCAAGCTCTAACCTCCTTAACCGAATACTCCCTCAAACCACCTTCATTCCAGCTCCAATCGTCCTTTTTATTAACTAACTGAACCCCCGAAATCTTTCTGTAGCAATCCACCAACTCCATGATTTCGAGCGACGAGGCTGGATACCCATTCCAATTCCACGTAATGCTTCTAGAACCATCCGAATAGTCGATTCTATCCGATACAAGGCACCATTTATTTCTTTCTAACCGAAACAAATTAGGAAACAAAACCTTTAACGGCTCTTGAGTAATCCACGGATCAATCCAGAACCGAATATTATTGCCATCCCCTATAATACCACGGATCATATTTGAAAACTAACCTCAAGAACTTTCGTTCTAAAACCCGTCCGCACAATCTTTGTCCACGCACTAGGAAGCTGACCATTAGCCGGATAAACTTCCCAACGTCTATTAGACCCGTGAATAGCAACAATAACCCGACGCCAAAGAGCATCACTCTCCACCCGAAATCTCCAAAGCCATTTGAGAAGAAGAGCGAGGTTGCTATGATCAAGCGAGTTAATACCCAAACCACCTTCATCTATCGACTTAGTCACCACATCCCACGCAACCCAATGGAGTTTATGCACCTCATCACTGCCGCCCCATAAAAATCGCTTCATTCTAGATTCAAGAGCATTAATAACCCCGACGGGAGCTTTATATAATGAGAAATAATACATCGGAATACTTTGAAGAACTGATTTAATAAGAACCACTCGACCACCCATGGAAAGAATATTCGCCTTCCATTTAGACAACCGAATATCAAAGACCTTCACCACTGAATCCCAGTTACTAATCCGATTCATGTTAGCCCCCACTAATATCCCCAAATACTTAAACGGTAACTCGCCAGATTTACAACCCAGAATATTAGCCTCGGCAATCACCTCCTCACGCCTCAAGCCAACCCCAAAAACCGTTGACTTATTAATGTTAAATCTAAGACCCGAGCACATATGAAAAATTCTTAAAATTCTTCTAAGGCTTTTAAAATTAAACTGTGACCAATCTCCCATAACCATAGCATCGTCCGCGTATAATAAATGAGTCACCACTGGTCCGTTATTAGGAAGACGAACCCCATTAAATGCACCAACGTGAGCCGCTCTTCTAATCAAGCTAGAAAACGCCTCCATAACAATGACAAAAAGAAACGGCGAAATCGGATCCCCTTGGCGCAGACCTTTACCACAATTAAACTCAAATGTAGGAGAACCATTAACCAAAACGGCTGACCTGGTAGAGACCAAAACCCCTTTTATCCACTTGCACCAAACTTCCGGGAACTTAAACTGACGCAGAACCGAAAGCAAAAACTCCCAATTAACATTATCGTACGCCTTCTCAAAATCGATCTTGAAGAAAAATAACTTCTTCCCCACTTTCTTAGCCCACGATAGAATCTCATTAAGAATTAATGGCCCGTCAAGAATATATCTACCCGAAAGAAACGCCGATTGAGTCTCATTCGTAATCTCGCCCATAACCAATCGAAGCCTATTTGCCAAGGCTTTAGAAACAACCTTACTTACCACCCCTATAAGATTAATTGGCCGATATTCACCAAGGTCAACCGGATCGCTAACCTTTGGTATCAACGTAATGAATGAAGAGCCAACACCTTGGTTTATCCTGCCCGAGTGGAAGAACTCATCGAAAATTTTAACAAAATCATCAGAAAACGCAGGCCAGAACTTTTTAATGAATCGAAAAGTGAAGCCATCCGGGCCCGGACTCTTATCACCCCCACAATCAAACACGGCCAACCTTATTTCTTCCAAAGAAAATGGTCGAACAATATCCGCTGCATTATGATCGGACAAATGTTTCAATCCATGACAATGCAGACTCGGCCGAACATTAGTCTCCTCTTGGAACTTCCTTTTATAAAAACCAAAAACCTCTTTTTTAATCAAAGTAGGTTTAGTTTCCCAAGACCCATTGATCATCAAACCCGGAATGTTATTCGCCACCCGCCGCTTATTAATTATCCCATGAAAGAAACTCGAGTTATCATCTCCTTCTTTGGCCCAGCGAACTTTAGCTTTTTGACGAACATCTTTCAACTTTAGATCATTAAGTTCCCGAATCTTTACCTTAGCTTCCTCGTATACCCATTGCTCGGCTTCCGTTAGATCCCTGTCCTCCACAACACTATCAAGCTCGAAAAGCTCTTGTCGCAAATTATTTTCTTCTTCCACCTCACTAACATCTAAGTTCTTCTTCCAAATAACTATCGCCTTCTTCACAGCTCGAAGTTTATTCATAAAATTAACATCCGGCGGCCCATGATCCCTGTACTCCTCCAAAGCTTTATTAACCACCACGTCGAAGCCTTCCCTGGACAAATAGGAATTAAAAAATTTAAACGGCTTATAACCAAAATTATTATACGTCACCTTCAAAATCAAAGGACTATGGTCCGAACTATCCCTCCCGAGAGCCCGGTACTCCGCATTCGGCCACTCATTAAGAAAATTCCATGACACAAAAATCCGGTCAATCCTACTACACTTGTTACCAGCCACGAATGTGAACTTGCGACCACGCAACCCATACTCCTGAAGCATACATGTATCCAAAAAATCATTAAAATCCCTAGCCATGGCCACGTTAAAAGAAGAATTCCGCCGTTCACTTCGCTCCCTGACACAGTTAAAATCCCCCCCAACAATCCAAAAACCTCCATCCTGCCGAATCACATGTTCCAACTCACTCCACAAAGCTCTCTTTTCAGTCGCTTTTTGGGGAGCATAAACATTCAGCAAATTCATAACTTTCGCGCTCCCTTTAGTCACCCCTCGCACTAACAAGAATCTCCGATGTTTAACAACTGAAGACATGGTAAACACCTTAGAATCCCACAACGTAAGAAGACCCCCCGACCTACCCGTAGCATCAACATGAGAGCTCAAGAAGTCCCCTTGTCCCCAAAACCGACCAAGATCAATGCCATCTAAAGAACTGAATTGAGTCTCTTGCATCATCACCACCCCCACCTCGTTACTAACCCGCAACCTCCTCACCCAATCACTTTTCTTGTCACTCCCCAACCCTCTAATATTAATAGTTAGAACATTCATTGATCCACCTGCTGAAAACCTTCTTCGCTAACCGACTTAACAAGGGAATCTCTAAACGCCTCCATATTTTCTGCCCCCAACACCTTAGCTAATTCTATAGTTTCTCCCACTTCATCATTAACTCCCGAATTGGCCAACTGATCCTCACAAGAATTATTTACCTCCGCACTGTTCAAAGAATTAATGTCGTGTCCAACCGCACCATCTCGTATCCCCTCGTCAAAAAATACAGGATTATTAACCACGCTAATAAATCGGTCCAAATCAAACGTATCTTCCCCTTCACGACACCTCTTCTTAGGTCGTTCCTGTCCCGACGGAGAGCCATTCCTACTACCACCCGAATTACGTCTTCTGGACATTTTCCTATTTTTCTTTTTCAACTTAACACCATCATTTCCTAGCCCAAAATTTCCATGTTCCTCTCCTAATCCCACTGAAACATTCTGCTGGACCCCATTATCAACAAACATATCAGCTTGTTCCACCCCATGAACCTCATCAACTATCACCTCTTCTACCATCATATTCAACATTCAACTCTATTATATTACAAAAAATTTATATCTACGAATCTCCTAATCAATTTCATAATTAAGAAGCAAGCATAACAATCACATATATCATTCAATTGCATTGAATCAACACAGCCATTATTATTCATATTCATGATATTGCTCAAGATACAGTGTCATCGGAGAATTTCTAATAGTGGTGGCATCATTAATGGATTTTAAAGATTGTACCATTACACCAATTCTACAAAACATGGAGATGATTTAACTATGTTAATAATAATAGCAAAGTATACCAAAGTAAATATAGAAGACAATGATGGCATCAATTCTTCAATCAACCCACATAACGTCATAAGACATACATATATATATATATATATATATATATATATATATATATATATATATATATATATATATTAGGGAAAGTATAACTAGAAAACCCACTCCAGTTAAAGAAACCTTAGAAACCCAATACTAGGCCTAAAATCAACCACGTCACTCTTTTTTATATACCTTCTAAGGGCATTTTGGTCACACAAGTTTTACACTTTCTGCTCATTCTGTAATGTGTCAGTTTACACACAATCCCAACATCCTCAAACTTCTCTCTTCCTTTTACTTTCTTAAATATACAACAGACCACTAGAAAGCTCATTTACTTATCCACCCATCATCATGTATTCTCCCACCTTCATCATCTAACAATTCTGACCCAAACTCTCTAAAGGTTCAAATCAGAGTGGTTTTTTATAACACGATGACCAAAAAAATTGCTAAAATCTATTGTGGGCTTGGAAACAGGGTGACAATGTCAAAATTGAAGGTTTTCGACAAACCAGATCTGAAACCAGATCTCGCAAACCCAAACTCTCTTTATTTGTTCACCCACCAACCAAACCACCTCATCAGAGAAATAAATGGTCCCTTCCTCTCTCCCTTTCTTTGTTCAGCCACCACCCAAAACCCCAAAACCAACTCATCGTAGAAAGATAAAACACTGTTTCTATAGCTCGTTCAAAAGTGAAACGAGACATCATACACCGACGCCACACATGCTCTGTTCTAACCGATATTTTTCCAACAAGAAAGGTTAGGGGTTGTCGCCGTGTGCGGTGGTGGTTTGGGAGTCAGCGTCGGCGAAGCTTGAAGTGAGTTTGAAGACAACAACTTTCAAATCCGAGCTTAAATATCGTTTTTCCGTCATGTACGTTGTTTCCGTCACAACCTCACTTCTCTATCCCCTTTTATAGATCTCTTCTTTACCATTCTCTTTTTAAAAAGGAAATCCATAAATTCACCTTCTCTCTTGCCAGATCTTCTTTTGTTGACCACACAATCAATGTTACTTTTGGTGGTACATCACTCCATTTGTATTTTTCTTTCTCTCAGGTACTAGTGTTCTTATGTATTGAGTTTTGTTTTTCTTTTTTGTCATATATGGTAAAAGGCTTTGTGAATGAGTTTTGTATTTATCTATTTAAGATTTGCTTTTGTTGGAGGAAAACAAAGTTGAGTAGTTAAGACTTACATGTGAGCATACGATTTTTTTTCTTGGGTCAATTATTATTACAAAATATTGACAAATATAAAATATTTAAGATTTAAGATTTACATGTATTTATCTATTTAAGATTTGCTTTTTTTTTTCAAAGTGTCAATTATCATTACAAAATATTGACAAATAAAAAATTTAGTCATGTTGGGCTATAACAAGATTACAATTTTTTAACAGAAAGCGTTGTAACATACGAGTTGTAGTATTTTGATACAGATACAAGTTGTTACATACATATTAGTTGTGCCTCATGTAACAATAATAATATTTTTTACATAAAATAAGAAAGATTGAAATGGATGGATGTGACAAGAAGAGAGAGAGAGAGGAAAAAGTAGGATATGACAAGTGACAAGAAGAGAGAGATGAGATGGTGACAAAATGTATTTTTACCCTTCTACCCTTGTTGTACTTTAAAGCATTAAAATACACATTTTTTAAAAATCAGAAAAGTGCTTTTAATATGCACCATTGATCAAGATGGATGGGTGGATAGGATGAAGTTTCCAAGGTTTCTTTAACTGGGGAGGGTTTTCAATTTATCCTCCCCCTATATATATATATATATATATATATATATATATATATATGTAAATTAATATAACTCCCCGCCCTTATCAAATAAAGAATGAATAATCTAAAAAATGATTTGTTAATTTTTTTACAGATCTTTACTTTAAGTTGGTTCTCTATTAAAATTCTCTTTGTCTCTCTCCCTCTCTATACACTCACACACACATGAGAGGATTCAATACAAACCTACAAATAATGCAAGAAGTGTAAAACTAGTTTGTATATTTATCTCATATTCTAACATGACTATTTAAATGCATTATAGTTATGTGAATATAAAGTGACACTACTACAAAATTTAGCAACTGCTACCAAAATTTGCTACCAAAACACGCGGTAGCAAATTTTATGAATTTAATGTAGCATAGTGATGGCAATATTAAAAAAATTTTCACCGTCTATTTTTGGTAGCAAATTGGTAAATAAAAAAAACATAAAAATAATATATATAAAAAATTTTCCCTAAAATTTTCCACTAAATCATTTTTTCCCCTAAATCTCTCGTACACCATAGCCAAACCTGATAACATCCATCACCAAACCTCCATCACCGAACCACCTCCATCACCTGATAACCTTATACAAACCTTCTGACTTCATAAATTGGGTAGTGAAGGGAGGTTCTAAGGAGTTGCGTATCATCTAGGGTTCGTTAGAAGCTGCTAAGGAGTTTAATCGATTCATCTGGTAAGTTATATCATCTAGGGTTTAGTAGCGATTAATTTTGTGCGATTCATCTGGTTAGAAGCTGCTAAGGAGTTTAATCAATTCAATCGATTATGTTTTGACTATCTGTTGAACTATCTGCTGCTTGTTGCGTGTGATTTTTTTGCGATTCAGATCGGTTTATATTTATTGTTTCCAGCTAAATTGAGCATTGATTTGAATTTGCAATGTTGATGATCTCTGTTTAGGTGTAAAAAGTGCAGAAACGTAGAATTAGATGTTCAATTAAGATATATGCGTTATGTATTATTAATCTCGTTTTCATTTACGTGATTTGATTGAATCGGTTTTGTTTTGATTATCCGTTGAATGATCTGTTGCTTGTTGCGTATGATTTTGTGAGATTCGGATCAGTTGGTTAAATTTAGGCTTGCTAATTTAAGTGCATTAACCGGTAAGCCTTTTCGATTGATATCATATGCAATATGAACATGATAATTTTGTATGAACAGTTTATTTGGTTATTATGCCAGCTAGAACAGTTATTGGAAACGAGTATAAATGTATAATATTAGGAACAGTTATTCTGAACATGATAATTTATACTCGTTTATGTAATTGGTGAGATGATCAATCCGGTTTTTGCAGTATAGGTTAGCAGAAGACACGTCAAGAACTGGAATACTAGTTATTGGAAACGAGATCTCCTCCAATGAATTATACAGTCATCTGCTATCTATATCGCTGCTGCTCATGCATTGAAACCAAATTACTTAGTTACTACCTTTTATTTTTATATAGTTTTAAAATATTTTGATTCTAACCTGGAGGTTTTGTGAATCACAGGTTTATACCAGTGCCTTGAACCTTGTACGGTCCATGGTCAGTACTTACTTTCCAACTTTTATACATCAACTTGATTACAGAATCAAGATGGTGATAATCAGTTATTTTGCAGCTTCCTTTACCATATTTGAAGGTCGGATATCTTACGGTGCCTCCAGTGGAAAATTCAGTTTCCCCACATTGCGACTGGAAACTGTTTAAGTTTGTTTTGAACCATGAAGAACTCCAACAGGTATCATTATGTTCTTAGTATGTTTCTGATGATTTTACTTGTAATTATCGTCCAATTAGTGATTTGCTATTCATTATTATAGATCCATGATGATGAAGGAAAAACGAATGACATACCAGCTATCAGAGTTTATATTCCAGATATTATATCAGTAACAGTATGCTCAGATTTAACTTTACCACCTGGTCCTTCAATCAGCATCTATACGATTCACGGAACAATTTTCTTGGTATTTTCAGTTTTTTGAAATTTAATAAGTTGACTGCATGATGTTGTTTGAAGGGTTAATAATGTTTTAACCCTCAAAATATTGTCAAAAAAGTTAAAACAGAAGACTGCTGAAACTGTGAGGGTTAAACCATCATTAACGCTAAACTTGTACATGTTTAAATGTATGTCCTGCTTTATTTTCTCCTCAGCTTGCAGATTCATGCGAATACTTGGACTCATGGATTGATGCCTTCACCACACCATCATCCTCCAGCACAAATTGGCGCCGCCTTCTGAACCTCCGCCTTCTGAGGCTGGCTTCCCCTACTGTCACATCAGTTGGAGCCCCGCCTTCACGGGTACATCTCTAACCAAAACTTAACTAAATCTTACTAACTCAGTTTCTCTATCACTTACCGTGTTTAGGTGTTTTTTCCGGTGGTTGGTTGAGGAGAGAGAAGACGGAGGGATTATTATTGGGTTCGTTGGTTGCTCTGCTTCCATCGCTTCAATTAAGGGTTGGTGTAATCGATGTAGATCGATTCCAGAAAAGGATCTTCATCCAGGTTCGTCCAATTGTGGTAGAGGGGAAGGTTGAGAAATCGTTTTGAGGGTAGATTCATATGGAAGAGATCAGTTTTTTAGATGTTTGGCAACCGGAAGGTGTAGGTGACGTGATGTCCAGAAACCGTCTACTCGGACAGTCGACTAAGTTACTCAGTGAGTCAGATAAGATAGAAGGAACCGGTAGCTGGGACGTAATCAACCTGGGATAGTCGACTAAGTTACTCAGTGAGTCAAATAAGATAGAAGGAACCGGTAGCTGGGACGTAATCAACCTGTGACCACTGAACCGGAACCATCGCATCCCTTCTTCTCGGTTCTGATTTGAATGTTTCAGGTACTTTGACCGTCGTCGCTGATTTGGGGTTTTTTTGTTCCTGATTTCTTTTATTTATTCATGTTAACTTAAGCCTTTAGGTTTGTTTTTTGATTTTGTGTTCGATTATGTGTGTTAAATTTATTTCAGAAGCTAAGTGCGGCAGCTTAGAGTTAGAAGTACAATTTTTGTAGCTCCTTATTGATTGATGACTACATGTCGGCCTAAATGCGGTGGCTGATACTCGCATTGGAGGTATCTTTTTTTTATGTGTATTATTTGATTGATTTAAATGAGAACATATGATATTGAACTTATAATAGTGCCTTGCCACCTCAAGTTTTTAAATTATACACGCTTATGCGTCTACCACGTTCACTTATATTTTCCCTTTTAGTGCCTTTCAAATGCTATTAGAATGTGTGATAATGCAACGGCGTTTGCTAATTCATCAGCCATGTTTTTGGCGACAACCGTAGACCCGCCGCGAAGCGGGGGAATCACCCTAGTTATTATTGTTGTTGTTGTTGAATTTACAATTTGGAAAATATGTACCCATCAATATTTTTTATTATTCTTTCTTATGTGGAAACTAAATTGTTCTGTTATATTTTTTTGGTGATTTTAGTTTGGAAACTATTTAACCATCAATATATGAATTTGGTTTCTTTTTTTGCTTTGTTTGTATTGTGCAGACTACAGTGAATCAAACCAGTTGCAAAAAAAATGGCAATGCATGCTAGTTGTATGACTCAAGACCAGAATCTCAATGTACACTTTGATGGTATGTTACATCCTTGTGTTTTTAACATTCTTGATAAAGATAATTTACCGCGCGTTTGTTATATATGGTTGTGTGTTGATAAATCTATATGATTGTTAGTTGTTGTGAAATTAACCATTGTTGCTTACAGGGGTCAAGATGAATGAGTCTTTTTTGCTTTTAACATTCTTGACAATGATTGTTTACAGTATGTTTGTTATGATTGTATGTTGATATCTATATTTATTAATAAAATTATTTACAGTGTGTTTTTAACTTTTTATGATTGTATATTGATAACTATATTTCTTGATAATGGGCCTGTTTTGTTTGTAACATACCTGATAAAGATTGTTTACAGTGTGTTTTTATGATCGTATGTTGGTATCTATATTTCTTGATAATGGGTCTGTTTTTCTTGTAACATACTTGATAGATTGTGTTAAACGGGTCATTTGGGCCAAATAGGTAAAAGTTGCCTAAATCTTAGTGTATAATAATTTTTTTTGTAAGTCTTGATATATTGATAAGGTTTATGCATTGGTTGTTTTGTAGATTGAGAAGCTAAACGAGGTTATCAAGAACCTCGTTAAGGAAAAGGAAGAAGATAAAGAAAGCTTCAATGGAATCATAGGAGAGATGAGGGCTCAAATGGAAAAAGATAAAGCGAAGAAAGATGCAATGCTCGTTATGATGATGAAGATCGAGGCTATGTTTACAACTTAGGTTATTTGGATGTTTGGATTTTCGTTATTTGAATGTTTGGATTTGGATTTGGATTATTTGAATGATTTGGATTTGGGTTATTTGAATGATTTGGATTTGATTTATTTGAATGATTTGGATTTGGTTTATAATTTTGATTTTGAAATTTCATAAATGATAGCAAAGTGGTGATAAAAAACGGTAGCAGAGTGGTGACAAAAAGCGGTAGCAAAACGGTGACAGAAAAGGATAAAATCGGTAGCAAAGTGGTGACAAAAAAGGGTTAAAACGGTAGCAAAGTGGTGACAAAAAGCGGTAGCAAAATGGTGACAAAAAGCGGTGGCAAAACGGTGGCAAATAAACGGTAGTAAAACGGTAGCAAAAAATAATATGGTAGCAAAACGGTTGCAATAGGGCAATTGCCATGTGTGATTTTGCTACCGAGTATTTTGATAGCAAAATGGTGGCAAAAGGGCAATTGCCACCGTTTTGCGACCGAAAATACGGTAGCAAAAGCCCTATTCTCTAGTAGTGTGATATGTGTGTGCATATATATATATATATATACACACATACATATGCGAAAATTTATAAGTATTCATATATTGTACATATACACGTGTAGATTCACTAATTCTCTATATTTGCAGTGTATGAAACTTATTATGAGGAAGAAAACGAGGAAAGAAAGTAGATAAATTAATTACAATGCATTGGCCAAAATTCAGTGTGTTCAATCTTGTTAGGATCTGTCAAATCGCATTATTAGGCTTATTATTGTTGTTTAATTAATGCATTGGCCAAAATTCAGTGTGTTCAAAGGTATTGTGGTAATTGCATATTGCATTAATGTTTTCGTAGGACGCATATGTATAGCATATATTTATATATAAGGAGATTTATTTAGATTTTGTTTAAAAAGGTAAAGTTATGCAAGCAAAAGTCAGTATAGGTTGTTTTTTTTTTTTTTTTTGAAGGGCAACTTTTATTAAACAACAAGCGGAATCTCTAAGACAGAGAAAGCCGCAAAACAAACAAACACCTTACATAACAACAAAATCAAAAGATTGCCAATCCCTCCAACCCACTCTATTGTACTTAGCCCTACTATTAAACCACAAGAAACTAAGGGATTTAATGCTCGAAATAACTTGCGTAGCTGAACCCGGGATAGCCTTGAAAATCTTTTCATTCCTCATCTTCCAAATGCTCCAACATGTGATGATCATAATTCCTAGAATGATGTCTTTTTTATACGAATCACACCTCAAGCTCTCGACCATGCCTTTTACATCTTTAACGTCAAATAACATAATCGGAGGAATATGACACCAACGAGCGATCCCATCCCAAACTCTATTAGAAAAGTAGCATGCCGTGAGAATGTGTTCCGTCGACTCGTCCGCATCCTCACACAGAACGCACAGATTGCTACCAACTCCAATATTTCTTCGAGCAAGCGCTATTTTCGTAGGAAGACGATTTAAAACGGCACGCCACATAAACAAATTACATTTAGCCGGGATCCATTTACACCCAATAACCACTGCAGGCTCCAACTGTACCTCATTCGCATACCAATGTTTCGCGTCGTGGACTGAAACAACCTGGACTGGAATATTGTTCCAAAACCACGAATCCTTTTCAGCCGATAAAGTTGTACCAGAAACCATCCTCGAACAAAGAACAAGTTGCTGTGTTTCCTGCACTGAAGCCGGATAAGTCTTCCAGTCCCACATTAGAGAACCGGCAAAAAAGTTTTGACCCACACGATCAGAAACTACCGCCCATTTATTCTTTGCAAGCCGAAACAAATCTGGGAACAAGAATCTTAACGGCAATCGGTCTACCCACGGGTCAATCCAGAACTTGATATCCACCCCATTACCAACCTTACCTTGGATAACACTGCTAAACGAAGAACCATTAGACAGAAGCCGATGACTATTCTTTACAATCATCGCCCAAGCCCCTCTCATGTTAGAATCAACCGGAACCGAATGGTATCGACGCTTCGACCCGTGAATGGCATCCACAACACGACGCCAGATCGCATTACTATCCTTTTTATATCTCCATATCCACTTGAGTAAAAGGGTATTATTAGAATGATCTAACTTGGTTAACCCAAGACCCCCATTTTTCTTGGATCTAGTCACCACTTCCCACCCAACCCAATGAATTTTGTTTACGTCAACACTTCCTCCCCATAAAAATTTCTTTATCAAGCCTTCAAGATTCTTTTTTACCGTTTCCGGGGCTTTGAACAACGAAAAGTAATACATCGGTAAACTTTCCAATACCGATTTAATAAGCGTAACTCTCGCCGCCATAGATAAAACTTTCGATTTCCATTTTGACAATCTTTTTTTAAACACATCTACCACCGGGTTCCAACTAGCTACCCGGTTCATATTGGCTCCCATTTGAATACCAAGATATTTAAACGGGATCGACCCCATAGCGCAACCCAAAGTATCAGCCTTCGATTTCAACTCGTCCCCATCCTTCCCAATTCCAAATAACACAGACTTAGATAAATTGATTTTTAACCCCGAGCAAAGGTGAAAAATCCTCAAAATTCTTTTAAGCGTTTTAAAATTTTTTTCCGACCATTCGCCCATAAACATAGCGTCATCCGCAAACAATAAATGTGAAACACATGGGCCACCATTTGGTAATTGAATCCCGGTAAAAACCCCCTCGTCGCAAGCTTTTTTAATAAGACCCGACAAAGCTTCCATTAAGATAATAAATAGAAACGGAGAGATAGGGTCACCTTGACGAATACCTTTTTCACAAGAAAACTCAAAAGTCGGAGAGCCATTGACAAGGACGGAAGATCTAGCCGAAGATAAAATCCCATACATCCAATTACACCACAACTCCGGAAATCCCATTTGCCTCATAATCATCATCAAGAAACCCCAGTTAACATTATCATACGCCTTCTCAAAATCAATCTTGAACATAAATAAATGCTTTCCACTTCGTTTAGCCCAAGCAAGAACTTCACTCGTCATCAACGGACCATCAAGAATATGTCTCCCGGCTATAAACGCCGTTTGAGTATCATTTATCAAAGAATCCATAACTCTCTTCAGACGACAAGCGAGAACTTTTGATATGCTTTTACTCACCACCCCAATCAAGTTAATAGGCCGATATTCTCCCAATGAAACCGGGTCTTGAACTTTGGGAATTAGCGTAATAAAAGATGAGCTCGCTCCTCTTCTAATCACCGCTTTCTCATAGAAATCCTGAAAAATGTCATTAAAATCCTGCACAAAACAAGACCAGAATTTTTTTATAAAACGAAAATTAAATCCGTCCGGTCCCGGGGCTTTATCACTTCCACAACAAAAAATCGCCTCCTTTATCTCGGTTTCTGTAAACGGAGCAACCAGCCCCTCCGCGTCCAGCAAAGAAAGATTCTTTAAACCATAGGCTTGTAGCATCGGTCTCACTACCAACTTTTCGGAAAACTTGTTGCGAAAGAAACGAAGGACTTCTCCTTTAATGAAATTTGGACGTGTCTCCCAAATACCATTAATATTAATCCCCGGGATAGCATTATTCGCCTTTCTACTATTGATACACGCGTGAAAAAAAGACGTATTTTCATCGCCGTCTTTAGCCCACCTAACTCTGGATTTTTGTCTCACATCCTTAAGCCGCCACAACTCCAACTCGCGTAACCGAACCGAGGCTTCTTCATAAACCCAGAGTTCTTCATCATTTAAACTCCTTTCTTCCAAAAGAACTTGCAAACTGTCGAGCTCCTGTCTAACCATATCCTCCTCTTCATTTTCCTTCTTAGCCATACTATTTACCCACCTTTTTAATTCGTGTTTGATTTTCTTCAACTTTGCCATAAATCTTAAGTCCGGCTGCTCTTTATACCCATTAAAGTTGTTCGCCACCCCTGTCACAACATCTCCTATTCCGTCCCTATATAACCAAGAGTTGAAAAACCGAAACGGTTTCGCTCCAAAATTTTGAGACTTCACCTTCAACGTCAACGGGCAATGATCGGACATATTACGGATGTGTGCACGATACTCCGCATTGGGCCAATCCATAACGACACTATGCGAGACAAGAAGACGATCAATGCGACTAAGTTTCTCCCCCGCACAGAAAGTGAACTTACGACCACGCAAACTATATTCGCTTAAACCCAAGTCTTCAATAAAATCGTTGAATTCCCTTGAAGCTTTAGCGTTGAAATGCGAGTTCCTTCTTTCTTCGATGTTTCTAACGCAATTAAAGTCACCTCCCATTACCCCATACCCATCATTGTACACAAACACTCTCTTCAAATCAGCCCAAACTCTTCTTTTCTCCACTAGTGTATGAGGGATGTAGACATTACCACATACCATTTGTTGACCACTGTCTTTGATAACTCCATGCAAGATCAAAAAAATCTTGTTTTTAACCACCTCAGTGATCCCCAAATACTTCGGATCCCATATCGTAAGTAATCCCCCCGACCTTCCCTCGGAAGGAACCCAATCATAACTACTATCGTCATTTCCCCAAACTTTGTTAATTTTTACCCCTTCAATAGACTTTAATTGTGTTTCTTGTATAAGTACCACTCGAGCCTCATTTTCTCTACGAAGATTCCTAACCCAATCCCACTTTCTTTCGTCCCCCAGCCCCCTTATGTTCAAAGAAAGAACATTCATAGTATACCTACTTGTACTCCTTCATCCCGTACCATCTCGACAACCTCTTCACGGAACAATTCAATATTGCTTGCCCCCAAAGCAACACCTAAATTAATAGTTTTATTAACCTCCTTACCACTCTCAACAACCCCCGAATGGATATTACCCACGTCCCCCTTAGGGGATACATCTGGCTCATCCCCCATAATCTCACAATCCAGAGCACTATCTTGGTCTTGTACCAACTCTTCAAAAGTGACCAGACCTTCCCCTGTGTCTCTATCCATACTTCTCTTCGGGCTAGGCCCAAACACCTCTTCCAACATACTTTTGACCCCATCCACTGGCCCAACCTCGTCACTTGTATCCATGTTTGAACGGCCCACATTAGATAAAATATCCTCCACCTCCATAGGCCCAATGAACCTAACAATGTCAAAAGGATCCCCACTGGACTTGGGTTTGGACTTTCCTTTCTTCTTAATCGGCCCACTAGATGAATAAGACCTTGACCCAGATCTTTTAAAAACTTTTTTATTTTTTCTTTTCTTAGACAGCTTAAAAGTCATCGCAGCACCTTTTTTATCCAAGTCAACTTTCCTTTCAAGAATTTCCCCCTCTTCTAAGTCAACTCCTAACTTCACGTCATCAATAATAGAGGTTTGACCAATAATTAAAGGCTCCATAATTGAGTCATTACCACCTTCCAAACTAGAGTTATTCAGATCCCGCAAATCATGCATCTCATTAATGTTGGCCGCTCCTTCGTCTTTGGCCGGAGTACCGGCGTATTCTTCGTTGATCGGACTCTTTTCAGGCGTTTTTACAGCCGAATCTTCACCCTCATCTGGTAAGTTGAACAAAAACTCCGGTATCCAATTACCCACTTCCTCCGTAACCCACACCCGGAATTTCTTATTACGCCACTGTAACATAATCACATCCGCAATTCTACAACCATAATCAACCAACACCCCCACATACTCGTATGACAAATCTCCATCGTTTTGTTTTACATTGGCACGATGTACCACTTTACCATAAAGGGCTCCAATCCGATCAAGCGTATCATTACATAGCACGTTCAAGGGAATACCCTGCAACTTAATCCAAGCCACACGTTCAAAATGGAAAGGTTGCCCAACCCACGTATCAACCGACTTGAATATATCAGTCCGCTGTGAAACCAACAGCCGGACCCGTTCAGCTTCTTCTTCGGTAGGAAACGACAATAGGACATCTAACCCACCTAGATATTGTATCACATCTTTATGCTTAGTCATCCCGCAAAGCAACCTTGGAACCATTTTCAAAGCATCAACATCATGAACCGTCGCCACCAATGCCTTACCATGGCGATTCCCAAATTCGTCAATAACATCCGGTATCATTACGGTTTTTTCTTCCTTACTCTCATCTTTAACCCCCGTCAATTTCTCCTTAAATGAACTAGAAGGACCAGCATAAGAATAAAAACTATCATGATCCACCTTTTTCTCTGGTACGGGATCCGCCTTCTTCTCAGCCACCGAAGGTTTTTTATCATGAAAACTGTTATATTTGATATTGTCGTCCATCTCGGAGAATCGTGCAATATTTGCACGGAGTTTGAACGACCCCAGCCATACGTCCTTCATCATTCTTTCTAACTCTTCAACGTCCTTAACCTTCTGAAAAGTGACGAAACCAAATCTTCTTCCGCCTCTATCCCTTTTTCTGGCTATGTAAATCTTTGATATCTCCCCAAATCCTTTCAGCAGACGATCCAAGTCATTGCCGCTACACCCATCTGGAAGATTGGTGATGAAAAACTTGATAGAACCTTCCCTGAAAAACTGATCTTCCGGTTGTTTGGTTGCCTGTCTTCGGTCGCCCATTCGAGAGAGTTTTATGAACTCTAACTTGAAAGTAATAGTAATATTAATTTACACACTTAAACAAATACATCTTAACAGACTCCCAGTATAGGTTGTTATGTGAGATAAAGGTAAAGACGTTGGTTGAGCATTGTATTCCTATGAAAAAACTCATGTCCATATTCAATAAAGGCACTAGGTAATTCTTGTCTATCACAGGCGATTATTCCATAAAGTTCTAAGTACACATGAACACGCTTGGATTTGTAATATAACAACACGTGAATCAAAGAAAGCTAAAGTTAACCAAGGTTCATAAGTGTATCGTTTTAGAGTGCCCATAAGGTGCCAAATATTGTAGATATGATGATGTCAAGCAAAGAGGTGATTGTGTACAAGGACGTATTTTCAATAAATGCTAGAATGGAGATATTATAAATCAAGGAAGTATTTACGAATGGTTCTCATGTTAAGGTGTTTTTTTTTCAAAGATTCCCTAACCTAAGGGGAAGATTTCATTTATGGATAAACTATTCATTGCCTAGCGTGAAGGATCCCCTACCTAAGGTTAAGGTAGCAATTACTAGTTTGCATGATGGACACTAGGAAGGCGTTTGAGATTGATTATCTGACTCCAAAAGTGTGTTTTTTTTTTTTTTTTGTCAAAAGAGCTTGTTAAATTATGACTTTTCTAAAAAGGAGTTTTTTAAAAGTGTTTGAAGTAGTTTTTGTAGTGAAAAAAGTCAATAGGTTGTTTTTTGAAAGTGTTTGGCTTAGCTTATTCATGTAAACTGACCAAGATATTCTTATGTGTTTAATACAATCTATTACTTTTACATATAATATTATATATTTAACATTTTTTTGTTCAGAAATTATAATTGTGAAAATACAAAATATATAACATAAATTATTTGTACAATTTTTAAAATATTTTGATTAGACCATATAATAACCCTAAGTCGCTAATGAGTAATAAAAGAAGTAGAAGGTGGGTAAATAAGTAATTTGTTATTCAAAAAGTTAAAAGCAGTTCAAAAGCCAGGTTTTTATGGCTTAAAATAAACAATTTTTTTAACTCATACCAAAAAGCCAAAACAAGAATTTTTATTAAAGCCAAACAATTTATTGACTTTTGGGTTCTTGGAATAGCCAATAAGTCAATAAGTTGCTTCTTAACTCAATCCCGAACATGCCCTAATATCATAGCCATATGAGATATAGAGAGGTTGTTACGTAGAAATAAAGACGTATGAATACATGGAATGAAAGAGGAAATGCGACCCTCATGAGTCATGGACGAACTTTTGTGAACTAGAAGTTGTACGGTAAAAGTGGCCATACATTTGCAAGGAATTGCTTGGGTCTACAAGCCCAATTTGGTTGGTAACTAAGGTTACTCACAGAAGTGTCGGTATATAAAACATACAAGAACTTAGAGCATGAGAAATTAGATGTAAAGATTGTTTTTATTGCACGTGGAAATAGAAAAAGTATCTATATGAATCTGGCATATGTGTAGGATCAAATTCGGACAAGAATTTGATAATACTACGCGCGTATCCGATCTGAAGGCAGAATCAACGGATCAGTTAGTTGTTAGGTGTGATAGATAAGTGTAAGAGATAAACAATAAGGCAAACACACAAACAGGCAGCACTTCGTCGTATTTGAAAATATGAGCAAGAGTTCCATGAAAATGCACTAAGGCTCTTATTTATAGGCCCTTGGTCATACGCCTGAGCTTACAGGCGCATGACCTCCTACGCCTGGTGTCATTCCAGGCGTATGAGACCCATACGCCTGTAAGTTTACATTCCTTAGAAAATGTGCGTAAACGACTACAAATGCTACCCGATAAACACTAAACACCATATAAACATACCTACGACTTATATAGACCTATCACTAGCTAGGGACATACGCGAATTGCACTAACAGTCTCCCCCTTGGACCTAGCTAGTGATCTGTAGACTTATCTAGACACTGAGCTGGGAATGTCCGGAAAGACGTTCACAGGATCCCCCTAAGGTCTAGCTAATGATCTTCAAGTCTTCATATCTGAAAATCTTCAACTTGAGAAAATACACCGCAATGCACTAACAATCTCCCCTTGAAGACTTGATTACTTGCTGATTTGAGCTTTTGTCGTGGCTTCATGAGATCTCGTCTTGATCTTCGATTAGCTTTGATGACTTGGGAGGAAACAAAAAATCTTCTTTATTTTGATTGACAATTCTGTGATGAAAACGGAGATCAATATCACCTTCACTTTCATTTCTCAGTTCACATCTTCCTCAGTTTCGGTTGCTGGAGCTCTACCACGATATGGTTTTTCTAAAGATGGAATATCGGGTTCTTGTTGTTCAGAATGATCTTGTTGTTCAGGTTCATGTCTTGTTCAGCTTCAAGCTTTGTAACTGAATCATGTTGAGCACACACATTGTGCTTGATCCTGCAAAAAAAAATTAATAAAATTGCACGCAAACTATAACTTGTATTATAAACGACAAATAATCATGACTCAATCAAATTCTCAAATTTTGATATCTTGAAGTTAATTAGTCAATAAACTTTCAAGATTTGTCCATTTTGACCACTATTTAGAGAAACGACTCATTCTCCCCCTAAACATTTGAATAATTTTAAATTTCACCATTAACTTTCAAACTTGTCAATTTTAACCCTTTAACTTATGAATGTTACATTTTGACCCTTGAATAATAAAAAAAATTTATTTTGTTGTGTTTCAGCTTAGAATTTGATATTCCAATTGAAGAATTTTGTATTCCAACATTGATTAATCTAAAATAAATGGAAAATAAAATCTTTTTGTATTTTCAGAAATTTATGCTAAGAACTTTAAAGCAGCAAACTAGTATTCATAGACAATATTTCTACGAGTTTGCCGGTAAAAAGAATCGTATCAGTATACGGACCTGTCGTGATAAACAAATGATTAGCAATATGGTTAATTTGTAGGATTTAGACTTTCGGCCTGTGGTCCCCACGCACACGATACATTCCCGTATCAGGCATTGCGCAAAGCTTTGTCGTAACGGGTGAGTAAGCCATGATCATCTGTTTACAAGACACGAGACTGTTTCAATCTCAGTTAGGGTGGGGGCAGATACCGAAAACCATTTTTTTAAACATGCTTAGCTTAGAGGGCATGTTCAATCTGAGTCGTTATCCTAGTGAACAGGCGCCATAAGGTCAATATTTATTCATTCATAGTACGTGTGGCTGATTTACAAACCGAGCTTAGCTGGTGTGTCCAATCCTGGTCACTATCCCAGTGAACAAGCACTATAAGCGTAAACACTAGCTATAGTACACTCCCCACGCACAATGGTTTTCTGGTACAATTAGCTGGACACAAAAGATTCTTGCACTACCCAGCTAGTGTTCTCCTATTGATGTGTGAAAATAAGGGTGTGGCATAGATATTTCTTTTAGCTCTTTGAAGAACGCCTGGTCAATTCAATCAGAATACAGGGAATCCAAGATTCGAACAGTTGTTCCCGGATGTGTCACTAGCTTCAAGACCCTAAACTTCAAATTTTGGTAACCCATCAATCGAGATTTCGGTACTAAGACCATATGCCAATGAGGCGTGAAAACCTACGACTTTAAGTTGTTAACATTTGTATCACTGTTGAAGAAGATGAAATCCGAATCAAGAATCGAAGCTGTCGTGACTACCATGCGCGGCTAATCCTCCCGCGGTTCTCTCAAGATGAAAGATTCGATTAGTTTGTAAGGTTTATTCTATTTTGAACTCAGTATTTGGATTGAATTTTGTGAACACCTTTAGGTTCTTTTGGATTCAATTGTATGTTTGATTAATTTAAACAATTTGGTTTTGCATTAAATACAAACTGCCATCCTTTCTTGGTTTTCTTGCACTAGGAATAATTTTATCTTTTGTTTTGTGTGGGCATAACTGAATTGTGTTAAACAATTTAAATAAAATCATGTCTATGTGATTTCCTAGCTAGGTTAAATCAGATTAACTTTTCAACTATCAAATCGGAAACCCGGAGTGATTGTCTTTACTTTTAATTGTTTTTTAAATCTACTTAATTCATCCTTTGCAAGCACAGCAACACTTCTTCATAATTAATATTCCGCATCATTTTAATTTAGTCACTTAGTTTAATTGGTAAATTGCTAATAAGACTTTTCACAAGCTTCATATGGTTCGACAACTCTATTCCCTGTACAGCAATCTTTGTAGATAAAGAGTTATTTTTATATAGTTTTTTATTAGCGCTTTCACACGTGATCTTGAGAAATGGAGGTAGATGTTGAAAGGTGATTCAAACTAGAAGTTCATGCACGTGCATGGGAGTGCATGGTTGTTGTGTTTGGCTCCTGGTCTCTTGGTGACTTTCCTAGTTTTCAGTATTGATAAGTTTGAATAAGTTTACGTTAGTAGTTGTTAGTCATGTCCTGATTTTCTGGCTAGACGTTAGTTTCCTTTATTATAAATATGGTACTTGTATTTCCAGTTATGTATGCACTTTCTCATTGAATAATAGAGCCAAACTTTTGAGTCTATTGTTTCTGTGTTCCTTGTGTGTTATTGCTCTTGAACCAACAGTGGTATCAGAGCCTGGTCAAGCTCTATTCGTAATCTGAGTGTGAGAGTCTCAACATCAAATACAAATGGCTGAACAAGTGAATGCTCTTCCAATGGCTCCTAGTCCTATCCCTGTCTTCAAGGGAGATGGCTATGAGTTCTGGAGCATTAGAGTGAAAACAATTCTGAGATCTCGAGATCTCTGGGATCTGGTTGAGAATGGTGTGAATGAGGCTGATACTGATGCAACAAGATTGAGGACAAACAAGAAGAAAGATGCACATGCTATGGCTGTGATTCAGCAGGCAGTTCATGATCAGTTGTTTTCAAGGATTGCAACTGCATCATCTGCTAAAGAAACTTGGGAAATCTTGAAGTTAGAGTTTCAAGGAGACTCTCAAGTGAAGGGTGTAAAACTGCAAGGTCTGAGAAGAGATTTTGAAAATCTCAATATGAAAGAAACTGAATCCATTGGTGATTACTTCTCAAGAGTTATGGGTATAGTGAGTCAACAAAGGTCGTATGGGGAAACTGTTGTTGACAAGACTGTTGTTGAGAAGATATTGAGAAGCCTGACACCAAAGTTTGATTATGTTGTTCCCTCTATTGAGGTTTCACATGATCTATCAACTCTCACACCTGTGAAGTTGATGGGCTCATTGCAATCTCAAGAGGAGAGGATTAACAGTAGAAGTCAGGATAAGATTGAAAGAAGTGATGAGTAGGCTTTGCAAGTATTTCATGAAAACAATAGAAGTCCTCCAAGCTATTCAAGAGGAAGAGGAAGAGGATTCAACAGAGGAAGAGGTAGAGGAAGGTTCTCTGAAAGGAGGGGACCACAATGTTATCAATGCCACAGATTTGGACATGTGAAGAGAGACTGTTGGTACTCTGATGAAGGTCATGTGAATGTTGCTGATAATGATGCCCAGGAAGATGTGAATGCAGGAGAGGATCAACACCTCTTTATGGCAATGATGCAATCTGAAGACTTTGCTCTCATGGCATATGATAATGGTGATAAAGCTTCAAGTTCTCTTTGGTTTCTGGATTCAGGATGCTCTAATCACATGACTGGTATCAAAAACTGTTTTGTTGACTTAGATGAAACCTTTAAGTTAAATGTGAAATTGGGAGATAAAAAGAATTTAGCTGTTGAAGGAAAAGGAACTGTGAAAATTGAATTAAGAACTGGGGGGCATAGGTTACTTGATGATGTGTATTATGCTCCCAATTTGGAATATAACCTACTTAGTGTAGGACAACTGATGAGGAAAGGCTATTCTTTATTGTTTGATGATGGCAAATGTGTTATTAAGAACAAAAGAACAGGTGTTGTGTTGATGTCCATCATGGTAGCTCAGAACAATATGTTCCTAATGGATGCAAATCATGCTGAACCTGAACAGTCCTCATCACATGTGGATCACACTGCTGAACAAGATGAAGTATCCAGATTATGGCACTTGAGGTATGGTCATTACAACTTGCATACATTAAAGAGTCTGCATGATAAAAGGATGGTCATTGGTTTGCCCAGGATACATGTCTTAAATAAGTGCAAGGGATGTATCTTTGGAAAACAAGTCAAGGCTCCTTTTGTCTCAAAATTGTGGAGAGCCACAAGGAAGTTAGAACTGGTCTATGCAGATGTTTGTGGACCAATGCAAGTGGCTAGCCTGGGTGGTAGTTTCTATTATCTGTTATTTGTTGATGACTTCACAAGAATGTGCTGGGTCTATTTTATAAAAGAAAAGTCAGAAGTGCTCAACAGGTTTAAAGTTTTTAAAGCTCTTGTTGAAAAAGATGCTGAATGTTTAATAAAAACCTTCAAAACTGATAGGGGTGGGGAGTTTTGTTCAAAAGAGTTCAATATGTTTTGTGAAAGTCATGGTATTAACCATGAACTCACCCCACCATACACACCTCAACATAATGGTGTGGTGGAAAGAAAAAATAGGACTGTAATGGGGCTAACTAGAAGTATGATAAAAGAAAAACAGATGCCAAATTATTTCTGGGCAGAAGGGGTGGCCACAGCAGTGTATCTAATCAATCTGGTTGTCACAAAGTCTTTAAGCAACAAGACACCCTATGAAGCTTGGTACCATGAGAAGCCTAGAGTTGATCATTTGAAAGTATTTGGAAGTCTTGCCTATGGTATCACTCCAAACCAAGGCAGGAGGAAGTTAGATGACAGGGCAGAAGCATCTATATTTATTGGTTACATAAATAATACTGATGGATATAGATTGTACAATCCGAAGACAAAAAGGGTGTTCACTAGAAGGGATGTGAGGATTCATGAAGATACTCAATGGATATGGGAAGATAATAAAGACAAGAAAAGGTATGAAGATGCTTATATTGACCCATTTCCTGATATGGGTCATGTTGGGGATGCTGCAGAAAGTGATAGTGACCACTCACCAGCTGTTTCATCTGCTGGGAGCAGTCACAACAATGACAGTTCACAAGATGGAAATGGAGGGTCTCATGGTCAAGGTTCATCTGCCCAAAGTTCAGCTGATCAGTCATTATCACCATCACCAAAGCTCAAGGCTTTAAGTGAAGTATATGATGCTGCTAAGAAAGTAAGAGTTGACTATGATACTAATACTATACTTGATGATCTTACAGCTTGCCAATTTGCTTTAAATATTGCTGATCCCATGAGTTATCAAGAAGCTGTTAAGAAATTAGAATGGAGAGTGGCCATGAAAGAAGAATTGCAAGCAATTGAGAAAAATGATACATGGGAACTTGTGGATCTTCCTTTGAACAAGAATCTGGTTGGATTAAAGTGGATCTTTAAAACAAAAGTTGGTCAGAATGGAGAAGTTCTTAGACACAAAGCAAGATTGGTTGTTAAAGGGTACTCTCAACAGCAGGGAATTGATTACAAGGAGACATTTGCTCCTGTTGCTAGATTTGAAACAATCAGAGTGATTCTTGCAGTTGCAGCTCAGTTGGGTTGGACTTTGCATCAACTAGATGTAAAGTCAGCTTTTCTGAATGGTGATCTTAGTGAAGAGATTTATGTTCAACAACCTGAAGGCTATGATGTTATTGGAAGTGAGGACAAGGTGTACAAACTGAAGAAGGCTTTGTATGGCCTTAAACAGGCCCCAAGGGCTTGGTACTCAAAAATTGATCATCATTTTATCAAGCATGGTTATAAAAGAAGTCATAGTGAACCAACCTTGTATGTGAAGAAAGAAGAATCCAATCATATCATCTATGTATGTATATATGTAGATGATATAATCTATACAAGCTCTTCATCAAGATTAATGGCAGATTTTAAAAGAAGCATGATGGAAGAATTTGAAATGTCAGACATGGGGTTATTAAAGTATTTTCTTGGCTTAGAAATTCAACAAACCAAGTTTGGTATATTTCTGTCCCAAGAAAAGTATGCTAAGAGTTTGTTAGCAAAGTTTGGGATGGTTGGATGTAATGAAGAGAAGGTTCCTATGCAAGCAAATGAAAAATTGAAGGTGGATGATCAGGCTGATAAGGCTAATGAAGTTGCATACAGAAGTCTAGTTGGTGGTCTGATTTATTTGACCCATTCAAGACCAGATTTAGCTTATTCAGTAGGGATTGTTTCAAGATTTATGCAGGTACCTTCTAAAATTCATTGGAGTGCTGCCAAAAGAATCCTGAAATATGTTGCTGGAACCTTGAAGTTTGGAATATGGTATCAAAAGGGAAATGAGGTGAAGTTAACTGGTTTCACTGATAGTGATTGGGCCAGCAGCATTGATGATCGTAAAAGTATTTCTGCTAATGTTTTTGTTCTTGGAAGTGGAGCAGTCACATGGAGCTCTAAGAAACAGTCGACTGTGGCACTTTCAAGTACAGAAGCAGAATATATTGCTGCAACAGCTGCTACTTGTCAAGCAATATGGCTTAGAAGAATTTTGGAGGAGCTAGAATTGGAGCAGAAGCATGCAACTGTACTGTTTTGTGATAATCAATCAGCAATCAAGTTAAGTAAGAATCCTATCTTAAACAACAATTCCAAGCATATTGAATTGAAGCATCACTTTGTTAGAGAAATGGTTGCTAATGAACAAGTTGCTCTTGAGTTTTGTAATACTCATGAACAAGTGGCTGACATCCTGACTAAAGCCTTGAGTAGAGAAAAGTATGTTGTGCTCAGACATCAGCTTGGTGTGAAGGAGTTTGAATCAAGGGGGGGTGTTGAAAGGTGATTCAAACTAGAAGTTCATGCACGTGCATGGGAGTGCATGGTTGTTGTGTTTGGCTCCTGGTCTCTTGGTGACTTTCCTAGTTTTCAGTATTGATAAGTTTGAATAAGTTTACGTTAGTGGTTGTTAGTCATGTCCTGATTTTCTGGCTAGACGTTAGTTTCCTTTATTATAAATATGGTACTTGTATTTCTAGTTATGTATGCACTTTCTCGTTGAATAATAGAGCCAAACTTTTGAGTCTATTGTTTCTGTGTTCCTTGTGTGTTATTGCTCTTGAACCAACAGTAGATACATGCTTTGTTTTGAGGTCTAGAGAAACATAATCAGCAGAAAGGCAAATTTACAAAATGTTGTGGCTATGTCAAGAATTGAGGTAGCTTACACTGCCTTTATTAAAGAAAATGCAGCTGATTTCTTAACTAAATCATTATGCTCAGGGGGGGAGGGGCTAGGAATTAATTATTTAATGTAACACACTAGAGATTGAAAGGGTGGAATATGTATATCCATTCATCGATGAGATTGTATTGTATCACTTCATGTCTAACATAAATCTTAATTTTAAACTAACCCACAAAGTAAAAGTGGTTGTGTAGTGTATATTTGATTGTGTCTTAGTTTTGAGCTTACTTATGGGTTGTAGTTTGCCAACCCTAGTAGCTACTAGCTAGTTGAGCCTTGGTGTATTTTGTTGTGGTCTTGTGGATCTTGAAGGTTGAAATAAATTTCCGTTTGATTGTTAAAAAAAGTGAAAGTGGTTAACTAAATTAATGTTATTATCATCTAACAACAAGTTTAATAGAATAAATGGACTTTATAAGCCCCCAATGAAACATCTAGTCTTGAAGAAAGTAATAACTTAAAAAAAAATTCATAATGAGGGTAAATTCTCAAACACTGCTCTTCCTCTTCAGTTGCTTCCAACATCATGTACATTCTACTGCAAATTGGAAGGTTGTGCACCATGCTTTTCTTTCTTCAAAATGGTAAAATACTGAAAAATGACAAGTAATTAATACAAAATTAAATATGCTTTGTCTTCACAAAACAATTTGTATTAAAACAATAAAACTAACAAGATTTTTATGTTCATCATGGTATAGTTCCAGATGATCTCCTTCTTCCAACAAGTTTTCTTTCACGAAATCAGCTGCAAAATAAAAGATATGTGCGGTTAGATATCAACTATGTTGCCCACGCATCATTATGAATGAGTTAACCACAAGTAAATCTTTGTAGTAAGTGTACTTACCGCATTGATCAAAAAGATATATGTTACCCTTCTGATTTGCCCAATACCTATATTAACAATAAAAGAATATCATCATATTTCTACAAAGTAAGAGCGAATAATCTAAATAAACAATCTGCCCGAAAATCAAATAATAAGTTAAATTATATATCACCTATATTTCATTCTCCACTCGGTATTCGTAAAAACATCTCTCATTACTATGTCAACTCCTTCTTTAGAAGCAAGGTCTGGTAGATTTTCCTCTGCTTCCTTCTGTGATTGTGTAATACATATATGGATTATATATGGACACCACAAGAACATCTAATAAGAACTTTTAACCATAGATTCATATTTTAGTTATATAAAATTACATCACAAAATTTGATCATGTCTTTTAAATAGAGCTAAGTTAGAAAAACTAAAATCAGCTCACCCTCCCCAGATCCTACCTATAGGCTATAAGTGGGATTTACTTGGATACATTTGTTTGTTAATGAGTCAATTACAGAGCATGGGCGTAGGCACATGGTAAGGTACGGGTTCGGCCGAACCTGTACAAAAATTTGTTTTTAGCGTTATATGTATATGTGTGTGTATTTTGACATCACACTCGTATAAATTTTGATATCGAACCCGTAGAAATCTTTACACCGTTCCCTTAGAAACTTAGACACCGAACTCTTGAAAAACTTGAAAATAAATTTTAGAAAATTTGATAACGAACCTTAGCCCACATTTCAGTTTAAAAAGAATAATTTGTTAACACCACATTCTATTAATAAAAATACCCATTAAATCATTTAGCCCACATTCAATTAAAAAAAGTAATCCAATAAGCTTAAGACCACCCTATAATCCAATAAACCTTTTACATCCGATTATAAAAAAATAAAAAAAAGTATTGAATCTATATTCACTTTTAATATCGATTATATTTGTTATTACTTGTTTGCATTTTAATTTCATTTTTACTCGAACCGCTTAACCGGACCGACAAAAAAAGCCAAAATTTAGTGATAGACAATAGGTCATCCATCCCTTGAAAAATTCCGAACCCATAGGAAAAAAAATCCTGGCTACGCTACCGTTACAATGTATTTAAACTCACCTTTGGAAGCAAAATTCTTCCTTGACATCCAACGTCACTATATGTTAACATTTTCCGCAGCAACATACTAAGCTTCTTTTACCATACAAAAAGAGACAATAAACATAACAAAAGTCTATATAATAACTTTCAATGTATATCATAAGGCGAATTTACCACATTATCTCTGGTATAAATGTTGTGCTCCTCTTGATCACTACCTTTGTTGCCTCCTAGATATGCTGTCTTGCTTGTTATTTCAGAAAATTCACATTGAGATTCAGAAGTTGATGATGGCTTTGTTTTCTTTTCCGCACGAATTTGTTTTCTGTTTGCTCTTGCTAACTTTGAGATTGCTTGTCGTTTTTTATTTTCCTCATACACAATGGGAACGGAAGAAGGAAACTCAAAGCGAAAGGGGTTTAGGCAAACATTGGACCTATAATTCCGCATTCCACATGGCTCGCCATAGAATGGACCAGTTTGTTGTGAAAGCAAAGAATTATGTGCATATGAATAAGGGATTTCATCTTCTTCACTTTCATCTTCTGTGCAAGGTGGGGTAGTGTTTAAATCGAAGTCATTGATGTTTTTCATTTAATCGACTTCAGAGTTTACGAAGAGTTGTAACTTACAGGATTTAGGGTTTAGAGTTTTGAGGTTGATGGTTGATGGTGAGTACATGTAGATCTACGCAAACATACGTAATAAGACATACATATCGCGGCCGCGCGATGGCTGGCCAAAATTGTGAGTGCATCACATGGTAGGTGAACTATCAGCAAATGCCAAAACATTGCTTGTTCATGTGTATCTAGTGTGTTTTTTTCATGTGTTTTGCATCACATGAAACATGCCTTGGAACGGTTTCAACTCAAAGTATTCTAGAAATGTGATATATATAGCTGCACCTTGGACACATGAATAGCAATGTGAAAAGTGATACATATACACAAACATATATATATAGCAAAATATATTGAGTGGATCCACCTCACCCAACCCTTCAAAATACATTTTGCACGGGTGGTGGTGGCGTGAACGATCGATGGATGGCCTCCACGTCACCGTGAATTTATTAATTAATTTCTTTTTAAAACATAAAATAATAAACATAATATTAAACATAATATTACAAATAAAAAACATTACATTATATAAACATAAACAAACCTAAATTAAACCTAAACTAAAACCTAATGTAAGTGCCCCCGAATCATTTGTCAAGCCGATAAGTGGGGAAACTCACTATGTCCCCGAAACTCGTACTCGATTTTGGTGAGATCAATCACCTCGTAATCAAGGGTAGTGGGGGTGTGGGGGTGGGGGGGGTTGCAAAACTGTTTGGTAGACCGCCTCGAAAGGTCTACATTTATTATGGAGGCTCGTCGACTTCCAGATCAAAGAGCCGGTGGCTCGGTTTGAACCACCGAAAAAGAGTTTAAACTCTAACAGGACGTGGGGCCAAATCAACCCCCGACGTGGCAGGTTGGTTTCCACTTAGGACCACACCGTACAAAGAGCAATTTCTTCTTCTTTGGTCCGACAAACCATCTTCGAAAGGTGGGATCTTCGATGGGGTAAAAGGGAACAGTGATGTAGATGGTTATTTTGTGGGGTGTAAGAATGGTGGGGCAAGGGGCTTTATAATTGAATTTGAAATTAATTAAGGTAAAAAAATAAATGAAATTAATTGCAAACCAACTGTTTTCAAACGGGCAAAGCACAGTAAAAGTAACAGTCCAATGAACGAATGTCACGTCAATCGTCAGGTGTTACCCCAAGCCAGTGAAAATTTCGACCGCGTGTCCCCACGCTTGGTACGGTGGACCGGTGTGGAAGGGTCAACGGGTCTTTTTCACACCACCACACCGTATAGCCTTAAAAATCCTCAATTTCATATCCAACCCTATAAATATCCTTACCATTCTTAATTTCCACCTCATCACATGCCCATTACACACAGTATTTACATAAACACATTTCTTTCTTTTTTTTTTTTTTACATCGGGCCCACCCCATTGCAAGAACCTAGACAAACGCATCACATCACTTAAGAGCCAATTAGAATTGATGACCTCCAATGATAAAAGCATCCAAGGGCTTCCAAGGATTTGATCTCCAAGGACCTAGTTGGAGTTAGTCTTATTAATAATAAATGTCGGGGCCGCAAGTATAGTTGTTTATAAATTTACGTGTTAGAAATTACCCAACATGTTAACCTGATCTAATTAAGGCGAACATCAAAACCGAAATGTTAAATACTCAACTACACTTCTAACGATCATCTATTTTTAATATTTTCAACTTAATTATTAATCATTATTATAGTCCTATAAAATATATTATAGTTAATAACTTAATACCATACGCATCTCATGCTCATAAAACGTTTTATAACAAAAACACATACTCGATCATATACCTGAATACCATCACATTAACCGTGATTGAATGTTTATCTATCCTTGTCCCACTCAGCGACCCTACCCTTGTGCGTTATCGAGTTTCAGCAAATCACCAGCTATGTTATCACAATGATCTATGTATATTGGCATAAGGTAACCAAATGTACCTTTATACATTGTAGTAATTATGTAAAATTACACTCTATGATATACAGACTGCCCAATACCTTTATTTGCTACAGGAGATTGGACTTAAAAGATGAAGTTTAAATACAAACATATACTTATTTTAAATAGTTTTAGCTTGTTCGTTTTGGGCCTGAGACTTTAATGGGTTATCACAAGGTGGGCTGGATGGCAAGGCGAGCATAGAGATCTAAAACCCTGAAGACTGAAGTACATTTTTTAGCCCATTATAATACCACAAGTATCAATTTTCCAAAGGCTAGATGTATTGGCACAAAGCCACAAACACCACCCCCCCCCCCCCCCCACCCCAACACTTATTTGCACACCTTGTTGCCATATACGCATCGTGTAGGTCCTAACATGACTCTGACTGATGGGCATTAATAATATGTGTGAGTTTGTGCAACCATCTATACGCGAGGTATAAAGTTATACGCACATCCATTTTCACTTTCTCCAATTCTCCTCCATTTACTTTCTCCCCAACCAAACATCCACTATTTCCAATCATTTTTCCAACGCCCATCGGTGATTTTGTTTAGCTTCTAGCCAATTGTTGTTTGGGAGGTCACTATTGCTACTTTTGTTAAAAGATACCGTCAAGATAACCTCTCTTCAAATCTCAAGCTTCTTCCTTCGGTTCAACAATCGGCCAAACAACAAAGTCAGCGGCCGAATTGCTTCAGACCAATATTCCTTCTGTCCCTTGAATGCTCCGCCACTATATAAAAAATTTTGGCCCCTCGAAAAATTATGCCTTGACCGGGCGTACGACTCGCCCAGTACCCTAAGGCCCGCTCTGTAAATTACACAAGAGAAAAGCCCTCTTGACCACTAGTTGATAGTATTAATTATAATTGTGCGCATCAAGAATCATGTTTAAATTGTTTTGCGTACGATAGCCCTTATTGTAATTTTATATTGTTGAGTTGAGCATGGTCCACTAGGTTTAGGCCTAACTTAGACAAGTTAATCAAAACTCTCATCGAGCGGATCCCTATACAAAGAACTACATCTTCATGGCATCCTCTTGTCCCTTAATGTAACCTGAGGTGGAGGGAGCGCACCCCGTGGATACCATCCAGCCTACTATTCAAAACTGTCATCTCAACTATCAGCATACACTATCCGAAAACCACTCCCACCGCCGATAGTGTTCCCGCATACCCGCACACCTCCACAACGCTCTCTCTCCTCGGCACAGACATGTAGCTCATTCTCTCATATCCTCTCAAGTTGGTAAGTAAACCATAAACCCAACCCGCAAACACTAGCTTAAAGGTGGCGGCGGTGTGTCACGGCATGTTGCAACCCACAAACCCCTTCCACCCTTATATAACATAGGTAGCATTTGGTATGCTCAAATGTATGGTGGATTAGAATGGGCCATTGCGAGGGAATGAATAATAGGGTGTTTGGTTATTTAATTGAACAAAATCACCCATTACAAAAGGCATTTCATCCCCTAAAAATCATTCCATCCACCCTTTATTTTTTTCATTTCATTCTCTCTTTCACCTTTATTAACACCAAACCACGACAACCCACCATACATCACAACCCACAACCATACCCCACCTGGTCGAGCTCGGTTAACTTATAAGAGCTCGAGCTCGGCTCGTTGGTAATTTCTCAAGCTCAAGCTTGGCTCGGGCTCAGCTCGTTTATTATATATTAATTAATGTATTAAATAAAATAATATAAATAATAGTACGTTTAGGCTCGTGTGCTCGATAAGTGAAGTCGGGCTCGTTTACTAAACAACTTTAAATCAACGGTAAATATTATTAAATATTTTTTTAAAAATAATATTACACTAAGCTTGATAAGGCTTGACGAGCCTAACGAGCTTCACATGCCAGGCTCGAGCTCGGGCTCAATAAATAAACGAGCTTTGTTTTAGGCTCAAGCTCGGCTCGTTTGCACCCCTACCGACAACCATTGTCACCACCCACCACCGCCGTCACCACTACCCACCGTTGTTACCTCCACCCTCTGTCGCTGCCACCCACCCCCCGTCACCACCCACCTTCGTCGTCGTTGCCACCGCTGTCGCTGACACCACCATCCACCGCCACTGCCGTCACCATTAACCGCCGCTGCCGCCACTTACCGCCACCCACCACTGCCTTCACCGCCGCATATCACCACCCACCATCACAGCATTGGCGCCGCCTCTACCACCCGCCGTCGCTGCCACCCATCGCCATCATCGCCACCAACCACGCCTTTACCACCTATCGTCGCACCACCGCCACATATCACCACCCACCATCACCGCCACTAACCACCACCCACTAATGACACTCACCATCGATTTTTTTGTCCTTCGCCTTTTCCCGCCACCAAACAACACAAAGTAGCAACAAAACAAGACATGTAATGGTAATCCTTCACCACTCAACTGTCGATTTTTTTGTCCTTATGTCATGCTTCGCCGCTCCAACCACTCACCGCTATAACCACCACCTGACGTCACCACCGATTGCCGCCGCCACCTACCGACCACCGCCACCCATCAACAACCACCGCCGCCACCAACCACCTCCGCCACCGACCACCATCGCCACCCGCCATCGACGCCACAGCTGACCATTGCCACCCATCGACAGCCACCGACACCATAGCTACCCACCGACCAGCGCCATCAACGCCACACCGACCACCGCCACCCATCGACCATCACCGTCATACACTGACCACCGCCGCCACCAACCTCAACCGACTATTGCCGCCACTCACCGTTGCCGCCACCACCGACCACCGTTGTTGCCATCGCCCACCGCCACTACCCACCACCGATTTTATTCCTTCATCTTTCATGCCTAACAAACAATACAAAGTAATGATTCTGACGAGGTAGGCCCAATCCAGATGGATTAGCCCAATACCACATAAAGGCTTCACTACCTTTGGGCCGGCCCATTGGCAGACACAAACTGAGTAGGCCCAGGCAGTCATGTCCCGGTCAATTGATAAGGTTCAACTTCCTCCCCGAGAATTGGGGAAGGAAGGTTCCACCAAAGAGATAATGCTTATCTCCACCAAAAGTCGGAGGCTCAGTTCCGGGAGATAGACTCATAGAGGCGGTTACGAGAAGGGTTATAAATACAGGTAAAAGGTAGACGAGAAGGTATTCACACATTCACTTAAAAGCTTCTGCTTTATTTCCTCACCTAGATCGATTCTTATTCTCACGCCGGAGGGTGGTCACAGGAAACCCCCCTTTCCTGTGGCGAGTCCTAACGGTGTTTTGTTTTGCAGGCACCTGGATCCAATTTGATAGGTCATTCATAGCCGGGACTTCGTTCTTGTCCATCCTGAGAGGTACATACTTCTTCATTGGCGCCATCCGTGGGACCCGAAGCAAGGAGTTAGTTACCGGCTTGATAACCCAGAGATCCAAGATGGCTTCGAACCAAAACGCCATAGTAAGCACCAATTTGGCAGAGAACAACCAGAATCAACTCCCTACAACAGAACGGGTAGATGGAATAGTCGCCAATGATTCAGAAGGAGAAGGAGATGAGGTGGCTCCAGGTTTCACTATAGGAGCGTCAGCTTCTCGGCCAAACGGCACCCAGGTGCCGGCGTCGGTTGGAAGTCTTCAAGGCCCTTTCTCTTTTGTGAGAGGGTCGGCCCCGTCATACACTTATACTCGGCCGATTGCTAGTACTACTTTCTCGACCGCACGAGTGCCGGCTCCTTCACCAACTATGCCATGGTACACTGCAGCACAAAGCTTACCGCTTTTCTCGGCCGCTGTCTCGGCAGCTATGACTTCATCACCACAAGCAACCCTCATGCAACCAAACATGCCACCCTATACCCCGGTCACACCCGGAAATCAGCCGTTTATGCCTTATTATCCCATGTCTCCGTATGGTTATATGTGTGCACCATCTGCTGGGGGTGCATTCTCGTACCCTTACCCATATATGTATCCTCCAGTACAACCACCCCTTCCCGGATGGAGCCCCCAAACTGGGATACCTTCAAGCGAAAGGTTGAATGACGTCCGTACGCGTCTCACTTACGAGACTACTCCTGGTGGTCCGGGTACTTCTGCAGGCCCTCCTCAGGGCCGGCAGCAGAACCCAGCTGTGTTACAGGAGAATGAAGAGCAAGGTGATGATGAAGATCTTACCCGGCCATATCGTCCTCCAACAATGGCAACTTATTCCAAGTTCTCGGAGAGGATAGCTAATGCTCCATTACCTCCAAATCTGAAGCTCTCGTTAACAGTGGGTAAGTATGATGGAACCGGGGACCCGGATGATCATTTGAGCATTTTCGAGTCCGTAGGAACATCTAAAGATTGGCCGATGCAGGCCTGGTGCCACATGTTTGTTCAGACCCTTGTGGGGGCAGCCCGGGTCTGGTGGGATAGTTTACCGCCCAGGTCAATTTCTAATTGGAGAGAGATTCATAAAGGATTCACGCAACAGTTCAGCCAGCAGCGTAGACATACAAAGTACAGAGAGGAGGTAATGCACATCCGCCAGAGAGATAATGAGCCAATGGAGAATTTCATAATCCGTTTCAACAAGGAACGGCAACAAATCCCAGGCCTTACTGAAGAGTTGGCGTGCACCGCATTCACCATGGGGGTGAATGATGATGGATTGTTAAGGAAGCTCCATGGTCCTCACGGATACCCGCAAACTATGGACGAAATGATGACCATAGCTAAGGCATATGTCAAGCAGGAAAAATCGATCGCCATGAATCATGCGGTACGGAAGAAGCATGAAACTATCAAGGCAGGTGACAGCCAAGATTCTCGAGGCTCCAGGAACAGGGGACGGTCTGGCCAACCTTACTCAAGGGATGACCGTCGGGATGAACGCCGGGATGACCGGCGGGATGACCGCCGGGATCATGCACGAAGATCGGAGAAGTCCCGGGACTCCTACTCTAGCAGAGGAGAAACAGCTTCCAAGCCCAAACTAGATTATCCAGAGCTTATCAAGACACCGTCCCAGATATTAGAAACTGAAAACCTAAGGCTGAACACTCCTCGTCCGGTCAAAGACTCGCCATCAAAAGATAAGTCCAAATTCTGTGACTATCACAAGGGTAATGGTCACGATACAAATGATTGTTTTCAGCTCAAGAGACAAATAGAATACTTTGTCAGGACGGGAAAACTAGCACATCTGGTTAAGGATATGAAGCCGGGCCCCTCAGCTTGGGAGGATAAGGCAGCCGGAAAGAAGCCCAGAGAGATCAATGCCATACGGCCAGAAGTAAACAGTGGCACCAAAAGGCGTTTTGAGACAATTGAACCATGGATGGAAGCAACGATGACAGTGCCGCCTTATTACAAGGCCTTGAAGATGGAAGCGTTAGTAATATCAGCCGCGGTGGGCGATTACAGCATGAAGAGAATCATGGTAGACACGGGTAGTTCGGAGGACATCATCTATGAGCCATGCTTTAGAAGAATGACGAATGAAGATCAAAAGATGTTGGCACCGGCACACGGTCCGGTAAAGGGGTTCACAGGGGAAATTGTGGAACCGCTAGGATAGCTGACGTTTCCGGTGACCCTAGGCGACAGTTATAAAGAGCGTACAGTTCTAATCACCTTCTTAGTGATCCCGGCTACCTCCCAATACAACATGATTATCGGCAGGTACACTTTGGGTAGGATTGACGCCTTGGTATCCACGGCCAGAGGATTTATTATGTTCCCCACTCCACACGGTGTTGCCACCGTTTCAGGGGAAAAAGTGTGTGCTATGTCTGATAACAAGGTTTGCCGTCAGACACCGGCAGGGATTCGGGGGCCGGAGAGATGGGTCCTGAGTACAAAATACCCGTATCAGACGGTCACAATCGGAAGCTCCCTTACAACCACGACTCAGGAAAAGCTAAAACAGCTACTAAAACAGAGCATGGACGTGTTCGCTTTCTCACCATCTGATATGACTGGGATTTCTCGGTCAAAGGCGGAGCATAAACTTTCTACTTATCCAAATGTAAGGCCGGTCATGCAAAAGAAGAGGAGTATGGCTCCGGACCGGAGAGCAGCTGTAGTGCAAGAGGTGAAGAAGCTCGAAGAGGCTGGAATCTTAAAAAAGACCAAATACCACACATGGGTCGCCAATCCGGTCATGGTCCGGAAGCATGATGGGACTTGAAGAATGTGCGTGGATTATAAAGATTTGAACAAAGCATGCCCTAAAGATGCTTATCCGCTCCCGGAAATAGATCTCAAAGTCGATTCCCTAGCTCCGTTCCAATTCAAATGCTTTTTGGACGCATACAAGAGATATCACCAGATTCATATGGCAAAAGAGGACGAGGACAAGACGGCTTTTCATACGGACGCCGGCATATACTGTTACACCAAAATGTCGTTCGGCCTGAAGAATGCCGGGGCGACATATCAAAGATTGATGGATCAGGCATTTGAGCACCAGATTGGCAGGAATCTAGAGGTGTACGTGGATGACCTGGTGATAAAGAGTAGAGCGGAAGACATGATGCTGAAAGACATAGAAGAAACGTTCGATACTCTCAGAAAGTACAATATCAAGCTGAACCCAGGAAAGTGCTCCTTCGGTGTTGAAGAAGGGAAGTTCCTGGGGGTGATAGTGTCGAAGGATGGATTCAAAGTCAACCCAGAAAAGGTGGCAGCCATCCGGAATATGCCTGCTCCCAAAACACTAAAAGATGCTCAAACACTTAACGGGAGGTTGGCTGCCATCAGCAGATTCCTTGCCAGGCACGCCGAACGTTCATTACCGTTCATCTCCACGCTGAAAGATTGCCTAAACAAGAATAAGTTCAGATGGACTGAAGAAGCAGACAAGGCATTTGAACAGATGAAGACATTTGTTGGTAATTTACCCATGCTTACGGCACCACGTCCGGGAGAAGTGTTAAGAATGTACCTGGCTGCTGGACACCAAGCCATTAGTTCCGTTCTTCTGGTCGAGAGAAACAAGTGCCAGACCCCGATTTATTATATCAGCCGGACTTTGTCTGATGCAGAAGCTAGGTATCCTACGTTGGAAAAATTGGTGCTAGCATTGGTCCACACGACCCGGAGGTTGCGCCGATATTTCCAGGCACATGAAGTGGAAATCTTGACAAATTTCCAACTGGGGCCGATTTGAACAGGCCAGAAGTATCCGGGAGACTCGCCAAATGGGCGATTGAGCTAGGGGCACTGGATATAACCTTCAAAAAGAGAACGGCGGTAAAGGGACAGGTCCTGGCCGATTTTATGACCGAGATCCCGGAGGGTGAAGAGATCCAGGAATCCATTTCGAGAGTTGAAGATATGTTAGAAGAGGGATCCACCCCATGGAAACTATATACCGACGGCTCCTTAAACAGCAAGGGGGCCGGGGCGGGATTGCTATTGGTTAGCCCGGAGGGCGCAAGATTTCTCTATGCCCTACGGTTCGGTTTTGAATGTTCCAACAACCAATCCGAGTATGAAGCTTTGTTAGCAGGATTGCGAATGGCCTTGGCTATGGGGGCCACACAGGTAGACACCCATGTGGACTCGTTACTGGTCAATAATCAGGTAAACGAGTCATATGAGGCAAAGGATGAATCCATGGCCAAGTACCTCGAGAAGACAAAGGAGCTCATGACAAGATTCAAAAAGGTCACATTGCATCATGTGAGAAGGCACAAAAATGATATAGCAGATGCACTCAGCAAGCTGGCGTCATCAGGCACGGATAACGACGTCCGTATTGAAACCTTGAAGCACCCGTCCACAAGAGACCCTGAAGTCCATCTGGTCCACACAGTTGAAGTATCCTGGATGACTCCCATTCAAAGATATCTCACAGACGGAAGCCTGCCGGAAGACAGAGCCGAGGCAATGAAGATACGGACTAAGTCCCTACAGTATGAAATCCAAGCCGGAGTTCTGTATCGAAAATCTTACCTGGGACCAGCGCTGAGATGTGTGTCCCCTTTGGAGGCACAATACTTGATAAAGGACATCCATGCATGCATGTGTGGCATACACGCGGGACCCCGGGCTGTAGTGGCGAAAATAACCAACGCAGGATATTATTGGCCCGGGATGCATAACATGGCTGTGGAAGAACTCAAGAAGTGTGTCAGCTGCCAGAAATACGCTCCGGTAACGTGCCGTCCGAAAAACAATATGATCCCGGTAACAGCAGCATGGCCTTTCCAGAAGTGGGGCATTGACTTAGTTGGACCATTCCCCTTAGCCCCGGGAAAGCTCAAGTACCTGGTAGTGGCCATTGACTACTTCACAAAGTGGATAGAAGCAAAGCCGTTGGCTAAGATAGAGGCCTGCAACATCAAGAAATTCTTGTGGGAACATGTGATCTGCCGTTTTGGGGTTCCCCTGTACCTGGTCAGTGATAATGGGACGCGGTTCGTTGATAAGCAGATACAGGAGTGGTGCAAGAGCATGAACGTACAACAGATATTCACGTCAGTGGCTCACCCCCAGGGCAACGACCAGGTTGAAAGGGCCAATAGAAGCATATTGGATGGAATCAAGAGAAGATTGGATCAAGAAAGAAAGTCATGGGTGGACCAAATTCCACACGTCCTTTGGGCACACCGGACAATGCCTAAGACTAGTAATGGGGAAACCCCCTTTTGCCTGACATATGGATCAGAGGCAATGATCCCGGTCGAAATGGTGCTGCCGTCTAACCGACATGCAGAGCAAGAAGGCAACAATGATCAGCTACTAAGGCACAACCTCGAGTTGTTGGAGGCCCGGCGTGATGAAGCTCACATTAAAGAAGCCCGGTACAAGAAACTGTTGGAGAAATACTACAACAGAAGGGTTAGAAGCTGTCGTTCAAAAAGGGCGACCTTGTCATGAGGGACAATGAAGCTAGCAGGCAACAACCCCAGGGAAAACTAAGCCCAAACTGGGAGGGACCCTATGAGATTGCTGAAGACCTGGGAAAGGGAGCATACAGTTTGAAACAACTGGACGGCACTCCGGTCCCCAGAAGTTGGAACACCGCCCAACTCAGGAAATGTTATATGTAATAATGGACGCTAAAACGTCCTAGCCTATAGGCTGATGTAAGCTAACCCGGACGGTAACCATGACACCCCGGGTCAGCGAATTCGTTTATTTTTATGTTACAATTCATAATAAGACGCCGGTAGTGGCATTAGTAATATTTAAACATTGCATTATAAACAACCGCTTTTACAAAGCGAACTTACAAAAAAAGGTAGGGGCAGGACAAAAATCCAAAGCCATCAAAATACAATTTCCTACCATCTATACATAGCGCTATATCACTAAGCCATACTAGGCTATTAACATTAATTGACGTAACCCTCCAACATGGCAAACACCTCTGCAGGGGTGTGTAGCAGTTCACCATCAGGGTTGCAATCAGGAGGGAGCACCCAAAACTTCTCATACAGCTTCCTCTCTTCCGATTGACAATCATACAACCACGTCTCCGGGTCTTTACTGACCGTTCCAAGCCCAGCAGGAACGGCTTCAGGAGATATGGGCGTTTCATCTTCAGTAGAAGTAACCCATGGAGATGCTGATCGTCCAAATCCACACTTATAGACTAACCCATAACGGTTAGTAGAAGTAGTCGGTGCCGAGTCATCTACGACTGTTGCAGCCCGAGCTGGTACCAGGGAAGGAACTGTATCTTCTTTCCCCCCATGCTTTGCAGCATCAGATGAACAAGGAGGGGTGCCTTTGTGTCTGCGGCGATAGACCAAACGATATTGCCTCGGGGGATGAACATCGCCTGACTTTTGGAAGGATGATTCCATCTGAGGCACAACTTCATCAAGTTGTTGAGACAGGCGTTGCATTTCCCTCAGCCCTTCGAGAGCATCAAGCTCTCTCAAATAATGCTTCAAGGAAACAAACTTACGTGGCATGACGAACTCACAATATGTGTACGGTTACATGATAAGGAATACCCCTTATAAAGGGGGTAAAAATGACGGTTTAGTTACCATTGGAAGTTTAAACAATCGATATTTATGACACTGACAGACGCCGCCTGACACGTGGATGTGACGGTTAAATGGCAGTGCCGACGTCAGCAGAATCATGACAAATATTAAATGTGAAAAGACGTTTCTTTGTAGCATGAGCCTGGGCACAAATAATTATAATTAAAAGTTCATTACATGTCACATTAAAAACAAGGAAAATTACAAGCAAAATCCAGACAAGTCATTAAGACAATAGAAGCAAACGATCATTCGTTGTCAGAGGAACTTGCAGAGGAGCTGGCAATCACAGGTTCAAGCAGGGCCCGGACGTTTGACATGCCCTCGTCACCAGCCTGGGCCTGTAGCTGTGCAAGCTCGTTGAGGGAATCACTGCTCAGTGCTTCCAGGGCCCGGGATGTCCTCTGTTCAACCTCTTTTTCGTGATCGGTGGCCTCCGGGAGTTGGCGTCCTAGGATCCCATGAAGATGACCATGTCTCAGGCCGTACTGATACCCGGACTCCACAGCAGTCCGGTAAAAGTCATTGAGTCTTTGTTGGTACTGAGTACCTCCCCGGATATGGCTCCATGAAGCCTGGAATCCCTTCGAGATTAACCAATCCCGGTCTGCCTCTAAGACATTCACCCGAGCTTGAGAAATGGCCAGCTGCTTAGAGAGGTTTGTGGCATTGTTGATAGCAGCCTCAGCTTCCGATTTAGAGTTGTTCAACTGCTCTAGCATGGAGTCCCTCTCCTCTTCAGCTCTCCGGGCGCGAGACTCATAACCTTCAATTTCAGCGGCTAACTGTTGATATCTCTCCTGGTCACCCTTGGCCTTAGCAGCATTCTCTCTCTCCACTTGTAATTCTCTTTCAAGGAGTCTCACCCGGTCCTCTAAATTCAGCATCAACCGGGCTTGCTGATCCCGGGAACGTAGGATTTCAAGCTTCTCATCATTGTGAGTATTTATGAGACGAGTCCTGTCCCGTTCGTATGTATCTCGGACAGATGACATCTCAGCAAGCTCCTTCCGACAATCACCTAAAGACTGCATCAATGCCTCGGCCTCCACAGACAGCTTACTATGGGACACATGCATATCAAACAAATCACTCACATCCGAGCGCCAACGACGCAACACTTCATACAAAGAAGAAAGAGAGCTCACACTGGAACCAAGAGCATTCTCGGCAAGCTGGCGTTGTCCAGCCCTTGAATATAATACCGTTCAGCGGGCGGAAAGGCATGATCAACCCAATGCCTAACAGCGTCTGGTCCAATCAGCCGGGAGGATTGAGCAATTTTCCATTTCGGAGCATACTTAGTGTCTGGCAAAGACGGGTTCCAATTGACGCCCGGAACATACACATGCGAAAGCATTCCCTCAGATTCCACGGGTTCCGCACTGAAAGGCGCCTTCCCAGACCTAACGCCACCAGGAAATGCAATAGGATGGTGTTGCACATCATGGAGTAATTCAGTGAAGCTAACATGTGGCATATCCTTAATGGCAACACCACTAGAACTGCCGAGATAGAACCCTGGCTTCACATAAGAGGGCATGGAAGTGTTGACCGTAGCAGACACACTGCTTAAGGAAGCAACGGCTGATGCTGAAGTAGTTACAGTCATTGGAGAGAAGGTAACACCAACTGATATGGTATTCATAGGCTCTTCCACAATTTCAAGGCGTGGAGCCAAAGGGGCAGTGATCGCAGCAGCAGCTGAACAGCTAGCAGATGCCGGAGGGGCAGCAGATGACGTCATAACAGGGCTGTCCACACCCTGCTCCGGTCCAGGAGTGATAAGGGGACTTTGAACCACTCCCTGTTGAGAAGAAGCACCTTCACCCAGAAGGCAAGTACCTAGAAACAAAAGAACGGCAGCCATAAGTATAGAGGAAACCAAGCATAAGACATGACAAAGGATTCTTACCGAGTCTTTCCTCCTTGCTGGCTAGCAATTCACGACGCTTTGCAAGAAACGCTGATACGTCAGGTGAACCGGTCTTCCTTTTCCGGGATTTCTTCTTCTTCTCGCCAGCAGTGCTAACGGGGGCGGCAACATTGAGGGGATCCGGGTTTAGAGGTGGTGAAACCGGTGCCTTAGTGCTTGCCGGAACAGAGGAACCCGGCTGATCAGGAAGATCCTGCACCGGTGCCTCTGTGTTTACCGGAACAGCAGTGCTTGGTTGATCAGGAAGATCTTGAACCGGTGGAACAGGAACCACAAAATTCTTCGCCGTCTGGCTGAGAACGTCTGCCTCATCGTCACCCAATAGACGGTCATGCTCCTCGATGTGGGGAATGGCCTTCGGATCTATGGCATCGAAGTAGTGCCACTCATCTGGGTATAAAAACAAATGTTTCAGTTACACATACTTTGCAGAATTAAAGCTATGCAAGAAGACATACCTTGGTCTCGTCGACGATACTCCGGGTACACAGTATCATCAACCCAAATACGGCTCATACCAACGGCCACAAGGGCTCGTTCAGGTATGTGGGTGCACGGCGTGGGATGGTTGACTAACGCCAGATACAGAGGAAGCTTTTCAAACACGGCAGGAGCAGGGCACTCATCGGCAAACCTTGTCTTGCCCTCAGGAGTCTGCACCGGAGCAATGACTGGTAGCACACACTCATCTATGAAAAAGAACTTCCGTTTCCAGTTCTTATCTTGTACATTGGGAGGAAAATTTGCAATACAAGAAGGAGCTCCCGGACGACGATCGAATGTGAAATATTCCCCCTTATACACAAGCACGTATAACGCTCGGAAGACCTCGAGCTGGGGGGACATACCCAGTCCCCGGGCACAAAATTCAAAGTGTTTCACTTTGATTAATCCTAATGGATGCAACTGCGAAATGTTAACTTTGTAATAGGACAAAAATTCGACCATAAATTGGGTAACCGGTAGTCGGAAATGACAAAACTTGAAGAACTCCGCATACAATGTGATCTTCCCGGGCTTCAGAGGAAAAGCTATATCGGTAGGTCCTGGACAAACAGGATTCCACCCCGGCAGTATACGCCACTCCGTAAGAAAAGATTGTAGTGCCGTTACCGACCAATTAGTATGAATCTGGGCAACACTCATGGTGGTTCGTGATGTGCTGGTTTTGGGAGCCATGTCAATTGAGAATTCGTTTGTGGTGAGGAAATGTTCTCATCCCCATGGCCACTAGCTAATTTATAGGTGGAAGTGTCACACATTTTTAAATTTTGAAAACAAACCGCCAACACGTCAAAAACCTTTGAGTTGCTCAGTCTGTTGAAACGGCTGAAGTGACAATTCAGGGTGACGTCACATCACGTGCTTTACCCATGCGGCACTACCTTCGATAGAGATTTTATTTTGGCATTAACAGCATTGTCTAAGTGTCACATAACTTTTTCATTTTCAAAAAGCCTAGTAATAACCAAGTCTACTTATCACTAGACTTGGGGGGACATGACGAGGTAGGCCCAATCCAGATGGATTAGCCCAATACCACATAAAGGCTTCACTACCTTTGGGCCGGCCCATTGGCAGACACAAACTGAGTAGGCCCAGGCAGTCATGTCCTGGTCAATTGATAAGGTTCAACTTCCTCCCCGAGAATTGGGGAAGGAAGGTTCCACCAAAGAGATAATGCTTATCTCCACCAAAAGTCGGAGACTCAGTTCCGGGAGATAGGCTCATAGAGGCGATTACGAGAAGGGTTATAAATACAGGTAAAAGGTAGACGAGAAGGTATTCACACATTCACTTAAAAGCTTCTGCTTTATTTCCTCACCTAGATCGATTCTTATTCTCACGCCGGAGGGTGGTCATAGGAAACCCCCCTTTCCTGTGGCGAGTCCTAACGGTGTTTTGTTTTGCAGGCACCTGGATCCAATTTGATAGGTCATTCATAGCCGGGACTTTGTTCTTGTCCATCCTGAGAGGTACATACTTCTTCAGATTCATTATATTCTCACATGGTAACCAAACAAGACCATGAAATGGCAATGATACATTTCATTCCTTTGTCCATTTCATTACCCATTCCGTTCCATTACCTCTTCCATTTCATTACCTCATACCAAACAGACCCTTATACTTATATTGCTTTTTATTCGTACATGAATGCATAATCTTATCAATTATGAAATCTAATACTGACTTGAGCGTCAGAGGCTGGTCAAGAGACCTCGGTTTCTAACTTCTTCTTATGAGCTCTTCATGGGTTTGCAAATTTGGATCGAGATAGGGAAGACGAGGCGTTGCAAGGTTATCTTCACAATACGTGTAGCAACACTGTCCTGTGGAAGCTTGTCACCTTAATCAAGTTTGATCGGGTCTTGCTTCTTCATATTGATTATCATATGTTTTCTTACAATAGTAACGGGTGATAAACCGTGTCGCAACCCCAATATGAATAACAAAATTGATCCTACTAAAACATAATTTAGGGTCTAGGAGCCAAAAATTTTCTATCCACGATCTGTTGAACCTTGTTCAAAATGCCACAACCTATGGGGCAAGGAAACCAAATATATAATAATAATAATAATAATAATAATAATAATAATAATAATAATAATAATAATAATAGGGAGGTGATATTAACCCCCCCCCCCTTCTATTCCCACCCCTCCCACCTCTCAAAGCGCCTCGTTTTGGCCAAAGCGAGGCGCTTTGGTTACTTTTTTAACTACCTCGGTCTGAGGTAAGTTATTCTGATTTGACCCTAGGCGCCTCGCTTAGGCCTAAGCGAGGCGCTTAGAATCCAGATTTTATTTTTGTGGTAAATTTTGTGTTTTGGTGGTTTGAATTGGTTTTTTATTTTATTTTTTAAAATTTTTTAATATAATTATTGTAAAAAAAAATTATAAAAATTAAAAAACAAAATAATAACTTACCTCGACATTTAAGCCGAAGACACTTTCCATCCAACACGGGGTTCACTAACAGTGGTGTGGTCTACCTTTTTGCTTATGATCTAACACCAAATCTCATTATCTGTCAACGATGAAGGCAACCTGAAAACAACCGGATGGTTGGTAGCTATAGGTAAGAACATTGTGGATGAGGATTGTTTATCTTCCCATTGATTTCAAGTATGTTGCATTCATCGTTGACAGATATCTCTCTGACAAAAACTGAAGGCAACCTGCAACTAGGTGATGGCCATACCGACGTGAGGGTAGTCCATTGGTATTATTGGCAAAGTGATTTGTAAGGGAAGAAGAAGAGAATGTTATATATGTTTACCTTCCCATAGAAACTCTGAAGACCTTAACGGAGGTTTGCAAGAGGGTCATTGGTCTTCAGAGTTTCCAACCCCTAATACACATTCATCAAAGGATATTCATGTGAGAATGCATAGTACAAAATTCTTTTGACAAACGTCTGTCTGATATCCAGCTGCTGGAATTGTTTACCTTCCCATTGATTTCAGGTATGTTTACCTTCCCATGGAAACTCTGAAGACCTTTACGGAGGTTTGCCAGAGGGTCATTGGTCTTCAGAGTTTCCAACCCCTAATACATTCATCAAAGGATATTCATGTGAGAATGATTTCGTACAAGATTCCTATGCAAGCAAGTCAAATTCAGTTGTTGGACCAACTTGAGATATGAGTTTGATTAGCTTGAATCTCTCTTATCCATGTAAAACGATCGCTTTACAGTGCCGAAAACGACTATCGTCACTCTGTATGGGTGGCTTCTTAGCGCTGATCCTACTGTCGATTTCTTTCCACAACCATTGCTCCAACATAACTTATTAGTTTCAGATTTATAACAATCTCACTCTCTCTCCCTTCGTTCTTCTCTAACCTAGTATCTTCTTCCCGAACTTCAACACCATGAACCCTAATCTTCTAACCTTCATAACTTACTCAAATATTAACTATGGTGATTCATAAGCTGGGATTATGAGAAACAAGTCTGGTGATAACACACTTGGATTGGATGAGATATTGAGTTTCTAAAGCATTGTTTATGATACTGCAGGAAAATGGTACAATCAGATGATTAACCATGTGGACTTACCTGAAGAAGGACTTGTGCTATTTCTTTTCAAACCCTTCCATCTTATGGAAGTTGCTAAAATAGTTAAAAAAAAATGTATTTGTGAATAATACATTCATCAAAAAGACCATCTCTTTGTCAGAGGGTCACTATTCATATACCATTGTTGTTGGATGTTCATGTAAGAATGCATAGTACAACATTAAAGAAGGACTTGTGCTATTTATTTTCAAACCCATCCATCGTATACCTAACACACTACAATTATTCACTATTTTATACATACAACACACCTTCATCGTTGACCGTACTGTTCTTCTTGATCTTGATCTTCACACTTGCTTTTGACAAACGTCTGGCTGACCTGAAGTTCCTTTGCAACCAGGTAGAAAGGAACTAGGTTGCAAATATAAAAATCCATCACATCACGATTTGCATCCCGGCAGAGTTCGTTGTACTGGCTGTCAAGAGAAATCGCGTGATGATAGTCGTTTTTGGCGTCGTAAAGCGATCGTTACTGTAATGATCAGAAACATTCCAAATAACTGTAATGATCGCTACGGTTGCCTTCATCGTTGACCGATATCTCTCCAATAACAACCCTTGTTTGATTATACTCTTTATGTATGAATAGTGACCCTCTGGCAAACCTACCTCTGTTTTGAATTTGTTGGTTCCATAAAGAAGTTATCAATCTCACTGTAATGATCAGGAACATTCCAAATAACTATATAATTTCAGCTTTTGTTTAACTATTTTAGCAACTTCCATAGAGAAGTTATCAATCTCACTGTCCAACTGAATTCATCTTCCTTGTCTTAAAACCCTTAACATCGCTGTTTGATTATACTCGTGTTCAGTCTTTATCAGGTTGCCTTCATCATTGACCGATATCTCTCCGATAACAACTGAATTCATCTTCCTTGTCTTAAAACCCTTGACATCGCTGTTTGATTATACTCGTGTTCAGCCTTTATCAGGTTGCCTTCATCGTTGACCGATATCTCTCCGATAACAACTGAATTCATCTTCCTTGTCTTAAAACCCTGACATCGCTGTTTGATTATACTCGTGTTCAGCCTTTATCAGGTTGCCTTCATCATTGACCGATATCTCTCCGATAACAACTGAATTCATCTTCCTTGTCTTAAAACCCTTGACATCGTTGTTTGATTATACTCGTGTTCAGCCTTTATCAGGTTGCCTTCATCGTTGACCGATATCTTTCCGATAACAACCCTTGTTTGATTATACTCTTTATGTATGAATAGTGACCCTCTGACAAATCGAGTAATGATAGTCGTTTTCGGCGTCGTAAAGCGATCGTTACCGTAATTATCAGAAACATTCCAAATATCTGTAATGATCGCTACGGTTAGTGGATACCATGGATCAGAGAGATTCAAGCTAATCAAACTCAGGGCAACCCTTGTTTGATTATACTCGTGTACAGCCTTTATCAGGTTCTTTTGGCCACAGGTACAGAAAGGTTATAAATGTTCATGTCGTTTCAGGTTGCCATCATCGACTACATCAAACCGACGATCTTCCTCCACGACACTCCTAATGGGCCTCTCTTTATTTCACGGTACGATTTGTATTTTTGTTGCTTTTTAAATAATAAGTTTTGTGTTTATCAAACCCTAACATCTGAGCAATGATTTATTATTATTAATTTATTTATTGTTATTTTATTTCTGTTTTGAGGGTGTAATGATGATGATGGTTATGATTTGACAAGCGATTTTTGAAAAGTATCAACATTCGGAAATTAGTAACCAATTACGAAACGCGTCAAACAGAGACCGGAAGTCCAGCATATCGATTAGACATGCAAAAATCGTGTTTCGAAAAAATATGGGTATCGAATGTATAGTCGGAGCACCAAGTAGAATGATTCACGAAAGTTGAACAAACTTGGATGTTTCAACCAAAACATACAAACGAGCAATAAACGACCCGTAACGCCTCAAACGAATTTTGTTGTATTTGGAACAACTAAAAACAATTTAAAATGAATTAAAATTAATTTTTAATCAATAACAACTATTTAAAATGAATTAAAACAAGTTAATTTTTTTGAAAAAAAAAAGGCCAAAGCTAGACGCCTCACTTTGGATAAAGCGAAACGCTTTGGAGGGGGTTTAAATAGAAGTGGGGGGATGTGAATAGCCGGGGCCTAATAATAAGCTTTCACAAACTCTTTATATAAATAACGTAAGCAACACAACCTAGTATTTGTCCCAAGACATGGTTCAAAAATCAAAATTGCCCTTTTTGAAACCTATTTTAGTTGGTTATACTTGTAGTGGGTTGAAAACGAACACCAAAGCGAGACGGACCATAACGATTAAAATGAAATAAAAAACGTTACTGATTTTCGGTTTAAAGCAGAACTGACGTGAGCTAAAACATGCTTCTTAATCTAATTCGAAACGTAACTATTTAAGTGTTGAAAAGTAATAATAGGAAGAAAAAAAATATTTTGGTTGCTGAGTTGAAATTAAAGGATTAATTTTATATAAATATTAAAAAAATGAACGGTTTTATATTTTTTTTATTGAAAAAGAACCAAATGAAACATATCTATCTATCTATACTTTTCATAATAGGAAAAGCGTGAGTGACGTCAGAAAGCTGATGTATTAACCGGAGAGACTGGCCACCAATGCATGTATGATACAAAAACTGATGTCATTAATCGCCTTAAAATAGTCAAAAAAGACGTGGGCCACGTGAAAGCACCGCTGTTGCTCTCAACAGCGGTTCTCAATCCTTAGGTCTGCCAACCAACAGCAGACGTTATGCACATATGCTTTCAGCTGTTATCTATAAGCAGTTTTTATGAACATCTGTTTAGTACATATTCAGCCCTTAACTTTTTGAAGTTTTAAGAGGGAAATTTTGAATTAACATAGGGAAGTGTGATTTTTGCAGCTATATAATCATCATTATCGTAGATGCTTTCCTCATACACAACCATTTTCTCTCACAAATTAATTTATAAAATCTTCTTTCGAATTTTTTGTTGAAATCTTCTCAATGGGTCTTCATAAGAAAATTGATAGTTTTGTTTGTGATCTCAACCCATCCAAAGATATCTGGTTTCTCAAGGTTCGTATCATACTGAAGAGATAGGGAGCCTAATCCGAAAGGCGTCCCTATCCCCAGGAAACAACCCTGCGCCAGACCACGGCGGAGCAACACACCAGCGCGAGGACAAGTAATCAACGAGCCTCGTGCGCCAAGACAGATGATAAGCAACAGACATTACCTGACACGCACGTACTATCACGCGCGGAATCTTCCCTTAGCACCTTTCATACGAGGTACAAAGAACGACAAAAGGAAGATTCATAAAGATCTATGTCAGTGTACACACCAGCAGGAGAAGGACATGTGGCAGATAGTACAAAAGGTGAACGGCTACACTGTGCATGCTGTCGCCAACAGTGACCAGCAGGCATTACCTCGCCAACTGTCAGACAACACATCAGACGGCAGAGATAGCCTGAGCACTGTAGCAAGTACAACATCACTGTGCACCACCAGAATTTCGCCACGTGTCCAGCTACAACAACGACCACACTGTAGCATGACGTCATCAGCAGTAACCAGTCTTTCCCGCCAATTTCAGAAGGACCATGGACTTGGGCCTCGGTTGGTCCCAAGCCAATGGTGTCACCTGTGGGCCTTTCCATGCAGCCCACTGCGGTGCCTATAAATAGGACTAGATACAATCCTTGTATTTCATTCAGAAATAGCTATAACAACCATATACAACCTTTGTAATCTCTCATTCTTAATAACATTCCGATGTACCTACAGTGGACGTATGTCATTAAAGACCGAACCACTTCAACCTCGTGTTCTCACACACTTCTTGCACACACTCACACGCACTAAACCTCCGAACGGGTTAACCATTACGGTTTGGGTAAAGGATTAAGCTTGTAGTTACATAAGTATAAACCACCCGGTGATTAGTATTAATCACCGTGTTACTTATTGTTTCTTCATTAGCGCCATCCAACGGTTAGAACAACTTTATTCACTCATCTTTTAACCCACCCATGGCTGAACCCAACCCTAACACCTCCGGCATGCACCAAGCCGGAGAAGATAACCTCCAACAGCCGGAGGACCAAACCACACCACACACTGTCGTCAAACAGACAACTTCACGACTCGACAGGTCAGCTGTCGAGATCCGTAATGTCGAGTCAGACGATGACAGCCAAGATCTGTTTGAGGAGGACCCGGACCAATGGCTCCTCCGTCAGAACGCTAAGAGTGCTGCAATCTGCCAACGGAAGCTCCTGCAGCAAGCTAAGAAGAAAGGCAAGACCATTGCTTTCGACACCCCGTCAAAAGCAAGGCACAAGAAGAAAGACATGGCCGATCACGGCGATGGTAGTAGCGGGGAGCTTGGCGGAAACGTCAGAGCTCGGGGCTACGCCAAACCACGTGAGGAGCCAGATGGTTACGAATCATCAAGTAGCGACTCAGGCTACAAAGGAAAGAAACACATTCACGCGTCGCGAGACAGTGATGTGGATGATGATCTGGTCAAACCGTTTCGACCAAAAGTGTAACACCCCAACCGATGGCGGAAACATCGAGGTGTCACGTAGTGACGATTGTTCAATAGCTCATGGACTAAAGTGTAAATTTGAATACATTGATTAAATAATTTATTACATTGAAATGAAATACAACGATTCTAACTGCCAACTAAATTGAAATACAATGAATCAAAATCTAAATATAAATCCGAAAGCTTAAAGGATGCATCTCAAAACAACCTGAAACATGTACAAAATAATTTGGTCAATACAAAAATTGTATTGGTGAGCATACCCTGTTTAAATATATATAGTAGAAAAGTGTTTAGCAATTCATGTGCGGTACCATTTGCAATTATGTAATAAGTAATATCCGTTCAAAACCAAACCTGAGAATAATGACTAACACATGACTAACCAACTGAATAATGAATTAACAAGACAATGACCAAGATTCTCAACAGAGTCTCAAGGGGGTATACCATAGTACTATTCATTGAAAAGCTAGGCCGCCCAGCGGTTAATGATTTTGACAAGTCATAGACACACCAATTAACATAAAGCAAACACACATGAGAATTACATTGAGTATAAGAAATTGAAACTTGATTAATAGGTACATGAGTCACCCCAAAGTAGTAAAACAATAAAAAGGGGAAAGATATACTCACAGTTTGCGAAAGTGATCAAAATCCAACTTAAGCGATCGTGAGCTAAGTAATGGGAATTCCGAGGAATTCAACCTATAATGTATAAGAATACTAATAAGGAAATGTCTAAGAGTCTAAAGTATCTAGGGTCTAAGGCATTAGGGTTTGCTAAGTCGATTTGGGGAATTAAAGTTTTTATGATAAATCGCGTTAATGTAAAAGTTGTACGTCAAAAATAATATATAAAAGTTTGTAAATGCTGTTTAGGTAATATAATTATTCCCAATTGAATATTTAGGTAAACATATGTTTTGACTAATTAAGACAAAATAATATAGTTAATTACTTAAATTAATTATTGTAAACAGTAATCATAAATATTGAAATAATTGGCTAGGAGTTACACATCGATCCAATAAATGCTAATAAAGACATTCAACCATAAGAGTATTTCTATTTTATAAAAAAAATATTTATAAAATAGATGTTTAAATTGTACAAATAAATAAATGTTTTATTATGTCTAATTAAACATAATAAGACTAATAATACAAGACACAATCCAAAAATACTATTTTCATAGAAAATGGATACTTTCTGATGTAAAGTAATGAAAATAATTTTCCCATAATTTTTATAAACTTATTTATATTTAAAACTGATTTAATGGTATTAAATCATGTTTAAATGATTAAAAATAGGAAAATCAATACAAATAAATGTTTTCTGAGCCAATAATTTTTATTTCAGTTCTTAATGATTAGAAATAATTTATGACAAATTTTCATATTAAAATAATTAAATTTCAATTTTATATGATTTAAATATCATTAAAACCACATAAAATCAAAATAAAACACAAAACACTCTTAAAGGTAAAAGTTTCTATGAAAACTCAATCTACTTAATTAAAAAGGCTCACAATAAATTTTATAGAGTTTTGTGACAAAAACCTATTTAACATGAATATTATTTGTTTTAAAACTAATTTAACAAATAAAATGAGATTACACATATAACCGTATCAAAATAGAGGAAAAATGACATGAAAATTATTCTAACATAATGAAATATGTTTCTACCAATTTTTGTGTTAAAATACATTTAATACGATTTTATATGAATTAAACATGATTCAAGCACCATAAAAATAATTAAAAATACTAAACAGTCTCAATAAATTCCGAAATAATTTCTAAAACTTCTAATCAGTTATAGGAGCAAGTCTACCAAGTTTCATAATTTTTGTATAAGAAATGAGTGAGTTATGAATTTATAAAGTTCTATAAACTTTTAAATCAAAATCCTCAAATAATCTAGAACACCCTAAACCATAGATTATCCAATTGAAACCCTTAGACACTATAATTAACAAACTAAATAGAGGGCTATTGATCAATAAATATGAATAATGTATCATGCAAAAATAATCGGAAAAACTCACAACGTAGCTAATCCAATTTGTAGAAATAAAACTGAAATAGAACCCAAGATTAAGCTTCCAAATTCGTCAGAAAACAAGAACTAATGGATTATGCTTGGACCTTAAACGCGTAGGATAACTACTAATCTTGTTCAGAAATTTGGGAACTCAAAAAAGAATTATAGATGCAAATAGAAATTGGTGAAATCCGCGACAGAAATATAGTGAACAAATGATTTTTTTTTTCCAATATAATGCCCCCATGTGTGTCTATATATATATTTCAAATGATCAAGGTTAATAAATGGAATTTATGGTGACATAAAAACAATTTCAAACAAACATAAGTATCAATAAAAAAAATGTTGTTTCAATATATAAATGCTCATAATTATTACTAATAAAAAACTTGTTGAAACTTGTTGAACCCGATTTGAGTAGTGTAGGAAAATAATACATAAGGTTGGCATGTTGACTTTGTTTGTTTCATAAACCGTTGAGTTTATAAAAAAATCCATTTAACATCAAAACTTAACAACTTTCTATTTAGTTCTTTTTTTTTATTGGTTTGAGCTTTACGTTTTAGTTATGCATTCAATTTTCAATGTAGCAAAATTAGTTATTAGTTTTGACACTTAAAACAATTTAACTATTTTACCAAATTAAAATTCGGGTATTACAATTTTTTCCCTAAATGTTATTCCAAATTTATTAGAAATTTGCGAATGTTACAAAAAGCTTTTGCCGAGAAGTCCAAGTTTGTCGCCCGCATAGCGGCTGCCAAAATCCCAAGAAAGGCCAAGCTCCCAAGCAGCATCGGTAGATACGATGGCCTGCGTGACCCCGACGACCATGTGCACGACTTTGAGTGCGCAGGTATGTCTGTGGACTGGCCTGTCCAAGTATGGTGCCATCTTTTCGCCCAAACCCCTACGGGTGCCGCCAGGGTATGGTTTGACAACCTCCCAGCGGGAAGCGTAAAAGATTTCGACGATCTAACAGATAAGTTTGGCAGTCACTTTTCACACTTGCGCAAACACAAAAAAGACAAGGCGCACATTTTGCTATGTCGTCGATACAACCACGAAACAATTGAAGACTTCATTGTTCGATTCAACAAGGAGGCCTTGCAAATAGGTTGCGGAGAGGAACTAACACGAGCTGCGTTCATACACAATGTGCGCAGTCCAGACCTCATGAAATGTCTAACTGGCAAGAACGGTATCCCAGAGTCTTGGGACGAACTCATCCGTTCAGCAAAAATATACGCTTCCTCCGAAAGATCTTTCAACCAGCTGCACGGCTTCCAACCACAACACCATAATAATAATAAGCACAAAAGCAAATCCGTTTGGAGCCGCATCTCTGGCACCACCGACGAGGGGAAATATTCACCCGCCGGTGATGCCCGCCAAATCATCAACACAAAGCAAACACGGGACCAACGTGGACACTCCAAGAAAAACCACGACTGGACCCCGCTGACAAAGACACCGTCTCAAGTTCTGAAAACCGAGCAAGTCACACTGAATGAGCCCAACCCTTTGGGAAAACGGCGAAACGTGGATCGTAGCAAATTCTGTGAATACCACAACGACTATGGTCATCTCACCGACAATTGCTACAGTTTAAAGATGGAAATTGAAGCCGCGCTGAAGTCGGGCCAACTGGGCCACTTAGTCAAGAATGTTCACCGAGCTGGCAAGGGTCAAGCCAACGAGGAGACCCAAGGCGAAGGGTCGCGGAAGAAAATCCGAGATCTCAACACCCATGCGGCCACATTAATTCCCCGCCATCAATGCAACGTGACAAGGCGTGGAAAAAACACCCAACATGGGAAACGCACCCGGGTACAACCGCTGGATGACTCTTGGAAAGAGGCTGACATCCTCATGCCAAGGGTCAGAGGCGGCGCCTCTTGCACAGCTCCACTTGTGATAACCGGCGTCTTCGGGAATTACCGCACGCGGTATATGTTCCTAGACGGCGGCAGCAGCACGGATATTATGTACGATCAGTGTTTTCAGCAACTTGATGAGGAAGACAAAGCAAAGCTCATACCAGTCAATGAGCCCATCTCCGGTTTCATCCACGAGACTATCATGCCCCGCGGCATGCTCTCCTTGCCTGTTACCTAGACTGATGGCACCCATGAACGCACAGAAATATGCGATTTTATGGTCTTGCCAGCCACGTCCAATCATGACATACTTCTGGGAAGAGAAGGCATCGCACACTTCAACGCTAACGCCTCCACGGCGCACGCAATGGTGGGTTTCCCCACCAAAACAGGCGTTGCCTTCATCCGGGGAAACAAGGATTGCCACGTCGCGGACACAGTTAAGCCGCCAAAAATGGTCAAAACAGACGCCCGCACAGAGCCGGAAAAATGGGTACTCAACCCCAAATTTCCGGAGCAAACGGTGATCATTGGCCATGAAATCTCCGAGACCATACGCAATCACCTGAAACAACTCTTGATCAGTAACATGGACATTTTCGCATGGCAGCCAGCGAACATGGTCGGGGTTCCCCGAGAAATAGCAGAACATAGACTCAATGTTTATCGCTCCGCGGAGCCAATAGTACAAAAGAAGCGAAGTATGGGCCCGGAGAAAACAAAGGCCATGAACGAACAAGTCACCGAGCTGCTCAATGCCGGCATCCTCCGCCCCATCAGATACCAGACTTGGGTAGCCAATCCTGTCATGGTCGCCAAGGCAAACGGGGGATGGCGCATGTGCGTTGACTACAAAGACATCAACAAGGCGTGTCCAAAAGACTGTTATCCTTTGCCTGAAATCGACCTAAAGGTGGATTCTCTCGCCCCATACCGGTTCAAGTGTTTCCTAGACGCCTACAAAGGGTACCACCAGATACAGATGGCTAAGGAAGACGAAGACAAGACAACGTTCCGCACAGACGCGGGTATCTTTTGCTACACAAAGATGCCTTTCGGTCTAAAAAACGCGGGCGCAACATACCAGCGCCTAATGGACACGGCCTTTGTGAAAGAAATCGGCGTACGGCTGGAAGTGTACGTCGATGATCTAGTAATTAAAAGTAAAGAAGAAGGTGACATGTTACGGGACATCCAGCAAACGTTCAACCAATTGCGCAAAGTGCGCATGAAGTTAAACCCAAGCAAATGCTCGTTCGGGATGGAAGAGGGAAAGTTTTTGGGCGTCATCGTAACGCGGGATGGCTTTCACGCCAACCCAGAGAAGGTACAGGCAATCGAAAGGATGCCATCGCCGGCCTCCGTCAAGGAGGTACAAACATTGATGGGTCGCCTAGTCGCCCTGAACCGCTTCCTATCGAATTATGCTTCAAAGTCTTTCCCATTCGTGGACACTTTGAAGAATTGTCTAAAGAAAAGCAATTTTCGCTGGACCCCGGAGGCAGAATCAGCATTCCAACAAATGAAACAGTGCCTAATGAACCTTCCCACACTAACAGCTCCGCTCCCCAAAGAACCGCTCACGCTGTATCTCTCTGTCACGGAGCGGGCAATAGGCGCAGTCCTAATGGTTGATCGTAAAGGCGTGCAAACGCCAATTTACTATATCAGCCGGACGCTGTTAGATGCGGAAACTCGGTATACAATAATGGAAAAGCTGGTCCTCGCCCTCATTCATGCATCCCGAAGACAGCGCGGGTACTTTCAAGGCCACCCGATAAACGTCCTCACGGACTATCGGATAAACGACATTTTGGCCAAACCCGAGCTGTCGGGCCGACTGGCGAAGTGGGCTATCGAGTTAGGAGAACACACGATCAAGTACAAGCCCTGACCCGCAATCAAAGGCCAAGTACTAGCAGACTTCGTCACCGAGATTCCTACCGACAAGATTCAAGAATGCCTTGAAGAAGAATCACCCGCGCCAGCGCATGATCCATCGCAAAAATGGTCCCTATACACTGACGGGGCCTCCAACGGAGATGGCGCTGGCGCCGGATTACGCCTTATCAGCCCAGATAAACACGAGTTCACATAAGCCATCCGCCTAGAGTTTAAAATCACAAACAATGAAGCGGAATACGAAGCGTTGCTGGCAGGCCTCCGCATTGCGGAAAAAATGGGGGCCAGGCACGTAGAGGCGCATGTAGACTCACTGCTAGTAGCGCGGCAGATCAATGGGACCTATGATGCAAAGGACGAGACCATGGCTCTATACCTGGAACAAGCCAAACAACTCATGCGCCGATTCGACACATGCACGGTCGAACACATCAGACGCAGCGAAAACAAACCAGCCGATGCGCTGAGCAAAATGGCATCCACGGTCTTCGAGCACATGGCCAAAGAAGTCCGAATCGAGGTCCGAGACAAACCGTCTGTCTCCCCGCGCCAAGTCAACGTCACCCAAACGGGCAACGCGTCATGGATGACGCCAATCAAAACCTTTTTATCCTCTGGAACCTTGCCTGAAGACAAGTCAGAAGCCCGGAAGATAAAAAACAAAGCTCTACAGTATCAGCTTGCGGGCGGCGTCCTGTACCGCCGCTCTTACCTAGGGCCACTGTTGCGCTGCGTAGACCCTACAGAAGCCTCCTTTCTTCTCAAAGACATACATGAAGGAACATGCGAGCTACACGCGGCCCAAGGATGGTGGTAGCGAAGTTGATGAACGCAGGGTATTATTGGCCTGGTATGCATGTCGACGCGGTCAATGAACTACGCAAATGTGATAGCTGCCAGCGCCATGCTCCAAATACCCTGCGCCCCAAGAACAACCTAGTGCCGGTCACAGCGACTTGGCCTTTCCAAAAATGGGCCATTGACCTGGTGGGACCATTCCCAGCGGCGCCGGGTAATGTGAAATACTTAATTGTTGCCATTGACTACTTCACTAAGTGGGTCGAAGCTAAGCCTCTAGCCAAGATCGACGGCGCGCATGTCAAGAAATTTCTTTAGGAATTCATTATCTGTCGGTTCGGCTTACCGATGCAATTGGTCAGCGACAACGGAACACAATTCGAAGACAAATCCCTTCAACAATGGCTGGCTCAAATGGGGGTTAAGCAAATATTCACGTCAGTTGCGCACCCGCAAGGCAACGGCCAAGTGGAAAGGGCCAACCGCACAATTGTAGAAGGCATCAAGACAAGACTGGGAACCAAGAGAACAGGGTAGGTAGATGAACTACCACATGTCTTGTGGGCCTACCGCACCCTCACAAAAACAAGTAACGGAGAGACACCGTTCAGCTTAACATACGGTTCCGAGGTAGTGATCCCCGCAGAAATAACTTGCCCCACGGCAAGGGTATTAATGGCCGACACAACCGATAATGATAAAGAGCTCCGCATGAATCTCGATCTACTAGAAGAACGCCGTGACCTCGCGGCAATAAAAGAGGCCAGCTACAAGACTCAACTAGAACAATATTACAACAAGCGCGTCAAAGAGCAGACCTTCAAGATTGGGGACTATGTTTTCCGCAACAACGAAGCTTCCAACGCTGAAAAACCCGGGAAGCTTGCCCCAACTTGGGAAGGACCTTATAAGATACAAGAAGTGTTAGGCAAAGGTGCCTACGCGCTAGAAAGGCTAGATGGCACTCCTATTCCACGGTCGTGGAACGGCGCGCAGCTACGACGTTGTTATTTGTAATCATGAAACATGGCTACACATGCCATACTATCAATAAAAACGTTTCCTATATCTGTGTTTCTACTTGTATTTTCCGCGCCAGGGTCTTCAAGACTTGGGCAAAATCACGTCGGACCAAAGCTGCTGGCTAACAAAGCAAGGTGCGCCTTCAAGACGCGTCGCGTGCGCGTCGGGCTTACACTCCTTACGCAGCACATGGTCTTCAAGACGGATTTACTTGCCGGACCTATAACTCCGCATAACAAAGGCACGCGTATAAACCCTTGTCTTCTAGAGTCGTTGCAACTCAGACAAGAGAAACGCGCGCTGCACGAAACGCGGTGAAAGGTCTTCTAGGCAAGGCTACCATGCGCCTAATTCGGACCCAACGGCACAAGTCGACCTTCGCTACAGTCTTCAAGGCAAAAAGTATTAACGCTTAGACGTCGGACTGTCTAGCCGAGGGCGCGTCCTAGCTTCTACTTACACACCGGGTGACGACTTGGTTAAATAAGTAAGGCAGGAACGAGACAACACGATATAACAAACTGAAATTTCATTAATAAAAGGGACTTAAAAACCCTTTTGGTATTTACAAAGATGATTACAGATAACAAACAAAATAGCGACTATCTATCACCCGCCCCAGAGGTTTCCCCGCCAGAAGCCCTCGCCAGCTCATCTGATTTGTCAATAAAATACTTCAAGGCAGCAGGAGGATCCGCGTTGTTATTACAATCCGCAAGCACTCGAAGGATGGGAAAGTCTATCTTTTCGAACTTCAGCAACTCAGCCTCATACTCATCCTTCAAAGGCTTTCCATAATGTTCCGCGTCCTCGATGCGCCCGTTGTCCTGAGCATGCAAGAAGCCGCCTTCGAAACCCTCGCCATAACCATAGGCTTGGGCGGCGGCGGCTATGGCGGCAATCTGGTCACCTAACATAGGCTCCTGCCAGAACCTCTTGAAGACCTACAAGCAAAGCAAACAATTAGCACTTCAACTGGAAAAACAAGTATTAAAAAACAAAGAAAGCGCCAGAGCTTACCCCATTCATTCCATCTGTCATCAGCCAACGGATGGAAGTCTGCATCTGGGTCTGGGCAGAGACGGCCTCCTCCAGCAAGAGCTTGGCCGCCTCACATTCTTTGACAGCCTCAAGACGAGCCTGGTCAGAGGAATCTAAGTCCCGCTCCAAATCCTCATTCGCCCCAAGGATCTGGACCCTCTCTTGTTCCAAGAAAGAGACGCGCTCCGTGGCTGCAACAAGGGCCGCGTCCTTGGACTCAAGCTCCTTGCGCATTTCCACATATTTAGCGGTCCTTTCGGTGAGGGCCTTGCTTTTCTCCTCCAACTTGCGGACCGCCGTCCGCCTCTCCTCCTGCACCTCAGCCAGAGCATCCTTTAACTTCATCGTTTCAAGATTGGCCTTCTTCCAAGACTCTGCCCAGCGGCGCTTTCCAGCAGCAGCGTCCTCCTCAAGCTTGGAGACTTTTGCTTCTGCGTCATGGGCGCGACGGCGGTACTTGGCAATTTCTGCCTTGAAGGCAGCCTCCTTCTCCGCAAGGCTCGCCTTCTCCGCCTCCACCCTCTCGATATCCTCCCACACCGCCGAATCCCGGCGGCGCAGCGAGTCCATCATAGAAAGTTGAGTCGCCTGATTAACGCACAAGGCGGCAATGAGGTCCTGACGACTCAACAAATCTTGGTGAGTGCGCTCGTAGGGAGGCACCACCTCGCTGACAAATTCGAGGGCGGCCAAGGAGTTCGAAAATGAGGTATTCTCCCTGATCGCCCAGCGAGTCCGCCAGATAGCGTCACCACCAGCCCAACAGGAGCCATCATAAACTCCTGATGGCTCCTCACCAACCCTTGATGACTCACGCCGAGTTTGGCGTGAGCCACCGCTAGCACCAGCAGCGCCCTGCTCCAAGAGCGCTCTTTCAAACCCATCAGACTCATGGATCCTGTCTTGGGTCTCAGCAGCAGCGCGCTCACGGTCTTCGCGCTCCCTCAGAAGCCGAGCCTTCTCCTCAAGAAACAGTTGCTCTTGAAGACGAAGCCGCTCCGCCTCTGCCTGCTTCTCTGCCTCAGCCTTTCGTTTGGCCTCATTGGCAGCAGCAACTCTCGCGGCCTCAGCCCTCCGAAGGGCTTCATCGGCCTCCGCCTGCTTCTTTGCAGCGGCGGCAACCCGCTCAGCCTCAGCCTTTTGCAAGGCTTCATGGCTTCCACTTGCTCTCGAGCCGCCTCCTGTTCTCTCCACAGCCTTTCCTCCTCTACCTGAGCCGCCTCCGCAGATGGAGACGCAGGAGGAGGGGTAGGAATTATCTTGGGCGACACTATCAAAGGAAAACAGGATATTAAGAGAAATTCAAAATTAAAAATTCCAAAGGAAAATGAGCGTTGCTTCCCAGGCGCTTTCTTCTTTATCAGCTTCTGAAACAGAGGCTGTCGAGTCGGGGCAGCGCGGATCCCCACAGAAAAAACGGGGGCGCTCCCTCCTTGCTCCCCGGTAAAGCTGACTTTCTGCTTGCCAGCACCCTCAGCAGCAGTCTCTGAACCCGCCACCGACTCAGGGGTTTGAGTGGCATCTCCACCCTCGCCTCCACCAGCCGAGGCAGAAGACACACCCTCTGCAGCGGCCACACTGCTGGTCGCAGCGCTGTCAGGACGCGCCCTTTTCCTCCTCTCTAGCTGAGAGGACTCAGCTTCCTCTTCATCTTCCGAGGGCGGCCCATCCTTCCGCCGTCGGCGCCCCTTTACAGCCTCTCCTGCTGAAACGGAAGAACCCGAGTCAGAAAGAGCAACCTTTGCTCGATACCCATGCCTCCGCGGCGCGTGTTTCCAACGTCCACGCCCCGCGGACGGGTTCAGAGGCGGAACGATCTCTACTAAAGACTCAGTAGAATCATCTCCAAAAATGCTAATGCCGAAGGGATCCGAAGACTCACCGGTCGTATAATAAGGCTTGGGCGCGGCGGTGAGGTCAGGATAGTAGAAGCGGTCAGCAAACGCCTCTATACAGGAAGTCTGACCTTCCGCCAGAGGCCTCCACTTGATACCCTTCTCTTCACGGGCAGCATAAAATTGGAACTTATCCACACCTGCAACGATAAACAATAAGGGAAATTGCGCAGAAAATACAAAAAAAAATAGAGTACATACCCTCCACCGCAATATAGGGCTCTTTGCCCGCGCGGATACCAAGGCGGCTCATCCCAAGAAGGAAAAAGATGCCCTCGGTCAAATTCTTGAACTCCAGCTTGGTGGCGTTGGAGGTAAGGGTAAGGAACCAGGCCTGCTTCTTGAAATCCTTGGGCACAGGCATGTCCACCACACGCTGCCCATCCCCTATAACCTTCCAGGGGAGACTGATGGGGATCACACCCCTCTTCACAAAGAAAAATTTCTCCTTCGCCCAATGCAAGGACTTAGGAGTATGAGTGGCCATAGGCGGCACCCTTGGGCGTGGCTTGAACGAGAACCACATCTCGTCTCGCGCCATAAAGTAGAAGACATTGAACCGTTCAACGGTTGGCTCAATGTCTAAGGCACGGCAGGAAGCTTCAAAATGAACTAACCTCAGAAGCCCAAAGGCGGTTAGTTGTGTAGGCCCAACGCCATAGGCCACCATAGTATCAATTTGGAAGCGGGTACATGGCAGGCGGAATCCACATTTAGCAAAGTGGGCCTCGTACAATGCCAACCGACCGCTACCGGCAGAAAGAACAGTGCTGGTCGGAGATGGAAGGGTGGGCTCCCACTCCGGCAGAATATTGTACATAATGCAAAACTGGTTGAAGGCCTCCTGACTCCAAACACAATAAGTATTGGACATCAGTTTCCTCTCCTTTATCTTGCCATGCTCGACAAGAACATCTTCCTCCACCACCTCCTCCACGGCCGGCTCCATCCTAACATCCTCGGCGGATGGCGACGGGCTCACAGGAACATCAGACATCGTCAAGAACAAAAGTCGTCGGAAACTGGAAAAGATGACCGGAAAACTTGAAGATTTGCCGGAATCTTCAAGAGGATATGAAGATTTAACAAATTTGAAAAACAGAAGACAACGAAGCAAAGAAAACAGACAAGAAGAAATTTGAAGTTTCAACAATGAATCTTCAAGATCAGTGAGATCTTTGAGGATTAAACGGAAACTTCAAAGAAAGAAGGTGGCCGGAAGTTTGAGAGAAAAAAGAGAGAAAAGAAAGAAGAAGAAGGATATATGAGTGTAACCGTTCATATGAGCCCTAACGGGGCTTATATACTCATCGCATTAATGACAGTGGGACCCACCAGGGAGACACTAACCGTCACACCTTTTCAAATTCAAAGCACGAGATGACGACACGTGTCAACGACACGGACGGACGGTTCAGATGGTAGTGTGTGACAGTTATACACTGCACACATACCGGATGATCGACACGTGTCGCAAGATCTCACATTCTCTACAAGGTAAGCGCGTGAACACCAACGCGCCTGACAGAAGGCACGTGCCCACTGACACGTGGCACAATCTCAACCATGAATACAAAACGTCAGACGCGTGACGTCCCACGCTCCTGACACCAGGCGAAGTATTGGTAACTGCAACCACGATGTGACGTCCCTCAGTCTGCACAACCAGACAATCACTGAACACGTCAGCAACCATTAAACTTCCACCAGAAGTTATTGATCATTCGAATTCCAGGCGCATTTACTCCAATTTATGAGAGACAAATTGAATGTCAATGATTTAGAATTAATCACAAACTCCAGACGCGCATTAATCACTCCAGCAGCATTTAATTTCCCAGCGGAAACTTGACGTAAAATTGGAAAAGACGTTCCCCGCCCAGCTCCTGCAAGGGTAAGGCGGAGAACGTCCTTCTCATCGGAAACTTGACGTAAATTTGCAAAAGACGTTCCCCGCCCAGCTCCTGCAAAGGTAAGGCGGAGAACGTCCTTCTCAGCGGAAACTTGACGTAAATTTGCAAAAGACGTTCCCCGCCCAACTCCTGTAAAGGTAAGGCGGAGTACGTCCTCCTCGGCGTAACTTTGACGTAAAAAGGAAAAGACGTTCCCCGCTGAACTCGTCAAGAATCCGCGGCGGAACACATTCAAGAGCTTCTAAAACACAAGCAGATGAGCTTTCATCCGCGACCAACATATTTTGAGTCTAGCACTCCACCTCCTCACCAGCGAGCAGGAGAAGTCCTAGACTAGGGGGGACTTGAAGGGATAGGGAGCCTAATCCGAAAGGCGTCCCTATCCCCAGGAAACAACCCTGCGCCAGACCACGGCGGAGCAACACACCAGCGCGAGGACAAGTAATCAACGAGCCTCGTGCGCCAAGACAGATGATAAGCAACAGACATTACCTGACACGCACGTACTATCACGCGCGGAATCTTCCCTTAGCACCTTTCATACGAGGTACAAAGAACGACAAAAGGAAGATTCATAAAGATCTATGTCAGTGTACACACCAGCAGGAGAAGGACATGTGGCAGATAGTACAAAAGGTGAACGGCTACACTGTGCATGCTGTCGCCAACAGTGACCAGCAGGCATTACCTCGCCAACTGTCAGACAACACATCAGACGGCAGAGATAGCCTGAGCACTGTAGCAAGTACAACATCACTGTGCACCACCAGAATTTCGCCACGTGTCCAGCTACAACAACGACCACACTGTAGCATGACGTCATCAGCAGTAACCAGTCTTTCCCGCCAATTTCAGAAGGACCATGGACTTGGGCCTCGGTTGGTCCCAAGCCAATGGTGTCACCTGTGGGCCTTTCCATGCAGCCCACTGCGGTGCCTATAAATAGGACTAGATACAATCCTTGTATTTCATTCAGAAATAGCTATAACAACCATATACAACCTTTGTAATCTCTCATTCTTAATAACATTCCGGTGTACCTACAGTGGACGTAGGTCATTAAAGACCGAACCACTTAAACCTCGTGTTCTCACACACTTCTTGCACACACTCACACGCACTAAACCTCCGAACGGGTTAACCATTACGGTTTGGGTAAAGGATTAAGCTTGTAGTTACATAAGTATAAACCACCCGGTGATTAGTATTAATCACCGTGTTACTTATTGTTTCTTCACATACGAAAGTGGAAAGAAAGTTTTAACATAGAAATGATATTGATTGATGAGAAAGTAATGTAATTTTTCTCTGAGGTTATTTTATATGTTATTATTCATGATATTAATATAAATATTGTTTCTGTCATGTTTTTCGTTTAATGTATGTTATGTTATTTAAGTTCTTTCGTTGATGTTTAGTGGAAAGAAAGTTTTAAGATCGAAATGGTATTGTTTGATGAGCAGGTAATGTAATTTTTTTCTAAGGTTATTTTATGTTGTTATTGATGATATAAATATAAATTTTGTTTGTGTCATGTTTTTCCTTTACCTTATTTTGTTTAAGCTGTTGTTTTTTATCTTTATATTTTCTTTTATATTTATTTTAAGGGTGATAAGATTCAGGCCTTCATAAAGAGTCATTTGATTCACCTTTTTGACCATCAACTTGAAGAGGATGATGTCGTTATTCTATCTAAGTTTGGTGTTGGTGAAAACAAGGATCCATACAAAGTTGTAGCACATGATTATAAGATCAACTTCTATCGTTGTATTACTGTTAGCCGTATTGTTGGTTGGCAAGGTGTTCAGTGTGGATTTAATTTCATTGCTTTTAAAGATATTCTTAAAGGCGAAGCCAAAGAACTTTTGTTTGTTGGTTTGTTTCTTAATTTAAATTTAATATTTAGTATATTAAAATTTTTGGTTTCATATTTTCAATTATATGCACGTTTTATAGATGTTGTCGGTGGTCTCATTTGGCATGGAGGTCTGGATGTGTTTGGACGACCTCCAAAAGAAACTAAAAGGATGAATTTTTGATATTCAAGACTTGGAGTAAGCGTTACCCTTTTTGTTGTTTGTAAATTATTTTTGTTACTTTCATTTTGGCCTTTAAATATATTGTTGTTTACTTTCATTATTTAATTTCTATATTTTTTTTATAATATATTTATCTATGTTTGTGTATTGATTGTATGTAGTGATACGATATTGCGATGTACTATGTGGAATTTTTATGCAGAACAGTTTAACAAATTCATCTCTCAAAACGCTGGTAATAACCATATAATGGTTGTTATACAGCATGGCAAGGTTAAGAAGTCCAAAAGTATTTTATTTTAAACTGTTGTTATTAATACTTTGTTAGTTCATTGTGGTTTAATATATGTATATGTATATATTTAGATCAATTTATAGTTGAAAGTGACAACTTTGGAACTCGGATGTTTCTGAATGTAGATTTAACTGAGGTCAAGGAGTTAAGAAGGAGGTACAATGTCGTTTTTTTATTGATTTGTAATTAAATTAGAAAATTTTGAATTCTTTTATTAATTCGAGCTGTTTTTTTAGTCTTATATTGAAGCATGGACAAGATGATGCTTCTACTTCTCAAACATTACCTTTCGAACACTCTGTTTACCCATTGCTTCAGGAATTCATTGTTGGTTGTGAGTATAAACATGTTGAACGAGTTTATGGAGATTGATTGCTTTTAATGATTAGTATATATGTTTTTAGATAACTTTTTCATCATTCTGTTTTAGTTTCAAGGTGCATGTCAGGGTTCAGGATGAGACTGGTAGTGTATCCTTTGCGATGTTTGACCAAGATGTTATGAGAGTTGTCGGATCTTCTGCAAGTCGTATAAGAGAAAGGCGGTTGAAACTTGGTGATAGTGAAAGTTTGCCTCAAAAATTGTTTCGCTTGCTTGATAAAATGTTGCTTTTTAATTTTGATGTTTCTGAATACAATCTTACAAACGACTCCCATGTTTACACAGTATTGAAAATATGTGATAATCTAGTCGTAATTTCTGAGTTAATTACCATTAATAGTAATGCATATTGTAATGTGGATGAGGTATTAAGTTAAAACCATTTTTAAGAATTGTTTATTATCTTTTAGCTTTGAATGCTGTCTCGGCAGTTAAATTTTGTATTTTTTGTTTTGTATGTACAATCTTTAGGCCGGTCAAGCAGATTTCGAATTCAAATCTTTTAACCAATCAGAATCTGAGCAGGGTGGTAGTCAACTGATGTTATAGGTGAGTATGTTTTTGTGTAAGTTTATTAAGTTGTTTGTGCAGCTTTTGTTTCTATTTAACAGATAATTATTTTTTTTTGTCAATTGTTTGAAGGATGTTGTGTCTGTTACGGGTGACTCATCTGTTGTCGATGTTGTAATGGATTGTACTATAACTCCCATTGGAAAAAGAGGTTTTTGAAAGACTTAGTTCAGTGGAAATCCTTGTACAACCCTAACCTAGCGGTCATAAGTTCGAATCCCTACCCACACACCGGTGTCCTCCTTGCCTAAGCTCAAACCATCACGGGGAATTTTTTTTTGTGGTGTGCATGAATCGAACCTGTAACCTATCCCCAGGATGGGAACCCCTAAGGGAAAACCCACCCTACCTCAAACCAGTTGGGCTGGAGATCATTGGCAAACGTGTATTTAGTTATCAACTTTTTGAGTAAATGTGTATTTAGTAGACAAGAATTTATTTTTTAATATTATTATTGTATTAAACTTTTTTGTATATCAGTTGGAATTGAACTATATTATGTTGATTTTACACAGTGGCGGACCCAGGAATTTGTTTCATGGGGTGCGGAATCATAGACCTTATATAGGTTGTTTATTCATTAGGTGGTCCGGGTCGGGTCGATTCGGGTCGGGTCGTATATCAAAAATAATAATATTAAAATTATATAATCAACTAAAGGAAATCAAAAGCTCAAAAGTAATTTAAACGTCATTACATATGAATAACAAAATTTTAAATCTAAAGTTGTCCTCTTCACGTTTTCATTTTTTGGAATCTATTTATAACATATTCTATCTCCACATTTGCAAGTCCTTTTTCAATAAAAGTAATACAACTATCGTATAAATTTACCCATCCATACAACCAATTTTTTCAATAATCTAAGCCAAACACTATTAAAAAACAACTTATTGACTTATTGGTTATTCCTCTCTCAAAAGCTAATCCAAACACTTTTTACAAACTCATTTTCAAAAAGTAATTAATAAATCAATAAGCATTTTTTACACAAAACATTTTAGAGTTAAATGAGCACGAAGAGATTAAAGATTAAAAATTAGAATGACATCAAGTAAGCAAGTAAATTAAATATGCACCACCGCACCCACTATAAAATGACCCAGTTGAGTCTAGTCCTTCCATAACAACTTTCGCAGTTTCTTTTGCCCCTTTTTGTGTATTCATTGATTCTTTCTGCAACAATTTATAGAATTTGTAAAAATAATCGAACAAAATATTGATCACAAATATTGATCATATTATATTGTATTCTAAATATTGATCATATTATAATGTATTCTAAAACTAAATCACTTACTTCGGCCTCGTTTGTGCATTCATGATCCGTTTATCCATTCGATCCTTTCCTCCTCAAGCTTCCACCTAGCTCATATTCATGATCCATTTGTCCAACTCTCTATACTCAAGATAAATCAAGTTAGCCATTGTTTCAAATAACTAACTCATAATCGTTTAAGTTCATGCGCAAACCAACGCGCCCAAAATAAAACCATTGAATGTAAAGCAAATTATAAGTTCAATAATGTTCATAACCCATGACACAATGATGCATGTCCTATCGTGCTCCGAACCTAGAGACCCGCAAAAGCATGCTATCGTGTGTCAACATAAAGTTGGCGAGTTCACAAAGTAAGGCAAGTAAAAGTGTAGGTTTCCCAACCCAAGAACAACAGTTAGGTTTCCCATACCCAAAAACAGTAATCAATAACCACTAGTTCAGCGTATGCCAAGGGTAGCTAACCCATTCATGATAACTAAACAATGAAAGTACTGAACTGCTATTTAAACGATGCACTCGCCCCGTGAGTTGGTTTTTGCCTCCCATCATTGCCTATCAACAATGATAAAAACTAAGGTCATAGTGTAACAACCGGCAAAAATAAGGTAATTCCGTACAATTAATTAATATATGATTAACGTAATTAAATGCAATTATGTGTGATTTAATTATCGAGGCCTTAGGGAATAGCAATTTCCAAATAGTGCATAGGAATGCATACGTTTAATGGTAAAGCATGATTGGATCATGTGCGAATAAGCTATCCGGTACGGACGTTGGCAATTACCCGGTAATAATTAAATAAACGAAACGGATCCCGGACACCCAGGATATAAAATAAAGGGTATTTTCATAAGATATAATGAGTTTTGGAACTCCAAAACCATAAATGAAAACGTCTTGTACAAATCTCCCGGTAACGAATAAAATGCGCGTATCGCACCCGATACGCGTATAACTCATAATTTCACCCGGTAAAGGCCTAAATAACCAATCAACGCTTAAAATAGACTATATTTAAGGGTTATTAAAGGTATATTTAATGTCCGGATAACGCGTGATTAAAACCCGAAAAATACCCGAACGACACCCGAACGACGGGGGATTAAACATAACAAACAATGGGTAAATAATTGAAGTTGTGGACCCCACCCAAACCACATGGGGGCCGGCCTATGAAGGCCATAATTATACATATACAAGTGTGGTAATAATAATCTATGATCTTAATATGTAAAGCATGCATGTAAAAGCCAAAAAGGTGTAAGACTTTCCAAGGACAAAAGCATGCACATTCTTGTCCCCTCCTTACAATTTTCGGCCATAGGCCACTACAATCCAAGACAAGACTCAACTAAGGGTACACTAAGCATGCACACATGCTTGTATAAGATCTAATGCAAGATCATGATGAGATTACAACCCTTTAGAAAGATTAGCAAGCAATCTCCTATCTATGCATACATACCTACGGCTCTTGCACACACCCACACTTATCATCTTTTCAAAATCTCCCAAGTACACTCATAATCTTCCATAAGATCTCTTAAATCTTTAGCATCATTACATGAGTTGGTTATATAATAACACATGTTAGAAGATTGAATCACCAAGCAAAACAAATCTCTTTCTTCTCTCCCTCTTGGCCGTGGGTTTCCATAAGCCCACACACATTGTTCTTTCAAGTTTTTACATCTCCAAAATACTTAAAATCATCCATCATCCAAACCCCTTTTGTGTGTTTCAAGAGCTTGGAGCTAAACCACTAGGAAGAACACACTAAACCCCTCTCAAATCCAAGGTTTTTGTCTTCCCTAGCCTTGTGCTAGTAGTAAGCTTCTTAATCTTGTTTTTGATTGTTATTTTTCATGTATGTGTTCCTAGTAGCAAGTTGTACATGAAGGGTTTAAAAATGGTTTTGAACATAATCTTTAATAGGTTTTCATGTGTAAAATGGAAGGTTAAAGATATGAAAATAAACCATGGATTTGTTGATGATGATGTATTAGTCTTGAAAATATATAAAGTTTACATGTAAGACTAAGTAGGATGATGTTTTGGTTAAGATTTTGAGATGAACTTGAATATGTTAAAACTAACTTTAATTCATCTTATTGTGATCATTTAAGTTGTAATATGTGGTAAAACATGTTAGAAGTTCATAAATGAATAAGATGGAAAATTAAAGTTAACTCACTTGGATGAATGATATTTTGATGAAATGGACATACACATAAAACACACACATAATTAGTCTCCCACATGGAATATAAGACTAACATAAGTGTTTTGATACAAAAATAACTTACCAATAAAAAGTTGAATCTTCAAAGTTAACTATTTTGAGTGAAAAATGCTAACTTTAGAAGTTAGAGTAGAAAAATGCAACTTTTGTAAGTTAAGGGACTAAAGTTGTAACTTTGAAAGTTAAGGGACTAAAATGGACATTTTAGAAACTATTAGTCCAAAAATACAAGTAAGGAAAGTTTGGTGTCAAAAATGCAAGTAATAAAGTCTAAGGATGATTTTTGTAAATACTAGTAGAAATACTTGGGTATTTTGCATAAAAGTGTATTTTTGAAAGTTATAAAAATATAAAGGGTTTTAACATAAGGATTTTTATAAAATAGAGATTTTATAAAAATATTAAACAAACTTGGGAAACTTATACAAAAATGAATACTTTTATATAAATGGGAATATAAAAGTGTTAGAAACATTTTTGTAGTTAAGTTGACAAGTTGGGTTAAAAATACATAAGTATTTTAACCATCCAAGTAACATGTGAAAATAGGAAGAAATATGGAAAATATTTCTATAAAATACATGTTGGGAAAAACTTGGAAAAATTAACTAATCAAGTTAAGATATCGAACTAAAACGCGTTAACGAACCGTACACGGACAAAATATGAGAAAAATGCCATTGCGGCAAGATAAGAAAAATATATATTTTAAGAGTTAAAATATATATATACTTTGGGTGAAAATAAATAAACACTTTCCTAAGTGTTGGAGGATTAATGCGTGGGAGAAACACATGACACAAACGAATAAGACGTTAAAGCAAACGTATATGCTTAACAAGAAAAATTTCACATTTATATATATATTTGTACGCTCGTCTCGGCAAAATTCTAGTATATCTACTTAATGGGAAAGTAGATATGCGGGAAGGAAAGCCGCTACGAGAAGACAAGGATATATATATGTGTATGTCGTACCAACGAAATCCTAGTATATTTATTTGAATGGGAAAATAAATATACGGTGTGGTGAGTTGAATCGGACGTTAAGAATATACGATCGAACGACAAAATCTTAGCATATTTGTTTAAATGGGAAAACAAATGTGTGGCAAAGTGAGTCGGGTCGAGGATTGAAATATATATTATATCGAGCGATGCGATCTTAAGTATAATTATTTAAATGGGAAAATAATTATATGTTAAGTGAAGTCGAGTCGATGATAATAAGATACAAGTTATGGAAATATTAACAAGAGTAATATATAACTTGTAACACAAAGGGTAATGTAACGCCAACGAAACCTAGGATACACGCATAATTAAACGGGATTTGGAACAACTTGTGGTCGGGAGTTGGGTGTACAACTTGCCAAGGCACATGCACTATAGGAATAGTGACTTATACGTTTAGGACGTTTATAGGTGCAAGACCACCCCTTGCTATTCACCTTATTGAGCCAGACGCAGTTTCAGGTGAGTTTCACGGCCCCATTTTAAACTATTTTTACGTTTTCCGGGGGAAAGATATGTTAGGGATAGTGTTTGACGGATTTAATACTTGAGGTGTGACCGCCACTCGGGGTTGAGTCCTCGCCTCTATAATCATTTGTTCAGGGAAATTGAAACCGGAGGAATATTCGAATAGTACTATTGGTGCCTGACAAGGCCCACCCCTAATCGATAGCGTCGATTATGCATTAGGTTATGCCTGGGGTGCAAATATTCTGAACTTAAGTCGTGGGAAACCGAGTAACGACTTGGAGCGGGGCACAATTATTATATGTCTTGGTTTGATTATAGTCTCAAGTAGATTTATAGGAATTTGCAACTCCTATATATTGTCATAACATGGTATTCCCAAGTATTCAAGTTTTAGAAACTGAAAACCTGTGAACTCACCAATATATTTATATTGACGAAACTTTTTAAAACATATCTTTCAGGTAACTAGAAGATGAAAGATCAGGCAAGCAGGGTCGGGGAATCTCCAATGCGACGTCGAGCTTTTGTGGGGTTTCACCTTTATTTCCCAAGGCATTTGGGATATATATGAGAAACCTCTATGTTTATTTCAAAAACAATTAACTTTTGTGTAATGTTTGAAACAGATTTGACGTCATAATAAATGACCCATTTTCTTAAATTACTTGACTTTAGCCATAACCTTGACTTTATGCTTTTGAACCGTCGCGCCACGTGTTTCCGCCTTTGTCGTGGTGTGACAGAACGTGGTATCAGAGCCAAGGTTATAGCGAACTAGAGTATTTTCTTTAAAAACTAGACTATAACCGGATTTGGTTCTAAAGATAAAGTTTTCAAAAGAAAATGTACATGGTTTTAAATAAAAGTAATTTTCAAGAAGCATTGGGCATGAGGAGATTCCGACCAAGCCAGCCATGGGTATTGTTATGCATTAGCGTGAAATTAGAAGTTAGGAAGGTTACTGATAACGTAAGCCATAACTATCTAATTTAAATAATTCATATATGTTAGTACGGTTCTTTTGCCAGGGATGTCAGACACAGACGCAGGGAGCGTAGCACCGAGCTACGATAGCAGTATTCAGATTATCCCAGCGCCGCCAGCAGAGCCGATCGAGCTTGTGGTACTCGATCCGGAGGATGACGAGATGGAGATTGACGCCGCCGTGGAGGGCGCAGGAGGAGATAGCTCGGACGAGACTGACCCGAGCGAGGACCCAGCGTGGGCCCCCGCTGAGGGCGACGTGGTCGACCTACCTATGGCCGAGGCACCACAGGCAGACTTGCCTATAGTGCCCGTCCAGGCAGCGCCACTGCCAGTACTACCCCTCCAGGCCATCAGAGACTTCCCAGAGGGCTGTGCAGGTCCATCGAGGCCTGTCCCCGCGCAGTCAGAGACCGTTGAGTCTCCCTATGATCGACACGCACCGATCGATCGTGAGCCCTTACCTACCCCACTTATCCCCGTACCCCCGGGCATGATGCTCGTGCCCGTTCCCCGTGGACACAACGGGTGGATCTCTGATGACTCCGACGATGAGTCGACCGCATCGGTGGAGCACATTGCTGTGCCGATCCCACCAGTAGACCAGGAGGAGCACGTCGCTCCGATGATCGAGCATGCCACTACTGCACCAGCCACTCTACCCACCATACCCGAGCCCGTACATCAGGATGGGCCAGTTCCTACTGGACGCATCCTAGAGGGGAGCTCTGCCCGCAGCTCGGAGCTGCACCGGGCGGGCGTGACGGCATACGCCACCGCGAGCCCTCCTACCCCCACTGTCGTGGTATCCACCCCAGAGTGGGCCACTGTTTCAGAGCCTCTTGTAGCCCCACTGGCCGAGCCTATGCCACCACCCACCATTGCCATGACTATGCCCATCCCCACCATTCCCAGCATGACACCTGCACCATACCCTCTAGGTGCAGGGGATCCGTATATGATGCCACACCACTTTTCCATCAGGCCACCCAGTTTCACTCCATTACTGCCACACATACCAGTACCATTCCCCTTCGGGCCCTTCCCATCCACACACCCTGATGTACCCGGACCATCCCACCTTCCCAGGAGGACACCCCCCTCTGGACCAGCCCAGACCTCGACCATCACTTTAGAGCAGGACTTTCAGACTCTAGTCAACACGGTACAGCGCACCGTGAATCAGGTTGAACAGCAGACGAGGTTGATGTGGGCTAGGATGATTGACACTCGTGATGCCTTGGCGCATTACGCAGAGGAGCTCTTACGCATGGATGCGCAGAGCGGGATTACTGGGGATGCACACTGGGCACATCGACAGTTTTTGTACGAGCGCATCTCAGAGATCAGCATGACGATTAGCATGTATGCGCCGCAGTACCAGTATCCACCGCCACCGCCACAGTAGGATGTATCGGGGATGCGCAGAAGACACACCAGCTTATGTACATATTAGCAGCACTATGGTAGTACAGCACGGGTTATGACACTCGTCTGCATTTTGCCTAGCCGTACGGGTATTACGGCATATGATATGATGTTTTATTATTTCAAAAGCAATGTATTGTATGAGAAATGTATTCTCCATTTTGTATTATGAACAAGCATTGTACTGATATTATTGAAATTAATGAAAAATCTTATTATTATGGTGAAATATGTTGTTGTCCATGATTATTATTGCTTACTCCACATGTTGTGGTTTGTATATTTGTGTGGTGATGTTATGTCGATTTCTATTTATATTTCTGTATGATGTGTTGGTATGTTGTGTGATGATATGGTGTTGATTATTGTGTTCATGCTTTGGTTTGTTATTTATGCTTTGTATTGTATAAATGTTTGCCAAATTAACCTTTGATAATTATTATTGAAGAAAAATGGCACCTGCCACCCGAAGCAATAGTGGAGCAGACGGACTGCCCACAACACCGGCCGAGCTCGAAACCATGATATCTGAACGCATAGCTCGTGCCATCGCTGAACACGAAGCCGCACGCTCTGAACACTCCCATGACAGGACAGGGAGCGAGCGACGAGAGACCTCCCCCAGTGGTAAGAGGTTTAAAAATAAATGAAAAAGCGATGGGAGAATATTTCACAAACTCCTATCCCATAATAACATACTATGTTACTATTACAGGGACAGCCTCGGGAGAGCGCGGCTGCACTTTCAAGGCTTTCTTGGACTGTAAGCCAATAAACTTCAGCGGCACTGAGGGTTCCATAGGCCTGGTCAAATGGTTCGAAAAGACCGAGGCAGTTATCCGCATCAGCGGGTGTACCCCTCGACAGTCTGTCATGTACGCCACCAATCTGTTCCTAGATCAAGCGCTAACTTGGTGGAACGGCCAAGTACAGTCTTTAGGAGATGATGTTGCATACTCTCTATCATGGGCGGCACTGAAAGAACTTATGACTGCCGAATACCGCCCGGCAAGCGAAGTGCAGAAGTTGGAAACCGAGTTCTGGAACCTCACCATGGTAGGGGCAGACGTCACTGGGTATACGTCAAGATTTCATGATCTCGCTCGACTAGTACCTCGTCTGGTTACACCAGAAAAGAACAAGGTGGAACGTTACTTATTCGGGTTAGCACCACAGATTCGCAGCATGGTCACCTCTTCCAAACCCACGACCATGCGCGAGGCAATTGATCTGGCACTAAGTCTGACTGAGGATGCTATCCGCATGGGTACCCTAATCCGCCAAGTTTCTGGGTTAAAAATTTCTGAAGCAAGTAGTGTCGAGGCCAAGAAACAGGGATCAAGTTCAGCGGTTGTAACTAATGATCAGGGTAACGGACAGAGATTTGGGAAAAGGAAGAGAGATGAGGGAAGAAGGGATCGAGCGTCGGGTAGCTCGAACAAGAAAGGAAAGGGTTATGCCGCCACGGGACGTGGTAACAATAACAATAACAAACAGGGAAACCAGGGGAGAAACAATGGATTAACTTGCGGGAAGTGCCACCGCACCGGGCACAAGACTGAAGAGTGCCGATCTGGAGCACCAAAGAACGGAGGGGCCAGACCCTGTTTTGCATGCGGGTCATTGGACCATTGGAAGAAAGATTGCCCCAAGGTCAACAATCAGGCCCGTGGCCGGGCATTTGTGATTGGAGCCGGTGACGCACGACAAGACCCCAATGTGGTCACTGGTACGTTTCCTCTAAATGGTCATTATGCCTCTGTATTATTTGATACCGGTGCTGACTTTAGCTTCGTATCCATTGAGTTTAAAAGACTACTTGGTTTAAAAACTAGCAAACTAGATACACCCTACTCTATAGAACTGGCTAATGGTAAAACTATTGAAACGAGAGAGGTAGCTAAAGATTGTAAGTTAGAACTCTGTGGGCACGAGTTTGGGATTGACCTATTACCGGTTGTATTGGGAAGTTTTGACATCGTTGTTGGCATGGACTGGTTGTCCGCGCACCGTGCCATTGTGGTTTGCAACGATAAGGTTATTCAAGTTCCCCTCGCAAGCGGTGAAACTCTCTCAATTCAAGGGGAAAGACACGGGACGCCACTAAGGATTATTTCGAGCATGAAGGCCCGTAAGTGTCTGAGAAAAGGGCTTGTCGCATTCTTAGCACACGTAGTGGACAAGAAGGCCGACGAGCGAAAATTGGAAGACATTCCAGTAGCCAGAGATTTTCCAGATGTATTTCCAGAAGATTTGCCGGGGTTACCGCCACCTCGACAAGTCGAGTTCCGCATCGACCTCGTTCCCGGAGCAGCTCCTGTGGCACGATCGCCATACCGCCTAGCTCCATCAGAGATGCAGGAACTGTCCAGCCAGCTACAAGAATTATTGGACAAAGGTTTTATAAGACCGAGTTTCTCACCTTGGGGAGCTCCCGTCTTATTTGTGAAGAAGAAGGATGGCACTTTTCGCATGTGCATCGACTATCGAGAGCTGAACAAGCTAACCATCAAGAATCGCTATCCTCTCCCCAGGATCGACGATTTATTTGATCAGCTCCAAGGTTCCAGCTATTACTCCAAGATCGACTTGAGGTCAGGCTATCACCAGTTGCGTATACAAGAAGAAGATGTACCAAAAACGGCCTTCAGAACCCGGTATGGACACTATGAATTTTTGGTAATGCCGTTCGGCTTAACCAACGCACCAGCGGTTTTCATGGACCTAATGAACCGCGTGTGTAAGCCATACCTGGACAAATTCGTCATTGTCTTCATTGACGATATTTTGATCTATTCACGTACGAAAGAGGACCACGAGAATCACCTTCGGTTAATTCTTGAAGTATTACGCAAAGAGAAGCTCTATGCTAAATTCTCGAAATGTGACTTTTGGATTCGGGAAGTTCACTTTTTAGGTCACGTGGTAAACGAGAAGGGCATACACGTTGATCCAGCCAAGATCGAGGCAATTAAAAATTGGGAAGCACCTCGAACTCCTACCGAAGTACGACAATTTCTAGGCCTCGCGGGTTATTACAGAAGGTTCATCGAGAACTTTTCAAAGATAGCGCAAGCTTTAACCATGCTAACCCAGAAGGACAAGAAATTTGAGTGGACGGAAAAGCAAGAGGCAGCATTCCAATTGTTAAAAGACAAGTTATGTGGCGCTCCGATACTGTCACTTCCAGACGGTACGGAAGATTTTGTAGTTTACTGCGATGCCTCGCATCAAGGTTTGGGTTGTGTATTGATGCAGCGAGAAAAAGTAATAGCATATGCTTCCAGGCAACTGAAGATCCATGAGAAGAACTACACTACACACGATTTGGAATTGGGTGCAGTGGTGTTCGCTCTCAAGATATGGAGGCACTATCTGTACGGAACCAAGTGCACGATTTTCACTGATCACAAGAGCTTACAGCACATCTTCGATCAGAAGGATTTGAATATGCGACAACGGCGATGGGTTGAATTATTAAACGATTACGATTGTGAGATAAAGTACCATCCCGGTAAGGCGAATGTCGTAGCCGACGCCTTGAGTCGCAAGGAACGGGTTAAACCATTGCGTGTTCGAGCTTTGGGATTGACTATCCACACGAATATGACTGAACGAATTCGTGAAGCTCAAGTTAACGCCCTCAAACCCGAGAATGTCAAAGGTGAAAGGTTACGAAAGATGGTTGATTCACTGGAACCAAAAGCGGACCAGACATTGTATTTCATGAATAGAATTTGGGTTCCAGTATATGGTGGATTGCGTGAGCTAGTATTGGCCGAAGCTCACAGTTCTAGATATTCGGTTCACCCGGGTGCAGACAAGATGTTCCACGATTTGAAGGAACTTTATTGGTGGCCGAATTTCAAAAGGGATATAGCAGCCTATGTTGCGCGATGTTTGACTTGCGCAAAGGTCAAGGCTGAGCACCAGAGACCTTCCGGTTTGCTCCAGCAACCGGAAATACCGGAATGGAAATGGGAACGAATCACCATGGATTTCATTACCAAGTTACCTAAGACAACAAGCGGCCATGACATGATCTGGGTAATCGTAGATCGATTGACGAAATCTGCACACTTCCTCCCGATACGCGAAACGGACAGGTTGGAGAAACTGACCCGCTTGTACATTAAGGAGGTGGTATCTAAACACGGTGTACCTGTTTCTATCATCTCCGATCGGGATAGTCGTTTCACGTCAAGATTTTGGGAAAGTTTAAATGAAGCCCTCGGTACTCGCCTCGACATGAGTACCGCCTATCACCCCCAAACGGATGGTCAAAGTGAACGAACCATCCAGACCTTGGAAGATATGCTACGGGCATGCGCGATTGATTTCGGAGGTAATTGGGATACGCACTTGCCATTGGTAGAATTTTCCTATAACAACAGTTATCATACGAGCATTCAAGCCGCACCGTTTGAAGCTCTATATGGACGCAAGTGCCGATCGCCATTATGTTGGGCGGAAGTTGGGGAAAAGCAACTCACCGGGCCCGAAATTGTTCAAGAGACCACGGATAAGGTCTTTTTGATAAAAGAACGCCTCAAAGCGGCCCGGGACCGCCAGAAAAGCTATGCTGATATGAGGCGAAAGCCTTTAGAGTTTCAAGTCGGAGACAGGGTCCTATTGAAAGTGTCACCTTGGAAAGGTGTCGCGCGCTTTGGGAAGCGCGGAAAGCTGAACCCACGATATATTGGACCGTTCAAAGTCTTGTCCAGGGTAGGCACAGTGGCATACAAGCTCGAGTTGCCTCAAGAGCTTAGTGGAATACACGACACGTTTCATGTGTCGAACTTGAAAAAGTGCCTATCCGACGAAACTCTCATTATTCCTGCTGACGAGATCCAGATTGACGACAAGTTACATTTTGTGGAAGAACCAATCGAGGTAACTGATTGGAAGGTCCAAAAATTAAGGCGCAGCAAGATCAGATTGGTCAAAGTGCGCTGGAATGCCAAGCGTGGACCGGAGTTCACGTGGGAAAGGCTGGACCGGATGAAGCAAAAATACCCCGCCCTATTCGAGAAGACACCTGTACCGGAGAACTCGAAGTGAATTCCGGGACGGAATTCTCTTAACGGGGGGAGAATGTAACAACCGGCAAAAATAAGGTAATTCCGTACAATTAATTAATATATGATTAACGTAATTAAATGCAATTATGTGTGATTTAATTATCGAGGCCTTAGGGAATAGCAATTTCCAAATAGTGCATAGGAATGCATACGTTTAATGGTAAAGCATGATTGGATCATGTGCGAATAAGCTATCCGGTACGGACGTTGGCAATTACCCGGTAATAATTAAATAAACGAAACGGATCCCGGACACCCAGGATATAAAATAAAGGGTATTTTCATAAGATATAATGAGTTTTGGAACTCCAAAACCATAAATGAAAACGTCTTGTACAAATCTCCCGGTAACGAATAAAATGCGCGTATCGCACCCGATACGCGTATAACTCATAATTTCACCCGGTAAAGGCCTAAATAACCAATCAACGCTTAAAATAGACTATATTTAAGGGTTATTAAAGGTATATTTAATGTCCGGATAACGCGTGATTAAAACCCGAAAAATACCCGAACGACACCCGAACGACGGGGGATTAAACATAACAAACAATGGGTAAATAATTGAAGTTGTGGACCCCACCCAAACCACATGGGGGCCGGCCTATGAAGGCCATAATTATACATATACAAGTGTGGTAATAATAATCTATGATCTTAATATGTAAAGCATGCATGTAAAAGCCAAAAAGGTGTAAGACTTTCCAAGGACAAAAGCATGCACATTCTTGTCCCCTCCTTACAATTTTCGGCCATAGGCCACTACAATCCAAGACAAGACTCAACTAAGGGTACACTAAGCATGCACACATGCTTGTATAAGATCTAATGCAAGATCATGATGAGATTACAACCCTTTAGAAAGATTAGCAAGCAATCTCCTATCTATGCATACATACCTACGGCTCTTGCACACACCCACACTTATCATCTTTTCAAAATCTCCCAAGTACACTCATAATCTTCCATAAGATCTCTTAAATCTTTAGCATCATTACATGAGTTGGTTATATAATAACACATGTTAGAAGATTGAATCACCAAGCAAAACAAATCTCTTTCTTCTCTCCCTCTTGGCCGTGGGTTTCCATAAGCCCACACACATTGTTCTTTCAAGTTTTTACATCTCCAAAATACTTAAAATCATCCATCATCCAAACCCCTTTTGTGTGTTTCAAGAGCTTGGAGCTAAACCACTAGGAAGAACACACTAAACCCCTCTCAAATCCAAGGTTTTTGTCTTCCCTAGCCTTGTGCTAGTAGTAAGCTTCTTAATCTTGTTTTTGATTGTTATTTTTCATGTATGTGTTCCTAGTAGCAAGTTGTACATGAAGGGTTTAAAAATGGTTTTGAACATAATCTTTAATAGGTTTTCATGTGTAAAATGGAAGGTTAAAGATATGAAAATAAACCATGGATTTGTTGATGATGATGTATTAGTCTTGAAAATATATAAAGTTTACATGTAAGACTAAGTAGGATGATGTTTTGGTTAAGATTTTGAGATGAACTTGAATATGTTAAAACTAACTTTAATTCATCTTATTGTGATCATTTAAGTTGTAATATGTGGTAAAACATGTTAGAAGTTCATAAATGAATAAGATGGAAAATTAAAGTTAACTCACTTGGATGAATGATATTTTGATGAAATGGACATACACATAAAACACACACATAATTAGTCTCCCACATGGAATATAAGACTAACATAAGTGTTTTGATACAAAAATAACTTACCAATAAAAAGTTGAATCTTCAAAGTTAACTATTTTGAGTGAAAAATGCTAACTTTAGAAGTTAGAGTAGAAAAATGCAACTTTTGTAAGTTAAGGGACTAAAGTTGTAACTTTGAAAGTTAAGGGACTAAAATGGACATTTTAGAAACTATTAGTCCAAAAATACAAGTAAGGAAAGTTTGGTGTCAAAAATGCAAGTAATAAAGTCTAAGGATGATTTTTGTAAATACTAGTAGAAATACTTGGGTATTTTGCATAAAAGTGTATTTTTGAAAGTTATAAAAATATAAAGGGTTTTAACATAAGGATTTTTATAAAATAGAGATTTTATAAAAATATTAAACAAACTTGGGAAACTTATACAAAAATGAATACTTTTATATAAATGGGAATATAAAAGTGTTAGAAACATTTTTGTAGTTAAGTTGACAAGTTGGGTTAAAAATACATAAGTATTTTAACCATCCAAGTAACATGTGAAAATAGGAAGAAATATGGAAAATATTTCTATAAAATACATGTTGGGAAAAACTTGGAAAAATTAACTAATCAAGTTAAGATATCGAACTAAAACGCGTTAACGAACCGTACACGGACAAAATATGAGAAAAATGCCATTGCGGCAAGATAAGAAAAATATATATTTTAAGAGTTAAAATATATATATACTTTGGGTGAAAATAAATAAACACTTTCCTAAGTGTTGGAGGATTAATGCGTGGGAGAAACACATGACACAAACGAATAAGACGTTAAAGCAAACGTATATGCTTAACAAGAAAAATTTCACATTTATATATATATTTGTACGCTCGTCTCGGCAAAATTCTAGTATATCTACTTAATGGGAAAGTAGATATGCGGGAAGGAAAGCCGCTACGAGAAGACAAGGATATATATATGTGTATGTCGTACCAACGAAATCCTAGTATATTTATTTGAATGGGAAAATAAATATACGGTGTGGTGAGTTGAATCGGACGTTAAGAATATACGATCGAACGACAAAATCTTAGCATATTTGTTTAAATGGGAAAACAAATGTGTGGCAAAGTGAGTCGGGTCGAGGATTGAAATATATATTATATCGAGCGATGCGATCTTAAGTATAATTATTTAAATGGGAAAATAATTATATGTTAAGTGAAGTCGAGTCGATGATAATAAGATACAAGTTATGGAAATATTAACAAGAGTAATATATAACTTGTAACACAAAGGGTAATGTAACGCCAACGAAACCTAGGATACACGCATAATTAAACGGGATTTGGAACAACTTGTGGTCGGGAGTTGGGTGTACAACTTGCCAAGGCACATGCACTATAGGAATAGTGACTTATACGTTTAGGACGTTTATAGGTGCAAGACCACCCCTTGCTATTCACCTTATTGAGCCAGACGCAGTTTCAGGTGAGTTTCACGGCCCCATTTTAAACTATTTTTACGTTTTCCGGGGGAAAGATATGTTAGGGATAGTGTTTGACGGATTTAATACTTGAGGTGTGACCGCCACTCGGGGTTGAGTCCTCGCCTCTATAATCATTTGTTCAGGGAAATTGAAACCGGAGGAATATTCGAATAGTACTATTGGTGCCTGACAAGGCCCACCCCTAATCGATAGCGTCGATTATGCATTAGGTTATGCCTGGGGTGCAAATATTCTGAACTTAAGTCGTGGGAAACCGAGTAACGACTTGGAGCGGGGCACAATTATTATATGTCTTGGTTTGATTATAGTCTCAAGTAGATTTATAGGAATTTGCAACTCCTATATATTGTCATAACATGGTATTCCCAAGTATTCAAGTTTTAGAAACTGAAAACCTGTGAACTCACCAATATATTTATATTGACGAAACTTTTTAAAACATATCTTTCAGGTAACTAGAAGATGAAAGATCAGGCAAGCAGGGTCGGGGAATCTCCAATGCGACGTCGAGCTTTTGTGGGGTTTCACCTTTATTTCCCAAGGCATTTGGGATATATATGAGAAACCTCTATGTTTATTTCAAAAACAATTAACTTTTGTGTAATGTTTGAAACAGATTTGACGTCATAATAAATGACCCATTTTCTTAAATTACTTGACTTTAGCCATAACCTTGACTTTATGCTTTTGAACCGTCGCGCCACGTGTTTCCGCCTTTGTCGTGGTGTGACACATAGTTCACTCCCGGATCCAGCACGGTGTGAGGTTTGTCAAACCTAATAGCGCTATCAACTAATTCCCCGCTTGCCATAACCCGGCAACTCATTCGGTATATAGTGAAGGACTTCCGTGATAGTATGCAGTTTAGTTCATCAAGGACACAAAGTGTGAAACTAGCAAAACCCGATTCCTCCCAGGAATCAACCCATCCCAAAACCTGGGATGAAAACAGTAGTCCCAAACCTAGACTAGAAAGATTAAGTAAGTTGTCACCCCAAGACGCATGCTTTTGAGAAAAGAGTAGTGAAACTCACCTTAGGTTGCAATGCTAAAATCCAATCCAAAAGTAATAAGGATGTGCTACCGACTCCCTATTATATTTGTCATCATGTGAGTACGTGTGTATATACCATACACCACATAACCCGTTTGTCCAAGACGTTTATTTATGTGAAAACATTTAAGTGACACTAGTGTAACTACATGCACAAGTAGACCATACGAACCCGTTGGTGAACGCTATGTTTATTATCAATCATACGCGTCATTCACATCTCATATAAATGTACATGCAAGATCAAGTCAAAATCAAGTCATACGAGACTCCAAATAAGCACATATACACATATATCTCAATATGTGTTTTCAGGACAAATTATGCATTACAGAAACGATTTTATTAAAAATACCTACACAATGAATTAGATTCCCAAACTTTTACTAAATATTCCTAGGAGTCCATTCACGAACACGAGTATCAAACCCAATAATGGTTTGATACTCGTGTACGTAGTTTGGTGATGACAAACAATTAAAACATTATTGGATTATCTATTTTCTTAATTCACCAACGTTCAGGGTTTGATACTCGTGTACGTAGTTTGGTAATTCCCCGAATTACCTATGTTATGCAGTTACTAATCTATAACCGTGTACCATGCGACTCACTTGACTAATCCTAGTCAAGTACGATGCTATGAACTATCGTGTAAGCTAACTAGAGTTAGGTTAAACTATTTACCCGAAAATGCGGTGTGTCACAATTCGTTCTAGGGCTCATGCAAGAAGAACCCCTTTGATTTTGGCCTTGATTGAGCTTGTTCTTGTTGATTAGGGTTGTAGGCAAAGGAGACTTTGTCTCCTGATGATTTTCGTGACACACACCAAGTGTGTGTGTGTGTGTGTTTTTCTTTTTAATTTCATATTAATGAAACCAAGTTTATCATTTAGGCAACTATGGTCCCTCAAGTTTAGTCTTGGTTCGTTTTGCTATTAAAACTTAATTTACGAGGCTAGCTTTTAATATTATTCCCGTTGCATATAATATAACATTCACTAGCTTGTTTCCATAATATAACATAACCCAAGTTCTTGTTGACCAAGTCTCGTTTTATTATTTCACTAATCACGCCTAATGGCGCAATTAGACGAACGAATGGTTTTAGGGCGTTATAGAACATTAAGCAGTGTGTTTTAAGTGTTAACTAGTGTGTTTTTGCTTTGTTTTAAATTTAATGACTATAATACATTGCACCGTGTTTTAAATTGTTGTATTTAATGCTTTTCAAGCCAAAACAACCCAAAACATCATTCCTAAATTTAAAATATGATGGCTACTTGTCATTTCTTAATTATTCTCATGAAAATCAATTTTCCTATATGATCTTCTACCTATATAGATGTGTGTGTTTGCTTTTATATTTATATTTGTATTTGATATCACATGTTATTCTTGTCTTTATGTTGTTTTGTTGTATGATATTTGGTGGTTTATACATTCTTATGTGTGATTCTTGTAAGATATTTTTTTTGAAAAGTTAACTTATTAATTTATGACGATCATGTTTTTAAACAATATTTATGATACATTTACTCCTTAGGGTAAGATATTTTTTGCAACAAAGACTACCATCACTTATTGTCACAGTGGCATACACTTTACTAGGATCATGCTTCATATCTTTATTGACTATCGTCATGATGGCCATAGCAAGGCTTCCGAGGCTTACACATTTGATACATCTCAAATGTGGACCAAGAAAGATATAATATGGTGCATGTGGTGTGATATTTTTTTCCTGTTGAAAATCATATTCGTATCACACAATGTTTTGATCAAAGTACTTTTACGTTGCATCATTTCTAAACTACAATTTGGTGGCATTAGGTGATAGTTAGAGATATTCGATAACCCATACAGATAACAGAGACCCTAAGTACTCCACTAGCCTCTACATAGGCTCTACATCGTAGACCTAATCTAAGTATGTCTACTTTGATTTTCGAAGATCACGCTAACCGATCTACAAACAAAATGCTACACACTTAATCAAACTCTTTTTTTCCAATTAATGAAAAATTTGAAGTCTTGTTAATAATTAAGTTTCCCTACTTATAGATCCTTTGCTTAAGATCTAAAGACAAACACTAATTCATTCCATTAAAAAAAAGGTAAAGATTTTAGAAACTTGTCACATTGGATGTATGGATTGATAGTATTCTTATTATTATTCCAAACAATAAAGTAACAAGAGTAAAGATCCGGTATAAATAACTTTTTTGGTAAGAACTGTGAGAATCAAAGGAGGGTATTTTTTTTTTATTCTTTTTTTTCAAAAAATTTTTTCCCCATATTATTAAACATGTATTATAGTATTGAAAACTAAAAAAAAAAAAAAAAAAAAAATTTGGTGTAGAGTAATTACGTGTAGAGTAATTACATAATTACTCTAGTGTAAACTAATGTATTTACCTTAATGACGTAATTACACTAAAAAAAAAATTTTTTTTTAATTTTTTTTTGTATTATTCATCTAGAAATAATGTTTAAGCACATGGGAAAAAAAAATTCTAAAAAAAAAAATAAATTTTTTTTACCCCCTTTGATTCTCATATGTATTTGATCTTTACTCAAAGTAACAAACCCATATAATATAGTGTATGTATAATACCTATACAACCTTCTCTCCAACACACACTTATTTTATCCCCTACCTTGTCTCTACCTATTTCCCCCAATTCTATCCCAATCACACCCCCATCAATCTTGATCCTTTCAATCCAATTTTACATCTTACAATCTTCAGTAGTCAAATTTGCTTTAATCTAATACCAACAATTATTATTATTGTTATTATTATTATTATTATTAGCAATCAAAGGTATGCTGCAGTCTCGTCTCCCAGATCTATCAACAAAGATCTACCCTGAACCGATGATAACCGACTACTTAACCGTTGACCGGTTTGACGACTTACCAGACTCTCTATTAATAATAATATTCAACAAGATCGGCGACGTTAAATCCTTAGGCCGTTGCTCTGCTGTTTCTAGAAGGTTCCAAACCCTAGTTCCACAGGTCGAAAACGTCGTCGTTCGAGTCGATTGCGTTATCTCTGACGACGACGCGTCTTCCTCCACGTCATCGGATAAATCACGTGGACCAATTTCTAATCTTTTCCGGATCGTTTTCGGATCGATTGTTAAACCGATTCAGACTTTGGGTCAGTTATTCGGCCCGAAACGGCCGTCTTCTGGAACGGGTTCTTCTTCGTTTACATCGATGGCGAGTTCGTCTTCGTTTTCGTCATCGTCTTCGTTATCGGTTGGAAACGTTGACGGAGATGATGATTCGGATCATAATGGTGGCGTTACGCATCATTCGCCCACTCAGGTTTTGAAAAACTTTAATGAGATTAAGTTTTTGAAAATTGAGCTTCCTGCTGGTGAATTAGGGTTAGAAGATGATGTTTTGTTACGGTGGAGAGCCGAATTCGGGTCTAGTTTGAATAATTGTGTGATGCTTGGGGCATCTTCTGTTAGTTATGTCGATAAGAGTTCGTTGTCGATACGTTCGTCAAGTATTAATAATTCAATGAGTGGTGGGAATGGGAATGATGATAATGGGAGTATACCTGAATCGTTTTATACGAACGGTGGGTTGAAACTGCGGGTGGTTTGGACGATTAGTTCGTTGATTGCAGCGTCTGCTAGGCATTATTTGCTGCAGCCGATAATATGTGAGCATAAGACGTTGGATGAGTTGGTTTTGACGGATGCGGATGGGCAAGGGGTGTTGTGTATGAATAGGGAGCAGTTGGAGGAGTTGAGGGTGAAGCCGTTGTCGGCTTCTTCGGCGTCGAAGAGGACGTTGGTTCCGGCGTTGAATATGAGGCTTTGGTATGCGCCGGTGTTGGAGTTGCCGGATGGGACTGTGTTGAAAGGGGCGACGTTGGTTTGTACTAGGCCGAGTGATCAGGGGGTGCAACGAGAGGGTTTGGATGGGTTGTGGGTTTCGTCGGCGTTTGAGGAGCCGTTTGGGACTGCTGCGAGGATGTTGGTGAAGCGGAGGACTTATTGCCTTGAGATGAACTCGTTTTGATGTAAGAATGCCGATGAACTTTGTTTGTTTTGTTGGATATGATATTATGAAGCATGTTTATGTAGTGTTATGTCTGTTTTCTTGATTTATATATGATTATTTAGGGTCTAAGTGATAAGATTCGGGCAATTTGGAAGTAATTGGTTTTAAGATGCATGGACGAGGAGTGCATAATGCGTGCGTCGCATGATGAACATGTGATGCGGTTTGATGTGGTGCCTCATGCACTTAACCAGTATTTGAACAATTTAGGCCGTTGATTGCAATGGGTTTGTGTCTTTCCCGTCTGATTGATCAAATCATACCATCTGTTGAGCAATGAGTTTGAGTAACTGAACAGATTTGAATAGAGATTATAAGAATATCTTATATATTAGTGTTTAAAAGTTGACAAGCTAAAGTATTATGTATATATAATTTTTAGTACTTTTCAATACTCAAAAGCCTCACATACGTGATGCACGTATTTCGCGCACTGGCTTTTGGGATCAAAACGCTTTGGAGCACCATAAGCTTTTCAAAACCAAGTTTGGAGACCACTCTAGTTAGCTAGAATTGACTTGACCCAAAATAAGTACCGTCATGAGTCATGACACATGTATGGACCCGTTCTATGTTAGCTGGTTTCACAGAACGACTCCCTGATAATCAACATCAGTCACAGTCATCTTTGATGAATGAATATGTTCTCATTTTGTTTTATTTTCTGTACTTGCAGATATCTTTCTGAAGGCATTGGGAGAGAAAAAAACACAATTTTGTTCTGCATTTACCCGTTATGAACATGCATATGGCTTCTATGGAATCAAAATGGTGCTTACCTCCTATAAGAGCTTCTACGCGCATATCTGGTAATCGATATCGCTGGATCTTTTTTTCTGTGAATATTTGTAGGTATAAAATATGTTGTGTTCATCAAAGTAAAAGGTTATGTTCAAACTACTTGGCTTTCTGAATCATGTAGATTTCCCCTGTCTTGTTGTCAAAATCTGTGTTCGAATATCCGAAGCCGTGTTGTCTGTAGTGCTAGACTGGCTGATGCTTTCTGTTTAGTAATAATGTAATGTTATTTACAAGATTCAAATACTATTTCTTTTTATCTTGATTGCATGTATCAATGTTTTGGTTTTTGGATATACATGATATGCTGGGTCAGGCTGGGTGTAGGGCGGCTCGGTTGAGCGAGTTCAAGTTGAACTAGCGATGCAGCATAAACTAGGGATTGAGTTGATAATCATGTGAGCCGAGTCAACTGCATTCGACATCTCTAACGAGCTACAAATTTTGTCCCAGTTATGATGATTTTGTATGCTAACAAGAGTTAACCGCAATCTTATATTTCACAAGTGTCAAATACAATTTTGATGGTATTTATGTTTCTCTTATAGGACCATCGATATACATGAGGATTCTCTATTTAGATTTTAGATGAGCACATGAGCCTATTTACCTTAATCGATTATGAGCGAGCTACTTTGTAGCTTGGTCATTCATATAAGGGTGTAAACGAATTGAGTCAGGCTCAAGCTCTACTTACTCTTGGCTAGTTTATTTTTTATCATTCTAACTAGCTAATTATCCCGGGAGTGTCCCGAGTTGAAAAATCTAATATTACTTAATAAAAAAGGATAAAATAAGTAAACAGTTTCAACCTCTTTTAATGTTAAAGAAAGTTGTTTTAATGTTTATACTATCAAAAGGGGTTCTCATGCTGCGTTCCCAGCAGATTAAATATTCTCAACCTCTTTTAATGCTAAGTATATCGTTATAGCACATGAACATGGGCAATTCATATATGTAATAGTAGGTTTAAAAACATATATACTATCATAACATGATTAGTGACTTGCCTATATATGATTAAGAAATTACCTAAATACTGAAATACAATGTGTTTTTTTTTTCTGCATGAACAAAAACTCACTAAAAAAACATTTTTTTCATTTTTGTATAACACTATATATGGTGCCCGCTGTAAAGATAATAAAGCGATCGTTAATTTGGTGTAATTTTTTTTTCAAAAAAATGTCATACATAAAAGTTACTAACGTTTAAAAATTGTGAGCAGAAAATAAGAAAAAAAATAAAAATATTAATTAACATATTTGAAATTTTAAAATAATTAATAGTTCACTAACATTTAAAAAAAAGAAAATTGCTCGAATGGTCCCTGTGGTTTACACTTTTTTTACCTATAGTCCCTAAGTTTTCAAAATTACAGCTATAGTCCTGAAACAGTGAATTTTTTTAACTCGAATAGTCTCTGGAGCTAACTGATGTTAAATAATCTAGTTAAATAGGTGTGAAATTACAAAACTACCCTTACTTTAATAAAAAAAAATATACTAATTAATGTGGGTCCCACACTTCATCTTCCAACACTTCATCTTCCCACTTTATCTTCTTCACCTCATCATCTCTACAAACCACCACCACCCACTGTATCTCATCACCATCTGTATCATAAACACCTGTTCATCAAACCCTAACCCCAGGACCTTCAAATTCAATAATCCCTCAAAACCCTAACCCTAAAAAACTCAACCGGTTGTGGGTCCCGAAGTTTAGTGGTGGAGCTCGACGAGGATGGTGGCTGTGACGGTGGTTCCTAGCCGATGGTGGTGGTATTGGTGGTATACCTGAAGAAGATGACCGACGGCGGTGACAGTGGGTGTTTGGTCACGTTAGTGGCTCGATCGATGGTTGTAGTGGTGGTTATGGTGGCTTCGTTTAACTGTTAATCTCGTTGGGAGGTGGTGGTTCGTTATGGTGCAGTACAGGGTGAAGCTTGACGGAGAGTGGTGGTGGTTGTTAGCAGGTCAGAGGTGGTGTTGGGGGTTACTTACTGGTTGGTGGTGTTGGTTCTTCAGATCTGATGGGTTCAAGAACTCGGGTTAGTGTTTGGTCTGATGGTGGTTTTTGGTGGACCTTGGTGGTGTTTGGCCGATGATGATGGTGGTTGTGGTGGTTGAAATAAGCGGCGGTGGTAGTTTTGGTTCGGGTTTGGACTGATCGGGTTTGGTCCGAGTGGTGGTGCTCGGGTGTGGTTTGGGTTTTGGTTCGAGTGGGTGGTTGCTGGTTGGTGGTGGTGGTGGGTGGTGGTGATAGGGTGGGGAAGATGAAGTTGGTGGTGGTGGTGGTGGTGTAAGGATTAAGGGTTTTTTATATATTTAATTGTAAAACGTGGGGCCCACCAGTGTTTTATTTTATTTGTTTTATACAAAGGGTAGTTTTGTAATTTCACACCCACTTAACTGGATTATTTAACCTCAATTAGCTCCAGTGACTATCCGAGTTAAAAAAACTCATTGTTTCAGGACTATGGCTGTAATTTTAAAAACTTTGGGACTATAGGTGAAAAAAGTGCAAACCACATGGACCATTCGAGCAATTTTCTCTTTAAAAAAATGTGAGAAGAAAATAAGAAAAAAAATATTAATTAACATATTTGAAATTTTAAGATAATATAGATATAGATTTTATTTAAAAATACAAAATAAATAAATTTAAAAGAAAGCTTCACATGATGCCACATGACACATTTAATGATGGGTTGAGGCCTCCATTGAATGTCACTTCATACAAACTCAATTCTTTTATTATAAGTTATAGATTATTTTATTTATCTATAGTCGTGTATAATGTAACATACATATCTAACATTTAATAAAGTTATCTATGTTACCTTATTAAGGAGGAGACATGTCTAAAAAGTAATTTTACACCTATTTTAAGATGGGATATCAAGAGACTCATGCTTTAACATAGATATGTCATGTAAAAGTTTCCCATAATACCTCTTATTGCATTATGCACTTGTACTATAACTATATAATCAATTTAGAGACTTATTAATGTATTTGAATTATCACATTCATTACTATCATGTGAGTTGTTTTGAAGCTCCTCACCCTTATATGATTTCAATTAAAAAGACAAATGACCATCTAGATCAATTGCAAAATAACTATAATATAAATATAAATTCTAATATCATTATATTATACTAAGAAAGTTAAGCTTGAATGATTGTATAAACAAAATAAACATAAAAACATATGTGGGTTGTAAAAAAAACAAGAATTGTAATTTTGATTGTTAAATCTTAAATTTACTTTCAAAAGCCGTCTCTTATGAGAATGATAGCGAGAAAGAGACATGCTTTACGAAATTTAGCCAAATTAGAATGCAATACGCTGCCATGTTTTTTTAGATTTGTATTTACGCAACGAAGCGCGCGGGCCTAATACTAGTATAAATAATAAGCTTGCTTAAGCTCAAGTTAGTGCTCAAACTTGTATATTAAAAGAGCTCCGATACAAGAAGGTTCATAGTCTAGTTTGTCTGGTTTTGACGATTATTTTCAATATTGGGCTGAGCGGTTAATAATGGTTTTGGAAACTGATACCGAACCAGTTGGGTTGGTTGTGTCGGCCGAACCATCCGACTTTCACGGTTTAACGGTTCGGTTTTGATGATTTAGCAGTTTTAGACCTGTTTTTTAAAAGCATAACTTCTTATTCATTAATTTTAGAAATATGAATAAATTATAAAATATCATATCTATATTTTATTCGTAACTTTATTTTTCTAAAATGAAAAAAAGGATAAATAATATATGTTAAACAGCCTGTTTGGAACCGTAAAGCGAATTTTCAACCATTAAAACCGGACCATGTGTATTTCAAACAAGCCGACTTTCTTCAGTTTGGACATTTCGGTTGGCTTCACGGTTATGAACACCCATACTCTAAAATAAGCTCGAATCGAGCTTTTAGCGAGCTGATATCTAGTACGACTCAACTCGTTTTATTTACATGATTACATCCTAACTTTTATCGAATTAAAATAGGTAGTGAATTCCATGTACAAGGTAATTATTGTTGTCCTCATCACCTTTAAGTAGAGACCAAAATTTATATTCAGTCTTTAAAGGGCTATGGGGCCATGGTTTGGTGTAGTCCTTGTCAATGAAGGACGCTGTTCTTTGATATGGTCCTGACCATTCATCTCTCAGTGTCCTAATAGTGGTTGAACCAACGGTGACCATCAGGGTAACTAATTAATACTCTGCTTGGCCTTGTTTGGTTCGGTTTGAACCAGTTGCTTTCTCATTCGTTTGATATATAGGGTCTAAGTTATTTTTATATTAAACAATAGTTATTTAATATTGAATTAATATATTGGTATGTTAACTCTTTCTCTCATTTTTAAGAAATGAAGAATTATTTTTTTTTTATGATTTTAGAATTGAAAATTTGATTATTAACAAGTTTAAAAGAAATTAACTTTTATACGTTAGAGACACAAATATATTTTAAAATTTTTATACATTTTATAAATTTTAAAACTATGTGTTAACAACTTCAAGAGAAAAGAAAAATCTTATATACTAACTAGTATTTACAAGTTATCCATGATCTAGTGGTATAGTGATATGGTATTTATCTATCACAAAAGTGGTGTAGGTATCCTTATAAGACTGTGGTATGGGAAGGGGAGCCTAATGTGGCGTCGGTACCGATCGGGAACACCCCCCGATTGATTTTTGATGATTTTGATGCTTAAAAGAGGAAAAAGGAAAGGCGATTGATTTTTGATGATTTTGATGCTTAAAAGAGGAAAAAGGAAAGGAGGAAGGAGAACATTATTCCCTCTAAGACTATTTGGTGTGGTGACAATTTCCCCCAACTCCTCCAAGTGCCACATAAGCGTCATGTCATTTCCTTTATTTTCTCCTCCAAAGTTTGGAAAAGGTTTCCCCCAACTCCCCCATTCCCCCTTCCTTTTTTTATTCTTTTCCATTTTTATTTAATTAAAAAAAACATCTAAAAAAATTTAAAATCGTAAAAAATAAAAATAAAGATAAACTTCATTAAATTTTAAAAATTACAACCTACAATGCATAGAAATTTAAAAAATAACAAGCAAAATACATAAATAAAAAAAAAACATCTAAAGCATTCGTTTTCCAAGCCATTTTTCGCGATCTTGTCTTTGATCGCCGACATCACCGCTCTTTCTTGCTCGGTAAGGCCGTCGAGACTTTTCTCCATCATGGCAAACTCCGCCTTTTCGTCTTGCGATATATTGTACGCGAGACGTGCCCTCTCCAACTCAAGCTTCTCCCGCTCTAGACTTACGGCTTCTTCCTTCTCCTTCTTTCTTTCATTCCACATTTCCCTTTGCTCCGCCTTAAAATCGTTAAAGTTTTGAATCAAGGCATCTATTTTTTCGGCCACTTTTAGTTTCGAACCGGATTCCTTTCCTCTTGAGCTCGAGGCGGCTTTATTCGCGCGGTCCCTTCCAATTGGCCGCTCCGATTCAGGCGTGGGAGCATCATCTTCAAACTCCGGGTCATCGTTTATATTTATAGTACAACGAGCATCAGACCTCCCCCCCCCCCCCCCCCCCCGCAAATTCTTGACATTTGGTGTTCGTCTCCCTAAACGTCATACTAACGGAATGAGCGCTTCGATAAGGCGTGCGTTGAATTAACTTGAAAAATTGTTCGCAAATAGCGTTCCAAAAGCTATCCCGGTTTCAATTAGTACCTACATGTGATAAATTAAATTAATTATCTAAATTATATTTCATAAATAATTTTAAAAAAATAAACTAAAACATACATAAAAGGCTACGCCCAAAAAAAGTTAAAAAAAATAACTTAAAAAAGGCTACGGCCGAAAAAAATAAATAAAAAAAATAACTTAAAGTTTTGGATATAACTTCGTCATCGACGCCTAAGGATATAAAGTCGTGTTCGGATTGTGATTGAGGTCTCGCGGGGAAGATTGGCATTTGGTTCGCGGGTGGCATTTGCATATGAAATTGTTGTTGGTGATGCATTTGCATTTGCCAAGGATTTTGTGGTTGACTAAAACCGTCAAACCCGTATGTGCTAGGGTCGAGCGGTGTAGTGGGGTAGGGAAAGTTTGGTGCTTGGGTAGAAGGAGTAACGGGGGTGTTCGGGAAAAAGGGTTGCGGGTTTGAATACCTTGGATCCATTAATAATTTTTTTTGTGTGAAGAAGGGATAAATTTTATAAAAATTGGTTGGATGGTTAAAAAGTTGTGTGGCTTAAAATGAGGGTGTGGTGATTATTTATAAAAAGGATTGGAATTTTGTTTTTTTTTTTTATTAAATGACCCAAACGGTCACTTTTTGAAATGGGGCCAACGTTCAAAAAAAATGCCAATGGGAGAGTCCGCCAGTCCGGTGCAAACGGTAATAATTCCCCCAACCCACCGAACCCCCATGGGGGGATGTTCCCCATCAGTGAAATGGCCACATCACTTCCCGATTTGCTTTTCCCGTTTTCACACCATTCAGTCTAATGGGGATGATGACATAGAAGTGGGGGGAAGGAGAACATTATTCCCTCTAATGGGGATGATGACATAGAAGAGGGGGGAAAGGGTATTTTGACGTATAAAGAATTGCTATAGTATTTACAAATTTAATAGTTTAGGTTATCTTTTTTGATGATTTAACTTCTTATGAAGTTACAATAGGAAAGTAAGCTTTTTAAGAAATGCATTTTGATCGATTTCCCCTTTTTATCTTTTAATATATTTGACTGGATCTAGTTTTTGTGTTAAACGAGTTTTAATTATAGATTATCCTCATAGTATTATAAAGTTACACAACCCACTTAACCGAATTACTTTCATCCTCTTAGCTCTAAAATCAATATATATAAAAATAGAAATATATAAAAAAAAAAAAAGCTACCATTCCCTTTTTAACTTTTGAATCTTAGGGTGTGTGTAGTGGTGGGGGATTAGGTAGGGGTTATGGTATTAAAATATTAAAAAGTAATAGAAGGGGAGTTATGTGGGGGTTATGGAAAAAGATGGTGTAGTGGGAAGGGGGGTTATGAGGGGGTTATAAATGATTGGTAATGATTGGTTAATTATTGTTTTTTATTTAAATAAGAATATTAAATAGTTAATAATATTTCATTAAATATAAAAATAATAATAAAAAAAATTTTAACTGAAAGTTTATTAAATTAATAAAATAATAAAAAATATTTAATATTAAAAAATAATATTTAATAAAAAAAAATTTTAATTTCAAACGGTTACTGTTCCAAACCGTTTGAATTTCAAACGGGTACTGTTCCAAACCGTTTGAATTTCAAACTTTCCCCCCCCCAAACGTTTAAATTTCAAAGTTTTAATTTCAAACTCCCCCCCCCCCCCCCCCCACCCCACCAAATCTCAGTCACACCTATAAATACCCCCCCTCCTCCCAAATCTCAGTCACACCTCTTCCCTCTTCCTCATCCTTTCCTCATCCTGAACACAATGAATAATTTAGGATTGTAATTTTATGTGTTTATGTATTATGTGTTAATGTAATGGTTTAAATTTAAAATAAAACTTTAAAAACTAAAACCTTAAACATTACAAATACAACACTAAACATAAAACATAACATTAAACATTACAACCTCCCAGGATAAGAAAATAAAGCCTAAACATTAAAAATTAAACATAGTGAAAACGCATCAGAGACCACGACAAAAGATTGGTGATGGAGAAGTCGCTGTCGTATTGTTGACGATAGGCGTCGTGTGTCAACTGAATTGCCATCTGTTCGCTAACCCCAGGGTGCGCCTGCATCGTCGCTTCATAGACTCCATGCCATCTGTTAACGTTATTTCGTATAGCAGACCATTTACTGGTGATCTGATCAACGGTACGGTGGTTCGTTCCGGTGATTTGGTTGAACTCGACCAACACATTGCGCCAAAAAGACTCCCTATTGGCTGGCGGGATCTCCTTAGCGTTCATCCACGCCCGCACCAACTCGAGTTGCTCTTGATTCGTCCACGCTGCCATAGGTTTGGTTTTAGGTTTGTATTTGGTTTTGTTTGGTTGGAAAAGTGTATATATTTGTGTTGTATGTGTGAGTTGTTTGTGTTGTATGTGTGTATATATAAAGAGATTTTGTTTAAAAAAAATAAATAATAATAATTAAATGTTTTTGACCGTTTGACAACGGTCATCAACAACAACAACCTCCCAAATTCAACACATAGCGCCGTTATCCCCACAATCAAACCACCCCTAAAACGCCCCATAGCGCTGGAGGGGGCGGTGTTCCCGGTGCTATGGAGGGTTAAAACGCCCCACAACGAGGCCACTACACACACCCTTAGCATAAATTTTTTTAATAATAGTAAACAGGCCTACCAAATTGACCTGAAGCCACTATTTAGCTAACCATGTTCACAGGTTTACCTAGAAACCAGCTTGAACATGTTTAAAAATCCAGACCAACAAATTTATGTCATGCTTTTGTTAGACTGTGTGTTGTGATGCGCGACCACCTCCAAACAATCGCTCTGACAATCGCTCGCGTGAGGGTGTTATGGCTCGCTTCAGACCATCGCTCGCGTCCCACTCAAAATTCAAGACAATAGCGCCGTAACCGTGGTCGCTTGTGCTCGCGGTGGCTTGCTCACGCGGGGCTTTTGTGGTGTACGCGAGCCACGTGGCTCGCGCTGGGCTGTTTGCGCGTGTCCACAACGGACAACCTTATATTCTCTGTCCTTGATAGAAATTCAAATGGCATTCCAATTCATACAAGATTTCAACTTTCAAATACACAAATGGTGGCCAAAAATAATCACATTTACATTACATGCAGGAATTTAACAACATATAATTAAGGTCCTGATCAAAAGTTTTGAAAGAAACTCAACAAATCTGAATTTCATAACACATAAACAACAAAAACAAAATTACTGTTCGATCTGCCTTGACGAATTCCTCATGAAAACTATTACTCGCACACCACGAAACACATACTATTCGCCATATGAAGCATCACAAAATCGATGTAGTACTAGTAGCAGTAGCAGCAATATTAAAACCCGACAATCTCCTCCATCTTCTGCATCACATCAAAATTTGTTTGTTATTCCTCAAATCCAATCCAATATTAACCAGAAAATTAGAAACTTCAACAAGTTCTACACGCGAAACAAACAACATCAACATAAAGAAACTAAAACGCATGTTCTATGTAATAAATACGAATCACAAGAAGTTTGTGTTGTCTCATTTAGCTTTTTTGAATAATTAATACTCATTACTTATATTCATTTCTTAAACTTGTCACATTACATCAAAATAGAAGGTAGACGGGCAACAAGCTGCGCCGCCACCCCCTTTAGCTTTTAACAACTACTAACAAAGAAGGCATGCAGCTTCTGGTTCATGTGACTGCTAACCAGTTTTTGAATCATCTTTCAGAACACAAGTTTCAAATTAATAGATATCTTTTGTTGGTCAGAGGCTCAATGGACAGGACACATCGAACCAGTTATGCATTAATTCATGATTTTACTTAAGCAGCTAGGTTAAACAGTATATTTTAAATATTAGGTATAATGTATATATGTGTAGTCCTTGGGGGGCAAAAGTAAAGTTGCACTAATTTTAACGTTATTTTACTAATTTCGTGAAAATAACGTTAAAAACGACTGACGGTTAATCATGCATCATGTGATAGCCAAAAGACAAGGGGCACATGTACCAATCGGGCTTGTCCCGATTGCTAAGTGTTATGTGCCTTATGTCCAAGGCTTGATACAAAACCACTATCGAGCCGGGGGTCTCACTGGAAGCAGCCTCTCTATTCCCACGGGGTAGAGGTAAGGCTGTCTACATCTTACCCTCCTCAGACCCTGCCCTAGCTTTGCTATTGGTGAGATTAACTGAGTATGATGATGATGAGGTATAAAAACATATTTATAAATAAAAAAAAAAAATACTATGGTTAACAACAAGGGTTAGCAACATGAACTCTTTGACTAAAAAAAATAACAAAGATTAGTAACTATTATATGGTTAAGACCACACGTAGTGGTACAGAAAAAAAAATGCCCCATCCATCCACTTGGACTAATTTGATTGGCTTCCAAAAAAGAAGCAATATCACGCCCAAATGTGGCGTTAGTTTTTTCATGCCAAAAGCCAATTTTGAAGGTAATGCCCCGGGGGCGGTGTTGGGCCGTTATTGGGGGAACTTCACGCCCAATTTGATTGCCACTACGGGTGGTCTAAGGAAGATTAATATATTATTCAATCCCAAAGACTATAACATCATATCCCTTTCAGAGAAAACAAAAAAGGTCATTTTTTTCAAATCTTGAAATTTCAAATTGACATGCTATAAAGAAATTAAGTGCATTAATAAAATGTATGAATTAGTAAAGTCAAAGATGCATGCATTTTAACAATAATAATACAATAAAAATGAAATTTGCTAAGATTTGAGAAAAAATAGTCAACATCAAAATCAGGGCTCAAATCAGGGAATTAGGGTCCCACAAATAGGAGAACTGTATACATGAAATAATCCGGCCAGTTAAGACGTTTTCATCTACTCCGTATTACTTAGATTGTGTGTTGTGGACACGTGAGTGACCAGGCACGAGCAGCCACATTAGACCCACGCTCACTCTAGCCACAACAGCCCCCATGCTAACCCGACGCGAGTGAGCCAACGCGAGCAGGCTCACGGCGCGAAGAAAGGAATTTAAGTTAGATTTGTAGGCTGTGGTCGCGCCGGTGCTCACCCCAGCCACAACAGCCTCACTGACCAGGTTACTTGAGAGTCACGTCAGTGGCTTGCGGCGGTGTTCACCGTGAGCCACAACGTACAGCCTAATAGGTCCCGTAACTTTAATTAAAATGAAGGTTATACCCATTTAAGTTGGGTGATACCAAGTATACGTCTGCAGTCTACTCACCTCCTTCACTAGTAAGTCAACTCTCAGGTTAAGTTTTTGTTGGAATAACATTATTTAAATATTATACTCATATAGTATTGATATTAATAATTGATTAATCATCTCCACCATGCCACTTGACCCCATATACACATGTGGTTTCAGTTTGATAATTCAATACTATTTGACATAATTCAGTATACTGAATTTGGGTAAGTGTTTCTCTTGACCAAAGTACATGCACCTAGCCTATATAAACTCATTATAGTTATATTCTTGATATTTCTGTTCATTTTATGCTTATGTTTTGAGTCAAAGGTTAGTGTAAGTGTTTTGGCAAGTTTCAACCTCTAATCAACGTTTATGTCTCGCTTGATTAATGTTCATTGGTATAACTATTAAAACCATAGCTTTGATATTTGTGGGATTTATTGTAATGTTGTTCTTGGTTTTAAAATGCACGCATCAAGAGCACATAATGCGCTCATCACATAATGCACTAATGAGATCGCATCGCGCAATGCAATCCATGATGTGATGCTTTTTGCAGTTGGCCAATATTTGAACAAATAAGACAAATTTGCAGCGGGTCTAAGTTTTTCAAATCTTATTGAACAAATCTGACCATCGATTGACCAATGGTTTTGAGTATTTGAACAATTTACACCACCGATTAAACAAATCTAACTAGAGATTATGAGTATATTACTTTAGTGTTTAAAAGTTAACAAGATAATATTATTACCTTCAAATAATATTTTAGTATGTTTTAATAATGAACACCTTGCATACGTGATGCACGCTCTTCATGCATCACGCCGCCCGCTTTTTAAAACAAAGATGATGTTTAACACAATCTACTTAAGTTCTATCCTCGCCATTCTTGTGAGATGTTTAACCTAATCTACTTAGAGGCTGTATGGTTGATTAAGTGCTGAATCATTCAGCTATGCACCAAGTCTGAATGATTCAGCTCTTAATCATTCTATTCAAAGCCTATTTTTAGGTTGAAACAAACAGTCTGAATGTTGAACCATTCAGAGCTGAATGGTTCAGAGCCTCATTAAAAGGCTACCAAACAGGCCCTTAGTAAATCTTTCAAGCTTTTCTATTTCCAATATGCTTGGTAAGAAAAAATTAAAGATTTAAAGACATTAGTGACATGTGATTCCCCTCCATTTGAAAATTTATTTTCCCATGACAATAGCTTTGTAATTTTAAAGGTGTCTTCATAGTGTGCTTAAAAACACTGTATCATATCCCAGTTCTTAATGATCCTCGTTGCTTAACATCACAAGAACGCTATATATCGGTTGAAATAATAATTTGTGTTCTTTTATACATAATGTAAACCAGTGATTAACCTTATTTTGTAACTTTCTCACACCATTGGGTAGGAATTAAGGACATCTACTTCTTTTAAGCCTACTGCCATGTTAAGTCTAAATATGATATAGTGAACCTCCTACTAACTTGATTTCATGCATAAGGATGTTGATATATTGAATGTTGAATATGATATGAAAACCATCCTACTAACTTGATTTCATTCATAAGGATGTTAATATATTGAATGCAAACATGGAACATATATTCATATATTACACATTACTACATTATGCTCATCTAAGAGGCCTAACAAAACACTTTAACTTTTCTTGTTTATCACCATTTCCTTTATATAAAGTTGAAATTTTAAATGTACTAAGGTGTTGTTTGTTTTTTTAAAAGTAAAATGTTTGCAGTTTGTGGACCATATCTGTAGACATCTGCAAAAGAAGAGGTGGACCAAACCTTTGCAGTCTGCAAGAAGAAGATTGTTTTTTTAACGTCTGTAGACGGCTACAATAAACTGGTGGCGGTGGTCGTGGTGGTGGTGGATGGTGATGGTAGTGGTGTTGCACGGTGGTGGTGGTGGTGTTGGACGGTGGTGGTGGTGGTGGTGGATAGTGGTGGTGGTACCGTGGTAGACGGTGGTGGTAGATGGTGGTGGTGGTTGACAGTGGTGGTAGTGGACAGTGGGTGGTGGTGTTCCTCTGCAGACCTTAGAAAATCTTAGAAGTGGTTGGGTCAAGTCTGCACCAAGAAAAGCTCGCACAAACGTTTTTTTAATGAAACGTCTTCGAAAAAACAAACAGCCTGCAAATGGCAATGTCTGTGTGCGGTTTGCGCGACACAGACAGAAGAGCCTGTGCAAACCTTTTTTAGAAAAACAAACAACACCTAAGTAAAACATGAATCCTTAAGTTCAACATTATATACAACTATAAGGCTAAACATTATAAAACAAATTAGAAAATTGAAAACACAACAATTTAACATGGTAAGACTTATTGGTGTGACTATCTTAACCACAAGCAAAATATATCTTTCTTGTAATCCCTTTTATTTCAAAGTAACACACAAAATACTTAGGCCGGGTGGTGTGGAATAAAGCCCCCATGCGTCACGTCGATGCCACGTAGGCAATAGGCTTTAACTAACCCACCCACTTACTAGATGGGGTGGAATAAAGCCCCTTTAACTATTAATTAAAAAAGAAAAAAAGATTAAAAAAACAAGAAAATCTGCGATTAGTTCTTTACACATGAGCCTCACTCTTTCTCCCTCTCACGCATGCTAATACAATGGCACATATAAAAAAAATTATGTATAAACCTTATTTGTATCTATATTTTGGGTAAATTATGCTAAAAACCTATAGCATATTTAAAAAAGATTATATAATCGTCTTGCGCTTTGCGTACGAAAATCCCACCGCTTTTGTGCTTTGCGCCTAGGTTTTGGACCTCGACGCTTTAGTGCGCTTCGCGCTTTTTAAAACCAAGATCATGCTTAAAAAGGACCTAAATGGATTGCTTCTAGTTCTTACCATAGTCACCTAATTCGCGGTTCGCTCCGGTTCGGGTACGCGGTTCGGGTTCGCCATTCGCTAGATGGGACGAATTCGGTACGGAGGGGGGTAGGTTCATTTCGGTACGATCCGGTACGATGTACCATTGACTCTGGTTCGGTATACACAAATTATTAAAACATAAATTACTAAATGTCCCAAGCCCAATCGGATAGGCCCAAATTATATATTCATAGGCCCATATAGTAGCAATCCTAGTCAAGTAAACTCAAATCACCCCAAGTAGGAAGCCTTTAAGCTTGAAAAAGCCATCTGCCAAACAACTATCTAATGAACCCAAACTAAAGCCCATAAAATCATATCCATTCTAGTAAGCCCAAAGAAAAATTAGGCCCAACATTCATTTATGGTACAATAATAAATTAATAATCAACAGCAAACCTAATTGTTTCCAGCCGCCACCCCATTCTACCAATCTGCCCCAACATCATTCACCATCCCAGAACAGAAGCAAGAAGCCCTAAAAATTATTGAACAAGTACAGTCAAACAGAAGCAAGAAGCTCTAAAATCGCGTCTTATACTTACACGGTACGTAGTAAAAACGAACAATTCATCGAATTCCAAACGATTTCAACGATTGATTTCCTGAATTCGATCACCGAATTGCAACCCTAAAATCGCGTACCATGTACGAATTGGTTCGCATTCGTATTACGAATCATGCGAAACGTACCAAAACGAAATTCGGACCTTATCTGGCGAATTATGTGACTATGGTTCTTACATACAAACTAGCCCCACATCCAAAAGAAGAAAGATTTTAGTGTCTACATATAAGCTTGATGAGCTACTCTAAATTGGTTAAAATTAAACTCCATACAAGATTATGTGTTTGAACATAAGACAGGGCAAACGAGATCCTACAACGGAAGCCAAGGTTTATCCTTGTTGTGACATGGTGAAATCTATGCAATAGATGCCTAGTCTTGGCACGGTTTGATAAAAGGACTATTGGATACAAATTTTCCTCGTGATAGTAGCTTAGCAATTGAGGACATGAAGTGCAAAACAGAAGTCTAATGATCATGTGACTCTTGTCTACCTTGTTACACAACTTACCTCTCTACTTGACTTGGCAAGGCCTCTTGAAGGTGGATTCTTAGGTGCAAAGTCAATCCTATATCTTTTTAATGGATTGTTATATCAACTCTAGACTAGAGAAATCCTAGTAATGCTTAGGCTGAAGGGTGTGGAGACGCCCCCACCCCCCGTCCTCACTTTTTGCCCCGTCCTCCCCCAGCACACCGCCCCCCTTGCCCCGTTCTCCCCTCCCCCGTCCCCCACGTCCCTCAGAGGACATAAAGGACTGACCAATGGCTGATTTTTCTTTTCTTTCTTTTTTTTTTTTTTTTTTTGAAATGCATTTTGTTTCTCCAATGAGATCTTTTCTTTTTCTTTTTTTCTTTTTTTTTAAATGCTTGAGACATGGGAGTGTTGGTGTCTCCACACCCCACTCATGTCTCAAAATGCTTGAGACACCAAAATGGTGAGGTGGCATCCAAGGTGGCATGGAGACATGACCTTTTTCATGTCTCCACACTCCATAGCCTTATGTTCCTATAGATCATGTAATTAATAAATCATGCCCTTTAGTGATTTAGCACGAGCTGCATTTGTTTTATGTGTTTTTATATCAATTTTGGATGCATAAATCCTAGCAATCGGACCACATTACTAAAACAACAAACTCTCAGTCTCTTGTCCTCCCCATCTTAACGGTGACCGCTGCTACAACATTAGGTGAAGATATCAAACGATGGCGAATTCAGCCTTCTATTTTTGTTTTTTTTGAATTTGGTATTCTAATGTTTATGCATATGATAAAAGTGGTGGTTTTGTTTTTTAGGGTAGTGTTTGATGTTATCAGCTTTATTAGCCAGTTTCCTGCTGATATTTTTTCTTATTTATTTAAGTATTTTATTTCGCCTTTAGAAAAAAGTCCTAGCATTGCTTGTACTAATCAACAGTTTTTCCAATAAAAGCACCAGCCTTTTATAATAGGTCAACAACCTAAACCAATGTGGCTCACAGCACACTATACTCAGTTTTATTGGTCACTGTATCTTAACTTAACTATACAATAGTCCAAGTACTTACACCTACCTAGAAATATGAATGAGCTTGGTATCAAACCGATCTGACGAAAAATCCAATATCAATTTTTATCAAAACTTAATATCGATACTGAAAATATACGGTATGGTATCGGTACAGTGCCGGTAGAGTATTATTATTTTAATGTAAAATACCGCTATCAAACCGAAAATACCGATACTAATTATTGTCAAAACTTGGTATCAAATTGGTACTGAAAATGAACAGGTATCGGGATCCGTTCGATATTGCTACTTTCGGTATTTACTACCGAAATGCTCATCCCTACACCTACCTCAACATAACCTTAACATCTTTGTTTGAACAGGATAACCTAAACATCTTAATAAGTCTTAGTCACTGGCGGATCTTCCTATGGGTCATGTGAGGCCCCGGCCCGCCTAGCTTTTTCGCGTCGTAGTGTAAATTTTACCGAAAATTTCCGAAAAAATTTATATGTATTAAGTCCAGCCCTACCATGTCTTCGTTCAAGATCCGCCATAGGTCTTAGTGTATTCTTCAATATTTTAAATACATATTCAATTTAATAAATTTTAGTATATATCTTTAGTAGTGAAGAAAATATATAAAAAAATTACAAGGTTTGGGGTGTGTGTTATGTTATAAATTATATATTTTTTAATTGTTATAAATTATATTATAATAAATAATAATGAGAGATTGTACGTGCATGGTGATAGTGGGTTTGACCTAAAAGCAACCATGGTTAAAGAAGGACGGACCCCAGGATTGAAACCCTAGCTAGCCTGGGGTGCGTGCTTCCCATTTCACAATGCTCGAGAACCCAGCCAGTTGGTGCGCTGAGCCCATCAAAAATACATTAATTTCGGTTTCAGTGAAACACATTTGCCATTGGCCATTAAACTAACTTTTATTCTAGGAACCTTGTCGGATTATTTACTGCCTTTAATCTCAGTGGTTAACACCTGTCTTTTCCTCTAGACATGCTTGAAATTAAGGAACCCAAAAGAAAATTCATATTTTTTTATATTCTTTTTATCCATTTCTTTGTATTTTTCCAATACTTGATCCACCTTTATTGGTGCCTATATATTCCAAATTATAGATGATTAATCTAGTTAACAAGAAATGTTACATCATATATATATTTTTTTAACAAGGGGTCAAAAGCGTTCGCCGGTCCCGCTCACAAAATTTGTTAGACTTTTCTATATAAAATCTAAAGTTTTTTAAAAAAATATACGAGTCGGACCGGCGACCCTAGCTGACCTCCTGGTCACAATATACTTGTGTTTTTCCTTGTAAAATATGAATTAGACCCCTAGGAGAACTTACAATGACCGTCGACTATAAGTTATGGTTCCGTCACTGATACATGTCATATTAAGTTATTATAACTTAACTAACAAACTTTTAGTGCAGACAGAATGTAACCAAGTCAAATAACGCAAGAAATTAAAAAAATAATAATGCAGAACATACCAAAGACGATGATATTAATCTAGTTCTTCGATTTCTCCTTATAATGATCGGAGTGCCTCACTCCACCGTACAGCTGCAGCCGTTGAGAGTCATACCCAGCTACTTGAAAATGATGATCAGGACCACCAGAGCTAATGGTTGGAGCCATAAAGAAAGGAAAGTTTGCAGATGCAGATCCATCCACCATTGTCGCCTGCTGAAACGTCCTTTGAATATTATTATTATCATTATTATGTTGTTGATGATGAGGTATAGACGACAGTAAATTGGACTGAAGGGTCCCCCTATTCAAACCCGAAGAAGGTAAACAACCCGAACCAGGTGCGTAATTTCCTTGCAGGAATGTGTAGTGATGGTTCTGTGGTTGGTGTTGGTTGGGGATATTGTTGAATTGTGGCATTTGAAAGTAATCCATTTGAGGGTTTATGTTGTTGTTGATGTTTATGCCACCTGTTAGAAGATCTGTGAACGATGATGAACTCATTGTGCTTTCCTTAACCTTCTCCTTCTTTGCAGCCAAATCCCGAGCCCGTTCCCTCGCTCGGATCCGGTTTTCGGATCGGGAGAGCGAGAGTCCGGACCCTTTACTGGTGTCCGACGTGCTACTGCACGCATTGTTATTATTACTGTTACTATTACTATTATTATTATTATTATTCTGGTGGTGGTGTTGGTGGTTTGGATCTTCAAAATCCGTGTCGTGTTCAACGGATTTGTTAATAGTGTTAATATTGTTAATATTGTCAGCTATAAGCTGACGTTCCTGGTGGTGGTTGTCAGTACCACCAGTACTACAACCACCACCAGGAAAAGACGGATCGAGTGACGGAAGCTCGTCGATAGAACTCGACGCAGCTTTTATCAGCCACTCGACCGCTTTACTCGGCTGATCGTATCCTAACCGGTCTTGCAGATCGTAAAACTCGATCGCGGTGGATACGGACAGCCGAATACGGCGGTCTCTCAAACCCTTGGACGTCAACACCTTACTATGCCTATCTTTTCCACCAGAAGCCCTAGAAACCCTAACTATCCGAGACGACGGCCACCCTACCAGCCTCCCAACACCACCACCGCCATCACCGCCGCTACCGCCACCGTCTCCCACCGGAAACAAACGGTTACCAATTTTATTAGGGTTTGAAGAAGTATCACTAATTACAGAACTGCCATTACAACTAATTTTTTGAAACTTACTCACTTGTCTTTGAATAATATCATCCCCCTCCATACCCTAGTTTCATACCTTGCTTCAACTACCACAGACACTCTCTCTCTATAATATTCTCTCTCTCTAAAACCCTTTTTATAGAGATAAAACAGTGTAAATCTAGAGAGAGAAAGTGGGATGCAGATTAGAAGTGGGTACTGTACTAGTTGATGTACTTTGCATTGATAACAGATGAGAGGGAAAAATAACACACACACTAGTGTGTGAAAATGTATACATACAGATGTGTGTATGTATACATTTTGTGGGTTCGATGTGTGTCATTCATGAGGTTTTTGCAGGCCGGAGATGTCAGAAGGGAAGCTCCGTTTAAAGCTTATCTTTTTACTGTGTCATATAATAAAAAGCAATGGCTGTAGATATTATTCAGAGAAAGATCAAGAATTGGAATAGAGGTAAAAAAAAGTAGCAAGAAAATAGTAAAATCCATAATTTTGGGATGTTAATATTTTTTTTATTTTATTTGTGGAAAGTAAATAAAAAGGTCATGAAAAGTAGGGGTGTTCAACGAATCGAATAACGAATTTTCAAATTATTCGAATCGAATTATTCGAATTTTTAATATTTTTACCTGAATTCGTATTCGATTCGTATTCGTTTAAAATTCAATTTATTCGATTCGTATTCGATTCGAATAAGAAACTCGAATTCGAATCGAATTCGAATAAATTCGATTTAGTTCAAATTCACCTTAAATAACAAATTGTTTTACTTTTAGTTTTAAAACTAATACAAACTCATTATTTTTAACATATAAAATACAAATCTACAAATTGATAAACAACAATATGTCAAATACGAGAATAGTAAAAATAGTAGAGAGTATAGTTTTATAGAGTTTTGTGATATATAAGGTAAATATATAAAACATGGTTATGCTAAAAGTTATAGACACTATGGGTTCTTAGAGTTTGACCAAAATTTAGAAGTTTTTTTTTTCAATGTGTATACTTGTGTATATAATAATGTGTATATGTGTGTATATATTTAAAAAAATATACATGTACAATTTTTATTCGAATTTCGAATCGAATCGAATTTAAAATCATAAATTCGTATTCGATTCGTATTCGATTTACTGGACTCGAATTCGAATCGAATCGAATTCGAATTCTTAATAATCGAATCGAATTCTTGGTAATCGAATCGAACTAAATCGAATTTCGAATTTTTCGAATTCGAATCGAATTCTGAACACCCCTAATGAAAAGGGCTAGGTTATATATTATTTATAAGTTATAATACATGTTAATTGTCACCAATGGCTTTAGCTTATTTGTCATATTAAATATGTAATTGTGGCATGTGAAATTGGTGGTGTGCTTGTGAGGAACTCAAATTTATATTAGTAAAAAGTTAAAAAGTTTCGTCGACGAACCGTGTCCGATCTGTAAAAAAACACGCTTAGACAAGTTTGGAGAACACGCCCTACATTGTAAGGAGTTGTCAGGCTTTAAATACAGACATGACCTGGTTAGAGATGTTTTATGGGATGTGTTACGAAGGGCCGGGATTTCAGCCAAAAAAGAGGCTCCCGTGAATTTCTTGACGGACCCACTTGACGGGCGGTCCACCTTGAGGCCAGCGGACATTCTTGTGTTCGGATGGGCGCAAGGCAAGCACGCGTGTGTTGACCTTACCGGGGTATCCCCATTGGTGGGACTCCGGGATTCGGGGTTTGTAGCTGGGCAAGCAGTTTTGAAAGCCGAGAGCAAAAAAATGGATAAACATGAAGCGGCTTGTCTAGAGAACCAGCATGTGTTTGTACCCTTCGCTTTTGATACATTCGGAGCGCTGGCCCCGCAAGCAATCAAGCTCCTTGAACGCGTGGAGAAAGTTGTGCAAAGTAATTCTCCAGCGGCTAAGGGCCAATGTTTTATTTTCAATAGAATAGGTTTTGCCATACAAAAAGGGGTAGCGGCGCAACTTGTGACCCGTTTACCTACGTATCACTTGTAATTTGGTTGTCTTTGGTTTAATTGAAATTTTTATCTAACATAAATTACTATGAAGATATATATAATTAAATATATAATAAATATACATCTAGAATTTAATTCATTTGAAAAAAATGTGATTTAACCAAAAAAAAATTGTCTTAGAAAAAAAAGTGTGGTTCAAAATGGTTCTCTTAGTTTTCAATTAGTCGTGTTCTCTTGAAATCCTTACCCTATCTATACACATGAAAGAATTAAATATTTAATTAATAACAAACTAGCCGATCCCAGGTTCAAAATTTATTTATGAGTTGAATTCAAGCTTTAAACTTTGAGCTTGAAACGAACTAATTAAGCTCGAGTCTTGCTCAACCTAACCCGACTCATGACTTACACCTTGTGTGAAACTATTAAACCACCACACTCTACGTTGAAATGCTATATACAAACTTAAAATTATTACAATCATTCTTAATTTTTCTTCGATACACATATATATCATACTAGTGAGAAACCCGCGCGTTGCGGCGGGACAGTTAAACCGAACAAAAAATAGATGAAAAAATGATAAATCACGCACATGCATGGCGGCGAGTTAACTTGCCATATTAAAAAAAAAAAAAGTTAAAAATCATCATAGAAAAAGCTACGTAAGTCGAAACCGTAACAAATTCACATAAAAAAGGGAAATAAAAAACTAAAAAAACACTTTAAAGACTTGTCCACCTCTGTTTAGATGACTTGTATTGTTTTAAACGAAGCTTACATTGAAACATATATAAAAATAGAACCAATAAAAGAACTTCTCCTTTCACCTTCTTCTAACACAAGATAATATTATCAAAAAACAATAATTTCTCCCATTCATATAAAAGGATTTAAGGAAAAATATAAAAGCACATTGTTCTATGAATAATAAAACTTTACGTTATTTAGTAGGGTAAGCTCGATTTTACTCTCAATATGCCAAGTTATTCATGCAGTAGATATTTCCTAAACGACTCAAATATCTAAAATTTTAGTAACATTGTTATGAATAATAGTAGATTAACTAACTTTTATAAAGTAACTAATTGTATATAAAAGATTATAATAAAACATATAGCATTATGAAAATTATTTTTTACATGTTTTGTATTTAATATGTTTTGTAGAAATAAATGTTATGACCTATCATAAACATGACTCTTGATTTCATTTAGATTATTAAATATGATCCTTTAAAGACTAATTTACCCTTAAAATTTAGTTATTATGTGCATTGTGTATTGTATCATAAGTAAATTAACTTGTACTTCTTAAATTTTAAAAAGTCCTTGTTAAATGCTTTATAATATAGTATAGATATCTCCGATTATATACTTTTTTTCTTTTGTAAAATTGAACGAGTCTAACAGTACATTTCCATGTGAAAACAACATCAAATAAGAAATGCATGTGTCATTATCACTGTTTAACGTCATATGCGCAAAAATAAAAATATCTTTTGAAAATATTCGACAAAGTTTTCCATTTTAGTTTTATTATGCACGTCAATGTACAAAAAGAAGAATTATGTTATAATGGTTAGTTTTTTAAGGGTACACTAATTTAGCCTGTTCGTAAGCAACTTAAGATTACCTATCTATAACTAAAAGCTCGATAAGTTTAAATGAACTTAGGGTTGGCATAACAGGTTACACGAACCTGTTAAGACACGAACACGAACCTGTGAATAACAGGTTAACACGATAAGGAACACCTAGTAAAATAAGTTAACACGACAAGATACGATAAGACACGACAAGACACGATAAGACACGACAAGACATGATAAGAAACACGATAAAGCACGATAAAACCTGTTAAGACACGTACACGATAAGACACGAACACGAAACAGGTAAACACGAACACGACACGAAAATAAACAGGTCTTAACGTGTCGACCTGTTATAGACACGAAACCTGTTAAGGCCAAACACGAAACCTGCTAAAATCGTGTATGTTCATGTCAGGTTATATTGTTTGTGTCTAAATTATCAGCCCTAAATGAACTCAAGCCTATAATAAAATAAGAGCTCGAGGTTGAACTTTACATTTCGAGCTTAACTAGTTTTGTAGGGCAAACAAGTGAGAGTTGTATAATTTTATTTAGTATATTCAATATAAATGTAAATAATAATTCTTTTTAGACTACCCAGAGTGGAAGGGGAAAGAGGAGCGTGATGCGTCATATGGCACTTGTGGGACCCGTATGTGAATGGTGAAAATTGTGAGGAGTGGAAGGGGAGAGGAAATAATATTATATTATGTTAAAGTTAAAAAAAATCTAATCAATTAAAACCCTCCACCTCTTTTCAAGCTCCGCCCCCCTGCCCGTGAAGCCTTCCATGCCAAAACAGGCCACGCCATCTTCAGGCCCTTTGGCAGTGGTGTTCCCGCCCTTGAAAGCCTCCACGCCTGCCTTTCCACGCCCCACTCTAACACTCTTAAAGGTAAAATCATGATAAAATAACTAATAGTACATATTATGCTATGTATGAATTTAATAATTGTAAATATGTATAAAAACAATTACCCCCACTTTCCTCTCTTCCCATTTTTTTTCAAGCATCCCTTAGGGTATGTGTAGTGGTGGAGGGTTATGTGGGGTTATAGGATTAAAATATTAAAAAGTAATAGAAAAGGGGTTATGTTGGGGTTATGGAAAAAGAGGGTGTAGTGGGAAGGGGGTTATGTGGGAGTTATAAATGATTGGTAATGATTGGTTAATAATTGTTTTTTATTTAAATAAGAATATTAAATACTTAATAATATTTCATTAAATATAAAAATAATAATAAAAATAAAAAATTAAACTGAAAGTTTATTAAATTAATAAAATAATAAAAAAATATTTAATATTAAAAAATAATATTTAATAAAAAAAATTTGAATTTCAAACAGTTTCCCTCCTATTTCAAAGTTCGAATTTCAAATTCCCCCCCCCCCCCCCAAACGTTTAAATTTCAAAGTTTGAATTTCAAAGTTTTTCCCCCCACCAAATCTCAGTCACACCTATAAATACCCCCCTCCCAAATCTCAGTCACACCTCTTCCCTCTTCCTCATCCTTTCCTCATCCTGAACACAATGAATAATATGGGCGGTTTTCAAGCAGAAACTGCCGGAACTTCTAATGTCCGACAGTACGCTCGTCGGAGGGGTCGGCCCCGGAGACTACCATTCACCTCCTCTCCTCCTACTCCACAACCTCCTCTTGCTCCTCCTCCTCCTCTAACCTTTCCTCATCCTGATGATGACTTCACGGATGAAGAATTGGTCTGGGCCATGGATTATACCATGGCTATTAATGAAATGGACCGACTGAGGGTGTCGGCCCCCACCCCCCGAATTGCTGCTGCTATCCCCTCCCCCTACCACCAACCTATCCCCACCCACCACCACCAACCTATCCCCACCCCCCAGAATACCCCCACCCACCACCACCAACCTATCCCCACCCCCCAGAATACTTGCCCACTACACCACCACCAACCTATCCCCACCCCCCAGAATACTTGCCCACTACACCACCACCAACCTATCCCCACCCCACCCCGTGAATATGGGGACCCAACTCCCGAGGACTTTGAAGCCCTCAGGGAAGTTGAGGAGCAGGAGCGCCTTTGGAGCATGCCTACCCCTCCTCGGGAGTACTACTACTTCCCCTCGGATGCAAGGTCCGATGGGAGGGACAACTCACGTTCCCTATCCCCCGAGTACTACACACTCGAGGACTGGGACAACTACTCTCCGTAGTGGGAGGTTTAGGTTTTAATAAGTAATTTAGGATTATATTATGTGTTTATGTAATGTGTTTATGTAACGTTTTAATAAGTAGTTTAGAATTAGGAACTCTGTTTGTAATAAGTAATTTAGGATTGTATTTTTATGTGTTAATGTAATGGTTTAAATTTAAAATATTATGTAATCTTTTAAAATAAACTAACATTAAACACAAAACCAAATAAAACTTTAAAAACTAAAACCTTAAACATTACAAATACAACACTAAACATAAAACATAACATTAAACATAAAGCCTAAACATTAAAAATTAAACATAGTGAAAACGCATCAGAGACCACGACAAAAGATTGGTGATTGAGAAGTCGCTATCGTATTGTTGACGATAGGCGTCGTGTGTCAACTGAATTGCCATCTGTTCGCTAACCCCAGGGTGCGCCTGCATCGTCGCTGAATAGACTCCATGCCATCTGTTAACGTTATTTTGTATAGCAGACCACTTACTGGTGATCTGGTCAACGGTACGGTGGTTCGTTCCCGTGATTTGGTTGAACTCGACCAACACATCGGGCCAAAAAGCCTGCCTATTGGTTGACGGGATCTCCTTAACGTTTATCCACGCCCGCACTAACTCCAGTTGCTCTTGATTCGTCCAGGCTGCCATAGGTTTGGTTTTTGGTTTGTATTTGGTTTTGGTTTGTAAGAGTGTGTGTATTTGTGAATTGTTTGTGTGTTGTATATGTATATATATAGATAGATTTTATTGTTTAAAAAAATTAAATGAAATGACCGTTTGACAACGGTCAAAATATAAAAAATCATCAATTTCAATCTCACAACGCTCGTTATCCTAAAAAAAAATCTCACCCAAAACGCCCTATAGCGCCTGGGGGGGCGGTGTTCCCTGGCGCTATAGGGGTCAAAACGCCCCAAAACGGAGGCCACTACACATACTCTTAGCATTGCTTCTTCTCTTTGTTCTTTTTTTTCGTACGGTTTTCTTGCTTTCTTGCATACCGATCGGCAGAGGGAAGAAAAAAAAGACACATCCAATGTTTTAAAAACCGGTTTTTAAATCATACCGGATTTGGCCTAAAAATTGTTCAACCGGTTGAACCGGGTTATGTCGGGTGGTTCAACCGGATTGGCTTGTTAACTCTAAAAATTCATAAATTACAACATGAACTCAAAATATAATGTAAAAGTGAATGATTACATATTAAAAGATAATCCAAAAGTTATTCGACATGAAAAAATAATCTAAAAGTATTCAATTTTTTAAACAAAGTTCTTTTAAATGAAAGTGTATGATATATTTAAGCCATTGGAGTATTAAATACATCAAGTTCACGATCGCTTAAAACGTGAAATTCACTACCATCGCCTTTTTCAAAATCTAGAGCATAACCAATTTATTACCTAAGAAGTTTTAATAGAAATAACAATCATAATATACTTAAATTACGAAAAATAAGTAACATATATAACAAGTAACAGTGTGTTTGAGGAACCGATTCGTGCTCTTCCTCACCAAACATGTTATCTATATCATTATTATGAAGTATCCTTCTTGCTTTTCATGAACCACAAAAAAAATCATTAGTTCAAAATACAAAAATTTACCTTGTGCCGGTACCGGTATAAAGGTTCAAACCGGTATACTGTATTTTATCGGCGGTACGAACTTGATACCGTTTCAGGTTTATACCGGGGTGTTTCGTACCGGGCTCACCTCCAAAAAACGGTATTACCGGTATAACCGGCCAGTATGTACCGGTTTTTAAAACATTGGACACATCCTTGGGCCACCCATTTCCATTCATCCTCATGTCACATTGTCACTATACCCCCCACTAAGTTTAGTTTGTAGGCAAAATCTCGATCGCCCCATTAAAAGTTCGACTAAACCTCCATCGCCCCCGGATTATAAATCCTAGATTCACCACTGCTCATGGACCCGACATTGGAATGCTCTCTTATGATCTTAGCTTGATCCATGGACCCGACATTGGAATGCTCTCTTATGATCTGAGCTTAATCATAAGTGAGCATAAATGTAATGTAGATTTAAAAATGAAAAAAAAAAGGTAAAGGTAATTAGGTGTTAGTTTATAAAAAGATGAAGGTACAATAATCATATATAAAAACAAAGTAATACTCCACTAGATTTATATTGGGTAGAGATGGAGGCTTTTTTCTATTGTCTCGTTCCCAAAACACAAATTACAAGTACAAGTACAAAACCCTTGGATCTCACTTTAGTGCACTAACCTTTACCTTTTCTTCTGTCTCTTTTATTTACCTTCCTTTTCCTTTCTTTTGTTGATATTCTTCGTCTTTTTTCTTTCTATTAGCGACCATTGGTCGATTATTAATGAGATTATGTTAGTAGGGTGTCACGTTAGACACATATCAAAATACTACAAGTAATCTTAAGTTGCGAGAAAATTGTCTTATTTTTTTAGCATAATAAACTCTAAAGTTACCAATTTACAACCACAACTAGTGGGAAACTCGTGCGTTGTTGCGGGACGGTTAAGATAAATGTATTTTTTTTGAACAATGCACAAGCATAGCCGTGTTAGCACACCAAGCTGTAGGAAAAGTGTAAAAACGTAATTGTTTTTAAATGCGAAACGATATATATGAAATTAATCAATTTCTCTTCATTGTTTAAACTTTGAAAAGAAACTATATTTTTTTATATCCAACATATACGTTCTTATAACTTTTCATGCCACACTATGTAAATTGTCCAACAATATGTCCGTAACTTCCAACATCTAAGAGATGATGTGTACACAGGACACCCAAGTATAAAAAAAGATTTCACTATATATGAAAATGAACTTATTTGACCATCAAAATTTAGTCATCAGCACTGTTATCAAAACCAAATATGAGCATAGATAATTTTTATTCCCAAATCTTTCTATATAATTTTTCACAAATCTTTTTGTAACGAATTAAGTTTCTAATCAATTGTTTCAGCAGTTCTCATGATGAACGACACTGTATATTTATATAAACATATGCAATTTTTATTTTATTTTTTGAACATAAACTTTCATTAACACCGGCTAGCTTTCAAACCGAAAGCCGCCAACAAACTACAAACACACATACAAAGAATACGAGGCCCAATCCTTCCATACAATATTACTAAACTTAGACCTTCAACCAAATAAAACTTCTAGACTTTATTTCTACCACCACTTCCATAACTTTCATATTCTTATCCTGAAAGATCTTGTTCTTATCCTGCAATTTTAATTGTTTATATAAATATAGAAACTTAATTGTTTAGAAAATAAATCTTTATTTATCTTTACCACTTGCTACAAGTATCTTAATGCATTGAAGGATAATTTAGGGAAAATTTATATGACATTTGAGAGTTGAAGCACATGACTTTTCACATCCCATCTTAACTTTACCAAGTTTGACATTTTTGTCCATTGCTCACTCTTATAGAAACTTAATTGTTTAGAAAATAAATCTTTATTTATCTTTACCACATGCTACAAGTATCTTAATGCATTGAAGGGTAATTTAGGGAAATTTATATGACATTTGAGAGTTGAAGCACATGACTTTTCACATCCCATCTTAACTTTACCAAATTTGACATTTTTGTCCATTGCTCACTCTTTATAATGTAGTAGAGATAACAAATGTGCATAAAATTTTTGATAAAATTATAAAACACGATGCATATTTCTTCTTTATCTTTTAAACTTTAGGTTAAAATACACAATTAGTTTATATTATGACATAAAAACTATATTTTATGTATATAAAAAGAAACATGTAAACTCACGAACTTGTTTTTACAAATTTACATACATCCCACTTACTCTCATGGCCATCTCTTATGTACTTTTTTCACAGATAACGTTTTCGATCAACTTATTGGTAGCCTAACATGAAAGCTATAATATTGTTTTATTTTAAGGTTTGGTTGGAATATTATCATTGAGTTAGAACTAAAACAAGTACATACTGTTATGAAACAATAAAACTATGAATTTCATACTTTATACCTCAATTTTATATATTTATACTTCAATTTCACGTATTCATATATCCATTTTATGTATTTGTGCCTCTATTTCAGGTTTGGCACAACGCTAGATGTCGCTTTTGTTTTCTTTTCTGGGGTGAAAATAAGTTGGATGAGTGTTTTGTTAAAGGTAAGATAATCTTTACGAGATTTAACATCAACTACATCCATTATGATGTTTAAAAGACTTTTATTCACATCTCAAATCCAAGTTCTATCGAAATATTTCGTGAACCAAATGACTCCTTAGTTTTTCATTCTTCGTATATTTCGTATATTGTTAATTTTAAAATTATAACTTTTTAACATTTAAAGTATAAAATATTTTTTCATAATTGATTTAAAATGAGTTGTATATGTCTGTATACATTAATTTTTGAGCTAATAGCTAAAACAGTCCGTGTGGTTTGGCGGTTTTTGCCAGTCTAGCCCAAAATCAAAATAATTACTTAAACAGACCTTTTAGTTTATGAAATGCGCCAAAACAGTCCAATTACTTAACGGGGTTAATTCAACTCAATTAAGTCAGGGGCAAAATTGTCCATTTACCTTCTAACTTAAGTTAAATAAAAAAAACCTCTATCTTCTTTTCCCCTCTTTCTCACATATCTCTTCAATACAGGGAAGCTAAATCCAATTAAAAGACGGTTTAGGCGATGAAGAGTTGTTTACTCGGTTCTATCATGGGGTTTGTAAGCAACATCTGTGGCCTCTGTTTAATTACATGTTATCGTTGTTACCGGATCTTGGTGGTCGGTTTAATTGATCGTTATGGCAAGCTTATAAACAAGATTTTTGCTGATAGAATCATGGAAGTGATTAACCCGGAAGATGATTTTGTTTGGATCCATGATTACCATCTCATGGTGTTGCCAACGTTTTTGAGAAAACGGTTCAATCGGGTTAAACTCGGGTTTTTCCTGCATAGTCCGTTTGCGTCGTCTGACATTTATAAGACTTTGCTTGTTAGAGATGAGTTGCTTAGAGCTCTATTGAATTCGAGTTTAATCGGGTTCCATACATTTGAGTATGCGAACATTTTCTTTCGTGTTGTAGTCGGTTGTTGGGGATTTCATATGAATTGAAGCGAGGGTATATAAGTTTGGAATATTACAAGCGGACTGTTACTATTAAGATTCTTCCTATTGGTATTCATATGAACCAACTTTAGTTTGTGTTGAACCTTCCAGAAACAGAATCAAAGGTTTCTGAGCTCGTTAACCAGTTTCAAAATCAGGGGAAAACGATGTTTTTGGGTGTCGATGATCTTGATATATTTAAAGGTGTTAGCTTGAAGCTGCTAGCGATGGAACAACTGCTGATTCAGCACCCTCAGTGGCAAGGAAAAGTCGTGTTAATACAGATAGCGTGTCACACCCTCAAATTCCACGTGCGGGGTTTTACCGCGAGGCGCGTGACACACCAGGATCTCAGTCAACGATCACAATAAACATACAACAAACATGCATTCATAAATATATTTAAAACCAAAATATCATGCTTTGAGCCGTAAACCAGCAGCGAAAGCATTCTTGTTTACAACCAAAAGACATATCATTGTTTACAAAACATTGTTTAATATGCTTCAAAATATTAGACGCTGTGCATGACTCCGTGCGCCTAGCCCATTGACTGCTACCTTAGCGACCTGAGAAAACATGCCAAAAATGTCAACATGTAATGCTGGTGAGTTCACAGGTTTTCTTTTATAAAGTGTTGTTATAAGTTCGGTAAGATCATTTCCGTTACTACTATGTTATGAAAACGTTAGCTAGACGTTAAGTGTTGCTACTACTGCGGTCGGGAATCCATTACTAAACCGGTATAAGTGTTGAAGCCAGCCCAGACGGACGGGATTACCGATGCCTCGGTAACCCCCAAAGTGTTAGAGACAATATGCACCCGCCCGGCTCCCAGCCGTCGGGTGGGGTTTGTAAGGCCCAATAGATCTATCCACATTTCCCCCGTTGTGCATCCCCGCACATTCATGGTTCCCCCTGGGACTTTCTGTAAAAGCCGCATAGTACGTGAAATAACCATAGTATAACATGATCTATGATGAGTAATCAAAATAAGTAGCATGTTTCTCCCCCGAAAGCAAAACGGTAAAAGTGGGGCTGTGACACTCACCTTGGATTGCGTTACTTGAAAACAGTTAAGTAATTATGCTATGATAGCCCCAATTAGCGGCGACCTATCATAAAATGTGTATAAGTATCCGGACTAATAACCCGTGGGTTAACTAGTCCCCGAATGTCCAGACCGTGACCATAAACGTTTGAAAACATCTTTAACTGTTAAACCGACCGTGCCAGACAAGACCCGACATCCCATTGGTGACCCGACATCCCACGTGTTAGGTAAATACAAGACATCATGCAACATATGCAATTAAACACTTAATACGCGCAATAGTTCACCTAGCCTAGCATAATGTCCGATTAACGCATAATCAGGTCCGAACACGTCTTACTAAGTCGTTGGGTGTATCCCGGGGTTCCTATCATGTTCCTAGGTGTCAAATCATGTTCAGGGATGTCAAAACGCGTTTACGACAGCAGTACACGCGATTAGGAAACCTTCATGCGATTAGGAAAAGTCAACTAGTGAGTAGGAGGGAGGATATAGGCGAGTAGGGCCTATTCGCATGAAGCTATAGGCGAGTAGGCTCCTACTCGCATGAAGCTTCAGGCGAGTAGGGCCCTATTCGCCTGATGCTCTGCTGTTGCGCGTTTTCGCGCGTTAAACCCTCCAAATCAGATCCGAAACATGTAAAAACACCCAATATCAAAACTAAACTATTAACCAACCCTTTTCAAGCAAAAACCCCCAATTTATCTCTGCTCAAACGGGCTCGGTGCGATTATTTCCAAAAATGGCAAATACTAGGTTTCATTATCTAACCTTATCTTTCCCTATATGGAAACAATCAGATTTCATCTCCTACAAGTTGCAATTCATTATCTCTATGTTATATCATCATCCTAGCATGATTTCTAACCATAAACAAGCAATGAATCGCATCATACATCCTATTCCTCAAGAATTACCCAAATGGGTCAAAATGCATACTTGCACCTAAACATCATAACAAGGGCTTAAACTCATAGATAATCATCCTAACAACACTTACACATCAGAAGTACAACAAATTCATGGAAACATTCATGTTATAATCACCAACAATCATCATATGCACAAATACTTCACATATAGCAAGTATTATGGTGTAGACTTGTTTTAGAACTCTTTTCAAAGGGTTTTAAAGACACAAACTTAGAAAAACAAGGTCTGGACTTTTGGGGAATCAAAACAACAACTTTACAAAGGTGTAGGATGAAGAACACACCTTGGATTTTATCAAAGAAGGGTGTATAAGCTTGGTGATGGTGTGTTTTGAAGCAAAGCAAGCTCCAGAGGTGTTTCAAGGTGTGTGGGAGGCTTAGGGTCAGTTAGGGTTGCACAAATGGTGTTTGGGGAGTTAAGGGTTCTATTTATAGGTGTTTTGACCCGAGTTCAGCAGTATAGGCGAGTAGCAGGTGGTTCCAGGCGAGTAGGGCTCCTACTCGCCTATATTCTGGCGAGTAGAGCCCCTATTCGCCCCTATGGTCTCCTACTCGCCCCATGTATAGGCGATTAGGGCTTCCTAATCGCCCCTGTGATGCTGGAACGAGTTTTTGGCGCGTTAAACACTATTTTAACATATATACACACGTATTCACATACCGATAAGTCACATAATGATTTCAAACATATAATGCATGATAACTAACACGTTTACATCCGTTCACCAATTCCCGGGACTCGAGACTCGTGTGTGCATTAAACCCGGCGATTCCACGAATCACCAATCCTTGTACACATGGTCATGGACCGACTCCCGATGATCCCGTGGATCATCGTAACGACTCCCGATGATTCCCAGAATCATCATACCGACTCGACTGACCCTGTTAAGTACGTAATATGTATGACTCGCTAAGGTAGACTTACTAGTTTAGTCAACGTTACTAACCTGAGTTTGCCGGGTGTCACATCATCCCCCTGTTGAAAGAATTTTCGTCCCGAAAATTGCCCAAGGCCAAAAAGGAAGAGACGAAAGAGAAAAAAAATTTTCCGGTTGCCACATCATCCCCCTGTTGAAAGGAATCTCGACCCGAGATTCATTCAGCTTCAGCAGAGACATGCCTTGATTCGAACGCGCGTTTAGGAAATAAATGGGGATACTTAGCCTTCATTTGATCTTCCCGTTCCCACGTGAACTCCGGTCCACGATTTGAGTTCCAACGGACTTTAACAATGCGGATTTTACTCCGGCGAAGGCTACGGATTTTATAGTCGAGAATTTCAACCGGTTCCTCCACAATACGCAGACGATCATCCACCTTGATCTCCTCGAGAGGAACAACCAAAGATTCATCCGCCAAACACTTCTTCAGATTAGAGACATGGAAGACATTATGAACATTACTGAGTTCAGCTGGCAGATCAAGCCTGTATGCTACCGGTCCAATCCGTTCCAGAATTGTGAACGGTCCCACATACCGAGGATTCAATTTGCCCCGCTTCCCAAAACGTATAACGCCCTTCCACGGAGATACCTTCAACAAAACCCTGTCGCCAACCTCAAACTCCAAAGGCTGGCGACGACGATCGGCATAGCTCTTTTGACGATCCCGAGCTGCTGCCATGCGGTTACGGATTTGTACGATCTTCTCGGAAGTCTCGTACACAAGTTCCGGGCCGGTGAGTTGACTCTCACCCACCTCGGCCCAACAAAGAGGAGACCGGCATTTCCGCCCGTAAAGAGCCTCGAACGGAGCTGCCTTGATGCTAGAATGGTAACTATTGTTGTAGGAGAATTCTACCAGCGGTAGATGACTCTCCCACCCCTTGCCAAAATCGATCACACATGCCCGGAGCATGTCTTCTAGCGTTTGGATTGTTCGCTCACTTTGACCGTCAGTTTGCGGATGATACGCTGTGCTCATGTCTAACTGAGTACCCAGAGCCTTATGCAAGGATTTCCAGAAGTTAGAGGCGAACCGAGGATCACGATCAGAAATAATAGAGACAGGCACCCCGTGCCGAGAGACTACTTCCTTGAGATATAACCGTGCCAGACGCTCGAGGCCATCGGTATCTTTGATAGCGAGGAAGTGCGCAGACTTTGTCAACCTATCGACGATTACCCAGATCATGTTACAACCACTGGGCGATTTCGGGAGTTTGGTCACAAAGTCCATCGTAATCCGCTCCCATTTCCACTCGGGAATTTCAGGCTGTTGCAGAAGGCCGGATGGCTTTTGATATTCGACCTTGACCTTGGCACAGGTCAAGCACTTGCTCACGTACGAAGCCACGTCCGCCTTCATGTTCGGCCACCAATAAAGTATCTTTAGGTCTTGGTACATCTTATCGGAGCCAGGGTGAATAGAATACCGGGACTTGTGAGCCTCATCAAGAACGAGCTCTCGCAAGCCCCCAAATAAAGGGACCCAAATACGTTCAGCGAAATAATGTAGGCAATCGGACCTGAGTACAAGGTGACTATCAGCACCGTGCATGGTTTCAGCCTTAAGGTTTTCCTCCTTCAAAGCTTCTTGCTGCGCTGAGCGGATCCGATCAGGTAAGCCGGAATGGATGGTGAGCTGAAGAGCTCGAACACGACGAGGTTTAGCCGTTTCCTTCCTGCTCAAGGCGTCTGCGACCACATTCGCCTTGCCAGGATGGTATTTAATAGCGCACTCGTAATCATTAAGAAGCTCGACCCAGCGACGCTGTCTTATATTCAACACCTTTTGATCAAAGATATGCTGGAGGCTCTTGTGATCGGTGTAGATAGTGCACTTGGTACCGTACAAGTAATGCCTCCAAATCTTTAAAGCAAAGACTACAGCACCCAATTCCAGATCATGGGTGGGGTAGTTTTTCTCATGAACTTTGAACTGACGAGAAGCATAGGCGATGACCTTCTCGCGCTGCATCAGTACACAACCGAGACCCCGGATAGAAGCGTCACAATAAACCACAAAATCGTCCGTGCCCTCAGGCAAGGACAAGATAGGAGCAGAACAGAGTTTAGCCTTTAACATCTGGAAGGCCGACTCCTGCGAATCACCCCAGTCGAACTTCCTGTCCTTCTGGGTAAGCGAGGTGAGGGGTTGAGCGATCTTCGAAAATCCCTCGATAAAACGACGATAATAACCTACAAGGCCCAGGAATTGCCGCACCTCCGATGGCGTCTTTGGTGCTTCCCAGTCTTTAATGGCTTCAATCTTAGCTGGGTCAACGTGAATTCCTTTCTCATTAACTACATGACCAAGGAACTGGACTTCACGCAACCAGAAGCTACACTTAGAAAACTTGGCGTACAACTGTTCCCGCCTCAGGAGTTCCAAAACAAGACGCAAGTGTTCCTGGTGGTCCACCTCGTTCTTGGAATAGACTAGAATATCATCAATGAAGACAATCACGAACTTATCAAGATAAGGCTTACAAACACGGTTCATCAGATCCATAAAAATGGCCGGTGCATTGGTGAGACAAAAAGGCATGACCAGGAATTCAAAATGGCCATAGCGAGTTCGAAAGGCGGTCTTCGGAATGTCAGCTTCTTGAACCCTCAACTGGTGGTACCCCGACCTCAAATCGATCTTCGAATAGAAACTAGAACCCTGAAGCTGGTCAAATAAGTCATCGATGCGAGGAAGAGGATAACGATTCTTGATGGTAACCTTGTTCAATTCCCGGTAGTCGATACACATTCGTAGGCTTCCGTCCTTCTTCTTGACAAACAAAATAGGGGCTCCCCACGGGGACGAACTAGGTCGAATGAAACCCTTCTCTAACAGCTCCTGCAACTGGTTTGACAACTCCTGCATCTCGGGAGGTGCAAGACGATATGGGGCTCGGGCAATAGGGGCCGCACCTGGAGCAAGTTCAATACCAAATTCGACCTGACGATAAGGCGGAAGACCAGGTAAGTCTTCAGGAAATACATCGGGAAAGTCACGGACAACAGGAATATCTTCAATCCTCTTCTCTTCTTCAGACGAAAACGAAACAAGTGCCAGAATGGCAGAATACCCCTTCCGAAGATACTTATAGGCTTTCATACACGAAATGATACTCAATGGGACCCCACTCTTCTCACCGTGCACCAACAGAATTTCTCCATCAGGGAGAGGAAGTCGAATGACTTTATCAAAACAAACGATCTCAGCATGATACAGAGACAACCAATCCATACCCACGACAACATCGAAACTACCCAAGGACACCGGCATAAGATCAATAGGAAAGGAATAACCCGACAACTCAAGGTGACACTCCCTAAGGACGTGCGTCGCCTCGACTTTCTTACCATCAGCCAATTCTATCAAGTACTTAGCCTCCAAAGGTGTAGGTACCCTATCAAGCAATTGACTAAACCCAAGAGATATAAAACTCTTATCGGCACCGGAATCGAATAAAACCGTAGCATAGCGATTATCGAGAAGAAACGTACCAGTAACAGTGTCAGGATCCTGTCGAGCACCGCTCGAACCAATCACGAAGGCGCGAGCATTCCTGCCTCCGCCCCCATTGTTTCCATTACCCGACCCGTTCTTCCCGGCTTCACCCTGTTTCAACTTGGGGCAGTTACGCTTGTAGTGACCAAGCTCACCACAGTTATAGCACCCTTGTTTCCCCTGATTTCCCTGGGGAGCAGCGACTTGAGGGGCTGGGGCTGGCGTGACCGACGGGTTTCGGTTCCCCAGAGGGTTGGACCTACAATCCTTGGCTTGGTGCCCAATCTTATGGCACCGACGGCAACGGTCCTTATCATCGCAAGGACCGGTATGATGATAGTTGCATCGATCACACTTCGGCAACTTCCCAGCATAAACCCCCGGTTGTCGTTCAGACGACGATCCCCCAGTATCAGTCTTCCTCACCTGCTGAGGCTGAGCCGAGCTCGAGCCTTTCCCCACAGCTTCCCACTTCCGCTTGTTACTATCAGGAGCCTTCACAGTAGCGCCTCGAGGAGGCAAGACCCCTTCAGCCACCTTCATGTTGGTCAGCCTGTGAGCCGACCGAACCACTTCAGAATAAACAGTGAGATTACCCGCAGCAACCAACCCTGCAATCTCCGGTACCAACCCAGCTACATAATGTTCAATCCTTCGGTATTCGGGTGCGTGCAGATCAGGGCACAACACCGCCAACTCATTGTGCCTAGCAGTGTAAGCTTCAATCTCGGACCCCACCATCTTATGATTCCAGACTTCGTGCTCAAGTTTCTGGATTTCATCCCTCGGGCAGTACTCGTTTTTCAGCAACTGAATGAACTCCGCCCAGGGCATAGCGTGGGCTTCCCCAATACCCATAGTCTGGGTGGTGGAGTTCCACCAAGTCAGAGCTTGACCCTCCAGGGTCGCAGAAGCATATTTCACCCGGTCGCCTTCCGGGCAGCTGCACATCGAGAAAACCGATTCAATTTTCTCCAACCAACGGAGCAGTCCCACTGCCCCTTCAGTGCCACTAAAGTTGTGGGGCTTGCAATCCATAAACTTTTTGTAGGAACACTGGGGTGGAGGAGGATTGACAGCACCACCTGGAACAGACACACAGGTGAGAATCAAGAAAAGGTACAAGAACCCCAGAACAAGATAGAATAGGTGAGAATCGACGTACCACCCATAGCATTATGAGCGGCTTGGAATGCAGCCAGAGCGATATTCACGTGCTGCTGCATCAGGTTGTCCAACTCCGCTTGGGTCATATTAATGTTCCCACGGCCACCGCCGCCACCACGGCCGCCAGCACGACCGCCAGCACGGCCGCCTCTGCGACCTCCACGAGCTCCCGACATCTTCTGTCACAACATGAAACAAAAGATTTAGGCTTGCCCGTGGTATAACCCATTAGGAATTTCAAGAAACTAGACCGAGCCCAGTTCGGGTTTATCCGTTCAAGCCCAAAGTCCTTCAGGGATCCCATGCATCACAGTTTATAATCTCGTGTGCACCCGACATGATAAACTGTTCCACATGGTCCTCCAGGCGTGCCTTAAGTTTGAAGTTCAAGTCACCGAACACTAGCGCCCAATCATGGTATTATCATAAGTATAAGTACAAGATAGTATGTATAAGAACGAGCGTGTTCATTAGGGCATAGAAGGGAGATGTCCAAATCCCTGGACAGATCTCAAGAGTACGCCAAAGCTACCCCAATGTACACCGCCGCCAAGAAAGTTCAATAGTATATCGCTCGCCATCAAATCATAGTAAGGATAAGTCAAGAAATAGGATGATAAAGAGTAAACAGATGATGCAGCGTAGAAAATGACGACACCGACACCCCCGACAAGTCATATTGTTACCCACTTGTTAAGACTCGACTAATTGTGACCGTCTAGTGTGTGCGACTCAGTTATAGACTAGACTCTACATGCAGTCCTAGTTCACTATAACCGTTGGCTCTGATACCAATCTGTCACACCCTCAAATTCCACGTGCGGGGTTTTACCGCGAGGCGCGTGACACACCAGGATCTCAGTCAACGATCACAATAAACATACAACAAACATGCATTCATAAATATATTTAAAACCAAAATATCATGCTTTGAGCCGTAAACCAGCAGCGGAAGCATTCTTGTTTACAACCAAAAGACATATCATTGTTTACAAAACATTGTTTAATATGCTTCAAAATATTAGACGCTGTGCATGACTCCGTGCGCCTAGCCCATTGACTGCTACCTTAGCGACCTGAGAAAACATGCCAAAAATGTCAACATGTAATGCTGGTGAGTTCACAGGTTTTCTTTTATAAAGTGTTGTTATAAGTTCGGTAAGATCATTTCCGTTACTACTATGTTATGAAAACGTTAGCTAGACGTTAAGTGTTGCTACTACTGCGGTCGGGAATCCATTACTAAACCGGTATAAGTGTTGAAGCCAGCCCAGACGGATGGGATTACCGATGCCTCGGTAACCCCCAAAGTGTTAGAGACAATATGCACCCGCGCGGCTCCCAGCCGTCGGGTGGGGTTTGTAAGGCCCAATAGATCTATCCACATTTCCCCCGTTGTGCATCCCCGCACATTCCTGGTTCCCCCCTGGGACTTTCTGTAAAAGCCGCATAGTACGTGAAATAACCATAGTATAACATGATCTATGATGAGTAATCAAAATAAGTAGCATGTTTCTCCCCCGAAAGCAAAACGGTAAAAGTGGGGCTGTGACACTCACCTTGGATTGCGTTACTTGAAAACAGTTAAGTAATTATGCTATGATAGCCCCAATTAGCGGCGACCTATCATAAAATGTGTATAAGTATCCGGACTAATAACCCGTGGGTTAACTAGTCCCCGAATGTCCAGACCGTGACCATAAACGTTTGAACATATATACACACGTATTCACATACCGATAAGTCACATAATGATTTCAAACATATAATGCATGATAACTAACACGTTTACATCCGTTCACCAATTCCCGGGACTCGAGACTCGTGTGTGCATTAAACCCGGCGATTCCACGAATCACCAATCCTTGTACACATGGTCATGGACCGACTCCCGATGATCCTGTGGATCATCGTAACGACTCCCGATGATTCCCAGAATCATCATACCGACTCGACTGACCCTGTTAAGGTACATTGGTGTTAATAATTTAAACGAGGTGCTGAAACACATGAACACAGTTAAGATTATGGAGGCCAAGGTGGGCGTGTCTGTCGCTAAATATGATAAAAATAACAGAAGGGTGGTGCAACCGGTTATGACAGAGACTGTATACCAGCATGGAGTAGGTGGTGATATGAATACTCGTATGGAATATGTGCCGGTGAACAAAACAGCTGGCAAGTCATTAAGGAACATAGTGACAGGTGAAATTGAAGAACCTTCTACTTCTTCGAAGGTATTGGTGGTGGATGATAGGGCCGCTATGTACCCGAACCATTGCATTGTGAGGACGGTGATTGGGGAGGCAAAGGACGTGGGGGCGTTACGAAAGGTGAGTAGCATGATTAAGTTTGGCGGGTACGAGGAGAGTCCGATGAGTCTGGTAGAGGGTATGAAAGTGATGATGGTTTTTCGTGATAAACGAACAGCGACAGAGTTCATTAACAGGAAAGATTCGTTATGAGGTGAGATATTCTTATCCGTTGTGTTATGGGAAGGAGGTTTCATGGAGTTTGAGAGGGTTGTGTGTCTGAAAGTCAGGGGAATGCCTTTGCAGCTGAGGGAGAGCATGTTCTTTGATAAGGTTGGTGAATTGTTCGGCAGAGTGGTCAAGAATTCTGACTTTTCTTGGCTGTCACCGGATAATAGCGAAGGAAAGGTTTGGGTTTCGACTCCCAGGAATAGCCTTATAGCAGAGGAGATTAATGTCGTCTGGGAAGGTAATTCTTTTTCGGTTTGGGTTTGGGTTGTGGAGGATGATCGGATGTTAGTATCGTTAGCTAGTGATATAATGTCAGTGGATGTAGTGTCTTCGGTTGTTTCGGAGGGTTCAGTGGCAGCTGGTGAGGATCTAGATGAGGGTGAATTTCTGAGGGATCTTGGTGACGGACAAGACTCCCAGATGAATTTTCAGCCGAAACCGCGGTCGTCGGCGGTGGAAGTTCAAAAGGTGTCGGGTAGGCCAAAGGGTGTTGTTGTGGGAGACATGCATGGGAATTCTAATTCATTAATTAGGGACCTTGGGAACAACAATTCATCATGCAAGACTCCTGATCCTTTCGAGAAGAATGTTGGTGGGACCAGTCAACAAAAGTCAATTAATTTAAATGTCCTTCTTGATTCTTTTTCAGTGGGCCAAGGTTTTAATTTGGGCCTTTCTCAAAAGTCCAGGAAGGGGCCCAAGTTTCTGAGAAGTCCAACACAGGATCTGGAAGACTTGGACCTAAATCGAGTGGGGCAGGACATGGGAGTTGATTTAATTCCAGATACTACTAAGGTGGGAGAAGGCGAGGACCAAGGTGAAGTTTCATGTTCTGTTTCAGAGGATACTGTTCCAAATAATATTCTAGAGGGTGAGAATTTATCAACGGGGGTTGGGGATCCAGATCGGGTAGCTATGCATATTGATCAAGAGGGCGTTCCAGAAACTCCAATTCCTGTCAGTGGCTTTGAGCAGGAGATTCAAGCTGAAGTTGATTGTACCGTCCGGGCAGGTAGTTTGGTTGGTATTGATCTTAGGAATTTTGAGGACCAAGTGGTTGATTTGGTTAATGGTGAGGGTGTGCAAATTGGTGATTAATGAATATTCTAAGTATCAATATTAGGGGGTGAGGGGTGATAGAAAAACATCCTGGGTTCGAGGTTTAAAAACTTGTCATGGGGCTCACTTCGTGAGTATTCAGGAATCGAAAGTGTGTCAAGACTCTTTTTTTCAGTTGAACAGTATATGGGGCAGATCACAATTTCGGTCAGAACAGGTGTATGCGGAGAGGAGATCGGGTGGCATAATAAGTATCTGGGATCCGACGGTTTTCCAAGTGAATGGGGTGGTCAAAGACAGGATTTTTTTGCTAACGACCGGTGTTTTACTTCCCTCGGGTGAAGTGATAAACTTGGTAAATGTTTACGCTCCGAATGATGCGGTGAGAAGAAGGGCGGTCTGGGAAGAACTTATTAGATTGAAAAGCTTTCTGGTAGGCTTGTGGGTTCTCTTTGGGGACTTCAACGATGTTAGGTGCAACTCGGAGTGGAGGAACACGGTTTTTGTGGCATCCAACGTTGTGCCATTCAATGATTTTATACATAGGACGGATCTTAAAGAGTTTAACATGGGAGGTCATCAGTTTACCAATATTTCCGACAGTGGCCAGAAGCTAAGCAAACTAGACAGATTTTTGGTGTGCAACGATTTTATGACAAAGTGGTCGGGTGCCTCAGTTACCGCTTTATCCAGGTTACATTCTGATCATAGCCCGTTGGTTTTATCGGTCGTGGCTTCAGATTTTGGACACATCCCCTTCCGGTTTTTTAACTCTTGGCTGGAACTACCCGGTTTTAACGATTTCCACGCTGGTCTGTGTTCTGGATTCTGTTTTTCTGGACTGGCAGATTTAGCCCTGGTTACAAAATTGAAATTTCTAAAAAAAAAGGATAAAGTGGTGGGTTGAGGCGCATAACTCCATGTTAGAAGGCGAATACGGTCGAAAGATGGATGAACTAAAAAGGCTGGATCTTTTGGCTGATACAAGGGATTTATTGTCACATGAGCTCATCATCGGGAATGGGTGTAAGGTGTTTGTTTTGGAGCATGAGAGACGTAAACAGATCGATTTGAAGTAGAAAGCTATGGTCCGTTGGGCTATCGAGGGGGACGAAAACTCTGGTTTCTTCCACGGAGTTATGGGTGCAAATTTGTCTTCTAATAGGATTAATGGGTTGTTGGTGGATGGGGAGTGGATCTCGAATCCAGCCTTTATTAAAGATAAAGCTTTTGTCTTTTTTGAAGACAAGTTTTGGGAACTGAAGAAACAACGAGTATAAGTGATGAGGTAGGATGGGATAGTATATGGAGTAACGACTCGTGTTCGCTGCAGGGTATAATCCTTGGCTCACAACGATGGTTGGTCTATGGTTATATGCACGAGTGATAAGCAGAGACACACAATAGGCAAGGGTATAAGTGGTTCGATCTTGTAAGATCTACGTACACTGGAAAAGATAATATTTATTGATAAAAGATACAAGTAATTGTACAATTGGTGAAACAAGTGTATTAGTTCTAATTGGCTGATTCAACGTGTGAAGAAAGGAGGCCAAGTCCTCCTTTTATAGGAGAGGTATGGGCCAAAGGCCATCGGGCCCGTTCCGATCGTTAATGGGCTTGGGTTAGAGGCCCGGGCCGGCTGCTTTGCCGGCCCCACTAGTTGGATTCCAATCCTTAGTTAGATAAAGTGATCCAAGTTGAGGAGGGCCTCTTTTGATTGGGCGACGTGGCGCCTCGTGGTTGGTCGGCTGAGCGGTGCTTTGTCCTCCATACACGTGGCGTGTTGTGGCTGGGTCTGCAGGGGAGTCAGATGTCAGGCGGCTGACCACTTGTCAGCTGACACCTGACGAGTGGTAGCAAGTTGGGCTCCAAGGGGGATGTTCCCGGGTGTTGCCAACTGGTACCTCTGCGCAGGATAGCAGCTGCGCCTCTGGCGCTGCTGTGTATCTGTGTCTTCAGATGTGTTATTTTATGCGGAGGCTTTGGATAGTGGGTAGGGTGCTCCTGAAAGCGCAGGAGAATAGTACCCTACCCCTTCAAGTCCCCCAAGTCCAGGGTGTCTCCTGTTCTTGCTTAGAGAGCTGGTGGGGCGCTGGACTAATATGTGATTTTGTGATGTACTTTTCCATTGTGTTGTTTTTAAAGAGGGGTAATTGTTGCCTCTCTGAAAAAGGTGTTAATGTGAGCAAAAGAGTGCGTGTTGCTACTCTAGTGGCATGTGGAAAGATAAAAGCGTCCCCTTATCTTTGTACATGGCTCTTTTAATAAAAGATCGGCGTCAAGTTGAGACTTAGCGCGGGTGAGAAATTTTATTGCAAAGTCTAGTGATGACGTTTAAATTTTACGTGAACCCAACGCCAAGTGATGACGTGTCAATGTGGGTGTGAGAGTAAAATTCGACGGAGAACGTGTTTCAGACTTTACGTCTACCCAGCGCCAAGTGATGACGTGGCAGTCAGGGTATTGGATAGTAAAATCCGGCTGAGAACGTCTTTTAGATTTTACGTCAACCCATCGCCAAGTGATGACGTGGCAGTCAGGGTGTAAAATCAGGCGGAGAACGTCTTTTGGATTTTACGTCAACCCATCACCAAGTGATGACGTGGCAGTCAGGGTGTAAAATCAGGCGGAGAACGTCTTTTGGATTTTACGTCAACCCATCGCCAAGTGATGACGTGGCAGTCAGTGTGTAAAATCAGGCGGAGAACGTCTTTTGGATTTTACGTCAACCCATCGCCAAGTGATGACGTGGCAGTCAGGGTGTAAAATCAGTCGGAGAACGTCTTTTGGATTTTACGTCAACCCATCGCCAAGTGATGACGTAGCGGCTAGGGTGTATTAAATGTGTCATCTTTGTAATTAATTTGAAATTTAGAAGGTTTCCTTAACATTTAGGAAACGTGCCTGGGAAGCCGAGACGGTTGGTGAACGTGTCAGAGTGCAGAAGGGATGTCTGCACAGTTGTCAGTCACGTCAGCACGTGGGTGGGAAGTTATCCATCGTGTGTCAGGCGAGTAGCCGTACACGCGCGTGAGTGGTGCAGTTTGTCAGACTGATTGCTGACGTTCGGCAGGTGAGAAGTCGTCCTTTTGGGCAGACGCGTGTCGTCACGTGCTGACGAGTAACTGCTTATCCAGCTGTTACACCACGTGTAGCGTCCAGATGTCTCCTTTTCTGGCAAGATGAAGAGTCTTTTGCAAGCTGTTCCCCTCGCATTAAATACGATGGGTATAAATACTTCAGGAGGCCATTGGAGTTTCTTCTTATCTTACCTTTTTTCAAAAAATCCTTCAATCTTCTCTTTAACAATCTCCATCTTCTCCGGTGAACCTTCAAGTTTTCCGGTGAGTTTCTGGAAAAATTCTCCTTTTCTTTTTCTTAAAACCTTTGTCATCATGTCTGAGAGCTCCGATGTTGGGGGAAACCCTGGTAAAGCTGCTGAGACGTCGAAGAAGTTGATGCATAACACCACTTGTAAGTGGGGTAAGAAGAGTTTTGCGAAGTTCTTGGAGGCCATGGAGTTTGATCCCTCCTGGGAGGTTGAGTTACCAACTGCCAAGAATACTGCCTTGGCTCCTCCCCCCGGGAAGATAAGCTTGTATGGGGCCTATCTTGCCCTATGTGGGTTCCGTCTGCCTGCTACCAAGTTCCAGGTGGACACCTTGGTAAAGTACGGTGTTCATGTCATCCAGGTCAGTGGGTTTGGGATGCTTCGTTTTGTTCACTTCGAAGCCTGCTGCCGTGCTCTGGACATTGAGCCGTCTTTTGAACGGTTCAATGTCTTTTATTTGCTGAACATGGAGGGTTCTTGGTGTAACTTTGTTCCTCGTCCCCATGTGCCTCCATGTGGGACAACTGCTCCCAAGTCACTTCATGACTGGAAGGAGAAGTTTTTCTACGTCAAGAGGGGGGGTGATACCTGTGGACATGCCATGGAAGGTTGTAGCTGAGCGTCAGAAGGTAGGTGATCATCCTGTTATGGAGGGGTTCAGGGACCAAGCCTGGTTCAAGGAGTTGGTGGCTCGTGCTTCCCCGTTTGACACGGGTATGTGTTCCGAAGCCATGTTGGCTCTGTTGGGTATGAGCCGGGCTCAGATTGTTGAGGGGAAAGAGCCTGTGGTTGTTACACCTGGTAAGTTTTTTTCTAAGCTTTTTTACCGTTGTCTTTCTTATTGTGTAACTGCCTTGTGTTTTGTTTGACTCAGGGATGTCAAAGTTTGATGCATTTCTGTTGAGAGATAAAGCCCCACTGGAGTGGAGGGATCCTGCGGAAGGTAGGGTGTCCGTGATTGATGAGATGGTTGATAGGTTCTACTTTCCCTATCTGGAGTTCAAGCCAACCGTTCTTCTGTTTTCACGTGAGCATCCTATAAATCCTGATCCTTTATGTTCTGTTCCACATGCGGGGGTAGACCCTTGTTTTGTTGTCTCCTCTGATGAGGAATCCACTAGGTCTTCTGTAGAAATGGTGGATCCATCGCCTCCGCATGGTCGTAAGAAGAGTGTGCCGCGCTTTCATAAGCATAAGGTGTTATCCCAAGCTAAATCTGCGCCTTTGAGTGCAGGTGGTGAAGGGCCTCTCTTTGGTCAGCGTGATCGGCGTACAGAGTCTTCTTCCTCCGCCCCTGAAGATGATGCGGCTGTGAGTCCGCTGAAGAAGAAGCGGAAGCTGGGTAAAGTCCCCGGCGGGAAGTCTGGGTCTTCCAAGTCTGGCGGGGCCGGACCAGCGCCGTTTTCTTTGGAGATTAGTCCTCCGCAAGAGCGTCGTCCTCTCATACAGAAGACGTTGAAAAAAGTGACTAGGAAGTGGTGTTCCGCCTTCCTTCTTTCCTTTTGTTATATTGATATTTTTCTAAGTGTTGTGTCTTGCTTTTGTTGTAGTTGTTTCTCTGCAAGCTCTGGGTTCCTCCTCCGAGCCAAGTGAGGCAGAGGTTGCCAAGAAAAGGCGGGAGGAGGAGGAGGCGGCGAAGGCTCGGGCGGATCAAGATGCAGCTGAGGCCGAGAAGCGGGCCAATGAAGCTGCTGCCAAGAAGGCGAAAGAGGAGAGGGTAGCAGCTGAGAAGCTACGTCTGGAAGAGGTGGCCAGGAAGGCTGAGGCCGAGAGAGTGGCAGCTGAAAAGCTGCGTGTTGAGAAGGAAAAGGCGGAGGCTGAAGCCAAAGCTAGGGCGGAGGAGGAGGCCGCCAGGGCTAGGGCGGAGAAGGAGGCCGCCAGGGCTGCCTCCAATCAGGCGCTTTCTGGCGGTTCTCCTGGAGGTGGTGGTGGTAGCATGCCTTCTGGTGGAAGGTCGAGTGTTGACCGGAGTGGCCCGGGTTACTTCGCGGGTGATGTTATCTGGCGCCCGCACTGGAGTATCCGGGAGAACTCCCGTTTTGCAAATCCTCTTATAGCTGAGGAGTTTGTTTCTCAAGTTGTTCCTCCCAAGGAAAGGGAGTATCAGGACAGCTTGTCCCGCTCGCAGCTGATAACCGATATCTGCGTTGGGCAGGCTCTTCAGGTTGCTGCGGTGGAGTCGTTGAAGCAACGGGATGAAGAGTTTGCCCGTGATGTCGCCGAGTTCAATGCTCGGCGGTCAGCTCAGGCGCAGAGGGAGGAGAAGCTGAAGTCTGAGGTTGAGAGGTATAGGGACAGAGCTTACAAGTCTGAGGACAAGGTGAAGGTGCTTGAGCGCGATCATGCGCTGGCTCATCAGAGGTGGATCGATGCCTGTCAAGTTACTAACCAAGATACTATGAAACTGAAGGATCAGATCCAGGCACTGAAGAATGAGAATGCCAGGCTGCAAGAGACTGCGGAGGGTCATGCCAAAGTATTAGCTGATAAGGACTCGATGGTGGCAGGCCTGTGGTCTGAATTGTGCAAGAAGGATAGCGAGCTTGTGAGTGCCCCTTCTCAGCTGTCTGAGTTGGTGAGTGAGAAGGAAGCGTGGGTGAAGGAGAAGGCTGCGTTGACAGAGGAGAGGGCTTCTTTAGAGGAATCCTAGACCCTGTCGCAGACGGAGGCGGAAAATTCCAAGACTCTCTTGGATGAAGCCAACGTTGCGCAGGAGAAGGCCCAGGAGTCTGTCCGTTGGGTGATGACCGAGGGTATCGCCGGGGTAAGTATTTTCCTATCTTTCCATGTCATTGTGTATTCTCCTTCTAATCTTTGTTTTTGTGCAGATTTTCAAGCAGTTCTGGAATGGACCCAATCTTGGCGATCATGTTGCTGCTATTGTTGCCGCTGCGCGCGCTGCTGGGGAAGCTGAGGGGTTCGACAGTGGGTTTTACCATGCACTGAATGGAGAGCGTATAACTGAAAACGCGCATGATGGTAAACCCAGGGAGAAGGAGTATGAAGCTGAACTCCTTAAATTTGAGCAAGTCGAATTCCCCATACTGAAGACAGTGGCGGACTGTAATCAGTATGCTGATCCAGCCGGCGCCCTCCGTTACTTTATTAAAGAATCCGACCGTTTGGGTGCGGAGGCGCAACAGAAAGGGAAGCAGGCAGCAGCTGGTGGGGGGGAGACGTCTGGGACAGTTCCGGGGGATACGGAAGAGCAGCTGGTGGACTTTGAGGAGTCCGAAGAAGAATAGGTTGTTTCTGTTAGGATGGTTTATTTTTGTTTTTACTTTGTAAAGCTTGGGGCCGCTTGAACGCCCCTTTTTGATGGGATATTTTGAAGTAATACTATGTTTAACTTTTTGTGTGATGTTTGTTTGGATTTGATTATTGAGTCCGGCGATAGTTATGTTTAATATCTATGCCTTGAAGACCCAAGGTTCCAGTAGTGCACACCCTAAGTTAAACGGTAAAAACTTCTTAGAATCCAAAAGGGACTTAGAGGGTGTTTGGGATTGCGTTTTGAATCTAATTTTTAGATTATTGTGTTTTGAAAACGCAGATAATCAGTTTTTAGTGTTTGGATTGCATTTTGAAAACGCAGATAATCAGTTTTTTAGGCTACCAAAACGCAATAATCTATAAGCAGCTCCATCCCTGCTTTTCCGAAACGCATAATCCGTTTTGAATAATCAATCCCAAACACCCCTCTAGTCATGTGTAGCCTAAGTGTTTACAAAAAGTACATGTAACAGAAACGTAACTGTGCCGCGTTCCAAGAACGTGGGACAGGCGTGCCATCTATTTTTTCTAGCGCATAAGCGCCTTTGCCCAAGATCTCTTGAACTCTGTAGGGCCCCTCCCATGTTGGAGCAAGTTTTCCTTGCTTTTCTGTGTTTGAAGCGTTATTATTTCTTAATACGTAATCTCCAATGTTAAACTTGTGTAGTTTAACTTTTTGGTTGTAGTAGCGCTCCAACTGATTTTTGTATCTGGCCTCTTTGATGGCGGCGAGCTCCCGCCGCTCTTCAAGTAGGTCTAAATTTAATCGCAGCTCTTTGTCGTTTTGCCCTTTTTCCGCCATGAGTACTCTTGCGGAGGGGCATCCGATTTCTGCGGGTATGACGGCCTCGGAACCGTAGGTTAGGCTGAATGGAGTTTCGCCATTGCTGGTTTTGGTGAGTATGCGATTTGCCCATAGGACGTGTGGAACTTCGTCCACCCATCCTGTCCTTTTGGTTCCCAGCCGCTTTTTGATGCCTTCGATGAGGCTTCGATTTGCTCTTTCGACTTGACCGTTCCCTTGGGGATGAGCTACTGATGTGAAGATCTGTTGGACACCCATTTGCGCCAGCCATTGTTGCAAGTGTTGGTCGGTAAATTGGGTTCCGTTGTCGCTTATGATCTGATACGGCAAGCCGAACCTGCATATGATGAATTCCCATATGAATTTCTTGGTGTGTGCACCGTCTATTTTTGCTAGTGGCTTCGCATCGATCCACTTTGTGAAGTAGTCGATTGCCACTATTAAGAATTTGACGTTTCCCGGTGCTGTGGGGAATGGGCCAACAAGGTCTATCGCCCATTTCTGGAATGGTCACGCCGCCGTGACGGGGACCAAGTCATTTTTGGGGCGCAAGGTGTTTGGCGCGTGGCGCTGGCAAGAATCGCATTTGCGTAATTCTGCTACCGCGTCTGGGTGCATACCTGGCCAATAATAGCCTGTGCTCATTAACTTGGCCACCACCTGTAACATTCGCAAATTTTCTAATAAGTTAATTATAACTTTGGGGATCTAAAGTGATAATAATCCATAATTGAAAATCGCATAAACCATATTTTTTTCCGTAACGTTTGGGGTAATGTTGTAACACTCGAAATTTTAAAAGTGACTAGACTAAATAAACAAATATTAATTTGGTTAAACTAAATAATTTGAAATGCTACGTTTTCTTTAAGAATTTTTTTATCAATATATTTAGACATATAATTATATAGTTAATGGTGGAATTAAGAAGTTTTCATAAATAAAGGTTATTATATTATAATTTTGTATCCAATCAATGTAAGTATTATTAAGTCACTTAAAGAATAATAAATTTAGAATGAAACTTGTAAAAGTTTTTAAAGGGTTTTAATGCAAATTAAGTCTTTTAATTAGAAAGAGTTTCTTGATGCATGTAGCCATTTTTTTTTATTTAAGACACAAACATCAATATATTTTTTTCATATATTTTAGTTCTTCTCAAAATTATTTCTACTCTCAAGTTTTTCTATGTTAAATAACGAGATAAACTTCTCCATATTCTTACATCTTTTGAAGTTGGATCTTATACAAATGGAAGTTTTAGTATTTACAAATACCATCGACACAAGTTTTAGAGTTAATTTCCTTGGTCTAAAATTTGCGGTGCACATATCTTAAAGGTAACTTCTTTGTTCGGGTTGTTTTTCTCAACTTTTATTATTTTTTTACCGTGCCTAAGAATGCAAGATCTGTATTATTTTGAAATAATTGATTTAAAATAATGTAATTAATTTTGTAATGATTCAAAATATATATACCAGAAACAAAATATATGTTTCTTCTTATTTTTATTTTTTTTCAATAAGTTAGCAAAATTTGTTTTGTGTCAAAATCAAATTCACCATATCTTTATATATATTTTTTCGTAGCTTTTCATGATATGCTTTGTATTCTTTATGAAGGGGTAGGTAATTATTATGGTGAAAGTCTTAGTAAAGAAATGAAATATAATACTTTTATATCTAAACTCCTTATTAAATTCAAATATTCTCTTTATTTTATTACGGGTTAATGCAAACTCAACGAATCCATTTCTGAGTTTTTTTTTCTAAATCATACGTAAATGGACATATTCGTATATTTAGATGAAGATGATTTTTACTCGTTTTTTTAAATATAATATATGGTTATGATAAACACTTGGGAATTACAAATTCTTTTAGTAATATAGCTATACTAGTATTTTGCAAAATTAAGATGACCCACTATTTAAAACTAAACAAATATTTACCTGTCTTGTTAATCATCTAACTTATGGAGTATATAAAACATTGAATGTAGTTATAAACCAAAACAATTGAGTCAAACGTTTTGTTCTAATGAGATAAATACTACATTTTATTCTAAGCGATCGAAATTCATTTCTATAAGGAAATTCTTTAACATTCATAATAGTCATGGCTTTGACTCTTAATCAATCTTGAAAATAAAAAGTCGACACTAATCTCAAATCATCGTACTTAGGTTCGAGCATAGTTCTTTGACTCTCGTTGATTGTTTTTGCAAGTTCATCTAAGTCAAGGTGAGTATATCTTTCCCCTTTTTACTATTTACTCTTTTGGGGTGATTCATGTACAATTATTACTAAACTTATGTGTATTATTTACAAAGCAATGTGCTCATTGATATGTTTTGTGTGAATTGTATGAACGATTTGTCAAAGTCATTAACCTTTGGGCCGCACCTAACAATGAGTAGTACTACGAATTATATCCCTTGGTTACTTACGTGAACGAGTTAAGTCCTTGGTCATTGTTATGGTTTTTCTTGAACGATGTGTGAACGATTATTGAACGATGTGAGGCTTGATTTTGACCCTTTTACATATTACAATATCATAGCACATACATTGCGAAACTCTTTATCTACTATATGTATTCAAAACAGGGTATGCTCACCAATACATTTTTGTATTGACATATACTATTTTCGTACATGTTTCAGGTTATTATTGAGACGTTTCTTTTAAGCTTTTGGATTTATATTTAAGCTTTGATTTCATTGTAATCTAGTTAGACTTGACGCTTTAGAATCATTGTACTTTGTATTTTTTTTCCTTTCAATGTAATAAACTATTTAATTCAATGTATTCAAATTTACACTTTAGTACCATGAGCTATTGAGCAATCGTCACTACGTGACACCTCGATGTTTCCACCATCGGTTGGGGTGTTACACCACCATTCTGGGTCCTGCATGTAGTCCGCAGGTACCCTCGTGAATATCTCCGATGAGGAAGGAGGCGTCCTCCTTGTCGACGCATCGTAGTAGGGGACCCAAGTATGATCTTCGGTAGAGGATTCCATCTGTTAACTGATAGTGCAAGGCTTTGTGTTGAATTTTTCGTGCTTCCGCCTTGTTATCGGGTAACGTTCCGGATGTTAAGTACGCTTTGAGTGGCGCCATCCAAGAGGTGGTACCTGTTTGGATGACGTTTACTTGTCTTGTTGGGACGGATGGGGTTTCTTGTAGTTCAACCCGAACGTTTTTGGCCATGTGATCAAAAACCGTGGAAGCCATTTTGCTTAATGCGTCGGCGGGTTTGTTCTCACTCCGGTTGATGTGGGTGACCGTGCAAGAAGTGAATTTGCGCATAAGTACCTTGGCCTGCTATAGGTATAGGGCCATTGTGGCGTCCCTTGCGTCATACGTGCCATTGATGTGTCCAGCTACTAGCAGTGAATCAACGTGTGCTTCGAGGTGGGAAGCTCCCATTTGGTGCGCAATTCGCAGTCCTGCTAGTAGTGCTTCATATTCCGCTTCATTGTTTGTTGCGGTAAAATCTAACCGAATGGCGTATGTGTATTCTTTCTTGTTTGGGCTGATTAGTCGCAGACCCGCCCCTGCGCCATCTGAATTTGATGCGCCGTTAGTATAGAGTTTCCAGCTTTCATTGTCGGGCGTTGGCTGTGCGGGGTCTTGCTCGGCTAAACATTCAGCGATTTTGTCTGTTGGTATTTCGGTGGCGAAGTCAGCGAGTACTTGTCCCTTGACTGTGGGTCTAGGTTTGTAATTGATAGTGTGTTCACCTAGCTCGATTGCCCATTTTGCCAGGCGTCCTGAGGTTTCGGGTTTGCGTAGCACATCGCTGATTCTGTAGTCTGTTAGGACGTTTATTGGGTGGCCGTGGAAATACCTGCGCAGTCTGCGCGATGCATGGATAAGAGCTAGTACTAGTTTTTCCATTGTGGAGTACCTAGTCTCTGCGTCTAGCAGGGTTCTGCTAATGTAGTAGATGGGTGTTTGAACGGTTTTCCGATCTACTAGGAGTACTGCGCCGATTGCCCGCTCTGTTACAGAGAGGTATAGGGTTAACGGCTTTTTGGGTAATGGTGCTGTGAGAGTAGGTAAATTCATAAGACATTCTTTCATTTCTTGAAAAGCCTTTTCCGCCTCAGGGGTCCAGCGGAAATTGCTTTTTTTAAGACAATTTTTTAGAGTGTCTACAAATGGAAAAGACTTGGAAGCATAATTTGAAAGGAAGCGATTGAGGGCGACGAGGCGTCCCATTAGGGTTTGGACTTCCTTGATGGATGTTGGTGAAGGTATTCTTTCGATGGCGAGGACCTTGTCTGGGTTTGCGCGGAAGCCATCCCTTGTGACAATAACTCCCAGGAATTTCCCTTCTTCCATGCCGAAGGAACATTTGCTGGGGTTCAGCTTCATGCGCACCTTTCGTAGTTGATTGAATGTCTTTTGGATGTCTTCCAGCATGTTGTCTTCGTCTTTGCTTTTGATGACAAGATCATCAACGTATACCTCCAAGCGTACGCCTATCTCGTGGATGAAAGCGTTGTCCATGAGTCGCTGATATGTGGCTCCCGCATTTTCCAGGCCGAAAGGCATTTTGGTGTAACAAAAGATTCCTGTGTCCGTGCGGAAGGCCGTTTTGTCTTCATCTTCCTTTGCCATTTGGATTTGGTGGTAGCCTTTGTAGGCGTCGAGGAAGCATTTGAAGCGGAATGGCGCGAGGGAGTCCACCTTTAAGTCGATTTCTGGAAGAGGGTAACAATCCTTTGGACAGGCCTTGTTCAAATCTTTGTAGTCGACACACATGCGCCATCCGCCCGTCGCTTTTCCTACCATGACTGGGTTGGCCACCTAGGTTTGGTAGCGTATTGGACGGATGATGCCTGCTTGAAGCAGTTCATTGACTTGTTCGTTCATCGCCTTTGTTTTCTCTGGCCCCATTTTGCGCATCTTCTGAGCGACTGGCTCTACCGATCTGTAAGTGTTAAGCTTGTGTTCCGCGATTTCTCTTGGAACGCCGATCATGTCAGATGGTTGCCAGGCGAATATGTCTATGTTTTTTACTAAGAGTTGTTTGAGGTGCGCTCTTATGGTGTTGGAGATTTCATGGCCGATGATGACCGTTTGGTCCGGGAATTTGGGGTTGAGGATCCAGTTTTCCGGCTCCAATCGGGTTTGTGTTTTTTGTGGTTTTGCCACCTCGATTGCGTGGCACTGTTTGTTTCCGCGGATTATTGCGACGCCGGTTCGGGTCGGGAAGCCTACCATTTGGTGCGGGGTGGAGGCGTTGGCGTTGAACTTTTCCAGGCCTTCCCGCCCTAGTAGGACATCGTGGCGAGATGTTGCTGGTAGGACCATGAAGTCACATATTTCTGTGCGTTCATGGGTACCATCTGTCAAAGTGACTGGGAAGGTGATTTTGCCGCGCGGCATGATGACTTCGTCGATAAAGCCTGAGATTGGTGCATTGACTGGAACGAGGCGGGCTTTGTCATCCTCGTCCAGTTGTTGAAAACACTGATCGTAGATGATGTCAGTGCTGCTTCCGCCGTCTAGGAACATGGATTGCGTTCGATAATGTCCTACGACGCCGGTGACGATTAATGGCGCAGTTGCGGAGGAGGACGTCCACCTCCTTCCAGGAGTCATCTGTTTCTCTCAGGCGCTTTCCTTTGTTCTGGCGTTTTCCCGCGGCGGAGATCATATTACAATGATGATGCGGGGTATGCCTGATGTAACTTGTTTGTAGATTCCGGATTTGTTTCTTTCCGGGTTCATCATGTTTGTCGTCTTGGTTGTTGCGCCCGCCTTTGTTTACGTTTTTGACAAGATGACCGAGCTGGCCCGTCTTTAGTGCCGCCTCTATTTCTAACTTTAGGCTGTAGCAGTTGTCCGTCAGGTGACCATAATCGTTATGGTATTCGCAATATTTGGTGTGGTCAACGTTCTTTCTTTTGCCCAACACTTTAGGCTCCCTGAAAGTGACCTGCTCTGTCTTGAGCACTTGTGACGGAGTTTTTGTTAGTGGCGTCCAGTCGGTAGTCTTTTTGGATTGGCTTCTCTGATCCCTTGATTGCTTGTTGGTAATCGTCTGTCGAGCGTCGTTGGCGGGTGAGTATTTACCTTCGTCCGTTGGTCCTGAAATGCGTGACCAGACGGATTGTTTGCCCTTGTTCCTGTTAGAGTTGTTTGTTTGGTTGTAGCCGCGCTGCTGTTTGATAGAGCGCTCCGAGGATGCGTATATTTTTGAGGCTTTGATGACTTCTTCCCAAGAATCTGGGACCCCCGTTTTTCCGGATAGTGTTTTCATCAGATCCTCGCTGCGTACTCCATGAATGAAGCCTGCGCGCGTCAGCTCTTCTCCGCAACCGATCTGCAGTGCCTCCTTGTTGTAGCGCACAATGTAGTCATCTATTGATTCGTTGTCTGTGCGCTGACATAGGAGGATATGGGCCTTGTCCCGTTTGTGCCGCCTGAGATGGGAGAAGTGATCTTTGAACTTCTGGATGAGGTCATCGAAGTCTAGGATGTCTCCTATCGGAAGGTTGTCAAACCAAACTCTGGCTGCGCCTGTAAAGGTTTGTGCGAACAGGTGACACCAGACTTGTACAGGCCAGAGGACTGTGGTTCCCGCACACTCGAAGTTGTGCAAATGGTCAGTGGGGTCTCGCAGGCCATCGTACCTGCCGATGCTGCTGGGGAGTTTAGCTTGTTTTTCTATAGGGGCGGTGGCTATTCGTTGACAAAATTTCGAGCTTAGGGCGAACGACTTAGGCCTGTATGGCCTGTTTAAGTCGTCGTCTTCCTTCTTGTGTGATGACGCCGATTGAGTTTTTGTCAGCTTCCGCCTTTTGGCTTTTGAGGTTGTTGTTGCGTCTGAATCACTGGTTGGCTGGTAGCCGTCAGATTCTGACGCGGAGTCTACTAGGTCCTGGTCGCGTGTGTTCTTACTGCGACCTCCACCATGAGACTTTGGACGCGTGGCTTGCTTTTCTTTCCCCTTTCGACTATGTTTGGCGGAAGGGGAGGCCTTGCTCTTAGACTTGTTGGTTTGGAGTTTTGCCAACATATTTTGGTAGATCTTGGTGTTTTTAAGCTGTTTGCGAAAAAGCCACTCGTCGGGATCCATTGGTGTGGTGGGTGCGTCGGATTTAGACGAGTCTGAGCAAGAAACCGCTCGGGGCGGTGTTTCTTCCCTTGTGGTTGCTTGTGGCGTGCCCTTATCTGGAGTTTGGAGCGTTCTCGCTCTGGCGGTCTGAACGACTGTAGAGGGGGTTGCTCCTTTGGTTCCAACAGGGGTTAGATCAGCCATTTTGTGAGTTTAAAGGATGTAGGTTTGAAAGTTTTTTGGGTCTTTCAGCCGGTACGGATGGCGCCAATGAAGAAACAACGAGTATAAGTGATGAGGTAGGATGGGATAGTATATGGAGTAACGACTCGTGTTCGCTGCAGGGTATAATCCTTGGCTCACAACGATGGTTGGTCTATGGTTATATGCACGAGTGATAAGCAGAGACACACAATAGGCAAGGATATAAGTGGTTCGATCTTGTAAGATCTACGTCCACTGGAAAAGATAATATTTATTGATAAAAGATACAAGTAATTGTACAATTGGTGAAACAAGTGTATTAGTTCTAATTGGCTGATTCAACGTGTGAAGAAAGGAGGCCAAGTCCTCCTTTTATAGGAGAGGTATGGGCCCAAGGCCATCGGGCCCGCTCCGATCGTTAATGGGCTTGGGTTAGAGGCCCGGGCCGGCTGCTTTGCAGGCCCCACTAGTTGGATTCCAATCCTTAGTTAGATAAAGTGATCCAAGTTGAGGAGGGCCTCTTTTGATTGGGCCACGTGGCGCCTCGTGGTTGGTCGGCTGAGCGGTGCTTTGTCCTCCATACACGTGGCGTGTTGTGGCTGGGTCTGCAGGGGAGTCAGACGTCAGGCGGCTGACCACTTGTCAGCTGACACCTGACGAGTGGTAGCAAGTTGGGCTCCAAGGGGGATGTTCCCGGGTGTTGCCAACTGGTACCTCTGCGCAGGATAGCAGTTGCGCCTCTGGCGCTGCTGTGTATCTGTGTCTTCAGATGTATTATTTTATGCGGAGGCTTTGGATAGTGGGTAGGGTGCTCCTGAAAGCGCAGGAGAATAGTACCCTACCCCTTCAGGAACCTTTGCTGAATAGACCGAAGATAGTATGTCCACACTTATGAAAATTGTCAGATGTCGATGCTGATTTGTTGGTTAGGCCATTTTCCGTGCAGGAAATTAAGGATACGGTGTGGGCTTGTGATGACGAAAAGGCCCCCGGGCCTGACGGCTTTAATTTCAAGTTTTTGAAGAGGAGTTGGAACGAGCTTCAGGGTGACTTTGTTAGGTTCTTTGAGCAGTTCTATGACGAGGCTGCTTTGGGACCGGGGTGTGCGTCTTCTTTTATTGCTCTAATTCTAAAGAAAGACAATCCAGTGGGTTTCCAGGAGTATAGGCTAATAAGTTTAGTTGGGTGTGTTAATAAAGTCCTTTTTAAGGTGTTGGAGGGTAGCCTAAAGGTGGTAATTGATAAGTTGATCTCACCCGAGCAATTGGCATTCTTGGCGGGAAGGAATATTACAGATGGGCCTTTGATGTTAAATGAGTTAATAGGGTGGATGAAGCGGGTGAAAAGACAAGGAATGATTTTCAAATTAGACATTGAGAAGGCTTACGACTCTCTTAATTGGGAATTCTTGGAATCAATTCTGGTTCAAATGAATTTTCTGTTAAGATGGTGTAAGTGGGTTATGGCCATAGTCTCATCGGCTCGTGCTTCAGTCCTTATTAATGGGTCACCTACCCAAGAATTTGTATGTCCCCGTGGTTTAAGGAAAGGGAATCCCATTTCACCGTTCTTATTTGTGATCGCTATGGAGGCTCTATCGGGTATCGTGAAACGTGCATGCAAAGTTGGTTTATTCAGGGGGTTAGTGTGCGGTTATAATGAATTGGTGTTGTCTCATCTGCTATATGCGGATGATGTCGTGTTTTTGGGTGAATGGTCGGAATCCAATGCAAGGAACCTTAAACGGATTATGAGGTGCTTTTATCTAACCTCGGGTTTGAAAGCAAATCTTAAGAAGTGTAGCGTGTTTGGGCTGGGAGTGGAGGCTGCTGAGGTTCATTCCATGGCTGGAATTCTGAATTGTATGCAAGGTGCGTTCCCGTTCAGGCATTTAGGTCTCAAAGTAGGCACAAACATGAACCTATCTAAGCATTGGAAACCGGTGGTGGAGGCGTTTAGGAAGAGATTATCTATATGGAAGGCGAAGTCCCTTTCGTTTGGTGGCTGGGTAACTCTTCTGATGTCCGTTTTGAATGCCTTGCCAACATATTTCTTCTCCCTATTTAAGGCGCCTTTGAATGTTATTGAACAATTTGACAAACTTAGACGGGTTTTTTATGGGGCGGGTCGGAGAAAAAAGCTAAGATGAACTAGGTGGCATGGCAGGAGGTTATAGCTCCAACGGATTATGGCGAAATGGTGGTGGCGTTTCAAGGTTGATTCAAACACACTTTGGAGGCAAGTGGTGTGGACGATTCACCATTCGGACATAAGTTGGAACTCTATTCCTGCTAAACTTTCAATCCCTGGGCCGTGGAAACAGGTGGCAGCCTCGGTTGAGATTGTCAAACGGGTCGGGGTGGATTTTGGTAGGGTCATTAAAGGGGTGGTGGGGAATGGGCTGGGGGTGTTTTTCTGGTTGGAATGCTGGTTGGGTGAGATGCCTTTGGCGTCCGCCTATCCGGCTCTTTTCGCTCTGGAAAGAAACAAATTCGCAGCTGTATCAGATTGGGTTCTCCACTTGGGTTTGGGTTGGGTTTGGGACTGGAAAAGGACTCCCTCGGGGGCTGAATTGTTGGAGCTGGCTGACTTATTACACAGGTTCTCAGCGCCTATCCTTTCTGCTTCAAATGATCGCTGGGTCTGGTCGTCCGAGAGCTGCTGTTCGTTTTCTGTTAGCGATCTGAAACGTCAAATTCGGACGCTTTTATACGCTCCTGCTGAATTAGTCTTGGTAAGGAATGCTTAGGTTCCAAAGAAAGTAGAGGTCTTAGCTTGGAGAGCAAGTTTGAATAGGCTGCCGACCATGGACGCTCTGATTAACAGGAACATATTCGTCAATTCTGACCTTTGTCCGATTTGCGATCAGTTTGTTGAATCTGTGGATCACACTTTCATTGCTTGTGGTTTCACGCAGACCATTTGGGCTTTGGTCTCACAATGGTGCAAGGTATCGCCGGTGTTCGCATTTCAATTTAGAGATCTATTGGTGATTAATCAGTCGATTGAGGGGGTCAACGAAGCGCAAGAAGGCCTTTTATGCTATAATCCTAACTGCTGTTTGGTGTCTATGAAGGTAACGCAATGAAGCCGTCTTCAATCAAAAGCAGTGTTCCGTTCAATCGGTCTTTGGGGAGCTAAAAACTCGGAGTCATCTTTGGGTTAAGTCGCAGGCTAGATGTTTTTCTCTAGATTGTGAGACTTGGTGTTCCTTTAATTTAGATAAGGTAGGTTGGTGAGCGTTTTCGCTTTTGTCATGTATTGGTGATTGTATGGCGTATTGCTAGTATCCCGCTATCGTTTTGGTGAAATAAAATTTTATTGAACGTTAAAAAAAACAATGTGTACTAAATACCCACCCAATAAAAAAAATAAACATGTTAGAGTTAAAATCAGAAATAGAAAAAATAAAAAAAAACAATAATAAAAGTGAAAAGCATGGGCACGTGTCCTTGTGTGAGAAAGAGTGAAAAGTCAGGCATGTGTATGATTTATCGATGTACTACCTCTGCACGTGTCACGGTCTTCGTGAATCCCCTTCTTTCTATTTGCTACTTTGACCCCTTAACTATCAAAAACATCAAATTCAGACCCTCAAGCTACAAATCTAAAAAAAAAAATTCCCAAACGGTCTCTTTGTTCACTTTTATTTCCTTGAGTTTGACAATAAATCTTGTTCAATAGACGTATACACACATCTTTAAATAATTAAATCTATGGTTTTAATATGCTATTATGTCATTTCAGCTAATATTTTGATGACCTAGTGGTCTTTTATGAGATTATACTGTACTAGTTTATACCTCGGGAGCGTCCCGGGTTGAGAAATCTAAATAAAGTGAATAAAATTAGAAGTATCTAAACTATAAAAATGACATCTGCCAATATATGATTAATGAATATTATTATTATTATTATTATTATTCTAAACAAATCTCTGCCATAAGTTATCATATTCTAATGTAAAAAAGGGGTAATTAGGTCGGGTATCACCTAATCCCAGACCCGACCCAAACCCACAATTTTTTTTAAACTAATTCCAAACCTGACACAATACCTGTCGAGTTACAAAAAATAGTCGTTTTTTTTTTCTCCGTTTTTTATATAGCACTATGACACTCGTTGGAAAGATAATAAAAACGCTCGTTAATTTGGTGTAATTTTTTTCTTTAAAAAATCTCGTATATAAAAGATATTAACATTTAAAAGTTATGAGAGGAAACATGAGAAAGAAAATAATAAAGTTTTAATATTTACATTTAGTAGATTAGGTATTTAATAGATTATGTTATATCATATTTAAACCATATTTATTTCTTTTTTTAATTGATCTAGAGTTGTCACATCACATCCTATGTGGCATCTCTCAAAAGAGAGATTGCATAATATTATGACATGTCATTAAAAATGCTTTGGTTTATTATATATATAGATATAGATATGCGTTACAATCAATTTATTTTAGTACGAATAATTTAAGGATAGTATTTGTTTTATAAAAATTACTAGCTTATACCCCGGGAGCGTCTCGGGTTGAGAAATCTAAGTAAAATGAATAAAATTAGAAGTATCTAAACTATAAAAATGACATCTATGTATCAACTTACATTAGATACTTTTAAAAAAAATATATACCAAAAGATCCATTTCACCTTACAACATCAACACCTAAAACATAATATTAAGATCCCAAGCACTTCAAGAGGACAAAGATTGTTTAGCACCAATACATTCAGTCAAAGGTCTTTAACTGCATACAATAAGATTTGAGCTATTTCAGAATATGGTAGAAAAAGAAAACATAGCAATTACCTGTTGGAGAGCGTCCCAGGTTGAAATATCTAATATGACATAATAAAATATCTAATATGACAACATAATTAATGACTTGCCAATATATGATTAATGAATATTATTATTATTATCATTTTAAACAAATCTCTGCTATAAGTTATCATATTCTAATATAAAAAAAAGGTAATTGGGTCGGGTATCACCAAATCCCAGGCCCGACCCAAACCCACAATTTTTTTAAACTAATATATCCCGGGAGCGTCCCGGGTTGAGAAATCTAATTTGAAATATCAATTTTACACCTGAAATAGACTGATGCATTTTACAGTTACATGCAGGAAAGCTTCAGGTAGCACTTAACCTAAAACAATTAACAATGTATCTTCAATGTTAGTGCATATAACCTTAAACACTGTATAACTCTAATATTAAAACCTAACCTAAAACAATGTACAACTCTAATGCTAACACATGTTGTAAATAAAAATCATATTTATTGGTTTGAACATAACTAATGACTCGCCTATACATGATTAATGAATAACCTGAACACTTTGTGTTTTTTTTCCTGTATGAACAAAACCACACAAAAAAATAGTCATTTTGTTCTCCGTTTTTTATATAGCACTACGGTACCCGTTGGAAAGATAATAAAACGCTCATTAATTTGGTGTGATTTTTTTCTTTAAAAAATCTTGTATATAAAAGACATTAACGTTTAAAACTTATGGAAAAAAACATTAGAGATAAAAATCTAATTTTATTTTTAAATTTTAAACTATTATTTTCCTAAAATAAAACTCTTGTCACATAGGATAACACATGGCACACTCAATGAAGAAAATACTCTCTTTGAGTGTCATGTCATTAAAATGGCTTTGGTTTATTATATGTATAGATAGATAGATAATAAATATTTTATTTTTTTTGTGTCATACATACTACTTTAAAACTAAATGAGTGAAAACTTAAAATCCATAGAGTTGTCACAAAACTGGTGATAAAAATAAACTTTAGGGATCTAATATAATGGTTGTAATAGTTAAGGGCTATAGTTAATACTTTATTCTTTAGTGCAAAGGCCTAACTAAAACTTATTACATTCCATTATTCACAAGGTTAGTACTATAGATTTTACATCAAATATTTACCATTTCATGCTGTTCATCATGTGACTAATATTAATTCTTTTTAGTTTTTCTGTCTTTTTTTAGTTTTTTTTACGTAAAATATTCTTTTACATGAATTAAAATATATCATAAAATGTAAATAAAAAAATAAAGCCATCACAAGGGTGTATAATGACATTCTACCTTAGTAGTATGTGAACAGTTCTAATTCGTAATTTGTGGTTTTGGGTTGTTTCGCCACCGATCTTATTGGCTATTTTTTTCGTTTATTGCAGAAAATTTTAGTACATTCACATATTTTTCTTCTATTCTTTTATACATGACGATAAATTCCTCTTTGGTTCCAAACATACTCTTGCAGCATGCGCTTTTTCCTACGTTACCATACATTTTTTTTTCCGGTTTAATGCGGCATAATGATAGCATCCGACTAAAAATCAGTTTCGTCCTCGAGAATCCTAAAAAATATTTGGGCCTCAGGCGAATAGTGAAAATTGGGCCTTAAGTACATATTTAAAAAATTTTCTTTTATAAAAATGATTAAATGTGTTAAAAAGCTTAAAATGTATAAGACAAATGGAAAAATATACATAAAAATAATTTTTTTTACATTTCGGGCCCTGCGAGATTTGGGCCTTGGGCTGTCGTCCGATCTGCCCTACCCAAGAGACGCCCCTGCTAAAAAAGTTAAGGACTTTAGAATGATTTAACACTGTCAATATCCTCGTGAGCATACTTCGTTTGCTTGATATACTGAGTGCCTCTACCATACCAAACTGATGGCTCTCAAATACACCCATAGCACGCCACGGGTAGTTTTACTAGTGTGTGTACATATTTTTCGATTGTATTTTACTAACGTACATATAGATTTAGATTTAGATTTGAGGGTTCATAAATGGCTCTCAACGTCTAGAACTGAAAAGAGGGCCGTTGAAGTTTCTTTATTATAAGTCATTAAGCCCAGTTAGTAGTCTTGTTGGACCGTAAGATAGTTAAGCCCAATTAGCAGTCTTGACTCCATAAAATCTTTATGCCCAAAAGTAAAACAAGAGTAAAAAACTGAAAATTATTAGGTTCGGTTGGGTTAAACTATGATTGTATTTTCTTAACTACATATTTGAAGTTTTGAACAACCTTCATGGTAATTGGTAGACCGACGTAAAAGTTATATATGTAACAAATAGGGCAATTGAAAAAGTGACATAAGTTAAAGTATTAGCTACTTTGAATGAAAGGGTTTGAGTCCCAACAAAGGTAAATTTGGTGTAATTTAGGCCGCTAAAAAGTATAGTCTCTATACAAAACTTGTGTAAGGTTTTTTTTGCTTCTTCTTATACAGATCTATCTGTATACTACAATGATATTCTTGTTACAAAGAACAATATGAATTGTAAAATTGTGTGGCGTCACGTTCTCTTACTCATTGTTAATCTATAATCTATAATCTATAATCTATAATCTATAATCTATAATACATTATAAAGGAAGAGTGACGGCTAGGATAGTAATTTTCAATTCCGTACAACTTAAGAAGCAACGTGCACAAGTGATTTATGCTTACATAACGAGGGTATAATTGGAACTTTGTGGAACATTAAGACACTTAGAAGGGTATAATTGTAAATTTGTATTCACATTTTAGTTAAAAGTATAAAATTATTTCCCTTAATGCCCTTTAATCCACTTTGCTCCTAAACTGATCTGCTCATATTCTCATGAATGTGAGTGAACTGAGGGCATTCACTCTCACCATCAATGCGACTCTTATGCTTCATCTTCTCATCGTTATAGACCCATGAGTCTTTGTGCTTATAAAACACTGGAAGGCCTTATAACAGTCGATATAACCTCAGCCATTTACAGAATTCCCTCAACAATAAAATCACCCTTTTCAATCATGATATTCAGCTTTAACCCACCACATCAAACACCATAGTGTCGGTTGAATTTCAAAAGCATTTTCCCTCTTCCTTGCTATCATGAATTACTTCCACTCAGTGAGTTGTTATGTTAGTTCTGGTTGAAAACCAATAGCGTGGTTGTGCCGATGATGATGACGGAAAAGACCTTGACGACGATGGTTTTTTAAAATACCAGTTGCAACTCCGACGACTCAATCATTGCCGACTAGGGTTCCAGCGAAACCCGACAAACCATTGGACATGTATATACTTTGTATGCTATTTGAAATCAAAATTCTTTTAATTGATCTGAAAGGTTTCTAGATTTATTAGGGCCTTTTAGGTTTTTCCGCTGGGTTTGTATAATTTGACATTAAGGTTATTTCTTTTGGTTATCTCATTCTATTTTTCATGCTATTATCTGTAATGGTGTATTATGATTGAATTCATATTGTAATCTGTATAAAGTGTGGTTTTTTATTCCTCGAGATTACATTATATGTGTTGTTGGATTGTTTTTATTGAGGCTATCAATGTTTATATTGCCGGTTGCTGGTCGGTGTGGATTGTTCTCAACAATGGGGTGGATGTGGATCAGTTAGTTTAAGTGTTTTTGGTAATGTAAATTGAACTGATTTGCTGTGTTGCGCAGATTGACTTCCCTAACTGAACTTAAGACCAAGATTACGTGTGATTGGCTGGAAAATAGTGTTGGTTGGATTCATGATTCGGATTAAACCTGTCGGCTTAGGGCCATGAAGAAATGCCTCTATTTATGGCACTAAATTTGACACAGTCACCGGTTACTTTTGCGGTAAACTATCATCTTTATCGTTTTATTGTATCCAATTGTTTTTAAAACTATACAAATAGTCGAAAACATTTGCTTGATCAACCCAATGAAACCGTGTAAAGTTAATAATATCTTAACTTGCAGATTGATATGAATGTCTATATGTAGTTATTCTATCTTGTACTTAGCAGTTACTTTAATTCCTCATGTTATTCAAGTTGTTATCATTAGTCTATATGTAGCTATCTAGCATACAAAACTTTGTATAACATATATTGAAACAGATGTGACTCACTTCACTGATGAACATTTAGAAAATATCTGTACAACACCATATGCTTTAAATTTTGTACACAGTTTCAGGAAATACAGTTCAAGAACTAGCGTTTGCAATGAGAGACAACAGTTTCTTTACACTGTTAAATGTAATAAACCTTGTTTCAATAAACTTTAATGGAGATCATGGGTGAAGCTTTAAGGTGGCTAGGGGGTCTCCCCCCTGTTTTTTATACGAGTGATGAAGCTCTTGTTATTCAACATTCAATGTTTTTGTTCTCAATGTTGAGAGCTATATGCAGCTTTTTACCTTTACCGAGCTACGTTCCAGGTTGTAGGTTTATGAACAAAGACTCATTCAACTGAATAGTTATCACTAATGGATAGGTAGTAAGAATAGTAAGATTATGTATAGCAATAGTTAATTGGAAAATAAAAAATTATATATAACCTGAAGTTGGGTATTTTGTTTAAGAATAATGATAAAAACAATATAACACAAGCCATTTTACTGCTTCTTTTGATGACAGGTGCTTAAGAAACGGTAACAGTTAGTAGGCAATCTGAGCCTAATGATGTACTTGACTCATCAATTATTTGGTTTGGTAATTATTCTATTCTTGGTAGACTGCAAGGTTTGTTATTAATGCTCCATGTGTTTTAGGGTTAGAAGCATATAAGAACCAAAGAAAACTAAAGCAAACCATTATCAACAACATGATAGTCACAATAAGATTCTTCGTCTAACAATGTTGGTTGTTGACTAATCTATGAGCGCACACATAACTTTTCTTTGTCTATTTGCTCTAATTCTGTTTATAGAGAGGGGCAGAACTAGGAACATGGGTACGGGTTCACCGGAGCCCATTGGATTTCGAATATTTAGTATAGCAGCTATATAAAAAGTTATGGGGTGAATCCATATACAAAGACGATGAAGAGTTCCACTGGTTAATGGTTCAGGTTTGACACTGCCCCCTTATGTTATTTTTTGATTTTTTCAAATGTAAACTCAAAACCCCAAATTATGGTTTCCCTTATATGCAACCAGTGACCCAACTCATCCGTCATCAGCCCACAAAGAACAGACACTGCTCACAACAGTCGACCAAGATGTCGATTGTCGAGACTCGGTTTTTGGGTATTGTTTTTTTTTTCCAAAATAACCATAACTTTTTGAATTTAGTTGAAGTTATATTCTTCTCGGTTTCATTAGTGGCAAACGGACAATATCTGGTAATTGTACATATGCAATCTTAAAATTGTTCCCGATCGTCATCGAGACTTTGATTTTTGATTTCGTTGAAAAATGAGACTTCTTATTTGGGTTTGTGTTAAATCTTTTTTTTTTTTTGCAATATCCTAATTTGGTAATTATTCTTGAGTGTTCTATTAGTTTGTTAACTATTAAGTTATTAACTGCTCTTGGTTATTCTGTTATCTTAATTGATCTTTATGTACACTTTGATTTCAACATTCAGTGGATAAACATATAGGTAATGAATGATTGAATGTAAACTTTGTCTACTTGTTGGGTTGTGGATGTTGTGAATGTTATAAATCAATGTATTCTGTTCATTTGATACTTTGATTTCAACCTTCTGTTAAAAAACAAAGTTTCTCCTAATTGGGTTATAAAAAATTAGTAGTGGTAAGTAGCAAAACATAGTCAATGTTCAAGGCATGTCGGGTTAGATTACACTCTCCAAAAAAGTCTCGATGATTGTTGTTTTTTCTATGTCAATTCTTGTGTTTATACTCAATTTCTCTATGTGAATTGATATATAAGTTGTAATAGCCAATTGGTCTTAAAATTATGCGAAACTCATCAGGCTACGTGTGCCAAAAAAAAACATAAATACCCGCGGCAACTCGCGGGCATTCCCACTAGTACATTATAAAGTAGGAGTGATGTACCATATTGGAATTTTGTACACCATCCAACTATTAGAGCAACATGTACAAGTGAATCAAGCTTGTATAGAGAGGGTATAATTGAGACTTTTTATACAATTAAGACACTTGGAAGGGTAAAATGGTAAATCTATTATGCCATTTTAGTTTTTAAAATAAAAGTTGTTCCCTTCCTACCCCTCCTCACGTACAGTTCTTGAATGTCGCCATCATCTCTTCAATATACCCTCACCTTCATGACTGATTTAATGGGATTCAATGCATAGGTCAGTTTCTCTTACTCTACCCTTTGACTGAAGGCTGCATATGAAGCGTTTCGCATTCAGTTTGTCTTGTTCCGTGAACATCAAAGGTTTATAAGAACCCTAATTTTCTTCTTGTTCAGTGGACGAGTTTTTAAGTGGGTACCAATGGTCTCTTTACAAATCCTGCTCCATCTATTTTTTCCCTTCCTGCCCTCCTTCACTATATTTACGATCTTCGTCGACCCTAATTTCCTTGGCACATCATCCCCAGCATTAAATTTTGAAGTATTAAATGTCAAATTATTTGATGAATGCTGAATCTGTTGGTTTTACGATCATTCTCTCTTGGTGTTTGTTTCTTTTTTGGTATGTTTTTAAAGTTCTAATTTTTGTTGTTAATTTGTGTTTGTTTTTAGGCTGGTTGACTCTTTTTTAAGGATTAAATTCAGTGAGTTGTATGTTTTTTAGATATAAGAAGAAAATAAGGTTGAAGAAGAGTAATTGAATATGTATAAGTTTGTTTAGATATAATTTATAGAAAAGCATAGACACTACCATTCAATTCCGCAAGTTAATGTCATCTCGGTTTGTGATGGCCTCCCTTTATATCCGGAGGTGTGACTTCACAAGAAGGGGAACCCATAACTCTAGCAATAATCTGACAAAACAAGGTGACTTGAGAAACAGGGGAAGCCATATCTCTAGCAACATTATCTCAAGTTTTTCTGCGTCGTTCCAAGTATTCTTTGAGTTTTGTGTTCTGTTTCAACGTTTTTCCTTACGTGTTGATTGTTGCATGTGTTCTTGAGTTGAATGATGTATGTTTTCTGATTGTTTGGGTTGTTCATGAGTTGAATGATGTATGTCTTCTGATTGTTCCGGGCAAGTGTATAACATGGTGAAAAACTCAAAACAACAAGAAAGTTTGCTGAATTTGTATATATTGTTTTTAGGCTGCTTGTAATTCGTCTTTGTGTTGGTGGCAAGCAAAAGATGAGGTGTGTATTGATTGCTTCAATCTTCAATGTTCTTTTTTCTAATAACTTGCTTTATTGCATAAGTCATGGTTGAAGATTTTTAGTCTGTTAGTTAATGTGTTAGTTAATGTGTAGAAGAATGAGTCAAATTTGGTGGACTTGTAGGTAAATTGCTTTCTATTATAATACTTTCAGTGCAAGTATAAACGATTTGGTTACCTTCGGTCCAAGACCAAAGGTATGTATTTTGTTTCGCCCGGCTTGAGTAACTCTGTGGACTTGCAGGTAAATTGCTTTCTATATAATACCATTCGTTCGAGTTTAAACAATTCGATTACCTACGTTTTGAGATCGATGTTGTTGCTATAGGCCGAGGTATGTTCGTTCTTCTTATTTGGACTTCTCACGTTAAGACCAACAAAAAACATTACTCGATATATTTATTTACAAATTAAGTGATAATAGAAAATAAATATAAAAATATATTTATTTTGATCAATCTATTCTTTGTAACTTTCCCCCTTTCTACTTGGTATGCAGCCATGGTGTTTTACAAAATAAAACACATTTACAATGATGAGGTTTTCATGTAATCTACAGTATGTGCTTGCAGGTCTGCATGTTAGGGTTGGAAATTGTAACTGGCTACTTGCAGTTGTAAATATTAGGACATGGGGATCGTATATCAAATCAATTTTTAACAAGAACTTGATGTTCATTTGCTAAAACATGTTAACTTGACATCACATCTATATGGATCCTATTATATTTATTATATATTATGTGCTTGCTTTTAGGGAGTTAGAAAATTTTACGTTTAAGTAATACAGAATTTACCAATCAAAACTATAATCAAGACTATGATGTTGAAATGTATTTAGTATTAGTTGTTTGCCTTTAAGAGCTGAAAAGACTTTTTAGTGTAAATTATACATAATTTACCAATAATATTTGTAATTTCTTTACTCATGTGTAGGCTTCTTGCGCATGAGGGGATAAATGTTGCGTACCTACTACCTGATTCAAAATAATTGGAGTTGAAGGTATTAGTTAGTTAACCCCAATCATGTTTGGCAAATTTAATATGCTAGATTATGTGTAGCAGCGTTGTGCAGTTTTTTTTTTTTTTTGAACGGCTAATTACATCCTCACCTAATATTCCCCTAATATTCACCCTTATCACCTGTGGGAAGGTTTTTTAAATTCTATTAAATTGTGTTTCAGCTATAAAGCATGATTTCAATTCCAGTCAAATTGTCAAAGTTTACTTAAATTATGAATTTATCTTTAACAATAAAAAGCTTAATATCTATACTGCTTAATACAAATTTCCATGAAAAATTGTTTCCTCTTGATTTCTACATGAACCCAATAATGGTAATCATGTGAAAAAATTGTATATATTCCTTTTTTTTTTTTGTTAATTTGTTATCTGATGACATGGGTGTTCTACAAATGTTGAAATTACGTACATAGGTTTCTAAAGAAGTTGCCTATCTAGAAATTAATAATTTTCACTTTAATGTTTTTTTTTATTTATTTTTATACCTTTGATTTAATGATTTTTATAATTCTCAACCTTTGATCATGGATTCTTTACTTATCTGCAGGCTACCTGCACTAGACGGGTAAGTGCTACGTAATTGGAACATGATCTGTATTCATTTTAGTTGAAGGTATCAGTTACTTAACCTTTTAAAAGAATAGTCTAAGATTCCCTTAATACGTACTGGTCGATGGTCTACAAACCTTTTGAAATCTCTTGACAAAAATGCTTACGTTTTGTCAGCAACTTGAACTTGAACATTGGTGTATGCTCATGTAATCCTAAGGTTTGACCAGTGCTAGATGTTAAGGAGTTGCTTATGCCATAGTCCCATAGGAATATAAATTAATGCTCACACGTGTGAATTGTTATATCTTTTCTTATTATCTTCTTTTGTTTGTTGTCCAGGGAAATGAAAGTTAAACAAGAGAGAATTGAGGCTGAAAAGAAACGGGTATTCACAGGCAACTTTGATTCATAACTCTTGCTTCTCACTCGAACGCCGACCTAATAGATGGAATATTAATAATATGTTATGAACATTTAAAAATTTAAATCATGTTCAGGTCTTTGTTTGCAGTCCTACTATCTTTGAAACCACATTTGCTTTATATTTTCATCTTGTTTCTTAGGTAAAAGAAGAGGCTCTACAACTTTCTCGGATTTTTGAAACTGTTTGAGCTTTTAAGGTGAAGCGTAAGGGTGGGAAGGAAAACAAATTTTTGGAAGGTTTGAAGCTATAGAAAATTCAATCAGTAATTTGATAATTACTCCTTTTTTGAACTCGTTACTAATGCTTCTTATTGCTTGCAGTGTCACCGCTCAATATTTTGTTGATATGATTAAGGCCCAACTTCAAAGGTAAACTTTTTGATCTAATGATTATTTAAAAAGGCTTCTCCTAAATCTACTTAGGTTACATTTGCAAATACCACTTATCTTCTCTTATGCAAATTCCTGCTTTCCATTTTTTTGGTAAATTTTTATTTTAGAATTACCCTTTAGCTCATTTACATGTGGCTCAAGCCTAAGCTTTTATTCTTATCCAGCAGAACGATTTTTATTGAAAGAACCAATTGCATTATGTGGTAACATAGTGTCAAAATGAGTAGATTATAACCATATTTAGCATATTACTTATGAAGCTAAATAATATTGAGCAATATATATGTTATTTTATTGGATGTCATGGCTTCTTGAACCAATTTTTTCAGCCTTTTACTTTGGTTCTGGTTTCAGGTAATTCGTTATGTATCATTAACTGCTGTTGGGGTAATGCTTACTGCACTAGGAGATTTTTCCTTTGATTTACTAGGATATACCATGGCTCTCATATCTGTTTTCTTCCATGTGAGTGGGTCGATTTGGGTTGTATTTTGTCTCTAAACAGCCAAATGAGGCAAATCAAAAGGTCAAAAGGAAATTGGTCAAACGGGTTGAAAATTTGCCAAAGTGTGTTTTTAATGCATACATGTTACCGCCGCCTAACTCACTCTATACAAAATTTAGATTCTAATTGTAATATATAGTTTCCATTGGTGTAACCATATTTACCACAATAATTCTCTGTAAATTAGTTTAAGAAAATGGACAAAATGTGTTATAAGCCAACTTGACATGTACCAAAAATATCCATATTTATTCAGTACAAATGACATTCAGATGCCATATGCAGACATTGTACCTTGTTTTGCTGGAAAGATCCGGTGCAGAGGGCTGAGATCATCGCGTTCAGTTTAGAAAATAAAATTTGTAGCTCTTTTAGTTTTCCCTTTGATCTTCACATCAGATATGTAGTGGTGTAAAATCTTTGAGCTTTTGGTTTAATTTTTAATCAATAAATTGTTGTTTACAGGCCTACACAATACACTTTTAACTGTTGGCAAGTTTCATAGGGTAACATAATAAACAAAAGTTTGTTTTAATTATATCACCATTTTTTTTATTATAAAAAGGTTGTTTATATATACAAATTCATTTTTAACCAAGCCGGGGAGTACACACCGCTCGGGCTCACTTTTATTAGGGGCACATTTTTTTTTGTTGTAAATTAAATTCCTATATGTGTGTGTGCGTCTTTTTTTTTTTCAAATAGAAAACTCATTTAAAACTTAAAATTTGAGCCCAACAATAATCAATAACCCATACGACACCATAACATTTATAAGACCAATACTCGTTTATTACGCCTAAAAAACATTTTTTTCAACGCTCGGATGAGGTATGTAAATCCTCAAGAAAACCACTGCACGATATGATCGATAAAATAAGTATAGAGTATCAGAGTGTGTATTATCGCTTCCGCGGCAACGCGCGTGGTTTTGTGACAAAATGAGTGTTTCGTCATATGTTTCAACATAGTTTGAAGGGTCAAGGTGCACGGTGCACAAAAAAACTCACACCTGAAATAAGCAAGGTGCACGTTCGGTCCAAGTGATTTTTTTGGTTGCTTTAGATGCACCCGCCACAATACATATTAGAAACAGTAAATATTTTTTAAGTGTGTGACAACATGCGAGGTGCTAAAATAGACGTACCCGCTGCAACGCGCGGGCTTTCCCACTAGTAAAAATTAAAGAATTTCAACTTAAGTTTGGTTTCACTCCAAGTCTACTCTAGAGATGTTTAATGTGTTAACACCAAACATCTAATACGACTAAAAGTGGTAGAACTGTTTATTGTTATGTTAATTGCGTTTTTTTTAAGTTGTTATTTAAACTTTAGTTTTTTTAAGCCGTAGCCTTTTCAACAACTTCAACCGATAAACCTTTAGTCTCAAGAACAAATATGAGCATCGTTGCAACAAAGTCTAGTTGCATTATGCTCCGGGCATACTTCTGTTATCAAGCCAAAAGTCAGTTCACTAGGATTGTGCCAAAATGACTCGATGAGGAATGCTATGCACTTGTAGCAATGTTACCAAAAATTAAGATAACTCTCACTTCATCTTTTAGTTGAGAACCCCAATCACTTTTTCCACGCCACAACATCTACATAATTGCTATTCATATTGTAGAAGCAATTATTCATAAAAAAATAACTAATATCTTAAAAAAACATACTACAGAAATCAGAGAAATGATTGCATATGCCTTCATACGATAGATTGACCTTAAACTGTCTTCTTAAATGATGATTAAAGTAATATCAAATTGATAGATCAACTTTTCATAGTTTATATATATTATCCAAAATTTCATTCTCGATAGCTATCATCTTTAACCTGTGAATACTTCTTTTTGTTGTAACTTAAGTGGTTTAAACTTAAAGCTTCATGTGTATTGACTAATGGACTAATTGTTAAGTTACATAGGTGCCTAATAGGCTTGAGAATTCGACTTTGTAGTTATAATGGGCCTATTACAAACTAACAAAATTTTCAGGCCGTTGGTGTATAACTTACTAATTTTAAATGGACTGTAGCTTTAATATATATTTAAATTGTGACCCCTATAAATTATGCCCGGGCCAGGAGTCCTCCTCATCCCTCTTAAAAGACGCATTGATCAGATGAACCGTTTAGAACAAACTCTAGGTCAACTGCTAGATTCTTTGCCAATGAGATAGTGGTGGAGTGGTTGGGAAAGACTTGATATTTCTTGTGACACAGGTTCGATTCCCACTCTCCTCATCATTTTCTGCGCATCCACGTGAAGAGTGAATACGGGTGCCGCCAATTCGACTCGGATGGAAGACGATGTTTTACCGATTATTCCACTTTCGTGCCTTCAGGCAGGTGAAAGTTGGGTTTCCACACATCTGAGAAAGCCAAGGGTCTAATAACGATCTAATAGTCAACTTTGAACACAACACACGATGTCACGGTAGTTGACACTTCATTTTTTTGCCGTTAAAAAAACCCGCTAGATTCTTTAATTAATTTTATTTTAATTAATGTATGCATATCTTTTTGGATTATTATGGGCCTCATGGCATAAAAAAGATTGACCAAAGAAAATTAGTACTTTTTTTTACCGTTTATAAAAATCAGAGTTAAATGCCAATTTCGTTCCTGAGGTTTGGGCCAGTTTGCCACTCCAGTACAAAAGTTTTTTTTTTTGCAATTCCTTCCCTAAGGTTTGGATTTTTTTTGCCAAATTCGTCTTTTTCACTAACCCAGTTAAAAAAGCTCGTTAAGATCAGGGGTATTTTTGTCTTTTACTTACAATTTAAAATTTTAATTAAAATCTTACCCCACCCCATCCACCCTATCCCCACCCCACCCCCTCTCTCTCTCCCTATCTCTCTTTCTCTTTCACTGTCTCTCTCTCTCTAAATCTCTGCACAGACACATGAAGAAGAATGATTTTGACTTATTAATAATAATAATAATAATAATAATAATAATAATAATAATAATAATAATAATAATAATAATAACAACAACATGTGGTGGAGTCAAGGTGGTGGTGGTGGAACAAGGGTAGGTGGAGAATGTGTACCAACGGCGGGAGGAAGCTGGGAAGAGAGATGAATCAGCGGCGGAGCTGCTCCCCGCAACCCCACCTCTCTTGGCGGCACCACTCCCAAGACAAACACAACCACACCACATCGATCTGAGATCTGGAGAGAGAGAGGGAGAGAGAGAGAGAGAGAGAGAGAGAGAGAAGGAAACAGAGGAAGAGAGATGATTCAGACAGAGGAGAGAGAGAGGGCGAGTAACAGGAGAAGGAGGACGACGACGGTGACTGTGGTGGTGACAGGCGGCGGAGGACCAGGTTCTAACTAGGGTTTTGATTAGGGGTTGAAGATGATGGTTGTTCAGTGGTTGTTGGGTTACAGGGGCGACAGAGAGGGTAGTATACAGTGGTGGTGGAAGGTTAGTATGTTATTAAGTCCAATAATCTCTCCTGTTGGTATATTCGGTTGATTAATAGGGATGTTAGGATTGTAGAGTGGTGGTTTTATGATGATGGATTATGAATATTGTTGATGGAGGCACCGTTTGAAGGACAGTAAGGGTTAATAGTAGTCTATGGTGATGGTGTATTTTAAATGCCAAATTCGTCCCTGAGGTAAAAAGACAAAAATACCCCTGACCTTAACGAGCTTTTTTAACTGGTTTAGTGAAAAGGACGAATTTGGCAAAAAAAATCCAAACCTCAGGAAAGGAATTGCAAAAAAAAAAAAAACTTTTGTACTGAAGTGACAAACTGGCCCAAACCTCAAGGACGAAATTCACATTTAACTCTAAAAATCAGGAGTAACATCAAGTCATCAACTATATACGGAATGGTCTTATATCCCGTTGAAGATCTCTATTGGGGGGGTTTGGAAGCAAATTGCGAGTATTCCGTCTATTATGGAAAGGTTGAATGTGGATGTAAGCCTCTTTTTGAAAGGTAGCCTGATGGACGGGTCTTCTATTCTTTTCTGGTACGATTGGTGGATTGACACTGAACCGCTCATGCGTAAGTTTCCTTTACTTTTTGCTCTTGAAAAGAATAGGACTTGTTGTGTTGCCGACCGGCTACTCAACACTGGCAGTGCTGTGGATTTTGTGTGGAATTGGAAGCGGTCTACTCTCGTGCCTAATGAACAGCAGCAGCTTCAAGAATTGGTTCTGCTGTTGAATGGGGTTGGGTTCAGCCCAGGGTGCGATTCATGGAAGTGGACGGCAGGGGGCTCGGTTGGGTTCTCTGTTAAAGCTATGCGGAAATGTTTGTTTGAAGCTTCAAACAACCTTCCGGTTTCTGCATTCGAGTGGTGTAACTGGATTCCAAAAAAAGTCCTTGTTGTTGCTTGGCGCGCCTCTCAGGATAGATTACTGACTGCTGATGCCTTGCTTAGACGCCATATCCAAATCGATTCAACCCAATGCAGATTGTGTGATTCTGGTGTCGAGTCTGTGGATCATCTTTTTACCGGCTGTCCTCTTTTTTTCGAAGTCTGGCAGCATGTTTTTGATTGGTGCAAAGTTCCGAATGGTTTTGGTTTTCATCTGCAAGACTTGTTAAAGCTGCACGTCTGGGCGTTTAGAGGGGAAAGGGCGCGAAAGGCGTTTTATGGGGTTGTTCTTACGGCAATATGGAGCATGTGGCGGGCAAGAAACGAGTTCATTTTTAAGCAAAAACAGATCGTAGCGAGCAGACTTTATGAGGAGATAAAGGTTATGAGTTTTTTGTGGATTATTAATCGCGGGTGTATGACGAATATGGCTTGGGGCGATTGGTGCAGGTTTGATACTACTAAGATGGGTTAGGTTTTGTGTTTGGGTTGGGGTTTGTTCCGGTCTGTTTTTTGATTGCTTGTTTTGTTTGGCTGTTTTTTGGTTTCGATTGTATCTCGGACTTCTTGCTAGCATCTTGCTAGTGCTTATTGAATAAAGGTTGTTTGCTGTTCAAAAAAAAAAAAAAAAAAAAGTCATCAACTATATACCGTTAGGTTAAAATAACTACTCGAAATTCAAAATTCTCCAAAAAAAACCCTCCCCCGACTCAATTCGTCTCGTTGATACATTCACAAATTTGAATCTCTGTCTCTGTCTCTCTCTCTCTCTCTCTCTCTCTCTCTCTCTCACACACACACACACAGTGAATCGGAGGTTTAGAGGTGGTTACGTCCGTCGTCAAATTTGTTTAGCCAATACTGGTATTCGCTAATCCTATTCTGTCTAATTTAATGTATAATAATTAGTTATACTTACACAGGCTCTTCATTAATAATGTGACTTTAGCCTGTCTGATGTTGCTCAGTTACGTGTTTGTTTAGATGTGGAAGATGAATTACCAGTATGTTACTATGTGTTAGATGACTTGTTACCTCCTTAACCCCATAGTCTTCTTTTTTTCATCTTCATTCGACGAATAAACCGTTACAATATTATTGGGAGTTCTAAATCCATAAATAAATGCTTAAATTATGTTAATTAATGATTTATGGAATATTAGACAAATGTGTTCCTACTTGCTACAATTGTTAGTGTTTTGCAAGTTGCAGAAGGTTAATTAGTTAACGGTAGGAGAGTATACCGAATTGTTAGTGTTAAATTGTTATGTAAATGAATTCTGCATGATATTAAAATTACCGATATCCCACCGTGATAACCTATATCTCAAATATCGGTTCTTGACCGATATCTGACCGATATCTGATTTTTTACCGCATTAACTGCATAGTTGTAACCCTAATTACAACAATCTAATACACTCATATAGTCATATTACCAAGTCTGATCGGGAAAAGATTTTGAGTGGTAAAATTGGAGCTTTGACAGCTTGGCTAAACTGCCTATGGATGTTTGCCAAATGATCCGTCGAGACCTCTCTATTCGTTGGTAATGGGCTTTGTAACTCCACTGCTAGCTTAAGTTATGCCCATTTTGAAGTTTGGGTCCTTTCTGCCTTGTTTCCCTTTGTTCACCGAGAGCTGTGGTTGTCGCTCTCCTGATGAGTCCAAGGCAGGACGAAACCAGTGACCCAGATCAAGAGCGGGATGGATTGGCTTATCCCCGGGGCAACCTGGGACGCTACACGGGGATTGAAAGATAACCCCATGACAAATGGGTCCAAATAAGAGTCTGCCATCTCTTGGATTAGTCGCTCCAAATTGTTGTCTTTAAGGAATACTTTTTAGGGTTATAATAGGTTGATTATGTAGAAATATTATTTGCTATAAGGAGAGTTGTATGATATCTTTGACAGATTTATAGCCGTGTATTTAAGTGCTAATTTATCCAATATATGTTGAGATTATGTTTATTTCTTACATTTGAACAGTTTGTATCTTATGATACTAACTCTATTTGTGACAAACGCATATATCATTCTTCCAGAAATTGAAATCCACTGTGCAACCTTTGCAACTATCTTTGTAAGTTTGCTATGGAGGTAGTGTTAATTGACTGTGTACAGAACAGTCTGCGGCATCTGTTATACCACAATGCTATTTTCATGTGTGAACGACTCTGCTCTGAGTTTCGCTCTGAGGTATGTTTTCCCCAAATCCATCAATGTCTTTTTTCAAGATTGGGCATTTCCTTGTGTTAATATTATTATAATGTCTGTGTAAGTAGGCAATATTAGTAGCTGGTTTACTTATTACTTCACCCGAAGAGCTTACCATAGAATGAATGCTTTTAAATACTATGGAAGTTTGATTGTTTGTTGTTGTATGATAGAAAGTTTAGTATAGAAGAGTTGGTTTTAGACTTTTAGTGTAACTCTTCAAGCGTAAGTCTTGGCTGAGAATTTGGTTGATAGAAGATGCGACGCAGAAATCAAGATTTTATTGTTTCTTAGTTCTTCAATTTTTGGTAAATCAAGTAGATTCTAATTCATCAAGTTGCCATTTATGAATAGTCAACTAAATTCTCTCATGGCATCATTTTTCAGAATGCACCAATCATAGCATCTCATTTTCTCTCTAGTAATTACTTTTTTGCTAATTTTGTCAAATGCAGGCAAACTTGCAATTGTTAGCGACATGTTACTTACAAAGCAATCAAGCTTACTCGGCTTATCATATTTTGAAAGGTATGTTCAACATATATGTTTCATGTTTAGAAGTTTCACATCGTAACATCGTTGCAGTATCATCTAGATCAGACTCAAGTACCTGCTCTCCCTTTTCCCTTTTCTCATAACCTGTTCTCTGTTTACTATCATTTAGTTTAGATTAACACAAAATACAAATGTGTCAATCCAGATTATTGTAGATGACTCTTCTGAAGGTTTTCATGAGATTTTAACTTGAGCCTATGAAATTTAAAACTGTTAATTACGGTCCTACTGCCCTGCATCAATATGATTAGACTCTTTGGTGTGTTGACATTTGATATTTTACAACCTGGTAATTGGATAAATCTTTTATCCTATAATGAAGAACTGTATTGTAATTTTAGACAACAATTCGGTGAAAACTTGTATATATAAAAATGACGATAAAGTCATTAAATTTTGGAAAGTTTATTGTCGTTGTTCTCTTCTGCAGATTTAAAGCAATCTTTATAATAAATATCTTGAATATCGTTGCTACATTGCTCCAACTTGAGAACAATCTCTAATTGTTGTTTAGGTGTTCCTTTATTTTAGAGAACCACAAATTATAAAAAAAGTTTTTTCTTTAACTTCCGTTACTAAACACAAAAAAGTGAATTGCCACTTAGACCATGTGTAATGGTGGGTGAAAGGGGCATTTTTTGACACTTGGCATGTGGGGCCACTTTGGTGGGTGAAAGGGGCTTGAAATGGGCAAGAGGTGTAATGGTGGGTGAAATTTGATGGGTGAAATGAGCATTTTTTTTAAAAAAAATGATTGGTGGTTAATTGCTTTGGCCACTTGGCAGAAAATGATTGGCCCATCAAATATTTCACCCACGCGAAATATTTCGCTCGGGAAGGGTTAGCGCCCCTTTAACAAGGGAGGGGGGCGGTGTGCTCAAGTGAATGGGGCGCCAAAATGGGGATTTAACGCCCATTTGGCGGACCATTACACATGGTCATATTAATAAAGCTTTCTGGTATTAAGTTTATTTGTGGTAACGAAGTGTATATTTGTCATGCACTCATGCATTGGTAAGATATACAAGATATATTGGATAGAATAAAGTATATTGTTCATATTGTCTGATTACATCATGATTCATGGTTTTTTCATATGATAAATAGATCTTAGTTTTAATCTTACACTAATAGAATAATACCATGCAATGGTTGTACCATGAAGAAGAACTTTAACAGTAAAACAGTTAAAGTCTGAATATAAAATTTTATTTGGCTGGTACCTGAAGGTTCAAACACAGTTTTACATGTTATGGACCCAATATATGTTATTTTCCTTAGATATTCTTGATTCAATTATTATCAGCTATTCACTGAAGGGGAAGTTATTGTGTTTAACCTGTGTTTCTCAATCATTTAATCTGAAGGAACACAAATGCCCCAGTCCAGATACTTGTTTGCAATATCATGCTTTCAGATGGATCTTCTCACTGAAGCTGAATTAGCCTTATGCCCTTCTAATGAACCTGGTACAGAGGTAATCTGGTGATTTTTTTTGTATTGCTAGAAATTAGAATGCATGGTAGGAGAACATACATTCAAACTTCCCTTATGTATCTATGTAGTAAGCTTATACATGTCTGCATGCGTATGTTTTCTTTTGTAGTTTTCCTGTTATGGTTATATAAAAATGGTGTTAAAACGATGAATTGATGACACCAGCAGTCATAGATTAAAAGAGCACTTGCTCATTGCATTTTGTTTTTACTTTCCAGGTCCCAAATGGTGCAGCTGGTCATTATCTTCTTGGGCTCATATACAGGTAAATGACCACTAATTTATTTTAGTTGTCCTATTATTTTCCCCTTGAGAAGCATAGTTATTTAAGGATATCAAGAACTCCTAGAAGGTTGTCAATTGTATTTCTTGTTATATTTATTACTGAGCTTTAATGCAGTCCACCTGTTAAGGAAGTGGTACATAAGGGTTGCAAGTTGCAAGTTCAATTCATTTATACGAAAAAAGTCAATTCAGATTTTATGCTGTTTGTAATGGTTTAAATAGACAAATTTAACTATAAATGAAACAGGTTGAGCGGGTCAAACGTGTTGGCCTTCACCTAAATTGTATGCGTTATGTGTTTTGCATTTTGCATTTGGTGTCACTAGTTAAGATTTCTAAACGAATGAGCTTGTAATGTCTTTCAGATACACAGATAGACTGAAAAATGCTGCTCATCATTTTAACCAGGCTTTATCAATAGATCCTCTGTTGTGGTCTGCGTATGAAGAGTTGTGTAAATTAGGTAAGTCAAGTTCTTCTATACTCTATACCTTGAAAGTGCTTTTGTTACTTGGCATAAATCTTTGCTTATTTAATCTTTTTGTGCAGTAACCATTTGTATTTCCGTAGCCACATTGTATGGAGCATTACGATGTTCTATCTGTACTAGTATTTAACTTCATTGTTATGTTTTCAGGAGCTGCTGGAGAAGCAACAGCAGTGTTTGGGGAATCTGCTGCTGAATGCATACAAAAACAGTACTTGAGTCTTGATGTGGGCCCCCAGTTGCAGGAGGCATCCAGTGATAATCATAGTGTAGCTTCTGGTGGACACGTGGCTGAGCATGTTAGCTCAAGACAATTGGGACATTTGCATGGCAATAATATTAAGGATAATTCCTTAAATCATAACGGTGTGGTTAATTGTGGTCGTACTATTGCTACCCAACCCAATAATGGTGTCCATGCTAACACTCCATTTTATAATACTCCTTCCCCAATGGCTACCCAGGTACAGCCACTGAACTCGTCTTCACTTTACTAGGTTATTTATTTGCTATTTTTTGTTTTCCATCATAATGGTTTACTTCTTGTATAAAATCATACAATAGTAGCCAAGTCTCGATATTGTTACAATACAATTACTCATACCTTTTTCTAAGTATAAAACCATAAAGTTTCAATGTTATTCTATTGTTGTGAATTCTTTCCAAGTGTTTAAATTGAATGGCTTAAATGAAGCGATCGTGAAACTTGTTTTCTTTAGTGGTTTTTTTCTTCACAGTTATTTCCTACTTCAGGTTAAGCGTATTCTTAGATTACAAATTTGATAAATTTACTCATATATTATTCAATGTTGTGTGCTTTATTTTAGCTGTCAAGCGTGTCCCACTCCCCACCACCAATAGGTAGAAACATGCTTCTGAACGGTGCAACCCCAAGTTCTGTTTATGCTGACGCGTCATCAAAATCAACTGTTAAATCTACCATTCAAGCTCCTCCTAGAAAAAAATACGTGAAAGAGGGGAAGCTAAAAGAGGTTTTTATATATATATTTTTTTAACTTTAATCATGTTGTGATTTTTGTGCTCCTTTTGGATATATGTTTTATGCTATCCATTTAACATGTATTGTGCTCTCTCCCAGATATCAGGAATGTTGTTCCCTGATTCTGGTCCTAGAAGAAGTACAAGACGTGCTGGAGAAGGTGGGTCAATGGCAAATATAAGCGGGATCACTGTAGCTGCAAATGGAACAAATCATTCTTCTAAGTATTCTGCAACTATATCTAAGTTTGGCTCTGCAGCATTTCGTTCTGTTACACTTAGAAAAGAGCAACTATGGTCTACTGAATCTTTTAACGAAGGTCAAGATCCTTTAAAATAATTATTATTCCTTTCTTCACTTGTCTAAGCTAGAATCTTGCGTTTTCAGGGGTTCGGTCTGAGCTTGATGACACTCGTTCAAATACTGCTACAACCGCTTCTGGTTCATCCTCGCCACCTGGTACTAGATCTTGTGAACATGATGGTTCAATGGGCAAGGCTTCAATAAGTGTATCAAAAGTTGCTAGTGGTGTTTTAGAAGTATTGTCACTTTTGAAAATAGTTGGCGAAGGCTACAGACTTTCTTGTCTGTATAGGTGTCAGGTATTGGAAACTAGAAAGTTCTGTTGTGAAATATTATTATTATTAAACTTTACTATTTTTAATGGTGATGTATGCTTTGCTGAGTTACACTTTCTATTTTATTTTTTATTTTATTTTTCAAAACAGGATGCCCTTGACGTATTTATACGACTTCCCCCTAAGCATTATAACACTGGCTGGGTGCTCTCACAGGTAAGTTAATCTTTATATCATATTTTCAACTTATTAATTCATGCCTGACCTTGTGGCACCGGTGATATTGAGTGCAGGTTGGAAAAGCTCATTTTGAACTGGTTGATTATCTAGAAGCTGAGCGTGCCTTTAAGAATGCTCGTTTGGCTTCTCCTTATAGCTTAGAAGGAATGGATATCTATTCTACTGTTCTATATGTAAGTTTTATGCACTTGTCTAATCTTTAAAATATTATTGGTGCCATGTCAACTGTTGCCATTATATTAAGTGAACTTTATATAATTATTTTAATTCACAACTGAGACTACAATGGGTGTTAAATGGGTTAGCGGGCCAAACTGGACACTAATATGAAAATTTGACATGAACCCGAACATGACTCGAACCAGATCGTGTGAACCTTAACATGATACTAGTTTTCATGTGTTGACACCAACACGGCTACTTTGACCTAATTCTTTTGCATATTAACACTCTACAAATAAGAAAATTACAACCAAAATTACAAATGGTATAAAGTAGTTAGGTTTAAGGCATTAAGCTATAAAATTTGATGCTCATATCCCTTTAATCTTTTGAGTTTCGACCTATAATACCCGATTACTTTAAGATATGGACATAAAATACACTTTTTTCTGAAAATTAAAAAAAATAAACAGATCACCCCGTGAACCTGCTAGCTAAACTTGTTTGCGGTATCAACTTTTGAACCCATTTAGAGTAAACCAAAAGCCGTGAATTTCGTGTTAGGTTGCAGTCATGCCCAAATTCACACCTAGGGTTGCAAACGAGCCAAGCCTGAGCTCGATTAACTTATGAGAGCTCGAGCTTGGGCTCGGCTCGTTTTAAGCTTTGTTTTCAAAGCTTGAGCTCAGCTCGTTGGTAATTTCTCAAGCTCGAGCTCGGCTCGGGTATTATCTATTAGTTAATATATCAAATAAAAATAATATAAATAATAGGTACGTTTAGGCTCGTGAGCCCGATAAATGAACCTCGGGCTCGTTTACTAAACAACTTTAAACGAGGGGTAAATTTTATTAAATATTAATAAAACTAATATTACACGAAGGCTTGATAAGGCTTGACAAGCCTGACGAGCTTCACATGCCAGGCTCGAGCTTGGGATTGATAAATAAACGAGCTTTGTTTTACGCTTAAGGTCCACTCAGGCTCAATAAGGCTCGGCTCGTTTCAAGCTTTTTACCGAGCCGAGCTATAGTAGCTCGCGAGGGGCTCGGCTTGTTTTCACCCCTATAATCACACCCTTAACTACAACCTTTGGTCTTATATGGTCCTATATATTGTAGCACTTGAAGGAGGATATGAGGTTGAGTTATTTGGCACAGGAGCTAATATCAATAGATCGCTTAGCCCCACAGTCATGGTAAGTTCTTTTAAAGCTTTATAAACCTCTAAAAATATGAATGATGCTCTCCAAATATTTGTTTCTTATCTTAATTTCTACAAATTCCTTTTCATAATACAAACATGTCAGGTGTGCAATGGGAAATTGTTATAGCATGCAAAAAGACCATGATACCGCTCTAAAAAACTTTCAGCGAGCAGTGCAGCTAAATTCAAGATTCGTCTATGCTCACACCCTTTGTGGTCATGAGTATGAATTTCACTACAATCCTATATACTTAATTTATTGCGCAATAATATATATTCTTTGATGATCTTCATATTCGTTTTATATTTATTTACAGATATGTGGCTTTGGACGATTTCGAGAATGGAATCAGAAGTTACCAAAACGCCCTTCAAATAGATCCCAGGCATTATAATGCATGGCATGGTCTTGCAATGATATATCTTCGCCAGGAGAAATACGAGTTCTCAAAGCATCATTTTCAAAGGGCTTTAAATATAAACCCTCGTTCTTCTGTTATAATGACTTATCTCGGGACTTCTTTGCATGCATTAAAGGTATGATTTTACGTATATTAGCATGGAAATTGATACAAACTTTATCATGTTACTAATATTACTATATTCATTTTAACCTTCATGGGTGTGGTCACCTAATTCACTCTACTAGAGGTCCCAGTACCCATTGCAAACTGAATTTTACCTGGTCTGTTGATTGGGGTCAGTGGGCCACTTGAGTTTTCCGGTGACGGGCTTTAACGATTACTAAAAAGTAATATTTATGGGGTTTTTCTTATACAAATTTGTCAGAGAAATGAAGAAGCTTTATCAATGATGGAGAAGGCTATATTAGCAGATAAGAAGAACCCTTTACCGATGTATCAGAAAGCAACTATTCTTGCAACGATGGAGGAGTTTGACGATGCCTTAAATGTTCTAGAAGAACTTAAGGAATATGCGCCTCACGAAAGCAGTGTATATTCACTAATGGGAAAGATATATAAATATCGCCTTATGTATGACATGGCCATGCTTCATTTTGGTCTAGCTTTGGATTTGAAGCCTTCTGCAACTGATGTGGCTACTATCAAGGTCAAATTTTCTTTTCTCCATACTATTTAGAGCGCCCACAATGTACAAACCTCTACAAACCGCCACCTCAGCGCCACATTAGATTTACAAACCTCTCTCAAAAATTCCCACTTTTCCCGCAATGTACAAACCCCATTAAAAATTATGATATATCTATATGGGTTGGATCCGGTACAAATAAAATTAACCTACTAAATATACAAATAACTAGAGTAATTTTCATTTGAAGTAGAGTAATTATTATTACGCTAGTTCAATTGAAAGTTACTCTAGGTATTTGTACGTTTAGTACGATAAAACCTATTTGTATTTGATCCTGACACTGTGTTTGTGTATATGTGATGTGAGTGGGGGGACCCACGAAAGAAATCCGTGGGAGGTCCAACAGTCTGGACTTGAAACACACAAGATGGTTGCGCAATATGGCTGAATGAGTGATTTGGTCCGTGGACTAGCCACACTGGAACGGCCAAGCAAAAAGCACCACATTGTGGTTGCTCTTAGTAGCTGAGGTGGCAAATTGGGCTAAAAATCAAAAACAGGCCGGGTTGACCCAAAACGTCATTTCTCCTACCCTTTTTAACTTGTTTTTAGTAAGTAATTAGTGACTTGAACATAATTGCATCTTTGTTTGTCACAGGCTGCCATTGAGAAGTTACATATGCCTGATGAATTAGATGACAACTTATAGAGCTCGTATGCAAGTCGACTCAAAGCCTGTTTATGTATATTACTTCCGTCAAGGGTTTTGATACAACGGATCTCAAATCGTTTATGGACTGAACCTCTTCAGATTTGGATACATGGCAGCGTTGAAGATTAATGATACCGTCGAGTTGAACTAATAGTCTTCCCCTTTACAGCATTGAAGAGTGACGATACCATCTAGTTGAACATTAGCTATCCCCTTTATGTTGTATTCGTTTGTAGGATCTTATTTTTACATCATTTTTACTTCATTCATTTTGTTGTTCAGATGTGTTTAATTTATTGGGTAGCGTACTTTTAGTCGTGTTGATTAAAATTGATTGTTCAACATTTGTACGAGACAGATATAATAATAATATACGGACCGTCATATCATCTTAGGTTCATTCACTAGTCATCATTGAGTCTAGATTTTGTTGTAACAAGTAACAAATGGTCCACTACTAGTCTACTACTTGGCCTGTGTTGATGCTCCTCTCAACGATTTCCCAACAACCTTAATTCAAATGTACTTATTTGAATGCATGCTTTGAATTCAAGTAGCAATAAAGAAATCAAATTATATTTACGTGTTTATATTTCTTCGTATTAGTGATATCTTTGTGTCTAGGTTTGTAAACGAACTGAACGAACACAAAGCCATGCTCGTGTTTGTTCATTTAACATTAACCTAACACGAACACTCAGTGGCGAAGCTTGACCCGAAACTTCGGTGGGTCGGAAGTCACAAGTTTCGGGGGGTTGAAACCTTATATACAAAAAAATTCTATACAAATACTATATAATCGGAACTTCTGAGCGAAAATTCGAGGGGGTCGGTCGCCCCTCCCCGCCCATTAAAAGCTACGCCCCTACGAACACTAACACATAACTGATCGCATTTTTGTGTTCGTGCTCGTTCATTAAGAAAATTGCCACGTTCGTGTTCGTTTATGTTCGTTCGTTTAAAACCTAAACGAATAGTTCATGACTAACATAATAAATGTAAACTCTTTTGTATTACTAAAAAACACAATTACTAATTGGTTATATTTATACAAGTAGCTAAAGCCTAATTTATGTTAATATTTATATAAATATTACTTATGTAATTTATAAAATTTAAACGCACATAAAAAAACATAAACGGACATAAATAAATGAACATAAATGAACGAATACAACGTTTGTTCATGTTCGTTCATTTAACTAAGCGAACAATTTTTTTGTTCGTGTTTGTTCTTTTATTAAATACACGAACATAAACAAACTTTCCCCCGAACAAAATCATAAACAGTTCATAAATGTTCAATTTGTTTCGAGGCTTATTTGTATCCTACTTATGGGGAATTGTGGTGTGAAGAAGAATACAAATGAAAGAATGCTTCAAAAAAGAGAAGATGAAAGCAGACTAGATTTTAATAATAATAACACGTGCAACATGTTTGGCTTAATTATCTGTCCACTTAATACCGCCACACAGTTGACAGCCGTCCTCCATTAACTCCTTCTGTCTCGTGTTTTTTTCCACGTAGGTAAGTAGATGTCGACATGTCGTCTGAATTAACCAACCTCTTGACTATGTTGTCGACAATCCACACCACACTTAGAACAAAGGGTGTGGGATTGGGGAAAGGGTCGGGAGCCTAGGTGGCACCCTCCACCGACGTGAACACCCCCCTCTTAATTTCGGTGTAACCGGGGATAATTTTGCGTCCTCCGCACCGCGTTAAAACAGTGTGATTTTGCACCAAATGCCTTCATGCGTTCCTATTTGGACCAAAGACGAAGAGTTCACCTTGACCGTTGCGTTTCTACACATTAGGAACTCAGTCATTACAACGCATTGATTTGGTACTGAATTTAAGGATAAATGTGAAGAAGAAATGGGATATGCAATCTTGCATGCAAAGGATCAAATATAGTCGAAGTGGGAGAGGTGTATCGTTAGTGCTTTAAAGATTTCACCGAATCTACAGTAGACGGATAGACAACTTGGGAGATGATCAAAATGATGACACCGTTGTTGAAGAATCTTATGCTGGATATGCACGGCAGTGTTTATTAAATTGAAATATTTAGTATTTTTATTTTCAATGTTATGTATTTTTATTTGTTTAAGTTTATTCTGTTATGTTGAATTTAAATAAAAAAAAATGATTGAGGAGACTTTATTCTATTTCATGTGTGTTATTGGATGGAGTTTAAAATTGATACAACAACGAGTATTTGTATTTCAATTGCAATGGTATGTCTAAACTAGTATAACCGAGTTGAACAACGAGTATTTGTATTTCAATTGCAATGGTATGTCTAAACTAGTATAACCGAGTTGTCATGCTATAATGCATGAACAATCTTAATGATTGTATTTACAATAGTATAGCTAATAATCATTACAAGTGCATGTCCGTCTAAAACCATCTCTAATTTAATAGACGCATATATACTTTTGTCCAAAAATACACATGCCACATCCTAGATAGTTTGTATGCTTGACACACAAAAATCATTTTGTATGAAACCGACACACGTACACATAAACATGTTCATACATACACATATTACATATACATATGTATAGACATATATATGTCTTCAATCCACTTAACAAAATTAAAAAAAAATGAAACAAACGAACAAATTTAATTAACCAACACATAGTTCCTGAGATTGTTCTTGGAGTTAGGCCGAAAAATAAAATGAACTAATTAACGATGGTAGGGAGAAGTTGCTTGAATTCTATGCTTTCTCTTTTGAAGGAACCTTTGTAGCGATCTTTTCATTGAAAGCCCACCGGACATTAATGGCGATGAAGATGGTTCAGAAGAAGTTGTCGAACCTGGTGTTCTTCTCCATTTATCATCCATCTCTTCACTAGCTAGTTTTATTATTGTTCTAGCCTGTAATAATTAGAATTAATTAATTATAAACTTTTATTCCCCTTGATTGATTTAATCAAACATGATATATTGAATAAAATCCAACTAAAATGACATTCATCCAATTCCAAAAAATTGAGATCAACCATATAAGACTATAAGGAGTGGGGGCGGGAAAGAGGGGGATGAAGCGTCATGTGGCACTTGTGGGACTCTTGTGGGGGAGAAAATAATTGTGGGGAGTGGAAGGGGGGAAGAGGGGGGGGGGGGGGAAGGAAATAATATTATATTGTGTTAAAGTTAAAAAAAAAAAAAAAAACCTGACCAATAGATCGCTGCCACCTCACCCCCACCCCAAGCCCCACGCCGGTGAAGCCCTCCCCGCCCCCAGCCCCACGCCAGCCTTCCCGCCCCTGTGGCGGCGGTGTTCCAGCCCCTCCCGCCCTCTCTCCCGCCCCCACTCCTTACAGTCTAACATAAATTTTGTATTTTATTACACAACCATTCCTTTAATATTTTTATTTATATATTTATTTTGACCTTTAAAAAAGTCCATATAATTTTTTTTCTTTCTAGAAATGTAACTGAAAAAAATTTGACAAAAATTTCCGGCCATATATTACATCCTATTTTTTATATATTTTAATTATTTGCACTAAATATTTTCTTAAGTCATAAATTTCAAGCTAGGCAGCAATTTAATTTACAACATTGGTCATTGGCCATGCATGAAAAAAAAATACATGAAAGTTACCTGAAGTTCTGTAACATCACAAACGCTAACCTTTCCATCATAAAAGATGGTTAGTTGTTGGTTTTGCTTTCCCTTCAAGTCTTCACCAACCATACTTATGTCGTCACTAATGTTCACGCCCCCCAAAAAAATAAATAATTAGTGATTTAAATTTACCTTAAAACGTATAAAATATTCATTTAAAAATATATATATGAAAAATCTAATAACTTGTTCCGTAAGGCAGATTTAGTACGAGCAGATCATGAGTGCCACATAACACCCCCATACGAAATTTCATGTATGTTTTTATTCAATAGACGAGTGAAATTGTTTTAACACCGAATTTGTTTTAAGCTTTTAGTAGACATGCTTAATTATGTAATAATGTTTACTTTTATCCTAAAGTGTGTATTATTATTGAAATATTGGTTAATTTTGGTGACCCGGTCTTGTAAAAGATATATCTATAATAGACATTCAAAAAACTAAAACATGACTACGAATGTAGTTTATTTTTCTCAACCTTTTGTTAGAAAAACCGGCACTTGCACGAATGATAACCAAGGTGTAAATGAGTCGAGTCAACTAGTCAAGCACAAGTTCAGTTCATTTACAAACCTTTTAAATACTCAATAATTTTATATACAAGAGTTAATTACCAAAACCCGTCCCTGTGGTTTGGGCCAATATGCCAGTCCAACCTAAAATTTTAAAAATTGCTTGAACAGTCTCTGATTTTTGATGAAATAGGTCAAAACAGTTCAATTACTTAACGACGGAGTTAACTCAATCTCGTTAAGCCAGGGGTAAAATTGTCCATCTGTGTTAAACCTTAGTTAATTGCCAAAACCGTCATTGTTCTCCTCTTTATATGCCCTCCACAGCAGAATGTGATTTATATAAAAATCGATTTGTGGCCGGATCGAACTTGAGACCTCAACCGGCCCAACCCTTAAACTACAACACTCCCAACCAAATGAGCTATGCGTCCATTTGTGATTAAAGCAGATACAAATAATATAAAACATCAACACAAAATCAACCAGTTCCCAATTTAAACTAAGTATGAACCCTAATTTCTATTATCGATTAATTGACCCATATATCCAACCCGATTACGAAATTAATCATGGGGATTTTATTGTGCACTTAATTCCGATCCTAACCATATAACATAATCATACTAACTTGATCGTTTCGATGGTTAATTGGATGATATACGACTCGCGACACCCGATACTTTAACCAACTAACTAGAGCTTGATTTGAATGTTTTTATGAGATGCGTTTATACAGAATGGGTCGAAATTCATGTGTGGATGTATTTATAATCTCAATTCATGGTATATTCAATGAATTCTACAAGTGGGTTCGTTTAAGATTTTAAATTCGATGGTGGCTTAATAATTGGAACTTTAAATTTAAAGTTTAAAACCTTAGTGTATTACCCAAAACAGAAATGAGACCAAAGTTGGTTACTGTTGTGGAGGGGAAACAGAGTGGAATTCAGGAAGAGAAGAGCATGGATATGAGGAAGAGGAGAACATGGACATTTTTGGCAATTAACTAAGTTTTAAAACAGATGGACAATTTTGCCCCTGACTTAGCGAGGTTGAGTTAACCCCATTAAGTAATTGGACTGTTTTGGCCTATTTCATCAAAAGTCAGAGACTGTTCAAGCAAATTCTAAAGTTTTGAGTTGGACTGACATATTGGCCCAAATCACAGCGACGGTTTTGGTAATTAACTCTATATACAATCATTTAAACGTATATACTTTTATTATTTTCATATATCATAAACATACTATTTACGACAATAATACTATTTATTACACGAAACAAAAAAGTAACATTTTTCTAAATCTTATGCTCGTTTAAGCTTACAAGTCTAGTCTAGTCTAGTCATGTTCGATATATAAAGTTTGCTCGATATCATCTAATCTTGACTCGATCTAACCTTTTAACAAACGTATCTCAACTACACATGTAGTTAACCCTAACCCGAACATACATAAATTAATTAAACTTAAAATGAGAAATATTACCTGGGATTTTCTTGTTGGAGGTGGAACGGTGGTGACGGCGGCACAAGGCGGAGCTCCAAATTGCAGTTCCTCCTCATATTCAATTCAACGAGACAGCGCCAACGTTAGTGTGTGTAATTATTTTCATACCAAGAGATCATGTGAAGAAGACGATATATATACTATAACTATATTTACATAACATTTTTTATTTATATTATATTATAATTATAATTAAGAAAGTGACATGAATCACACGCAAAAAAAGAAAAGAAAAGATAGCGGCTGGGTGGCGAAAACGAAAATGAGTTAAGTGAAATAAAACACGTTTATAATGGTTTTGTTAGCATACCAACCCATGAACACCGTCATCATTATTAGTTTACTTCCAACGTTGTTTACATTCACGTACCAAAGTAGTCAAAAGTCAAAACTCAACTGTTTTACTCATAAAAAATCAGATCAATGTTTTTTCTCTTAAACTTTTTTTTTTTTTAATACCATTTAATTAAGGCTCCACCGTTCTGTTTGCGTGAGGGTGGGTTCTAGTGATCGTTAAACAATTAGAAAAAGAAATTACCAACACAAACAACAATAAACATACCCCGTAAATCCTACAAATAGCATAACTATTGGTAGGGTTTGAGAAGGGTGAGATGTAGACAGACTACCTATATTCCTGAGAATAGAGAGACTACTTTCAAAGAGACCCTCGACTCCAAAGCCCACAACATATATATATATATATATATATATATATATATATATATATATATATATATATATTCCAAATCAGCATACAAATGCTTTGATCTAGCCACCAACAAGCTATATCACTCTCGCCATGTTGAATTCATACCACACATCTTCCCATCCCACACCAATAACTCCGCATCTCCCACTGTCACCTATGAATCATTTCTTCACAACATACCAAATCCTACAAAGCCTTCACACCCTACACAACCTCCCTAATATATATATATATATATATATATATATATATATATATATATATATAGTGGAAGGATAGGGAGAAAACCCTCCAAAATGAAAAAACTCTAGAAAACCCTCAAAAAAACCTACTTCCCGAGCTTTTTTTTTTTTTTTTTTTAAAAAATTAGGGCATGCAATATACATGTTTTTGAGTGTTTTGAGCCAAAAAAATCAAAAAAGCGCCGAAGGGTTTTTTTTTTTTTAAAAAAAATAAGTTTTGCATCATAACATATGTTACCAGTGCAAAAATAAGCTAACATGTGTTATGATGCAAAACTTATTTTTTTTTTAAAAAAAAAACCCTTCGGCGCTTTTTTGATTTTTTTTGGCTCAAAACACTTAAAAACATGTATATTACATGCCCTAATTTTTTTTTAAAAAAAAAAGCTCGGGAAGTAGGTTTTTTTTGAGGGTTTTCTAGAGTTTTCTCATTATTTAGGGTTTTCTGTAGATCCATCCCCTATATATATATATATATATATATATATATATATATATATATATATATATAGGAGGGTTATCTTGAGAACGCTAAATATTGTGAGAACCGTGAGAACAAGTACAAAAATCAATCAAAATCAAATTTTTTTAATACAAATCCCATTATAATCAAAATACAACATTAATAAATGAATTTTCTTTTCAAATAATTCATCTTTTCTTGCAAAAACACTTTAAAATTAACTTTTTACACATGTGTAAATGAAACAGTTTACACATGTATAAATAGCAAATTTACACATGTGTAAAAACAAATTATTTCCGTATACGTTTGAATTTTTACGCGTAAATTGTGTTTTGGGGATTGTATTTTAGTAATAAAGACAAGTGTAAAAAGAAATTTTGAATTTGAATGGTTTTAGATGCCGTTCTCACGGTTCGCCACGAAATATAGGTGTTCTCAAAATAACTTTCCCATATATATATATAGGTAGAGGATCCAGTAGGAAAATTGATTTGTGTAGGAAGTGTAGGAAAGAATTATAACCCTTGGATCAAAATTAGAGATCAAGGATAATTAAGTAAACTTAACATAAAATTAAGTTATGGAAAGCCTAAAATTATGGGATTTAAAATGATTGTTTTTTTACTCATACATCTTTCATTGATTATTTACTAATCCACATTTTCATCGATTTTTATAATCCATCTTTCATCAATTTTTATAATACATCATTTTTTACTAATTAAGTAAAGATTTATGATCCGTCTTTCATTGTTTTTAGTGTTCCGATTATACCACAATTTTTCCGAGCCCGTTTCGATTATCATAGTGTTAATTAGCAGAAGTTAGGGAAGACGATTTTGTAGGAAGTGTTTTATATTGTTACAACAGTGTTGTATATGTCAAAAGTGTTTTATAAAGTATATACATTCTCTGTAACACACTCCCATTGTATGATCAGATTTGTAGGTTAGTGTGTTTTAAATTATGGTGGTAACGTTTGTTGATTATTTTTATGGAGTATTTTTTATATTGTAGTGGTTCAAGTAGTTAAATATGTATTTTTGATTATTAGTGTTATAATTCAGTTAAGAATCATGTCTGTCACCTTGTTTTATAGTAACATGTTTTTAGTATTTCGAAGTCATGTTTAATAGTGTTTTAACGAATGGTTTGCTTGGTTAAAAAAATGTGATGTACTTTTTTATTAATGTTTTTTAATAATGTTTTTAGAAGATTGTGATATAACAACGATTGTTATTTTAAAAGAGTAG